>OY282558.1:51687888-54087888 GCA_958295665.1 Tipula vernalis | reverse complement strand
ACGTCGCGACACTATAAATCCATAAAAAAAAGAATGAGTAAAAAATTCTAATTAAACCTTGCGGCCCCAAAAACAAAAAAAACAAACATAAAACGCCAGATATAATGTCTTTCTAATCTCCGCAAAGATTTATGTTTATTTATGGCCTATAATCAGGCCTAATTATTGTAATGATTATTACGGCCAAAAATAGATTTGTATATAGATACGGAGAGAGATAAGAAGGGGGAAGTGGAGCAGTGATATCGCCTTATAATATAAAGACAAGCAGACACATTCGAATAAAGACCTTTTGTCTTCTTGTCTTGTGTACATTTTCATAATCGTATTAATCTTGTTATAAATGAAAGTGATTTCTCATTTCTTTAAGGCATTTTCTCGTTCCCATTTTTTTTTTCGGGTTTTCGAAATGAAAAATGTTCAAAGTTAAATAATTACATAAATTTCGTTTTATGTATATTGTATACGAGTACATAGAGTACAAGCATAACATACATATATATTCACAATTTGAGAAGAGTGTTTTTCTTATACATACTCGTACATACATAAATACGTAAATTCCCTGTCTTGTTGTATACATATACGAGTGTTTGGTGTAGAGATTTCGTTTACCAACATCTTATGTACTGTATATGTTGTCATTGAATGATTTAATTAAAATTAATAATCCATGGGGGAAACATTTAGGTAAATTCTTTTGATTTGAACTAATATTTTTTTGTGTGTTCTCTTGGTATTTAGTTTGAAAGACGCTATATTCAGGGTTTGGGTTTTGTGAGTTGTACGATGGATACAAAAGAAACATAATTTTTTTTTGTCTTTTTTGCACAATCGTTAATAAACGATGGTGTTTTAAGTAAAACACGTGAATGACGAATATATGAATGAAATATAACAAGAATATCTTTTATGTTCTGTATTACATATTGGTTTGGCACTCCCATCGTCTTTGATCTCTGAAGCATTGTTTTGGTGGTGGAAATGAATATAGGTTAATGGTGTTTTGTTTTTATTTCAAGATTACTACTTCGTTTTTCTCTTCAATTCTTGAATTTTAGGCAAGGACTAATAAGAAATTTTATTTGTAACACTTCACACATTTTTACAACCTTTTATTACCCCTTTTTCTGTCTGTTTGTTTCAATTTCTTTGAGAGCTCAAAATTAAATCTTCCTTTTCCAGAAATTTTGGAATTTAATTTTAATTAAGTCTTATCCGAATAACAATGTTGCTTTGAGAATCTTTCTCACTATTCCGTTTCTATTGCTTCAAGTGAGAGAAGATTTACGAAGCTAAAAATTATTTAATATGAAAAAATATTTTATTCTGTATTTTAATTCTCTTTTACCTACGGGTCTTTTGATATTTTTGGTTAACACAGTAATTAAATGAGAAATTAAACTTTATTTCAAAAATACTAAAAAAATGAAAATGCCCTAGATTTTTGGGTGTTTTTCCATATTCTTAAAACTCCTAAACCGTGTACGAATTTTTGGGGCTTGTTATGGATCATCACATCTGTTTACCTCAAGCAAAACATAAAAATTGTCTTAAATTGTTGGCGTAAATATTAACCGGCGATCATCATCGCTCATCGTGGTGAAATCAAATCTAACGGATGCCACAATCTGAATAATTACAAAAAAAAAGAACGTGCAGTGAATCTAACGGAAGAAACCTTCGAAGCCATCTTGAATCAGTGGTAAACGACAACGTGGATCCATTAGCAGAATTTTACCAACAACGATAAATTTGAATATACTTCTGGTAAAACTAGCAAATTAAAATGATCAATAGTGTATCCATAATCGAGCTCTCGTTATTAAAAAAACAACGATTTAAGACAAAACTAAAGCCTGTATTCCATGAGAAGAATTGACTGACAGTCAAAAAAAAAACGAAAAGAGAAAAATAATCTGATGCCCCATATAAGAGACAAAGGCAACGTTTTTTATTTTATAGAAAAACAATTTTGGTGTAAAATAAAAAATAAAATAAAAAACATTGTCCTTGTCTCTTATAACAGCATCAGATTGTTTTTCTCTTTTCGTTTTTTTTTTGGGCTTTACTAAATATTACAGGCTTTACTAATATTTTAAAATTCGTACGCGAAACACGTGATAATATTTCTGTTGAGGTGTTTCGAACCCGGTTGCTGCGAGAAGAAAAATTCATGAACGAATTCACAGTCATTTAAAATAAAATAGTTGCTCTTGCGACACTGATAATTCCGATACGGTGTACCAAGAGAATTATTATTTTGCTATTACGGTTGTTAATACCCAAATTCGGTCAAAAACATTAGGCACAAACATAATATTAGAAAATTTATTCCATGCAACACAAAACCAAGTGAAGTTATCGAAAATTCAGATTACTCCCTTTGCTTGGCGGTCATTTTATGACTTGTTTTACATGACCATTAACGAATCAATTTCTCTAAACTTAGTAGAAAGGAATTTTACTTGGAGAAACTGAAGTTTTACTTCTACTTTTAAGGGTTACAGAGGGAAATTATATCGGTGCAAAGTACTCTGGTAGTCGAGTACTTTTTATTTTAATACTCGAGTATCATAAACAAAAAATACATAAATATGTTTAAAACTTTCTAGAAAAAATCTCAGAGCATACTGTATCCCGACTGAAGAAATTTAAAATCAAACTGACTGTTTCGATATTTTATATGGAGCCCTTGTGCACAAGGAATTACCTTGTGGGACGAGTTGCAAAATACATAAATTGAAGGTGTCTTTGTTTTGTTTTTCGGATTAATGGCTGTATGATACTCACTTTTTTCCCACTTTTTCAGTGACTAGGAAAGACAAACGGAGTGAGAGAAAAAATATACAGTTGTGTTCATATTAATAGCAGTGCTATCCAGAAGAAGAAAAAACTCGAATAAGTTTTCAAAAACACAAGTTTGATTAAGATTTATTCATGAAATATCTTTTCATAGAGTCCACTAAGTTTTGACATCTCTCAATGGGTATTGTACTCCATGCTTCTTGCACTGCCTCCCACAATTGCTGGGCATTTTTTGGATTAACTTTGCTTACTTTATTTTTGACATCAGCACACACGTTTTCTATGGAATTGAGGTCCGGTGATTGCGTTGGTTAGTCCATAAGATTAATTTTGTACTTCCGAAAGCATGATTTCGCCTGTTTGCTTGTGTGTTTTGGAACGTTATCTTGTTGAAACACCCATTTTAGGGCCATTTCATACTCAGCATACGGTATAGCATGGTGTCTTCAACTATTTTAATGTATACAAATTTATCAATGATGCCCGTTATAGGATATATCGGCCCAACACCATAGTATGAGATGTTTGGAGGTCTCCTCACATATTGTCGACGACTTGTGGAACCATAAAGGGCAATTTTACTTTCGTCGCTCCATAAAACATTTCGCCAGTTTTCTAGGGGCCAATTGACGTGCGCCTTATTCTTTTTGCTACGTGCCTCTTGCTGAGCAATATTAATTTTCTCGGACTCCTGGCGGCCAATTTAGCTTCTAATAGGCGCCTCCGTATAGTCACCGCACCTACAGGTACCTGAAGTTGCTTCTTTATCTTTTTTGAGCTGATATGAGAGTCGTTCTTTACATTTGTATGATTTGTCGGTCAATAAGCTCAGTTGTTTTCCATTTTGGTCCACGTGTTTCAGCCTTATCAGTCCATTTTACTGAATTACAGACCATTTTCGCAGAACATCAGATAATTTCTTGTATTTCACGGTAAGATTTTCCTTCACATCGAAGCTTTTTTAATAAGGCTTCGCTTTTCTTCCGTGCAGTGCTTGAATCAACCCATTACTTTTCTAAAATCCACTTAAATATGGTTTTTGCACTTTACGAATTACGAGAAAAATTTGAACTTACCAATTAGTTAAAAAGTTTCAACTCTTCGTTAAAAACCTTTCTTAAAATTATGTTTCTTGCGTTGCTGCTATTATTATGAACAGCTTGGTTCAAACAATCGCTAACAAATGTAATCTCATAAAAAAGAATTAAGCGTTTTTTGAAGCAGTAAATGATATACCGTTAATAAGAGAGGAGATAAGAAACTTTCAAAGCATTACCGCCCTTGGAAAAGAGTAAGGAGTAAAAAATATTAAAGAGTTATTAAAGCAAGGTAATGCGCTGCTATTATTATGAACACAACTGTATATACAAAATATTTGTGCGGTACCTCAATTTTTCTAGCAGTTAATCGAGCAAATATAGCAAAAAAGAATTGGATTTGATTCTTTTTTTTGACATTAGATACTTTTTTCTGACATTTCTACGAAAGAAAATTTGTGTACAAAAGAAATTATGTCGCTGCAATTAATTACGGAGCTAATGCAAATTTATTATGCGCGGGCCTCATATTTCTTACGTAAAAAATCAATTAAGATCCCAAAAAATAAATATTCTTCAAAATGGCTACTTCATCGCAAAAAAAAATTTGATTCTATTTACATATTTTGTTTATCCGAAACTTCAAAATATTTGCATATAGTATAGTCTACACTACCCTTCTCTGTTTCGCTTTACTAGTTTTGCAGCACTTTATTGCACTTGAAAAAAAGTGAGTATCATACAGCCATAAGGAACCCTCAGTTAACTCGATATAGTAACGCAAACGCAATCGATTTTATGGTAGAAACGATTGAAACCGAATTATTTCTCACAGGAAAAATTGACTTTTGATTTTATGAACAATCCGCTCATTGAAAATCAAACTCCGCGAATTCAATAGTGGTTTTGAATTACTAAAAGGTCAAAATAAGCTAGAAAAAAGCATAAACTTTTGTATTGGTAACTTTTAAAATAAATATAGTTACCACCCATCGGCACCTAACTCTGCAAAAGACTTTTAAATTGTATATTGAAGAATGTTACTGAGAGATTTTTCACAATTCTTCTAATATAGTTTAAAATTTCTTAAATTCACTAAAATGATTGTAGCAACAGTTTTAAAATCCAAAATCAAATAACTTTGCCTTAATTTACTATAAAAAAAGAAAGAAAAATACCCCGACTGAAACTCACTAAACAAGGGGCAATATATGAACACATTGTTTTTTTATAAGGTTAACACTTGGCGGACGGTTCACATCGACCTACGTTTTTTTCATTCCAACTTCGAAAGACACGCAAAAATAGAAAAAAACAACCCAAAAATTCCCACAAATTAAAATTTATGAAAAAATACACCCAATTCTCTTTTTACACGGCATTCTTGTTGTTAAAGATGTAATCTAAAATAGTTATTATTATATTAAGTAAACTTTTTTAACACTTTAATATTATATAGAATCAGAATCTTAATTAATTAATCACCTTACATAAAATAATTGCTAAACCCTGTCAATAAAATAATTTAATTTCGGTTTTTTTTTCCTTTCATTATACAATACAAAACATAATTACACTTTCCCGTTTGTCATTTATAAATATGTCAATAGCAAAATCAAAACAATGCGAGATTCATCAAAAATAGAAGTACATACTAATTTTGTATTCAGCACAATCAATTTTGAGCTATTTAAATTGTGCGAAATTTAAATTTGAATAATAAAATTTCCCCAAATAGGGGAATCGCGGAAATTTAATTTGCGTGGGCAATCGCGATTATTAAATGACTTGGCAAGAAAATCTAAAAAAGTCTGTCTATTCATTTGGCGAAATTTAAGGAATTAACATCCGAGCGATCCTACAAAAGTTTTAAGCGCAAAGGGAAGAGATTTGTAACAGCGACATTTTGGCGATTTTATTAAGGTGATTTTTTACAATATATAAATTATTGAAATAAACTATATTTAAAACAAAAATATTGTGAATTATTTACAAAAAAATAAAAAATTATAAAAATAACAGTTTTTGTGAACATTATTTCTCGCGAGTGAGTTTAATTTTTTTTAATTTGGCGAATCGCGAAGCAAAAAATACGCGTGAACACTTTCATGGTCCTTCGAGCCGGATAAATCTGGCATATAAAGTGAAATTTATCAATTTTATTGAAAGTAAAAACTATTTATCGGTTTAATTTGAATTTATTTGAATTGTGCGATCAAAAGAAAAACGTTTGAAGTTGAAAACGCATGGATCATAGACATTAGCGAATTTGGGCCATCCATTAAAATTCCATAGCGAATAAGACGTTTAATTTTTTAGAACAATATATCAAATTGAATTAATAAAAAATAGTTTTACGGTAAATTTATACATATATTTATAAAAGGGAATTAAATACAACATTACAAAGACTAATTACAGTGTGTCTAGACATTATATAGTGACGATAATAGTGATAGTGTGAACATTATATTTCTGATCTCGGCATTCCGTGTGCGATTTGCTTCGAAACAAGCATTTCTAAAAAAAAAAAAAGATAAATTGATTAGTGTTAAAAAATCGTAAATTACTAGCGTGTCATATTTTATTAAAATCACAATGGCCGATACTCGATCGCTTCAACGGAAAGTCAATCGATTCTCTCAGTTTGAGACATTCGCTAAAGGTAATTTGTCTCATGAACCAATTGAACGAATTAAGGCGCAAATTAAGCTTCTCACTGAGGAATGGGATGACTACAAGGCGAACGAGAAGAATTTTAGAGATCTTCCAGAGAATATCGAGTTACAAGATGCTATTGAGACCAAATATTTCAACATCAAAGGTAAATTGATACAAGCTGAGCTAGCATTAGAGAAAAACGAACAGCACGGTGATCTAGATAGCAGTCTACAGGTACTCGTCGCCAATCCGCGATCATTTTTAAATGAAGTTTCCAGCATGAACAATAAAAATGATTCTGATGTTCGCTTACCACGAGTTAATGTACCGACCTTTTCCGGAGTATACTCGGAATTTGCTTCATTCCGCGATTTGTTTGAAGCTTCCATCAACAGCAACCCTAAGATATCAAAAGTACACAAACTCCAATATTTGAAAGGGCTTTTGAGAGGCGAAGCTGCCGCATTGGTTCGCCATATAACGATTACTGAAGCAAACTATGACGAGGCTTGGGAAATTATCAATAATCGCTACGATAAAAAGAAACACGTGACTATGATGCTGTTGAAGCAATTTATGGATCAACCAACAATTAAGCAGGCGTCCGCCAAGTCTCTCCACCACATGCGAGATATTTCAGACGAAGTATTAAGAGGACTAAAGGTTTTGGGCGAACAAGCTGAATCACGCGATCCGTGGTTGATTCATATTTTGGTAAGCAAGCTAGACCAGATTACTAAACACGATTGGGCTCAACATAGTTATGGAATCGATTTCCCAACAATTACCAATTTTTTTGACTTTCTGAATAAACAAAGCGACACATTAGAAAGTTGTCAACCAACAAGACATATCACCCATCCACAGGTTCAAAATCCGAATGTAAAGGTGATGCACGCAGATACTCAGTCCGTAAGCTGCTTGAAGTGTGGTGAAAACCATTATCTGAGGAATTGCGAACAGTTTCTGAATTTTTCCGTACACGATAGAAGAAGTTTTATCGCCGAAAATAAACTATGTTTTATTTGCATGTTTAAAAATCACCGATCTCAAAGTTGTCGTTCCAAATTTAGATGTGGTATATGTCGAGCGAAACACCATACAATGCTACACCAAGATGCGAATAATTCATTTTCCAGCACGACTACTTCAAGCACGGAAACCGTTTCCGCCCAGTCAACATCAGGAACAAGCGATGCTAAAGCTCTACACGTTGCACATGCCATGACCACTAAGCGATTTACAGCTCTGCTTCCTACTGCTGTTATTATGGTCTTGGATTCATCAAATAATTACCAGAGATGTCGAGTTTTATTAGATTCAGGAGCACAAGCTTCGTTTATATCCGAATCTTGTGCTCAGCGACTTGCATTGCCACGAAAAAAAGCGAATATATTAATAAAAGGTCTCACACCTGGGTATCGATTTTGGTCGCAAAACGAGGATTGAGGATTGAGAATTTTGTATATGTACACGGCGTATAATATACATTTTGCTATTGTGTGCCGTCAAATATTTTTATTGTATTAGTGTGTTTTCTCATGATGGTAAGTATGAAAAATAAGCTAAGCGGGTGAAATCGGTTCAACTTTTTTGTTGCTTCCGCTCGCCTTGAGTTATTTTTCCCTACCTTTTAACATGAGGAATTCATGTTTTTCTATCTATTGTTGTTGTAAACGAGACATTCATTTTACTTCGTTACCAAAAATCCAAAACAATAAACGCAATCAATTGCTCGTGGTGATCTTCAATATAAAAAACAAAAAGCAGCATAAATAAATGGTTTTTAATTTTTACATTCTTCGTCGACCACATTCATAATATTTTTAACTTTTTTTTTTTTTTTTTGAGTTATGTGAGAATAAACATTTGAAAAATCAAAAAAAAACAATTCAGTGTTATCTCATGCGCACGAAAGGAATGTTGTACATATTTTTATTTCCAGTAATTTTGTGCAAAATTTAAAACTAATAAAATTGTTAATTAAATAATGATTTAGAGATAAATAAATATTAACTAAAAATGGAAAATAAGTCAGATAAATATTGATAAACTATAATTTTATTAATAATTTAAAATGATGAAAAATCACACGACGTACATCCACCCTTTCCTGTGCTTGAATTAACACTAAGCCAAAATAACTAATTTACTTCTTATTTTTTCCACATTATATTTTATATCCCTCTTTTTCGTGTCATTTTATCTCTCTTATTTGCATCATGTTAAACAAAAAACTTAAAAAAACGCCCATTAGACACTTTCAAATGTGCGTATTTTTTAGTTTTTTGTTTAATATAACATGGCATAAGGTTTTTTTGTTTAACATCGGATAAGAGGGATAATGTGAAAAATATAAGAAGTAAATTAGTGATTTTAACTTTTAGTGTTGATCCAAGCGCAGGAAAGGGAGTATGTACCTCGTTTAATTTTTCTAACTTAAAATTATTAATAAAATTATAGTTTATAAACATTTTTCTGATTTATTTGCCTTTTTTAATTAATATTTATTTATCTTTAAATCAATATTCAAGTAACAATTTTATTAGTTTTAAATTTTGCAAAAAATTACTGGAAATAAAAATATGTACAACCTTTCGTACGCATGAGATGACACTGAATTTTTTTTTTATATTTCAAATGTTTATTCTCTGTTTTTCTCTATTCTTTGGACACCAATACAATTTACCAATACTTTTGCCTTCCGGTAATACTCAACTCAATCCTCAAATTGCGACCAAAATCGCTGTCCTGGCAGTGAATCGACGAGAGGCATGATGACGATCGAAGCGGTATCACTATATTCCAAAGCCGAAGCACTTAAAATCGATGTTCTTGTGTTACGCAAACTTACCAGCTGTCTACCAACTTGTGAAATAAATGCAGGCAATCTCCAGAAAATTCATGATTTACAATTGGCAGATTCACAATTTTATAAGCCTGCAGCAGTAGATTTAATAATTGGAGCAGATCATTTTTTCAATGTGTTACGAGAAGGCCGTATTGACAATTTGGAAGATAATTTGATTGCGCAAAATTCAATGTTTGGATGGATTTTATCAGGTGAAGCAACTAAGAAAGAAAGCGAGAATTGCAAAATGAGTCTTAATTTTCACATCGGCATAAACGTCGACGAAACCTTAAAAAAGTTTTGGGAATTAGAAGAAATTCCCGCATGCAATCCATATTCCAAAGAAGAGAGCGACTGTGAAGAACATTTCAAAAATAATTTTCAGCGGCACATCAGCGGTAAATACATAGTGAAATTACCATTCAAAAAATCGTCTTCAGCAATGGGGAATTCGATAGGCATCGCAAGAAAAAGATTCTTTAACCTGGAGCAGAAATTGAACAGTGATGCTGCATTAAAAACTGAATACACCAAAGTCATGCAAGAATACATCACATTGGGACATTTACTAGAAATACCTACCATTACGAAGGACGTTCAAGAAAAATCAAGCTACTACTTGCCACATCACGCCGTCACAAAAATTGAGAGCACCACCACGAAGCTACGTGTTGTTTTTGATGGGTCTAGTAAGACGACTAACGGGAATTGCATCAACGATATGCTAATGATCGGTCCAACTATCCAGCCCACCCTATGGACAACTCTGATGAACTTTCGGTACAATAAGATCGCACTTATAGCCGATATTGAGAAAATGTACCGGCAAGTGATGGTAGCTGATGAAGACCAAGATTTTCAGCGAATCCTTTGGCGAGAGAGAGTAAGCGACCCAATAAAGCATTTCAAATTAACCACTGTGACTTTTGGGATGTCCAGTTCAGCGTTCTTAGCCATTCGATCACTACAACAGGCTGCGTGTGATTTCGAAAAGGAACACCCAATCATCGCAAACGAGATTATAAATAAATTCTATATAGATGATTACATATCTGGAGCAAACACAGTGGCGGAAGCAAAATATTTAAAGCAAAAATTGACTGATATACTTTCTCAAAGAGGATTCAACTTGCGAAAGTGGAAATCCAACGCTCATGAATTATTGGATCAATCCTTGGATGAAGAGAAGTCAATGGTTCCTTTTGAAGAAGCTAATTCATTCACAAAAATCTTAGGTTTTCAATGGGACTCGAATAATGACCTACTATCATTTAAAGTTAATTTACCTGAAGAAAAAACTCCAACCAAGCGAACCTTAATAGCGAATGCTTCCAAAGTTTTTGGTCCTCTTGGACTGCTTTCCCCGTCGATAGTGATGGCCAAAATTCTGTACCAGAAATTATGGCTAAGGAAATTGGAATGGGACGATGAGCTGCCTGATGACATTGCGATAGTTTGGAATCAGCTTAAGAGAGAACTTCCACAATTTGAGCAGCACAAACTAAAAAGACATGCCAACGGGAAAGAAGTACAACTGCATGGTTTTTGCGACGCGAGCGAGCGAGCCTATTCAGCAGTAGTCTACGGTCGATTTAAAGATGAGTATGGAGAAATGCGAGTCGAACTCATCACCTCCAAAACAAAAGTTGCACCAATAAAACAAATTTCGCTTCCCAGATTGGAACTGTGCGGTGCTCACTTGGTGGCAAAACTCCTCAAACAAGTGCGGGAAACGCTATCTGAAGAGGTACCGGTTTATGGTTGGACGGATTCAACTATTGTTTTAGCTTGGCTATCCGATCATCCAACTAAATGGAAAACTTTTGTGGCTAACCGTGTATCGGGAATACAAGAGTTGCTACCTAGGAACTACTGGTACCACATTAAATCTGACAATAATCCAGCCGACTACGCTTCTAGAGGGGTTCTACCATCCAAGCTTCTGACGATTCAACAATGGTGGCACGGCCCGCTATGGCTAAAAGAGCCAGAAAATACATGGCCAACCGTAAAACAACAAGTTTTTTATGATGATACCATTTGTGAAATGAGAAAGCAGCCACCCTTGATGCCATTGTTTGCTACCGAATGTCAGAGTGAAGAAATCGAAATATTTCAATTAATATTAAATAAAACGTTTTCCTTCACTAAAGTGATAAGAATATTAAGTTTTATTTATAGATTTATCGAAAACGCGAAAAAGGAGAAGGGAAAACGTACTACTTCGGCGATAAATTTAGCAGAAATCAATAAGGCCACCGAGAAGCTAATAAAATGGGTGCAGCACAAAGAATACGCCAACGAAATAAGAATGCTAGCGAAAGGTCAGAAGTTGTCTAAAAATCATAAAATTTTAAATCTTACGCCATTTGTGGATGTAAATGGTCTATTGCGTGTCGGTGGGAGGTTAGACAACTCAGCGTATTCTTACGATTTTAAACATCCTATTATTCTACCAAAGTCACACATCCTAAGTAGAATGATCATTTCCTATTACCATAAAAAATATCTCCATCCTGGCCCATCTCATACATCCCATCTTATCCGACAAGCTTATTGGATCGTGAACGGAAGAGCAACCGTAAGGGACGAAGCCAGGAAGTGCATTCAGTGTTTCAAAAATAGAGCAAAAACAGCAAAGCAACTTATGGGAAATTTACCTTCTGTTCGCATTACACCTGCGAAACCATTCACGAACACCGGTATAGATTATGCCGGCAGCCAGCAAAAGAGGTCGTGGAGCAAAATTAGTTAAAGGTTACATCGCGATTTTTGTTTGTATGGCAACCAAAGCTATACACATAGAAGCAGTCACAGACCTAACGACTGATGCCTTCATTGCTGCGCTAAAAAGATTTTCGGCGAGAAGAAATGTGCCAAGCAACCTTTATTCAGATAATGGTACAAATTTCATCGGTGCAAACAGAAAGCTGAAAGAGGTATTTAAATCCAATAACACAGAAATTAATAAAAAAGTCATTTCAGATTTCTGTACATGCAACCAAATAAACTGGCATCATATTCCACCTTCTGCCCCACATTTTGGTGGATTGTGGGAATCAGCTGTGAAGTCGATTAAAACTCATCTCAACCGAGTCACCGGCAATAGTCACCTGACGTTTGAAGAAATGAGTACACTATTATGCCAAATTGAAGCTATATTGAATTCCAGACCACTGCCAAATTTCGGAAGACGATGATTCTTTCGAAGCGTTAACACCGGCTCATTTCCTGATGGGTTCTACTGTAGCAGCTGTACCTGAACATGATCTCAGCGATATTGCGACTAACCGATTATCTAGATGGCAGCAAGTGCAGCAAAGAGCTCAAAGTTTCTGGAAACGGTTCCATAAAGATTATCTGAACAACCTACAACAAAGAAACAAATGGAGAAATATTGAGGAAAGTGTCAAGATGGGTGATTTAGTCTTAATAAAAGAAGATAACTTACCGTCTTGCAAGTGGGCGATGGGTAGAGTCGTAGCAGATCATCCCGATTCAACAGGATTAACTCGAGTAGTTACAGTGAAGACGGCATCAAACACATTTAAGCGACCCATAACTAAAATTTGTAAGTTACCTTTGAATTAGCTATGTAGTTGACGAAAGCAAATATATTCGTCAACGGCCCGGAGTATGTTAAAGATGTAATCTAAAATAGTTATTATTATATTAAGTAAACTTTTTTAACACTTTAATATTATATAGAATCAGAATCTTAATTAATTAATCACCTTACATAAAATAATTGCTAAACCCTGTCAATAAAATAATTTAATTTCGGTTTTTTTTCCTTTCATTATACAATACAAAACATAATTACACTTTCCCGTTTGTCATTTATAAATATGTCAATAGCAAAATCAAAACAATGCGAGATTCATCAAAAATAGAAGTACATACTAATTTTGTATTCAGCACAATCAATTTTGAGCTATTTAAATTGTGCGAAATTTAAATTTGAATAATAAAATTTCCCCAAATAGGGGAATCGCGGAAATTTAATTTGCGTGGGCAATCGCGATTATTAAATGACTTGGCAAGAAAATCTAAAAAAGTCTGTCTATTCATTTGGTGAAATTTAAGGAATTAACATCCGAGCGATCCTACAAAAGTTTTAAGCGCAAAGGGAAGAGATTTGTAACAGCGACATTTTGGCGATTTTATTAAGGTGATTTTTTACAATATATAAATTATTGAAATAAACTATATTTAAAACAAAAATATTGTGAATTATTTACAAAAAAATAAAAAATTATAAAAATAACAGTTTTTGTGAACATTATTTCTCGCGAGTGAGTTTAATTTTTTTTAATTTGGCGAATCGCGAAGCAAAAAATACGCGTGAACACTTTCACTTGTTTTTAAATAAGCAAATAAAAAAAGATAAAAGTAATTCCCTTAATTTGCAGTGTTTTTAGATGCTAATAAATGATTACACCTAAATCTGTTTTTACACGGTCCTTTTTACACGGTGCAATTTTTTTTATACATTGAGAATGAATCATCGTGTAAAAAGAAAATTGGATATATTGTCTCTTATGAGTTTCCACTTAATCGAGGGAGTTTTACTTAAGAAACTAATCGCTTAAAGCGACAGGTTTCTATTAACAAAACATTTCAATATGTACAAGTATACAGCATACTTATATATATTCAGAAAAAAATTCCTTCTGTCAAATTTTGTAGAAATAAGAAAATAAAATTAACACTCAATTTTTAAATTGTTCATTCTAATAAAATCAATAACTAACGAAAAAATTATTATATTTCAAAATCTGAAAATCAATCCATCTAAATTTTAACACAAAAATGGCCTAACCCACATCTACCGTGAGTTTGTAAAATTTGATAGTTTTTAACTTTGGGCTGATAGTTCTTTATTTACACGATTATAGTCGTGTTTTCCATGAGAACTGCATTAGAACTCGATAAATTTTAAATTCCTTATTTTCTATGTAAACAGGAAAAAAAATTTAAAGTGCAAATGTGTAGTGCATTTAACATAAATACACATTTTAAGTTGTTACAGCAACAAATAATTACAATTATAGCTTATTTTGCAGTTACACTTGATAAACCCTTGAATTTATCTAGTGTAGTTGCGTGTAATGACGTCAGCAAGAAATAAGAAAATATTAATGAAATAACTAAAGCGGGAAATTTTTAAACTTAAAATGTGCATTTATGTCAGATACACTACATATTCCCGCTTTATGAATTTATTTTTTTTCGTTTTACATAGAATAAAAGTAATTTAAAGTTTATCGAGTTCTAGTGCAGTTCTCATGGAAAACACGGCTTATGTTCTAATTCAAATTTTTACTTTGCAAGAGCCTCCAAAATTAAAAACATTGTTGTTGAGTTTTAAAGCCAGATTAATCAATTCTTAAAAAATAATGCAAATTTTGGAAATTTTAAAATCTTTAAATAAAGTTAAGCAAACCAAATATTTGATGCTAATACCGTAGACACACTGCGATTTAATAAAACCGATTTAGTGAATTTTTCGAGATTAGCCGCAGTGTGTCAACCTCAATTTAGCTAACCCTTTGTTTGTGCCTAGAATCTTAAACTAGTTTAGCTAAATCGGATTTACAATATTAAACCACAGTCTGTCTAGAGTATAACTCTACAGTAAACGATTTGGTAGACTGTTCAAATAAAATCAGAAAAAAAAAATCCATTTTTGTGATAGTCGGTTTCTTAAGCAGCTGATTAGTCTCAAAAAATAAATTTGAAATGTTTATACAGAAGTGGAATGCCAACTGGATGGATGCAACATTCGACCAGCGTTTCCGCAGCCTTTTCCCAATCAGAAGAAAAATTAAATTGGTCTCTGGTTTTTTCAAGGCCTCAAAATAGGACAAAGGGCGAGCAGCATATAATTAGCCTCGGAAAATTAGTGAGTACTTTCATCGGGAAATTGTTTCAAATTAACGATTTGAGCAGACAAAAAAAGCTGCCAATACCTCAGTTTCAAACCAATTTTTCGATGTTTGGACTGTGATGAAAACAAATTTTAATTGGTAGACGTGTACTAAACCCGACCACCTTTTGGGTTCTACAAACTCATTAAAGAGCTCGTAAACGTAAAATATTAAATACAATTTATTTACGTTTTTTTTGTTTAATTATAATTTATGGGCGGTTTACGATGGCTCTTTCAAGGTCATGTAAAGGTCAAATAATTAAAATTTTTATAGTTAGTGTTTTTTTTTTCAACGAACCATCCATTTCCACACATACTGATTAGAGAAAGCAGAAAGCCCATCAAAGTCATGTTTTTCATTAGTGTAATCATTTTTCCCAATTTCATGAGACTTCAAAGAATATTGGGCGCTCAAACAAACATTTTTTTTTTACAATAAAACAAGAGCTATAAAACTAAAAAAATATTATTATCGAGATGATTATGTAATGTAACAACAACAAATATTTTTTCTAACATTTTCTAATTAGAAAAAAAAAAAAAAAAGAAAAGTTACATGTATAAAAATATTACATGCGGAATATAACAAAACCGCAATAACTACACGAAGCGATTCTACTGCTTTATATTGCTTTTATGACATAATATTGATATTTTTTTTGTAGACATACAATAGCGGCACGACTGTTGTTGCTAATGTTACAATTTTCTAATTAAAAATTATTGTAGCTTTTCTATTTTCACCGTGTCTTCTACCGTGTGCGCGAGATATTTAAATTATTGTTTTGTTCACTACATGAGTATTGTGTAAACGATTTGATACTGTGATTTTTTTTTGTATGAACGATAGCCGAGTTCAACAACCTTTTGATGTATGCAGTACAGAGAGATCTATCTTTAGGTATTCTTTTAAATATAATTTTTGTTACATACAGTTGTATCTATTATAGTGAACAATTAAATTTTTTTGTGTACTAGATATGTATGTACGAAACTATTTCTATTCGCTGTTATAAGAATATTTTTGTTGTCTCGGTTTGTTAACAGATATTTTTTTTGTTGTTGTTGTACATACTCGTATATATGTATATACAATTTACAAATAGAATTTTTAATTAGTTTGTGCGTCTGCTGTTTGTTGCATTGGGTTACATATAGACATTGTCTGTTGCGCAGAATTTGTTTATAATATAAATTGTAGTGAGTAACCACCGATTTTATAAAATCTTCTTATGCTTTCTTTAAATAGAACGACGATTTCTTTTTTGTATACTCTTGAGTTATACACAAAATTTAAAATCAGTCCATTTAACCCTAAATTTTGTGTTAGGATTTTTTTTTAATCCACATTAAAATCTACCGTTGTCTCTTAAATAAATTTTATTATTTTCCAAAAATACATTTTCTATATATAAAACGATTTGGAAATGTATTTATGAGATTTATTGAAAACGGAAATATGTCACATATTGTTGTTTACACAAAGGGTGTGTGTATTTATACACTCGTATATTTGAATTTATGGTTTTTGGTACTACCCTACATAGATTTACCAATTTCCATTTAGATTTTCTTTTTTTGGTTCGTTCGGCATTTTTTTTTTTTTTTTGATATTTCAGTTGTTAAATCTATGGCCCATGACCGACTTCGAAATCATAACATAATTAATATAAAAAATAATTTCGACGATTTTATAAAACATTAATAAGATCCCGCTATTTATCTAACACATTACATACTCATAATTATTCATGTTACGTCGCCTTTTGTGTGTTGCTTCAATTAAAATCTTAAAAAATCCCAGTATATTTTAAATTTCTATTTAACTGTGATAATTATTATTATTGTATAATGTATGTACATATCATAGATTGTGTCAGTCATTTTTAATATATGGACCGCGAAACATTTGTAATTTTTATCCACTATTTATTTTAACTGTACCCGCAAAGAATATCGAAATATTTATATATGCAGCAAACGAAAAGAACCTCTAGAAAATATCCAAAATGAAATTAGATGCTGTTCGCACTAAAATGCATGCAAAACTTTATCAAAAATTTAAACAAGGTTTATTTTATTAGTGACACATTACGAATTTGATAATCATAGTTAACAAATTATGATTTCCCAAATGAGAATTGGTGACACACTTAAAAAGTTAGAGATTTGTTAGTTTGTCTAACAAGATTTCAAATGTTTTCAAAAATTTGAATTTGTGGCCTTATGTGTATTGGCATGTGTGTTAAGGTTTCTACGGAAATATGGCGCTTGGTTGGTGCGCCGACCAAATTTATTGTACTTCAATAAAACACGCCAATACTTGTTCACAAAATTACAAATTTTATTATACCCAATTTGGGTTTTTACTATTTCTTAATTAGAAATTTATACAATTTAATTTTATTGACTAAATAGTTAAGTTCACGGTGTAGACGTTTATATTTTGAACGCACAAGAGAGACTGTGTCATCAAAAAAATGTGTGTGGCTACTTGGTAGCCGATGTAAAAAGCGAACGCACGTAAAAGTTATTTATTTTGTGTTTTTGGTGTTTGTCGACGTACGGCGTTAATGATGGTTGTGCGCGCAGTTGATATGGCGCTCGGTTGATTGAATTTGCGCTACCAAATAATTTTAGAATTATTTGGAATTTATTTTGATGCGTTACAATTACAATATATTGTAGAGACGAATATATTGTGAGTCGCTACAGGACTCCTCTGCAAGTGAATATCCCCTCCTTGAGAATGTGAAACTATTCGGCAAAGTGTACGGCTTTGTGTTTGAGAATGCCTGATATTTGATCAGGTGAATTGTCTATGCCGTATGCCGGTTTGAGTAGATCAATTGAAATGGTATGATTTTTACCATTAATTGAAACGATAAATTGTTTGCCAAGGCGGCGTATTACTTTGTATGGGCCTTCGTAAGGAGGTGATAAACCCGTGCGGACCTTGTCTGGTCGAATGAAAACCAAATCGCAATTGTCCAATGATTTGGGGACAAAGATATTATCTTGTTTTGTCGAACGAGCCGAAGTTGGAATGAGGTTCTGCATGGTTTTTCGCAGTTGGTCAACCACTGTGTCTTGTGTTGGTAAAGGTAGAGGAGGATTTTCGACGAAGGACTCGCCTGGTAGCTTGATGGTTTGTCCATAAAACATTTCGGCTGGCGAGCACTTCAGATCTTCCTTTACTGTTGCTCGGATGCCTAGTAAAACAATGGGAATTTCCGAGCTCCAATTAATTGTATTACCCCGGGCCATGAGGTCAGCTTTAAGTTGTCGATGGAAGCGTTCGACCATGCCATTGGCTTGTGGATGATAAGCCGTTGTACGTATCCGATGTGAGCCAAGGGGTTTTGTTAACTCGGTAAAAAGCTTGGATTCAAATTGCGTTCCTTGATCTGTGGTTTTATTGCGAGGAACTCGGAATCGTGATACATAATTATTAACGAATGTTGTGGCAATTGTTGCTGCTGACATATTGGTCATGCAGTATGCTTCGGGCCAACGGATGAAGCGATCGACACAGGTGAGAAGATATTGAAATCCATTAGATGGAGGAAGTGGTCATACTATATCTATATGGATGTGCTCAAATCGACCAGGTGGAATTTCGAATTGTCCGTGAGGTGAAATTGTTTGATTTTTGGCAGGATAAACAGGAGTTCGCCCACTGGGTTACGTCCTTGGTTGTACTAGGCCAAAAGTAAAGAGCTGTAATCAATTTTCGAGTCGCACGGACACCAAGGGGGCTATTATGAAATTTTCGACGCGCGCTTTTTGAACAGAAAGTAAATTTGGAAGTTCTAAGTCAGCTTTTTGATATTTAATAATTTTTTGATAATCGAAGTGGGTCTCGATTGCGGCGTATTGGTTGTCGGTGGTACGCGGAAGTGTGTCTGCGACCACATTGTTACTTCCTTGCACATACTGGATGTCTGTGGTGAATTGACTAATGTAATCCAAGTGTCTTGTCTGCTTTGGATTACGTTCAGTTTTTGACTGAATAGCTTTCGTCAGAGGTTTGTGGTCGGTATAAATAGTGAAGTCCCGACCTTCGACAAAATATCTAAATTGTTTATCTGCTAGATATATTGCTAGTAATTCCCGATCGAATGCGAAATATTTCTTTTCGGCATCCGATAATTTCTTTGAAAAGAATCCCAGAAGTTCCCAATGCTCATTGTTAAATTGTTGTAACACAGTTCCGACAGCAGTGTTTGATGCATCTGTTGTAATGCTTAGCTTTGAATCGCTCATTGGATGCACAAGCAATGTGATTTTGGCTAATTCATTCTTAAGTGTCGTGAATGCACGTTGGCATTCATCAGGCCTAGATGTTCTTGGATGCCTTGGGCTTTCTAAGTAAGTCTGCCAAGTGAATGTGGATTAGAGCCAAAATTTCAGCAAGTTTAGGGAAAAATCGGTGGTAATAATTGACCATGCCGATGAACCGCTGAATGTGCTTGATTGTTTGAGGAGCTGGGAAGTCTGAGATTGCCTTAATTCGTTCATCTGATGGTAGAATGCCATCAGGAGTGATCTTGTGACTGAGGAAATCAAGTATAGTTGCCTCAAATACGCACTTGGAAGTCTTCAAATGAACATTAAACTCCACTAACTTTTGGAATAATTGTTCCAAGTGCAGTTTGTGTTGTTCCTCAGATTGAGATGCGACAAGAATATCGTCTATGTAGACGAAGACGAAATCAAGGACACGAACGACTTCGTTCATGAAACGCTGAAACGTTTGGGCGGCATTGCGTAGTCCAAATGGCATTCGTGTGAATTCGAATAGGCCAAATGGTGTCGTCTTCAGGGGCGACGGGAATTAAATGATATGCTCTGACGAGATCAATTTTGGAGAATATGTTGCATCCATGTAAATGCATGGAAAAATTTCGCGGACATGAGACGGGAGATGCAGATGGTCTGCAAATCCCTAATTCCACCATATGTTGGAATTCCGTTGGTGCTGCTTTATAACGCAATTGATCTAGTCTCCGTGGTTTTGAAACAGGTAAATGACCTGAAGTAACTATGTGATGTACCACGTTATGTCTTACTGGTAACTTGTAATTTGGCTCGGCTGTTAAAGACGGAAATTGTTTGACTAATTTACCGTAGCCGTTGTCGTGAAATGAATAGGCGTAGGTGTGGTGGTTTGCATCATGACGGCATTGATTGACAGCTGAGTCGCTGAATCAACCAGCCGTTTACGCTTGAGGTCGACTAATAGGCCAAATTTTGCCAGAAAATCGGCTCCAATGATCGGGCGATTCACGTCAGCAATAATAAATGCATGCGTGAAGGTTCGTTTGAGTCCGATATTTACTTGGAGTAATTTGGTTCCGTATGTATTGACGATGAAACCGTTTGCAGCCGATAAGACTAGATCATTTGATTTTATATTGAAAAAATTTTGTTGTTTGTCGACGTGCGGCGTTAATGATGACAATAATGTCAGAAATGACGGTGGTTGTGCGCGCAGTTGATATGGCGCTGGGTTGATTAAATTTGCGCTACCAAATAATTTTAGAATTATTACAATTACAATATATTGTAGAGACGAATATATTATGAGTCGCTACATGTGTTTGCGAAAGCTGTAAAAAATAAAAATAAATACTCGATAAATTTTTAGAATTGTTCTTGCAAACTACCTATTAAAATATAAAATAGCGACTTGGGTTTTCCCAACTATTTTAAAATGTAGAAACAAATTGTTTGTCATCTTAATCTAGATTATCATTGAGTTATATGTGTATTGTTGTTGTATGTTATTATAGTTGTCCTGGATTTATCAATGGTATTGCGGTTTTTCGAAATATTGAGATACTGATAACCTTCTATGGGTTTCTTTTTTCTGGAAATTTATTTTTTAATAAAAGTGTAAAATTTTAAATCATTTTAGTCATGTGAAGTAATTTTTTTTTCTAACAATATTTGAGACGAACCGAGAAATGTATGCTCACTAGTTTAGCTCCACAATTTTAATTTTCTAATAAAATTTTGCGTTTCGGTCAAATCATCCGATAATTTATTACACATTCTTTCCAGAAATGTTAGACCAGATCAGAGGTTTTCTCCATCGCTTTGTAAAATACGTGATAAGGATTGTATTTTTATTGATATACAAAAATTACGTCAAAAATAATTCTCGTAATCAAGGGAATTTCCATTTTACAAAACCAATAGACTTTTTTGTTTTATAACGCAGTTCAGTTCGAATTGTGATTTTCAACTGTGCACAGTGGTTCTTGTGAAGTGAGTTAATAGTTTGATATTATAGAAGAGCAAGTGTTAGAATTATTTTAAAAATACCTAATTACTAACTCCGTTATTGGTCATATTGAGAAACTCTGTTCTCTACTCTATTCAATCAAAGGTAGTTAAAATTTATTCAGTTTTTTTTTACATTTTTTGAAAAATAGTGGTTTGATAGGATTTAATCATAATTTTGTCGCTTTGTTTGTGACATTTGTTTAGAAAAATTTCCATTACGTTTCTTAATCAATATATTAGAAAAATGATTCTTTATCACTGAAAATGCGGTTTTATGGAAAAATATGGAACATGCGATATTGGCTAACGATATTCCAATACTATCTATAGTATTTCGAAATTAACCCTGTGTGCCTGAATCGTAGGCACACAGGGTTATACTTGAAAATATTTTCGTTCAAATTGTCGATTTGTTAATGTGCATAATGTGGCCCATGCTACTCACTTCCTCGCCAATAATATTGGCGATATATTGGTTGAGTAAAGTTTGAACATGTTTGAAACGTTTGTATTGTGTATTTGTGTTTAATACTAAGGGTAGCAAAATCCAACAGAACTTCATAAATTTTTGCAGAGATATAGCTTAACACACAGCTTAACCGATGCCCATCATGTTATTTTAGGCCAGTAAAATTTTTTAAATTAAACATCTAATTTTATATTTAGGATCTAGTAGTAAATTGAGATTTTTAGTTTTTAATACTAAGGATGGCAAAGTCCAATAGAACTTTCTACATTTTTGCAGAGATATAGCTAATCCAATAGCGTAACCGAAAGCCATCATGTAGTCTTAGGCGAGAAAAAAACTTTTATTGAAATATCTAATTTCACATTTCTGTCTTGCTAGTAAATAGAGATTTTTAGTTTTTAATATAAAGGGTGGCAAAGTTTAATAGAACTTCCTAAATTTCTTCGGTTCATGTATGTATTTGAGTTTAGTACTGCTTTAGTATAATATTCATCCCGTTGTGTGCCCAATTGAAGAATTTACTAGAATCGGACTAAAACAATTTTAGTGAAATATAGTTTAAACGATGTCTATGATTGGCATCTCTAAAAAACTAACCTTAAACTAAAAAGTAAATAAAAGTGAAACCAACGTGGATATCTTCTATTTGTACATACGAATAAAATGAACTGCAAAAAATTACGTTGTTACGCTCTAGCAAGCATTCAAATGCACCCGAAAGCGTACCAAATTGCATTTTTTTGGTAATAATTGGAAAAATATCATTTTATATGCATATTAAACCGTATCTACATGATTAAAGCTTGCTAATATATCTTGAAATTTGCTTGCGTAAAACAATAGGCGAGATTAGTAAAAAATAGCAAATAAATTGTTTTAGAAATATAGACGATATGGAAGAAGAAAAACCCAAACATGTTGCGTGATTATTCATTCAACCGGCGTAAACTAAAAATTCAAAAACTCCAGAATCACCAGAAATTTTGGGTAATTTTCGATATTTGGCAATTACTGACTTTTGCATAAGTTGAATCAGTTCAACCAGCAAGCTGTTTTACTTTTAGTGACCGATATTTAAATGTATACTGATCCAGAGATTTTCATGTCAATATGAGTAATCTTAATTCAGCATCCAACCAGTTTGTTAAGTTGAATTTAGGTGGTTTTTAGATTATGTACTATAGATAAAGTTTCATGAATTGATTTAATTTTGTTACTATTTTGACATCGACTTCAGCAAACAATTATTTTACGGCCGTTGAAGTCGGTCTTTTACATTATTTTAAAAGGTTTTTATGATTTGGTTTTTTAGAGACAAGAACTTGGTTTTTGGATAATTTAAAAATCAAGCGCACTATAGAAAAGCAATAAGACCAGTGGTGAACGACTATTTACTTAAATTTTCACGATGATATGTATATTCTGGCAAAGGGGAAATTTAACTTAAAAAACAATCTGAACCATAACAAATGAATAATTGCCCAAATTTTTTTGGTTCATTATTCATTTTCAATATTTTTCCCCTCCCAAAGTGGGTTTGTTTAATGTTGCCCAAATTTGCATTCCAACATATTACCTTGCGTCTCTCAAATGTATCTCATTAACATAAACAATTTTAACAAAGCATTTGAAGACAAAATGCATTTGCATCCTTAAAAAATTTAGATAAGTCGCCAGTTTCTATTTCTGAATATAGTTCGAATACGTAAGTCAAAGATTCTTATTTGAATTAAATCAGATTCTCTCGTTCTTATTTAAATCAATTACGAATCTTATACATTCGAATTCGTACCGTATTATTATTGGCAAAAACAAAAGGAACATTTGTCTCGAAATAAGAAATCTACATGCATTGGTTAAGGTTCCTGCAATCCATCTTAAGTCCAAAAAAGGAATTAAAAAATTAAAGGCTCTAAGAATTTGTAAAATTTCAAGACTGGAAATTAAATTTCAAAATTTTCACGAAATACATTTAATTTCTTTTGATAAGATTTTAAAGAAATGATCGTAAGAAAATTCGAATTTAAAAAAATTGTCCACTTCAAAGCAATATTAATTTTTGCCAAAAAATTGATAAATTTCAACAATTTCAAAAATCCTAATGAAATTATTTTAAATTTAAATTGTTTTTAAATCTAAATTTAAGGGATTCTAAAGATTTTAAATTTATCTACTTTAACGTTCTGAGAGGATAAGAGTCCAAAGTCAGAGAAAAATAAAGGAAACGGAGTAACACACCCTCTCCATCTCAGTTGAAAGGCGATGTTCCTAATATTATTCAGAAACAACCAAAAAAAACCTCTACCACCACGAATAGTAATAGGTGAAGTTAAGGACTGAATTGTATGATTCACTCTATGACTGATCAATGGAAGCACCATCAAAATTAACAAGACAGTGAAGCTTACAGAGAAATGACAAAAATTTTTGAGAACAAACAAACCAGACTATTAAGGGTTGTAGCTAAACACCTTCACTCTATGGGTAAATCAGAAAAAATAATTTATGACCTAAAAGCAAAAGGATATGAAGCAACTGAAGCATCAATTAAGCTGAAATGGCGATTCAAAATGTTGACCTGCGATGCTGATGAAGATATCGAAAAAATGTATCTACATTCTGGAGTGTGGTTATTAGCCTCTAAGAAGATCTAAGCTTAAAAATCATATCAGAGATTTCGAATAAAATCTAAAAATATTTAGCCTAAATTAGTTGAAAATCATTCGGCTAGCTACAGAGGATGCAACGTTGCTATTGAACTGTAAAACATCAAAAATAAAATGTGAATGCTAAAAATCCAAACAATTAAATTGATTTTAAGCGCAGACTCAATACGTTTGATGAGCGATTACAGAAACTAGAGTACTGCACTAAGAGAGTCAAACCTAAACAGAAAAATTGCCAATAATCTAAGTATTTTGCTGGAATGCGAAAATACTCATGCAACATCAACAAGAATTGCAGGTGGTTCAGTATGTAGATTCCGGTTTTGTATTGTCCAGTGTTTGACGGTTTTCCGTTCAGAATTCTTTCGGATAAAACCGATTGACGTCAAATTTGAACAGTAAGTACAATCAAGCTATTCAAGAAGAAAAGTGAAGGTACATATATCAACATAAAGCTTCTACTTGCTTCGAGGTTGTACCAAAAAGCAAACAATGACGTCCATAGGGACCTTAAAGTGAACCTCGTTTTAAATTAAATTCAGAGAAATACACTGAGCCATGAAGAAAGGCTCCAGCAACATGTGAATATTGAGGCAACTCAGGTCTTAAACAATATGAATTTAGTATGCAGACTTAAAAGAACCAAACCTTTTGAGCTGGTGTAATTGTTAGGGTAAACAGTATTGTGTTGATCTAAAATCCACTACAAAGATGTGGTTTACTTCAACTTACCAGACACTTTGGAATGCCAATGAGAAGAAGCCGTAGCTTAATATAAGTTAGAAAATTAAGTCAGAATCAAATTGCTCGTTAGTCCAGGAGTTAGATTGAAAAAACAATTTTAAAAATTAATTTTTTTTGTTAAGAATTTAAAATATGCAGAACTATCTTAGGTTCTGAAGAATTTGTGACTTAAGAATTTTCGTAATTAAAGAATTTAAAAAATATTAAGAAATTGTTGTTGAATAATTAAAAAAAACTCAGCCACGTGATTATACTAAGTTGGAATGGTAACATTTTCTAAGATAGTTTTGAATGGCCTTGAATTTGGTTTTTATTTCATATTTCTAGCTAATGCAAATGGTATTCACATTTGAAAATTGAGTAATAAAACATGTTGTGGGATAAGTATAAAAACTCAGCCACATGATTAGACTAAGTTGGTATGGTAATATTTTCTAAGATTGTTTTCAATGGCCTTGAATATTTGGTTTTTGTTTCATGTTTCCAACTATCGCGGTTCAAATCGTGTTCACATTTGAAAATTGAGTAATAAAACATGTTGTGGGATAAGTAAAAAAACTCAGCCACATTATTAGACTAAGTTGGTATGGTAATATTTTCTAAGATTGTTTTGAATGACCTAGAATTTGGTTTTTGTTTCATGTTTCCAACTAGCGCGGTTCAAACCGTGTTCACATTTGAAAATTGAGTAATAAAACATGTTGTGGGATAAGTAAAAAAAACTCAGTTACATGATTAGACAAAGTTGGTATGGTAGCATTTTCTAAAATTGTTTTGAATGACCTAGAATTTGGTTTTTGTTTCATGGTTCCAACTAGCGCGGTTCAAACCGTGTTCATATTTGAAAATTGAGTAATAAAACATGTTGTGGGATAAGTAAAACAAATTCAGCCACGTGATTAGACTTATTGGTATGGTAACATTTTCTAAGATTGTTTTGAATGACCTAGAATTTGGTTTTTGTTTCATGTTTCCAACTAGCGCGGTTCAAACCGTGTTTACATTTGAAAATTGAGTAATAAAACATGTTGTGGGATAAGTAAAAAAACTCAGCCACATGAATAGACAAAGTTGGTATGGTAACATTTTCTAAGATTGTTTTGAATGACCTAGAATTTGGTTTTTGTTTCATGTTTCCAACTAGCGCGGTTCAAACCGTATTCACATTTGAAAATTGTGTAAAAAAACATGTTGTGGGATAAGTAAAAAAATTCAGCCGCGTGATTAGACTAAGTTGGTATGGTATCATTTTCTAAGATTGTTTTGAATGGCCTTAAATTTGGTTTGTGTTTCATGTTTCCAGCTAGTGCGGTTGAAACTGTGTTCACATTTGAAAATTGAGGAATAAAACATGTTGTGGGATAAGTAAAAAAATTCAGCCACATGATTAGACTAAGTTGGTATGGTAATACTTTCCAAGATTGTTTTGAATGACGATTCGTTTCGAATATTTCTGTTTGTTCTATGAAAATTGAGTAGTTAATACCTCAACATTATGCGTTTCTAACCATGAGCGAGTCTCATTGCTCTTGTGCACAGAAGCGTTATCTTGCTGAAAAGTTCAATTTTCTGTCCTGTGCGTCTCTAAATATGGAATGAGATTGGTTCTCAATAATGTTGTGTATTCTCCGAAGTTCATGCGGGTGGATGTGAAAGCTAACTCTAGCATTTCATCGATACAAAAAGCTCCCCAAACCATCAAGGAACCGCCACCGAAATTTATCTTAGTAAAATAGCATGGTTCTTTGCGCAGATCCCTCCAGTAAGAATTAAAACCGTCCGGGCCGTCTAAATTAAATTTTTTTGTCATCTGGAAAAATAATATTTTTTAAATTGCGTTAAACATGATTAGACTAAGTTGGTATGGTAATACTTTCCAAGATTGTTTTGAATGACGATTCGTTTCGAATATTTCTGTTTGTTCTATGAAAATTGAGTAGTTAATTCCCTGAGAATTGGTAGCAATCATTTGTTCGATCTATTTCTAAATCGGGTAAAAGAAACGACGTTAGATGTTATGTACAGAGGAATTTCAATTCCCTCTGTGATTTCTAAGCTGTTTGAATCTCTCAGGTAGGTCAGCGATTACCAACTTAAGGCTTTCTCTAGTCACTTATTTGATATTGTAGGAAACGTGATCAGCTAGATGCAATTTTAATTCGGTTAAACTGGTTGATATCGGTTCTAATTTCATTCCGATTGATTGCAATAAATTGTACGTTTGTGAACGTAAGAATATATAAATATTTCAGTCATCTTGGTTCATTCCTTTTACTTTCTTTTACTCTAGTAAAATTAAGTATAGTAATCATGAAAACTTTGGACCTTGAGATTTTTAGGGATTTATTTGTTTTGAGGTCCCCTGAGTCCGAAAAAGTGGGTTTCGAAATGGTGTCTGTCTGTCTGTCTGTCAGTCTGTCTGTGTCCTCTCTACAGCCCAGATGGTTTAACCAATCGAACTGAAACTTCAGATTTAAGCTTTTTTGATAAATTGGGAGGTCCCAGTGAATTTTACTCCAAACCGGCTAACCGGAAGTGGCCACTCCCTTGGTCCAGAAAATTTATTTTGCAAATATCTTAAAAAGTATAAGGTTTACAAAAAACTACTTAATACAAAATGTTTCCAAAAATTAAAAACAAATAAAAATAAAAAATTTAAAAATTATACAAAAAAAATTAAATTTCTCAAAATTCTCTGTTCGTAAAAGAAAGTCGTGTGTTGGCCAACCCTCCATTATTTTTTTTAATGATTTCATAAATTGTTTTAATTTTTGTTAAACCTGACATATGTTGTGATTGGTTTGTCGCGAGAAAAATTACAGAAAAGGATTATCTTGTGTTGAGGCTCCGTACGTTTTTTCGAATGAACAATTCAGCAGAGTTTATGATTTTTGTGATCTTGGAGTTGTTTTCACGAGTAATTCAAATTTCAAAAGCATATTGATTATATAACAAAGCCTATTCTATGATGGGACTGATTAAACTCCACGGTGGTAAATTTCATGACCCTTATACAATGAAAACCCTTTAATTATTTACGCTAGATCTGTTTTGTAGTACGCGTTAGTTATTTGGATGAATTGAAAATGATTTATGCGCCTCGACATCTTCCATGTTCTCGAACCATATAAAAATTGGCTTCTATTACTTAATTTGCAGAGTTTGGCACAAAGGCGTGGGGTATCCCGGGATTTTGCTCGAGAATTGACTACTCTGAGTTACTTGAGGTGTTTGGCATTTACATCCCTCACAGAGCTTTTAGATTAGAAGATTTTTACGTGTTATGTTAAGATCTTTTATTAGGAAATAAAATATGGTTTTGTGTCGATACTACGTGCTGGCCTATCGCTAATGAAATGCAATGTTGTTATATTTACAAAGGCGGAAATCTGATCTAAAATGAGCAGTGACCCTTTAATGCTAAAATTTAAATTATTATGACTCAGAGATTCTGACATAGTACAATATAGTTTCTGTTCTTTTGAATACACAACAATGTTGTGCATTGTTATTTGTTTCCGGGATTCTCCTATGTCAAAGAAAACGCTTTTCAACAAGACACGTAATGTTTGTCCAAATTCGACATCGAACAAACTGGTTTCGAAGTCAGATTTACAGAACATAAAAGAAATCGGGAAAACAGAAATCGACTCGAAATATACACAACTCTTGACTCTTCAGAGTCAATCTCAGACATTATCTCTCACGGATTCCTTTTATGTTCTGTAAATCTGACTATAAAGACATCAGTAGACTGACATTAGGGCTCGTAAAATACTCGAAAATTAAGTACCCGGGTAATGGGTAGTTATTTTGCCAAATACCCGGGTACCCAGGATGCCCGAAAAAAAGTAGACAAAACATGTTTCACCAGTTCTTTTATTTAAAACAGGTAATATGTATTTAATTCGAACAATTTATCTTATGTAAATCTATGTACTTTCAATAAAGCCACGTTAGTTCAAGAGTTATAATATTCACTTTTATTTTTTATTTATAAAACATTTCAAAAATAAAAAGCCATTAAGTGTAGAAAGTGCAGAAACGGCTAAGTAACTTCGATTTTTTGTAACTATATTTCCCGCTACTGAAAACATCCGTTCACAAGTCGTTGTTATATGGTTTATCCAAAATTTAAATCCTCTCATCTTCTATTTTACCGTTAGGTTTTATGGTTCCTTATAATGTAAGACATCACTGTAGCTCATTAAATCCAGTTGTTTCTTCAAGTTCTACGTCAGAAGAAATTTTCTAATGTTGTTTTGTCTCGAGACTAAAGCGGACTAGCCAACTGTTTTATAGAAAGTTTAGGTGCGAAATTTAAATATTGGTTTTCATTCCCCTATTTTAAGCCATCAATGAAATCGCCAAATCAACCTTTAATCAACTTACAAATCAATCCTTAACTTAACTTCAAATCAACCCTTAAATATTTCCCCAACCGAACAACTCACACCGCAATGTAGCTCGACCCAAATCTCAACCCTCTGCTCAACTCCACACTTATTTTCCAACCCAACCGCAAAATTAACTCGATTCAAAAGCTACATGGGCGTATGAACTCATCTCACTAAAACCTAAACTCGACCTCAAATTGGTCCCTAACTGGACTTCTCTCTCAAATCCAACTCAATTTCAACTCAAACCCTACTCACCATCATACCATAATAGCAACATACAATCATACCGTCGTACCATCATAACCTTAGACAATCATTCCATCATACTATTATCTATATATATATTCCATTATTACACTATACCATTAAAACATCATACTGTCTTACAATTGTACCATAGTGACGTCGTACCATCCCACCATCACATCATGATCTATACCATCAATCCACCACATCTTCATACCATCATACCACCACATCATAACATTGTACCATCATACAATCATATAATCATACCAACATAACATCATAACATCATACCACCACACCATCATATCATCATACCGTCCTATAATCATACCATCATATTATCGTGCCATTATACCATCATACTGTCTGCCATGATATCATCGTACCATCCAACCGTCATACCATTACACCGTCATGCAATCATACCCTCATACTATCACCACCATCAGTCTACAATAAATTCCGTCATACCATCGTACCATCATACCATTATACAACAATATATAATCAAACCACTATACCATCATATAGGTTTTACACTTCAAATTGATCCTTTAACACTTCAAATTGAACTTTTACATTTCAAATTGGACTTTAAATGGCCAATTATGACCAAGCTTGGCAATTCCTTAACCGATTATGATCAAATTTGACATGTGCGTTGGAAATGGGATTCTAAAATGATTTTTGAATAAAGTTCAGTAATATCGTCAATAAGAATATAACTTAGCTTTTTTTAGCCGATTATGACGAATTTTGACGCCAACGAATCAAAGGAAATGTGCCTCAAAAATAATTTTTAGTCGACATTGGGAGAAATATGTCAATATGGCTTCTATAATGTTGTCTATTTAGGTTTTTGCGAGTCATGCAGCTGTTGTGGTTTCTACATCATAAACACACTATTTCAATTGATCGTTTAGATCAAGATTATCTCCGTAATAATATTCAAGTTCCATTAGAAATTTTCTTGCCAACCCTTCGCTTTAAACTGTGGGCTATATTTTTTGAGTATTTGGTTTGACCATGTTTAGAAAAATACACGCGCCGCAGTATTGAAACTACTAACGGTAGTGCAGAGAGTTGGAATTAGAAATATTATTTTAAATCCTCATTCCCTATCTCGAATTTCATTATAGGTTTGGAGTGGCTGCTTACGCACACATAGACCGGTGACGGTCCATTGTGATGAATTTCATTATAATCTGTTAAGGAATATCAAAGTTCTATCAAACTTGGCCATATTTCAGAACATTATCTAAAAATCATTTTAAAATACTTTTTCCATCGCACATATAAAATTCCATTAAAATCCCTTAAAAAATAGGCAAGTTCTATTCTAACTGGCCATCCTACAGAATTTCATTTAAAAATCATAGTTGCAGTTTTCTTGGATTTACGCAGAGCGCTTGAAACAATAGATAGGAACATTTTGTTACTAAAGCTAAGCAAATATGGCATTGCGAACATCGAATTAAAATGGTATGAATCATATTCTGTGTAATACCTATGAGTTTGTGTTGATGTCAGTCTGACATCAACACAAACTCATAGGTATTTCACAGAATACGAATAGGACCAATAGGGAACAGTTTAGAAGGACTTCAGTACTCGTTGTTTATATAAAAAGGAAGGGCGGTAACCAATCCTTTTTCTTATATAATAATAAGGAAAAAATAAAATAGAGGGGAAAGGAGATTCTCAAGTCACACAGGCACAATAAATGGGTTATAAAAGCAGTAGAAGCTGCAGTCAAAATTTTAAGTTAATCGAATGAAAATTGCATGAGTTGTACTGCCGCCAGTTTGACATATATGGTTATGGCGGGACAATTTCCTTTGGATTGGTGGGGGCGGGACATGAATCCGCTGCGTGGGACATCTGAAATCCTTGAACAAGAATAACCAATATGCTTATCTGTAAATTTAGTATTAATGAATACTATTTTTGGGGACCTTGGATTTTATACTTTTCGGATCGGCCGCTGCATGGAAAAGATTGAGGAAGACTGCTCTAAGGAAAAAACGAATTAAAATACATTTTGCTAATAAGTCACCGTGAATTAACGTGATTTACATTTATAATAATACCGATTCTATTACAAATCTTCCAAAGGTACAGTCATTAGCTAAACCAAGTTATTTATATACAAAAATTTATGTTTGACGATTTGCCGACAATTTCTTAACAAATGCAATTATTTAATTTACCTCATTATGTAAAAATCGCTTGACTAAATTTTGAAAATTTTAGGAATGGAAATTAAGGCTTATCAGATATTTTGGGACTTTTTAAGATTTTGTATGGTTTCAAAAGTAAGGTCTCGATATAAAAAAAATATATAACACTAATTGTATACTACACAGTAAAGATTTCATAAAACCTTGTTTTTTTTATTTATTTTCAGGTAAAGACGGTTTCCAAAATGTATAGCTGTAAGCTGTAACATGAAATTATTGTAAGTAAAAAAAAAAACAAGAAATGTTCATTATTACATCCGAATTTTGGATGTACATACATATGGTTTATCCGAATCATCATCATCATTGTTCGTTCCCGGAATAGTTACCGCCTTAAAATTAAATATCGTATAGTTCATTAGACTATAACTATGATACGACCGACGTATGTATTTCCTTTTTTTTTTTTTTTTGGTTTTCATTCGACAATAAAGTTAGAAGATGCATCTGCTCGTACAACAAGAATGTTGTGTTTAGTTTTAAAATACATTTTATAACTTCGTCTGCAACGTCTTATATATTTATATGTAGGGTATGTGAAATATTTCAATCAACACTAAGCGGAATCTGTCGCTTGAGTCTTAATATTACACACACAGAACATGAATAAAAAATGTATTTTTGGTTTTTAAGTCATTTTCTTCGGTGTTTCGAGTGAGTTATTTTTAAAAAAAAAATCGGTTTTTTAAGGACGCGCGTGCCATTCGATCATCATCATCATATGGTGTGGTTGTTGTGTGTCGTGCTGTTTATTTAGTACATAGTGGAAAATACCGAACCATGTCTTTTGTGTTGTGTATATATAGTGTTTAAACAAAGACTGGGGTTTTTTTAGTTTTTTTTTTTTTTTTTTCTTTTAATGTTATTTTCATTTCCATTTTTAAGACATTTTTATTTAAGATTTCGTTTACTATAGTTTGTGATTTCAAACCGTTTGTACATTGTGTTAGATTTTGTGTATGAGGAAAAACTATATATAATAGTGGATATTGTGTGATTAAAACAAATAATAAAATTGAACGAAAATATATTTTTTTGTCCATTAAAAATACGTGTTGTGTGTTTTGTAACGTCTTGTAAGTGAGAAACACTTTGGTTTACTTTCACTATTGTTTGTGCGCTGTGTATACATAATACGCCAACAACTAAACTATACGATTATTTATGGAGCTATTGGATGTTTAGTTTTAATTAAATTGTAATTTTTATGTTCATTTTTGCAAAGTTCCATTTGTTTAATTAAAACTGAAATAAAATCGTATTGTGTCGAGAGACCGGAGTGGTGGTGTTTAAATAGCAGCAAAAAGACGGGTGTGATTGGCGTTACTATTGTTATTATCGCTTAAAACTGTGTAACTGAATATATAACAAAATATTTCCTTTTGTGTTAATTTATTATGTATAGTATATCTAAAAGGAAATAATACACAATTTTCATTTCGTGAAAAGTGATTTTCATTGTTACAAATAATTCTATTGTGTGAATTGTGTTAAATACAATCTATATAATGTAAGTATTAGCTATAGCTAAAGAGTTTATAAAAGTTAAAAGAAAAATCCTCTTACTACTTCTAAACACAGCCAAGTGTGAGCACATATGGTTGACTATTTTTAGAAGTAAGCCGGGTATTTTAATTTATTTGTGTTCAAATATCAAAATATGTTAATTATTTAATTAGAATACATCGCGATGATGTTGTATGCATCTACTTAGCGTGGACAGCCTTGAAATGATTTTGGGTTAATTCCAATTTGTCGTTGACTGAACGTTTAATTGCATTTTTTGATGATGCAATAATTTTAATTTTATGATGCGATTAAGAATTTCCCCAAGTTTTAAAATACTAAAATACGAATTCATTTCAAGCCGGAAATAAAATTTTGTTTTATAGTTTGCAATCAAAGAGGATTTATAGGTAAACCGGTGCGGATTTCATTTTTTTTAAAAATTGGGAAATTGTGGTTTTGTTTTTTTATTATATGTACAGTCAAAAATAAATAAAAAATTTAGTATGACTAGATTATTTAAGATACGACATAAATATATTTTGACAGTCGTACTTTCACTTTTGATTTTTTACTAAAATTCAACATTAATAATAAATAATAGATGAAAACTTGTAATTCAGTGGTTTCCGGTCCCACCTTATTTGTTTTTGTTCGGTTCCATGTTTTGATTAATCCGACAAAGCAATATTTGATTAACTGAGACATTTGATCTTTTGGCGTTTGAAATTTAGATCAAATGTTTTATTCAAATCGGATTCACTCTCACTTTCTCTGTGTAATTAAATTTTCTAATAAATAAAAGGTTTTTTTAAAATTCTCATCTTCATTCATTGACTGTTTCTTACAATGAGCGCTTAAGGCATTTAGTTACAGGTTTTACTACAAATTATTACAATAAATTAACTAATGTTGTATAATACAGGGTAAACCATATAAGTTAAGACCTAAGACACACCTAAATAATTCGAAAATTACGCCTTGTAGAACAAAATATTTCCGGAAAAATCAAAAAAAAATATTTTTGTTACCAGCATCCATTTTTAAGTTCAGTTGATTACTAAATGTTCAATATGTTGGTTTGAAACTTTTCTTGACGAGCAGATTAAAGTTTTCTTTCGAAGCTTATACCCTCAACCCCTCAAGTAATATTACCCCAACTGATTTTCTAGGGCTTGTCTCTTTTAAAGGAACTTAATGCTCAGGAATAATGGAGATAAAGTACATTTATAAGAGAACCACAATATTCAAATTGAACGAGTTCCTTAAACGAAAATACGGAGAATGTCGAAAAGGAATATTTAATTTTACCATATCTTAAACTAACTAAATTTTGCTACATTACGCTATTAACCCCCAGGCGGCTAACGAAAAGTCTCCTCGCGGGGGGAAGCTTTTCATTATAGTTGTCATTTGTATCAATATTACCTAGGTTGCACTGTTTGTTATGAACAATTTTAATTTGTGTCACAAGTTTCTAACGAAATGCTAATGATATAATGATTATATGAGTATTTTTCGTTTGTGAATTGATATACGGGTTCTCTACATAATCGCCATTGATTTCAATGCATTTCTTAAGCCTATAGATTCACTTCTCAAAACAGTCTTCAAAATCTTGCTTTTTAAGCTTATCAAGTTCAGTATTAACCGCATCAATTATCTCCGCGTTACTGTTAAAAACCTTTCTCCTCAAATTTTTGGAAATAACCAGAAATCACAAGGTGATAGATCCAGGGAATATGGTGCTGGTCGTATTTCTTCGATGCCAGAGATCGCAATAAAGTTACTCGTTGTTTTAGCAATGTAAGCTGGTGCGTTGTCATGATGAAAAATCTGTCGATGAGCTATTACTCGAGCAATTTTCGTTTCTGACAAAGTCGACTTGTATTGATTTGTTCAAGAAATTGTGACCGTTCCATAAATTTCCTTCGAGATACCAACTTTCCAATCAATTGTTATGCTTTGAGTACCATCGCGTCGAAGGGTGAGTCTTACCAAAAATTGCCGGCGCATCTGACATTGCAGACCGATGCTTGGTCGAACATACGTAGGAACTCCATAATAAATTATGTCATCAATAAACCCAAATCCTTTTTCTAAAAATCTACTCACTAAGGAAAATCGACATTTGACTTTTAAAGTTGCTTTTCGAGAAAGTTGAAGCGGTGTTAAAAGACGTCGAGATTTATAAATTTATTGTACTTATTATAGACAATGGAACGAACAATAAAGCGTCCCGAAAAATGGTTAACAAAAGCTATCCCTTTATAACCGAGTATGGGTGCAACTGCCATGGACTTAACTTGCTCATTGTCGATATCTTCAAGATTCAGTCTATCAACAGTTTGAAATTTTCAGTCAGTCGTACGTATGGTTTCGGAAATAAACAAACTCGCACATTTTTCATGCTACATTCGATCTACAATCATTCTACATTAGATATGCCCTGAAGGCGCTGTCTATCGAAGATCAAGTGAAGTCCGTTATGAAGGCCTCCGATTGCTATGCATGTGGTTAAATTTAAAAATATCGGAAATTTTACAACAGTACTCATATCGATCCTCCCACTTTAAATCGGTTCAGCTTGACTTTTACAGATGAAGCCAAGTTTCTGGGTGCCAAGTTTGTGGATCGCAAATTAAATTGAAAACCTAATATTCTGGAAAGTGTAAAGAAAGCTACGGTAGCGCTTAGTCTTGCAAAAATTCCATTGGGAAAGGATGTGGGCTGGAGCCTCGCATCGTGCATTGGCTTTATACTACAGTAGTCAGACCCACAATTTTATATGGGGTAATAGTCTCTTGGCCTGCTCTGGATAAAACTGTCAACCAAAAGCTGTTAACGAAAGTTCAAAGAACAATTTCAAGGAGCACATCCACTCAGGCACTAGAGACTGCTTTTTGATTCATCTAGGTAGATATCTTGGGAAAACAGTTGGTAGCTTGTACTGCCACACGACTGAAATCCACCTTAATGTCGACCTGCTACAATACAGAACACTCATCTATATTATGTAACAAAGAGATTCTCAAAACCATCGATTATACTGTTCCATCACTATCTTTTGACACGAAGTTCCGGACTAGGATCCCATCCAGAGAGGACTGGATGATGGATGCAGTTTTGGAAACAGGCGTTATAAACTTCTTCACTGATGGTTCAAAACGGATCGGAAAAGTCAGGGATGAGGTGTCTGCGAGGAACTTATGTTAAACCTCTCCTTCTGTCTCCTCGACTACTGTAGCATTTTTCAAGCTGACTGCGATAAAGGAAGTCGTAGACTGGTTGAGGTATTGTATGTGTTTTATTTAACAATGCATTTATTGGTTTTAAATTTAAGAAAACGGTTCAATCCCCTCAAAATTATTTTCATTCAAGTTCGACCAAAAACCTAAACAGTTGAAAAGGTTTCATTTACTAAACACCATACTAAATTAATTAGCACCCAGTAAATTTAAAACGTAAGTATAAAGCATCGCACCTCAATTTTTAATAACGGGTCTTAGATATATTTTTCATGGTATACTTATTAGCCGTTTTTATCTACCTTTTTCTTAGGTTAATGTGCAACAACCCCACTTTATTTTCGCGCTATTAGAAAATATTTGTCCAGTCGCCCGTAGCCAATAAATACAAATATCGAGGAAACTTTTCGGCCGAATAGAAGTGCTGTCTTCAGATTACTTTAGTACGGCTAAACAGTCTGTTTACGTTTTTGGTCGAACTCATCTAAGACGTTGAAAATCTTTGTTAATACTCATCTATGACGTTGAAAAAATTTTCTTATATTAATTTAGTAATTTTGTAGACAAGTTTATTTACGCAAAACTGATAAATTCTAAGACACATTCTATTAACAAAACCTAAAGTATTTACACAAGTAGTTTATTTCCGTAAAATATTAATAACATGCGGTTGCCGTTCCAAAAGTCGCTGTTTAGAATAACGAAAAGCCAGGCACAGCTTGTCTTGCTTGATTCAACAATTCGTCAACACCAACAATTTAGAAAAGTCAATGATTTAGTCGAAAAAATCGTTTTCAATTTTAAAATTAGAACGCAATTTCTGGAAATAGAATTAAGCTTAAAATATTCTGGAAAGCGATACGAAGATTTTTATTTCGGGTATTTTTGTTCTAATATTAAAGTTAGTCCTTCCTTTTCCAGAATATTTTAAAGCTAAAAATATTTCCATTCTAATTTTAAAATTAAAGAATCAGTTAAATAAGGCAGGTGGAAATCTAAGGAAAAAATGGCGTATATTTAACGATCGAATTTATAATGCGTAACAGAATTGTTGTGATTTGCTGCCTTTAGTCGATCATCTTGGTAACGGTATTCCCGATCCGATAATTATTTGTGACGAATTTAATAGATTCTTCATAAACGCTTCTCAATTATGCAAATCAGTTTTTAACCCTTCTCTAGGTGACTTTAGGATTTTCTTAAATTATGCTGTAGGCCAGGCCATTAGCTTGAATTTTACTCTGTCAATGAAAATGCAATTTTAAAATTAACCCCACATACGAACCACAATTCAGCTGTGGGTCTTGACGGTGTTCCTATGCATCTAGTTTATGCCGCACGCTTTAATTTAGTGTCAATCATTACATTGCAATTGTTGTTTCCTTCTATTAAAAAAAAAGGTTGTGTTTGACCAATTATAGGCCAATAATTCATTGCCTAAACTGTTTGAATACATACTAGTAGACCAATTTTGAGATTTCCTGGGGGACAATGTTATCATAATGTTAACCAGTTTGGGTTTTTATCTAAATGCAAGGCGCTAAATAAATATGTTGTAAGACTTTTTAGCAATTATTGATCTGAACGTACTCAGCAAACCAAGGTAAATAATACCATATATTAAACAGTGAACTACCTATCTCTGCTGGTGTATTTCAAGGTTCTATTCTAGGTCCCATTTTGTGTAACTTTTACATTTACGATATTCTTCATTTAAATCTCACTGGTTTTTTGCAACTTTTCGCGAATGATGCTGCTATTGTTTATTCATCTGATAGCTCTAGTGTATTACTCAATAATATTTATAGCATTTAAACCTAATACATAATTTAAACGGTGTATCGTAAGAACGCTCAACAAGTTGCAAAATCTAAATATCTGAGGATTATAGTTGATTCAAAACTAAATTTCAGTGATCACATTGTTCATATCTTTATTAAAATTGCTCCATTTTTCCATGTTCTCTGGAGAATTAAAGATTTTATATCAGAAGCAGCCGCATTTAACCTATATTTCGCTCATATTAACCACTTACTGATCGCATGCAAAATGCACTCAATATAATATGGCAGTGGTGTTACCAGGAAGGGCTCAGTGTCAATCCAAGCAAAACTGTCATTGTTCCTTTTACGAGGAGGACAAAGCTTGCGCTTACAGCTCCCTCGTTAAACGGTACTACTGTTCCTTTTTCCAGCGAGGTTAAATATCTAGGGGTTATCCTAGATCAAAGACTGAACTGGAACCAACATTTGTTGAAAGTTCAAAATAGAGCCATCAAGGCTCTCTGGGCCTGTCAAAGACTCTATGGGCGTACTTGGGGACTACAACCAAAAATGATCTACTGGTCATTTCTTACAATCATTAGGCCTATGGTCACCTACGCATCGGTTGTATGGTGGCCTAAAACTGAGCAGAAGACAACGCAAACCTTATTGAATAAGGTTCAGCGTGTAGCCTGCATCGGTGTTACGGGCTCAATGAAGTCATGTCCAACCGCGGGGGTGGAGACACTTCTAGGACTGACACCGTTACACCTGCATATTAAAAAGGACGCTGCAAGTATGGCCCTGAAAATGCAGGCGGAAGGAAATATCAAGCCAGGCAATATGGTCGGTCATATGGAAATCCTTAAGGAATTTCAGACAGACCCTACCATAGGAATGCCTTCCGACTGTATGCCAGCTAAACTGGACTTCCACAAACCATTCTGTGTTAGGTTACCTGACCGGGATGTGTGGAGGGCAGGTGGACCATCATTTGAGCTAGGGTCCATGGTATGGTTTACAGATGGATCAAAAACGGAAGATGGGGCGGGGATAGGAATACACGGGAGTGGCACTACCCTCTCGAAGTCCTTGGGTACCAATGCTACCGTTTTTCAAGCAGAAGTACATGCTATAGAACTTTGCGCTAGGATAGGCATAGCAAAAGGCCTAAACGATGTAAAGATTTATATTGTATCAGACAGCCAATCAGCCTTAAAAGCTCTTAGGTCTTTTACCGTTGAGTCAAGGCTGGTATGGGATTGTCTGAAGGTTATTAAACATCTGGCAGGCTCAAATAAGGTAACACTTATGTGGGTGCCAGGTCATACTGGAATCGAAGGAAACGAGGCAGCTGATGGCCTCGCCCGTGAGGATTCTGCCTCTCCATTTTTTGGACCAGAACCCTTCTGCGGTGTCACTAAGGGACACCTTAGAGGAGCGGTAAAACGCTGGGAAGATGTTCAAAAGTCCTCCTACTGGCGCAGAATTCCAGGTTTACGGCAGGCGAAGTAATTTATATCACCTTCGTCTGTCAGGGTTAAGGAGTGTCTTGAACTTAGGAAACCTGAGTTGAGGCTGCTTACTGGCTTCCTCACAGGTCATGTCCCCTTAAGGTATCACCTTAAGAAGATGGGCCTAACTACGACAGATGGATGCCGCTTCTGCGGTCTGGAAGCGGAATCAGCGGAACATGTTCTGTGCCATTGCCCAGCCATTTTCCAGCAAAGACTGCAACATCTAGGAGGGAGAACAATGAGCCCGGATAGTATGTATCTTGTACCGGCCAGTAGTATTGTCAGATTCATTAAGAGCCTGAATATTGACTGGACGGATAATTAAGTAGGGTCCAGCACAATAGATCTTTTAGGTCGCGGTGCGAGGTGGCTTATCGCCCACATGGCCCTCCAGTAAATAATAATAATAATAATAACCACTTACTGTATTTCAATATAATCTGGGCAAATGCTGCTTCTGCAGAACTGATTGATACCTTGCAAATAAAACACAACCAAATTGACAACCACAATTTACATTTAAAATGATAAAATTCTCCCGTTTGAAGTTATCCGATATTTTCAACAGTTCCTTTTCATGCATTTAATTAAATGCAATGTTTTGTTTCTGGAGGAGTTAATGACATGCATGGTTATTCTACAAGGAGTAATTCTGACTTTTATGTATCAACAGAAGCGAAAATTAAGCGTGACCAAGTTAATGTATTTTTTCTGGACTAATCCTTTACAATAAATTATCTGCTTAGCTTCGCGATATAATAATTCTGGCTATGTTCAAATCAGTATTGAAGAAATATATCTTTGACAGTTGGTTCACATCTCAGAGATTTACCTTAGTCGATATTCGTAAAATTTAATTGATCTGTTGAATGAAGTTTATTTTATATTTCCGCATTTAGAGGTATTTTTAAAAAGCTGAATGCGGATGAAAGAGGTATTTTTAAAAAGCTGAAATGATATTCAAAATTAAATTAGTACAATATTTTTTCACTGTAGACCAAATCTTTGGATAATTCGGTTGATATGAACAGTACCCCAATTCTGACGTTAACACTCCTAAGATTGTCTTAGCTAAGATGTTTTTTGGGACGAATTTTTTTTAAGACTAATTATTATCCCCCAGAGAGTCTCGATGCTGTAGCGCGTCACGCAATAGCGCAAAAGTTAAATTACATGAAAATATATGCGAATTGGCAAAGTCGACGGACGGAGCGCATTAGAACAAGTACTAAAATTAAACTATTTTCAATATTGCACGCAAGAACGGATTGAGTGTCACTTTGTGATGTAAAAGAAATACAAAATTAAAGACATTCTTGTGGACTAAATTTATACAACTTAAAGTGATGCCAATGGCATAAACGGATTAGTAGATTTTATACTACGATGGAAAATTTAAATTGGTCAAAAAAGGGGTTTACAAAATAGGATCTAGAGTCATCAAAGTATGGATTTATGGAAATCATAAAGGTTTAGTTCATGTTAGATAGTTTAAGACTATTTTAATGTGAAAAACGTGCATCGAGATTGTCAGCAACATTTTTATTTTTACAGTACTAAATTAATGTTTGCGTTCTGGGCTCGTATTCTTGAAATTCACCGAAAAAATTCGCCGATGACTTTGGTATGAAACAATTTAAATTTTCGACTGAAATGATGTATTTCACTAGAAAATAATGGGCGACTTTTTTTGATCGAATTTCAAGAATACGGGCCCTGTGCGTAATTCCGTCTCCGTTGCGTCGAGATTGTCTCTACCTTTATACTTAAATTCTGGTCGTAGCAGTCTTAATTTTTTGGTTGGAAATTCTCCAAAATGTTTGTAGACCTGTCAAATACCAATTTTTTTCTTTTTCTCATTAGTATTTCAACTTTAATTTATATTTTGAGATATTAGCCCCGATTCTGCCTTCCAAAAATTTTATGTTACGTTATGTTCATCAGATGGTAACACAATTCTTTCGTGACGATTGCCAAAAACAGGCAAAAGACTATCGGATTCAGTTGAAGTTGACTGAATCGTTTGATAATGTTCCAGTGATTATAAATTTAGTTGATATTGGTTATACTTTCTGTATATAAGTCTTTGGTTAGTAGTAATTGATCCACATACGACGGACGACACGAAACCGTAAATATAATTAATTTCATTTAACCGTTTATCTAAACTCTTTCCCGTTAGTTAAAAAAAAATCGAAATTTAAAAAAAAAAGTGTTTGTGATCCACCTAGACCCACATCCACCTCGACCCCCGTCAAAATTATTTAAAAAAATCAAAATTTTAACAAGCAAATTTTCGGAGGCACCTAGATCCGGGGTATTCATTAATAAATATTCCTTCGAAAATATCAAGAAAACCTAGTCATAAGTAAAATATAAATTTATAGCGTTTTTCCAGTCAACCATTGAAAAGGTGGTACAAAATATTTTAATTCTCTTAAATCCAGGGTACCGACCTCTCTTTGCTGAGACAATTTATAGAATGGTTAGTTGCGACTGGAAAAAATCTATCTTCACTGTTATTGAAATATTTATTACAAAAACATTTTTTATTGGTTCAGGGCTCATCATCCTTAAATTGCTTCAACCAAAGCGTCAGCTTTCGAACCCTACTCGGTGTCATTTTAAAAAAAGCGAAGAGAATCCCTCAAAAATTGCTTTCTTCATTCACAAATCAAAAAGTAATCACAAAAATTTACTATAACCGACTTTCCATACCAAACCTCACGTAAAAGTGTTTGTATATTTGGACAAAAATTCGATATTTGAGTTAAAAACAATTTGGATGAAAAAATCATACGAGTTGAAAGCCCAAGCACAATCCTTAACAACACCGATTGAACCTGTAGCCGATCCAATCTGTAGCCAAAATTGATCCCTCTCCAAAATTATCTTGTTTATCGAAAATGTTCAAGCTATCTAGATCAACTTCATAGCCTGCATCGTTCAAACGTCGTGCAATACTCCAAATTTGATTGTTTCTTTAAAGAAGTCTAAACAACTATTTCTTTTCCAAAAAGTTTCACATAACATACCTTTAAAGAAATAGCCAAATGTTGTTTAATAAGCCGAAAGTGTTGCAATTGCAATGCCACTTGTACAGGACATACAAAGCAATTTAAAAAAAAAAAAACTTTTTCAATGCAGAAGTGACCTCAATAAAGGTCAAAATTCAAACATTAGTGCACCTAGACGAAACCTGAAAGACACAAACCACCAAACTAGTCCCGACTACATCAAAACCCTTGATAAACAAAAGAAAACTTCAAAAAAAAAACGACTTTCGAAGCGCTACAAATCATAGCAAGTACAAATTCAATCAATGATGAGGAAAACCATGCTAATATCTGCAACCCAAATGATTTGTTCTTTCAAACCACTTTCTTCTTACACAATCCTTATCCCTATTCAAATGTGAAACATCCTAATACAGTTTCTTTCGAAAAGCTACAAAGCTGTCATAGCTGTTTCGAAAATTTGACGATGTCCTTGCAGCTGTTTGCAAGGTTTAAAATTGCACAAGACCAAACATTCCATAAAGTAAGTAAATCTAAGAGAAATTGAATAATTCCCTCTGAAATAAGTAGTACAGCACTCTTTTTCCTCAAAGCTAACTGATTTTTCCAAGGGTTTTGGAGCAATTTGGAGCAATTATTTATTAGAAGTCCATTTTGACAAGTATTACTAGGGAATTTACATGGTATTCATTAACAAATATCCAGCGATGGTTTTCAATTCCCTAAAAGTCCTAATATTGTGCAAAAAAGGGGTTTCGCTATATCCCGGGATTTTAATCAAAATTCCTGGGAATCGGAATTTAAAAAAATTACCAATTTCCCGGGAGTTTGTTCCCGGGAAGGACCCACTAATAATTTTGCTAGAAGAGAAATGTCGAATTAAGACCACCAAAATTTTCGGTATTACATAAGACTATTTCGTAAGACCAACGACAGCTAAGATTACTTGTAGAATACGAAATGGGTCTTAACAAAAACAAAAGTCTTAACTAACAGAAAAAGTCTTATCTAAGATTGTTTTTTAGTCAGTGACTGTACGTCAGAATTGGGGGGGGGGAAGGGGGGGAGTTAGTATCAGTATTCCAATATTTATTACTACTACTAAAAGGTATGGGGTGGTGATTTTTAATTAGTTTCTCAAAGAAAAAACACAGATTTGTTTTAAAATATTCTAGAAAATGGAGATTTAATTTAAAATTAGAATTGATATAAGGCAAATTTTCTGTTTTTTTTGGTTCTCTAAATTGATCTAATCTTTCAAGTAAAGCAAAAATAAATGATGACCTAAATTGATCTCTCTAATTTGGTAATCTAATAAAAGCTTCATCGCAGCTAAGAGAAGTACTTAGGATGTTCTAATGCAGTTCAACAGAAGTTTTTGGTTCAGTAAACTACCAAAGTTTGTTATCCCAAAGGGTGAAATTCATCGGTTAGGTTTTGTTTTTTTGGCTTATTCATGGTCTTAATTCATATAGTTGCATTAAGTTACTTCTAAAAGAATCCGAATATTTATGAATTTTCATCTAATATTTTATTTTGTTATTTTCAATCATGTGTTCAGTCTTCACGCCGAAAATGCATTACACAAATCCACAACTTGAGAGCAAAATATCAAAACTTCTGAAAATGAATGAAATACACAAAGACGAAATAATACGTTTGTTTCTTCAATTATAATGATATCCATTATTCACTGGTAGTTTATCTAGTAGTTAGTCCTTTCTTCCATTATTCACTACTTCCAAATAAAAATTTCATTTTTGAAATTTTATCTAGTATTATCTTCCTATTTTCATTGGGTTGGGTAAGTGATCTTGCATTACATAATCTTGCAATGCAAAATAACAAATCAGTGGTGATTCAATTCTACGGTATTACGATAATTACCACTGCATTAAAAGTAACAATAAAATGAAATCAAAGTTCCCTTTCTTCCACATACATGTTCATAATCACAAACAAAAATTGCTCATATTAATATACAAGCAAGTACGGTTTATGATAATTTTGAATAATGCATATTAAAATTATGTACATAATAATATTTTTTCTAGAAATGAATATGAGTATTTCTACAGTGGTTTCCAATAAAGGAAAAGACAAATTAATCATTGACTGGTTTGGCTTCCATCTAGCCCGTAAAACTAAAAAAATCATACAATTGGGTGTGTAGCCAGCAGAAGAAATGGTCATGCAATGCGCGTGTAGTAACACGTTTAATAAATGAGAAACACGAAAATATTAAGGCACCATATGTGCATTCCCATGCACCTACAGTGGCGAGTAAAAATGGACGAATAAATAGGGAATTCTTGTTTTTTTCAGTACTTCACTTTTATAAAGGCAAATAAAGAAGAACTGTGCACAATAGTGCACATTCTTCCAATTTTGCACGGATCCATTTTAGGGTATAATACAAGAACAGTTAATTAGTATTCTTTTCCATAATCCTTTATTCGCAATTACGCTTGCTACTCTTCTTGGCGTACTTTCTACCAAATACTCAATTATAGAGGATGGAATTTATAACCGTTCAGCGCTTATTCGGTCCCATAGCTCATTGATGGATTTTGGGGGTTATTCTTAATCCCGCAAGCGCCTTTCAATAATTGCCCGTAATTTCTCTATCGGATTTAAATCCGGGCTTTGTGATGGCCATTTTAACATTGTAAATTTTCAACCATTATTGGACGATTTTGACAGTGAGTTTGGGATCACCGTTTTGTTGAAAAATTGTTTCATCGATTAGATCGGCACATTCATCAATAAAATCAGGCAAATTTTCTTTTAAAATGGCTAAATACACTTACTTGCTCCACCAGAGAAGTTCCACCAAGTAAAACAACCCCAAAACATGAAATTTCATCCACCATGTTTTACAGTTTCTTTGGCTTGGTGCTTCTGTAATTTATTGTCTGGTCTGTGCCTTTTTTTAATTTTTTTTTGTTGAATGTTAATTAATTCATGTAATTTCTAATATACCACCGGTGATTAGACCATTTTAAACGTGTTTTTATTAACACGTAGAAGTATATTAGTATTTACGAACAGTAATTCAACGAAACCATAATCATAAGTTCATCAGTTCGAAACTGGATTGAATTCTCTTACAATCTTCGGAACATATTAAAATCATATAATTAAATAAATAGAATTCTGTCTATTAGTCGGTTTCGTTGAATTACTGTTCGTAAATACTATTATACTTCTAGTGTTAATAAAAACACATTTAAAAAGGTCCAATCACCCACCGGTAGCATATTAGAAATTACATGGATTAATTAACATTTTCAACAAAAAATCAATAAAAAGTAAAAATTAGCGTACATAGAAATAGAGCTGTGTGAATATTGTGAAGAAGAAAAATTGTAAGAGAATTCATCTGTATTAGTATGATTCGCTAGTACCTAACGCACAGTACATTCTGTATATATAGAATTTAAATTGTGATGTAATCAGTCCAGTCGCCGCGGCCTGATGAGAAGATTGATTTTTTCATAATCATAAGCTCATCAGTTCGAAACTGGATTGAATTCTCTTACAATCTTCGGAACATATTAAAATCATAGTATTTTTCCATCTGATTGGAAACGGTTTATTTTGGTTTCACCTGACCCATTAATTCGTTTCCAATCTTCCGCGTTGCAAGTTTTATGCTCTTTTGCCAACTTTAAATGCGCTTTTCCATTTTTTACGGATAAAACCGATTTTTTCTGTTTGACCCTGCTGACAAATCCAATTATTTTAAGTACTCGTCGGGATGTCTATTCGATTGCCTCTAACAGTGTTTTAACTCTTCTGTGGCCCTATTCTGGTTATTCCCTGGGAATTGGGAATTGGGAAAAATATTGCTATATTTCCAAACTACAATAATTCCCAATTTTTTATTCCCCAATCCCCAAAAGTGTATTCTGGCATAATTAGGAATCATCCACGGGGAAAAAATACTATTTCAAATTTTGCAGCCGCTATTATTTAAAAATTTTATTTTCTACATATAAAATAAAAACTTTACCGATACTATGTTGTAAATAAAATAGTGAAAATACACAAAACAACCAGTTTCTTCTAATTCCCAAAAAAAATTTTTGGGAAAAATAAATGTCAAACCTTACATAAAATGGAATTCTTTTTTCCCTACATTAAAAATTCCCAATCGCCAGAATACACTTTTGGAAAAAATAATTCCAAACTGCTAGAATACTGTCAAAGTAGTTCCATTCCCAATTCCCAGGGAATAGCCAGAATAGGGCCACTGGTAGTGTCTTTCTCATTTAAATGGCGTTCCATCAGACGAGCGTCTCGGTTGAATAAAAATTTACGCCGTCCTTTCTGACCCTGCGTTACCCAATACCATTTCTTTGACCAACTAATCGCACAGTCGTAGGTGTAGTAATATTACACCAACTAGCAATTTTTCTTTGATTTGATCAAATTCTGTAGTCCCGTAGGTATTTTTTTCATAACTAAAACTTCTCGAAATAACATGTAGCAAAATAATATTGCATAACTCTAAATTTGCATTTAAAATAAAAAGCTGAAAACGAGCAAAATTGGAAGAATGTGCAATATTCCATATTTTGAATTATGGATAGATAACGTCCTTATTTGCCTTTATAAAACGGTAGTACTGAAAATAACAAAAATTCCCTATTTATCCGATGTATGTGAAGTTAGCCCGAAAAATCATCCCGAAAAGGCTTTTTTTAATTTTGGTGTATTTCCTTGCTAAAATCCATACTAGCCCGAAAAAATAATTGAATTGTATGAAAAAATGAATACCATCCCGAAATTTGATTAGTACATATTAGCATTAGTAGACAGTTATTGAATAACCTTAAGGTCTTATTTCCAAACCGTGTTCTTAGTTTTTTATACCAGGTTCAACCCCCACATATATTTCCAGCCCCTGTAACAATGCTGGCTTTCACCAAATTTCTACATAGTGGTATAAAGCACAAGCATGCTAAGTTCATTGTCCAACTTCAAACCATTAGACCATTACCATACGATGGGGAACCGGAACATTTCTGGGCCAAGATTCAATCAAATATTTTCACTAACACTGCTCATTATTTCTACTACTATATCCACAGAGATTGCTAGACATATTGGTATACGAGGCTAGCTTGGTAAGTCTATTGCCATGTTAAAACATTCAGCCCATTACGTATGGTAATGTTCTAAATTCGTATGGTAATGGGCTAAATGTTTTAACTTGGCAATGGACTTACCAAGCTAGCCTCGTATACCAATATGTCTAGCAAACTCTGTGAATAGAGATATAGTAGTTGAAATAATGAACAGTTTTAGTGAAAATATTTGATTGAATATTGGCCCAGAAATGTTCCTGATCCCCATTGTATGGTAATGGGCTAAATGTTTTAACTTGTCAATGGACCTACCAAGCCCTCATATACCAATATGTCTAGAAAACTCTGTGTACAACGACATAAAATTTCAAAATCTAAAAGATTTTCTTTGTTTTCGCTCAAACTCATTAACGAGAATGGCCTAGAAATGACCTTCATCCCCATTATTTGATAATGGCGGTTTAGGTACTTATTAATAAAGCCCCACCGAAGCAAATGCCATTTTTAATTATACATATCTGTAAACCTCTCTGAATAATATACATATCTTTAAAGATATGTTCTTCCATTATATTTTTAAATTTTTTATTTTTCATCTTTTTTTGTTTTTCAGAGTCTTTCTGTATTATGAGAACGTATAACATTTAACTTATAATTTGTGACAAATTGATTGAAGAACATTTTGATTGAGATATACCTCGAAGATAAACGAAAAAAATATATGTTTTCAGAAATAATCTTTTTTCGGGATGCATTGTTATTAAAGTCGTTTTTTATTATTTTCGTGCTAAAATGCATTCATTTGTACCAGATTTTAAAATATGAATGCCTGAAAAAATCATGACTAAACATCTTGTTTCAGGTAAATACTTTTTTCGGGATGGAGTGTAATTTTACGTAATTTTCCATGATTTTTTGGCAAAAGGCTTTTTTTTTATTGAATTTAGCGAGGACAAATCAATTTTTCGGGATGAAAATGCTTTTTTTTCGGGCTAACTTCACATCCGTATTTATCCGTCCATTTTTGCTCGCCAGTGTATAACGCACGAAAAAACTATTTGTGAAGAAACTAATCTTATTTTGAAAACTACACCTAAAAATTGTGACATTCCGCCATCTCGTATTATTACTGACTCAATTGTGGATACACCTAGCATTTCGCGAATTTACTTACCAGGCAAAGAATTTCAAAAAACAAGATCCATTGTTCGCGTGCTCACAAGACAACAAAGGAGCCAAACAGTTTGGAGGCAATTGATATACCTGAAGAAATACGGTACATGGAAGGAGAGTTGTTCGTTCTGTCTGAAGATTGTTGCGAGGGAGAAAAAATTATTTTACTCAGTACTAAATCCTCTTTGACGCTTCTTACAGAATAAAATTGTTGGATTATGGACGGAACATTCGATGTAGTTCCTTCCATAATGCGAGAACTCTTTTTTATATATGGAAACGTTGAAGGGGAGATAGTATCACTTGTTTTTTGTATAATGAGCAAAAAAATCCAGAAAGTGCTACGATCAATTATTTTTCGAATTGAGGAAAATATGCCTCCAATATGAATTGAGCCTTAATCCAGAAAAAAATATTATGTGATTTTGAAAAGGCTGTTGTTTCGTCCGCCAAAGCTGTTTTCCCTCAATCAACTTTCAATGGCTGCCAGTTACATTTGAGACATTTTGGTCCGAAAAAGTATCAGACGAAGTCGCCAGTTACTATTTGAGCTTAAGCAGCACGTTTGAGGACAACGATTTAAAAAACATAGGGAGCTGGTTCAAAAATATTTATATTGGTGATTTGAACAGAGGCAGTTATGGTACAACTGACTTTCTTAAGAGAATTACGCAAAATACAATTTATACAAAAAAGATATTTTACAAATATGTATTTGATATTTAAAAAAAAAATTAAATTGATTATATGCATTTTGTTTTCTGAAATTAACTGTAAATTATATGAATTGAAATAATTAGCGATTGTAAATTGCTGCTTTCAACATTTATTTAATAAAGCCTAACAAAAAAAATATTTAAAAGATTTTGTATGCAAGATTTTGTTACTGCAAGATATTGTAATGCTAAATTTTATACTGATCCCATTTTCATTATTATTAAATTGAGACGTCAAAATGTCAACGTAAATTATTTTAGGTTTATTTAAAGGATTTGATAATAAAATACAATTTGTTATCGGTCGTGGATAAAGTATTGTATTCTACTCGCATATAATGGCTGTTATTCAATCATTTATGACACTCGCCTATCGGCTCGTGTCGGTAAACTTTATCTTCGTGAATAACAGCTATCATTATATGCTCGTTGAATAAAATACTATTTAATGTCACTTTTTTAAACCGGGAGCAAAGATAAAATACTAGAAAAACTTTTTAAAATAGCAACAAGCTATTTCTGGTCTAAATACTACCTTGATTAACAAGTTCCTGGAATAACCACCGTGTGGCGCTCCCATCGTTCCGATTTGAGTTCTGTTTTTTTTGTTAAGTTGATTTTTTTTTTTTTTTTTTTTTTTTACCCTGCCCAAAAGCGGCTAGCACTGCGACCTAAAAGATCTTTTGTGCTGTTGGGTACTGTTACTCCAGGAGCTTCTCCACCTCTCTAGTAAATATAGAGGCCAATTTACATTTCTCAGGGGTCAGATACCTCTCTTCAAAATGAATCCACCTCCGTGTGCACAGAACAACACACTCACATAGTATGTGTTCTGCGGTTTCTGTCTCTTCCAAACAGAGTCGGCACTCCGTCTCTGTGGACAGGTTCATTTTGTTCAAATGATATCTCAGGTTACAGTGACCTGAGAGAAAACTCACAAGTTTCCTAATATTTTCTTTGCTGAAATTGATCGCCAAATTTTTGTGGTGAAATGGTCTGATCAAAGATTTGGCTTGTCTAAGGCCGGGAATACAGTTCCAATAAGTCAAGCACTGTATTTTTTCCCATTTACTGATTGTGTAGGTTGCAGAAGCCCACGGGATACCACAAAAAGGCTCAGGGCCAATGAGTGTAGTCGACGAGCCTGCCTGTGCAAGTTCTTCGGCTATCTCATTTCCAGTGATGCCCATGTGACCAGGCACCCACCACAACCTTACTTTGTTTTGACAAGAGAGAGATTGTAGCAGTTTATAACAACTTTGAACCGACTTGGAATCCAGGCAGTTAGAAGCCAATGCTTTCAGTGCTGCTTGGCTGTCAGACAAAATGTGGATGGATGCGCCTTTAAGACCTTTGGTCATAATAGTAGAGGCGCAGATTTCGATGGCGTGAATTTCGGCTAGAAAAACACTGGGGTAAGTACCCAGTGATTTCGATATTTTGTGATTGGGTCCAAAGACACCAATGCCGACTCCACCATCCATTTTTGATCCATCAGTGTACCAGACTAGGCTGTTAGGTTCCATCTGAGGTAACCCAGTATCCCAGTCTGTTCTATCGGGGATTGTTACCACGAAATTCCTGCCAAAGCAGAGTTCTTTCGGCATAACGTCCGGGACACTAAAGAACATATTCAGGTCTGGAAGTTCATTCAAAATGTCCAGGTGACCCATATGGTCATCATGACTGTATTGATTCACTAGCTTCAATCTAGCTGCATAGGTAGCAGCTGATTTTTTGACGTGGATATGAAGTGGAGTGAGCCCGATGAGAGCTTCCATTGCCGCCGTAGGGCAGGTGCGCGTAGCACCTGTAATTCCGAGACATGCTAGTCTCTGTAATGAGGTCAGCTTGTTCATAATAACTTTTTGCTGTACCTTAGGCCACCAAACTATTGCCCCATATGTTACAATTGGCCTCACTATCATGATGTACATCCAGTAAATCATTTTTGAGTTCAGGCCCCAGGTCCTGCCGAACATACGCCGGCAGGCCCACATGGCCCTGGCCGCGCGTTCGGCCTGTTGCATGCTGGCGTACATCGTACGTTCATGCCCTCCAGAGACTATGATAACCAAATCGTCCGCATAACCAATGGCATCGTACCCAAGTAGATGTAAATTATCAAGCAACTCGTCGATCACGAGTGACCACAGCAAAGGGGACAGGACACCGCCCTGCGGACACCCTCTTGCTGCCGTAATCGTGACTGACTCATTACCTAATTTAGATGTAATCTTCCTACTAACCAACATGGAACTAATCCAGTGGTTAGTCGGATCGTCAATACCTCTACGCTTGATTGCCCTAGCAATTGAGTCGTATCCAGTATTGTCAAAAGCTCCCTCAATATCCAGAAATGCACACAGAGCAATTTCTTTCAAGCGATAGGCTGCTTCAATCTTGGTGACAAGTAGATGCAGCGCACCCTCTGTGGATTTCTGTCTGGTTGCAGTTAACCAGTCTCTGATATGAAGATCTATAAGTCGTTCCATGGTTTTGAGAATAAACGATGTAAGACTGATAGGTCGAAAGGACTTAGGAAGTTCACATGGCCGATTGCCAGGCTTTGGGATAAAAACCACGTTTACTTGACTCCAAGCCTGTGGTATGTGACCCCAATTGAAGCTAGTTCTAAACAAGGCCACCAGAGCAGGGGTAATCAAGTCCAGGCCCCTTTAGAGGAGGACTGGGAAGATTCCATCCCCTCCTGGAGCCTTGAAAGGCTGAAAAGAGTTAATGGCCCATTTGACTTTATCCGGAGTAAAAAGCTTACCGGATAAACTATTAACCCAACCCATATTTACACCCATGTGTGTACCAGATATGGAGTTAGTGATTGTATTTGTGTCGCAAACAGTGCAGCCCGGAAAGTGCACTTGAAGCAGGGTTTCGAGTGACTCTTTGCGACCTGATGTATAACTACCATCGGATTTCAGAAGAAGCCCAATCCCGTTGGACTGATCTTTAGCTAGAACTTTATGGAGTCGAGCAGCTGTAGGTATATCCTCGATATTTCCACAGTTTTTCCTCCACGTGAGGCGTTTGGAACGCCTTAGTTCTGTGTTGTAACTGGTTAGGGCTTGCCTATATTCATTCCACTCATTGGAATGCTTTGCCCTATTAAATAATTTCCTAACCTTCTTACGAAGTTTAGCCAGCTGTTCGTTCCACCATGGAACTTTGCGATTAACCACAACGTTACGCACCACACAGCTGCTTTCGTAGGAAGATAGGAGCACGTCATTAAGCAGACCAGCTGCGGTTTCTAGGTCACTAATTGAACTCAAAGATGTTGGCAGCATGTCTGCTTTGATAAATAAAATATCCCTATATGTTTTCCAATTTGTAAAACAAGGGATACGACGCTCTGTTGCCTGTATGATCACTCCCGGTATGTCGAACCTGATGTGCATGTGGTCCGACAGAGAAGCTTCGCTTGAAACATGCCAGTTTGCAACAGAGTTGGAAATAAACTGACTTGACAAAGTGAGGTCCAACACCTCTCGCCGAGTCGAGTTTATGAAAGTGGGGTTCGAACCTTTATTTAAAATGTCTATGTGACTACTCATAAGATAATTTAAAAGGGACTCACCTCTGCCATTTGTATCACTGCTGCCCCAAATGATATGGTGTGCATTAGCATCGCAGCCTATGATGAAATGCTTGTTTTTTAGGTTGCAGTAATCCACCAGATCATGTACAACTACAGGTGGAGCACTAACCGACTCACCAGGGAAGTACGCAGAGGCACATATTGTCTCCTGCATTCCCCTGCTAGTCGGAACCTCCAGGATTACTGCAACCAAATCCTTAGTGGTGAACTCTGGAATTGGAAGAACGTTAATATTAGATGAAACAAATATTGCTGCTCGGGGAACTTCCTCCCTTCGATCGTAAATCAACTTACATGACTTGAGGTGGAGGCCTCTGATTTTTCCTCCATTAACCCAAGGTTCCTGGATAAGGCCAAGGGTTAAGTGTTGTTTCGCGAACCTGTTGCAAAAGGTATCCGAAGCTCCTTTTGCGTGATGCAGATTCGCTTGTAGTACCCTAATAGTACCAGCCATACTGGATGATTAGGGTAAAGGAGCACTACGCTCCTGGCTGCTTGCCAGCCGTCTGCTTTGCGGGATTTGGCCTGTTTCTGCCACTTTTCCCAGTAACACCCCGAGCGCCCATATGCTTAATTTTCGGGGTGAGTGCTGATTTACTCGATCCCACAGTAGGAGTTGCGGAGAGATCCGTTGATCGTGCTCCCGACGAAGAGGCAGCAGGAACAGAATGCTCAATAGCGCTGCTGTTCCTGGATGCCTCCTCGTCTGTGATTGTGCCTACTACAGGGGCTGGTAAAGTACCCTCCTTACTGGAGCTGACTCCAGTGGTTGGGTTGGTAGAGGGGGAATCCTTCTTGAGAAGGAGTTTTATCCTACCAAAGCGGTATGCGATGTTCCCGTTGGATTCGCGCAGTTTCTTCATGGGAGACTCGCCTATGGCCATAACCAAATGGACGAGTGCGCCAGTTGTCGTCCGTTGCAGTATCTTCCATGAGTTGGCCGCGAGACCATCGTTCTGCGCGGCCATGGTAGCGAGAATCTTCTCGCTAGTTAAGCTAAGGCTCTGTGGAAAGAACCCCCTAACGATGTTTGGCCGAGGAAAATCATCCTCTTCCACCAAAGTTATGTTCAGGCCAATTTTTTCCCTTAGGCTTACAAAACTGTTCCTCATCCATTCCGCTGTGGAATGATCGGAACATATAAAAAATAGCCAACCTGTTCTCCGGAAACAGCCAAGGAATTGCGGCTTGTGGTTTGAGCCTTGCATCCCAATAATGAGGTCAATGACACACTCCTGTATGTTTGCCATTTGCTCCATACTAAGAGGATTGCCACTGAGATCACCTGGTAAGATGCTCAGCTTAACACTGCCTGCTACCTGGCTGAAAGAGGGCTTTACCGGAGAAGGCCCTTCTTTTGCTTTTTTGGCAGGTGGTTTGTTTAGTTCCGGAGCAACCTCGAAAGACCTCTCACGCTTACCACCAGACCTCTTGTCTAGGGTAGGAGCAACAGGCCCCGAGGGTGCTTTCAGAGGGGTCGCGGACTTAGCAGCAGCTAGAGCCTCTTCTCTAGTTTTGCCTTCCTTGAGCCCCTTTTTAAAACGCCTTCTTTCGAAGGAGTTGAGCTTAACCCATTCCCCGGCGTTGAGGGACATGTTCCCAATATCAACACCAATGGTTGAGGTGCCCGATAACTGAGTGATTACACTTATGTTGTCATCACAGAAGGTGTTCGTAGTAGAAGAGGTGGACTGTTCCACCTTTTCCTTGGTCCGGACGTTAAGATAATCAAGAGTGGTGGCCCTTGTGGCATCTACCATTCCATCATAACTTAGGAGACCCAGCTCAACAGCTGGTGAAGTTGATGCTTTTAAAGAGGCATCACCCTCTATGTTTTTTTTTAAATCGGTTTCCATTTGAATCCCACGAGTATCCGAGAAATGAAGGTCACCCACAGCAGAGATCGATATACTGTGGGAAGGCTACTTTAAACCGGGGGTCGCCTGGTACCCGGAGTTCACATACTAAAGACTAAGCTCCCCCTTAGCCACGCAGCTCTCAGCGTATGTTGTCCCACCAAAGCTGGGGGCAATGGATTTACCGCCATTGCACTGTCGTGTAAGTCACTTGGCTACATTCTAGGATGCATTGCCCGGTTGTCGCCACGAGGAGGCGTAACTACACTAGGAAGAAGTCTTATGAGAATCGCATATCCTAGAAAGCTTTGACTCCTAAAACTACTCCCCCAACAACCTTGTTAAGTTGATACATCTGTTGTTGATATTCCCTCTAAATCTTTTGATTTAGTTTGATTTGTTGATACATTTGTTGTTGATATTCCCTCTAACTACACACAGTAGATGTACTCTTGACTATGTAACTTTTGCAAATGTCAAGCTATGACGCTAAGATTTAGAGGGAATATCAACAACAGATGTACCAACTTAACAAAAAAAACAGAACTCCAATCGGAACGATGGGAGCGCCAAACGGTGGTTATTCCGGGAACTTGTTGGTCAAGGTTGTATACTAATTTTTCAAAGAGAAAGCAAATTATACCTGCGGGAAATACTAACATGTATCAATAATGGTATAAACCAATTTTACATAGAGCCCCCCATCTTTTTAAAGTTATATGATTCATTTGCAAATTTAATTTGAAATTAAAATCCCTAATCCTTACACAAACCACACAGTATCATCCCAATATTTATGAATTCACCCTGGTTTAGAGAATACACAACCAAATTTTCCTAATACAGCAGTACTAAAAAAATCCATATACCACAAAAAAAAAATCTTATTTCATAATTTTTAGTTTATTTATATAAATTTTCCCAAATGCATAAAATTTTCTTTCTTAAAAAAAAAATGTATTACCATTAATAAAATATGAATTATCAACATTTTTCTTTTAACATATTTTCCACATTTGAAAAAAAAAAAAAAAAAAAATTGAATTAAGAATTTGTCAACGAAATTGTGAAAAACTAAATAAATATTTATTCATTTCTAATTTGGTTTTTTATTTTCGAAATAATGAATTAAAATAAAATTTAATTTAATTTTGAAACTTTATTTATTTTGGTAACCGGAAATGGAACAAAATTTCTTATTTTTAGAACCCTGTAAGACGAAATAGATTTTATCAATATATGATTATGTCCATTTTGACTCAAAAAAAGGTTTTTTTTTTGTTATAGTTTTGTGAAACGAATTTCCGATCTTTTTTAATTCTATATAGTATACCTCTGTCTAGGTAAAATTCTTTACCTCCTCCATACCAACCATAACCACTTCCGTTAATTAGAAACAAAAAATTAGTTTTATGAATCATCTTCGTAGTACGTACATTCACAGTGACGTGATTCGAATGCTTAACGATTTAAACTACATTTAAATACATATACGTATATGTAGAACTCAATAGAAATAGGTGAGGGTGTGAAACAAGTTTTTTACCCCTCATTTAACCTATTCAATTTATGTAATCATAATTTGAATCGAAATTTTTTAGTTTTGTTCTAATGAATAATTTTCGAATTAAAAAATATAAAAAAAAAAAATAAAATTAAAATTGGTTCGATTAATTGTGTGTACGCGAGGTACAGTGATAGAAGTATCTATTGATAGTGTAATATGGAGTCAACATTTATATAATTTTGATCGTAAGCTTATTTCTAATTAACATATTATTATCATTATAATAGTTTTTATCATTATAATAGTTTTTTGAACAAGCAACATTAATTTATTATATAATAGTTTTTTGAACAAGCAACATTAATTTATTTGTAAATCGTAATAAACCACACAGTAAAATTGACAGTACATAATTTTATTTCCTGCTTTACTGTGTGAATATGGTTATGCGGTTTTGAGATCACGAGCACATTTTATTAAATACGCAATTTCGGTTGTTGGGTCGATTAATAAATCATGGCGCATCCGTCTATATATAGTTATTTGCTATATTAACATACTCGCTTACTCTTAGAACTAAGAATCCTCGTTAATGTCAAACTAAAAATATTTACCTTTTCATTTAATTTAGAGAAACCGCGCATTTAATTTACCAAATCAATATACATACATACACAGACATTAACAACTTTGTTGTTCTATTTTTTCCTATATCGAACGTTATTAATAAATTTTAACCTCAGGTAAATTAAAACTGGAAATCATAAAACTACTACTACTCTACTCTATGTATATATCATAATATATAATCAATCAGTACTTACCTATAGAGATGCAAATGAAGTTGATCAACTTTTTCTATTTTTAATTTTTAAATTACTTTTCAATAACTTAAATGAAAAGAAAATTTCCAATTTTTCTAAGATAAAAATTATGTTCGCTCCAATTTATGTCTATATATGCTTAAATAGAATAAAAAAATAAAATTATGTTTTACCTAGCACCAGAGACAGAAAGTGGAAATGATATTTTCGTACATTAGCTTTCAGCTAAATAGAAGGATGGAGAAAATGAAATTTTTACCTATTTGTACAACAAATCTTACATATTTAACAAATCATCAACATGAAAATTTAATTCTAAACGCTTCAAGATGGTACATATATATATATATATGTTAGTCATATTTAGGTATAGTGTTGCTACATAAGCAATTCACCAAATAAAAATGATTTGAATGTGTATTTGGCGAAATACGAAGAGTTTTAGACTGTTTTTGTTTATTATAAATTGCGATTATGGCGGTGGGGTTCAATTTATTATTTTATTTTAAAGAAATGTCTGAACAAATTTTATTTCATATAGCGTGTAGTTGTTATAGACAGAGTGAATAAATGTCCAAAAAATGGGATGGTGGTGGCATTTATCGTGCGAGTCGAGTATAACAATTTTACGATGGAAAATCTTTTATCGCAACCAAAATTGATGTCATTTTATGATGACGAAGTAGATTATAGTCGTTTGTGTATTGTTTTGGAAATTTATAGACTTACATTTTTCAACTCTGTATTGTGTTATTGTGTGATAACGGAATGTTGCATGCCGTGGAAAATAACCGAGATGATAATGAGCTGTTTTTTTTTTCAGAGAGTCAATTTTTTTTTTTTGTGTTTATAAAAATTGGCGATAACACGTATAGGGAATTTTGGAGACTTAATATACTACGGTCATTTAAATGGAATTATGAAGATTAATCAAAGTAAATAAATTGAATGGAATATTTTCTTATGCTTTTCAAAAATGATTAAACTCTTCTTTCTAAATGACTAAGTCGTTTGAATTTTATTTTATTAAAACGACGAACATAAATCCCAGACTGGAATTTTTTTATTATTTTATTTTACTTCTTTGATTCCCGTCACATACATAAAACTTTACAATTTTATTTTTTGGTTTTGAAAGAAGGTTCAGAATAACCAGTCTCTCAATGGCCTTATTGATAATAAACTTGCCAATATTAAATGTGTCAAAAGAAAGACTGATTCAACAAGTTTATATCGCAGTCAGATAATGTGCGATTTTATTATTATTATTATTGGAGGGCCATGCGGGCGTTCAGCCACTTCGCACTGCGACCTAAAAGATCTATTGTGCTGAACCCTGCTTAATTATCCGTCCAGTCAATATTCAGGTTCTTAATGAACCTGACCATACGTGATACATACTATCTGGGCTTATTGCTCTCCCTCTTAGATGTTTACTACAGCATGTAGTTCCGCTAGAAAGACGGTAGCATTGGAGCCCAATGAGGTATATTCCTACTCCTGCCCCGTATTCCGTTTGCTTTTACTCTTACGAATTGCTGGGAATTGCAAATCGCCTGTAGGTCACCCAGCTTTACTACAGGAAGGCTAAATAAAACTGGAAGGTGCCTGGTATCCAGAGTCCGCATATTTGGACTGATTAACCTATCAGCCATTCATCCACCAGCATATGCTGTTCCACCTGAGAATAGGGTTTTTTGTCAAGGTTTTCTCCTTTAGCGCCGTACTTTAGCCTGTGCCAAATGGCCAAAAATGTGCCAAATGGCCTTAGTTACCAGTGGTTGCCACGAGGAGGCAGTACGTACACTTGCGAATTGTGAACAGGTTGCCCCTTACATAATTGTACCCATCACGCAGCTGCCTAATGACAAGACCAAAACAGCTCACGTGATGCGCACCCTACCGGAAGGTTACGGAGCTAGTAGATTAATCTACGCAACTTTGGTCCTCCTCTCCAAAGACGCCAAACCACCATAATGTGCGATAAAACTTCTTAAATTTTTTTTTTATAACACAGTAGATTTCTCAAAGTTGTGCCAAAAAACCAAAAAGTAAAACTCCCCTAGATCCACCTGCGATGGACTACTCGAAACCGTAACCGTTTATCTAAAAAAAAAACGAAATTTTAGAAGAAAATTGTTCGGGTACCTAGATCCAGGGGTCCGGATCTCTTCAAAAATATGGTTAGATGGACGATATGTAACATACAGATTTTCTTTTTTAGTAGTACAGATGATGAAAATTAATTTTAAACCACCTTAGATCCAGGAGACCGACCCCTTGGATCTGAGTATACAGTTAATTTCATTTAACCATTTATCTAAACTCAATCCTGTCAAAATTATTTTTAAAAAATCAAAATTTTAGAAAGCAAATTTTCAGGGCACTTAGATCTAGGGTCCTGATTCCTTCGAAAATACCAAGACAACCTTCTCATCAGTAAAAGATAGCTTCAAAATTTCATTTTATAAAAAATGAATTTATACCATTTTTCCAGTCAACCATTCAAAAGGGGGTACAAAATATTTTAGTTCTCTTAAATCCAGGGGACCGACCCCTCAGATCCGAGTAAACAATTACTTTCATTTAAAGATTTATCTAAACTCATTCCAGTAAATTTAAAAAAAAAAATCCAAATTTTCGAATAAAAATTTTCGGAGGGCACCTAGATCTCGGGGCCTGACCCCTTCGAAAATACTAATTAACATTAACTAATTCTCATTTGTTTAAAAAATTGTCTTATATCGTTTTTCCAGTGTATCATTGAAAAGGTGGTAAAAAATATTTTAACTCCCTTATTAGATGTAGGGTACCCCCTCGGAACCAAGTAAACGATTAATTTCATTTAACCATTTATCTAAACTTATTATCGTCAAAACTATTTAAATAAATCCCAGCAATATGTTTACTGTGCCTCTGACATTAAATTTGGTACCGGCCCAAATTAAGCCGTTGATGTGATGTCATATTTAGTTCTTCGTTAGGCAATATTCAACGTTGACCTCTGTTTATGCCGATATGTGAGTCATCGGCGGTTGGTTTTGGTTCACAACAAATGGTTGTGTACCGTTCAGAATTGACCGTTTTACGTTACACCAATGGAACGATTGCGACATGTCCAGTTTTTCCGAAAAAAAACAGGCCACCATTTGCTTCGAAGTGCTTTGTGTGCGAAGAACTTTTGTTGGATTTGGCTCCTATTGGAACACCCATACCGTCGACTGTTGTTTGGTTTCGGGCTCATTCGCATAGATCCAATATTCGTCACCTACCACGATGTTATAGACATGTTTTGATTCGACCAATTGACACGAGTCACGAAATCAACTAAAGCCCAAAGGTGCCTCAATCTGACGATAAGTCACATGACGATCTCGCAATATTAGTTCATTCACAGCCTCAATGTTTTTCAGAACAACAACCAATTTGAGACGACCCTCACGAAATTCGTCGTTGAGCGAGCTGCGGCCACGATTAAATTCTGTATACGATCGATAAACACTGGTCCTTAGTGGTGCTTCATCGCCAAATGTCGGATTAAGTTCATCAATGCACTGTTGTTGAGTTAATCTACGTCGAAAGTTGTAAAAAATAATCGCCCGAAAATGTTGACGATTTAGTTCCATTTTGGACTGAAATTAAATTTTGAAATCACTATAACAAAAAAAATAGCGGCGGCATAAAAAAGCGTTCCGAGTAAATATACCGTCTGAAATGTCAAACTTTACTATAGAGACGTCAATTAGCAGATGGTAGCACTAGGGTTGCCCAATCCCGATTTATAAAAGGGAACTTTAATTATTAATGTAGTTTTCTTATTTGAAGTTTATTTTCAACGTTTGTTCTCTGCCCTCTGAGTCTTAGCCTCTGTGTTGCTGTTTCATGCATCAATGTATGTTGCCTGAGAACCGTTGTCGATAAAAACTAGCAAATTCTTTTCTCGCAATGTTCAATTTTATTTTTACTAGTGCAGTTGCCAGCAATTCGAAATTTGTAATTTCTTGCTGTGCTATTGCCGTTATAGGTGTGTATTGGTGAAGTAAAGTATAATGTAAAACTTTACATCTATTACATTTTATTTTGGATTCGCCAAATGCAACAAACGCCTTTTAAAGAGATCTGCCTATATTGAAAACTCGTTCCTCCATTTTGGGCTAAGATTTTTAAAGTGGATGCAATTAGTAATCAAATGATTCGTCTTACAATACCTACAACAATTTTGAACGGTATTGTGGAAAGTGTTTGATTTCTAATTTCGATCTAATTTCTCATCTAATTTCGGTAGCAGCACTTCCAATAACAACGGATCCCATGGTGTTACGTTGATTGGTATCGACCAGTTTCCTTAGTGATGCTGCTGATTCGGATTGGCTTGGCGGTATATTCATAAGTCTTTTGATGTACGCTTATTGATGCATCGATGTTGTAACTTTTCCCATGCTGCTATGTAATTATCCGCAGTGACGTCAAATCTGTTTAAGAAACTAGCTGCCTGGTCTACCACATGAGTTTTTAATTTGTGTATTTTAGTTACATTTGACAAATTCTTGTTATTATGCACAATCCGAGTGAATATATCATTGAATGTTATCCATTGTAGATAATTGCTATGCACCGATGCGGGTTTTTCTAATTTGTATGTATTCTAATAATGACCAATGTATTGTGTATCATTTGGATTTTTATAAACGGTTTCTGCATGTGCTGTTTTTGTAATTTTTGTTTCACTGCCCCTATCCTTTTGAACGACTTTAATCGTCCTCATTAAATCGGCTCCTATGATGCGTTGCATACCAAATGTTATTCACAGTTGATGGTTGCATTTAAAAGCCCTTGTTCAGTTTCTGTAACTATTTCTGTTTTGATGTTCTGGCGCTGCAATCTTTTGCACATCACTTCCACGTTTTAAGCTAGTTTCAGGTGTTTCTGCTATGATTTGCACCAAGTTATCAATAGTTTGCTTTAAACTATTCTGGCTTTCCTTGTTGTACTCCAATAATCATGGCTCTGGTTAATAGCAAAATGGGTACTTAAAACTTGATTGTTTTGAATTTGGTGTACAGTTGGTTCAAGGTTTCTAACCGCTTCAAAATGGGACGTTGGAAAGGTCCGCTTCAGTATCGATCAAATACGTTAAATTGTTTTTCTCATTTATATAGAAGCGGCTAGTTGTATGTTTAATCTACAGTATTGACAATTTCGGTCAATATATGACAAGCAGCCACTTTTCTAAAGTAACATTTTTGAAATCTCTTAACCTTTTATATTCATGCTTAAGATCGATCGCTTTTGATATTTCATGAGATTTTACTAATATGTTTTTTATAATTTGATAAGCTAGCGGATCCTCACGTGCTCTGCTTCTTTAAAATCGAATCAATTTAGAAAATTCTTGGTTTTGTTCTAACCAGACACCATCGGTTTATTTTGCATTTTATATGGACGGTCATCGATATAAAATGGGAAGATCCCTTACGGACTAGTGCATATTCTGTAACTGGGTAAGGAGACATCGGAATACCTACTCGTCACATGCGATGCTATCATCCTAAAAAGATTCAAGTTCCTCAATGCCTACATAATCCAGTGGCCTAAAGCCGACCCACTGGATATGCATCAGGTAGCGGCGTTTATCAAGGACATATACTTACCTACATTTTACGTAATAATCTCTAGGGATGCACAATAGGCCCCAATGGTCGCAGTACTCTGGGCTACAAACACCCATCCTTTAGAAAAAAAAAAAACGCAAATCTGCCAGAACACGACTGATTTAATAATACCTATTCTGATATTGAGCCCATTGTGACAAATTCAGAAACCGATTCACAATGTGTGTTAAACATTTAAAAATTTATAATTTGGCAGAAGAAGCCTATAAATGTTCAGTATAAATCACGGTAGAAATCACATTTTGTGCGGTAAAGTTTCCTTTTGTCATTATTTTAATTTCAGAATTGATTCAAAGAGAGAAACTGATTCGACTTAAAATTCGAGAGGAATTCAAACGTCTAAACAATTGCCTTGGTTCAGATTGAACAGATTGTAGTTTAAGACTGTGACCGAAACCTGTGATAAATTTTTTTTTAGTACAAATTTTTGACAAATTTTTGAAAAATATTCCCCTACATTCACAAATTCTTATTACACTGCCCGAACTGTGTACTAATTTTTTGAAGTATTCCCCTTCTGTCATATTATTGCTGGGCCTTTCCAAGATTCCAGCTAATTTCGTCGAAAATGATTTAATCAAAAAGAAAAACTTTGCCAAGCACTTTATTTCACCGTGGCGAATAATTTATTATATTGAATTTATTATATTTATAGAACGCACTGCTCTGTCCGACTAGGAAATGCCCGGGAGTAATTGCCTCAAGATCGTTCGGGTCTGGTGATAGTGGGGTCAATGACCGTGAATTTAATACAGCTTCCACTTGCTTAAATGGTTGACGGATGAGTCCCCCATTATCCGACGTAAATGGTGCTTCGCGGATTTTATGGCAGCTTCGTAGATCCCACCGAAATGTGGGGCCAATGGTGGAGCAAAACGCCAATTTATCATACCGTCTTGACATATGCGCAAAATCCTGTCGTTACAATGTTGAGTTTTGAATAACTGGTACAACTCGTGTAAGGAAGAATTTGCTCCTACAAAATTCGTACCATTATCACAAAATATGTTTTTGCACATACCTCTTGTTGAAATGAATCTCTTCAGAGCTCCAACAAACGTATCTGAAGACAGGTCTGACACCAGTTCCAAATGAACTGCTTTTATTGCCAGACATATGAATATGGCTAAATATCCTTTTGTTGGCCCCCTGCCTCATATTTTGTGGTGTATAAAGAAAGGACCTGCGAAGTCGACTCCAACATTGTAAAATGGTGGCTCACATGTAACACGTTCGGTTCAAAAATCCCTCATCTTCTGCTGACTCGTTTTTGCTCGAAATCGGAAACAGAGGATGCAATTGTGGTACATCATTTTCGCTAGCCTTCGTCCGTTAATTGGCCAGTATTCTTGCCGCACAGCTGCCAATAATGCCTGTGGACCTGCATGAAGAAGTTTTTTATGAAAATAAAACAGAATGGATAAGGTAATTGGATGTGTGGATGGCAATAAAATCGGATACATCGTTGAATATGCGAGGGATGAATGTTTTAGTCGATCCCCCACTCGAAGGATTCCGCTACTATCTAGGAAAGGAGACAAAGGAATTAATGGGTCCTTGGGACTGAGTGGTGTTTTGGCCCTTAATGACACCATCTGGTCTTTAAAGCCAGTAGACTGTATTATCTTTATTATTAAATTTAGACCATTCTGAAGATCACATGGCTGGATGTCGCCATATATCTTATCACTTTCTTGCCTTGACCGATAGTTTTGAATAAAGCGATGAACATAAGCAATAATTCTTTGCAAAGAGAGGAAATTTCGTGATTGGAATCTCTGCCGAAGGTCCACCTCCTCCAGCGCAGATGAACATGACAAAGCGGCTATAGTTTTCCGACGTTCCGGAACTTCATCTAATACTGGTATGCGTGACGTAGGCCATTGGTCAGGCGAGGTTTGAAAAAATGATGGCCCTGTAAACCACGATGAGTGCCGTATCAGTTCTAGTGGTGAACATCCTCTCGACAATAGGTCCGCCGAGTTGAATTTAGTGCTGATATGGTGCCAATTAGATATTTCTGTCATTCTCTGAATTGTTGCTACTCGATTCCCGACAAATGTTGTTAATGTGGTTGATTCCGAAGAGAGCCACGATAATGCGACTGCTGAATCTGACCAGTAATAGGTTTCATGAATGTTGATATTTAAGACTGGAATAACCTTTCTTACCAGTTCAGCTAACAGCAGAGCCGCACAAAGTTCAAGACGTGGTATGGTTGTTTTACTGAGAGATGCCACACGAGACTTTGCGCAAATTAATTGATCGTTAACTGAGCACATGCTTTGACTCCTCAGATATATAGCTGCTCCAAATGCCTTTTCGCTAGCGTCTGCAAACCCGTGAAGCTCGTAAACCACTCCAATTGATGTTAATGTGATCCGCCGACTAAATTGAAGATCGTTTAAAAATGAGAGTTGATTTCGAAAATCTTGCCAAACAGTAAATAGATCTTGTGGAAGCGACTGATCTCAATCAATCTTAAGGATCCATATTTTTTGTAAATAAATTTTGGCTCGTGTAATGACTGGCGAGGTAAGCCCGAGCGGATGGAATATACGAGCTATGTCCGACAAAACTGTTCTTTTCGTAACTCGTCCTCCATTGTCTTTAACCTGGACATTAAAACAGAAAACGTACGATGATGGCTGCCAATACATCCCAAGTGTCTTGATGAAATCGCCATTTTCGAGCTGAAGCAGTCTTGCGAGTTGGCGCACCATTTTCGGAGTTCCATTCCCGCCGTGCCAAAATATAGAACAAGTCTTGTTGCAATACAGGTCCCACCATAAGAATGTCGTTCAAAGCGTTTCCGGAATCAGATTTTGCCGAGGCGTCAAAAACTATCCTCATCTTGGTCGTAGAGCTATCCGGTTTTAACACGCAGTGATGCGGTAAGAAGAAATTTGTTGCGGAGAGCTCTTCTGCTGTGACTTGCTTGATATGGCCTAACTCTAAATATTCTTCAATGGTTTCTTAATAGACCTTTCTCAGATTATCATTCCTGGTTAGCCGATGTTCCAGGCTGTTAAACCTTCGACGAGCCATATCTTGCGATTTACCTAAAACCGAGGCTGGTTGAGACATTGGAAGTTTCACAATAAATTTACCTGCGGCCGTGCGTCCATAGTGCTTCTTAAAATGATCTTCCACATACCATTCTTGCTTGGATATCGCAGGACATGCGGCGTTGAGATGTTCAATTTCAAAAAAAATTCGGTGTTGCTTATTTAGACTGGTTTCTTCTATTGACAGCGTGTTGCATACATGGTAGTTTTGTGGTGATGAGCAATAATTTGCGGTTTTGCCCACTACGACCCAGCCTAGCAAGTTGTTTTGTAAGATAGGCATGTCTGGACCCAGTTGTAGAATAGTAAAGTTCTGCTCCTATCAGAAGATCTATGTGCTGTAGTGTTGAAAATTCTGGATCGGCCAGCCTTATACACCTGTCCCTCGATTAACACGGTAGATGAAGATAGTCAAAAAGCTCAGATTCCAGTTATAGCTGTGTTGAAGTTTTTGCGTCTTAGACCAAGCCGAGCTGCAAATTTTTCAGTCATAAGACTAAGTTGGGAGCCACTGTCGAGAAGCGCTCTGGCAATAATTGGTGTTCCTGTATGATCCAGAACAATTACAAGCGCGGTTGCTAAAAAAACATAAGCATTAGAAGAACGGATGTGTAAGATGTTTTGATATTCTTCAACGGTTGAGTGGAATACTATATTTTTAATCATCTCATTTTGTTTTTTGCTATCAGATGTCCCCAGAGAGGGATTATTGATCTTTGTATTGGTTGGCTTATTTAACTGATCTGCATGGGGATGAGGCTGAGCGATATTCGGATGCAGGAGTGAGTGATGACGAATTGAACAACCGGGCTTATTGCAATGAAATGGCGATGTACAGTTGTTTATTTGGTGATCATTTCGCAAACAATTTATACAAATCCGAAGTTTATTAATTTCCTGACATCGGTTTGGAATTGATAAACGAAGGAATTTTCTGCACTGATTGACTCGATGCCCCGATATTGGACAAAAAGCGCAAGTGAATATTAGTTTTTTGGAAGCGACCACGGTTGCTGAATATGAAGAACGTGGTCGCTTCGTTTATCAATTCCAAACCGACGTCAGGAAATTAATAAACTTCGGATTTGTATAAATTGTTTGCGAAATGATCACCAAATAAACAACTGTACTGGCTGTATTTGTTAGGACGTAGTATAACATAATTGGGATTTTGTATTTCTTAGTGAAGAGTACCAGCTCAGTCTTGGACGGGTTAATACCAAGTCCACATTTGCCAGCCCATTTCGTAACGATGGTAAGCGCATTCTGCAATACGTCTACAATCGTGCCCAGGAATCTCCCGGTAACAGCTAAAGCTACGTCATCTGCGTAAGCGATAACTTCAATACCTTCTCTCTCCAATTCAAGTAGTAACCTGTTTACCACTATGTTCCAGAGAAGAGGGGACAGAACCCCCCCCTCCCCTGCGGGGTTCCCCTAGTTATTCGCCTCTTGATGGTGGAGTCCCCCAACTTCGAGCTAATAATCCTGCTTCCCAGCATATAATTGATTAACCCTATCAGAGGAACGTCCACCTCCAAAAATGACAATCCCTCCTTGATTGCCTCCGCTTTCACATTATTAAAGGCTCCTCACCACTCTGCATTCTTGCCATGAACAATTAATATATTTGTCTATAAAAAATGCCGAAAAATCAACTTATTGGGCATAATACACACACAAATGAGGTTTCTCCATGGGTTTTTATATTTGATGTAGTGAATAATAATTCGCTATGTCAGTGCGTTCTGGCCAGATACTAAATTTATGTGGTTAGAGTGGAATTTTTGTAGTTTGGTCGTAGCTGCCTGATGAGTAGACCATACTTTTCAGTACGAAACCAAACTACCAACAGAAAGAACTCATGGAGGGTTCTCATTTTTGCAGAGTGGTACATTGGTATAACTCTGGGTCTTCAGCCAAAATTACGGGGAGGCGGGGAAGATATTTATACTTTTTTTCAGTAGATATATTATGAGCGATTGGGCCTCTGTATTTTTCTGATTTACCAAATCGAAAATATTGGGATTGCCATGAACAATTAATATATTTGTCTATAAAAAATGCCGAAAAATCAACGTATTACAGACAGACAAATTAAATTCTTAACAATTATTCTGTTTGTGTCAAAAATTATCATAGAAAAAGACCGTGACAATTTGGGTGTATGCGGTTTTATCAAATAAATGTCAAAAATATGTACTAAAATATATTTATCACAGGTTTCGGGCACAGTCTAAATATTGATTGTTAAAGTTTGAAATAAAATTCGGCTGTACAATTTTCGAAATTTGAAAAGTTTAGTATGTTGTACAATTAGTTTAAAAAAAATGGAGAGCACGAAAATTGAAGTTTCGCAGTTATTTTATTATTTTATTAATATTGGGGGGGCCATGCGGGCGATCAGCCACTTCGCACTGCGACCTAAAAGATCTATTGTGCTGGCCCCTGCTTAATTATCCGTCCAGTCAATATTCAGGTTCTTAATGAACCTAACGATACTGCCTCCCGGTACGTGATTCATATTATCTGGGCTTATCGCTCTCCCTCCTAGATGTTTACTACAGCATGTAGTTCCGCTAGAAAGACGGTAGCATTGGAGCTCAAGGTCCTCGAGAGGGTTGTCCCACTCCCGTATATTCCTACTACTGCCCCGTATTCCGTTTGATTTTACTCTTACGAGTTGCTCGGGATTGCAAATCACCTGTAGGTCACCCAGCTTTACTACAGGAAGGCTAAATAAAAATGGAGGGTGCCTGGTATCCAGAGTCCGCATATTTTGGGCTGATTAACCTATCAGCCATTCATCTTTCGGCATATGCTGTTCCACCTTAGATTAGGGTTTTTTATCAAGGTTTTCTCCTTTAGCGCCATACTTTGGCCTGTGCCAAATGGCCAAAAATGTGCCAAGTGGCCTTAGTTACCAGTGGTTGCCACGAGGAGGCAGTACGTACACTTGCGAATTGTGAACAGGTTACCCCTTACACAATTGTACCCATCACGCAGCTGCCTAATGACCAGACCAGAACAGCTCACGTGATGCGCACCCTACTGGAAGGTTACGGAGCTGGTAGATTAATCTACTCAACTTTGATCCCCCCCTCCAATAGTCGCCAAACCACCAACAGCAGTTATAATTATGCCTTAATCGGGAACACGAGAACTTGTCAAAACGGAAAGTCCGAGGACTCGATTATTATATAAATTCTGAAAATTACGAAAAATTCTGAACTTCATGCAATACCAAATAAAACCATAAATCTTAAAAAAAAAATTAGAATCAGATAATCGAATCATTTTAGCTATTTAGCATAAATTGCTCAATTCAATACAAAAAAAAAAAATTCGTAGCGTTACAAATTATAGTCGCATGAATTGATTCTCTATCGAAGCGAGTCATGTTGACATATGTTTTAGTTTCGAAAACATCGATTATTTAGGTCAAATACTATAATTCACAACATTCTGTGTTGGTATAGGATTAAATTTCATTGCCTAATAGACATTGTAGTTAAATAAGAAATAAATTGGCTCTTCAGCCAAATTCAAGGTCATTCAATGTTACACATTAGATATCAAGTTGAACAAATATTTGTATACTGGAATATAATTAACCGTAATGTAATTAGACTAAAAACTTCCTACAATTATGCAAAATAATAAAAAAGAACACCTTGTGCGGATAGTAAAATGAATCCATGGTATAATTTATAAACGTAATTACAATAATTATAAATATTTAGCGTATCAGCTAAAAAATTTACAAATCGTAATTTATTAAACTGCCTTATATTTATAAAGATAAGAAATTGTATATATTGTAGTATAATAATTATGTGTCGGGCCTCAAAGTAAATATCCAATAGTCACGAGACCCTGTGAACTTACGTGTACTCTCCTATTCGTACTAAATCAAACTATAAATTTGGCTATATGCATCATCAACATGCAATCAAAAACTATTTAATAATTTTTATTTTTAGTTTTCTGAACGTTATCATCGTTATTATAGATTTGTATAAATTAAAAATAGGTCATCGGTCGCATATATAGTATGTATACGCATATATTTAAACAATAGAATATACTATGTGTACAGATTTAGTATGTAAAATATTCCAAAATTGGATTTGGCACGCAAATTGTATGTTATCGCGCATTAATTATTTACTGTTGATAAATATTATTACTTAGTGTTGGCATACTTTCCTTTCCCTTCTTCACAAGAGTTAATGAAATTTAGTTGAATTTTTATTATCCCCTGTACAAAATGTAACCGTGGTGTGTTTTAAACAAAATAATTAAAAATTGCGGTTCAATTTGCAAATTGTTGAAAAGCAAAAAAAAAAAAAAATTAATTAAATTAAATCTTGTGCAACGACGACGAAATGAATGAATTTCTTTCTTTGCGCCATTGTCGAGAACAATGAATGAATGATTTAATATTGTATAAAAAATACATTTAATGTATAAATTACATTCTTTCCACAAAAACTATTATATGTATACGTAACTACTGAACTATGTACAATACATCCCGGAATGAGGGAGAAAATATGAAATTAAAAATAGAATTTTCAATTGAATTGAAATCAATAACGAACAGAAGTTTTGTTATTACTATGTATGCATGTATATATTGTGAATTTGGGGTGGTGCATGTGCAATGGGAGAGAACTGCATTATTCTGGAAAATTGGTTTTCAAATTAGTTTTCACTAATAAGTATTCAACATTTCATTTATTCCCTTTAATTGAATAATGCTTACCTAAATAAATTTTCTATTGGACTAGAGAATCACAATTTTTAACAAAACATTGTTGACTAATTTCTAAGAAATTTTATCTGTTTGTTATTTAACCCTTAACGATCGAGAGGCAGAAAATTAGATGAATGGCTGGATTAGATGAAGTTCTGGAATTTTTCCAACTAGAATGGAACTTGGCTAAGTCGTCTGGAAAGGCAGTAAAGTTTGGCCACCATGACCCGCCCGGACAATAGACAAATTATGTTCGTGGACCTTGGGAACTTCGAAAATTACCAACCCCCCCTCCCCCTCCTTTTTTACTCTTTTCCATACTTTTTGCGTGCTGAGAAAATGTGAAAATTCAATGATTTCGGGAATTAAAAGCGCACAGAAATTTCCGCGTGTGCGTGCCCGGGAGTGACATTAACGGGTATACACTCAAGTCTCTAGGTACGGGGACTCGTCCTACATGTATGTGTGTGAGTGAACGTGTGTGTGTGTGACAAAAACAATTTTCACGTTTTCCAAGTTAGTCGTGCGTGAAATATCATCCACTTCACATCTTGAATATTACTTCTAATATTTAAAAGTCTTCATTTGCTATTTTTTATTTTGTGAAACATGGGCAGTAAATGCGATTACAAATGCAATCATAGCGAAAACCGAAGGAAAATTTGTGCACCTTATGGTCGGAAAATTGTTTTAAGTGGTAGAACATTGGAGTATTTTCGATTGTGCATTCATTGTGTGCGGACGTAAAATTTTTTCTGTGCTCAAAGTATTTTGATTATTTAAAAATAACAAAAACAAATATTATATTAATTTCGGTATTGATCAAAGGATTAGTTTTGTGAGTGGTAACTAGTGTTATATCCTTACATTCAGTCTGGTTATCAAATAGTGCAATATATCTAAAAATGTATGTAATAAAACATTTTAAAGTGATTTTCTGTTCTGTGAAACGGCATTTTATCATTGTGAAGATACATTTTATCAGCAATAACTCATTCTATTTACAACTGTATTTAGTGAACTCGTACCATATACATCGAACTGTACACGTGACGTACTTTTTATTTTTTGTTTTGGTGCTGTTGTTTGAGTTTGTCAATTGCAACATGAATAAAAACAAATGCAATAAATGTGAAGTTGCGTTCACTGATAACAACGTACTAAAATGCTTTGGTGGGTGCGAGAAAATGTTCCATTTTGGTTGCTCTTCGTTATCAAACGCCAATGCAAAACTGTGCAATAACAATGTAAACATTCAATTTGTTTGTGCTGACTGCTTAAGTAACCACAGCAATCATCAACATCTGATCCAAACGTTGATGGCCCAGTTGAATGAGGTCAGCAGCTTGTTGAATAATTTATTCGCCAATTTCCAAGCTATAAGTAACCTGGTTGCAAGTCCTAATACTACGAATACAGCGGCACTAAGCGTCAATTCGATTGACAATTCTAAAAAACAACAAATAGTCATTTCTGGCACCGATAATACGAATACTCAGCTAGAGATAGTAAAACCCAAAAAGTTTCTACATGCCTCAAATTTTAAACCATCGACTACCTGCGACGACATTAAAAAACACCTCCATAACAAACTGCAAGTTCCAGTGGCGGAAATTGAGTGTCACGAGTTGGTCTCTAAATCGGCTGATAGAAGTTTGCTGAATTTCATTTCATTCAAAGTTGGTTTGGATTCCGCAGTTTTCGAGAAGGCCTATGATGGAAGTATTTGGCCTTTGGAATGCGCTGTAAAACCATTTATCAACTTTCGACGCTCACGGAGATTTCCCGACACCCCAACATTGCCAGCATAATAAGCTTAACAGCAATATTCATAATTTCACCAATTTTCCGGGCAACTGTAATATTAGTTATGTTCTATATTTTAAATTTTTTAATTTGTTTGAATTGCTTTTAAATCTGCTTTTATATTTTAGGTCATTTGCGGATTCTATTCTCAATCTGAACTCGTCATCAATACCAAACCGGTCATCTAAGCTTGGTAATGTTACTAACGCTACATGTGTAGACTTTGGATTCATCAATGCTCGTAGTTTGTTCTGCCATATCGACCAATTAAGAATATTTATCAGTAAACAAAATCTTGACATATTTTGTGTTGCAGAAACTTGGCTCACTAATAGAATTAATAATGAATCTGTTGCGCTGAACGGTTATAATATCTTGAGATATGACAGAACGCATAAAATTGGCGGAGGCGTTTGTCTCTACTATAAGAAATGGTTTAATGTTAAGCTCGTTCATTCTTCTACTTATGGTATTATTGAAGTTCTGATGGCTGAACTGATACTTCCTTCAATTACTGTTTTGATTGTTGTCTGTTACATACCTAAAAAACCAGTGCAAGCCGATTTAGATAATTTCCAGGAAATCCTCTCCTCACATGTTTCAAACTATAGTCATTTCATTATAGGCTGTGATATGAATATTAATATGCTCGCTAACTCGCACAAATTTCACGATCTTTTAAAAGTTAACCACTTAATTTCGGTTCCATTTTCACCAACCCGTGGTGGAGCTTGGCTTGATCAATTTATTGTATCTGAGTCGGATTACTTTAGGGTTGTAAGGTCTAGTCAATATAATCTCCCAGATATATCTGACCATAACTTACTCGTCATTTCGTATAAAGTTAAATTAAACCGTGTGAAAATTGAATACAAACATATCTACGACTATAGCCAATTGGACACAGAGTTGATCATGAATTATTTTTCGAATTTTAATTGGAGCTTTATGCATTCGACTTATAACGTCAACTCTTTATTCCAATCATTTTATGACTGCCTGTATGACATCCATAATAAGTGTGTTCCTATTAAGCAAATAGTAGATAACGAATCTGTGGCTCCGTGGCTAAATACCCGTATCATTACAAGTATGTCAGTGAGGGACCGAGCGTTTGCTAAATATAAAAGATCATCCAACTTAAAGTACCTGGAGTTATATCGCATTGAACGCAACAGAGTAACTAGCTTGATAAGAAGTTCTAAACAGAGTTACTTCTTTGGTAACTGTAAACTAGCTATGAAACGAATCTGGAATAACATCCACAGAGTTGGATTGGGGAAAAGTAAGTCTGATATTTTAACTGATATGGATCCCTCAGTCATCAACCGTTATTTTTGTGGTGGACAGTCTGCGTCTGTCACTCTTCCACTACCTAACTTTGACATTACAAACACTATTGAGCAAATGTATTTATCTTTTAGTAGTGTCGGTGAAATCGACGTTGTCAAAGCTGTTTATCAGATAAAATCTAACTCGCCTGGTCATGATAAAATTAATCTGAAATTCTTAAAGGCTATTTTACCGCATATTGTATCGCAATTGACCTACCTTATTAATATCTGTATCATGCAGTCTATATTTCCAGATATCTGGAAAACAAACATTGTGATTCCCATAATGAAAAAAAAGAATAACGACTCCTTGGATAACCTTAGACCGATTAGTCTGGTATCGATTTTATCTAAAGTTTTCGAGATTATACTCCGGGATCAGATCAGCCAGCATTTTGTAAGGCATAATTATTTAAACCAATTTCAATCTGGATTTCGTAATAATCACAGTACTAGCACCACTCTGCTTCATGTTGTTGATGATCTTGCACACCATCTTGACAAAAAAAACTCGTTTATCGTGTTAATACTATTGGATTTCTCTAAAGCATTTGACTCTCTAAATCACATACTGTTATTACAAAAGCTGTTGCTTTTCTTTAACTTTGATAAAACATCCCTTAAACTTTTGCACAGCTATTTATCCGAAAGATATCAAAAAGTAGTCATAAATGGTAAAGAATCGGGTTCTGAACGAATACCGACAGGTGTATTTCAAGGAACCATTCTTGGCCCAACGTTATTTTCCCTGTTCATAGACGATCTGCCGCTTGCAATAAAATATTCCAAATATCACATGTATGCTGATGATTGTCAATTATATCTTGGTGGTACTAGTGATAATATTCTGGAAATTTTCAATAATGTTAACCTAGATCTATCTAATATATTGGTATGGTCAAAATCGAATGGAATCTCATTGAACATCGCGAAAACACAGGCAATTTTCATTTCTAGGAATAATTTCTCAATTATTCCTGATATCTTTATTAATAATATAAAAATTCCATTTCTAAATCATGTAAATAACCTTGGAATCTGTATTAACAGTAGATTTACCTGGGATTCTCAAGTCATTAATGTTTGTAATAAAATTAATTCTATTTTATATGGACTGAAGCTTCATAAACACATATGTCCCAAAAATATTCGGGTTTTGCTTTCGAAATCATTAGTAATACCCCATGTATTATATTGTGAATTCCTGTATTTAAGTTGTGATTCGATTTCTTGCAATATTCTACAAGTTACTCTGAATAATATTGTGAGGTATGTCAACGGATTAAGGAAATATGATCATATTTCTGCAATGTTTAAGGAATTGCTCGGCTGCACAATGATTCAGTTCTTTTATTATAGAGCGATGCTACTACTATATAAAATTATTAATAATCGGGTTCCTTTGTACTTATACAATAAAATAAAAATTGGATCTATTCGCAATGGCAGCATAATTCTGCCAGCCAACCGATCCAATGTCTACAATAACTCACCCTTGTTTACAACTTTTACAATTTGGAACAGGGTTCCGGTTGAGAATAGAAGTGCAAGACCTTTATCAAAATTTAAATCTTTGGTTTTTGATTTTATTAAAAATAATTTCTAATTAGTGTTTGTTTATATGTTATATTTTATAAGTTTATATGTAACTAGATAATAGTTGGAATAGAAAAGCTATATGCTTTATTCCATGTTGTTGATAAATAAATAACGCCATGTCGCGATGAGCAGATACAAAGTCGTATAAATGTGAATTTTCGATTGTCCGATCTTCGATTTCCGACTAGTATCTGTGTGAATTGTCGAAGAATTCTAGATGAAAACTTACATCCACAGAGCGCAACTACGAAGATATTATTTTGCTGAAAAATACAAGGTACGGTGGTGAATCAAGTGTTGTTTCTTGTGAATGTTATATATGCCAAACTGCACGTTGTAAAGGTGACAAAAAAAGAAGGATAGGTGTACCAATAATATTACGTTCAAAAATAACATCTGAAAATGGCATGTATGCTCAAAAATCTCCTGAAGCAACTGAAAATAAAGTGATGCGTGCGCCGGTAGAAAAATCCGGTACGACTTTTAAAATTTGTAATATTTGCTTCCAACATACTGGTAGAGGCATCAGACATGTGTGCTGCTCAAAAAGTAAGCCCGCTCGTAAGAGAGTTAATATTGAAAAGTTTGTTGAGACTCTTCCTGCAACACAACAAGAACAGTTTTGTACGTTACTGGTGTCCAAAAAAATGCAGGCCACCAATAATAAGACCATGGTGAAAATGAGTACGGGAGGACGCAAAAGCAGAGATCTGAACAAGCAAGGAATAAACGCCCAATTTTCATCTGATAATTTATTTGATTTTCAAGTTCAGTCAGGTACTTCTGGTAGACAGATTAAAAAATATGCACTTTCATTAGAAAGAATATCGGTCGAAAATCGGTTCCTAGCAATTATTTAGCAGAAGCGTAAAAAAATCCAAGGCATTAGATGACGTATATAAAAGTACTATTTTGAGTTTCGAAGTCGATAAAAATATAAATAAACAAGAAAGACCAGTAGTGTGGTGGGCCGATGCCGAAGAAATATTAGAGTGTGTTTTAGTATGGCTGACGGGGGTCAAGTCTTCTTCAAGATTTGTATGACTATTCCTCCAGAAAATTATCTATGTATAGATTCAGATGATGGTTGTAAAAAACAAAAATTAGACTCAAACAACAATGAAGGGAAGTTAACAGGAATTCATAAGTTGATAATGTTGGGTATCGTCCCCCTAATCAGTGAAACTTATGATAACGTGAAAATTTTATTTGATTTGATTAGAATAAATTCTATTCCATTCAAATTCTTGTCAGATTTCAAGCTTCTTCTGCTAGTAAACGGTCAAAAAACGGCTACATCAAGCTTTCCTTGCCCATATTGTTTCGTGCGTCGTCAAGATCTCAGGAGTCGAAAAGAACTAGATATTGGGAAATTAAACAATGAGCGTGAATTAGACTTAATCAATGTTTCATACTCATTAGAGCAAGATGTTTATAGACTGAAAACTTTCGGAAATTTAGAATCAGACTACCAGAAATTCGTTTCACTTGGTAGTATTAAGAAACAGGCCTCAAGGAGTAATAGTACAATAAATAAGCCACGCAAAAAGTATGGAAAAGAGTAAAAAAGGATCAGCTTCAATTTCGGCGGGGGGGGGGGGGGGTTAATTTTCGAAGTTCTCAAGGTCCAAGGAATATAATTTGTCTATTGCCCGGGCCAAACATGGTGGCCAAACTTTACTGCCTTTCCTCCAGACCACTGTGTATTCCTTTACCGATTGTGATGCAATTCGAAAATATTCGTTGGAAATGGGACACAGTGCTCCGGAAGGTGGTTTAGGTTTCCATACGATAACGAAAAAAACTGAAATGGTAGAACTATGCAGTAGCTGGCCAGGAAATAGGAAAATTTTGCCCTGAAATCGTAATGGTTCATGTGCTCGAATTATTCATTATTTTTGGTCCGTTATTTTTAATGTATTATTTCTTTATATTTTATTTTATTTATTTATTTAGTAAATTTACAGGTCTTATGGCCTTTGAAAATACAAATAGACAATTGTTTTTTGGAATTTGAACTTGAATCTTATAAATAAGTACAAGTCAACCACAGCTGCTTTTAATCTTATGCCGTAATTCGGAGCCTGCATGTTATTCATTTTTCGTCTGGTCCAACATTTCAAGAATTCGTGGTGAATACTCTCGCCAGCTTGTTCAGACCACAAACCGAAACCTTCGTCTTCATCCAAACATCCAAGCAATTCTTAAAGATGACTCAAAATTATATGAATTTTCAAAGTTTCACTCACATCGAGAGCAGCGAGAGCTTTTTTGAGACTTGTTATATGTTTATGTAAATCTGACTCAATTCTCGTTACTGAAAAGATCGACTTTACAATTTCGTCCATGGCTCTAAATGTTGCTACGAATGGAAGCAGTATCATGATTGTGAAGTTTATGCTAAAAAAAATTACACTGTTAAATTAGATATTTTCCAATTGGAATTGAAATTACATGAAAATTAAATTTTTTGTAATTTTGGATTTTTCGTACCACCAAATAGGTTCTTTTCATCAGGAAACAGGTTCTTTTCATCATTTTCAGATAGCTGGACCATCTGTTTGTCTCGTTAACCATTACTATATTTCAGATAATTTAAAAGTTGACTGATTTTTGATGGTTTAAATAATAATTTAGAGATGTCCACAAGGAGATGTCCACAAGGTCTTGCCCATATTTTCAGATAACTTGGCCATGTGCCAGTCTACGTGGCCAACCTTATCCAAATGTGATGAACTATACTATACTTCACAGAATTTAGAATTTTTAATAATTTTATTGGTTTAAAAATGGATCTATCTCAGATCACAGAGATGTCCACAAGGTCTTGCCTATATTTTCGGATAACTTGACCATATGCCAGTCTACGTAGTCAATCTTATCCAATTGTGATGAACTATACTATACTTCACAGAATTTAGAAGTTCTAATAATTTTGAGGGTTTTAAAAATTGTTGTATCTCCGATCGCAGAGATGTCCACAAGTTCATTCCTGTATTTTCGGATAAATTGGCCATTTGCCACATCTCTGTGATCGGTGATACAATTTTTAAAACAAATAAAATTATTAAAAATTCTGAATTTTGTGAAGTATAGTATAGTTCATCATAATTGGATCGGCTTGGTGACATTGACCGCTATATGGCTTAGCTATTCTAAGAAATGTGCGGGGCCTTCAGGAAATTGCCAGGATCGGCGCTAAATTATTATTTAAACCATCAAAAATCATCAGTCTTTTAAATTATCTGAAATATAGTAATATTCAACACAATTGGATGCTTTTGGTTAATGAGATAAACAGATGATCCAGCGATCTGAACATGATGAAAAGAACCTGTTTCCTGATGAAAAGAACCTGTTTGGTGGTACGAAAAATCCAAAATTACAAAAAAATTAATTTTCATGTAATTTCAATTCCAATTGGAAAATATCTAATTTAACAGTGTACTTTTTTGTTATTTTTTAGCATAAACTTCACACTCATGCAGTATCAATTCTCCACTCACGACCCTACAGAATTCAGGAGTTTCTGCGAGCGTTCCCCTCAAACGCCTCTCCATGGTAATTTTTCGAGACCAGACCCAGATTTTGGGGCCATAGAAGGGCTAACTCTCTGCCTAAGTGCGGCACAAGCCATTTCCAGAACATATGGTTTACGAACTCTTGCAGCAGATGAAGCACTACATATTTTGGAATCACTCTGACGTGTACACTTGATAATTTTGCTCTTCTTCCTTGATGAACCTTCTACAAATCTACATTAATTTTCCGAAAGTAATTTTCAAGAATTATTGACATACAAATTTTAAAAAACCCTTGTCCGCCATCAGCCATAACTTTGACTGAGTAGTTACCAATTTACAGTTTTCCACTACATTTTCTAAAAGTTCTTCTGCGTTACCCCAGACAACTAGGCCTTTTTTCCTTGACAGAACTTTTTTCAACATCAAAATCCAAGATATCGTGCCTGTATAGATCTTCCAATAAATTAGCTCTTTCTGACACTTCTTTCTGAAAGGACGCTAGTACTACTTTTTTTGCCACAATTTTTTCTAATAAGACGACTCAATTTTAGCATTTCCTGTCCGGACGCTCCAGGCTCGACTTGATGGCTATGTAGGGCTTCAGCTGGAAAAATCTTTGCCTCTTCCACCTCTTTCAGAAACATTCTTTTTCTGCTACCTCTTGTACTCAGAACCACAGGCTTTTTTTGAATCACCCGCTGAAGAACTGCATTTTTCGTCGAGCAGAGAAGCACACAGCTGATCTCGATGTTTCTCAGGGAACCGCTTGGCTAATATTTCCAAATTTTCCACTGGACTTGTTTTCGAACGGATGCCAGAAATACAAGGGTGAGGAGTCCCTCGAGATACTTCAAGTGGAGCAAAGATGTATAGTTTTTGGAATTTTTTCGGCTGGATCTTGACTCTTCTTAACCCCCGTGATACTTGAGTGATGAGATCCATACATTCCATTTTCGGGGTTAATTTTTATCGATAAATCAAGTGTTCTACCAACAGGCTTTTTTTCATATTTATTACTCGAAATTGCATTTTAGTTTCCTTTGATAGACAAATATCTCCATAGTTAGGCATCACCTTAAATATTCTGCCGTTTATGATCTTCAAGAATTTGACGACAAGTTACACAGATACTTGAAGGGAATTGAGGAATCTTCTATTATGTAATTCTTAATCTTCACTAATGCGGAAATCTTGTAATTTTTTCGAAACGAGATTTATTTTATGACCACAAGGAGCACATACCTTTTTCCTGTTCTCATTATGATCACATTTATGGTCACAAGGATTTGGTATTTTTGAAAATATAATATACACAGTACGAGTGAGGGGTATTTCGTCCACCGGCGAGCGGTAAATCGGCGATCTAACCGGCCTCACAACTAGGCACATACTAAACAATTGTTTATTTGTATTTTCAAAGGCCATAAGACCTGTAAATTTACTAAATAAATAATACTTTCAAAATAACGGACCAAAAATAATGAATATTTCGAGCACATGAACCGTTATGATTTCGGGGCAAAATTTTCCTATTTCCTGGCCAGCTACTGCATAGTTCTGCCATTTCAGTTTTTTTTCGTTATCGTATGGAAATCTAAACCACCTTCCGGAGGGAGCACTATGGGGATTCTAAAATGATTTTTAAATGAAGTTCTGAAATACGATATCTTAGCCTTATCTGATTTTAGTGAAATTTGACACTTGCGATGAAAATGCGACCCTAAAATATTTTTAGATAAAGTTTTGGAATATGACCTGTTTGGTTAGAACTCGGCTGTTCCTTAACTGATTATGATGAAGTTTGACATGAACTACTGAAATGAGATTCTAAAATGATTCCATTACTCTTCCCTACCATTAGAAGTTTCACTCATGCTGTGCATGCTGTCACCAACTTTGTTTTTATTTTTCTTCGATTGTGATTAAATTTCCCGGTAGATGTATTATAAATTTGCCAATATGAGAAACCTAACAGCTGCCAGATTCACAAAAACTTCAACAGGTAATATCATAAAAGTTTCTGTAAACCAGACCGCTGTTGAGATGTATCTGCTTGGAGTCAGATCGAAAATCGGTAAGGAAATAGTCAATTGCCATCCTAATTGGCCATATTCTAGAACTTTATCTAAAAATTATTTTAGAATCCCATTTCCAACTCTCATGTCGAATTTCATCATACCTGAACGGTTAAGGAATAGTCAAGTTCTATCCTATTTGGCCGTATTCCTGAACTTTAACTAAAAATCATTTTAGAATCTCACTTCTCAGCTAAGTTACATCCTTGTTGGCTGTATTCCAGAACTTTATACAGAAATCATTTTAGAATCCCATTTCCATCGCACTTGCCAAATTTCACTAAAACCAGGTAACAAATAGCCAAGTTCCTTAATAATTGACCATATTCCAGAATTTTACCCAAAAATTATTTTAGAATGTGCCCGAGTTATATCCCCTGGAAGCAAGTTGTTGAAGGCCCCCTCAATATCCAAGAAGGTTACCATTGCGTAGTCTCAATGAAATATATAAGAGAATGAAGAGCAGTCTCTACAGATCTCCCCTTGCAATAGTCATGTTGAGATTTAGACAGCTTTTCCGGCACAATCGTGCCTCTAATATGAGCTTCTATTTGTCTTTCCAGTGTTTTCAAAAGAAAGGAAGACAAGCTAATCGGTCTAAGGTCTTTGAGATTGCAGTGTGTGCGTTTTCCCACCTTAGGTATGAAAACAACCTTCACTTCTGTCCATTTACTAGGAAAGTGACATAGTTCTAGGCTTCCTTTGAAAATTACCTCTAATCAGGAGATGGTTAGATCCGTAGTTGAATATTCGCAGGGATAATACCATCGAGTCCAGGCAACTTATATGGTTTAAAACTGTTTATCGCCCACAGGATCTTTTTTCTGCTAATAGCTTGACCTATGAGGCTACTTGACCTTTCACCTATTGATGTGCTAGGCATAGATTCGGAACAACCAGGAAAATGAGTCTCCAGCAGAAGTTCCAGCGATTCCGCACTATTAGTGGTGCATATTCCATCCGGTCGTTGAAGATAACTTGGGATGGAAAGACCAGTTGCTAGTACTTTGCGTAGCCTAGACATCTCCGAAGACTCCTTAATTTTGCCACAGTATAGTCTCCAAGAGCTGTTCTTGGCACCTCTCAATTGATATTTGTAAATTTTGAGAACTTCCTTACAGGAGTTCAAGTCTACAGCGGCATTTTGTTTTCCTTGCTGTTTTGAAGAGTCTTTTGCATTTTCACCGTATTTGTTGAATCTCCTTGGACCACCAGGGTGGCCAAAATTTACCCCTAGGCCTGCTAAGCGGACTAGAGCCCAGTATCGCTTCATTAAAAGCGCTGGAAAACTCATCCACCAGGCCATCGAGCTCTTGTGCAGTTTTTGGAGGTTTTGGCACCGGAACTGGTAGTGAATTACCCAGAATAGTTCTAAAGATATCCCAGTTGGTTTTCCTCCTGTTTCTGTAGATTGGACTTTTTGGAGAAGTCAAGTCCATTTCAAATTGAAGATAACAGTGATCGGAAAAGGAGTGGCCCTCGGATTCTCTCCAGTTTAATAGACTAATCGTCAAAAAAGTTGAGACAAGAGTAATATCCAATACATCCTATTTATTTCTAGCTATAAAGGTCGGCTTATTGCCTATGTTACATATATGAAGGTTAGTACTTAAAATGTAATCAAGGAGTAACTCGCTTTGTTCATTTGTGTTCGTACTTACCCAGATCGTGTGATGAGCATTTGCATCACTCCGCAGGATGACTCCATCTTTGCGTTTCTGAGCCTCCAAGATTAGCTTACCTAGAATGATTGGTGGAATATCCAACTTCATCATAAACTAGGTAAGCTGATACTAGCCAGAGGTTTCGTTTATCGAACTCAATGCTGACCGCTGCTAAATCTCCATTACTGAAATTTGATAGCAGAAAAGAACTTATGTTATTTTTAATGAGAATGCACGACCGAACCTTACCTTCTTTTTTCGCGTGCATTAATCTATAATAGGGAGTCTTTTGCACAAGTACCCGGTCTTCAGTGACCCAAGGTTCCTGGATCAAGATGACATCTATCGCTTCTTTCCCAATTTTGAGAGTGTCAATGGCATCTCTACAGCATCTTCTCCACCACTGTAACATCCACGTCAGGGGAATCATCTCCTGATGAGAAGCCCTCTGAGAGCCCCTTTAAAGACTCCATGGACGTTGACATCTCCGTCTCTGTGGAGAGAGTTTCCGCTTGGGTGGCTATAGGGCACCCAATACCGGTATACCGGAAACGAGGCGTTATGTCGAAGGGATGCCACTCTTCGGTCAGCTGAGGCTACCCTGGGTTTCATGCTTCAACATTTGCGAGAAGGACCATTAGCTGACCGAATGAAAACCTCTTTGGTCCCGAAAATCATAGAAAGACGAATTTATCTTATTTTTTTGCAATATGTGTGCAAAGGTAAGCAAGTCCAAAACATTTTTAACTCGGGCGTCAACTTTAATCGACTAACTAAAAACGAAATAGTTAAAATAACTGTCCATCTTATACAAGAGCTTTCTTCAACCCCAGCTCCAGTTGAAGCTTCATACTCAACATCAAAAACTGATGTTGATAGTCAAGCCCCTCGCGCGAAGGGAAATCTTTATCGTTAAGATTGCAAGAATGGCTTGATGTTGCAATCAACAATGAGGTCAATAAGAAAATTCCACAAAAATTAAATCGACGTTTGATGATGTTATTATGTATATTATTTAAACGTGCCTATAATATATTAAACCCTCCGTTAGGCACATGTTCGGATAGTCACATTCATACCTCCTTTTTGTTGGTCGTTTAAATTTATTCTTTTTTTGGCACGTAGCTGCAAATTAAAACCAAATTATCGTATAATCCAAAGCAAGATGATCTTTTATTGGATTGAATGGTGCGAACGAATGCTAGACCAAGTTTGGCCAGTCGCTTAGCTCCTTCCAATGTGGTCAAGAAATTGTCAGTGATAATTGTATTGCCCCTGTGTTTGCAAGTTTTGTGCGAGTTGTAATATAACATTTTCGCCTTGATTCACTTCACGTTCAGCTCCTTCTTCTCGATCACCAAATTTTCATTCCATATTTCGCTGGTTTTGATGGTATTTTTTGAGTGAATCTAGTTTTGCCAGGGTATGGAAACAGCTGTTCATCAATTATTATATTCGCATGCGGGCTATAATTCTTGGCGAGGTTTTCATTCAAATAATTCCATATGTCACGAATTGGTGCGGCTTTGTCACTTAGCAAATGATAAGGACATGTTCGCCCATCATCAAACCGAATAAATCGTGTTAATGCACGGAATTGTTGATGAGACATTGTTGCTCTGAATATTGGGAGGCCATCTGTATGTCACAAAACGTCTGATTTTTGCATATTATTATGTGAACACCCCAGCCAAAACTATTGCAATAAATGCATCCAATTCACTTTCGGTCACATCCTTCCAAACTTGTTGTTTTTTATCAGGATTAAGTAGCCATATTCAATTGGAATAGAATTTTGGATCTTGAATACTTCAATTGGAATAGAATTTTGTTCCTTGGGTCCAGCTCAAAAACGTATAATATTGTGTTGGCGCAGACGAATAGCATCATTTGCTTTCTTTTTATTCCATTTTGTGCCATATTTACCATACAAACAATCTTCAGCAGTACTAAGCTGTTGAGTTTCGGACTGCATCTACTCTCATCATCACTGGTAAATATTTCATTTGGTTCGATGACCATTTCGTTCCCAATATCAGAAGCATCGTCTTCGTTTGGCACATAATCTGTATCATTATCATCGTTTTCGCCAGCGAATGGATCGATTTCTTCGCGCTCTTCAGCAGTTCTCACGCTCTATATTACTGGCTAAAGCCGCTGACAATCGTTCTAAAAATGTGGAATCTTAATTACCACTTATCCGTTGCTGTGTATTATAAATAAATTCTACTTCATCACTCATTTTGAAAGAAGCGAACAATCATAAGAATTTTGCACGTAAAATATGTTTTATTAGTACTAACGAACTAAAATATGTTTTATTAGTACACATCTGCACATGCGCACACCCACTTACTGTTACCAGAATAGAAAGAGAAGTTTGTATAGAAAACAACAAAGAAAACGTCGAAAAGTATCGCTCAATAGTTTAAGCAGTTTGAATGGAAAATTACCAATAAAATGTAAAAAACGTGAAAAATTCCATCAACTTACATACAAAATGTATAGGGGTCTGGCCATACTCATGAGGTACGAAAGCAATGTGTATATCATAACACTATTATAATTATCCATGTATAGGTTTCCGGTCCTGATTTTTTCCATATATCGGTAGCTAATAAAATTTTAGGAAGGTAAACGAAATTTTAGGTCGCTAGCTCAATTAGAAATATATTTAAATTACAATTAAATTTGAAAAAGTCTGGCCATACTCATGAATACAACGGAGGGTTAAATTTTATAATAAAGTTGAACAAAACTACTTTTTTAAATGTCCAATGTTTTTTATAAGTGTTAACTAAACAATACCGGTATCCCGGTTTTGTCGTCAAGTAATACCGAAATACCGGTATTCATTTTTTTGGACAGAAATTGGATGCCCTAGTGGCTACCTCCGCGCACGTAAGTGAGCTATCAAGCACCGCGGTAGTGTCTGAAGCTGACTTCGGAGCCTCCGGCTTGTCCGCGTCCTTCTTGTACACTTTGAGTGTCACTGCACTGAAACCTTAGTTAGTTGGTTTTTTCCAGTGCAGTCAGTGGCTCCCTGTTTAAGATGATAACAGCTGACCTATAGTCAACCTTTGCCTCCTCGAGCTTGGCAACTTTCCAGTTGTGCGTTGGCAACTCCGGGTTGCCAACCTGCAACAACTGGAGTATCACCTTCGGATCACGAGGATCCGAAGGGATGTACACCCTAGCTCTTGGTCTGTAGGGGATCTCCCTATCAATAACAGCAAGGCTGGCTCCGGGCCATACCTCGCCATAAGTCCCCTCCACTGCCTTCTTAAAAAGCAGCATAGATCTCTGATCTACACAGGCAGTCAGTTTCACCTGATTGCTGTGCCAGCCGCCATCCCGATAAGTCGGAGCATGTCCTGGATTTTCCGACAGGACTTTCATGTAGGTGGTGGCTAAGTCTCCTTCCACCTTCCTCCAATTGGCGGGCGTGATACTGCCATCCTCTTGGGATTGGTCAATAACAACCACAACCAGCTGGTTCTTGAGGACCTCGTTAAAAGGCCTCATTGCGGTAGCGTGGAGCTTCGTTCTCTTGGTCTGTAGGGGACCCTAGCTCTTGGTCTGTAGGGGATCTCCTCCCTATCAATAACAGCAAGGCTGGGTCCGGGCCATACCTCGCCATAAGTCCCCTCCACTGCCTTCTTAAAAAGCAGCATAGATCTCTGATCTACACAGGCAGTCAGTTTCACCTGATTCATGTGCCAGCCGCCATCCCGATAAGTCGGAGCATGTCCTGGATTTTCCGACAGGACTTTCATGTAGGTGGTGGCTAAGTCTCCTTCCACCTTCCTCCAATTGGCGGGCGTGATACTGCCATCCTCTTGGGATTGGTCAATAACAACCACAACCAGCTGGTTCTTGAGGACCTCGTTAAAAGGCCTCATTGCGGTAGCGTGGAGCTTCGTTCTCTTTGCGATCTTAGGATTTTCCTCCTGAGATCTGATTCTTTTAAGCTGTGAGCCAGCTGAAGGGCCTTCCGACTTTTTCGCGGTGCCTTTTTTGCCTTTTTTATGGCTTTGTCTTTATCCGTCCTGTCCTCTGGCGAAATGTTATTGATCTTACCCAGGGCCCTCGGGAAAGCAGGCCCTAGGAAACCGGCTTCATTTGTACTTTGGTTCCGCTTTGTATTTGTTTACTCAGATCTGGTGACCCGAGTGGAGGGATCAGCCTCGCTTGAGCTTATGTCCCATCGTTTATTTGTAGACTTAGAGGCAGGCCTAAAGACCCGAGTCTCGTTTTCCACGTTTTCCGAATATTTTAGAGAGCCGGACTCTTTTTGTTGTTGTTGTTGTTTGTTTTTGTTTGGATCCATGATTGGTCCCACGAGTAGCGAAGAAAGAAATTTCCATCTGTGTAGAGATCTGCAGTACACAGATAAGGCTACTTAATTCGGAGGGCGCCAAGTATCTGGATCCACCGTTAGCCACTGAGCTAGTTTTAAAAGCTGGGCCCCCAGTCTGGTCGATTATCGGCACGATACGAATAACTTCTTAACCTAGAAACCAGAGAATCAGCAATCTAGTTGCCAGCGGTCACCAAACATGAGCACTTGTGGAAGTTGCAAGTTACGGAGCTGGCCACAAGTGCCAGCTTGAATCCCCCGAACAACTTCACACCTGACCACCGACCTTTTTACTAAGTTTAATTAAAAAATTATTGAGTGCCAACAGATAAGGTATGCTGCAAACTGTGAATATGATAAAAGTGGGAACCCCCTTGTATGCATATATGCTTACATATACGAGTGGAATCTGTTGAGAGAATAATTTTAAGTCTCAAGATCAAAATTTGAAATTCAAAGGGACCATAGTTTTGATTCAATTGAGGTTTTGTAAAAAGTTCAAATTAAAAGTTTCGACAGTTACGAGCTTATTTTATGTTTACGTCATGTGCTGTTTTTCGTTTGGCGTTAAATCCATTTTAAAACAAAAATTAAAGCAATTATGTGCGATCGATTGAATCTGGGTAGCAGCTATGCTATATTTGACTACTTCTCCAAATATAATCTTATTAAAATTGTTAATTAATCTGCTTTGTTGAAATTTATATAAATAAAAATTTATTTGTAAAGTTTCTTCTAAAGATTTTTTTTTTCGTCTTACATGGTTTGTGGTGTTGTTTTACTTGCGTCTACTTACATACTTCATTTTATATTATAATTAAATCAAATTTATACGTATAAAATAAGGAGAAAATAATTATTAAATTATTCATCATCATTACCATACCACCACCACCACAAGTAACAGCAAGCACACAACATAAATCCACTCTTACTTATGTAGATATGATTTCTTAATAATAAATAAAAGGTAATTATCGAAATAAAATTTATGTGTTTTTGAATCAAAAATTTATGGTTTATTACATTTTTTTTTACCAACAACGTCTTCCAATTTAGATAAGAAACGAATTTTTAATTTTCTTGAAATACTTGGCTGTGTATCGTATAAATGTTTGATTAAAAATTATGTTGCGCGCACAAAATGAAAAAAAAAAAAATGTAATTTAATTCAGACGAATTCTCTTTTAAAATTTGCAGATGATGGTGAAGGACACGTAGGCACAGTATGCGAAATTGGGCGTAGCGGATCAACACATTCACCAGAAAAAACAGTTGTTGTAAATTGGGATTCTGGACATAGGACAAATTATAGAGTTGGATATCAAGGACAGTATGACTTAATTGTTGTTGATAATGCACAAATAGGTAAGAGTGTAATACAGTGTTGCTTTATATACCGCACCTTTATATAGAATAAACTAAAAATTTCTAAATTTTATGAATTGAAACGTAAATCGCGCTGATTATATATGTATATGAGAGACAGTGTGTTTGTTTATGATAGCCGCGCATTGTGTATAATAAATTAGAACAACACGACATACCATATACATAATACATAATATACAAATTGGTGGATGCGTGTGTGTTTGTCTCACACCTAATTTGGGATGTGCCTATTTTGGCACAAACGCAAATGACTATGAATTCATGATCTAAAATTACGATACACAATAGAGCTATAAACGGACGGTGTACAGTAGATGTACATAAATGAATTTTTGTTGTTGTTAAACTCTTTTTACATAATGTATAGGGTGGCGCTGTAAAACATTTTTCATGAATGAAATCAACACATTTGCGTATATAATACTACACAATTCCATTATTATCATTCATGGTTTTTGTGTTCGTTTGCTTTGCGATTGCGATGGTGATTCACATGGTATGATTTTTGTGAATTGTTTAGACATAGAGTGACTCATGTCGCGGCTGAGCGTTGATGGCGGTGTTATTTGTTATACAAATCTTTTGAATTTATAATTTATTTGTATTAATTGTAGCGCTTTCAATATTATGAACTGTATTGTACTTTGGTATAATAAAAAAAAGTGTGGACTTGTTGTCTACGACTTTACAGGAAGACTTCGATTGGCGGTATTTTAACAATGGATAAAAATAAAAAATTCTCACGAATTATTACGATTATTATCGTAATCCAAAGAATTTCTTGTAAAGAAAATTAGATTTGTATTTGAATTTAAGATACTTAATTTACGTTTGTTTAGAGATTGAAAAATTGAGATTATGCGTTTTTGCAGTTACTAAGCCTTCCATACATATAATTCATTATTCTCATTTCTTTAAGTTTTAGGCAACTTAAATTTTGAGTATGCAAGTGAGAATATAACGTATGGAGAAATGATGTTGTTTGTGCCTCTCCGAAAAAAATCTTGTTGTAGCAATATTTGCGGTACTTAAGCTCTCTTTTGTACCAACACAACCTTATTTTACTGGTTTTTGGAAATCTAGAATCGATCAGCTTGATACTTGATGAGCCCAGTTTTAAAAGTCTAAAAACTAAAGAAATCTAAATAAATTCTTAGTTAGCTAAATAGTTTAAAGATTCATCATCAATCTAGAGGGTACAATGCGAGACAGTTGCCTATCTGGATATGTATGTATATAATGTGCATTAGCTACAAAAACCATGAATACTGTGAAATGATCTTGATGCAACTCACCTAAAACTAGCAACTCAGAACTATCAACTAACTTTAAACAATTTTCAATATTATTAATCGTGCAAATTTGAAATAATCTCTTGAGGAACTTTGGAAAGTTTCAAATATAGTGGAAAATAGCATCTACATAGATTAGGTTAGGTTAAGGTGGCGGTCCAAGAAGACTGGTATAGACACAAGTTGGTGCGCGGCCATACCACAATTACCGGTGTGAAGTTTTTGGACACTTTTTTGGACTAAAATTTATGCGAGTATACATTGTGAGTTTTTTGGGCAAAATAAAAAAATAGTTTTTGGACAAATGTTTATGCGAGTGTACATACTTGTAACACTGTATTTAACAAAAATAAAGCTATTCAAATAAAACAAGCCTCAAATAATTTCTAACATTCATTTCCAATATGCTTTTCAACAAATCAAAGAACTTAACACCACTTTGATATTTTGATATGAGTTGTAGGGCTCTTGCAAAAAAAATTTAGAAAATTAACAAATCGACTAATTTCGTTTGGAACAAGGACGATGTTTTCTATTATACCAAATAGCATGAATCTCAGAGATTGGTTCTTATAGTGACTATATAGGTTGTATAGGGCATACATTGCGGAATTGAAATCACTCAGTGCTATTTTGATATGAGCCGTAGGGCTCTTGCAAAAAAATTTAGAAAATTAACAAATCGACTAATTTCGTTTGGAACAAGGACGTTGTTCTCTATTATACTTACTTAATCTCTGAGATTCGTGCTATTTGGTATAATAGAGAACAACGTCCTTGTTCCAAACGAAATTGGTCGATTTGTTAATTTTCTAAATTTTTTTTTTGCAAAAGCCCTGTGGCGCTTAATTCGTAGATTTGTTGAAAAGAAAATTAGAAATGAAAGTTAGAAATTATTTGAGGCCTATTTTATTTGAATAACTTTATTTTTGTTAAATACACTGTTAAAGGATGTACACCCGCATAAATATATGTCCAAAAACTTAATTTTAAATCACAAAAACTCCACAGTACACTCGCTTAAATTTTTGTCCCAAAAAAAATGTGTCCAAAAACTTCACACCGGTACCACAATTTATTATTTATCCACCTACTCATTGAAACTATTTTGAGCTGTTAACAAAGGTGCGTCAGGTCATTTAAAATGGATAACCCTAGAAACGTTAGCCTGCTTCGGGCTAGACAAGGACAGGTGCAAAAAGATGGAGTAATATCCCTTCTTCTTCTTTGTTTTCACAACTACGACAGTAGTCATGTTAGAAGAATCCAGGTCTACTCGCATGCCTGTGTGCACTGTAATCATTCCAACAACCATATTGACCTGACACCGCTGAGGTAAGATCAGCTGTTTATATCTATATGACACAAGAGGTACTATTTGACCATTTGTCGTTCTTCAAGGAGCATTTCAATATCCCTTTTGCTTTTTCTAGTACGTCCCATGGTGCCACGTCGAGTTAGTTGATCGGCGTTTATATTCCCTGTACTATTGAAATGCTCTGGCACCCCTATTAGATGGATGTTGAAATGATCTGCAATCTCGTTAAGAGATGAGAGACAGTTCTTGACTACTTTTGACGTGAGGAGGTGTGATTGAAGCGCTTTAATGGCGAATATCACCGGCCGATATTACATTATACCTAAATCAGTCTACCACTTCCTTTATGGCAGTTACCACAGATTGAAAAACGCTACAATAGTCGGGGAGACGAAAGGAGTTGTTTATCAGAAGCTCCTCACAGAAAACCCTAGCCCCGGCTTTCCCGTCCCGTTTTGAACCATCAGTGAAGAAGTGTATAAGTCCTGGTTCCAAAACGTCATCCATCATACAGTCCTCTCTGGATGGGATCCTTTGCTCTGTATTGTTACAGGTCCATATTGATGTAGATTTCACTCGTATGACAGTATAAGCTGCCAACTGTTTTCCCAATATATCTAAAATAGTTAGATGTATTAGATTCTCCAGTGCCCCATTAATCCACAGAGAGGGTTGGTTGACAGCTTTGTCCAGAGCAGGCCACCAGACTGTTACCCCATACAAAATAATGGGTCTGACTACGGCAGTGTAGAGCCATGTAAAGAATGCACAGAGCATTTTGCATGAGTTCACTAAGCGTACTGGGATATTTCCCACGTACCCCAATAGCACCGTCATCCGCATAGGCAACCACATTGAAGCCACTGTCCTCCAGTTTTAGCAACAGGCCAGTAATGACCAAATTCCAAAGTTAGACGGACAGTAAGCCACTTTGATGTGTATACTTCTAACTACAAATCTTCTAGCAGAGGACTCCTCCAAACTAGCATTTATGATCCTTTCTCTTAACATTTCATATATTCAGTGCCTGAGTGATTCATTCACTCCTAGATTTCGCCCCCTTAATATCCGAAAAGGTTATCATTGAGTTCAGATGATCAGATCCTCCCTTGCAATATGCATGTTGAGATTTTCAGTGTTTTTCCGGCACAAAGAGGAAGAAAGATAAGCTAATAGGTCTAAAGTATTTGGGACTGCAGTGTAAGCACTTTTCCGCCTTAGGTTTGAATACAACTTTCACTTCTGTCCATTTCCTAGGAATGTGACGTAGTTCAGTTCTAGGCTACCTTTAAAAATTACTTTTAACCAGGAAATGGTTAGGTTCATAGTCTGTTGGATATCCGCATGGATCGTAGCATCAGATCGCCCACAGAATCTTCCTTTTACTAATAATTTGACCTACAAGGCTACTTGCCCTGTTGCTTACAATGATTCCGTACTGTAGTATTGGTCCATATACCATCTCTGAAGACTGTTGGATTTTGCCGCAGTGTTTTGGAGACTATACTGATCTGTTCTTGGCACTTTTTAATTCATATCCGTAGGTTTTGAAGACTTCCTTATAGCCCTTGTTTTCCTTGCTTTTTGACCTGTTTAATCTTGTTCAACACCAAGGTGGCCGAGATTGACCTCTAGGCCTACTAAGAGGACTACAGCATACTATCGCTTTATTAAAAGCGCAGGACAGCTTGTCCACTAAGGCATCAAGTTCTTGCGTAGTTTCTGGAGGTTTTGGGACTGTAACTGGAATTGAATTACCGGAACCGTTGGTTTTCCTCCTGTTCCTGTAGATTGGCCTTTTAGGAGATACCATGTCCTTTTCGAATGGAAGATCAAAATGATCAGAAAAGGAATGTTCTTCTGACACTTTCTAATTTAATAGAATTCAACAAAAAGTTTTAGACAAGTGTAATATCTAGTATCTCCTGTCAGCTTTTAATTAAACAAGTCGGCATACAGGCTATAACTGTGTTACATATATGAAGGTTAGTACTTATAATGTAAACAAGGAGTAACTCTTGTCATCGCTTCTCAGGATGAGTCCAGAATCTTACGGGGGTAAGGTAGATAAGCTGATATTAGCGAGAGGTTTCGTTTGTCGACATCAATGCTAACCGCTGATACATCTGCATTGCTGTAATTTGATAGCAGAAAACAACTTGCATTAATATACCGGGTGATTTTTTTCAACCTGATACACTCAAATATCTCGGAAAATAAGCACTCTACGAAAAAAATGGTAAAGATCAAAATTTAATTATTCCTTGTAGGTGGGGCGGGAGGTAACTTTGAAACTAAAATATGAACCCCTATTTTATATTGCCGATTCGGATTCTACGGCTAAAAATACGAAGGATTTGACTGAAACATTTTTTTCGATTCATGATAGATGGCGCTGTAATTGACGATATTCAATTTTTTTCGATTTCTCCTACTGAGAACCTACGCAAACGATTCTGCAATACGTCTGCAATAAAAATACCACGGTTTCATTGTAAATACTTGAAATTGGTCGTCAAAAAATTTATTCATTTTGCAAATTTCGAATAACTGGGAAAAGGGTGCTTGATTTACATGAGTCCCCTCGCCTCATCATCTTTCGATAAAAATTAAGTGCTCCAGATGACGGCCTTCGACTTCAATGCACTTATTAATTCGCATTTCAAATGACTGTACACAACTGAGAAGTGTGTCTGCTTGAATTTCAGGACAAGCATTTCTGATTCGCTGAATCATATTTTCACGTTTTGTTGGTTTTTGTTTGTAAACTTGGTCTTTGAGATAGCCCCACAAAAAGAAATCTGGCGAAGTAAGATCTGGTGATCTGGCAGGCCAATTTACCGGACCTTATCTCCCGATCTAGCGACCATTGAAATCACGATCAAGTACTGCACGTGCTACCAATGAATAGTGTGCGGGACAACCATCATATTGAAACCACATGTTCCGTCGCACTTCTAAGCTCAAGTTGTAACGAACCGCCTTTTGAATGCACGTTTTAGCGGGTAGACTCAACGGCTGGGAGGGTCTTCAACACAAAGACTCATGGCTCGTACAAATCATGCGTGCAATAAGAAGAAAATAATAAATAATAATATCCCTGGCAAATGCAAAAGGGCCACCCTCGAGAACTCATCATCATCAGTTAACAAAAAAAACTCACTCCATTTTTTTAACAACTTCACTGGATTCAATTAACTTTATTGAATAATAATTTGTAGTTAAGAATAATAATAACACTCAAGAAATTTCGCTTTGCCCAAGCCATACAAAAAAAAATATAAATATGATATATATAAAAAAAACTTAATTTTGAATTGAACGTAGTAGATTGGAAACTAATTATGATAAAATATAATTAAATAACAAAAATTTTATTAAAAAAAACTCACCCATATCGTCGCCAAAGGGTACCCTGTAGCGTCTTTAAATGGTTGCAAGGATGTACCTGAAACTTTAAATTCGTTTCCAACAATACGTGTTCTAATTTATTTATCAACCTGATGTTACTTTAAATAATGAAAGTTAATTAAGAAATAAATTAACTGATTTTTTTTTTTTTTTTCTTTAGGCAACTAATGTAAGCAAAAACTTTTTAAGATAAAATAAAAAAAAAAATAAAAAATAATAATAATGCCACTAGATTTTCACGACAATAATTTTACTTAAGCACTAGTGTTTCGGCACGACAATTCCCATCTGTCAATGTATGATTCATTCGAAATACAAAAATGCCCAATAGCTCCCGATTGTGTATCCGAAAGTCTAATTGCGGACGTTTGATGTCTTCTATCTCGTGAATCTATTGTAGCAATTCCACTAAACTATCTGATTCGTTTGCTGGGTGGTGTTAACATTTATTTGAGAACACGTAATAGTGGATATAACTGAGATAACTTAGAATTATCTGATTAGGTAGTTACCAATTATATAACCCGGAATTTTTATATTGAAGCCCCGCTTTGTGAATATTAGTTATTAAAATCTTATACTCCGTATACGGTTCGTACAGGAAAATTCCGGAAAAACATTGTATGATGCGATACCGTTGACCAATTATAAACCTTAAAGTAAAACGGGTCAATTTAACAAAACGAATTACACCCAAAAAAATTATCACTTAAGAAAGGGGATCTCACCGAATGAAGAAAAATCAATTCTCAGTAGAATTTAATATGATATCACTAGTCTCACTTCAAAACTTTGGCCGGTCAATTATAAAAATATTTATTAAATTAATTTTTCACTTTTTTTTTTTTTTTTTTAAGACTTGTTCGCGGTGGCCTCACTAGATATTATGACCAATCCTTCACCATGCAAGCAAAAAAAATAATCTACCGTTTTCGGGTTTATCTGTACACATACATGAAATACCTCATTGTTTTACATAGATAGAGTAATATCCATACACCTGTATTTCCAAATTCATTACACCCATACCTCTACCACGAATTCCCAACACAACTCTAACCGTCAAACGGGGTAAGATATAACCGTCATGGTATGTCCAAATTACCATCGCACGAAGACAACAGAAATATATCACGAAGTAGGAGAGGAGAAAAAAAACAATAACATAGCGTTATCACTACCTATTTGAATGGTATTCTATATTAATCTACGTATACCACTAACTCGTTTATATACATAAAATAAACAAAATTAAATAAAGTTCATTAACCCTAAAGAAGTAGTACATATTATACTTGTACCACTAAATATACACTTATACAATATTTTACCATTATACAGTCGCACCCACCCGTCCCAATCATCATGGACAGGTTGGCAGTGAAATAAAATATAAGACAGCCGTAACAGCACAGGTTCAACATACCTGCTTGCGCGGCATGGTAAGCTGAAGCTGAAAAAAACGGCTGAGACCATTACGATTTAATGTCCTTTGCATGGAATATGCCTAACAGTTTGCCAGTCTCATCCATGACTTCATAATTTACCGTGCCTATTTTTTTTTTAATAACACCTTTCGTAAATTGTGGAGCGAACTTTGAACAAAATTTATTTAAGGCATCACTTTGCGGATGTGTTCTTACAAATACATTTTGCCCTATACTGAACTCGATAGGCCGACTCCTCATATTATAGCGCTTAGAACTTTTTTCGTAAGCATTAGCTATGTCAATCTGAACCTGTGCATGTAACAAAGACATCCTATCTGGTAGTGGCATAACTATGCTTCCCTCCGAAATACTGCCCATCATCCTTAAAAGTTTATAATTATCGGCGTGGTTTATCTTATTGTATCCGAACAGAAGGAAATGTGGTGAATGCTTAACCGTGTCATGTATATTATTACGAAGGGCTGAGGCGATCTCTGGTAAATGTTTGTCCCATGTCGTATGCTTTCCTTTCACGTAAGAACGTATAGCTGACAAAACTGATCTGTTTACTCTTTCTGAAGAGTTAGACTGTGGAGAGTAAACAGCGGTTTTAGAATCAATAACTCCAAAATTTGCCAATAAAGACTTGTACTCGTGACTTTTAAATTGTGGCCCATTATCTGAGTGAATCTTTTCAGGAACTCCATATATGTAAAAAACTTCATCTTTCAAAAAATCAACAATCTGTTGTGCCGTGACTCTACTCAAGGGTTTTAATACGACAAATTTAGTGAAGTGGTCGAGAACTATTAGTATCACGGTTTTACCTTGCGTAGAACGCGGGTATGGCCCTAGAAGATCCACGTATATTCTTTGCCAAGGTCTTTCTACAGGAAACATTTTTCCCAGTGGCGGTCTCGTGATTTTATTCGAAGCTTTCGAAATCTTACATGTCTCACATGCTGCGATGAAGTCGCGTACCTCTTTAGCCATTTTCGGCCAGAAATAAAGTCGGCGTAGCCTCTCCAATGTTTTTGAAATTCCACAGTGTGATGCCAGCGGATCGTTGTGTTCCTGCTGAACCAGTTCGCTTCTTAACCCCTTTGGTACCCATAGCTTCCAAATTGGTAAATCCGTCAATTCGTCCTTCTTATTTGGCTCAAGGCGAATAAAAATTCGTTCCTCTGTAACTTTGAATATAGAGAATCTATTTGGGTCTTGTTGAATTTTATTAAGAAGCTCTTGGTATTGCTCATCTTCGAAGCTAGGTGAATCTAATTCTATCGCGGCGGTAAGTTTTGATTTGCTTTTCTCAAATTCTTCTAAAGTATCGCAGTGAATTCGCGACAGTGTATCTGGTACCACATTTTGTTGGCCTTTGACGTGTCGAATGCTACAAGAATATCCTTGGAGTTTCAAACTCCATCTCGCTAGTCTCCCGTTTAGGTCTCTCTGACTCATCAGCCATTTTAGACTAGCGTGGTCCGTAATTAGGGTAAAATCGTGTCCTTCTACATAGGCTCGGAATTTCTTGACTGCCAAAATCGCCGCTAAGCATTCGAGTTCGGTAACGGTATAATTTTTCTGTGCTCCATTTAATTTTTGTGACATGAAAGCGATAGGACGTTCGTGCTCCTCTTCGTCGATTTGGAAAAGAACCGCCCCTACGCCCTCAGTGCTCGCATCACACCGGATAAAGAACGGGCGATCATAACATGCGTTGACCAATACCGGAGCTGTTGTCAACAAACGTTTTAATTCCTCAAACGCCGTCTGCGCTCCTGTTGTCCACTTAAATTGCCCCTTTTTAAGACAATCCGTTATCGGAGAAGTAATAGCCGCATAGTTATCAATAAATCTGCGGTACCACCCTGCCATCCCGAGAAATCGTCGGGCTTGCCTGATGTTAATAGGCGATGGTATATTTAATATGGCCTCCACTTTTTGAGGATCAGTCCTAAGGCCCTTCTCTCCGACCAAGTATCCCAAATACCGAATTTCTCTCATTGCAAAATTACTTTTTGTTATGTTGATGGTAAGTCCCGCCGTCCGTAATAAGTCTGCGACCACTTTTAACAGTTCAAGGTGACCCTTGAATGTGCCGGTGACGATCAACAAATCATCCAGATAGACAAATATCTGATCGTGGAGTTCGTGTGGTATGACCTTGTGCATCAACCGGCACATCGACTGGGCTGAATTGCACAGCCCAAACGGCATCACCTTAAACTGATAAAGTGGGCGCCCTGGTACTGTAAATGCGGTCTTGTCACGCGAATGTTCAGCCAGTGGAACTTGCCAGTAGGCGTCTTTTAAGTCTAGTCCCGTAATAAATTTAGTCTCTGATAATCTGCCAAGAAGTCCGTCAATTATAGGTAGTGGGTAGGCGTCCTTTTCCGTCACCGAGTTTAACTTACGTGCGTCCAAACAGAGTCGTGTCTTTCCGTTAGCTTTCCGTACAATCGTCACCGGAGAACTCCAAGCGCTCTTACTAACTTCAATTACATCCAAGCCGAGCATCCGATCGATTTCCTCATATATTTCTAGTTGTTTCGCCGGGGAGACAGGGTAGTACCGCTGTTTGATTGGCTTACATCCTTTAACGATCTCAATCTCGTGTTCATGAAGTTTGGTTTTACCCAAACCATCTTTCTCGAACGACGGGAAAAGTTCAATAGCTTGCTGTAGATCCCGCGCTTCTTTCTCCCCTAGTTTATGAGAGTTGGTTTTATCTGGGTAATTTGAGTCAGTAATTTCGTTGATGTATAACTTGGGCAGTAACTGAAATTTCTCCCAGAAATCTATTCCTAGGTAAAGCGGAGATTGCAGACTGGGTACAATGCAAAATCGGATCCATTTGGTTTGATTGCAGAAAGAGACAGGTAAGTAAACAATACCTTCTATCTTATTACGAGTACCGTCGGCAGTTTTAATGAAACAATCCATCCTGGTGTAAGTTTTGCCCAAATCCTGCAACAACTCCATCGCACCTTTACCTAAGACGCTCACAGAAGCTCCGCTGTCTAACAATCCATGCATACTTCTCGACACAATTTTAACTTCAGCGTAAGGACGCGGATCGTTTTTGTACAGGCTCGTGGTTATTGCATGCACACACATTTTTAAGAAAGCTCGCCGGGATCTAAAATACCTAACAGATCTTGAGATTTTATTTTTATATTTTTTGTTAAAAATTTTGTTATTTGATGGTGTAGACAAATTAGGTAAACGTGGGTATTTTTGGTTTAATCTTGATTCGAGGACGGCTTGGAAGGTGCTACTTGAAAACGGCCTTTCTCCTCCGAGCGTGGTATCCTCGAATAATTCACGCTCGGCTGAGGGTTTTCCGCTTCTTGCGCCTGACAGTTTAAACAAAACTTGAGTTTAGGGCAATCCTGAATCCGATGTCCTATGTCTTGGCACTTCCAACAAATTAAATATTGGGATTTGAATTCTTTTGAGTTTCTGGAATTGTCAAACGTTCCCTGTAATGCCTCTAGATCACTATTTCTCGATGTGTTTTCTTCGGATACAATTGGTGATGAATTTTCACTCGTTCTCAAATTAGCGTTCACCTTAAGTTCCCGAAAATTATTAGTGATTTCATTAATTGCTGGCTGGCGTCGCCTAAACACATCGCTAAAGCGCCGTGGGTCGTATCCTGACTGATCCCACATCTTCTCGTATCGCCTACAGAGTATACGAAGTTCCTCCACCGATCTGATGCTACCTTGAGAAGGAAGAGTTACATTTTGTAATGCCGGATGCATGTTCTGGCAAAGCCGGTATATCAACTCCCTCTCAGACAATCTATTTTGTAACCTTGCATTCAGCTTTTGCACGGCTAGAGCAAAATCTGAAAACGTTTCCCTAAGACTCTGGTGTCGACGATGAATTTGTTCACGAGTCTCTTCTTCAAAATCGAAACTTCCGAAATATGAGAGCATAGCTGATTTTAGTGTGAGCCAGGTTGCATTGGGATTGTCTAGTTTAAAAACCCAATACCAATCCTCCGCCTTTTTCGAAAGGAACAAGTGTAAAATTTTGGTGAGTCTGTGAGCGGCCACTCCATCATCGCGAGCCATCTGCTCCAATCGGGTCACGAAATCGTAAACATTTGTTGAGTCTGTGCCGTCGAAAGACAAATTCCACCTTTGCTTAATTTTATACGCGTTGTCGGCTCCAAAGTGGTGTGGCACAAACTGACCGTTGCCAGCTCCAAATTGGTGTGGTAAAAACTGACCGTGGTCGGCTCCAAATTGGTGTGGTATAAACTGAGCGTTGTCTGCTGGTGGAGCGAAGATCCTTTCATACGGAATGTTTCTTAGGCCGAACCCCGCGTTAGTTTGCCCAAACTTATTATTTGCTGGCCCCGCTTGTCTGAACGAAAAATCTGGTAAATCCGGTTGTGACTGTTTCTCAGCTGTCTTACGCAACTCCATGTTGGTAAAAAATTCGGCAACTGAATCTTTTAATTCTTTGCCTTCCAAGCTAAGTAGGGATTGTGCCTCTTGATGCTTAGAAGGAGTTAACGGTTTCCCTGGTGTTATTATTGTTGGCCCGCCACCTTGCGCTGGTATCCTCTGCTCTGTTACCGCTTTTAGGCTTTGATTTAGTGGACTTGACTCGCGAGTGGCAGCCTTTTCGTGCTCCGATCGTTCTTTTTCGTGCCTTCTTGCCTCTTGGTACTCCTTATACTGCTTCAAGAATGAATTATAAATTCGTCGCATATTGCTTACTATTTTAGAAAGGTCGGCGACATCACCGTAAGTAACGAGAAGGCGCTCTGTGCGTGCTCTATAATGTATAATTTTAGCCAGCGCTATAGTCAGCCTTTCGAATGATGAAAGGTCGTGATCACTTAGCTTGGATAACTCATCGAATTTACTTAAGCACAAATTTATTTCTTCGTTTGGGTTACTCTTGGCATGAGTAGATACTGGTTTTAATGATCTTTCCGAGGCTTCAGTAAAAATAGTATCTACTAATAGTTTAGGCGCATCAACAGTTTTACTAGTCAAACCACGTACCAAATATTCAACCTCTTGTTCTTCTACGGATAAGCTATTTAAATAAATAGTGGGATCCATTTTGAATTTATTAATGACTTCAACAAGAACAATGTAAAAAAAAAATTGTTAATGACCCAAAAATAATAACGACAAATTTCAAACCTTGAACTACAATTATTCCAAAAAAAAAAAAATAAAATATATAATAAATTAATAAACTACCACTACCACCCGAAATATAAACCAAAAAAAAAATTAAGATTAATCACTATAAATATATAAAAAAAACTAACCAAACTGAATTAACCAATTAATTCAATTTGAAAGAAAATGTAATTATTTAAAAAAAAAATCATAAAATTAATTATGTGTATGTATTATATGTTTAAATATAACAAAAAAAAAAAACTGATGATGATGAGATCGTCAGGCCAAAACCCTACACATGCAAATGTTCTCGGACGAGACTTGTCGTATAATAAAAATAGTCATAAAAGGATTAGTATTTTAGTTATGTCTCCTGATGAGAATTGCCATAAGATATCGAAGGGATGTACTATACAGATTCACTGTCGATTCAACCTCTAAACATCCACAGCAAAATCAATCATCGTTTAAATAAACCAAACACAGGAGGAAAGGAGAGAACAAAATAAATTAAAGTGAAGGATGCCAGTTAGTCTTCCGTGCAGAAGCTATTTATGAGTGGTTAAGAGGAAATCATGAAATCATCATGTGTCATACTCCCAACCACTCACAATGCAATCAATACACGAACTTAACAGCAATACAAAATTGTGATAACTGAAAAAAACTAGAAAAAACACTAACCACCCGCTATTGAAAGAACTAAAAAAAGCAAAAAAAAAAACTAAGAAGGTCGATAAAAATAAACTCTAATTAAGCGGTACTTAAGGCTAGGTTTGTTGAACAGAGATGCTGTTTGGATGTCTTTTTAGGACCACCGTAGACAATCTCTTTTTATACTACTCAACAAAAAATTATAATCATGTTACTTGTGTATATTCTGAATTAATCATCAAAACATAATGATGATACTTAAATTGAACCAATCACACGTAAAAATAAAAAAAAATATCACCCACGCGGTTATATTGACCTTCGAATCACTTTAACCTAACGTTAACAATGACCTTTCAGGTCCCTGTTTCGGCGCCATTATTGTAACGAACCGCCTTGTGAATGCACGTTTTAGCGGGTAGACTCAACGGCTGGGAGGGTCTTCAACACAAAGACTCATGGCTCGTACAAATCATGCGTGCAATAAGAAGAAAATAATAAATAATAATATCCCTGGCAAATGCAAAAGGGCCACCCTCGAGAACTCATCATCATCAGTTAACAAAAAAAACTCACTCCATTTTTTTAACAACTTCACTGGATTCAATTAACTTTATTGAATAATAATTTGTAGTTAAGAATAATAATAACACTCAAGAAATTTCGCTTTGCCCAAGCCATACAAAAAAAAATATAAATATGATATATATAAAAAAAACTTAATTTTGAATTGAACGTAGTAGATTGGAAACTAATTATGATAAAATATAATTAAATAACAAAAATTTTATTAAAAAAAACTCACCCATATCGTCGCCAAAGGGTACCCTGTAGCGTCTTTAAATGGTTGCAAGGATGTACCTGAAACTTTAAATTCGTTTCCAACAATACGTGTTCTAATTTATTTATCAACCTGATGTTACTTTAAATAATGAAAGTTAATTAAGAAATAAATTAACTGATTTTTTTTTTTTTTTTCTTTAGGCAACTAATGTAAGCAAAAACTTTTTAAGATAAAATAAAAAAAAAAATAAAAAATAATAATAATGCCACTAGATTTTCACGACAATAATTTTACTTAAGCACTAGTGTTTCGGCACGACAATTCCCATCTGTCAATGTATGATTCATTCGAAATACAAAAATGCCCAATAGCTCCCGATTGTGTATCCGAAAGTCTAATTGCGGACGTTTGATGTCTTCTATCTCGTGAATCTATTGTAGCAATTCCACTAAACTATCTGATTCGTTTGCTGGGTGGTGTTAACATTTATTTGAGAACACGTAATAGTGGATATAACTGAGATAACTTAGAATTATCTGATTAGGTAGTTACCAATTATATAACCCGGAATTTTTATATTGAAGCCCCGCTTTGTGAATATTAGTTATTAAAATCTTATACTCCGTATACGGTTCGTACAGGAAAATTCCGGAAAAACATTGTATGATGCGATACCGTTGACCAATTATAAACCTTAAAGTAAAACGGGTCAATTTAACAAAACGAATTACACCCAAAAAAATTATCACTTAAGAAAGGGGATCTCACCGAATGAAGAAAAATCAATTCTCAGTAGAATTTAATATGATATCACTAGTCTCACTTCAAAACTTTGGCCGGTCAATTATAAAAATATTTATTAAATTAATTTTTCACTTTTTTTTTTTTTTTTTTAAGACTTGTTCGCGGTGGCCTCACTAGATATTATGACCAATCCTTCACCATGCAAGCAAAAAAAATAATCTACCGTTTTCGGGTTTATCTGTACACATACATGAAATACCTCATTGTTTTACATAGATAGAGTAATATCCATACACCTGTATTTCCAAATTCATTACACCCATACCTCTACCACGAATTCCCAACACAACTCTAACCGTCAAACGGGGTAAGATATAACCGTCATGGTATGTCCAAATTACCATCGCACGAAGACAACAGAAATATATCACGAAGTAGGAGAGGAGAAAAAAAACAATAACATAGCGTTATCACTACCTATTTGAATGGTATTCTATATTAATCTACGTATACCACTAACTCGTTTATATACATAAAATAAACAAAATTAAATAAAGTTCATTAACCCTAAAGAAGTAGTACATATTATACTTGTACCACTAAATATACACTTATACAATATTTTACCATTATACAGTCGCACCCACCCGTCCCAATCATCATGGACAGGTTGGCAGTGAAATAAAATATAAGACAGCCGTAACAAAGTCTTCAAATAATGTTGGCAGTTCATTTTCCAAAATATCTCGGTACATTTAACCATTTAGTAACGAAACAAATTTGGGTTTTGCTGTATTTGTTCACGTGCCCACTGACAAAAAGTTACCCGATTTTGGAAATCAACGCTACTAAATACTTATACTTATGACGTTTTAAAATTTTCCAAACACTTGTCTGGGACAATTCGGAATCGCTAGCTATTTCTCGTGTACTAATATGAGGATTATGAGCTACTGCAGCCAATACATCAATTTCATTATTTTCTCCAGTGAACCGAATCCTATCCGGAAAACGCGAAGCGTAGAGAGTGACAGCATTATCAAGACTCCGGCCAGCTTCTCCATAAACCAGAATCATTTCAATTTTCTCTTGTACAGTTAAATACACCATTCTTAAGTAGTATTGATAGCTTTACACAGGTATTGTTGTTTTCGAAATAATCTTCGGACTGGATCGGTATTTTTAAAACAAAATGCAAACAATTTCATTAATTTGAAAGCCGATTTAATCACATGTTCCTGGCTTACAATAATGAGAAGCCATTTTCAGTAGAAAAAATACAAATTGTTTAAGACTAACTTCGAGTATTTACAATGAAACCGTGGTATTTTTATTGCAGAATCTTTTGCGTAGGTTTTCAGTAGAAAAAATCGAAAAAAATTGAATATCGTCAATTACAGCGCCATCTATCATGAATCGAAAAAAATGTTTCAGTCAAATCCTTCGTATTTTTAACCGTAGAATTCGAATCTGCAATAAAAAATAGGGGTTCATATTTTAGTTTCAAAGTTACCCGCCGCCCCACCTACAAGGAGGAGGGGTGGGGGGAGTACTAATTTTAACACTAATGTATTTCCCCACGGAATAATTAAATTTTGATCTTTACCAATCTTATTCGTAGAGTGCTTTTTGTCCGAGATATTTGAGTGTGTCAGGTTAAAAAAATCACCCGGTATATAATAGGGAGTCTTGTGCCCAATTAGCCAGTCTCCAATGACCCAAGGTTATTGGATCAAGACAGTATCTATCCCTTCTTTCCCAATTTTAAGCAGGAGAGCAGCTGTTAATAACGTTAATATTTCGATACCTACACCTTCACCACGGTGCTATCAGAGTCCTCTCCTGATGAGTCCTCCCCTGAGAGGCTCCTTAGTGACTCCACAGACATTATCATGTCCGTATCAGTGTAGAGAGTTTCTACTTGACTATCAGTGGCGGTATTCCCATCCGACTTCAGCGCCTTCCGTTTGTCCGTGTCCTGATAGACTTTGAATGTGACTGCACTGAAACCATAGTTAATGGTACCATTGGTTTTTCCCGTGCAGTTAGTGATCCTTTGTTTATAATTATAACGGCTTATCTGTAGTCAGCCTTTACACCTTGACCTTAGCAACTTTCCAGTTGTGCGTTATCAAATCCGGATTGGCGATCTGTAGCATTTCTAGGAGTACCTTTGGGTCGCTAGGTTCTGAAGTGACTCAAACCTGGGCTCTCGGCCTACAGCGAATATTTTCCCTGGCAATAACAGCAATGGTGACTCCAGGCCATACCTCGCCAAATCCCTCCTCTGTCTTCGTATAAAGGAGCAGAGATCTCTGATCGCCTGTGCGGATAGTCAGTTTAACCTGAATCTGGATTCTCAGATAGCTGGTGGTTAAAGCCCGTTCCATCTTCCTCCAATTGGCGGGCGTGATACTGCCATACTCATGCGACTGCTCAATAACAGCCACAAACAACTGATCCTTGAATAACTTAATGGAAGGCCTCGTGACGGTAGCATGGTGATTCGTCCTTTTGGCGATCTTAGGACCTTCTTCCTGCGTTATAATTCTTTTCAGCTGTAAGCCTACTGAATATTCTTCCGACTTTTCTAGGACTCTTTGTTGTTGTTTTAATATACTAAGATCCATATTATGCCTCACGAGTAGCGAAGAAAATATGGGTCGCAGTCTGGTAGAGAACAAAAATATAACAAAACAAAAACCTTGAAAAATTAAGAAATCAATAATCTGAAAAATATAATCAGTCTTCGCAAAATCTTAAATTTTGGAAATCTTAATTCCAAGCTAAATATCGAAAACCCTCGAATAATATCGAAGTCTCTAAAATTTCGAATAATAATTGTAAAAACCTCGGAAAGTTCAGAAAATATCGAAAATATCGATACTCAATAATTCAGGAACACCAGACAACTCCATAATGTCTTGCAAATTTCGAGAAATTCGAATAGACTCGAACAATATCGGAAATCTCCGATAATAGCTAAAGACCAAACAAACTTCGAGTAAGGTTGAAATCTTGAAAACATTGTTGTATTTGTAAGTCGGTAATATGACTGTTGTATAAACAACTGTAAAACCACCCAAATCCGGAAATTAAGCAAGATTCGAGAATTCTTTTCGAAATTGCTACATATTGTGATTATGTAAGACATTTTAAGTTTTCGTACCGCTTCATAATCGCGATTCCTCCCAATTGCAACACTGAAATTGGAAATACGAGGGATAATCGAGATAATCGACCAGCAGAAATACTCGTAGCAGAAGTAACCCTAAGGCAGATGAAATAAAATTTGCTACTATTATAATGAATTACGTCTTGCTGCGCATTTGAAGTGCAGTAGACTGGCAATTTACCTGATTAAATTCAGTATAAATTTTATACTCAGTAAAAATCGGTTAATATCGGATTGATTAACCGAGAAGTTTAAATTGATTGGTTAACCTTAATCTGTTTTAATTTTCATACCAGTACTTATACCCAACAGCTATGCAGTGGAGTGTAATTTGTTTGTATACCGTTTTGTATTAGAGCATTTCAAATTAAATTGTGTAAATATATTAAAATTGATAAAGAAACAAATCGATTTGTTCGACGCCTATTACGAAACTTAGTATATGGAATTTGTGATAAACCGAACATCTATATATACTCGTATACATTTAAAAATTATTTATTTTATTTAAAATTAAATTTATCATTTATAAAAAAATATTTTCCCCAAAAACACAAAATACAATCAATCAAACAAAATTCGCCAACCAAATAACAGTCGGACTTTGTCATGTGCATTCGAAAAAATATGCTCTGCATTTTTTTTTTTAGTTTCATATTAGAGCGCATTTTTTGATACCGTTAAAATGCTTGCTGTCGGATCGGACAGTGCTCTCATATAGTACTATATATTACTGCCTTTTCTATGGACTACTGTTGCACGAATCACACGAGTTGACTGGCAACAAGCCAACATTATGGTAAAATCGAAAATGTCGATTAATTTCGAATAATCTTCTAAACCTTAAGCCTTAACGTGAAATTAAATTTTCACTGGTCTCCACAAAATATAAAATAATTCGGGCGTGAAAAAATCAGTTTCCCGATTTTCGTCAAAATTTTTTATGTCATGACTTTAATTTGCAAATTAATATTTAAAAATTTTTAAAATTGAATACATTGGATGATTAAAAAAAGCATGAAGCTCAAATGTTAAATTTTCAAATCAAATTTTTATATGAAAAATTTCATTTCACGTCAAGTTCTTCTTACCAGGCTTTATAATCTAATTTTAACTAAAATTTTATTAAGAATTTAATTTGTCTGTCTGACCAATGTATTACTCTGCAAAAATGAGAACCCTCCATGAGTTCTTTATGTTGGTAGTTTGGTTTCGTACTGAAAATTAAATTCTTAATAAATATTCGTGTGAGCATAATACAAACACAAATGAGGTTTCTCCATGGGTTTTTGATATTTGATGTAGTGAATAATAATTCGCTATGTCAGTACGTTCTAGCCAGATACTTAATGTATGTGGCTAGAGTGGAATTTTTTGTAGTTTGGTCGTAGCTGCCTGATGAGTAAACCAACTTTTCAGTACGAAACCAAACTACCAATATAAAGAACTCATGGAGGGTTCTCATTTTTGCAGAGTCGTACATTGGTACAACTCTTTGGGCCTTCAGCCAAAATTACGGGAGGGGGGAAGATATTTTTACTTTTTTTCAGTAGATATATTATGAGCGATTGGCCTCTGTATTTTTCTGATTTACCAAATCGAAAATATTGGACTAAAATCTTATGTCGAAATGTCTGAATTAATTTAGAAATTTGAGTATCTCAAAAGCCCTGAATTATCTGCAACAAAAGTAATCCAGAATATTCTTGAATAAACTCTGAAAAATTTTAAATAATACTGAAAATCTCAAATAAGTTTGAATACTCTTGAAATCGAAAAATCTAGAATAGCCTCGTACACTATTTGCAATCATCAAAATCCTTCAACAACTTGTATGGATTCCGGACAACGTTCAATAACCTCAAAAAATCTGAAAAATTTGAAAATCATGAAAATTCGAATAAAATCTAGAATATTCTCTTAAATTTTTTAATCTTAAAAATTCTTGAACAACCTGTAAGAATTACTTTCGCTATGCACATTTTTACCAGTCGTTATCAGTTTTTGAATGTATTGATCGATTTGCGAATCGTGTGTTAAATAGAGCATATACAGTCCCTTTGACTAATAGTTGAAATTATTCACAAGTAGACAGACAGTAACATCATCGCTGTATGTACCATCCGGTCATAGTAAAAAATTAACTCTCCAGATTCAAACAGTTCTGTTGTACTGCTTTGACATGTATAAACATAGAAATCTTGCTGCATCAACAATACAGTGCTTTATTATCTGGTGTGTGCAGTTTTTGTCCTGCTGGTTTAGGTTAAATTATATGGGCGAAGGTAAGCTGTATTGTAAAATTGTCTTAATCCTCAAGCCAACTTGCACAATATAGATTTATTCAATCTGGTATATTTAAGTAACTGACTTTCATGCTTAAAACGGAGTTATTTCTGTATTATTCTCTATCTATCCAATTTATCGATTTTGTAGTATGTATGTACAACTACATTTCTGGGATTTCACGAATTCCAAACGTAATGTAATAATAGGATTAACAATATTTCCGATTTTTTAGTTTTGTAAAAAAATCGATCGCAAGTGTGTTTTTTTTCCAGTTGCGATTAAATATAGATAATTGACCGAAATAAATTTGAAACAGCGAAACAGCAGGAGGAAATTTTAAATTAAACACAATATGGTACTGGGTTTGTGGATAAATAGGCCAATTACACAATATAAATGTTGTTGTCTGGTAATATGAAAGATCTATGGTATGCGTTGCGAAATGGATTTAAGCCATTTTGCTTGTATTATACAGGAAGTTTGGATGACATTTGTCAATTGGCATTTGACAGTCGTAGAGACTAGTCGATAACAATTTATTATGGAGCATCGAGATTGGAGTGCTCGAGTTTTACAGCTCAATAAAGACGACCACCATTTTTGGCAAGAAATCATTATGAGCGACGAAGAACATTTCGACTTGCCTTACTTTGTAATAAACAGAATCGCCGCTATTAGGGCACTGAAAACCCTCAATTGATGTACCAAAGGCCACTACATTCTCGTAGAGTAACTGTATGGTGCTCCATTTGGTCCGATGGCATCATTGGGCTATATTTCTTTTCTTCGTCCGAAGAATGTCAAAAAGTGGTGATATCGACTGGCGCCACGATACCCTGATTTAACCTCTCCCGATTTCTTCCTATTGGGGTACTTGTAAGAAAAGGTGTACACCAATAAACCAATCACAACCACAATGCTTAAGGACAATATAGGAAACGAAATTGTTGAAAAAACACCAATGTTAAGAAAAATGTGCTTAAAAGAGGTGCGAGGGGCGGCCACTGACCTACATTATGAGTTATAAAATCTTAAAAACCGGTCTTAAGCAAGATCTAGGCTAAGTTGGACGTAATCTTAATAAACCGAATTTAAATTCAATTTGATTGATATCTTGGGGAAACAGTTGGCAGCTAGCTTGTACTGCAATACGGCTGAAATCCATCTTAATGCGGACCTGCAACAATACAGGGCACTCATCTATTTTGGGCAATAAACAAATTCTCAAGACCACCGACTATACTGTCCCGTCACTATCTTTTGACACAAAGTTCCGGACAAGGGTCCCATCCAGGGAGGACTGGATGATGGGTGCAGTTTTGGAACCAGGAGTTATAAACTTCTTCACTGATGGTTCAAAACGGGATTGATTGAAGGGCCATGTGGGCGATCAGCCACCTCGCACCGCGACCTAAAAGATCTATTGTGCTGGACCCTACTTAATTATCCGTCCAGTCAGTATTCAGGATCTTAATGAATCTGATAATACTACTGGACGGTACAAGATACATACTATCCGGGCTCATTGTTCTCCCTCCTAGATATTGCAATCTTTGCTGGAAAATGGCTGGGCAATGGCACAGAACATGTTCCGCTGATTCCGCTTCCAGATCGCAGAAGCGGCATCCATCTGTCGTAATTAGGCGTATCATCTTAAGGTGATACCTTAAGGGGACATGACCTGTGAGGAAGCCAGTAAGCAGCCTCAACCCACGTTTCCTAAGTTCAAGACACTCCTTAACCCTGACAGACGAAGGTGATATAAATTCCTTCGCCTGTCGTAAACCTGGAATTCTGCGCCAGTAGGAGGACTTTTGAACATCCTCCCAGCGTTTTACTGCTGCTCTAAGGTGTCCCTTAGTGACGCTGCAGAAGGGTTCTGGTTCAATAAATGGAGAGGCAGAACCCTCACATCAGACATGACCTGGCACCCACATAAGTGTTACCTTATTTGAGCCTGCCAGATGTTTAATAACCTTCAGACAATCCCATACCAGCCTTAACGGTACAAGACCGAAAAGCCTTTAAGGCCGATTGGCTGTCTGATACATTATAAATCTTTGCATCGCTTAGGCCTTTTGCTATGCCTATCCTAGCGCAAAGTTCTATAGCATGCACTTCTGCTTGAAAAACGGTAGCATTGGTACCCAAGGACTTCAAGAGGGTAGTGCCACTCCCATGTATTCCTATCCCCGCCCCATGTTCCGTTTTTGATCCATCTGTAAACCATACCATAGACCCTCGGTCAAAGGATGGTCCACCTACACTCCACACATCCCGGTCAGGTAACCTAACACAGAATGGTTTGTGGAAGTCCAGTTTAGCTGGCATACAGTCGAAAGGCATTCCTATGGTAGGGTCTGTCTGAAACTCCTAAAGGATTTTCAGATGACCCACCAATATTGCCTGGTTTGATATTTCCTTCCGCCTGCATTTTCAGGGCCATAATTGCAGCATCCTTTTTAACATGCAGGTGTAACGGTGTGAGTCCTAGAAGTGACTCCATCGCCGCGGTTGGACATGATTTCATTCGATTTCATTCGAGCCCGTAACGCCGATGCAGGTTATATGCTGAACCTTATTCAATAAGGTTTGCGTTGCCTTCTGCTCAGTTTTAGGCCACCATACAACCGATGCGTAGGTGACCATAGGTCTAATGATTGTAAGAAATGACCAGTAGATCATTTTTGGTTGTAGCCCCCCAAGTACGCCCATAGAGTCTTTGACAGGCCCAGAAAGCCTTGGTGGCTCTATTTTGAACTTTCAACAAATGTTGGTTCCAGTTCAGTTTTTGATCTAGGATAACCCCTAGATATTTAACCTCGCTGGAAAAAGGAACAGTAGTACCGTTTAACGAGGGAGCTGTAAGCGCTAGCTTTTTCCTTCTCGTAAAAGGAACAATGACAGTTTGGTTTGGATTGATACTGAGTCCTTCCTGGTAACACCACTGCCATATTATATTGAGTGCATTTTGCATACGATCAGAAATGACCTCATCAAACTTGCCTCTGATTATGATAGCCACATCATCCGTATAGCCCTGGACATCAAACCCATGGCTACCCAGAAGGACCAGTAGTCCGTCAATAACGAGTGACCACAAAAGAGGAGATAGTAGACCTCCTTGGGGACAGCTCTTAACGGCCTCGATGGTTACTGACTCGCCACCTAGTCTTGCAGTAATCTCACGACGTTCCAGCATGGAACGGATCCACCTAATTGTAAAAAGCGGAACCCGTTTTCTATTGCTGCCCTCTCTATAGATCCATAGGAGGTATTATCAAACGCCCCCTCAACATCTACAAAGGCACAAAGGGCAATTTCTTTATATGTCACTGCTTTTTCAATCCTCGTGACTAGACCGCTAAGGGCCATCACAGTGGGTTTACCAGTTTGATACGCAAACTGGTCCCGATGCAGCGGATTCTTTCCAAGGACCTCACTTCTTAATTGATAGTCCAGGATTTTTTCCATCGTCTTCAATAGAAACGATGTAAGGCTAATTGGCCGATATGCCCTGGCCTGGGTGTCTGGACGACCCCCCCCCCTTTGGTATAAAGGCCACATTTGCTTTCCTCCACAGTTTCGGAATTTAGTTAAAAGCATAACTTGCCCGAAACATCTGGATCAAGCTGGGGAGTATTTCCTCAATACCTTTTTGAAGTATAGCTGGAAAGATACCATCCCCTCCAGCGGATTTGAAAAGTTTGAAAGGCCCAATAGCCCATCGCACCTTGCTGGGTGTGAAAATTTTCCCAGAGAGACTCCAGATCCTACTGCGAAGCGCATAGGCCACCTCACTTGAGGGATCATGCAGGTCCTCTTGGGCTCCTACCACTACTGAATCCGGAAAGTGGGTCTCTAGCAGTACCTCTAAGGTTTCCTTCCGGTTTTCAGTGAACCTCCCATCTTGCTTCTGAAGAAGTCATAAACCATTTGAATGATCCCTGGAAGGACTTTCTGGAGACGAGCTGCAGAGGGCAATTCATTGATTCCCTCACAGAAATTCCTCCAGGTAGCCCTTTTGGATCTTCCTAATCTTTTCTTAATCTTCTCGATTTTTTCCTCAGTTTATCCAGCGTCCCGTTCCACCAAGGGACCATCTTTGTGGACTCTCTTCGCTTAACCGGGCAGCTGTTCTCGTAAGCCAAGTGTATAGAAATATGCAGCTGGTTTGAACAGATCTCCAAACCCTCTGGAGACTCTATGTTCGCCACAACCGAGGGCATTTCTGATTCGAGTGGGACTCTGTAAGAGTCCCGGTCGGTCAGTTTTGGAATTCTGATTTCCTGCCCCTGCATGGCCTCAGCTAATGAGGCCTCTTCAGACACATGCCAGTTTTTGACCAAGTCGCTGAAATGCGGACTAGCAAGTGTCAAATCTAGGACCTCTTGCCTAATCGCATTTATAAAAGTAGGTTTCCTTCCCCTATTGACAATGTCTACATTATTTGAGAACAGAAATTCAAAAAGGTACTCACCCCTGTTATTGATGTCCGTGCTAGCCCACACCGTGTGGTGCACGTTTGCAATGAGCTATGAGCCGCCTAACTTCAAGTGGAGGAATTAATTCTGAGTCTCCAGAAAAGTGGGCGGATGCCATTATAGCCTCCTGTTTGCCTCTTTCACCCAGAACCTCCACCATTACTGCAACCAAGTCCCTGGAGATGAACTCTGAAATGGGAATAAAATTAATTTGCGAACTGGCCAAAATAGCCGCTCTTGGATTCTCAGTTCCATTATGATAAATTAACTTACCCACTTGATTTGGTATACCTCTAATCTGGTTACATGTCACCCATGGCTTCTGGATTAGAGCCATGCCAATGTTTTGGCAGATAAACCTATGACAAAGGAAGTCCGAAGACGCCTTTGCATGATGCAGGTTAATCTGCAGGCAGGCGATGTATGCCTTCATTTTTCCAAGGGTCTCTTCAGAAGGTCCTGCCCAGCCTCCTTTTCAGCACCGCCACTTCCCACATGCGTTCTTCTCATCCCCGTTCTGCTTGTACCCGCTGCCTGAGAGCCTCCAGGCCTCACCAGTAGCTTGAGCGAGGGGAGCCCTTGCATGGCCTTCCCCCGTGGAGACCCTGACGCTCTCCTCTCTCTTTCGCGCCTTCTCCTCACCTGTCTCCTGGAAAGGGCCGCCACCCCAGGGGTCTTGGCTACAGGTGCCGCCACCGTAGCCTCCACAGGCTTGACCACTTGGATACCGCCCACAGACGCCGGTTTGGCACCACCCTGACCACCCTTGGGATGAAGTTGAACAGTCCCAAACTTGTAGTTGACTTTAAAGCCAACCCACTTGAGCTTCTCAACTGAAGAGTGGTCCATAGAGAAGGTGCAAAAGGCTGAAGAGCCTTTCGCCTCTCTCCTGATCATTCTCCAGTTGATCGCCTGCATGCCCTCGTTTTGGCTTTTGATAAAACCAAAAAGCTTCTCCGAGGACAATTCAGTACTATTTGGGAAGGTGCCGAACACAATCTTGGCTCGAGGCAGGTTTTTCGCCTCGGCCACGATCAGCTGTGCACCCTCCCATGGCTTAATAGTCCCTATGGCCTCCCTGAGCCACTGGATAGTGGCCCGGTCAGCGCAGGTTACTACTAGCGAACCAGACCGAAGCTGACTGTCAAGGAACTCAGTTTTAAACTCCTTGGCCTCTTGCTCTAGCACCGATTTAATATTTGAAGAACTCACGGATTGTTTCATAAACATATGTACGAGTAGTTGGCAAAACTTAATTCTCAAATTCTTCAAAAAATTTTTAAATTTCATCAATTTCGTTAAATTATTTAATTTTATGGATTATTCGTTATAAACAATCAGCTAGCTTCGTTCGGTGACGCAATCCATTACTGGGTTTTCAGAACTGTCAAATGGTACAGTTTTGTTTGTTTACGTAGCCAAAGAGATGAAAGTGAGCTTCGTCGCTAAGAATAATTTTCTTGGAAAAGTCGCTCAATCAACAAAATTTGATCGAGATCGATTGCAAGGCTTTTAGTTGACCTGGCTGGGCGAACAGGGGTTGGTATTTTCACACCACTAACTTACCCGCCACGTTCAAATTTGTTGATTAAATTAACAATCGTGTTATGAGAAGGAGCTCCATGACGATCGGCATCATCGGCGCTTATGGAAGGGCCAGCCCTGCTGTACTAACTGTTGACCTACTGTCTTGATTTTAGTCCGATAAATATAGAAATGTTAGTTTGTTTGTATGAAGGGTTTCGGAAAAGGATGTAACGAGTTTTTTGATATTTTGCTAATTTTATGGGATTCCAAAATCAGTTCCGGATACCGCTCGAGGGTCCTGAAAATAGTCAGTTTGAATTGATTTGGATGAAACTCGGTTTATACGATGAAAATGGGATTACAACATGAGTTCCGTTGGTTCTGGGAAATGGCCAATTTAAATAAAACTACGCATGAATTCTGAAAAGTGGCCAATTTGAATGGAATTTCGCCATTTGTTAACCGATTGAGTTGAAACACGGTTTTTATGATATACATACCAACATGAGGTCCGAATGTGTTTAAATAAAATGGCCAATTTGAATGGACCTAAGCCACTTATCTCTACCAGTTGGGATGAAACTCGGTTTATATGATCAAAATGGGGTTCCAATTTGAGTTCCGAATGTAGTTCTGGAAAATGGCTTTTTGAATGGAACTAAGCCAATTGCTCAACCGACTGTGATGAAACTCGGTCTATATGATGAAAATAGCTAATTTTATTGATCAGGGAAAGGCCAGGGTTCTGAAAAATGCCCAATTTGATTGGAACTAGGTAACTTCAATAAATTCGAAATTCGATTCCAATATGAGTTCTGGCTGTGGTTGTAGAAAATAGCTAATTTTAAGGGAACTAAACAATTTCTCAACCGATTTGGATGCAACTCTGTTTGTATGATGTGAAACTGGCTAATTTGAATGGAACAAGGGTTCTAGAAAACGACCAATTTCATTTTCACTAATCCATTTCTAACATGAGATTCGGATGTAATTCTGGGAAACGGTCAATTTGAATGGAACTAAGCCATTTCTCAACAGACTGGAATGAAACTCGGATTGAATAACGAAAATCATTTGTTATTTTGCCGTTTAAATAATATCATGTTTTTTGAAAAATGGCTTTAATTATAGATACAAACTTTTCACGGGTAAATCAAACATTTTATTGTATATTTTGGAATCTATTTTCATTTTGATAATCGGCATATATATGTTGACCCAAAAAATTTGATCTTGTGAAAAAAATGCTCCAGATTATTTTTTTCTGTTTTATTGGCTCACGAACATTTATTTGTGTTTATCTACTCGTATCTATAGCTAAAATTTACTACATTCATTTTTGTTGGGATTTCGGAATCATTAAAACTGAATTTTTCTGGATTTTTCTTTGAACCCAATTTTCGTCGAAATGGTTCAAACAAATTTAAGAACCTGATTTTATGACCACCTTCTTCAACTCCAATTGTCGTGTAAATAGAGTGTGACAAAATGTCATCGGCATTCGGCGATTAGTTTAGTAAGCCTAACCTGTATTCCGGCCCTTTGAGCTCTCCTCTTTATTGATGCATTTTTCTACCGCCAGTAATTGGGTATCTTCGGTTGAGGTTCCGGGTTTGATTTTATAATCCTCCATATAACTGCGTTGCATCTTTTGATGGAATTAAGACTTTGTGCCCCACCTCCAAGACTGAAGCTTTTCGTCCAGCACATCCAGCATCTAGGGCCTCCACTTACAGCTATACATACGTAGTTGATTGTTAAAACGAAACGCTTGTGTTCTCAACGAAGTAAATCAATAAGTAAATAAATAAATAAACCCGCATTATTTGGCTGACCGCTAAAAATATTAAAATTTCATTACTAATCATCCAAAATTCCAAACCCAATCGCTGCTAATCATCGTGCATACATTTCATTATTCAAAAATAAAATACGGCATTGAAACGACCGTGAAAAATAAACATAAATTTTCATTACGCCAAAAGTGTTTGTTACAAAGCGACTGCCTAAAAAAAATAAAACACAGCCGCGCATATCAAAAACTTATTGAAGTGTGGAGACCACACGAGCAAATATTTAATTGAATTCACATACACACCACAAATATCATCCATATGTTGTGTGTTTTGTAAACAGTGGTTGTTGTTATTGTGTTTGTTGGAAATGAATAAGCAGCAAGCAGCAGCAGCAGAAGCAGCAAAAAATAAAAATTGACAGTCATTTCCGAAATATAAATTTTAATTTCCTATTTAACAAATTCTTTTGTTGTTTCTTTTTTTTTGCTTTTCGTTTATGCACACCATCACAACCAAATTTTCTTGGAAAAACCACCAAAAGGAGTTAAACACTTAAACATTATATGTGATAATTGTACAAAAGCTGATATACCGGGTATTCGATTTCGTTGTGCTGTATGCCCAAATTTTGATTTATGTGCCACATGCTATGGTGATGACAAACATTATTTAGATCATTCATTTACACGATATCAAACAGCGAATTCAGTGGGGTAAGCATATGCGCGCACTTGCAGCGGCTTAGATTTATAAATAACCGAGATTTGTTTTTGGGGTTTTTTTTTTTTACTTTTACAGGGTTCGTGTGTCACCTCGCGAGGAATCTGTCAAAATACAGTTGAAAGGTATATTTGTTGGGGCGAAAGTTGTCCGCGGCCAGGATTGGGAATGGGGACAGCAGGACGGTGGATTAGGTAAAACTGGTCGGGTTATGGAAATTCGTGGATGGGATACAGAATCATGTCGTAGTGTGGCAAATGTTTCATGGGTCACTGGTTCGACAAATGTTTATCGATTAGGGCATAAAGGGAACGTTGACTTGAAATACGTTCAACCGGCAAAAGGAGGTTATTACTATAAAGATCATATGCCTGTGTTAGGGCAAACAGATGAACAGCAGCCTGTTGTGCATGCAACAAGGCCACAGTTCTCGGTTGGCGATCGCGTTAAAGTATGTCTCGATCGTGAATCGCTGATGAAATTGCAGCAAGGGCATGGCGGATGGAATCCACGAATGACTGAATATTTATCCAAAATTGGTGTGGTACATCGGATCACGGATAAAGGTGATATTAGGGTGCAGTACGAGGGATGCGCTAATCGGTGGACTTTTCATCCTGCAGCCTTGGTTAAGGTATGCTCTTTTCATATCGGCGATTTGGTTACGATAATCGTTGATGCAGCAAAGGTGCAACAACTACAAAGAGGGCACGGGGAATGGGTGGAAACAATGAAAAGTGTAAGTAAACCTAATAATCTTAATGTCATTATGCAATAAACCTTTATCATACATTTTATAGGCACTTGGGAAAACAGGCAAAGTGAAAAAAGTGTACGCCGATGGTGATTTACGTATCGAAATGCTCGAGAACGATTTTGCTTGGACTCTAAACCCGAAATGTGTTGTACTCGAGCGATCACCATTAGCCACAGCCGCCGAACGTTCAAACAGCATGATGGATTTAAGCCATCAACGTACTGATCACATTATGATGCCGCTATCCGGGTTGACGGGCAGCTCAGTGCACGATAAATTGGTGCGAGAAGCGGCTCAAGGTCGTTTAGATTACGTTGAACACTTTTTAGGGTAAGTCTCATATACAACTCCAATCGGTTGTGACGAAATTCTAACTATTTTATTCGCCTCCTTTTAGGTTATACCCGGACAAGGTAGATGTGATGAGCGGTGGAAAAACAGCGCTCCAGGTAGCTGCACATCAGGGTCATGTGAATATAGTACGATATTTATTGGCGCTTGGTGCAAATGTGAATGTGGTCGATCGAGAAGGTGACTCAACGCTTCACTATGCTGCATTTGGTAATCAGCCCGAAATCATGAAAATTCTGCTACAGAATAACGCCGACATAAATGTGTTAAATACTAGTCATTGTTCCGCGTTACACATTTCCGCGCACAAGAAGCCACCGCATTGCGTCAAAGTACTACTAGAATTCGGCGCCGACGTTAATATACAAGACTCGTACGGGGATACGGCACTACATGATGCAATCGGTAAGGAAAATAATGAAGTTGTGGAATTACTTTGTAACGCGCCTAATTTAAATCTAACGGTACGAAATAATCGTGGATTTAATGCATTACATCATGCGTCACTAAAAGGTAACGCAATGGCGGCCAAAAAAATTTTACAAATGGCTCGGCAATTGGTCGATGTCAAAAAGGATGATGGATTTGCGTCGCTACATTTGGCTGCGCTTAATGGACATGTGAGGGTGGTTGAGACTTTGATACGGGATGGGCAGGCCGATATAAATATACGAAATAATCGACGGCAAACACCATTTTTGTTGGCCGTTTCACAGGGCCATTGTGCTGTTATCGAGAAATTGGTCGATTTAGGTTGTGATATACTAGCTAAGGATGAGGATGGCGACAATGCAATGCATCTGTGCATTATTAAAAAGGCCAATTTGGTACAGGAGGTGTCCCAAGTGGATGCACCAAAAATTCACGAAATCTATCAGAGCTTAACGACTGTTACCGAATATAAATTGATGTATGCTATTCTGTGTTATTTGATCAAGGAGGGTTGCCAGATCGAACCGAATTACAAGGGTACCAAAATATTCGATTGGGTGCCTATTCTCGAAATGAAAGATTTGATTTTGAGTTATGAGAGTACGCGACCGTCGAATAATCAGCGAATACAATCACCTACGCCGGCTCATCGCAATCCAAACCCGGATGATGTGGTCGAGAACAGTGAACAAATTAATCAAATTTATTCGAATATTCAATCTCTAAATTTGAATGAGTCGGGTGATGGTAATGGGTCTTCCACCAGTACTGGCAATGAAGCAATTAATACGAGTCTAGAACAACAGAACGATATGTCAAATTCGACGCAGCCACAAGGCAATTCATCCGGTATAAATAGTACCAATTCAAATATTTCGGCGGCTCCGATATCGACTTCAAATCCACCGACACCAGCCCGCCGAAATCGTAATAACCACAATAATCGTGAAATGTCCACCCCTTCGCCGTCTAATATTCTGCATTCGAATAATGATGAAAACTCGGTGGGTGAAAACATGAGCGTACCGTTACCTGTGCCAAAGAAAATTAATACCGATAGTCCTCCACCCTTACCTCCGCTCAATAATCGTTCGAATACATTATCGCCTGGGCCGCCGGGTAATGACAACAACGGACCAACGACATCAGCTGGCCTCTTGAACAATCATGAACTCATTGAAATTACAACAACAAATAATTCACCAAATCGTATCATTAAGGAAACCAATCAGAATCCCTCCCCACTAATATTCCCGAATATACTAGGCAAAACCCAAAATCATGTAAGTCGAAAACAGCTGAACAACAATAACAATGGAACGACAAATAGCACGGTAAATAATACACCGTCGAATACGCAAATCGTAACGATCCAATCGAAAGAGGTACAAGAGTGTATCGTATGCAATGAGATCACACCCCTTATCATATTCGAACCATGCTACCATCAAATTTCTTGCGAAGATTGTGGTATCCGAATGAAGAAATGTCTAACGTGTCAAACATTTATCGAGAAACGAAGTGATACGAACGGTCGTATTATATACGGCAAAGAACAATATCGACAACCGTCTGCGGATCGATTACGCTATTTAGAAAGTAAAATATTAGAAATTGAAGAGACACACTGTTGTAGTATATGCATGGAACGACGTCGTAATGTGGCATTTTTATGCGGCCACGGAGCTTGTTCCAAGTGCGCTGATACGCTAAAAATATGTCACATGTGTAGAAAAACAATTGTTAAAAAAATTAATTTATATTAAGTTAACTAAATTTATTTTGTATAAAAACTATACCACACACCCATATACACACATCGACACTTACACACTCACAAACCACTTGCGAAAATACGATGGTACGCACAAAATTTCAAAAACCACACAGGGTTAATAATTTTGTTGTTTATTTAAAATGATAATAGATGTCAGTTTATATATATATAAGTAGATATTCAAACCAAATATTAAAGCACTTAATATACAAAAATATTGAGCAAAATGTGAATTTATTATTTTTATATTTATATATATACACATATATATATATTATTAATTGTACAGTTTTATGATTTATATACAAAATTTAATAAATTTTACTAGTTTTATGTGATAAAATGATCATGGATGATAATAAGCATCTTTCGGGAAAAATACGGAACTAATACGTTATTAAGGCTGCTTATCAAAAATGCAAATATACTACAAGAAATTAATTAGGTTTGAGTTTTGGGAGCTTATTCACATTTTGTTCGTATATTAACACAGACCTTTCCCTCCCTGTTGTATTCACAGGACTCTCCGGACCGATTTGTATACTAATTTACTCGATTACAAATTTTTCAAGTAACTCAAACAACTTATAGACGTATTTATTCAATTTACAACAAATTATTAAACAAAAAAAGCAAAACTTAGCAATAAAAAAAGTACTATATACCCTTTATATACCTTTACAAAACATAATATACTATTAATGATATATATAAAATTAAATTAATTATACATACATAATAATTAATCATCAATATTTATTTATTTTTCTTTAAAATTATTAATTTAACACAAAAAAATCATTGAGTTTTGTTTGGTTTTCTTATTTTGTCGATTTTTATTTTTTACGTTTTATTTTATTAATTAATTTATGTTATATAATTAATTAATTTGTTTTACACACTACATACATATATATATACATACAAAACTATAATATTAATATATATTTATATAGTAATTATAAATTATTTTTTAGTAGGAATAATTAAAACAAAAAAAAAACTTTAAAATTAATCAAAATTATGTTATAAATTAAAATTAAATATAATTAATAATGAACAAAATCAATGTAATTACAATAAAACAGAAAAATTATTTAAAAAAAAAAAATTGAAAAATACAATCAAATTTAAAATAAAAATCGTCCGTGTTTCAACTTTTGTTAGGATCAACACCTACCAACAATCCCTAAGCTCATTAATATGCTCGAATCGTGTTTTTATTTCGAATTAATTTGAGAATTTTGAGAAATGGCGATATGGGGTAAGTACAAATATTGCTGTTGTAATAATTTATTCAAAGTAACATAACATGTGATGACCGAGTAGAGTAGCATGGAATCCCAGCAGATTTTTTGTCTTTGGTAACATGTCTTTAGCTTGTCTGGGATAGAGCAAATAATATATAAATACACATGTTAAAAAGAGACAAATTTCTTAAAGAACATGTCTTTGGGTTGTCTTCAGTATGTTACTAAAGTCACGTACGTTATTTAATTTAACGCGCTGCTATCGGTGGGAAATAGAACGAATAGGAACAAGTCTTGCGGTTGTCTTGAAAATGTCTTTAAAAACCGCTTCGTTATCGCAACAGCCACCCAAACCGCACATATTTCGCCATTTTTTTTTTTTTGTTTATTATTATTTTGTGTCGTCTTTCAGTGTGTTGTGTGAGTGAAAGTGTAAAGAAAATTTTCTGTGATTACTTACTAAACCAAATAAATAATAATAGATATATAATTAATTTAAATAAAAAAAATATAATTATATGTACATGTTTATATTTTTTTTATTTTTCGTAAATATACGTAGTGTATAGAAATAATATTTACTAAATTGTTTTCAATTTTTCGCCGCCATTTTGAATGTTGCTAATTTAAAGCGTTATCAAAATAAATTAAATATTAGAAAACTGTGAGTATTATTATATGTAATTTATTGCTATTATATAAATTGAACTTAACTAAATTCCCTGTTAGAAAAATCATAAATAAAGCATAAAAGCTATATTAAAGCAGTAGAACAGTTTAGTGTTTGTTGTTCTCACATTTTCTCGTGAACTTATTCATAATTGTGTAGAAAATATTTCATAATACATAATTAGAATGGATAATATATCCAGAACCCAACGGTATAGGATTATCTCCGAAATGGCAGACAGTAGTTTAGAATGTGAAATAAATTTTAATTTAAGTAATCCCGAAAATATGTCTGAGCTAGAAGAAATTAATTTTAATCCCGAAAATTTTAATAGCGAATATAACGTTCCTCTTTTGGAAGATCGTTTTTCATTAGATGATATTTTAATTTCATGCTCATCTGAAGATGAGTCTTCATCCGAAGACGAGTTTTCTGATAATTCATGTTCAGATAAAATTAATATATTAAAGATAAATTTAATTAAATGGATTATTTTACATACTATATCTGTAAATCCAGTTTCACATTTGCTTAAAATTTTAAGGGAATTTGGTGTTGATCTTCCAAAAACAAAAGGTTCATTATTTCGCAGTACTAGTAGTGCCCCTGATAGTTTTACACCAAAAGAGGTACCGCCAGGAGAATATGCCCATTTTGGAATTGAAAAATGCATTAATCGATATGATTCAAAGTTCTTATCTAATTTGCCGGAAATTATTTGTGATTTTAACATCGATGGATTACCTCTTTATAAAAGTTCTAGGAAAACGCTCTGGCCTATTCTTGGTTCTTTCGTTGACGATCGTAATCATCCACCTTTTATTGTCGGAGCTTGGGTTGGTGACGGTCATCCCATATCAGTAGATAGTTTTTTTTAAAGAATTTGTAAATTAATTTTTAAAATTAAAAAATGAGGGCATTTTAGGTAATTGGTAAAAATTCGATTCCAAAAACAATTTATTTTACGCGCGTTTATTTGCGATGCACCAGCAAAATCCTTTTGCAAATCAGTTAAATACCACAACGCGATTAAAGGGTGTCACGAATGTAATCAATCAGGGCTTAGAATTTCTCATACTCCTGTTTTTAACGTAGTTTCAGGTAATTTAAGAACTGATTATTCTTTCGCTAATCGCTTAGATGTAGAACATCATAAAGGTGAGGCAAATATTTTAGAAAAATCTGGAATTATGATGGTTACCCAATTTCCTCTAGATCCAATGCATTTAGTCGATTTAGGAGTTGCAAAAAAAATGTTAACCCTTCTTTTAGATAAAATAAAACCAGAAACTAAAAATTTGATGTCCGAATTATTTGTCTCTTATTCTAAATACATCCCTTTAGAATTTTCTCGCAAACCAAGAGATTTTAATGAAATCTGCTGATGGAAAGCCACAGAATTTAGATTTTTTATTTTATATGGAGTACTTCCACTTTTAAAAGGTTTCGTTGACTCTAATATTTTTTATCATTTTTTGATTTTAGTAGTTAGTCTTCGTCTTTTATCCGATAGGACTAGTTGCAAAGAGAATACAGATAATGCCAGATACTTTTAAATGAATTTGTAGCCCTATATCCCCAAATTTATGGATTGAAACACGTAAATTACAATGTTCATAGCATTTTACATTTGCCCGGTTATGTAAAGTTGTATGGCCCCTTAGATTCGTTCTCAGGATATATGTATGAAAATATTTTGCAAGAAATAAAACCGTTGGATATTTCGAAAAATCAGTACCTTTTAATACCCATGCTTCACGAAAATTATTCCGCTCATTTTGCTTAGCTGTATTTATCATTACTCTAATAATAATTTCAAAATATTTAATAGCAATAAATAAATATTTACATATAATAAATCATAGGTTATATCTTTTAAATCTTTTATTTATGATTAAAGGCATTACAGCATTCAAAATATTCGACCGCATTTATAAACCAACATTTCTATTTTTTGACAAAATTTTTATTTCTGTAATGGGAGAATTATTAAAATGTAGTTCGAATTTAGGAAAGCCATCAAAATATTAACAAAACTATTAAAATTATAAAATTTTCATTATAAAAAATTCAATTTTATCTTTTGTTGATCGACTTCGAAATTCGGCCGACAAAAGATAAAAATGCATTTTCTTTAAAGAAAATTCTGTCATTTTAATTTTTTTTAATATTTTGATAACTTTTACAAATTCGGACTAGGTACTTTTAAATTTGTCATATTAGAGATAACAATTGAAAATTGAAAATGTCAGGTTTAAAAATTAACTATCAAAATTAAAATCTCGGTATTATATCAAATGACTATTCTCTATATGCACTCGCTTTAAACCCACATTGTGATACGAAAAAATTATAATAATTCCGCATGTATATAATTAAAAAAATACTTTTAATTTATTTTAAAATTATTGTTAAATTCTAATAAGAACTTAAGACAAAATTTATTATATTTTCTAAATAAATTAAAAAATTAAACAAATACAATAGTTTTTTATTTCTACAAAAAAAACCCACGAAACATTTGCTAGATGTGTTACCTGAGACAACTGCCGTCTTACTTTGGTAATTTTACAACAACAATGCCGTGTATTTTCATTCCGGAATGAATAGTTTCAAACCAAGTTTTTCTTGGTATAGAATTATTCTCGCAAAGATTTTGAAAAATTTTATTGGTGTTTTATTTAATTTTTAATGTCAATTAATAGTAAGAAGAAAATTATTTTCGGTTTTTATTTTGAGCATAATTTGCATTTATATTTTTATACCAATTACTATTCCAGTGACCAAAGTAAGACGGCAAACTATCAGATTTGTTACTAATAACGAACTACAGACACGTTACCTAAGACGAGCCCTATACATGTTACTTAAGACCACCTTCAAACATGTTACATAAGACGACCTTCAAACATGTTACCTAAGACATTCGCCATACATGTTGCTAAAGACAAACCCAAAATATGTTATCAATGAGGAACACAAGACATGTTACCTAATACGACGACCAAAGATGTTACAAAAGACGGCATCCAGACATGTTACCAATAACGACCACCAGACATGTTACCTAAAAAACCATGAGATATGTTACTCAAGACATCTTTTATACATGTTACCAATAAAGACCACAAGACATTTCTTTGAAGACTCTTCGTCCCAAATACATGGTGCTGTCTTTTGACTGTCTTGGGTTTGTTACCATAACAAGTCTTGAGTTTGTCTTGCATGTGTTACTTAAGACACGTTTGCTGGGATGTTCTAGAAAGCGATCCCCGCACCTGAAGGAATTTTGGTTTTTGTAATAAAAATCTCCAAATTTTCTATTTAGGTGGTTGCTATTATGCCTTTTTAATTAAAAAAAGTTAATTTTTATTTACCAAATGAGCAGAAATTAAAAAAAAAAAAAATTTTTTTTTTCATCAAAAATCGCAAAAAATTTTTGTCATTTTAACAGGCGAACAGAAATTACAAGAAGGTAGAAATGTCAGCAATATGACTTTATTTTGTATGTTCAAGTGTCACATAACTTGAAGTGACACGCTTTGATACAAAATAATGTCACGTTGATGACTATTATGTTGTTTTTTAAATTCGGTTCGCCTGGTAAAATAACAAAAAAATTTATGCGATTTTTCAGCAAGCCCGAATTTATCAGTTTTTACATGAAAAAATGAGTAGATGAGTGGTTAGTTGGTAAGATGAAGGAGTGATGTGTGGAAGGTCTAGAGTTCGATTCTTGAAACTTCCGACTTTAATTTTTTTTTTTTTAAGCAAATAATTTATTCGAATTTTACCAATTTTTTTTTGCAGCGATCTCGTTCCCGATGATAATCTTTTCGAATTATCTCCAATTTTTTTTCATTTAAAAAATATATTTTTTCGTTGGGCTTTGCTTGGACTCGAACTCAAGACCTTCGTCACTCCAATCCATCACCTTACTACCTCCGCTACCACATCATATACAGGTTAATATAAATTTGTTTGTTTTATGCAATCGTGCAGAGCAAAATAAATGTCTCTAGGGCATACGTACTACATTTAGTACAAAGTGTTTCTTATACAGTTTTCTTGCTATAGAACTATGCAACTACTATTATGCAACTATGTTGGTTTTCGAAATATATGCTTACTTCAAATGTACCTACCATTTTCTTTTCGATACCGCATTAAATTCTCATCCTGTAACCATTGTAAATTATAAAAATACAAAAAACGCACGATTCCATAAAACAAACATGATTTATTTTTATTTATTTTATTTATTTATATTGACATAAATTTTGGTACACTCTATTTTGAGCATTAGCGCTCATTCATAATAAAGTGTAAAACCAAAAAAACAAAAATTATAAAAACTCCTTTTCTACACCACCATCAGCTTCTTATACAGTCTCCAAGTAAGTCCATCCTCAACTGGAATTTTCGTTTGGGAGACTCGTTAATTCTGAAAGCTGTGTACATATATACTTTAGTTATCCGATCTTTGTATTATCGTGAGATTTTTCCGCTGGATAAATTGCGGTTGGGCATATTTAAATAATTATTTTAAGGAACAATAAAAAAATAAAATTAATCCCCGACTAAAACTGATTAGAAAGTCAAAGCCAACAAATTTATATTTAAATTTTATATGATGTGGTAGCCGAGTAGTAAGCAGAATCATTTGTGTTTGAGATTCTGCTTGCCTGGTATCAGAAAAATTTGTTTCCAATGAAAATCCTCGATCGAACAAGTTAGCAAAATTCTCAAAAAAAAAAAAAAATTCAATTCTACAGGAATGCCGGAAACAAGGTTCAAAATAAAGGTAAGCAAAGTGATAAATACTTTAGCAGTACTGCTGTATGGGAGTGAAACACGGATGCACACACATAAGATCACAAGAAGACTCCAGGTGGTTGTGAACAAATACCATCAGCAACATAGAACTTCTTCTTCTTCTAGCAATAGGTTTTTGGACTTTATTACTTCTGCACCGTAATTCCATAGAAAAATTAATTTTATTGAAAAATATTGAGCGTTAAATCATCGTATCTCTCCAATTTGAGTTTACAATTCAAACTTTATTTATGTACGTCGATTCCATTCTTCCTTTCATTCTTCCATTCGAATGCCTTGTTCTTCCTGGTCAACTCGTGTAAACTCTTGGCGATGTTGGCGAAACCTGGCACGAAGCGTCTATAATAAGTGCATAATCCCAGAAAGCTTCGTAATTCGTGTAAATTTTAGGTCTTGGCCAGTTCTTTACCGCTGCGATCTTTTCTTCGTCGGTGTGAATTCCATTAATCGTTACGAGATGACCCAAATATTTGACTTCAGTTCTGAGCAGCTTACACTTCTTTGGACTTAACTTCAATCCGGCGGCCTGTATCCGATCTAAAACTTCCGCCAAGTTCTTTAGATGCTCGTCAAAATCCTTCCCCATAACGATGATGTCGTCCAGATACATTAGGCAAGTCTTCCAATGTAATCCCTTTAACACGCGCTCCATTAATCGTTCAAAAAGTCGCAGGGGCATTACATAATTTATTTTTATTTTATTTATTTATTTATTTAGTTACACTTAAAAATTTAGAAATCTTTTAGTACACTCCATTTTGAGTTTTAGCTCATTACAACAGAGCATACCAAAACTTTTGAATAATCGAATAATAATAATAATAAAACGGCTCGTTTCTTATGGTAGTATGGCTTTTAATGTTAAGACCGCAGCACACCTCTTCAAATTACCCGAGACCCTTCACCTGGATCATTGCTAGAAGCCTTTGGAAATATGTTTAATGTTGATTTGGTGTATCCAACAGCGTTTGGAAATTCTGCTTACAGTGGCCGGAGCATCACAATTTATAAATTTCTTTCCCCAAAATAATTTTGATTCTTAATGGCTTTCTGTTTTCCAAACAAAGCTTCGCGCGGGTAAGCCGTTTCGTATCGTGAATAATTTTTTATTTGATTAATAATTAAATTAATTTCGAAAAAAATATTTTACAAAAAAAAATTAAAATAAATCGACGTCCAAGTGACGAGAATATCAAAGCCAATCATAATCCGAACGGCATAACATTAAATTGCCAAAGTCCGTTACCACACTGAAAGCTGTTTGGCAAAAATCTAAAACGGTCCGATTACGATGGTTGATACCTCTATCAATAGGTTTCGGGACCTGTAATTGCTGTGACAATTTTCATTTTGATTGCTCGATTATTTCTAAACATTTCTTAGAAAATTCAATTTTATTGAAAATCAACTGTGCTATAGCCCACAAGTTTTGGTGCGGCAAAAATCTAAAATGGTCCGATTACGATGGTTGATACCTCTATCAATAGGTTTCGGGAGCTGTAATTGCTGTGACAATTTTCATTTTGATTGCTCGATTATTTCTAAACATTTCTTAGAAAATTCAATTTTATTGAAAATCAACTGTGCTATAGCCCACAAGTTTTTGGGCGGCAAAAATCTAAACCGGTCCGATTACGATGGTTGATACCTCTATCAATAGGTTTCGGGACCTGTAATTGCTGTGACAATTTTCATTTTGATTGCTCGATTATTTCTAAACATTTCTTAGAAAATTCAATTTTATTGAAAATCAACTGTGCTATAGCCCACAAGTTTTGGTGCGGCAAAAATCTAAAATGGTCCGATTACGATGGTTGATACCTCTATCAATAGGTTTCGGGAGCTGTAATTGCTGTGACAATTTTCATTTTGATTGCTCGATTATTTCTAAACATTTCTTAGAAAATTCAATTTTATTGAAAATCAACTGTGCTATAGCCCACAAGTTTTTGGGCGGCAAAAATCTAAACCGGTCCGATTACGATGGTTGATACCTCTATCAATAGGTTTCGGGAGCTGTAATTGCTGTGACAATTTTCATTTTGATTGCTCGATTATTTCTAAACATTCCTTAGAAAATTCAATTTTATTGAAAATCAACTGTGCTATAGCCCACAAGTTTTGATGCGGAAAACATCTAAAATGGTCCGATTACGATGGTTGATACCTCTATCAATAGGTTTCGGGAGCTGTAATTGCTGTGACAATTTTCATTTTGATTGCTCGATTATTTCTAAACATTTCTTAGAAAATTCAATTTTATTGAAAATCAACTGTGCTATAGCCCACAAGTTTTTGTGCGGCAAAAATCTAAAACGGTCCGATTACGATGGTTGATACCTCTATCAATAGGTTTCGGGACCTGTATTTGCTGTGACAATTTTCATTTTGATTGCTCGATTATTTCTAAACATTTCTTAGAAAATTCAATTTTATTGAAAATCAACTGTGCTATAGCCCACAAGTTTTTGGGCGGCAAAAATCTAAACCGGTCCGATTACGATGGTTGATACCTCTATCAATAGGTTTCGGGAGCTGTAATTGCTGTGACAATTTTCATTTTGATTGCTCGATTATTTCTAAACATTTCTTAGAAAATTCAATTTTATTGAAAATCAACTGTGCTATAGCCCACAAGTTTTGGTGCGGCAAAAATCTAAAATGGTCCGATTACGATGGTTGATACCTCTATCAATAGGTTTCGGGACCTGTAATTGCTGTGACAATTTTCATTTTGATTGCTCGATTATTTCTAAACATTTCTTAGAAAATTCAATTTTATTGAAAATCAACTGTGCTATAGCCCACAAGTTTTGGTGCGGCAAAAATCTAAAATGGTCCGATTACGATGGTTGATACCTCTATCAATAGGTTTCGGGACCTGTAATTGCTGTGACAATTTTCATTTTGATTGCTCGATTATTTCTAAACATTTCTTAGAAAATTCAATTTTATTGAAAATCAACTGTGCTATAGCCCACAAGTTTTTGTGCGGCAAAAATCTAAAACGGTCCGATTACGATGGTTGATACCTCTATCAATAGGTTTCGGGACCTGTAATTGCTGTGACAATTTTCATTTTGATTGCTCGATTATTTCTAAACATTTCTTAGAAAATTCAATTTTATTGAAAATCAACTGTGCTATAGCCCACAAGTTTTTGGGCGGCAAAAATCTAAACCGGTCCGATTACGATGGTTGATACCTCTATCAATAGGTTTCGGGACCTGTAATTGCTGTGACAATTTTCATTTTGATTGCTCGATTATTTCTAAACATTTCTTAGAAAATTCAATTTTATTGAAAATCAACTGTGCTATAGCCCACAAGTTTTTGTGCGGCAAAAATCTAAACCGGTCCGATTACGATGGTTGATACCTCTATCAATAGGTTTCGGGACCTGTAATTGCTGTGACAATTTTCATTTTGATTGCTCGATTATTTCTAAACATTTCTTAGAAAATTCAATTTTATTGAAAATCAACTGTGCTATAGCCCACAAGTTTTGGTGCGGCAAAAATCTAAAATGGTCCGATTACGATGGTTGATACCTCTATCAATAGGTTTCGGGACCTGTAATTGCTGTGACAATTTTCATTCTGATTGCTCGATTATTTCTAAACATTTCTTAGAAAATTCAATTTTATTGAAAATCAACTGTGCTATAGCCCACAAGTTTTGGTGCGGCAAAAATCTAAAATGGTCCGATTACGATGGTTGATACCTCTATCAATAGGTTTCGGGACCTGTTATTGCTGTGACAATTTTCATTTTGATTGCTCGATTATTTCTAAACATTTCTTAGAAAATTCAATTTTATTGAAAATCAACTGTGCTATAGCCCACAAGTTTTTGGGCGGCAAAAATCTAAACCGGTCCGATTACGATGGTTGATACCTCTATCAATAGGTTTCGGGACCTGTAATTGCTGTGACAATTTTCATTTTGATTGCTCGATTATTTCTAAACATTTCTTAGAAAATTCAATTTTATTGAAAATCAACTGTGCTATAGCCCACAAGTTTTTGGGCGGCAAAAATCTAAACCGGTCCGATTACGATGGTTGATACCTCTATCAATAGGTTTCGGGACCTGTAATTGCTGTGACAATTTTCATTCTGATTGCTCGATTATTTCTAAACATTTCTTAGAAAATTCAATTTTATTGAAAATCAACTGTGCTATAGCCCACAAGTTTTGGTGCGGCAAAAATCTAAAATGGTCCGATTACGATGGTTGATACCTCTATCAATAGGTTTCGGGACCTGTAATTGCTGTGACAATTTTCATTTTGATTGCTCGATTATTTCTAAACATTTCTTAGAAAATTCAATTTTATTGAAAATCAACTGTGCTATAGCCCACAAGTTTTTGGGCGGCAGAAATCTAAACCGGTCCGATTACGATGGTTGATACCTCTATCAATAGGTTTCGGGACCTGTAATTGCTGTGACAATTTTCATTTTGATTGCTCGATTATTTCTAAACATTTCTTAGAAAATTCAATTTTATTGAAAATCAACTGTGCTATAGCCCACAAGTTTTTGTGCGGCAAAAATCTAAAACGGTCCGATTACGATGGTTGATACCTCTATCAATAGGTTTCGGGACCTGTAATTGCTGTGACAATTTTCATTTTGATTGCTCGATTATTTCTAAACATTTCTTAGAAAATTCAATTTTATTGAAAATCAACTGTGCTATAGCCCACAAGTTTTTGGGCGGCAAAAATCTAAACCGGTCCGATTACGATGGTTGATACCTCTATCAATAGGTTTCGGGACCTGTAATTGCTGTGACAATTTTCATTTTGATTGCTCGATTATTTCTAAACATTTCTTAGAAAATTCAATTTTATTGAAAATCAACTGTGCTATAGCCCACAAGTTTTTGTGCGGCAAAAATCTAAACCGGTCCGATTACGATGGTTGATACCTCTATCAATAGGTTTCGGGACCTGTAATTGCTGTGACAATTTTCATTTTGATTGCTCGATTATTTCTAAACATTTCTTAGAAAATTCAATTTTATTGAAAATCAACTGTGAAACAACTGAAAATCAACTATAGCCCACAAGTTTTTGTGCGGCAAAAATCTAAACCGGTCCGATTACGATGGTTGATACCTCTATCAATAGGTTTCGGGACCTGTAATTGCTGTGACAATTTTCATTTTGATTGCTCGATTATTTCTAAACATTTCTTAGAAAATTCAATTTTATTGAAAATCAACTGTGCTATAGCCCACAAGTTTTTGTGCGGCAAAAATCTAAACCGGTCCGATTACGATGGTTGATACCTCTATCAATAGGTTTCGGGACCTGTAATTGCTGTGACAATTTTCATTTTGATTGCTCGATTATTTCTAAACATTTCTTAGAAAATTCAATTTTATTGAAAATCAACTGTGCTGCCCACAAGTTTTTGGGCGGCAAATATCTAAAATGGTCCGATTACGATGGTTGATACCTCTATCAATAGGTTTCGGGACCTGTAATTGCTGTGACAATTTTCATTTTGATTGCTCGATTATTTCTAAACATTTCTTAGAAAATTCAATTTTATTGAAAATCAACTGTGCTATAGCCCACAAGTTTTTGTGCGGCAAAAATCTAAACCGGTCCGATTACGATGGTTGATACCTCTATCAATAGGTTTCGGGACCTGTAATTGCTGTGACAATTTTCATTTTGATTGCTCGATTATTTCTAAACATTTCTTAGAAAATTCAATTTTATTGAAAATCAACTGTGCTGCCCACAAGTTTTTGGGCGGCAAATATCTAAAATGGTCCGATTACGATGGTTGATACCTCTATCAATAGGTTTCGGGACCTGTAATTGCTGTGACAATTTTCATTTTGATTGCTCGATTATTTCTAAACATTTCTTAGAAAATTCAATTTTATTGAAAATCAACTGTGCTATAGCCCACAAGTTTTGGTGCGGCAAAAATCTAAAATGGTCCGATTACGATGGTTGATACCTCTATCAATAGGTTTCGGGAGCTGTAATTGCTGTGACAATTTTCATTTTGATTGCTCGATTATTTCTAAACATTTCTTAGAAAATTCAATTTTATTGAAAATCAACTGTGCTATAGCCCACAAGTTTTTGTGCGGCAAAAATCTAAAACGGTCCGATTACGATGGTTGATACCTCTATCAATAGGTTTCGGGACCTGTAATTGCTGTGACAATTTTCATTTTGATTGCTCGATTATTTCTAAACATTTCTTAGAAAATTCAATTTTATTGAAAATCAACTGTGCTATAGCCCACAAGTTTTTGGGCGGCAAAAATCTAAACCGGTCCGATTACGATGGTTGATACCTCTATCAATAGGTTTCGGGACCTGTAATTGCTGTGACAATTTTCATTTTGATTGCTCGATTATTTCTAAACATTTCTTAGAAAATTCAATTTTATTGAAAATCAACTGTGCTATAGCCCACAAGTTTTTGGGCGGCAAAAATCTAAAACGGTCCGATTACGATGGTTGATACCTCTATCAATAGGTTTCGGGACCTGTAATTGCTGTGACAATTTTCATTTTGATTGCTCGATTATTTCTAAACATTTCTTAGAAAATTCAATTTTATTGAAAATCAACTGTGAAACAACTGAAAATCAACTATAGCCCACAAGTTTTTGTGCGGCAAAAATCTAAACCGGTCCGATTACGATGGTTGATACCTCTATCAATAGGTTTCGGGACCTGTAATTGCTGTGACAATTTTCATTTTGATTGCTCGATTATTTCTAAACATTTCTTAGAAAATTCAATTTTATTGAAAATCAACTGTGCTATAGCCCACAAGTTTTTGTGCGGCAAAAATCTAAACCGGTCCGATTACGATGGTTGATACCTCTATCAATAGGTTTCGGGACCTGTAATTGCTGTGACAATTTTCATTTTGATTGCTCGATTATTTCTAAACATTTCTTAGAAAATTCAATTTTATTGAAAATCAACTGTGCTATAGCCCACAAGTTTTTGGGCGGCAAAAATCTAAACCGGTCCGATTACGATGGTTGATACCTCTATCAATAGGTTTCGGGAGCTGTAATTGCTGTGACAATTTTCATTTTGATTGCTCGATTATTTCTAAACATTTCTTAGAAAATTCAATTTTATTGAAAATCAACTGTGCTATAGCCCACAAGTTTTTGTGCGGCAAAAATCTAAACCGGTCCGATTACGATGGTTGATACCTCTATCAATAGGTTTCGGGACCTGTAATTGCTGTGACAATTTTCATTTTGATTGCTCGATTATTTCTAAACATTTCTTAGAAAATTCAATTTTATTGAAAATCAACTGTGCTATAGCCCACAAGTTTTTGTGCGGCAAAAATCTAAACCGGTCCGATTACGATGGTTGATACCTCTATCAATAGGTTTCGGGACCTGTAATTGCTGTGACAATTTTCATTTTGATTGCTCGATTATTTCTAAACATTTCTTAGAAAATTCAATTTTATTGAAAATCAACTGTGAAACAACTGAAAATCAACTATAGCCCACAAGTTTTTGTGCGGCAAAAATCTAAACCGGTCCGATTACGATGGTTGATACCTCTATCAATAGGTTTCGGGACCTGTAATTGCTGTGACAATTTTCATTTTGATTGCTCGATTATTTCTAAACATTTCTTAGAAAATTCAATTTTATTGAAAATCAACTGTGCTATAGCCCACAAGTTTTTGTGCGGCAAAAATCTAAACCGGTCCGATTACGATGGTTGATACCTCTATCAATAGGTTTCGGGACCTGTAATTGCTGTGACAATTTTCATTTTGATTGCTCGATTATTTCTAAACATTTCTTAGAAAATTCAATTTTATTGAAAATCAACTGTGCTATAGCCCACAAGTTTTGGTGCGGCAAAAACCTAAAATGGTCCGATTACGATGGTTGATACCTCTATCAATAGGTTTCGGGAGCTGTAATTGCTGTGACAATTTTCATTTTGATTGCTCGATTATTTCTAAACATTTCTTAGAAAATTCAATTTTATTGAAAATCAACTGTGCTATAGCCCACAAGTTTTTGTGCGGCAAAAATCTAAAACGGTCCGATTACGATGGTTGATACCTCTATCAATAGGTTTCGGGACCTGTAATTGCTGTGACAATTTTCATTTTGATTGCTCGATTATTTCTAAACATTTCTTAGAAAATTCAATTTTATTGAAAATCAACTGTGCTATAGCCCACAAGTTTTTGGGCGGCAAAAATCTAAACCGGTCCGATTACGATGGTTGATACCTCTATCAATAGGTTTCGGGACCTGTAATTGCTGTGACAATTTTCATTTTGATTGCTCGATTATTTCTAAACATTTCTTAGAAAATTCAATTTTATTGAAAATCAACTGTGCTATAGCCCACAAGTTTTTGTGCGGCAAAAATCTAAACCGGTCCGATTACGATGGTTGATACCTCTATCAATAGGTTTCGGGACCTGTAATTGCTGTGACAATTTTCATTTTGATTGCTCGATTATTTCTAAACATTTCTTAGAAAATTCAATTTTATTGAAAATCAACTGTGAAACAACTGAAAATCAACTATAGCCCACAAGTTTTTGTGCGGCAAAAATCTAAACCGGTCCGATTACGATGGTTGATACCTCTATCAATAGGTTTCGGGACCTGTAATTGCTGTGACAATTTTCATTTTGATTGCTCGATTATTTCTAAACATTTCTTAGAAAATTCAATTTTATTGAAAATCAACTGTGCTATAGCCCACAAGTTTTTGTGCGGCAAAAATCTAAACCGGTCCGATTACGATGGTTGATACCTCTATCAATAGGTTTCGGGACCTGTAATTGCTGTGACAATTTTCATTTTGATTGCTCGATTATTTCTAAACATTTCTTAGAAAATTCAATTTTATTGAAAATCAACTGTGCTATAGCCCACAAGTTTTTGTGCGGCAAAAATCTAAACCGGTCCGATTACGATGGTTGATACCTCTATCAATAGGTTTCGGGACCTGTAATTGCTGTGACAATTTTCATTTTGATTGCTCGATTATTTCTAAACATTTCTTAGAAAATTCAATTTTATTGAAAATCAACTGTGCTATAGCCCACAAGTTTTTGTGCGGCAAAAATCTAAACCGGTCCGATTACGATGGTTGATACCTCTATCAATAGGTTTCGGGACCTGTAATTGCTGTGACAATTTTCATTTTGATTGCTCGATTATTTCTAAACATTTCTTAGAAAATTCAATTTTATTGAAAATCAACTGTGCTATAGCCCACAAGTTTTGGTGCGGCAAAAATCTAAAATGGTCCGATTACGATGGTTGATACCTCTATCAATAGGTTTCGGGACCTGTTATTGCTGTGACAATTTTCATTTTGATTGCTCGATTATTTCTAAACATTTCTTAGAAAATTCAATTTTATTGAAAATCAACTGTGCTATAGCCCACAAGTTTTTGTGCGGCAAAAATCTAAACCGGTCCGATTACGATGGTTGATACCTCTATCAATAGGTTTCGGGACCTGTAATTGCTGTGACAATTTTCATTTTGATTGCTCGATTATTTCTAAACATTTCTTAGAAAATTCAATTTTATTGAAAATCAACTGTGCTATAGCCCACAAGTTTTTGTGCGGCAAAAATCTAAACCGGTCCGATTACGATGGTTGATACCTCTATCAATAGGTTTCGGGAGCTGTAATTGCTGTGACAATTTTCATTTTGATTGCTCGATTATTTCTAAACATTTCTTAGAAAATTCAATTTTATTGAAAATCAACTGTGCTATAGCCCACAAGTTTTTGTGCGGCAAAAATCTAAACCGGTCCGATTACGATGGTTGATACCTCTATCAATAGGTTTCGGGACCTGTAATTGCTGTGACAATTTTCATTTTGATTGCTCGATTATTTCTAAACATTTCTTAGAAAATTCAATTTTATTGAAAATCAACTGTGCTATAGCCCACAAGTTTTTGTGCGGCAAAAATCTAAACCGGTCCGATTACGATGGTTGATACCTCTATCAATAGGTTTCGGGACCTGTAATTGCTGTGACAATTTTCATTTTGATTGCTCGATTATTTCTAAACATTTCTTAGAAAATTCAATTTTATTGAAAATCAACTGTGCTATAGCCCACAAGTTTTTGGGCGGCAAAAATCTAAACCGGTCCGATTACGATGGTTGATACCTCTATCAATAGGTTTCGGGACCTGTAATTGCTGTGACAATTTTCATTTTGATTGCTCGATTATTTCTAAACATTTCTTAGAAAATTCAATTTTATTGAAAATCAACTGTGCTATAGCCCACAAGTTTTTGTGCGGCAAAAATCTAAACCGGTCCGATTACGATGGTTGATACCTCTATCAATAGGTTTCGGGACCTGTAATTGCTGTGACAATTTTCATTTTGATTGCTCGATTATTTCTAAACATTTCTTAGAAAATTCAATTTTATTGAAAATCAACTGTGCTATAGCCCACAAGTTTTTGTGCGGCAAAAATCTAAACCGGTCCGATTACGATGGTTGATACCTCTATCAATAGGTTTCGGGACCTGTAATTGCTGTGACAATTTTCATTTTGATTGCTCGATTATTTCTAAACATTTCTTAGAAAATTCAATTTTATTGAAAATCAACTGTGCTATAGCCCACAAGTTTTTGTGCGGCAAAAATCTAAACCGGTCCGATTACGATGGTTGATACCTCTATCAATAGGTTTCGGGACCTGTAATTGCTGTGACAATTTTCATTTTGATTGCTCGATTATTTCTAAACATTTCTTAGAAAATTCAATTTTATTGAAAATCAACTGTGCTATAGCCCACAAGTTTTTGTGCGGCAAAAATCTAAACCGGTCCGATTACGATGGTTGATACCTCTATCAATAGGTGTTGGGACCTGTAATTGATGTGACAATTTTCATTTTGATTGCTCGATTATTTCTAAACATTTATTAGAAAATTCAATTTTATTGAAAATCAACTGTGCTATAGCCCACAAGTTTTTGGGCGGCAAAAATCTAAAACGGTCCGATTACGATGGTTGATACCTCTATCAATAGGTTTCGGGACCTGTAATTGCTGTGACAATTTTCATTTTGATTGCTCGATTATTTCTAAACATTTCTTAGAAAATTCAATTTTATTGAAAATCAACTGTGCTATAGCCCACAAGTTTTTGTGCGGCAAAAATCTAAACCGGTCCGAATACGATGGTTGATACCTCTATCAATAGGTTTCGGGACCTGTAATTGCTGTGACAATTTTCATTTTGATTGCTCGATTATTTCTAAACATTTCTTAGAAAATTCAATTTTATTGAAAATCAACTGTGCTATAGCCCACAAGTTTTTGTGCGGCAAAAATCTAAACCGGTCCGATTACGATGGTTGATACCTCTATCAATAGGTTTCGGGAGCTGTAATTGCTGTGACAATTTTCATTTTGATTGCTCGATTATTTCTAAACATTTCTTAGAAAATTCAATTTTATTGAAAATCAACTGTGCTATAGCCCACAAGTTTTTGTGCGGCAAAAATCTAAACCGGTCCGATTACGATGGTTGATACCTCTATCAATAGGTTTCGGGACCTGTAATTGCTGTGACAATTTTCATTTTGATTGCTCGATTATTTCTAAACATTTCTTAGAAAATTCAATTTTATTGAAAATCAACTATGCTATAGCCCACAAGTTTTTGTGCGGCAAAAATCTAAACCGGTCCGATTACGATGGTTGATACCTCTATCAATAGGTTTCGGGACCTGTAATTGCTGTGACAATTTTCATTTTGATTGCTCGATTATTTCTAAACATTTCTTAGAAAATTCAATTTTATTGAAAATCAACTGTGCTATAGCCCACAAGTTTTTGTGCGGCAAAAATCTAAACCGGTCCGATTACGATGGTTGATACCTCTATCAATAGGTTTCGGGACCTGTAATTGCTGTGACAATTTTCATTTTGATTGCTCGATTATTTCTAAACATTTCTTAGAAAATTCAATTTTATTGAAAATCAACTGTGCTATAGCCCACAAGTTTTTGTGCGGCAAAAATCTAAACCGGTCCGATTACGATGGTTGATACCTCTATCAATAGGTTTCGGGACCTGTAATTGCTGTGACAATTTTCATTTTGATTGCTCGATTATTTCTAAACATTTCTTAGAAAATTCAATTTTATTGAAAATCAACTGTGCTATAGCCCACAAGTTTTTGTGCGGCAAAAATCTAAACCGGTCCGATTACGATGGTTGATACCTCTATCAATAGGTTTCGGGACCTGTAATTGCTGTGACAATTTTCATTTTGATTGCTCGATTATTTCTAAACATTTCTTAGAAAATTCAATTTTATTGAAAATCAACTGTGCTATAGCCCACAAGTTTTTGTGCGGCAAAAATCTAAACCGGTCCGATTACGATGGTTGATACCTCTATCAATAGGTTTCGGGACCTGTAATTGCTGTGACAATTTTCATTTTGATTGCTCGATTATTTCTAAACATTTCTTAGAAAATTCAATTTTATTGAAAATCAACTGTGCTATAGCCCACAAGTTTTTGTGCGGCAAAAATCTAAACCGGTCCGATTACGATGGTTGATACCTCTATCAATAGGTTTCGGGAGCTGTAATTGCTGTGACAATTTTCATTTTGATTGCTCGATTATTTCTAAACATTTCTTAGAAAATTCAATTTTATTGAAAATCAACTGTGCTATAGCCCACAAGTTTTTGTGCGGCAAAAATCTAAACCGGTCCGATTACGATGGTTGATACCTCTATCAATAGGTTTCGGGACCTGTAATTGCTGTGACAATTTTCATTTTGATTGCTCGATTATTTCTAAACATTTCTTAGAAAATTCAATTTTATTGAAAATCAACTGTGCTATAGCCCACAAGTTTTTGTGCGGCAAAAATCTAAACCGGTCCGATTACGATGGTTGATACCTCTATCAATAGGTTTCGGGAGCTGTAATTGCTGTGACAATTTTCATTTTGATTGCTCGATTATTTCTAAACATTTCTTAGAAAATTCAATTTTATTGAAAATCAACTGTGCTATAGCCCACAAGTTTTTGTGCGGCAAAAATCTAAACCGGTCCGATTACGATGGTTGATACCTCTATCAATAGGTTTCGGGACCTGTAATTGCTGTGACAATTTTCATTTTGATTGCTCGATTATTTCTAAACATTTCTTAGAAAATTCAATTTTATTGAAAATCAACTGTGCTATAGCCCACAAGTTTTTGGGCGGCAAAAATCTAAACCGGTCCGATTACGATGGTTGATACCTCTATCAATAGGTTTCGGGACCTGTAATTGCTGTGACAATTTTCATTTTGATTGCTCGATTATTTCTAAACATTTCTTAGAAAATTCAATTTTATTGAAAATCAACTGTGCTATAGCCCACAAGTTTTTGTGCGGCAAAAATCTAAACCGGTCCGATTACGATGGTTGATACCTCTATCAATAGGTTTCGGGACCTGTAATTGCTGTGACAATTTTCATTTTGATTGCTCGATTATTTCTAAACATTTCTTAGAAAATTCAATTTTATTGAAAATCAACTGTGCTATAGCCCACAAGTTTTTGTGCGGCAAAAATCTAAACCGGTCCGATTACGATGGTTGATACCTCTATCAATAGGTTTCGGGACCTGTTATTGCTGTGACAATTTTCATTTTGATTGCTCGATTATTTCTAAACATTTCTTAGAAAATTCAATTTTATTGAAAATCAACTGTGCTATAGCCCACAAGTTTTTGTGCGGCAAAAATCTAAACCGGTCCGATTACGATGGTTGATACCTCTATCAATAGGTTTCGGGACCTGTAATTGCTGTGACAATTTTCATTTTGATTGCTCGATTATTTCTAAACATTTCTTAGAAAATTCAATTTTATTGAAAATCAACTGTGCTATAGCCCACAAGTTTTTGTGCGGCAAAAATCTAAACCGGTCCGATTACGATGGTTGATACCTCTATCAATAGGTTTCGGGACCTGTTATTGCTGTGACAATTTTCATTTTGATTGCTCGATTATTTCTAAACATTTCTTAGAAAATTCAATTTTATTGAAAATCAACTGTGTTATAGCCCACAAGTTTTTGGGCGGCAAAAACCTAAAATGGTCCGATTACGATGGTTGATACCTCTATCAATAGGTTTCGGGACCTGTTATTGCTGTGACAATTTTCATTTTGATTGCTCGATTATTTCTAAACATTTCTTAGAAAATTCAATTTTATTGAAAATCAACTGTGCTATAGCCCACAAGTTTTTGTGCGGCAAAAATCTAAACCGGTCCGATTACGATGGTTGATACCTCTATCAATAGGTTTCGGGACCTGTAATTGCTGTGACAATTTTCATTTTGATTGCTCGATTATTTCTAAACATTTCTTAGAAAATTCAATTTTATTGAAAATCAACTGTGCTATAGCCCACAAGTTTTTGTGCGGCAAAAATCTAAACCGGTCCGATTACGATGGTTGATACCTCTATCAATAGGTTTCGGGACCTGTAATTGCTGTGACAATTTTGATTTTGATTGCTCGATTATTTCTAAACATTTCTTAGAAAATTCAATTTTATTGAAAATCAACTGTGCTATAGCCCACAATTTTTTGTGCGGCAAAAATCTAAACCGGTCCGATTACGATGGTTGATACCTCTATCAATAGGTTTCGGGACCTGTAATTGCTGTGACAATTTTCATTTTGATTGCTCGATTATTTCTAAACATTTCTTAGAAAATTCAATTTTATTGAAAATCAACTGTGCTATAGCCCACAAGCTTTTGGGCGGCAAAAATCTAAACCGGTCCGATTACGATGGTTGATACCTCTATCAATAGGTTTCGGGACCTGTAATTGCTGTGACAATTTTCATTTTGATTGCTCGATTATTTCTAAACATTTCTTAGAAAATTCAATTTTATTGAAAATCAACTGTGTTATAGCCCACAAGTTTTTGGGCGGCAAAAACCTAAAATGGTCCGATTACGATGGTTGATACCTCTATCAATAGGTTTCGGGACCTGTTATTGCTGTGACAATTTTCATTTTGATTGCTCGATTATTTCTAAACATTTCTTAGAAAATTCAATTTTATTGAAAATCAACTGTGCTATAGCCCACAAGTTTTTGTGCGGCAAAAATCTAAACCGGTCCGATTACGATGGTTGATACCTCTATCAATAGGTTTCGGGACCTGTAATTGCTGTGACAATTTTCATTTTGATTGCTCGATTATTTCTAAACATTTCTTAGAAAATTCAATTTTATTGAAAATCAACTGTGCTATAGCCCACAAGTTTTTGTGCGGCAAAAATCTAAACCGGTCCGATTACGATGGTTGATACCTCTATCAATAGGTTTCGGGACCTGTAATTGCTGTGACAATTTTCATTTTGATTGCTCGATTATTTCTAAACATTTCTTAGAAAATTCAATTTTATTGAAAATCAACTGTGCTATAGCCCACAATTTTTTGTGCGGCAAAAATCTAAACCGGTCCGATTACGATGGTTGATACCTCTATCAATAGGTTTCGGGACCTGTAATTGCTGTGACAATTTTCATTTTGATTGCTCGATTATTTCTAAACATTTCTTAGAAAATTCAATTTTATTGAAAATCAACTGTGGTATAGCCCACAAGTTTTTGTGCGGCAAAAATCTAAACCGGTCCGATTACGATGGTTGATACCTCTATCAATAGGTTTCGGGACCTGTAATTGCTGTGACAATTTTGATTTTGATTGCTCGATTATTTCTAAACATTTCTTAGAAAATTCAATTTTATTGAAAATCAACTGTGCTATAGCCCACAAGCTTTTGGGCGGCAAAAATCTAAACCGGTCCGATTACGATGGTTGATACCTCTATCAATAGGTTTCGGGACCTGTAATTGCTGTGACAATTTTCATTTTGATTGCTCGATTATTTCTAAACATTTCTTAGAAAATTCAATTTTATTGAAAATCAACTGTGCTATAGCCCACAAGTTTTTGTGCGGCAAAAATCTAAACCGGTCCGATTACGATGGTTGATACCTCTATCAATAGGTTTCGGGACCTGTAATTGCTGTGACAATTTTCATTTTGATTGCTCGATTATTTCTAAACATTTCTTAGAAAATTCAATTTTATTGAAAATCAACTGTGCTATAGCCCACAAGTTTTTGGGCGGCAAAAATCTAAAATGGTCCGATTACGATGGTTGATACCTCTATCAATAGGTTTCGGGACCTGTTATTGCTGTGACAATTTTCATTTTGATTGCTCGATTATTTCTAAACATTTCTTAGAAAATTCAATTTTATTGAAAATCAACTGTGCTATAGCCCACAAGTTTTTGTGCGGCAAAAATCTAAACCGGTCCGATTACGATGGTTGATACCTCTATCAATAGGTTTCGGGACCTGTAATTGCTGTGACAATTTTCATTTTGATTGCTCGATTATTTCTAAACATTTCTTAGAAAATTCAGTTTTATTGAAAATCAACTGTGCTATAGCCCACAAGTTTTTGTGCGGCAAAAATCTAAACCGGTCCGATTACGATGGTTGATACCTCTATCAATAGGTTTCGGGACCTGTAATTGCTGTGACAATTTTCATTTTGATTGCTCGATTATTTCTAAACATTTCTTAGAAAATTCAATTTTATTGAAAATCAACTGTGCTATAGCCCACAAGTATTTGTGCGGCAAAAATCTAAACCGGTCCGATTACGATGGTTGATACCTCTATCAATAGGTTTCGGGACCTGTAATTGCTGTGACAATTTTCATTTTGATTGCTCGATTATTTCTAAACATTTCTTAGAAAATTCAATTTTATTGAAAATCAACTGTGCTATAGCCCACAAGTTTTTGGGCGGCAAAAATCTAAAATGGTCCGATTACGATGGTTGATACCTCTATCAATAGGTTTCGGGACCTGTTATTGCTGTGACAATTTTCATTTTGATTGCTCGATTATTTCTAAACATTTCTTAGAAAATTCAATTTTATTGAAAATCAACTGTGCTATAGCCCACAAGTTTTTGTGCGGCAAAAATCTAAACCGGTCCGATTACGATGGTTGATACCTCTATCAATAGGTTTCGGGACCTGTAATTGCTGTGACAATTTTCATTTTGATTGCTCGATTATTTCTAAACATTTCTTAGAAAATTCAATTTTATTAAAAATCAACTGTGGTATAGCCCACAAGTTTTTGTGCGGCAAAAATCTAAACCGGTCCGATTACGATGGTTGATACCTCTATCAATAGGTTTCGGGACCTGTAATTGCTGTGACAATTTTGATTTTGATTGCTCGATTATTTCTAAACATTTCTTAGAAAATTCAATTTTATTGAAAATCAACTGTGCTATAGCCCACAAGCTTTTGGGCGGCAAAAATCTAAACCGGTCCGATTACGATGGTTGATACCTCTATCAATAGGTTTCGGGACCTGTAATTGCTGTGACAATTTTCATTTTGATTGCTCGATTATTTCTAAACATTTCTTAGAAAATTCAATTTTATTGAAAATCAACTGTGTTATAGCCCACAAGTTTTTGGGCGGCAAAAACCTAAAATGGTCCGATTACGATGGTTGATACCTCTATCAATAGGTTTCGGGACCTGTTATTGCTGTGACAATTTTCATTTTTATTGCTCGATTATTTCTAAACATTTCTTAGAAAATTCAATTTTATTGAAAATCAACTGTGCTATAGCCCACAAGTTTTTGTGCGGCAAAAATCTAAACCGGTCCGATTACGATGGTTGATACCTCTATCAATAGGTTTCGGGACCTGTAATTGCTGTGACAATTTTCATTTTGATTGCTCGATTATTTCTAAACATTTCTTAGAAAATTCAATTTTATTGAAAATCAACTGTGCTATAGCCCACAAGCTTTTGGGCGGCAAAAATCTAAACCGGTCCGATTACGATGGTTGATACCTCTATCAATAGGTTTCGGGACCTGTAATTGCTGTGACAATTTTCATTTTGATTGCTCGATTATTTCTAAACATTTCTTAGAAAATTCAATTTTATTGAAAATCAACTGTGTTATAGCCCACAAGTTTTTGGGCGGCAAAAACCTAAAATGGTCCGATTACGATGGTTGATACCTCTATCAATAGGTTTCGGGACCTGTTATTGCTGTGACAATTTTCATTTTGATTGCTCGATTATTTCTAAACATTTCTTAGAAAATTCAATTTTATTGAAAATCAACTGTGTTATAGCCCACAAGTTTTTGGGCGGCAAAAACCTAAAATGGTCCGATTACGATGGTGATACCTCTATCAATAGGTTTCGGGACCTGTTATTGCTGTGACAATTTTCATTTTGATTGCTCGATTATTTCTAAACATTTCTTAGAAAATTCAATTTTATTGAAAATCAACTGTGCTATAGCCCACAAGTTTTTGTGCGGCAAAAATCTAAACCGGTCCGATTACGATGGTTGATACCTCTATCAATAGGTTTCGGGACCTGTAATTGCTGTGACAATTTTCATTTTGATTGCTCGATTATTTCTAAACATTTCTTAGAAAATTCAATTTTATTAAAAATCAACTGTGGTATAGCCCACAAGTTTTTGTGCGGCAAAAATCTAAACCGGTCCGATTACGATGGTTGATACCTCTATCAATAGGTTTCGGGACCTGTAATTGCTGTGACAATTTTGATTTTGATTGCTCGATTATTTCTAAACATTTCTTAGAAAATTCAATTTTATTGAAAATCAACTGTGCTATAGCCCACAAGCTTTTGGGCGGCAAAAATCTAAACCGGTCCGATTACGATGGTTGATACCTCTATCAATAGGTTTCGGGACCTGTAATTGCTGTGACAATTTTCATTTTGATTGCTCGATTATTTCTAAACATTTCTTAGAAAATTCAATTTTATTGAAAATCAACTGTGTTATAGCCCACAAGTTTTTGGGCGGCAAAAACCTAAAATGGTCCGATTACGATGGTTGATACCTCTATCAATAGGTTTCGGGACCTGTTATTGCTGTGACAATTTTCATTTTGATTGCTCGATTATTTCTAAACATTTCTTAGAAAATTCAATTTTATTGAAAATCAACTGTGCTATAGCCCACAAGTTTTTGTGCGGCAAAAATCTAAACCGGTCCGATTACGATGGTTGATACCTCTATCAATAGGTTTCGGGACCTGTAATTGCTGTGACAATTTTGATTTTGATTGCTCGATTATTTCTAAACATTTCTTAGAAAATTCAATTTTATTGAAAATCAACTGTGCTATAGCCCACAAGCTTTTGGGCGGCAAAAATCTAAACCGGTCCGATTACGATGGTTGATACCTCTATCAATAGGTTTCGGGACCTGTAATTGCTGTGACAATTTTCATTTTGATTGCTCGATTATTTCTAAACATTTCTTAGAAAATTCAATTTTATTGAAAATCAACTGTGTTATAGCCCACAAGTTTTTGGGCGGCAAAAACCTAAAATGGTCCGATTACGATGGTTGATACCTCTATCAATAGGTTTCGGGACCTGTTATTGCTGTGACAATTTTCATTTTGATTGCTCGATTATTTCTAAACATTTCTTAGAAAATTCAATTTTATTGAAAATCAACTGTGCTATAGCCCACAAGTTTTTGTGCGGCAAAAATCTAAACCGGTCCGATTACGATGGTTGATACCTCTATCAATAGGTTTCGGGACCTGTAATTGCTGTGACAATTTTCATTTTGATTGCTCGATTATTTCTAAACATTTCTTAGAAAATTCAATTTTATTGAAAATCAACTGTGCTATAGCCCACAAGCTTTTGGGCGGCAAAAATCTAAACCGGTCCGATTACGATGGTTGATACCTCTATCAATAGGTTTCGGGACCTGTAATTGCTGTGACAATTTTCATTTTGATTGCTCGATTATTTCTAAACATTTCTTAGAAAATTCAATTTTATTGAAAATCAACTGTGCTATAGCCCACAAGTTTTTGTGCGGCAAAAATCTAAACCGGTCCGATTACGATGGTTGATACCTCTATCAATAGGTTTCGGGACCTGTAATTGCTGTGACAATTTTCATTTTGATTGCTCGATTATTTCTAAACATTTCTTAGAAAATTCAATTTTATTGAAAATCAACTGTGCTATAGCCCACAAGTTTTTGGGCGGCAAAAATCTAAAATGGTCCGATTACGATGGTTGATACCTCTATCAATAGGTTTCGGGACCTGTTATTGCTGTGACAATTTTCATTTTGATTGCTCGATTATTTCTAAACATTTCTTAGAAAATTCAATTTTATTGAAAATCAACTGTGCTATAGCCCACAAGTTTTTGTGCGGCAAAAATCTAAACCGGTCCGATTACGATGGTTGATACCTCTATCAATAGGTTTCGGGACCTGTAATTGCTGTGACAATTTTCATTTTGATTGCTCGATTATTTCTAAACATTTCTTAGAAAATTCAGTTTTATTGAAAATCAACTGTGCTATAGCCCACAAGTTTTTGTGCGGCAAAAATCTAAACCGGTCCGATTACGATGGTTGATACCTCTATCAATAGGTTTCGGGACCTGTAATTGCTGTGACAATTTTCATTTTGATTGCTCGATTATTTCTAAACATTTCTTAGAAAATTCAATTTTATTGAAAATCAACTGTGCTATAGCCCACAAGTATTTGTGCGGCAAAAATCTAAACCGGTCCGATTACGATGGTTGATACCTCTATCAATAGGTTTCGGGACCTGTAATTGCTGTGACAATTTTCATTTTGATTGCTCGATTATTTCTAAACATTTCTTAGAAAATTCAGTTTTATTGAAAATCAACTGTGCTATAGCCCACAAGTTTTTGTGCGGCAAAAATCTAAACCGGTCCGATTACGATGGTTGATACCTCTATCAATAGGTTTCGGGACCTGTAATTGCTGTGACAATTTTCATTTTGATTGCTCGATTATTTCTAAACATTTCTTAGAAAATTCAATTTTATTGAAAATCAACTGTGCTATAGCCCACAAGTTTTTGTGCGGCAAAAATCTAAACCGGTCCGATTACGATGGTTGATACCTCTATCAATAGGTTTCGGGACCTGTTATTGCTGTGACAATTTTCATTTTGATTGCTCGATTATTTCTAAACATTTCTTAGAAAATTCAATTTTATTGAAAATCAACTGTGTTATAGCCCACAAGTTTTTGGGCGGCAAAAACCTAAAATGGTCCGATTACGATGGTTGATACCTCTATCAATAGGTTTCGGGACCTGTTATTGCTGTGACAATTTTCATTTTGATTGCTCGATTATTTCTAAACATTTCTTAGAAAATTCAATTTTATTGAAAATCAACTGTGCTATAGCCCACAAGTTTTTGTGCGGCAAAAATCTAAACCGGTCCGATTACGATGGTTGATACCTCTATCAATAGGTTTCGGGACCTGTAATTGCTGTGACAATTTTCATTTTGATTGCTCGATTATTTCTAAACATTTCTTAGAAAATTCAATTTTATTGAAAATCAACTGTGCTATAGCCCACAAGCTTTTGGGCGGCAAAAATCTAAACCGGTCCGATTACGATGGTTGATACCTCTATCAATAGGTTTCGGGACCTGTAATTGCTGTGACAATTTTCATTTTGATTGCTCGATTATTTCTAAACATTTCTTAGAAAATTCAATTTTATTAAAAATCAACTGTGCTATAGCCCACAAGTTTTTGTGCGGCAAAAATCTAAACCGGTCCGATTACGATGGTTGATACCTCTATCAATAGGTTTCGGGACCTGTAATTGCTGTGACAATTTTCATTTTGATTGCTCGATTATTTCTAAACATTTCTTAGAAAATTCAATTTTATTGAAAATCAACTGTGCTATAGCCCACAAGTTTTTGGGCGGCAAAAATCTAAAATGGTCCGATTACGATGGTTGATACCTCTATCAATAGGTTTCGGGACCTGTTATTGCTGTGACAATTTTCATTTTGATTGCTCGATTATTTCTAAACATTTCTTAGAAAATTCAATTTTATTGAAAATCAACTGTGCTATAGCCCACAAGTTTTTGTGCGGCAAAAATCTAAACCGGTCCGATTACGATGGTTGATACCTCTATCAATAGGTTTCGGGACCTGTAATTGCTGTGACAATTTTCATTTTGATTGCTCGATTATTTCTAAACATTTCTTAGAAAATTCAGTTTTATTGAAAATCAACTGTGCTATAGCCCACAAGTTTTTGTGCGGCAAAAATCTAAACCGGTCCGATTACGATGGTTGATACCTCTATCAATAGGTTTCGGGACCTGTAATTGCTGTGACAATTTTCATTTTGATTGCTCGATTATTTCTAAACATTTCTTAGAAAATTCAATTTTATTGAAAATCAACTGTGCTATAGCCCACAAGTATTTGTGCGGCAAAAATCTAAACCGGTCCGATTACGATGGTTGATACCTCTATCAATAGGTTTCGGGACCTGTAATTGCTGTGACAATTTTCATTTTGATTGCTCGATTATTTCTAAACATTTCTTAGAAAATTCAGTTTTATTGAAAATCAACTGTGCTATAGCCCACAAGTTTTTGGGCGGCAAAAATCTAAACCGGTCCGATTACGATGGTTGATACCTCTATCAATAGGTTTCGGGACCTGTAATTGCTGTGACAATTTTCATTTTGATTGCTCGATTATTTCTAAACATTTCTTAGAAAATTCAATTTTATTGAAAATCAACTGTGCTATAGCCCACAAGTTTTTGTGCGGCAAAAATCTAAACCGGTCCGATTACGATGGTTGATACCTCTATCAATAGGTTTCGGGACCTGTTATTGCTGTGACAATTTTCATTTTGATTGCTCGATTATTTCTAAACATTTCTTAGAAAATTCAATTTTATTGAAAATCAACTGTGTTATAGCCCACAAGTTTTTGGGCGGCAAAAACCTAAAATGGTCCGATTACGATGGTTGATACCTCTATCAATAGGTTTCGGGACCTGTAATTGCTGTGACAATTTTCATTTTGATTGCTCGATTATTTCTAAACATTTCTTAGAAAATTCAATTTTATTGAAAATCAACTGTGCTATAGCCCACAAGTTTTTGTGCGGCAAAAATCTAAACCGGTCCGATTACGATGGTTGATACCTCTATCAATAGGTTTCGGGACCTGTAATTGCTGTGACAATTTTCATTTTGATTGCTCGATTATTTCTAAACATTTCTTAGAAAATTCAATTTTATTGAAAATCAACTGTGCTATAGCCCACAAGTTTTTGTGCGGCAAAAATCTAAACCGGTCCGATTACGATGGTTGATACCTCTATCAATAGGTTTCGGGACCTGTAATTGCTGTGACAATTTTCATTTTGATTGCTCGATTATTTCTAAACATTTCTTAGAAAATTCAATTTTATTGAAAATCAACTGTGCTATAGCCCACAATTTTTTGTGCGGCAAAAATCTAAACCGGTCCGATTACGATGGTTGATACCTCTATCAATAGGTTTCGGGACCTGTAATTGCTGTGACAATTTTCATTTTGATTGCTCGATTATTTCTAAACATTTCTTAGAAAATTCAATTTTATTGAAAATCAACTGTGGAGCCCACAAGTTTTTGGGCGGCAAAAATCTAAAATGGTCCGATTACGATGGTTGATACCTGTATCAATAGGTTTCGGGACCTGTAATTGCTGTGACAATTTTCATTTTGATTGCTCGATTATTTCTAAACATTTCTTAGAAAATTCAATTTTATTGAAAATCAACTGTGCTATAGCCCACAAGTTTTTGGGCGGCAAAAATCTAAACCGGTCCGATTACGATGGTTGATACCTCTATCAATAGGTTTCGGGACCTGTAATTGCTGTGACAATTTTCATTTTGATTGCTCGATTATTTCTAAACATTTCTTAGAAAATTCAATTTTATTGAAAATCAACTGTGCTATAGCCCACAAGTTTTTGGGCGGCAAAAATGTAAACCGGTCCGATTACGATGGTTGATACCTCTATCAATAGGTTTCGGGACCTGTAATTGCTGTGACAATTTTCATTTTGATTGCTCGATTATTTCTAAACATTTCTTAGAAAATTCAATTTTATTGAAAATCAACTGTGCTATAGCCCACAAGTTTTTGGGCGGCAAAAATCTAAAATGGTCCGATTACGATGGTTGATACCTGTATCAATAGGTTTCGGGACCTGTAATTGCTGTGACAATTTTCATTTTGATTGCTCGATTATTTCTAAACATTTCTTAGAAAATTCAATTTTATTGAAAATCAACTGTGCTATAGCCCACAAGTTTTTGGGCGGCAAAAATCTAAAACGGTCCGATTACGATGGTTGATACCTCTATAAATAGGTTTCGGGACCTGTAATTGCTGTGACAATTTTCATTTTGATTGCTCGATTATTTCTAAACATTTCTTAGAAAATTCAATTTTATTGAAAATCAACTGTGCTATAGCCCACAAGTTTTTGTGCGGCAAAAATCTAATCCGGTCCGATTACGATGGTTGATACCTCTATCAATAGGTTTCGGGACCTGTAATTGCTGTGACAATTTTCATTTTGATTGCTCGATTATTTCTAAACATTTCTTAGAAAATTCAATTTTATTGAAAATCAACTGTGCTATAGCCCACAAGTTTTTGGGCGGCAAAAATCTAAAATGGTCCGATTACGATGGTTGATACCTGTATCAATAGGTTTCGGGACCTGTAATTGCTGTGACAATTTTCATTTTGATTGCTCGATTATTTCTAAACATTTCTTAGAAAATTCAATTTTATTGAAAATCAACTGTGCTATAGCCCACAAGTTTTTGTGCGGCAAAAATCTAAACCGGTCCGATTACGATGGTTGATACCTGTATCAATAGGTTTCGGGACCTGTAATTGCTGTGACAATTTTCATTTTGATTGCTCGATTATTTCTAAACATTTCTTAGAAAATTCAATTTTATTGAAAATCAACTGTGCTATAGCCCACAAGTTTTTGGGCGGCAAAAATCTAAAATGGTCCGATTACGATGGTTGATACCTGTATCAATAGGTTTCGGGACCTGTAATTGCTGTGACAATTTTCATTTTGATTGCTCGATTATTTCTAAACATTTCTTAGAAAATTCAATTTTATTGAAAATCAACTGTGCTATAGCCCACAAGTTTTTGGGCGGCAAAAATCTAAAACGGTCCGATTACGATGGTTGATACCTCTATCAATAGGTTTCGGGACCTGTAATTGCTGTGACAATTTTCATTTTGATTGCTCGATTATTTCTAAACATTTCTTAGAAAATTCAATTTTATTGAAAATCAACTGTGCTATAGCCCACAAGTTTTTGTGCGGCAAAAATCTAAACCGGTCCGATTACGATGGTTGATACCTCTATCAATAGGTTTCGGGACCTGTAATTGCTGTGACAATTTTCATTTTGATTGCTCGATTATTTCTAAACATTTCTTAGAAAATTCAATTTTATTGAAAATCAACTGTGCTATAGCCCACAAGTTTTTGGGCGCCAAAAATCTAAAATGGTCCGATTACGATGGTTGATACCTGTATCAATAGGTTTCGGGACCTGTAATTGCTGTGACAATTTTCATTTTGATTGCTCGATTATTTCTAAACATTTCTTAGAAAATTTAATTTTATTGAAAATCAACTGTGCTATAGCCCACAAGTTTTTGTGCGGCAAAAATCTAAACCGGTCCGATTACGATGGTTGATACCTCTATCAATAGGTTTCGGGACCTGTAATTGCTGTGACAATTTTCATTTTGATTGCTCGATTATTTCTAAACATTTCTTAGAAAATTCAATTTTATTGAAAATCAACTGTGCTATAGCCCACAAGTTTTTGGGCGGCAAAAATCTAAACCGGTCCGATTACGATGGTTGATACCTCTATCAATAGGTTTCGGGACCTGTAATTGCTTTGCTGTGACAATTTTCATTTTGATTGCTCGATTATTTCTAAACATTTCTTAGAAAATTCAATTTTATTGAAAATCAACTGTGCTATAGCCCACAAGTTTTTGTGCGGCAAAAATCTAAACCGGTCCGATTACGATGGTTGATACCTCTATCAATAGGTTTCGGGACCTGTAATTGCTGTGACAATTTTCATTTTGATTGCTCGATTATTTCTAAACATTTCTTAGAAAATTCAATTTTATTGAAAATCAACTGTGCTATAGCCCACAAATTTTTGGGCGGCAAAAATCTAAAATGGTCCGATTACGATGGTTGATACCTGTATCAATAGGTTTCGGGACCTGTAATTGCTGTGACAATTTTCATTTTGATTTCTCGCGATCTTCCTCGTGGACTTCCACCTGCCAATAGCCGCTTTGTAGATCTAATGTCGAAAATATTCGAGCACCCGATAATATGTCTAATGTATCGTCGATCCTTGGCAATGGGTAGCTGTCTTTTTTAGTTACAGCATTGAGTTTTCGGTAATCAACGCAGAATCTCATGCCACCGTCCTTCTTCTCGACCAATACTACCGGTGAGCTCCATGGGCTGTTAGATGGTTCGATTACTCCTGCTGCCTGCATATCTGTTACCATTCGATTGACTTCTTCTTGTTTTGCCAAAGGTAGCCTCCTGGGTGGTTGACGAATCGGCATCTCCGTTCCCGTATCAATGCGGTGCTTCAATGCCATTGAAGTCCTTCCGTTATTACCCGATGTACTGCAGAATAAGGACGTGTACCGTTTGAGTAGTTGATGTGCAGAATTTTTCTGTGCCTCGGTAAGATCTTCGGTCCATTTCTGCATGAGTTGTTCTACCAATTCTTTCCGGCCTTGCATGTCGGCTTTTTCAATCGGACTTTTCTGTTCACACTTTACTATAGTTGAAACCTCGTTACATTTGCCGATGATTGTCCCTTTCTCGATGATTTTCGTCTTGTCCGAGAGATTTAGAGTCCTAATTGGTACTCTATAGTCGTTGTCTGGTTTAACTAGGGCTTTTCCGATTATAATTTCCTTGGCTCGGTTCTCCTCTTCGTTAGCTTCCACAACCCACAACCTGGGTGACCCAGAACCTCCCTCCAATCTTCCCCATAGGATCGTCTCCGAATTCGGTGGCAGCTTTCCCCGATGATCAATAATAATTCGCCTGATAGTTGCTCCGGCACTGCTAGGTTGAAGTGGCAACTCGATGTTATCGTAACTTAAAACTCCTCGTCCAACATCCACCACGAAGCCATTTGCTCTCATGAAGTCCATCCCCATTATGACTTCATCCACAATATCTGCAATCAGCACTTTGTGTTGGAAAAGAGTTCTCCCGATTTTTATTTTCACGATCTTTTTGCCTTTTATTATTGAACTATCTCCAGTTGCTGTTTGTAACTTCAATCCATTAGCTGGTTGTACACCTCCATCGATCAGATCTTTACGGGCAATCGTGCAATTTGCTCCCGTATCCAGAGTGATGATGCAATCCGTGCCATCAATGTCGCCTTTGATTGTTAAGCTGTCACCGCCCCTTGCTACTTTCGAAGCGCGGATGGAGGTTTGAGAATTTGCTGATCTATAGTAAGGTGATTTTCAAGAAAATCGAATTTTCTATGAAATATTTGGAAATAACCAAGCAATGTAACATCGCGTTGCCACAACAATTACAAATCCCAAAACCTTTCTTTAGAGCTATCAAAAACCGCAATCGGAGCACAATTTTTGGCTCAGATATGTGGATTGCAGCCCATTTGAACCAAAAATCTTATATTTAAATATTTGCCATTTAGCTTGTCACCTTATTTACTTACCTAAAATGTGTTCGTAAAGTTAAGCTTCTTTTTATTAATCCCATCATTTTAATCCCTGTTTTGAAACTGAATAAAGTCTTTCCTCAAGCAAAAGATTTTAAAATTCATTTAATTCGATTCCTCAATACCGCAAAAATGAAGAATCAAAACAGAACAAGTAAATCCTTTAAACAATTTTTTTATTTATGCTTGCTTGCAACACACATGTATATAGATTTACAGAAATCAATTTTTTAATACCGATGGATTTACAACACCTGGATATGACGTGTATTTGAGTGATTTTCCAGTTAGAGCAATAAATTGTTCCGATACTTCGACCGCAACACGAATTTGAGCTTCGGCAGTAGACGCACCTAAATGTGGCGTAGACACAACATTAGCATGTTGAATAAGTTTTTTTGTAATTTCTGATTTAGGCGGTTCCTCGGTGAACACATCTAATGCAGCTCCACCACATTGGCCGGATTCAAGCGCCTCATACAATCCCTGTTCATCTATGATACCACCACGAGCGACATTCACAATTTTTACACCTTTTTTACATTTCGAAAGCGTAGCCAATGATATTAGATCTAAAAAGAAATTAATTGTAATAGTATGTCACCGTTACAGTACCCGGGTACACCTTACTTTTGGTTGATGGGATGAGTGGTGTATGCACGGTGATGTAATCAGCTAATGGCCAAATTGCATCCAATTCCATTTTTTCCACATCAAATGCTTTTGCATCGGCCGCCGACACAATTGGATCGAAACCGATTAACGTCATTCCCCAAGCCTTCATGCGGATCGCTACTTCCCGCCCGATGCGACCAAGCCCCAAAATGGCTAAAGTCTTACCATACAATTCAGTGCCGGAATACAATTTACGATCCCATCGACCTTCTTTCAAACTTTGGGTACCCTGTACAAATGGCCGAGCCAATGCACCGATAAGCATACACGTTAATTCACATGCGGCTATTGAATTACCACCTGGTGTACTGTTTGATTTGTAAAAATGAATTTTTTTTTTGTTATTAACATTAATCATAAAGTTCCAGATTTATTTACAGTAAAATTTTATTTTCTTCACACGTGTGGCACATGTGATGCATGTGCGACACTGAAAAAAATGTATTTTATGCGACATAACTTACTTTAGTACGATGACATTGTGTTTGGTAGCTGCCTCCACGTTTATGTTATCGACACCGGCGCCAGCACGTCCAATGACTTTTAGCTTACCGGTAGCTGCTTCTAAGACTTCTTCGGTTATTTTTGTGTCGGAACGGACTATTACACCATCGACTTTCTGTAAAAAAAAATAAAACGAATCGACTTGTTGGTTAGATAAAATAATTTAACCGTAAGTTTTAACTAATTCGCGAGTAGTTAGCAAATATGCAAACAACTCGGAAGAAGAACTAAACAAAATTAATGGATTCAGTGACTTCCTAAGTATGTGTAAGCAGTTCTGGCTACTCGTGTAGAAAGTTACGCTCGTCACTTTCAAGGTTCGCCGGTTAACGGTAGAAAAATCAGAAGTCGACATCACACATCAATGAAAAATGCCATGTTCTATTAAAGACCGAAGAGCAATTAGGCAAGAAAGTTAACAAATTTGTAAACCATATTTAGCAATCGGCTTGGGAAAGAAATTTAAAAAACTTAGATATATCCAAAAACCAAATTTTCAGCCAGAAAAATCCAAAATCTGCAATTGTGCTCTGATTTCGGTCCTTGATACCTCTAACGATAGCTTTCTGAACCTATAATTATTTTGCCAATGCGCAGTTAGATTGCTTGATTATTTCCAGACATTTTACAGAAAATTTGATTCTCTTGAAAACCAACTTACTATAATTCACCAAATTTTGAGCCAGAAAAATCCAAAATCTGCAATTGCGCTCTGATTTCGGTCCTTGATACATCTAACGATAGCTTTCTGAACCTATAATTATTTTGCCAATGCGCAGTTAGATTGCTTCATTATTTCCAGACATTTTACAGAAAATTCGATTTCCTTGAAAACCACCTTACTATAATTCACTAAATTTTGAGCCAGAAAAATCCAAAATCTGCAATTGTGCTCTGACTTTGGTCTGTAATACCTCTAACGATAGCACTCTGGACCTATAATTATTGTGCCAACACGCAGTTATATTGCTTAATTATTTCCAGACATTTTACAGAAAATTCGATTTCCTTGAAAATCACCTTACTATAATTCATCAAATTTTGAGCCAGAAAAATCCAAAATTGGCTATTGTGCTCGGATTTTGGTCTGTAATACCTCTAACGATAGCACTCTGGACCTAAAATTATAATGCTAATAAGCAGTTAGATAGCTTGATTATTTCCAGACATTTTACAGAAAATTCGATTTCCTTGGAAACCACCTTACTATAATTCACCAAATTTTGAGCCAGAAAAATCCAAAATCTGCAATTGTGCTCTGATTTTGGTCTGTAATACCTCTAACGATAGCTTTCTGAACCTATAATTATTGTGCCAACACGCAGTTAGATTGCTTGATTATTTCCAGACATTTTACAGAAAATTCGATTTACTTGAAAATCACTTTACTATAATTCACCAAATTTTGAGCCAGAAAAATCCAAAATCTGCAATTGTGCTCTGGTTTCGGTCCTTGATACCTCTAACGATAGCACCCTGGACCTATAATTATTGTGCCAACACGCAGGTAGATTGCTTGATTATTTCCAGACATTTTACAGAAAATTCGATTTACTTGAAAATCACTTTACTATAAATCACCAAATTTTGAGCCAGAAAAATCCAAAATCTGCAATTGTGCTCTGATTTCGGTCCTTGATACCTCTAACGATAGCACTCTGGACCTATAATTATTGTGCCAACACGCAGTTAGATTGCTTGATTATTTCCAGACATTTTACAGAAAATTCGATTTACTTGAAAATCACTTTACTATAATTCACCAAATTTTGAGCCAGAAAAATCCAAAATCTGCAATTGTGCTCTGATTTCAATACTTGATATCTCTAACGATAGCTTTCTGAACCTATAATTATTGCGCCAACTCGCAGGTAGATTGCTTCATTATTTCCAGACATTTTACAGACAATTTGATTTCCTTGAAAACCACCTTACTGTAATTCACCAAATTTTGAGCCAGAAAAATTCAAAATCTGCAATTGTGCACTGATTTCGGTTCTAGATACCTCTAACGATAGTACTCTGAACCTAGTATTATTGTGCCAACACGCAGTTAGATTGCCTCATTATTTCCAGACATTTTACAGAAAATTCGATTTCCTTGAAAATCACCTTACTATAATTCATCAAATTTTGAGCCAGAAAAATCCAAAATCTGCAATTGTGCTCTGATTTTGGTCTGTAATACCTCTAACGATAGCACTCTGGACCTATAATTATTGTGCCAATAAGCAGTTAGATAGCTTGATTATTTCCAGACATTTTACAGAAAATTCGATTTCCTTGAAAATCACCTTACTATAATTCACCAAATTCAGAGCACAATTGCAGATTTAGGATTTTTTTGGCTCAAAATTTGGTGAATTATGGTAAGGTGATTTTCAATGAAATCGAATTTTCTGTAAAATGTCTTGAAATAATCAAATTTTGAGCCAGAAAAATCCAAAATCTGCAATTGTGCTCCGATTTCGGTCCTTGATACCTCTAACGATAGCTTTCTGAACCTATAATTATTGTGCCAACAAGCAGTTAGATTGCTTGATTATTTCCAGACATTTTACAGAAAATTCGATTTCCTTGAAAATCACCTTACTATAATTCATCAAATTTTGAGCCAGAAAAATCCAAAATCTGCAATTGTGCTCTGATTTTGGTCTGTAATACCTCTAACGATAGCACTCTGGACCTATAATTATTGTGCCAATAAGCAGTTAGATAGCTTGATTATTTCCAGACATTTTACAGAAAATTCGATTTCCTTGGAAACCACCTTACTATAATTCACCAAATATTGAGCCAGAAAAATCCAAAATCTGCAATTGTGCTCTGATTTTGGTCCTTAATACCTCTAACGATAGCACACTGGACCTATAATTATTGTGCCAACAAGCAGTTAGATTGCTTGATTATTTCCAGACATTTTACAGAAAATTCGATTTCCTTGAAAATCACCTTACTATAATTCACCAAATTCAGAGCACAATTGCAGATTTAGGATTTTTTTGGCTCAAAATTTGGTGAATTATGGTAAGGTGATTTTCAAGGAAATCGAATTTTCTGTAAAATGTCTGGAAATAATCAAATTTTGAGCCAGAAAAATCCAAAATCTGCAATTGTGCTCTGATTTTGGTCTGTAATACCTCTAACGATAGCACTCTGGACCTATAATTATTGTGCCAATAAGCAGTTAGATAGCTTGATTATTTCCAGACATTTTACAGAAAATTCGATTTCCTTGGAAACCAACTTACTATAATTCACCAAATTTTGAGCCAGAAAAATCCAAAATCTGCAATTGTGCTCCGATTTCGGTCCTTGATACCTCTAACGATAGCTTTCTGAACCTATAATTATTGTGCCAACACGCAGGTAGATTGCTTCATTATTTCCAGACATTTTACAGAAAATTCGATTTCCTTGAAAATCACCTTACCATAATTCACCAAATTTTGAGCCAGAAAAATCCAAAATCTGCAATTGTGCTCTGATTTCAATACTTGATATCTCTAACGATAGCTTTCTGAATCTATAATTATTGTGCCAACTCGCAGGTAGATTGCTTGATTATTTCCAGACATTTTACAGAAAATTCGATTTCCTTGGAAACCACCTTACTATAAATTCACCAAATTTTGAGCCAGAAAAATCCAAAATCTGCAATTGTGCTCCGATTTCGGTCCTTGATACCTCTAACGATAGCTTTCTGAACCTATAATTATTGTGCCAACACGCAGGTAGATTGCTTCATTATTTCCAGACATTTTACAGAAAATTCGATTTCCTTGAAAATCACCTTACTATAAATTCACCAAATTTTGAGCCAGAAAAATCCAAAATCTGCAATTGTGCTCTGATTTTGGTCCTTAATACCTCTAACGATAGCACACTGGACTTATAATTATTGTGCCAACACGCAGTTAGATTGCTTGATTATTTCCAGACATTTTACAGAAAATTCGATTTCCTTGAAAATCACCTTACTATAATTCATCAAATTTTGAGCCAGAAAAATCCAAAATCTGCAATTGTGCTCTGATTTTGGTCTGTAATACCTCTAACGATAGCACTCTGGACCTATAATTATTGTGCCAATAAGCAGTTAGATAGCTTGATTATTTCCAGACATTTTACAGAAAATTCGATTTCCTTGGAAACCACCTTACTATAATTCACCAAATTTTGAGCCAGAAAAATTCAAAATCTGTAATTGTGCTCTGATTTTGGTCCTTAATACCTCTAACGATAGCACACTGGACCTATAATTGTTGTGCCAAGGATCAGTTAGATTGTTTCATTATTTCCAGACATTTTACAGAAAATTCGATTTCCTTGAAAATCACCTTACTATAATTCACCAAATTCAGAGCACAATTGCAGATTTAGGATTTTTTTGGCTCAAAATTTGGTGAATTATGGTAAGGTGATTTTCAAGGAAATCGAATTTTCTGTAAAATGTCTGGAAATAATCAAATTTTGAGCCAGAAAAATCCAAAATCTGCAATTGTGCTCCGATTTCGGTCCTTGATACCTCTAACGATAGCTTTCTGAACCTATAATTATTGTGCCAACACGCAGGTAGATTGCTTGATTATTTCCAGACATTTTACAGAAAATTCGATTTCCTTGAAAATCACCTTACTATAATTCATCAAATTTTGAGCCAGAAAAATCCAAAATCTGCAATTGTGCTCTGATTTTGGTCTGTAATACCTCTAACGATAGCACTCTGGACCTATAATTATTGTGCCAATAAGCAGTTAGATAGCTTGATTATTTCCAGACATTTTACAGAAAATTCGATTTCCTTGGAAACCACCTTACTATAATTCACCAAATTTTGAGCCAGAAAAATCCAAAATCTGCAATTGTGCTCCGATTTCGGTCCTTGATACCTCTAACGATAGCTTTCTGAACCTATAATTATTGTGCCAACACGCAGGTAGATTGCTTCATTATTTCCAGACATTTTACAGAAAATTCGATTTCCTTGAAAATCACCTTACCATAATTCACCAAATTTTGAGCCAGAAAAATCCAAAATCTGCAATTGTGCTCTGATTTCAATACTTGATATCTCTAACGATAGCTTTCTGAACCTATAATAATTGTGCCAACTCGCAGGTAGATTGCTTGATTATTTCCAGACATTTTACAGAAAATTCGATTTCCTTGGAAACCACCTTACTATAAATTCACCAAATTTTGAGCCAGAAAAATCCAAAATCTGCAATTGTGCTCCGATTTCGGTCCTTGATACCTCTAACGATAGCTTTCTGAACCTATAATTATTGTGCCAATGCGCAGTTAGATTGCTTCATTATTTCCAGACATTTTACAGAAAATTCGATTTCCTTGAAAACCACCTTACTATAATTCACCAAATTTTGAGCCAGAAAAATTCAAAATCTGTAATTGTGCTCTGATTTTGGTCCTTAATACCTCTAACGATAGCACACTGGACCTATAATTGTTGTGCCAAGGATCAGTTAGATTGTTTCATTATTTCCAGACATTTTACAGAAAATTCGATTTCCTTGAAAATCACCTTACTACAATTCATCAAATTTTGAGCCAGCAAAATCCAAAATCTGCAATTGTGCTCTGATTTCGGTCCTTAATACCTCTAACGATAGCACTCTGAACCTATAATTATTGTGCCAATGCGCAGTTAGATTGCCTCATTATTTCCAGACATTTTACAGAAAATTCGATTTCCTTGGAACCCACCTCACTATAATTCACCAAATTTTGAGCCAGAAAAATCCAAAATCTGCAATTGTGCTCTGATTTTGGTCCTTAATACCTCTAACGATAGCACTCTGAACCTATAATTATTGTGCCAATGCGCAGTTAGATTGCTTCATTATTTCCAGACATTTTACAGAAAATTCGATTTCCTTGGAAACCACCTTACTATAATTCACCAAATTTTGAGCCAGAAAAATCCAAAATCTGCAATTGTGCTCTGATTTTGGTCCTTAATACCTCTAACGATAGCACTCTGGACCTATAATTGTTGTGCCAAGGATCAGTTAGATTGCTTCATTATTTCCAGACATTTTACAGAAAATTCGATTTCCTTGAAAATCACCTTACTATAATTCATAAAATTTTGAGCCAGAAAATATCAAAATCTGCAATTGTGCTCTGATTTTGGTCCTTAATACCTCTAACGATAGCACACTGGACCTATAATTATTGTGCCAACAAGCAGTTAGATTGCTTCATTATTACCAGATATTTTACAGAAAATTCGATTTCCTTGAAAACCACCTTACTATAATTCACCAAATTTTGAGCCAGAAAAATCCAAAATCTGCAATTGTGCTCTGATTTCGGTCCTTGATACCTCTAACGATAGCTTTCTGAACCTATAATTATTGTGCAAACTCGCAGGTAGATTGCTTGATTATTTCCAGACATTTTACAGAAAATTCGATTTCCTTGAAAATCACCTTACTATAATTCACCAAATATTGAGCCAGAACAATCCAAAATCTGCAATTGTGCTCTGATTTCGGTCCTTGATACCTCTAACGATAGCACTCTGAACCTATAATTATTTTGCCAACACGCAGTTAGATTGCTTGATTATTTCCAGACATTTTACAGAAAATTCGATTTCCTTGAAAATCACCTTACTATAATTCACCAAATTTTGAGCCAGAAAAATCCAAAATCTGCAATTGTGCTCTGATTTTGGTCTGTAATACCTCTAACGATAGCACTCTGGACCTATAATTATTATGCCAATAAGCCGTTAGATAGCTTGATTATTTCCAGACATTTTACAGAAAATTCGATTTCCTTGAAAACCACCTTACTATAATTCACCAAATATTGAGCCAGAAAAATCCAAAATCTGCAATTGTGCTCTGATTTCGGTCCTTGATACCTCTAACGATAGCTTTCTAAACCTATAATTATTTTGCCAATGCGCAGTTAGATTGCTTCATTATTTCCAGATTTCCAGACATTTTACAGAAAATTCGATTTCCTTGGAAACCACCTTACTATAATTCACCAAATATTGAGCCAGAAAAATCCAAAATCTGCAATTGTGCTCTGATTTTGGTCTGTAATACCTCTAACGATAGCACTCTGGACCTATAATTATTATGCCAGTAAGCCGTTAGATAGCTTGATTATTTCCAGACATTTTACAGAAAATTCGATTTCCTTGAAAACCACCTTACTATAATTCACCAAATTTTGAGCCAGAAAAATCCAAAATCTGCAATTGTGCTCTGATTTTGGTCCTTAATACCTCTAACGATAGCACACTGGACCTATAATTATTGTGCAAACTCGCAGGTAGATTGCTTGATTATTTCCAGACATTTTACAGAAAATTCGATTTCCTTGAAAATCACCTTACTATAATTCACCAAATATTGAGCCAGAAAAATCCAAAATCTGCAATTGTGCTCTGATTTCGGTCCTTGATACCTCTAACGATAGCTTTCTGAACCTATAATTATTTTGCCAATGCGCAGTTAGATTGCTTCATTATTTCCAGACATTTTACAGAAAATTCGATTTCCTTGAAAATCACCTTACTATAATTCACCAAATTTTGAGCCAGAAAAATCCAAAATCTGCAATTGTGCTCTGATTTTGGTCTGTAATACCTCTAACGATAGCACTCTGGACCTATAATTATTATGCCAATAAGCCGTTAGATAGCTTGATTATTTCCAGACATTTTACAGAAAATTCGATTTCCTTGAAAACCACCTTACTATAATTCAACAAATTTTGAGCCAGAAAAATCCAAAATCTGCAATTGTGCTCTGATTTCGGTACTTGATACCTCTAACGATAGCTTCCTGAACCTATAATTATTGTGCAAACTCGCAGGTAGATTGCTTGATTATTTCCAGACATTTTACAGAAAATTCGATTTCCTTGAAAACCACCTTACTATAATTCACCAAATTTTGAGCCAGAAAAATCCAAAATATGCAATTGTGCTCTGATTTCGGTCCTTGATACCTGTAACGATAGCTTTCTGAACCTATAATTATTGTCCCAACTCGCAGGTAGATTGCTTGATTATTTCCAGACATTTTACAGAAAATTCGATTTCCTTGAAAATCACCTTACTATAATTCACCAAATATTGAGCCAGAAAAATCCAAAATCTGCAATTGTGCTCTGATTTCGGTCCTTGATACCTCTAACGATAGCTTTCTGAACCTATAATTATTTTGCCAATGCGCAGTTAGATTGCTTGATTATTTCCAGACATTTTACAGAAAATTCGATTTCCTTGAAAATCACCTTACTATAATTCACCAAATTTTGAGCCAGAAAAATCCAAAATCTGCAATTTTGCTCTGATTTTGGTCTGTAATACCTCTAACGATAGCACTCTGGACCTATAATTATTATGCCAATAAGCCGTTAGATAGCTTGATTATTTCCAGACATTTTACAGAAAATTCGATTTCCTTGAAAACCACCTTACTATAATTCACCAAATATTGAGCCAGAAAAATCCAAAATCTGCAATTGTGCTCTGATTTCGGTCCTTGATACCTGTAACGATAGCTTTCTGAACCTATAATTATTTTGCCAATGCGCAGTTAGATTGCTTCATTATTTCCAGACATTTTACAGAAAATTCGATTTCCTTGAAAACCACCTTACTATAATTCACCAAATTTTGAGCCAGAAAAATCCAAAATCTGCAATTGTGCTCTGATTTTGGTCCTTAATACCTCTAACGATAGCACACTGGACCTATAATTATTGTGCAAACTCGCAGGTAGATTGCTTCATTATTTCCAGACATTTTACAGAAAATTCGATTTCCTTGAAAATCACCTTACTATAATTCACCAAATATTGAGCCAGAAAAATCCAAAATCTGCAATTGTGCTCTGATTTCGGTCCTTGATACCTCTAACGATAGCTTTCTGAACCTATAATTATTTTGCCAATGCGCAGTTAGATTGCTTCATTATTTCCAGACATTTTACAGAAAATTCGATTTCCTTGAAAATCACCTTACTATAATTCACCAAATTTTGAGCCAGAAAAATCCAAAATCTGCAATTGTGCTCTGATTTTGGTCTGTAATACCTCTAACGATAGCACTCTGGACCTATAATTATTATGCCAATAAGCCGTTAGATAGCTTGATTATTTCCAGACATTTTACAGAAAATTCGATTTCCTTGAAAACCACCTTACTATAATTCAACAAATTTTGAGCCAGAAAAATCCAAAATCTGCAATTGTGCTCTGATTTCGGTACTTGATACCTCTAACGATAGCTTTCTGAACCTATAATTATTGTGCAAACTCGCAGGTAGATTGCTTGATTATTTCCAGACATTTTACAGAAAATTCGATTTCCTTGAAAACCACCTTACTATAATTCACCAAATATTGAGCCAGAAAAGACTAAAATCTGCAATTGTGCTCTGATATAGGTCTTTACTACCTCAAATGATAGCTCAAACGACAGCCACCGCTGGTGGAAGCATTTTTGAATTTTTAAATATATATAATAAATTTAAAATAAATATTTTTTTTACGAAAATAAATAAATTCGACTGATTCGACAGTCAGAGCCCAAATACTAAATTAATCTCAACATTGCTTCGAAAATGAATTTTTTAGATTTTATATTTGCAATATTCTAGTTTCTTATATTTTGACAGATAACTCACAAACATAAAAGATCAATGAGTTGTTCTTGTTCGATTAACGCCGAAATTGATATTGCTTTTCCATAGAGGGGAAAATAATCAATCGAAAACGACATTAGAAAACAAACAAAAGAAATGCCTAATATCCCAGCAAGCAGTTATTAATTTGAAAATTGATTTCGAAAACCGCCGGTTTTAGCTTCGTTCAAAATAACGACACAACAAATCCACGGATTTATCTACGTTTAAAATTACCAAAAATAACCACGGCTAAATCAGTATCCTTGAGATGTATCCTAAAAATACGAGCCTTAACGATTTATACTAAATATTTTGAATTATAAATATGAATTTAATTATTCATAAATTGGTCGATAACAGCCCCCGACCCAAACCCCATTATGCGAGGTCTGTAAGTACTTTATAGTCGCTACTGGTCAAAAGTAGGTGAATAATTTGGTTAAACGAAAACCAAATGCGACAAAAAATGATTCGATTTTCTTTACTAGGTGACTTTGTGCAAGCAAATACCAAACAAATGAAATTAAATTGGACGTTGTTTGGAAAAAAATCGAACTCTCCAATTAAATATTTGCGACATACGCAACAAAAAAATACAAAAAATGCACATTAAACAAATACAAAATAGAATTAGGTCGAATATAGGTTAACAGTTCACCTATTGACCAAAAACCATAAAAACGAAAACATGTCTATATCATGGTAGAGAGATAAACAACCGATAATCATGTTTTCAAAACTTGGAAATATACCAATGACGCATATCACACACTAAACCCAAAAAAGAAAAATTTATAACCAAAGTCATCCTCAGATTTAATTTGGATTGCACTAAAAATGTATTCACAAAATTTGATAACACAAAAATATAAAATACACAAATCGTTTTAAAGTGTAATTAATGCAACGACGACATCGCAATACGAACGATAAAAAAAATGTATCCAATCCAAATTCAAAGTATAATGACCGCAAGAGAGACATTCATACAAAAATGTGTACTGAGTTGCGGTGCAACATTTGATGCAACATACTATAAAAACACAATAAATTAACTTACTTGCACTTCATCGAGTAATTGTTCTCGCGTTAATTTCCCTTTGTAGTAAGCATTAATCCCATTCGATTGAAGCAAATTAATGCATGCACTATCAACTTGATCACAGATCAATACATTTTTTATATCGACCGGCATTTTAATCACTTATTTGTCACACACAGTTTATTCCTCCTTTTTGTTTTTTTTTTTATTATTTAGACGACAACAATTTGTGTTGTTTAACGGTTGGTATGCGAGAATGCAATGAAACACGATCTCAGTTTTGTTTATAAAGAGCCTATATACAACTAGTAATCGTCGGTCGTTTATTGAATTTATGATGAGATTGGAAAAATGTATTGGTGTGGATTTTGTATTATTAGCGCTTTTATCAGTTTTCAGTTTTATTTTTTGAACCCTTTCAGACCTTTTGGAATGTTTTTTTCTTATTCGTTATGCAATAATCGCGTATTTAGTAAAGACATTTATGAAGGTTGTTGACATTGGAATAAGATACGGGACTGCACCTAAGACAAAAAAAAACAAGTTTACGATTATGTATATTTTGTGTAGACAGAGTAAAGAGAAGAATTGGATTACCAATTGGTGATAAGCTGAATGATTCAGTATTCGGGTCAAAAAACAAAATTCTAGAAAAATGAGGATTACGCTAATCTCAATTTCTAAATTAAAACCTGTTCGTGTTTCGTATGAAAATAAATCTTCTGTGAACCAAAGCCAAATCAAATATTTGATCTTGTAGTAAGCCAAATTATCTGTATACATTGTACTTTACATTGCACATCAACAAGTAAATTTTCCATTTCCTCTCTATGCATTCTCTACGACGTTCTAATTTTTTTTAATTACGACAAATGCAAATTGTGTATTTCTCCGAATGTTTGTCTTGCTTCAAACAGACAAATAAATATTATTGTTACGGGAGCTTTGTTTATGTGATGGTTCGATCGGGATTTGATGGTACGCATGAACAAGGTCGATAGTCAAGAAAACTGTACAACCCGCGAGTTTGTACGAAAAGTCCAATGGATTCGGTATGGGATACCTGTCAGGAACTGTAACTCGATTTAGGGAACGGTAATCACCGTATGGTCTCCAGTTTCCATTCTTTTTCAAAACAAGGTGAAGAGGGCTTGCCCACGGACTTTTGCTCGGACGACAAATACCTTGTGCTAACATGTTGTCGAATTTGGCTTTTGCGATAAGGAGTTTATCTGATGCTAAACGACGTGTTTTCGCGAAGATCGGTTGTCCAGTTGTTTCTAACTGATGCGTGACGTTATGTTTGATAGCAGGGCTGCTTAATAAGCGACTAGTTATCTCTGGGAATTGTTTAAGCAGATTGTGAACCTTTGTAGGGACTGTTGTCTGCGATAACAAATTCCCAACGAAATTCGCGACGTAAACCAATGTCTATTTTTAACAATTTGGTACCATACGCTAACACCGCTGTGCCATTAGCAGCGTATAGATTTAACGTAGATGTCGCTTTCGCTGGTTTAAAATGTTTAACTGGAACTATTGATAAATACGCGCCGGTATCGATTAGAAACTTAAGTTTGTTTGTAGAATCAAATATAATAAGGCTACTGGAAGTGGTGTCATCATTGACTGTCGCCAACGTTTGATGACACTTTAAAAATTTGGTTTTGAACGGGTTGAGTCTTTGGTATTACCATTATTATTGTTTTCAGACTGAAATGTACATCTGTCGCGATGCATTTTTGAGCCTTATCACCAAACTTGTAATTATAATAGCAAATTTTATATTTGCTGTTAAGCCTGCGTCTAAAGCTAGAGCGACTGCGTGCACCGTGCTGGCTAGAATACACCTGTGAACGTGGTCGTGCATCAGATATCTTATTATTGCTAGTCCCAATCAACTGTTTGACTTCACTTTGAATGCTGTTACGAAAACGGTCCAACAAACCCTCATTGTTCAGCGCTTGATTCGCTGTGGTGTTTGTAGATGGCACTTGTGGAGAAATTTCATCGATTGCGTTAACTCGCGAGTGCGACATTGCTTCGTAAACTGCATCGGCTCGTTCAGCCAATGTATTTGGGTCGATGTCGTTTTCAAAAAGTGTGAGTACCATTTGAACCTGTTGTGGTAGACGCGACATCCATAGTTCTTGGATAGTTTTCTCGGCGAAATCACTACCAGCGTTAAGCTTAAATTCACTTGTCACGCAATATAAGATCCGCGAACGTATTGTGTAGTCGCGGGTCGAGCGCGCTAACCGCATGTGAATATTTTGTACCCTCAGTTGTGATATTTGCGATTTGAAAAGGTTGTTCAAGAATATTGAACCACACTGATGGGTTTTGTGAAAAGAGGGGTTGTGGAGGCTTGAAAGCTACACGATTAACATGCGCGTCAGACGCGACTGTTTTAATTTTGTAATTACGCTAGTACGTGACAACGTCGTTTTCGTGTAATTTGGGATCAACGTCGGGGTTACCACTTTATGGCTCGTGATGCCGGAATCCACACTGTATGGTAGGTGTGTTGTGTATGAAGCGAGTGCGCTTAACGATGTATTAACATGCTTTATGTAACGTGGTGTTGTTCCATATTTGAGTTTAAATCTGACTCCATTAGATATAAAAAAACGTGCTATGATGAAAGTACGTGAACCGTTGTTTAGGGGGCTATCAAGCAACCGTATGAACTGCTATGCTATATATATATATGTAGCCGATTCGACCGCAACACAACCTTCAATGCCCGCAGCGCCGCCAATACAACCATCATCGCTAGCAGCGCCGCGCCCTACAGCAACTTGCTGCCATATGGGCAATCTATTTTCGAAATCGAAAATTTAAAAAAAAGCAAAAAGAAAAAACTTGACTTCCTTTTTTTGGGGAGTCGTCGTTCTGATACCTTCGACACACACTCATGTGTTATGGTATTATTCGTGAATTTCGTAAAAATTAAATAAATGTTTTTTGGGAAATGTTAATTAATAAAAGTTTAAATTAATTAACTAATATTTTTTATTTGTACCCAAGCGAAGTGCTACAAAGTGGTGACCCAAGACGTCTCTTCTTAGAATTTTTCACGCAAGCTAACCTAAAGTGAAAAACGTGCTCAAGAAAAAACAAAAAATATGACAAACGCAGAGGCAAAACAAAGTGGCGATGATGAATCGCAAAATATAAATGCTAACGTTGTGATTCCGCGAATACCGATGCCGAAATTAATTGATAGTTTGCATAACCTGCAAAATTATTTCTCCAGCTTGGAATTTTGGTTCGAGGCTAGCAGCGTGAGCAGCGATACTAAAAAATATTGTTCAGTAATGGCACAAATTCCACTCGATGACCTAGGTGCATTACAAACGCAAATCGGCGAAGCTCCAGTAAGCGGCAAATATACACATATTAAGCCAATTATTATCGCTTTTTATTCAAATTCGCAGCAAAGGCGATTTCGCGAAGCGATAAGTGAAGTGCAACTCGGCGATTCAAAACCGAGCAAGTTATATCAAAAATTAAAGAGTTTAACATACGATTCTTTGACCGAAACTGCACTTTTTGAATTATGGGCTGCTCGACTACCAGAGATGGCGCACGCCGCAATAATTCAAATGAAAAATTCGCCAATTGGCGACCAACTGGCCGCAGCCGATACATTAGTGGAGTCGATTCGTTTGCGTACTATCGGTGATCGCACGATTTATCAAACAACTCCGCAGCCACCTTTAATTCTAGAAAATGCGAGAACGACACCGACGCCGCCTGCTGAAATCAACTTATTCGAAAAGTTAAGTAACCGAATCACAGAACTTGAGCGAAAATCCAGTATCAATCACGGCAGCAGTAAATCATTCAACGCCAACAGGTCTCCGGAACAATCATCTCGTATTGAGCATCCTAATTGCTGGTATCATTGGAAGTTTGGTACCAAAGCAACACGTTGCCGTAAGCCGTGCACATTCAACGCCACGAATGCTGCCACATCAAATCAATATTGAAGCCAGCTGCCTGCGTCGAATTCAGGTAGCGAACAGCCTGAATCCAAATTTGTAAACCGATTGAAGATACATGATAAGTCCACAAATATCGGATTTTTGATCGATACGGGCGCCGACGTATCGGTACTACCTCTCAATCAGTTCGCAGGCAACCGCCAATCAACAGACATTAAATTGTTCGCAGCAAACGGCACTGAAATTAAAACATACGGCACAACAACACTGAAGATAAATCTCGGATTACGACGTGACTTCGTGTGGACGTTTGTAGTCGCCGATGTAACAACGCCAATCATCGGCGCAGATTTCATTACCAGATTCGGATTATTAATTGATTTGATGCGAAAAAGGATAATCGATCCAAGCACTGGTTTAAACTCAAATTGTTTGCGAATCATGGTAAAAGATGCAACTGAATACAAGGCATATGTAAACCCGATTTATGCTGATCTTCTCGAAGAATACAACCAGATTACAAAACTACCAGTGCCATGAAGCAAAATTTCTACCGCCGTAATTCATCAAATCATCATGACAGGACAACCCGTCTACGCTCGACCTCGGCGTTTGGAACCAGAAAAACTCGAAGCAGCTCGAAAGGAATTCGATTGTCTAATAGAAGCGGGAATATGCCGACCGTCAAGCAGTTGTTGGGCAAGCCCGCTTCATATGGTAAAGAAATCCGATGGTTCGTGGCGCCCGAGCGGCGATTATCGCGCTTTGAACGCCATCACAGTTCCGGATCGTTATCCCATACCATATCTCAACGACTTCGTCGGTAATTTGCAGGGTAAGACCATTTTCTCAAAGATCGACTTGCAAAAGGCCTTCCACCAAGTTCCAGTCGCCGAGGAGGACATTAAAAAAACGGCTATTACGACCCCATTCGGGCTGTTTGAGTTCAAATTCATGACGTTTGGACTTTGTAATGCTGCGCAAACGTTTCAACGTTTAATCCATGAAGTTTGCCGTGGCCTCGATTTCGTCTTCGCATACATAGACGATTTGTGCATCGCCTCGACGACGCCCGAAGAGCATCATGAACACTTGCGAATGCTGTTTCAAAGACTGAAACAGTACAACTTGGCAATAAATTTGGGGAAATGTGAATTCGGTAAGCAAGAAATCGAGTTTCTGGGACATCGCGTGTCATCTCGAGGTTTTTTGCCACTACCCGAGAAGGTCCAAGCAATTAAAACTTTTCCACTTCCGGCGATGGTCAAGCAATTGAAAAGTTTTTTGGCAACACTCAATTTTTACCGCAAGTTCATGCCAAACGCCATCGAAACGCAAGCCAAGTTACTTGAGATGATCCCAGGAAACAAGAAAAACGATCGAACTTTGCTTAACTGGACAGATGAAGCAAAAAATGCATTTGAAAAATGCAAACTCGATTTGTCCAACGCAGCTTTACTCGCTCATCCATCAAAAACGGCAGAACTATCGCTTTATGTCGACGCTTCCGACATTGCTGCTGGTGCAGTACTGCATCAAGTTGTAGACAACGCGCTACAACCACTTGGATTTTTCTCAAAGAAATTCGACAAGACGCAGCTTCGCTACAGCACGTATGATCGCGAACTCACAGCAATGTATTTGGCAGTGAAACATTTCAAATTCATGCTGCAAGGAAGAAGATGTCACATCTATACTGATCATAAACCGCTCACCTTTGCATTCGCTCAAAAACTCGAAAAAGCCAACGATCGTCAAGCAAGGCAACTAGATTACATCGGACAAATAACCACCGATATTAGACACGTAAAAGGAGCTGAGAATGTGACTGCGGACCTCTTGTCACGAGTCGAAAGCATCTATTCCACTGCCGAGATCGACTACGAAAAGTTAGCAGATGATCAACGAAACGATAATGAATTAAAATTGCTCCTCGAAAAAGGTAATATCGACGTTTCAATTAAGCTAAAACTTTTTACCATTCCAGGCAGTTCGAAGCGACTTTTTTGCGACTACTCAACAGACAACATTCGTCCATTTGTTACTGGAAGATTCCGAAACCAATTCACTCAAGCGATCCACGACATCTCGCATCCTGGAGTACGTGCCACGGCTAGATTGATGACCAAACGATTCGTTTGGCCTGGCATTCGATCTGATGTCGCAAAATACGTTCGAAGCTGCCTGAAATGTCAACGTGCAAAAATTGGACGACATACACAAGCGCCGTTACAACAGTTCGACTCACCGAGTGAACGATTCGCTCATATAAACATCGATCTCGTCGGACCGTTTCCACCATCCGAGGGAAATCGCTACTGTCTTACGATCATCGACCGCTTCACACGTTGGCATGAAGCAATTCCGATCCCGGACATTTCAGCACCAACCGTTGCAAATGCACTCATCGCTGGTTGGATAGCAAAATATGGTGTGCCTAAAGCAATTACAACGGACCGAGGCGCCCAATTTGATTCGCATCTCTTCGACGAACTAATGCGGACGCTCGGAACTCAGCATTTTAGAACAACCGCATACCATCCGCAAGCAAATGGCCTAATCGAGAGATGGCATCGCACGCTGAAGTCAGCTATCCTCTGTCACAACACCGAAAAATAGGCCAGGCATTTACCAACAATTCTTCTCGGCCTTCGTGCAACGTATAAAGAAGATTTAAATGCATCACCGGCCGAACTTGTTTACGGTACAACACTTCGCTTACCTGGCGAATTTTTCGACGAGCAACCATCAAGGAAGACAGAATCGCAAACAGTCATCGATCTGCGAAACGCCATGCGTGACATTCGGCCAACGACGACGGCGTGGCATGGAAATAGAAAAGCATTCATACATGGTGACCTGAAAACAGCGACTCATGTATTTCTTCGTGACGATTCTATTCGCCCGAGCCTTACCCATCCATATAATGGACCTTTCGAAGTTCTTGATCGAACATCAAAATATTTCCGTTTGCGACTGCCAAATCGCGAATCAAACATCACTATCGACCGCCTTAAGCCAGCATATATGCCCGCGAACAGCGAAGCAACAAACGTGGAGCCGACGACAACAGTAAAAACACCAAACGAACCGGCTACTCCTACTAAGTTACCAACAGCAACGAAATCCACCCGATCTGGTCGACCGGTGCGAATCCCGGCTAAATTTATCGATGAACACCAATTTTCATCTAGGTGGGAAGTACTGTAGCCGATTCGACCGCAACACAACCTTCAATGCCCGCAGCGCCGCCAATGCAACCATCATCGCTAGCAGCGCCGCGCCCTACAGCAACTTGCTGCCATATGGGCAATCTATTTTCGAAATCGAAAATTTAAAAACAAAAAATCAAATTGACCGAAAAGCAAAAAGAAGTAAAACTTGACTTCCTTTTTTTTTAGTCGTCGTTCTGATACCTTCGACACACACTCATGTGTTATGGTATTATTCGTGAATTTCGTAAAAATTAAATAAATGTTTTTTGGGAAATGTTAATTAATAAAAGTTTAAATTAATTAACTAATATTTTTTATTTGTACTCAAGCGAAGTGCTACATATATATATATATATATATATATATATATATATATATATATATATATATATATATATATATATATATATATATATATATATATATATATATATATATATCAGGGGCGTAGCGTCTTTGGAAGCAAAGGAAGCACTGATTCCCTTTAATTCTACAATTCAAAATGAGGGCGATCTTATAATAGAACTTTCAAATAAAATAATTTACAACAACTCACGAAATCTCTTTCTAATACAAAATATATCTCCTCGCTCTAAGTTTTAAAAAAAGTAAAAAATACAAATGTACATACATTATTCTTTTTAAAATAAAGCCTAAAATAAAATAAAATTTCTCAAAGGAACTAAAATAAAATTTGATTATTTTTCTATGAAATATTACAGTGAATGAAATCACCTTCATCTGCATTATCTTCTATTTTCCAATTTTTGTTGATCACCTTACGATCAACAAAAAGTTGATGGTTCCCTAACCCAAATATATATATTAGAAAAAACGAAATGAAAGATTATTTACATAAATAGTATACAAAATAGAATGAGATGGGATGTATCTGTTCTATTTTATGTGATGGGATGTGGAAGAAAAAACAAAAATTGTGGAATGTGTGTGTAAAATACATTCATGCAGGAAGCATTATTAGTTTTGTGTTTCATCAAAACCAACAAAAATTAAAATGAAAAAACATGTGTGCATATAAAAGCAGGGCTAATCGTTTATGACAAATATTACATTAAAAAAAAGATATACTGACTTGCGTAAATGTGTTAGTGATTTTTATTTTATGTATTTTGAATATGAAATATGAAGATTTGTTTTATGTAGTTTTTTATACGGCGACGGGGATTCACCGGTGCATTTGCTTTGGTTTTGACTTTTTGAGCGATGTAAATATAATAATATTTTCTTTCAATCTATAACTACCAATACTCTGTCGCTTTTTGGTGTAAGTCGTACGTCATATATTTAGAATAGTCATTAAGTAATTCATTTAAATCGTGTGGAAGTGGTTGTGTTTTTTTTAATTTGGATTTTGGCTTTTGAAATAAAATCATAATTAACCAATATATCTGTTTCGATTATTTTGTGTGATAAATGTAAAGTTTATCAAAATTTTTGCAAGCCATTTGTTCGCAATTTAGAATTGCAAGATATATTTGTCATAATATTGTATTCAAAAGTTTATGAATTGAGGTTCTTGGTTAAAGAAATATAAATTTTTGTAAATTCGTGTAATTTTTGCCATTTATTGGATATCTGCCGTGTTTTACCATAATGCAACAGGGAAACCAACAATTAGAAGCTGTATGTTCGTGCGTAATTGAGAGTTTATTTGAAAGATCGTTTTTTTCGAGGCCATTTGAAGAAAAGCTCAAACTTATACGTAATGGAAAACCAACACCGAAATTAAATATAGTAACTCAAATTAAAAATTGTAAACGATATTTTTCACCAGAGTTTTATAAAACAACAGAATGGTTAACTGGTTGCGTTGCAACGTCCAAACTTTATTGCTGGCCGTGTTTGTTATTCAACAAAGAATATACTGTATGGAATAGGCAAGGCTTTTCCGATTTAAATAATTTAAGCAAGGCCATTAAGCGACACGGAACACAATCAAATTCCCATCTTTGTTCTATTCTAGAATTTAAAAAGTTTGGAAGTCAAAGTCGAATAGAAAATTCTCTAGATGCATCACGAAAACTTTCAATTCAACAACACAATGCGAAAGTTAAACATAACAGAGAACTTTTAAAAAATTTAATAGATGTGGTTTGTTTTTTAGGCATGCAGGAACTGGCTTTCCGAGGGCACAATGAGACAGAAACTTCTTTGAATAGGGGAAACTACATCGAATTAGTCAATTTATTAAGCGAGCACAACGCTTCTCTAAAATCACATTTAGACAGTGCTACTATATTTAAAGGGATATCACCCGACATACAAAATGCTTTGATATCGTCAGTGTCAGTAGTTATAAAGAAATATATTTTTATGGAAGTAGAAAAAACCAGTTACGTATCGCTAATCTTGGATGAATCTACCGATATTGCGACCAAGTCACAACTTTGTACGGTTTTAAGGTTTATCGATAAAAATGGCAATATTTTTGAGCGATTCATTTCATTTGTTGACGTTTCTGATGCAAGAACAGCTTCCGATTTAGCTGAATATGTTTTAAATTTTATAAATATCAACAAAATAAATTCGAAAATAGTCAGCCAAAGCTATGACGGGGCGCCTGTAATGGCAAGTGAAATCAATGGTTTACAAGCAAAAGTGAGACAATCAATTCCGAACGCTATTTTTATTTATTGTTTTGCGCATAAACTGAATATTATTCTCACACATTCATGTAAAAAAATTAAAGCCTGCCAATCTTTCTTCGGAGACTTATCGGCTATCGTTAGTTTTTTTAGTCATTCTTCAAAACGAATGGCAGCTCTTGATAAACTCGTTGCAAAACGATTGCCGAAAGTCGCACCTACCAGATGGAAGTATAACGGGACACTTGTTTCCGTTATTTTAGAACATAAAAACCAATTAATTGAGTTATTTTCATTAATTTTAAATGACGAATATAATATGTGGGACGGAAATACAAAAAATTCTGCTCGTGGCTTTTTATCCTTATTTTCCAATGGGAAATTTTTAATTTTACTCCATTTATTTAATAAAATTTTTCCGGAAACTGATATTCTGTATAATATATATCAAACTAAAGCCCATGATATTACATATTGCATTTCAAAAACAAATAGTTTTGTTGAGCATTTAGAAACATGTAAAAACCAATTTACTGAATTTTGGAAATTTATTTTAGAAAATATTGAAATAGATAACATAACCGGCCGGCGCGGTAACAATTTAAGTATAGAAGATCAATATAAAAGTCTTTATTGCGAAATATTCACCAATGTTATATCAGAAATTAAAGCACGATTTGAAGGTTTAAATAAATTTAAATTTTTTGGTTTGATGCAGTGCGATCGCTTCAAAGAATTTTCAAAGATATTTCCGATGGAATATTTTGAAAATTTAAAAGACACCTACTCCGAATTATTCGATTTTCCAACATTAAAGTCTGAGCTAACGGTAATGTATCGTGATTCCGACATACAAAATTGTTCCAATTTAAGAGAAATTTTACAATTTTTAATCGATAAAGATTTAGAAAATACATTTGTGGGATTTTCAAATTTATGTAAGCTGATTTACACCATAGCTCCAACAAGTACATCGGCCGAACGGAGCTTTTCAGCTCTAAAACGGATTAAAACTTATTTAAGGAATAGTACCGGTGCTAATCGTCTAAGTGGTTTAGCAACGATTTCTATTGAGAAAGACATAATAAAAAAACTAAAGGATTCCAACCGTTTTTACGATGAGGTTATAGATGACTTTGCAGCTTCTGAACGACGCTTAGAATTAGAATATAAAACATAATCTAATTTTCTGTTTTTTTTTTAATTTTCATTTTATTATTTTTTACTGAAAGTTATGTTGAATAATATTATAAAAGTTAATAAAAAGTATGAATGAAACTACGCAAAAGAGTTTTAATCCGGTCTTCACGCGTTATGGTGTTGCAGAATGTCAAGTGCTTCCCTACCTCTAAAACCCAGACTACGCCACTGATATATATATATATATATATATATATATATGTATAAACTAGAGGGTTATATTGATGCACAGATTGAACGTTTTATACGGGAACACGTTTTCCGCTGTTTGATTAACACAAAAAATCACAAGCACTGTATGCAATTGTATTACCAAACTTTATTATTTTTTCAGTTTAATGGTTCTAATTTAATACAAAATTTCATTTACAGAAATTAAATGTAAAGTTTACATATGTTATGTAATTAATTTAATGAGAAAAATGATTGCCGAAAATGGCGTCGGTTTTCTTTATTTTTCTTCTTTTCAAGAGTTACCGAACAATTAATTTTTATCGTTTTTGACAGGAAAAAAAGGTACTAAAATAAATATTACCAGATGAAATAGTTTTCTGTACTGTTGACATTGACATTTTAACCTATAAGCAACGAATTTAGAATTTGGGACGCTACAAGTTATTGACGCATGTATATATTTTAAGGATGGATAAAATTAAATTGATTGCAATTATTGTTTCTTAATCCATTTATTAGGTGCCATGTCATGGTGAAAGCAAAAGAGAAATACTGTAAAACTTCCGAAAGTGGCCACCTCTCTTTTGACCAGCTCCCTAAATTGATCATATTTTGTTACAATTGAAGAAAATTTTTGTTTTCAGCCTAATTTTGAATTTCTAAATTATTACATTGTTTTATTGCTTAAACTAACCACCAACGTAAATAGACCAACATTTTAAATGATCACTTTAGAGGTTTCACAGTAAATATTTTTTTTAGTTCCAGAAAGACTATAATTACATAAAATTAAGTTGAAATAACATAAATTAGTATGAAAAATAAAAATTCATTAATTCCGGAATAATCGAAATTAAAATATAGGCCGGTATTCCAGAATATCGAAATTGGATGCCCTAATAATCAGACATAGCTGTTGTGGTACTATGTTGAAACAAAATGACACACACGAAAACAAACGAATTATTGTCCAAAAAATTACGCTTAAAAGGACGAAAATGCAAAGTAAACTTAATAACAATACAAAGAGTAGCAATTGATCGTGATAGTGAAATCCCGAAGGATGCTATGAGGCAGGAGAAGATTCTGGATGCCTGAACATTTAAAAATTATGTTTGTTTTAAATGAAATTAATTTGTTAAACCTTTTCATTAACGTAAATTGAATTAACTAAAGATGAATTAAATAATTTGACAAAATAATGCAATGCATCCTGAAATAGTACAATTTTGTATTAGATTTGTGCCCCTATACACAAAATGTAAATTCAAATGTGTTGAGTCCGTTATTTTTACAGAAGACGAGATTATAATACAAAATCCAAATATAAATCCAAGGGGTCAATTCTCGTTCTATGAAAAAATCTAATGAAAAAAATGTTTCCATTTTGTTTCCATCAAGTCTTTTCCATTTATAACATTTCACACAATGACAATAAGCGATCCTCGATGTCCAAATGAAAAAGAATCGTGAAAAGAAACGCTGATGTGGTTTTCCTGTTGCAACAAAAAACAGATTCGGAGTCAAATCCGAGTTGAAAAATTGTTGACTGTTGAACAGTTTTTTGACGTTTTAACTGGAACAGCCAAAAATCCGGATTGTGCGATTTTTTGTTTTTTATATGGTTGTGTGAATATACGTATTAATTGTCAAATTCTATTTTTATAATTAGATTGTTAATACTGATGAATTTTTCCGTAAATTAATAAATAATTTATTGTAATCATGTTATTTGTTGTATTATTTGTTAATTATTTTACTGTTTTTTAAATATATTTTTCCGCATATTTATTTTGATGTTTAAATGACATTTCGATGACATTTAAATGTAATTGTGTTAGTAATCGCTCCGAAAAATTTTACCGAGCGACGAATGACAGCTGCTGTCACTTGGGTTTCGCTCCGAATCTGTTTTTTGTTGCAACAGAAAAACGACATGAATAAGTTGTTTTCATATTAAGTTACACTGTAAACACAAATTTTATCGAGTTTCATTTACATTTCCGCTAGGTGATACAGCAATTGGTTTAAAGATTAGCTAAATAAATTATAAAGTAGATTTAGTTAATCAGTTTTCGACGTTGCCTGTCAAAATATAAAACAAATTATAAAAATGACCAAATTATTTTTAAAACTTAACTAAATTAATTATTTGGAGGCTTTTCTTAAATAAACGGAATAGTTTTTAATAGATTTACTTATTAGTTAAGTTTAAAGTGAATCATATTTTAGTTTTAATGCACATTTAATGCTAAAAATACAAATATAGTGTTACGTTTTTGCCTTGTCAATCAAGGTTCGTATCACTGGATTGTGAATAAAACAAAATCAATTCAATTTATCACCAACGAATTTATTTATTGAACAATAACAATTTATTCAACACAAGTAATTAATGATAATTCACAAAATCACTTTTTATAAATTATTCTCAAATTTTACTGTACACTTATAATTTTTATTTCCACAAAAACACTTTTTAAATCACTTTTTAATTCCTTTTTAATCTTCACACTGTCGCTTACCAAATACTACTAATAATCTTACAAGTTTACACTATCGCGTTCCAAATATGTACTAATAACCCAATTCGATCTCGTTCGCCTTTTTCTATACACAAACCAAACTTCTCGAAAGTTCATGACTTTTCCAATTAGAATAGCGTAGAAACATTTAGAACAATTTTTATCATGGAACATTCCATTTTAGTACAGTTAGACATTTAGCTATGAATTTAACTTATTCTATTACACGCTAGGTGTCACCGTCACAATAGTTTTTACATAATTTTATTTCCATGTTGTGACGGTGACACCTATGGTGTGATAGAATAAGTTAAACTAATAGCTCAATGTTTTACTGTACTAAAATGGAATTTTCCATGATAAAACAGTTCTAAACGTTTCTACACTATTCTAACTGGAAAAGTCATGAACTTTCGAGAAGTTTTGTTTGTATATATAAAAAGGCGAACAAGATCGAATTGGATTATTAGTATTAGGGAAGCGATAGTGTAAAGATTAAAAAGTAGTAATAAAAAGTGATTTAAAAAGTGTTGTAGTGCGAAATAAAATTTATACTCGTAAGTGTACAGTAAAATTGTGTGAAAATTATTTAAAGTAATTTTATGAATTATCGTTAGTAAATAGTGTTGTTATAATTTTTGTGTGACATAAATAAATTCGTTGGTGATAAATTGAATTGATTTTGTTTTATTCTCAATCCAGTGATACGAACCTTGATTGACAAGGCAAAAACGTAACAATATTTATGATGTTCTCACCGCCAAAATGGTCGGTGAGAAAGTTTTATTGATATGAAAAGATTTTGACGTCATTTTTTCCTTTTCAAGGAACATGAATCGGAAATGTGTATTTCTCATTGAAAATACTTTTCATAATACTTTTCACGGAACGAGAATTGACCGGCCGGTTTATTATACGTTTAAAAAACGTATAACTGATTTTACATGAGATTTAAATAAAATTCAATTAAGACACTTATGACTAAGTTTTATATTGAACTCGATCCGGCATCTTGTTGTTACGAGTCGAGCATCTCAAAGATGAAGCCACGATAAGCTTTACTCAGGTTATGGAGCTCGGCGGTGTTGTAGCTGGTTCAACTAACAGTGATTCAGGTTGTTTAGTAGCTTCGCTTTCTTTCGACCCCGTCGGATACACAGGTATCATTCAATTCAGTCGGTTTCTCAAAAGGCAGAGTAGCCGTCTGAACTGGTTGCTGTAATATCCGTATCTCAAAATTTTAACTATGATTTTAGGTTCCCAGTTGAATGATGCATTCAAACGGAAATGTATATTTTTATTCTCTGCGAATGATTTAGAAAGATTAAAATTTATTAGTCTCGGTATATTTTTTTTTGGTGTTGATCCAAAAGCTGATCTCAATTGTGTCAAACGGGTTCTCAGTTCAAACCGTAGTACATAGCTCGATGGTGTTTCAGCACTTGTAGAACTCGCAGTATTGCGATAGCTGAACAGGACGCTGCAGTTCGTTTACTAATTTCCTTTCGTCTCCCAATGATTTTTGAAGGCTATTTTTTGCCGTCTGCACACCCCGTTTTGCCGAACCATTTGCTTGAGGTACGTATGCCGGACTCTTTAACGGTGACATGCCATTACATTGACAAAACTTTATGAACTCCGATGAACTAAATGGTGGGCCGTTATCTCAGCAGCAGTTGTTCCATACATTATTTGAACTTCAATCCAGTTCGATGTTGAGTCAATAACTAGTAATAAAGTTCTTCCTCCAAAATGAAAAAAATCTGCGTGAAGTCACTTTGAGTCTTTGAAATCAGCTGAGTTTGCGTTTTGATATTTTTGCCAACCTTTCAACCGGCATACAGATCTTGCTAGCATTTTCACCCTTGACTCCCGTATGCTCTTCATGTAGTAATTGAAGAACATGCTTTTGTAACGACCATGGTATAACGACACGACTGCCCCACACCAGGCATCCACCCTCGATAGTTAGTTCATTCTTGCGAATGAACAATGGCTTCATTCCGGGATCAGTAATAGAACTAGGCCATCCCTACATCACATTTGACATTATCTTCATTAGCACGATGTCCTGCTTTGTAACGTGTCTCATCCTCATGACAAATTGGTAAATAGTCATCATCTTCCAAAAACACATTCACTGATTCAATATACACATCTCCGCTAAATTCGTCTTTTTGAGGTAATCGCGATAGAGCATCAGCCAACACCACAAGGTCTTGTCCCTTTCGATACTTAATTGTATAATGGTATCCAGACAATATAATGCCCCATTGCTGAAGTTTGTTAGCAGCAATAATTGGAACGTCTTTTTTACTACCAAACAGTGACACTAAAGGCTGATAATCTGTCACTAGAACAAAAGAGCGAATAAACAAAAACTTATGAAACTTCGCCACCCCGAAAATTATTGCTAACGCATAAACATTTATTTTCATTAATATGAACGTTCTACTTAGCAAGTTGTTGAAACACTGCTTCCACATTGCGCTGACGCTCTTTTTGATCTGTACCAGCTATCAGAATATCATCGAGATAGCAAACAGTTTCCGGCAACTCTCGTTGACAGTAACTTCAGAAGTTATCTCAACATTTTTGGCGAATATGGTATTTGGAATACCCCAATCAAATTTCAAACCGCGCGATTGGCTGATGGAACAAATCAAAGCCGTTTTCCCAGGTCGCGATGGCCATACTCGAGTGGTGTCAATCCAGTCTTCAAAAGGAGAACTAAGATGTCCATCGAAAAAAAATCCAACCCATCATTTATTAAACAAAAACATCTCTGACTGCAAACAACGCGGCTGCGATACACAAATCATCAATAGTCAGTATACTTATTGCACCATGAGATTGCACCGACAACTCAACAAAACCGCGGAAATGCATCCAACAGCGGAACACTGCCATAATCCTATCGCGTTCTAATACAAAGGGCTCAAATTCGTTATGTAGGAATTGCAGAAAAACAGCTGCTTTAGTAATGAAACTCAGGAATTACTTTCGACCTGTTTCTTATCCAGAAAAAACTCCCAAGACCACAACTCTTCCAGTTTTCGGTGGAAGTGTCCTCTTGAAGGTTTCTTCGCTCGAGGATTCTACAATCTCAAACATGCAGCTTGAATTTGGATTCATCAGAGAAAATCAATTCAACAGTCAATTCTTGACTGTTTAAAGTGCTCGCAAGCATATAATTGTAACTGCGATTTAGTTAGTCGAACTCCCCAGACTCGGACCCTCACTTGTAATGAAGCAAGAGGAGTCTGGCCCAAGAGTAGACTTGTGCCGCGCCAGAACATTAAGCTCTAGTGAAGTAAGAACGGTCGTAGGAATACTCAAGGGACACTGCCTTTTTGGAGAACATGCCAGAGGCAAATGACTTCTGTAAAAACAAATTGGCCGAGGAGGAAGGGATTTTGGTTTAATTCCTTTGCTCATATAAATATACTTAAGTAAGTCCAAGTGGACAACCTGTCGGATCTCGAAAACAGTGAAGTGCGAGATGTTCTACGTTACCTAAGCAGCTCTAAATGGTTCCAGGAAGGGTGAAGGGGATAAATTCTGTGCCACTAACCTAACCTAACCCACTGAATTTTAAGGCTTAAAACATTAAAATTTGTAGAATTTATTTAATTTATGGAAATTATGGAATTTTTTAAATTGATCAAATATTTCATCAATTCTATAAATTTTATAAATTCAATAAATGCTATAGATTATGGGTTCTATAATTATAAAATTCTAATATTTATAGAATTCGATATGCCCGAGTGCCCGGACTGTAAGGGAGAGAATGCAGAACGTGTGTTTTTCTTCTGCCCTTGATTCGAGGAGCTAGACAAAAAATCTCAAGTAGGCTTAGGCAGCACCCAACTCAGGATAACATCATATTACGTAGTTACGGTACCTTGAGCGCGTCAGGAAAAATCAATAGTGGTTCATAACATTATAATTGGATGAAGAATTGAATAGATAAATAAAATAAATTAAAGAATAAGGTCCTATCAAACCTCACCTCCCGAAATAATACAAACAGTGTTTTGGGGGGGACGAATGGTTATTGAAGGAAAGCTGTCTTTTAGCCTCACACACACCCACAAACTTTCACACGCTCACTTACACATATACACACACACATACACACACGGGATCGGGTGTGATCAAGTCGCTCAGTGCCTCCTCGAAGACCACGGGAGTAGTCGGACGGTCCTGGACAGTGCAGATGGCACCCGTCCTCTCTCTGACCGAGTCTGAAGTGGCGCCAAATCAATGAGCGTCTGACCCATAGTCGGCGGCTCAATGGTCAGCATCTGTTCCCCATGTTAAGGGCGGCTGCAAACAAGCATGTGGAGTTGCATGATCTTCCACACCAAAACATGATATGGGAAGGAACCCTGATAAATAAACCAAATATGGAAGAGGAGGAAAATAGAGGAAAAGTTTACGGTGCAGCGGGTGATGTCCCAGTACCGGCGGCTAGTGGTAGTGGGCAAGCGGGCTCCCAGCCGTCGTCATCCAACGACCGCAGTGCTCTCGTAGCGGGAAACTTCGCTACCGGAGCATTAAAAGCTACAAGAATTGAAGAGCAGGGGACACGGGGAATTAATAACCCATTCAAGAAAAGCAGTATGTTCCAGAGGTCTCCCCTGGGTATGCAGAGGTCCATGGCATTGTCAATTTTGGATCTTGTGGCCCCAACGGTTAAAGAAATAAATCAGGAAGCGAGCGAGGTGCGGAGGAGTATCTCGAAAGTGGACATCGTGAAAAAGCATATCGACGTTTTTTTTGAGTATGCCAAAGATCGAAACAATGTCCATGGTGAAATCAAGAGGTTGATACGAATGATGAAACAATCGTTTAGGGATGTAGAAAAGGAGTTTCAAGTACTTTCCGAAAGAGAGGAGGATCCAGAGGCAACTCTAGAGTACTTGCTACAACCTGAGAGGGAGGTATTCAAGATAATCAAGGAAATACCTATACTGGAGGAAACGAAAGAGCAAGCTGCCAAGGCCGAGAACTCTCTGGAAGAAGAAGTGTTCCTTGACACTCCGAAAAGTAAAAGGAAGAGGACACCAAATTCGGGAGGCAACGAACCTAAGAAGGTAAGGACAAGCGAGGCGATAATCCAGCAGCAAAGGAGGAATGGGAATCCCTTGCAATTGCAATTTAATAATAACGAAGACACTAGAGAAGCCACAAATTGGACGTTGGGCAAACTCAAAACTCGAGAGACGAGCGAGGCCTCCTCGTCCGGTTGCATTAGAGATCACAAAGAAAGGAAATCTGACATATGCGGAAATCTTAAAAAACATGAAAAGCAACCCTGACCTAGAAAAGTTTAGAGAAAAAGTAACTCGCATTCGCAAGACGGAGAAAGGTACCTTGCTTCTTGAGCTGGGGAAATCCACAGCCGAAAATACAGCCGAATTGTAAGCATTTCTGGAAAGAAACCTAAATACGGAAGCAGATGTAAGAACACTCAAGGAAACAGATGAAGTTCTTATCGAGATTAAGGATATTGATGAGGTCACCACTAAGGAGGAAGTCTTCAAGGCGGTGGTAGCCAACTTTGACGAAGGTAAAATTCTCTCAGTGAGTATAATCAAGTCATTGAGAAAAGCATACGGAGGAACCCAGTCCCGAAGGAAGTGGCGTCAAGGATGTCCGAAGAAGGAAAGATACGTGTTGGTTGGGTGGTTTATCGAATTCGTGGAAAAATTAGCCCACTTCGTTCTTTTAAGTGCCTGGGATATGGGCATAGGTCAACTGTATGCCGCAGCATCGTCGATCGCTCCAAGCTTTGCTATAAATGTGGTAGAGAGGGCCACATTCTAAGGAACTGCACTAACGATGCAAGCTGTTCCCTATGTCAGGATAGAGGCAGCAATAGAGACATAAACCATACGGCTGGTAGCATTAAATGTCTAGCGTACCGGAGAGCGCTACTAGTTGCTCGAAGATAATGAAAGTTTTGCAACTAAATCTAAACAATTGTGAGGCCGCACAAGACCTCTTGCTGCAGTCTGCGCGATAACTACAAGTGGATATCGCTATCCTATGTGAACAGTACAGAAACATAGAAGGAAATAATTGGATGACAGATTCAACTGGCAAGGCTGCGATATGGTCATGCAACAGGCGGCCTTCCAGGAAAAGCCAGTACGCCAAGAAGCAGGAGTTACTAGGGTAAAAACAGACGGCATTCATATCTCTAGCTGCTATGCTCCTCCGAGCGCAACGATTGAGGATTTTATAAGTTTTTTGGATAGGCTTGTCGACGATGCCAGGGATCGAAGGCCGGTGATTTTAATGCATGGGCCACAGAATGGGGCATCACAAGCACAAACAATCGAGGGAGGGCTCTTCTCGAGGCAATATCTGTTCTCGATATTGTTCTTTGCAATAATGGGAACTATCCTACATTGTGTAGAGGTGAAGCGAGATCGTTTATTGACATAACTTTCATTAGTAGTGATCTCATGAGGACTGGAATCAAGTGGGAAGTTAGCGAAATCTACACGCACAGCGACCACCAAGCGATACTTCTGGAGCTACGCGGACCGAAGTCCATGCGCATCAGATCAATTGAAATTGTAGGGTGGAAAGTTAAGAATTTCGATGAGGAAATATTCACAACAATGATGGATGAGGTTTACCTGGAGGGTCTAGCTAATACTAAAGCAACCCAATTTATGGACTGCGTGACTAGGGTCTGTAACGCAACAATGCCTAAACGGGTGGCAGACAACCGTCATCCGCCGAACTTCTGGTGGAACGAGGATATATGCAAGTTGCGCAATAAATGCCATCGAGCTAGAAGACTATCGCGGCGCACTAGGGGAAGAGAGATATTTGCCATGCTTCTGCGTCGGTATACCATGGCTCGATCTGAACTAAAGCTGGCTATCAAGAAGAGTAAGCGCCAAGTCTGGACAGATCTTTGTAACGAAGTGGAACAGGATCCCTGGGGTAGGCCATATAGAACAGTAATGTCGAGGTTGAAAATGACAAGTGCGTCTCCTCCGACATGCCCGATTATGATGCATGATATCGTTTCCACATTGTTTCCAGAGCAAGTGGCGATGGTGCCCAATGTGGACCGACCTATAGCACCCGAAGAGGTCCCAACCATTACGATGGAAGAGTTGATGATAGCTCTTAGGAAAGTTGGAAATAATAAGGCTCCTGGCCCAGACAACATTCCCAACATCGCACTAAAATCAGCAGTTCGTGCTAAATCGGAAGAATTCCTGGACCTATTAAGCTCTTGTTTAAATGAAGGGATATTTCCTGAACGATGGAAAAAGCAGAAGTTAGTTCTACTTCCCAAAGAGAAAAAACCGATGGAAGTACCATCCTCATATAGACCGATCTGCATGCTGGACACAGCTGGCAAGATACTAGAACCGATCATCTGTAATAGACTCGAGGAAGCGGTCGAGAGAGCTGGAAACCTGGCGCAGCACCAGTATGGCTTCGGGAAAGCGCGTTCAACGATAGATGCCATAAATTTAGTGGTCAATAGCGCTAGCAATGCAATACGGGGTAAAATATGGAAAGGAGGTAGCAAGAAATACTGCGCCATTGTTACTTTGGACATCCAAAACGCTTTCAACTCCGCGAGGTGGAGTAACATTATAATGGCGTTAGAGGAATTTGGAGTGCCTAGCTACATTATAAAGATTGTAAGGAGCTATTTCCAAGATAGAATCCTAAGTTACAACACGGAAGTAGATATACGAGAGTACACAGTGACGGGAGGAGTTCCGCAAGGCTCAGTTTTGGGACGTTTACTGTGGAATATTATGTATGAAGGGATCTTTCGACTACGGATGCCCGAAGAAGTGAAAGTGGTGGGCTTTGCAGATGATGTCGCAATAGTTGTTGTTGCGAAGTTCAAGGACGAGGCAGAACACACATGCAACGGAGCCGTAGCCGTTATCCAGCGGTGGTTATCGAAGGTTGGACTTTAGTTAGCTGAACAAAAAACCGAGGCAGTTCTAGTTACGAGCAGGAAGCAGCGGGAAACAATTACTATCCAGGTGGGAAATTCTGAAATCTCTTCCAAACCTTGCATCAAATATTTAGGCATCACGATTGATGCAAGACTTTCATTCAAGGAGCATATTGAGTACGTGAGCGACAAAGCAGCTATAGTAAATGCCGCTCTTTCACGTTTAATGCCGAATTTGGGGGGACCTAGACAAAGCCGTCGGAGATTGTTGGCCGGTGTCGTCACATCCATGTTATTGTACGGCGTTCCTATTTGGGCAAATTCACTGATAATCAAAGCCTTTAGCCGAGCCATAAATTCAGTATACCGGAGGTGTGCACTACGAGTCATCTGTGGGTTCCGCACTATATCAGATGATGCGGCGTATGTGGTAGCGGGAATGACCCCAATTGCTCTTTTGGCAAAGGAGCGACAACAAATATACCAACAAGGAGTCCAAGGAACCAGGTCGATGACTAGAGAGGATCGTAATCTTGTGAGATCGGAAATAATTGCTGAATGGCAGCAATAATGGAGTTCATCAGGAAAGGGTAGATGGACATACCGTCTCATTCCTTCGATTGGCGAGTGGTTAAACCGACGACACGGAGAAGTTAACTTTTACTTGACGCAGTTATTGACAGGACACGGTTGTTTTCGTGCATACTTGCACAGGTTCGGGCACGATGATTCACCTGACTACCCGAGCTGTACAGGTATACCGGAGGATGCGGATCATGTGTTATTCATATGTCCGAGATTCGATGAAAGCAGGAAAGTACTTGAGAAGACGATGGGGCAACGGCCGACGTCGGAGAATACAATTGCACTAATGCTGGGTTCGACGGAGCACTGGTCTGACGTTTGTAGTTTTGCAGCAGAGGTTCTGATTAAGCTGCGGGGTCTTGAGCGTGAGAGGAGTCACCAATAGACCAATAGTGAAGAATTATGAATAATTAAATCTGAAGGTGCAAATACCATCCCCCCTCCCCGAAGTAATACTTAACGGTGGTTCCGGCGGGCTTATGGTCGACGACGGGAGGTGGTTTTTAGTCAGTCAAATCTGACATAACCATATGTATGGGCATATGGTAGATTTTGAATCTTTTTCACCTGACCACGTAAAACAAAACACACACACACACACACACACGCGCGCGCGGTTTATAACAAATATACAGGGAAGCATGGGGTGCGCTGAAGGTGGCCATTAAACAAAGCAAGTGACGATGCTGGGAGTCCCTCTGTGATGAGGTTGAGGATGACCCATGGGGTAGGCCCTACATGATGGTAATGTCCAAGCTTAAACTTGCAAGAGGTGCAGCACTAACATGTCCTATTTTGATGGATAATATAGTATCTTACTTGTTTCCTCACAAACCAGTGACTATTCACTCGAGTGCGATTGAAGCGGACGACGTACCACTATTCACGATTGATGAACTAATGTCCGCCTCTAGAAGAATTTCCAACAAGAAAGCGCCAGGACCGGACTATATACCAAATGTTGCCTTAAAGGCTGCGATTCTAGAAAACCCCGAAGAATTCCTGGAGGTGTATAACTCTTGCTTAAAAGAAGGAACATTCCCAGATATTGGAAGAAACAGATGTTGATACTGATCCCAAAGGGTAAAGTACATTCGGAAGATCCTTCATCATTTCGCCCAATCTGTCTGTTAGATGGAGCGGGGAAATTACTTGAAAGGCTGCTCGGTAATCAGTTATAAGAAGCTATCGTATCATCTGGAGACCTTGCCCATAACCAATATGGGTTCCACAAAGCGCGCTCAACTATTGATGCTATTCAGCTCGTTACCAGGCTGGCAGTAGAGGCATCAGCATGCGTTTAATACAGCAAAATGGGAACATATTATGAACGCCTTCGATATCAGGAATGTGCCTTGTTACATCAAGCGGGTAATCTCAAGCTATTTTAAAAACCGCACTTTGCAGTAACGCACGAATGAAGGGTGCAAGGAGTACAGAGTTACATAGGGGGTCCCCAGGGATCTGTACTCGGTCCAATGCTTTGGAATATAATGTATGACGATGTGTTCACACTCCGGGTCCCCGAGGAGGCCACAGTAGTTGGGTTTGCCGATGATATCGCCATCGTAGCAGTTTCAAAGTACAAGGAAGAGCTGGAAAACATTTGTAGTGATACGGTGGATATAATCCAACAATGGCTTGACTCAGTTGGGTTGCAACTGGCGGAACAAAAAACGGAAGCGGTGCTTATAACCAGCAGAAAGGTTCTGGAAACAATTTCCATTAGAATCGGAGCACATACGATTTTCTCGCAACCCTCGATAAGGTACCTAGGGGTACAAATCGATGCAAGGTTGTCATTCAAGGAGCACATAAAGTACGTCAGTGAGAAATCAGCCAGAGCTAGCAAGGCTCTCTCTCGTATACTGCCGAATGTCGGCGGACCAAGCCAAGGACGACGAAGATTATTAGTCGGTGTAGTAACATCTATAATGCTCTATGCATCCCCTATATGGGCGCAAGCGCTGCAGGTGACATCCTATCGTCGTAATTCTAACTCCGTATATCGCAGCTGCGCACTTAAAGTGATTAGTGCGTTCAGAACTCTTTCGGACGAAGCAGCCTGCGTCATTGCGGGAATGTGTCCAATTGATCTGCTGGCAGCGGAACGGCAAAAGCCATACAATAATAGCCATGGAGGAACACCGGATAGACCAATGGTGCGAGCGAACAACACAAGAATGTACAAGGGGGATATTGTTATCGATTGGCAACAGCGTCGGAACCGTTCGGAGAAGGGCCATTGGACTCGACTACTAATTCCTGAAATAGGCCCGTGAATAAATCGTAAGCAGGGTGAGGTTGATTTTTACCTAACACAGTTCTTAACAGGTCACGGATGCTTTCGATCATACCTTAATCGTTTTGGGCATGATGATTCATCGTATTGTCCATCCTGTAGAGATTCCGCAGAAGATGCTGAACCCGTGTTTTTTGTATGCGCACGGTTCCAGGGAAATAAAGAAGTGCTTGCTGGAGTCCTCGATCAATTTGATATTACCCCAGAGAACATAGTTGAAGTGATACTATCGTCCCCAGAAGCATGGAGTGCTGTAGTAAATTTTGCAACAACAACGATTAAGGAGTTACGACGGTTAGAACGCCAACGTCGCCAAGCAAGGTAACTCGCACCCTACAGTTGCGTGGGAGATGTGATCGTACAGTTAGTACAGACTCCTTCCCTTTCGAAGTAATACCTAGCGGTCGTTCCGGGGGGAAAGGATGCAGGAGGTGGTTTTAGTGAGTAGGAGTCTCACACCGTTATGGTGGATAGCTACGTTATCCCTTACATCGCCCATGATGGATTTCCACCTTCCTTACAAAAAAAAGAAAAAAAAAAACACACACACACACACAAACACACATATACACACTCATGAAACCTAAGATTTTATAATTCTTCCAAAAATTAAATCTGCAATTAACTTTTTTGCCGCAAAAAAATTAATTGCAGATTTAATTTTTTGCAGAATTATGTGAAACGGAATTTTGTGAAACAGAATTATATAAAACAGAATTTATTACCCAACCCAAGAAATTATTCACAGAATTTATTAAATTTATAAAATTTATCGATGTAATTAAATTTATAGAATTATTAAAGTGTACGGGATTTAACAAAATTCTAAAATTTATAAAATTTGCAGAATTCAAAGTATTTATAGAATTTATAGAATTTATAGAAATTATGGAATTTTTAGAATAAGTAAAATTTGGGTTTGTAGAATTTATAGAACTGACAAACTTGAAACATTTCACAGAACCCATAAAATCTATAAAATTTAAACAATTTATAAAATTTGTGAAGTTTAAGTAATTTATAGAATTCATGGAATTTTCAAAATTCATAAAATTTATAGAATTTGTAGAGTTTATAATCATATTAGAATTTATAACATTTAAAGACTGAAGAATTTGGAAAATTTATAAAATTTAATGGATTTTTAAAATTTATAGAATTTATATGAACTAAAGAATTTATGAGATTTGTAGAATTTAAAGCACTTCCTGAATTTTTAAACTTTATTTATAGAATTTAAAGAACTTATAAATTATTGGATTTACATTTGTTTAAAGTTTATAAGATTTTTATTAGAATTTATAAAATTCATAAAATTTAAAAATTTATAGACATTAAAACTTATAAAATTTTTTACGAAGAGCGAAATTATCAAGAATTTTGCAAGTTCAGTTTCGATCTGAATGAGAATTACAAAAAATTAAATTTTTTTCCAGTCAATCGCCTGATAAGATTGACTGGAAAAAAATTAAATTTCGCGTAATTCTCATTCAGATCGAAACTGAACTTGCAAAATTCTTGATAATTTCGCTCTTCGTGAAGCATTTATAAAATTTATAGAGTTTATTGGATTTATCAAATTCACAGAATACCATATATAGGATTTCTAGAATTTACAGAATTTATCGAATTTGTAGAATTTACCGAATTTATAGGATTGATATAATTTATAGCGTTTAAAGAATTTTAAAATTGAAAGAAGTTATATAATTACCATTATCTCAATAATCCCAGCTATTTGCAGATACAGTCAACAGAATGTATCATATGGGGTGATAAAACATATCTACATATATGCAAATATACTTATACCGTTTAAATCGATTTATCTATGTAATCTATGTAAGAAATAAACACATAATAGATTAGTATCGCATGTCGATATCTTTATCGTTCGTTTATCATTTTTTGTAATAAAGTCAAACACAAAATAGACTCGCAGCTTGATATTTCCCCAATTTTCATTTCATTTGCATAAGAAACTAAGTTTTTGTTGGTTAAAATTTACGACAGCAACCTTGTATTACAATAATTGGTTTTATGTGCTTTGACATGTTGCTGCTACCTAACCTTTAATTCTTCTAACAACCCTTGCTACACACGTAATCTAATAAATCTCGGATTATTTTTTATCGTACAGAAATAATAAAATAAAATAAAAACAGCCGTACAAATGTAACACAATGATACAATGAAGCTAACGTATTTTACCAATCCATATATCGATTAAATTCCAAACCGACAATGGTAAGTACAGTTGGATCGTATAATGGTATTTCTGGTTTTCTCTTTGGTGAATTGAAAAACTAATTCTTTCTTGGATAAATGCATAGCAAATTTTCCACATGTACAAGTTGTAAAAATAATTCATCCGGAAAATCGATATTATTTAAGTAGTTATCAAAATGTTCTCAATACATTGTAAATTGCACAACTGAGACTATTGTTATGATTTATAAATATATCGTATTTGTAAAGGTCAATGAAATGGTGAATAATAATCGATTTCGTTGAGAACGTAAATAAATCTAGCACAGATTGTATATTTAATACGCGGGAGGTGTGTACAAATTCTAAGATATGGCATGAAAATGCCCTTCAAGTACGTAATTATTATCATTAAAAGTAAATCCGCAAGTTTCATAATTAAATTTTCTTGTGTAGTCAAAGAAAAGTTGAATTTTTTTTTAAATATAAATTAATTGCCTTAAGTACCTTGATAAAGTTTCAACTTTAAAATTACATATACTTAAGTAATCTGTATTGTTGTTGTTATTTTTACATGATTTTCTGGCTGCCTGGAATCTCAAAACAGTGATCTGTTTGTTTAAGTGTTGTCAATGTAAAAATTATGCACGTGTGTCAACAGCTTGCGATTTTTATCGCAAAATATAAATGTTTAATATAAATGCACAACATATTCCACTTTCACACCACTAATAAAAACAATCCCGAAATCATAACGACGGCTTAATTCGCAAAAACGCTAACTCCAATTTTGGTCGGAATACACATTTTATTACCAGCAGCTAAATGACATTAGACGACGTAATTCTGAATATGCGATAAATCCAAAATCGATGCCAAAAAACTTGAAGCTACTCGCACAAAAACACCGAAAACAACCAGTTTTATGATGCTACTGAAAAACCAACACTGAGCTTTTCAAATTTTAATTGTAAAATAACACATCTGAAAGCAAGGAACATACACTGGTCAGACCAGTATTCTATAAAATGGCCAAAGTACAAGTTTTTTTAAAATTCGATATACGACGTTCCATTAAATTTTATGATACTACATTCTTGTTTAAAAAGCTTTTGGAACATAGTTCCTAAAGCTCATCAAAGCATAACATTAATCCAGAAAGCTTAATTGGTGAATAAATATTAAAATTTCATAATGCTTATTATTAAAATTAAAATTCCGAAATGAGCTTTTAAATGATTTGAAAACATAATTAATTTATTAGCTGGCAAGATTGAAGTTCAGACAAAAGCTCATTCATTTTTAAGTATTAATCTGATCAAGCAATTCCAAAAATGCGATCTGTTTGATGTTTGCTCAAAAAGCACTAGCAACGAACAGCAAAAAGCTCAATTAATTAAGCTAACTTATGACACATTTAGCACGTTTAGATTTATCTAGTTTAAATTGTAATGTAAAACATTTAAAAATCTAAAAACTTTGACGGAAAGTACATAAAGCTTTATTAAGAACTTAAAGAGCTTCCACTTTGGTTCGGCATAAGAAAAAGCTTAAAAATATACCAATCCAGTGTACAAATCAAGTTAAACTCAATTTGTTATTTAAAAGCTTAAAATATACTGTCACTTCTGAAACGCTCACAAAGTTTCACTGGATTCGTACAAAATCCGAAAATTTAGGTTAAAGCTTCATTATGGAAGCATTATTTAATGGGTTCTACAAAAAGCTCACCACAATATTAAGTTTATTCATTCATGAAGCTTTAGCTCAGTAATTATTCTAAAATAAGCCCCTAGAGTACTATCAACGCAACCTTGATTATACAAAGCCATAGTCTAAAAAACGAAGCTTTTATAAGGGAATTAGAAACGAGAACAATTTTTAAATGAAAACGTTACAAATTCTTAATTATGATTTCTGAAATACTGTTTATATGATGTCATTTAAGTAAATCGTTTTCATTTTCTTGAAATAATCAAAGCACAAACTTCTAACCGAGATAAAATGCTCAAAGCACAAAGCCCTTTTAAGAAAAATTGTCCAACTTTTTTTTTGTAATAATTTTAAGTTTTTTGTTTAAATTTTAGTTATGTAACATTTGAAAGCTCATAAAGTGTATTTAACCTAGGTACCTAGGAATACAATTTTAAAGTTCGTAATGCTTTTGCTCAATTTCCAATCAAGACTTGAATAAATAATGGGTTTGTTAGTTAGCAATGTAATAGTTTCCGACAATATTAAGCAAGCATTAAATTGTTTTAAATGTTTAATGTCCTTTCTCAAGAACTTTAAAAATACTTTCTGTTTGGTCAAAAGCTCATTAAATTAAACTAACTAAATAATATTTTAAGTTTGATAGTTTTGTTAATTTGAAAATCTTAAAAGCAATGCTTTTAATAAAATTGGATTAAAATAAAGCTCACCAATCTAATAAAGTTTCGATAAAATCCGGTTAAAGCTTAAAAAGCAAACAGATGAGCGCATAAACTGAATCTGCAAAAAAATAATAGAGTTATGAGCTAGTAAACTTTAATTTTTCCAAGTCAAAGTTGAGCAGAAAGCTCATAAATGTAAACCAAATTTTTTGTAAAATTTTATAATTCTCTAAAAGAAGTCAAAAGCACATTGTGCTAATTTGCCCAAAACCGGTGATTTTAAACCTAAAAAGTGAATCTGTCAATTTGGTAAAAACCAATTCCTTTACCAGGACATAAGCTCTTAGATTAATATAGAAATAATAATTTGTACAAAGCTTAAGCAACGACAAAATTAATTAATTTTTAAGCTTGGAGCATCAGATTTATTATACTTATTAACTTCCCTTAGAAATTTCGAAACTTGGTACACAAGCTCAAAACACAAATAAGCAATTTTCAAAAGCTTCATGCGCTAAGCTAAATTCTGGTAAAAAAAGCTTGTAAAGTAATCCAATTATAATGTGAAACGCTTATAACCTCCCACTTTTTGAGAATTTTAAAAACCCAATAAGAATAAGGCTAAACGAATTTTGTTCATAAAAGCTTAAAATAGAAATTAGCTGCGAAAAACACATATAGTTTGAGTAAATTTGGGTAAATATATTTCAGTAGAATCCCTTGTTGAGGTACCCCGAACCTAGCTAAATCTGTTTTAAAAAAATCTAGTTAGACAAAGTTGGTAGAAACACAGATTTAAATCAATCAGGTACAATCCTCAAATCATAAAAAAATTTCATTTACATGAAATACTACCTTGATCAACAAGTTCTCGGAATAACCACGGTGTGGCGCTCCCATCATTCCGATTTGAGTTCTGTTTTTTTGTTAAGTTGGTACTTCTGTTGTTGATATTCCCTCTAAATCTTAGCGTCATAGCTTAACGTTTGCAAAAGATACGTAGTCAAGAGTACATCTATCTCTGTGTGTGTTGGCGATTATTTACAATTTTAGACATGATTTGGGAGGCTGAATCCGATCCCACATTCATCAAAAGGATCATTACTGGAGATGAGACGTGGGTTTATGAGTACGACACGCAATCCAGACATCAGGCAAGTGAATGGCGTTCACCAAAAAAACCACATCGTTTTCAGTTAAAAAAGAAGGCAATGCTCACGGTTTTCATGGATTACAACGGTGTAGTGCATCATGATTTTTTGCCAGAAGGCCAGACCGTAAACAAAGAGTATTATTTGGGCGTTATGAGATGTTTGCGTGAAGCAATTCGCCGAAAGAGACCAGAATTGTGGACAGAAAACTCGTGGATTTTGCACCATGATAACCCACCGTCGCACAGTGCCATTATTATTCGTAAATTTTTTGACGAAAAATGCAACAAATACCATCCAACAGCCACCGAATTCACCTGATTTGGCTCCCTGTGACTTCTTTCTGTTCAATCGAGTTAAAAAACCATTACGGGGAACGCGTTTCAGCAGCCGAGAGGAAATAATGGACAAATTGCCAACACACACAGAGTAGATGTACTCTTGACTACGTAACTTTTGCAAATGTCAAGCTATGACGCTAAAATTTAGAGGAAATATCAACAACAGATGTACCAATTTAACAAAAAAACAGATCTCAAATCGGAACGATGGGAGCGCAACACGGTGGTTATTCCGAGAACTTGTTGATCAAGGTAGTATTATGAATCAGAAACAGTTCAAAAATGTGAATTATAGAGCTCAATGTATTAAGCTAGCTCAAAATAATTTAGGTTTGGCAGTTAAATTATTCAATTTGGCTTCTATCGTCCGATTTTCGAATTTTAGTAAAGATCACGAGATCGTTCTGAAACGAGTTTCTAAGGTGTGAGTTTTGTACAGACTTCTTAATAACATTATTCCTCTATTGTTAAACTATTCAATAGTCATCATCAATACAATAATAGAAAATAAAGAAAATTAATTTAACCAGCACAACAGTTTATTAAAATTCAAAACTACACCGATCGAGACTAAACCAGAGAGTAGAAAGCAGAAATTGGTGAGTATAAACTAATCCATCAACAACTAATCACACTGGCCCAACTGATACCGTCAACGAGCTTAATTTCCGCATAGCAAACCGGAAAAGAGAAAATATAAGTGCAGTACTGCTCAAACTTCTCTTGCAACGCACGGTCATAACAGAAATATCTCCAACTAACATTACATTCACAAAATTTAGGCACGCATAACCAAACCTAACAAACGGATAGATACCGCTCCACAGTCCTAATAACATAATAATTACGTCTTAGAAACACGGCAAACTGTGGCAACCCAAACACAATAATTGGCGATGTAGAATTCGCAAATGTGGCGAATAGTTTTAAGTTCAGGGGTGCTATTCTTGAAACATTACGAAAACTTTCGTATTGCGAGTTAGTGTCAAAGTATTACGAAAACCCTAAAATCGTATTCTTGAAATCGAATTACGAAAATTTTCGCAACGGAACGTTACTAAAATTTTCGTAATGGTTTTTTCGTTTCCCATTACATTTCGTAATGAAATCATTTGGATTTTTGTGTTAATTATATTGATAAGGATGTTCATAAAACTCAATATTTTCTATTCTCAATATTTTATAAAAAAGTGAAAACAAAAGCGTACCTTTTTTTCTTTGTTTCACGTGTTCTTAAAAATATGTATTATTTATTTCGAGATAACGATGTACATAACTATGCATTCGGTTTTGTTTACTACCTAACTAGAACAAAACCATATTTTCTTCTAAATTTTTGTATTTACATGTCGTATACCTAAATCTTGGGATATTTTTTTAAATGCTTGACCACTTTCTAATTTTAAACAATACGTGTAAGGGTATGAGATTTTTTCGTAATTGTCAATTGGCTATAGCGGACAAAAATGGAATATGTGATTCAATACAACAAAAATATGTTATTTAAAGCTATATTGCCTATTTAACTTTTATATTTATTTGTTAAAATTGTAATGATTGGAAATTAATTAATGCAATGTGTAATTTAAAGTGTGATTTTTATCATTCATTAGTTCATTTGGAACAATTTTGTTTTATCATTTTAAATGCCCTGTCTTCAAACGTTACGAAAATTTTCGTAATGCACAATATTTTCGTAATCGTAATGGTGAAATCATAAATTAGTATTCTTGAAGCCATTACGAAAATTACGAAGAGAGGAATAAAAAACTAAGAAGATTTCGAAAGAGATGATTAAAAATGTTAGTTTAGTTTAGTATAACTGAGAATATTAAGCGAAGCGGACGCTTTCTTTACTTAAAATTATAAATTGTTGTGAATTTTTGTCAATAATGGCTTATTTATTTAATATTAAATTAAATATATTAAAAATGATTGTGTATGCTACTTTTTCGTTTAAAGGGAAAATTACTTCGGTCTAAAAGACCAATGTATTGAAATCTTGTCAAAAATGGCCAAAATCATTTATCTCGACGTTTTGAAAATCCTTGAGTCCGAAAAAGAAAACAAAAAATGTCTGTCCGTCTTTCTGGACGTCTGGATGTCTGTACCCATGATATCTCGAGAATCGCTTATCCGATTTAGAATTTTTTTTTCCAAAAATCTGTTTTTATGGTACGGCGGTACATATGATTGTATGATGGTACGATTGAACGATGATATAATGTTATGTCGTGTATGATGGCATGATGGTTTGATGGTATGGTAGTACGACGATATGATCCTATGCAATGCCACTACATAAAAAGCCATGAAAAAAAAACTTGTAGTGGTGTTAAGGCAATAAAGATTTTTATTTTCCAATGGAACGTAAACACAATCATATGGGATTTTGTGTTGCCTTTATTTTCAATTTAAATGAAAATTTTTATTGATAAATAGAAATAATTTTAAATTAAGTACAATCTGTTTCGTCGGCAAGTGACCCCTTGTGTGTTGGTGATAGCTTTTCACATTTTTCATCATATCTCCCAAGTTATGGGCTCGATTTTAATTCTGTTTGCGGTTTTTTAAAGCTTTTGAGTCATTTTATTGGTTAATTTGCACACTAAGCCAGGTTTTTGTAAAGAATGTAACAAATTATGGGAAAATCACATTTTTTTACTTAAACGATTTTTTTTATTTAAAAAAACCTCTACTTTTAAAAAAAAATGAACTGTAAGTCGAAAAAATGTCCCATGGCATGGTTATTTTATTTATAATTATTAAAACATTGTTACTACCTAACTCATAAAATATTCGAACACCAATTTGTCGAAAAAATGGCGTTTGTAGCCGTTTAGGTATAGTGATGTTATCTAACCAAATCTTTTAAATGATCGAAAACTCAAATTGGTAAGTAATATTAAATAGTTCAGTTGTTCGCTAACCAATCGTGTGACACTTTCACACATGTACTCTCAGTGTTCTGTGTTTTAACAATTTTAAGTTTGTGTGAAAATTAAAAGGATAGTTGGTGTTAAGTAAACGCTTAATCATTACAATGACACATTTGCGTGATCCACCACCTTCTCATGTAGCCAATATGCATTTTGTAAACCTGTTCTCTAATGGAAATGCACGCGTTGCTGTCGAAAAATACAGGCGTCGATATCCAACAGGCCAGTACTTGGGTATAGGACATTCATCGCAATACATCGACGTTTTCCCAAACAAGGATTATTCCAACAACAACACGAGTCCAGCGTGAATATTAACGTACACGTTGGAAGAGGATTTATTACGATTAATACGCGCTGAACCTACGACAAGTATCAGCCGCCTGTCTATTAGATTAGGCATATCGAGGTCAAGAAGGCCTTAATCCTTATCACTTCCGTCGTGCTCAACATCGAGGAAATGTGGACCATCGTGCCAGGTCAGTTTTTTGTAACTGGATAATTTCACAGCAAAGAAGTGATGTCAATTTTATAAGGAGAATATTGTAGACAGATAAAGCTACTTTCACCAGGGCGGGTATAACAAATTATAGAAACCTCCATGTTTGCGCTGTCGAAAACCCAAACGTCGTAAGGGAGACAGCTTTCCAGAGCCAATTTGCTATAAATGTATGGGCGGGAATGATCCACGATTAACTTATCGGACCTTACGTGGTAATAAACAGGCTTGATCAACATGTATTATTAGAATTTTCAGGAATCACGATGTCATGGAAAAAGTGCCATTGTTGAGGAGAAGGCGAATGCAGCTGCAATTAGATGGAGCTCCAGCACATTTTGCAAAGATAATACGTGATAATTTGAATGAAAATAATCCACGGTGGATCGGTAGAGGAGGTCCTGTAGCCTGGCCGCCAAGGTCCCCTGATCTTACGCCCCTAGATTTTTATTTCTGACAGCAAGAATTTTCGCTGCTGCAGCAGAAACAAGAGGCAACCCTTAACAATTGCGTTGGACAACAACTAGTGTGATCAGGAGAGCCCTTGTTTGTTTACAAGAGAGTGGAGAGCATTTCGAACATGTCATTTAATTAAAAATGTTTAATAATTTGTAATAAAAATTGTTTTTATTGATTATTAATAAAATAGTATTATTTTATTTCTTTGACTTTAATTTAAATAACTTTTTTGTTTAATTTCCCTACTTTCTCTAGGTGACTTTTGCGCGATATTTTTAAGAGTTACATAGCTAGTAAGAAAATTTTGTCAATTTGTAGATATTATGCTGTAGATTAATAATAATAATTAAAATAATTAACTTAATGGGACATTTTCACGGTTTACAGTTCAGTTTTTTAAAAAGTAGAGGTTTTCTTTACTAAAAAAAATGTTATTTTCCCGAAATTTTTTACATTCTTTAAAAAAACCTAGCTAAGTGCGCAAACTATCAAATAAAGTGACTCATAAACTTCATCTTTTCAAAAACCGCAAACAGAATTATAATCGAGCCCATAACTTGAAAATGAGACACCCACCTTAAAGGATTTTTTCCGATAATTTTACTTAAATATTCAGAATTTTCCGGCCGGTCACTTGACGACCAAACACATTGTATATCTTGCAGCTTGTACAAAATTTTAATTGAAATTAATAAAATTTTAATTAACAATCTTGCATTTTAGTAAATTGATTTTTAGAGAAATTTACGGAAATCGTTAGGCTTCGTGTTTTTTTAAATTTCTTTTCGTAGATTACTAGATTAGTTTTATTATAAATCATGGCTGTTTATGTAGTAGCATTGGTAAAGTAATAAAACTAATCTAGTAATCTACGAAATGAAATTTAAAAAAAAAGCACGGAGGCTGACGATGTTTGAGAATAAAAATCAATTTACTAAAACGCAAAATTGTGAATTAAAATTTTATTAATTTTAATTAAAATTGTGGACAAGCTGCAATTCGATATATTTAATTTAAAATTGTTTATATTTATCAATAAAAATGTTCGTTTAAATTGAAAATAAAGACAACACAAAATAATTCCAATATGATTTTGTTTATGTTTCATAGGAAAATAAAAATCTTTATTCGCCTGGGGATTTGACTGTTTAGACTGATGTCACGGCTGTTTATGTAGTGGCATTGTCCTTTGATTCTATGGCGATATGATTTTAGATCGTACTGTCGTACGATACTATTATGGTATGATGGTATGATTGTATGACTTTACGTACCATTAGTATTAGCCGCCTGTGACGGTATATCAATCCAATTCCAATTACAACACGCGACATTTAAAACTACATCCCAAATTGTCAATTAGTATTGTAGCTATTACCCTTATTTTTAAGAAAATAATAAACATACCACAAACAAGTAGGTACCCTTTTTTTTTGTGGTAATAAAATAATAAATATTTAGCGAAATGTAAATACATATTATTTTTAACCATCAACAGAAATTATTGAGTTTTATGAACGTCCTTATATGAATATAATTAAAACAAAAATCTAAATGATTTCATTACGAAATGCAATAAGAAACAAAAAAACCATCCGAAAATTTTAGTAACGTTCCGTTGCGAAAATTTTCGTAATCCGGATTTCAAGAATACCATTTTAAGAACTTACATTTTCATCTTCTCTCTCGAAATTTTATTATTTCTTTTTGCCTCTCTTCGTTATATTCGTAATGGTTTCAAGAATACTAAATTATGATTTCACCATTACTATTACGAAAATAGCATTACGATAATTTTCGGTTACGAAAATTTTCGTAATGTTTCAAGAATAGCACCCCAGGACGGACAAAATACTGTAGCCTAGTGACAAACTACAGTTTTAGGGTCGAAAAATCCCGACTCACAAAATTAATTCGAAACATTTTCTCCAAATCAAAGAAAAACAAAGGTCGGCATCCTCTAGTTTCTCAAAAATCAATTAGCAAAAAATATCTCAAGGTCGATTAATTATTCTACTCCGAAAAAATCCATATGAAAAAGAAAGTGAAAAGTGTAAATGTTTGGAAAATCCAGCAAAACACAACACTCACCAATCAGGCAAACATCAAGTCTCAGAGAACCACTATTACCACGAAAAGAACATACTCATCACAGTCAAATCACAAAATTTCTAACCAACCACACGAATAGTGATAAGAGAAGGACTAGCAGACGAAGTAATAAATGCCTACATCTCAACCAAGTACAAGGACAGGAAAAATAAACAACAAGCAGACACGAGGAATAATCGCAGGACATAAACACAAAACGAACACGGAAACGATTATTCTCTCCTAATGAGGGTCATCGCCGAAATGTATCTCCAACAAACGACCATAGACAACATATCAAAGTGAAACATATAACCAGGATTGCCGAGTTAACCGACAAAAAATAAGAAAAGTTCAAGCCAACCGGACAAATCGAAAACTACAGCAGAAATTACAAATAAGCAAACTACAATTCCAGCAGACACGGAAGAACCAACACACGATATACTCCCTTTAATGCAATTACTAACCATCTGTCTCAGAATCTTATTACAGAACGCAATCTCAAACTGCAAAAAAAAAGTTTCTAAAATTGCACGATACTTGCATAAGCTCAAAGATACAAAATTAAAAATCGCAAATAACCTATACCAATAATCCACAGACATAACAAAACCCAAGCCGTCGCCAGTACGATGCACAACCTATCCCAATCCTAGATATAACCTAACGCAAGCCGTCTTTGAAAGCAAGACACCAAAGCAAACTGGAATCAAACCACTAAACGAAAACACAGCTATACAAACGAGCCCAGACGGTTGTCACACAAAAACACAAATTTTCGCTACAATTCCGGCTCACACGAAAACACAAAACGCCGCTGCAATTCCGGCTCACACCAATACACAAACCGCCGTTGAAAACTTAGACGACTCCATACACAATATAGAACATGAACAAGACCACCATCCCGATATAAATATATTAGGAAACTTATTCGATTTCAAACAAAATAAGACAGTCAACTTACTTTCAAAATATGGAACAAACAGAGATCCGTTATCCTCACAAATAGGAAAAAATAGGCCAGAACTTTTGATAGACTCAGGAGCAGACATACCACTGCTAAAGATTAAACATATTAATAAAGAAGACATAAAGACAAAGGAAATCATTTCAATTTGAATTCAAAAACAATGCAAGCCGTCCAAGTCTTCCCACAACCACGAAACGTAAGAGAAACCCAAACAGTTTTAGGCCTAGCAAACTACTACCGCCGGTTTATCCCCAAATTTTTAGAGATTGCGGAACCTCTAAATAAACTCACACGTAGGAAGGTTACATTTCACCTTTACGGAGGAATGCAAGCAAGCTTTAGAAACATTCACAACGGACGAAGACGCTCGGTTGGTGAACTCCCAGTAGCTTATGTCAGCCGAGCTCTACAAGAAACTATTCAACAATTGAGAAAGTAATGTTAGCCTTTTATTGGGCGATTAAGAATTTCAGACCATACCTTTACGTGAAAAAATTTACATTCATAACAGATCATAAACCTCTTACGGGAAACCTAAGCAAAATTCCAAACAGAATACTAAAGTGGAATCTCAAGCTTTCCGAGTGTAATTTTGAAATATTACATAAGTCATGGAAATTAAATACGAACGCCGACACATTGAGCAGAATCAGAGATAATACAGTAGCAGTAATGACAAGAGCACAAAACAAAATAAATGAGAAAATAGATAAAGAAGAAACGTTAGAAAACAGGCAGGATAAAGATAGACAAACGACTCGTTGACACACAGACTTGGTGACTATACTTGGTCACTCCACTTGGTGACTATTCTTGGTGACTACACTTGGTGACTCACGCGGTACCTATGACTACACTTGGTGACTACACTTGGTGACGACACTTGGTGACTACACTTGGTGACTTGACTTGGTGACAGCAATTTGTCACTACGCTTGTAGAATACACTTGGTGACAACACTTGAAAGCTACATTTGGTGACTGCACTTTGTGACTACACTTGGAGACTACACTTAGTGACTACACTTGGTGACTATACTTGGTCACTCTACTTGGTGACTATTCTTGGTAACTACACTTGGTGACTCACGTGGTAACTAAACTTGGTGACTACACTTGGTGACTACACTTGGTGACTACACTTGGTGACTGCACTTGGTGACTTGACTTTCTTTTTTTTTTTTTTTTTGTTAGGATCTGGGGAAAAATTCATTTACGAACCCCTGGAGAGATATTGACTCCAGGGAGTGTGGGACTCCTTTCGACTACCCAATAAAATACCCCAGACCCCCGCCACTGTATCCCTTGCCCCCCTGGTACCACCGTCAGATATTTCATCAGGGGGAGGATTTAGCTTGCGCTGTTACCCTCTACTGTTACGGTTCGATTCGACCACCAGTAGGTACCTCATTCATCACAGTGGCGGCGAAGTCGCTAACTGCACTCCAATTTCCTTCTGTTTCTAGCATGAGCTCAACACAGTTGCTCGGGCTTACTTCAACTCGCAGCTTCTCAGCCATCTGTTTCCTCGGATCGTCGAATCTGGGACAATGGAAAAACATGCTTAACGTCCTCAGCCAACCCAACACAATTAGGACAGTCCGGGCTGTTTTCAATTTTAAACCTGCACAAATATGCTCGAAAGCATCCGTGATCTGTGAGGAACTGGGTGAGATAAAAATCAACATCCCCGTGATTACGGTTCATCCACACAGCTAAATCCGGTATTAGCCGATACGACCATCGGTCTTTTGAGGACGTATCCCACCGAGCCTGCCACTGTTCCATTAACTCTGCTCTTGCGGTGTTGCATAGTGAACTCCTGTTCGGTTCGTTTCTCTGAGCGTATAGCATTTGCCTTTCCATAGCTAACAGATCAATAGGCGGCATGCCAGCCACGACGTAAGCAGCATCGTCAGAGACCGTACGAAATGCACAGGCAACTCTTAAGGCGCATCTTCTGTATACTACATTTAATCTGCTCCTATAGCTCCGTACATTGAGCGCCTCAGCCCAACCTGGTGCTCCATATAGCATAATAGAGGTAATCACGTTCGATAGGAGTTTCTTGCTTTTATAGGTTGGACCACCTACATTTGGCATTAGCCTAAAGAGCATAAAAACAGCCTTTGCTGCCTTGTTACTGACAAATTCTATGTGATCCTTGAACGAAAGTCTGGCATCCATCATCACTCCCAGATATCTGATAGCTGACGTCGACAGAACTTCATGATCCATCATTTGGAGAGATATTGACTCCTTAGTTTTCCTGCTTGTGATAAGAAGTGCTTCTGTTTTATGCTGTGCCAGCGTCAAACCTACAGCTGACATCCAGCTTTCAACTTTCTCAAGTACCTCCATCCATATGAGTTGAATTTCCTCTATCTCCTTAGCAACAATGACTATCGCAATGTCATCAGCAAATCCTACGATCAGTGCTTCTTTAGGTAAAACGAGTCTGAGTACACCGTCATACATGATGTTCCACAGCGTCGGCCCCAAAACTGAACCTTGGGGTACGCCACCTAGAATCTCATAATCGATTGGCCCATCGTCTGTGTCATATTCCAGTACTCTATTCCTGAAATAATCCCTAACAATTCTCTGTAAGTAGAGTGGGACATTCATCCTTTTTAAGGCTAAAAGGATTTCTTTCCAATTAGCAGTATTAAATGCGTTCTTAACGTCGAGCGTAATCACAGCACAATATTTTTTCTTGCCACCTTTCCATCTCTTTCCCTCGATCGCATTTTGAGCAATGTTTTTGACAAGTTCCACCGCATCAATGGTAGATCGGCCCTTCCTAAAGCCAAACTGCTTATCCGAGAGACCACCAATTTCTCCAATATATGAATCAAGCCTGTTGCATATTATACGCTCAAACACCTTCCCCATCGTATCGAGCAGACATATAGGGCGGTAAGCTAACGGTTGGTCGAGTGGCTTACCAGCTTTAGGAATCAGGACCAGGGTTTGTAGTTTCCACTGTTTCGGGAATACGCCTTCGCTTAGACATTGATTATACAGCTCGAGGAATATTCCTGGTTTGGCGGTAATTGCTGCTTTTACTGCCACGTTTGGTATTTTACTCGGACCCGGGACTTTGTAAACACCAATCCTACAACAAGCCACATTCAGCTCTTTCAAGGAGATTTCTGGCACTGTTTCACTTTCCAATCTTCGTTCGATTTCCGGGATCTTTCCGAATTGTTGCGGAAAAAGACTGGAAACAATTTCCCTCATTGTTTTGGCACAGGTCGGGGCTTCATTTTGTGGAAGCCTAAGCTTGCCCATTATCAGCTTGTAGGGTCTGCCCCAGAGGTCGCGATCCACCTCCCCGCACAGTTCAGTAAAACAGCGCCGCTTGCTTTGACAAATGGCCTCTTTAAGCCTCCTACGAGCTTCACGAAATTCGTTTTGGAGACCAACCGAACTAGAAGTACGCTTTGACCGCTGAAATTTCCGTCGAACACTACGGCAGGCTTTGCGAAGCTGGGCTATTTTCTCGGTCCACCAGTAAACTGGGAAAAGACGGCGACCTACAAATCTTTTAGTCATTGTTGCATCACAGGCTTACCTTATCGTTAATAGATCCAAGTAGTTTGATATCCTTAGTCATCAGTAGAAAAGATTCTTGGTCGAAAGGCGTTGACTACCATCCAGCAAATTTCCTAGCTTGTTCTCGTGGCTCGCTTTTCCAGGTATTAAGTTTAATTATGATTGCTTGATGATCGCTATGAGTGTAACGCTCGCTGACTTCCCAGCTAACTCTTGATGAAAGACCTGCACTGACAAATGTAAGGTCTACCACTGATCCGATTCCAGCCCTGCGAAACGTGAGGACCTTTCCTACATTACAAAACACGACATCCGGTACCGAGAATGCCTCCATCAGAACCTGCCCTCTTCGGTTTGTGCATTGGCATCCCCATTCGATCGCCCAGGCATTAAAATCTCCGGCAATAATGACATGCTTGCGATTTAGAGCATCGGCTACCAGACGGTCCAGAAAGATTTCGAACTGTTCAATTGGGATATTTGGTGAGGCATAGCAACTATAAATATGGATTCCTTGAACTTTCACTCTGGTGAAGTCAGCCTCAATACCTGAAGCCGATTCTTGAAATATGAAACGACCACAGGACCAAACAGCCGCTCTGTTCGTAGTATCAGTCGCCCATTTAGCACTATTGATATTCCTGTATTGCTCGCTAATAATGGCAATGTCCACCCCTAGCTCGCGCACTGTCTGGGCTAAGAGGTCTTGCGCTACCTCACAGTGGTTAAGGTTTAACTGTAACAAAATCATAGCTCAGGGTTTTGTGGCGATTTCTTGAAAGCTGGGCATTCTCTAAACCCTACTATGTGGTTAGACTTGCCTTTACCATGACATAGGTAACAGTTTGCTGGCTTTATGCAGGCCTTAACAAAGTGTCCCTCCACTCCGCATTTAATGCAAGCCTTGAATTTATTCTCAGTGCTCTTACATTCTCCGGCTCTGGGTCCAAAGTTAAAGCATCGAATGCATCTAACTGGTGGTCTCATTTTTTCCCTGATTCGGCAAACTACCCATCCAATGCGAATTTGATTCACTGCGATAGGTGACTTGACTTGGTGACATCAATTTGTGACTACGCTTGTAGAATACACTTGGTGACAACACTTGGAAGCTACACTTGGTGACTGCACTTTATGACTACACTTGGAGACTACACTTGGGACTGCACTTGGTGACTACACTTGGCGACTTTTTTAACAAAATCTCAGATTTTGGTGCTCACCATTTGAAAACACATTCGGGCCCAGATTTAAACAATCTGCAAACCGCAGGCTTGATCCAGTCTAATTCTTGTTTTCCTTCATTCGGGTATTATATCAAGAAAACACGATACATATTTCAGTATTCGTTTCTTATGAGTATTTACGCCACCACGAAACTCATCTGAGCCAACTTGGCTAGAGGTAGAGCTCAAATAAGGAAATCAAATGCATTTAGCACTTTTTATGGTAACCACGCAAGACGGGTCCATTCCCTGAAGCTGTATCCCTTCTTAAAGCGCACCTATCTCAGGACGGTTTTTTGTATGCAGATTTGCTTCAAATATTGTTTTTAAAACAAGCGCTTAGAATGTTCTTCCTCTGTTGCCAATTATTTGTAAAGCAATCTTCTATCTTTAATTAAGAACAGTAGAATACATACAGGCGAATTAAACCAGTAACTTCCTTTTTGCTCATAACGAACCACTGGGAGCCTTACTTATTCTAACTTTACGCTGTTTTACTAGTTTACGGCGATGTTCTCCCCTGACTTAAAATCCATTAAACTAGAAAGTAACTCCTTATTTATAAATTCAAAATTAAAGTAATATGAAATATAAGATCAAAAAAGTTATGATATGATCCAAAGGACATGTTAAAGAATAATCTTCCATTTATAATTCGGAGCCTTGCTTACACCAACTTAAACCATCGGAGTCTTTAATTTCCGGCAACAACCATAAACATTTGTCCGCACATACATTCATAAATTCATTTTTTTTTTGGCTTGTCAATTGGTTGGTTAACTATTTACATTGAAGTGAGTAATTAAAATTAATATTTACCTTTTTACCTTACACAAAAACTTTTACTACTACGATTTACTACAGTTTTACGGTAGTGTAGAAATGTTTTCGATATAAAAATAGCATGGGTTATTTCCTTCATAAACGAAGAGATTTTTCACTTTTGATTTCATTTCCACCAACACATACCACGTACAAATTTTACTCTCTGACCATACTTATTCGGATACTCTCGAGAATTTCCCCGCTTACCAATATATATTTCATCTACATTCTACATCATAGATGTTACTCTGAATGCTGCGTTGGGTGGGTGGTGTAGTAAAAAAAATCATTTTGTATGAATGAAAATTCGAAAGGAAAAATAAAAACATAATTTTCCTTTTTATGCTGTTCAGTTTATCGCCATAGTTCAAACAATCGAGTCGTCTGGCCGTTTCGAGCGAAAACCAAAAATATTAAATTCGGTATTTTTTGTACCTTGTGTGTGTTTAATAAGTAAAAGTTAATTTTGTAAAGTGGCTAAAAAAAATTTGGTTTTTCCTGATTTTTTTTTTTGGGTGTTTAAAATGTTAAAGTGGAATTAGTGGTGAATACAAAATTTTCAAGTGTATTTTATAATATATAAAGTGTGTTATGTGTAAATAATTTTATATAGAAATGTTGTTTTACAAAAATTGTGATTTTGTGTATGATTTTCTGTGGCAAAAATTGGATTGGGCATCGAATTTGATTTTAAATTTGCATTTATTTTACGTTTTGGTCACTATGGTGGATTAATAATGGTATCAGACGAATTCTTCGCAAAGGATGATTTAAACATATACACTAAGGAAAAATTTCACAATTAATAAAATGTATCTTTTACCAAAAGGAATTACACACGAAAACTTAACAATATTTAAGAATTCAACTCTAGGATTCTATAAAACATTTAATGGGAATATTATGTCGAGAACTCTGAATTAAACTATTCGTACAAAAGATGGATAATATTGTTGATTCATAAACGATATCCTCAATTAGGCGCATTAAGGCATCAAATTTTGTAACTCTAAATTATTTCACGTAATTGTAAATTGTTGAATGTAATAAGATTTAAGTAAATAAGCTTCAATATGTTTAACATTTCTAATACTACCAAGGCCATTAATTTTAAAATTTGCTGGGCTTTGTATCATTATTTCGTTGTGACACTGACCAAGGACACCATCTGTTGATATATTCACATCTCTGTGAATATTTAATAATGTTAATCCAGTTAGTCGCCCTTTGCTAATTATATTTCGTAGGTGATTCTTAAGGCGCCTGACCATCCTGGAGGAACTCTCTAATTGGAGGGTCCTTCTAAAAGTGTGACAAATATTTTGTGCTATTTTGTTATTATAGGTAGAAGCGTTCAAGATCTATCTGACTGTCTTTTAAACATTTTAATTAACATCGCTTAGGTCGTCGAATTTCTAGCTTCGTACACTTCAATCTTTGAAAAAAGTAAAAGGAATAGAGTTCTGATTTTTTTAAATGAAAATACTACATTTTATTCTATACATAAAAAATAAAAAAATTGAAAAACCGTCTCCGTATTTTATTGTCACCTGTGGCACTATTCTAGTTTTCCCGGTGAATTGCGAATTACCAATTGTTTTTTTTTTAGTGTCTTGGGGTATTATTTTTTCCAAAGCATTCTTTCGTGATTGGTATTTTTTCAAGTTTTGGGAAAAAATAATTCCCAACCAAATTTTTGGGGCAAAATAAACAACAAAATTGCAATGAAATGGAACAATTTTTTCCTAAAATTTGAACAAAATACCCAGTATGGTTTTAAAAAAATAATACCAAAATACACTAAAAAAACCCCAATTCGCAATTCCCCGGGAAAACCAGAATAGTGCCACTGGTACAATATAAGGTTCATACGACTCACAACATTCATATTATTCGTAAAATGCAACAGATTCATAAGGATCATGAGATTCATAAAATCAATAAAATTCTTAAGATTCCTAAGATTATTCAAAATATTCTAAAGATTCATAAGATTTAGTTGATCCACAAGGTTCATAGGATTCGTAAGATTAATACCATTCAAGCGATTCATAGAATTCACAAAATTAATCAAATTAATAAAACTAGAGAGTTTACTAGATTTAAATGACTCATAGGATTCATAAGATTCATGAGATTCATAAAATTGATAAGATTCAGTGGATTAAAGCGATACATAAGATTCTAAGATTAATAAAAGTTGTATAAGATTCATATAAGGTTTGTAAGATTGATAAGAATGGAAAGATTCATAAAATTCATAAGATTCTTAAGATCCATAAGATTTGTTAGTTCATAGAATTCAACAATTCATAACATTGAAAGTGTTCTTGAGATTCCAAAAATTCATAAGGTTTAGGTTATCGACAAGGTTTATAGGATTCATAAGGTTAATAAGATTAATAAGATACATGAGTTTCATAGGATTCACAATATTCGTAATATTCATGAGATTCAGAGAATTCGTAAAATTTAAACGATCTTTAAAATTAATCAAATTAATAAAACTAGTAAATTCAATAGATTTGAATCTAATCCATAGAAATCGTTCGTTTAATTAAAGTTTTCAAAATTATTTTTTTGAAATCACACTCAACTCTCAAGGCACAATATCGGCCATTGTTAACAATGATGACAAATGTTTGGCTAGCAAATGGAAAAGGCCTTAAAATTATCTAATTAAAAAACCCTAATCCATAGAAATTGTTCGTTTAATCAAAGTTTTCAAAATTATTCTTTAGAAATCACACTCAACTCTCAAGGGCCAATATCGGCCATTGTCAACAATGATGACAAAGGTTTGGCTAGCAAATGGAAAAAGCCTTTAAATTATCTAATTAAAAAACCCTAATCCATAGAAATCATTCGGTTAATCAAAGTTTTCAAAATTATTTTTTTGAAATCACACTCAACACTCAAGGCACAATATCGGCCATTGTCAACAATGATGTCAAAGATTTGGCTAGTATATGGAAAAGGCCTTTAAATTACCTCATTAAAAAACCCTAATCCATAGAAATCATTCGTTTAATCAAAGTTTTCAAAATTATTTTTTTGAAATCACACTCAACACTCAAGGCACAGTCTAGGCCACTGTCAACAATGATGACAAAGGTTTGGCTAGCATATGGAAAAAGGCCTTTAAATTATCTAATTAAAAAACCATAATCCATAGAAATCGTTCGTTTAATCAAAGTTTTCAAAATTATTAAATATTTTCCAAATTATTATTGAAATCACACTCAACACTCAAGGCACAATATCGGCTATTGTCAACAACGATGACAAAGGTTTGGCTAGCATATGGAAAAGGCCTCTAAATTACGTAATTAAAAAACCCTAATCCATAGAAATCTTTCTCATAACTCATTCTCTATGACTTATAAGATTCGTACAATTTTTAAGATTCATGAGATTCCTAAAATTAATAAATTTCATAAGATCTCTATGATTTATAATATTCGCTTAAGTTCATAGAATTCAAAAATTCATAACATTAATAAGATTAATAACTAAGATGCAAAAAATAATTTAAAACGATTCTCGGTACTTTATTGTCAACTCGTTCATTAGATTCATAAGATTCATAAAGTTCATGAGATTCATAAAATTAATAAAATTCTTAAGATTTTTTTTTTCGTATAAACAAGAATATCCAACTGAGCATGAGCTCATACAAGGATTTTTCACAATAATTTTAAAAATAATAAATATAAATAATAAAGGGAAGCGATACAGTATCACTAACTTACTTTGTTCTGGCTTAAAGTAGATGGTGGCGCCATTTAGCAAACCGGAAAATTTTTGAACAACATTTTTGGTTTATATCTCTGCTAATACAACTTTTGAAATTACAGAAAACAACTTGTTTTGGTTCGAAAAGTAAATTTGAAATCTTAGTAGGCATATTGACGATTGGAGCATTACAGATTCCACCTAGCGGAAATTTTTTAAACTAAGCTAGCTGATAATTTGACATTCGAAATTGTTGTAAAGAATTCCAATTTTGAACTGTAAACCCAATTTTTACTTACCAGATTGCTAATAATTGTAAATAATTCCAATTTTGGATTATAAAAACCATTTTTAATTACTGGATTGCAAAATTTTCTTTCGTCGCATTTATGAGAAATGTCATTTTGCCAGTTGCCTCATTTTAACTTAGGAAAACCTCGAGAGGCGCTTTCTCTACTTTTATAATCGTCAATTGTTTCTTCGCAAGATAAGAACCATTTATTTTTAAAAAACGAAACTATTTTTTGACATTTGCGTGTAAATATTGATTTATAATCAAATGTCTATTAAAAAGTTGCTGTTTATCATTAATGCATCGGACGAGGGGGTAGCATACAATTCAATACAATTCAATATTCATATCAATGGGGAAATATTTTGGAAAATGGGGGCATATTCTGGATGTACGTACGTTGCATATTACTGGCGCGTAAAGGCTTAAAATAATAAAAAATGATAAATTCTGAAAAGAGGGGCTCCTTTCTAATGCTATTTCTAGTATTATATTCTGGAAAAAGGCCGGGATATATTCTGGAAAAAAATGGAGAGAGACAGACAACGTGAGTTAGTGATATTGCATCGTAGCCAAAGATAAACCCAAAAGATTTAAGAAGTTAATAAAATTATATAAAAGGGACATTATAATGATTATAGAAAATAATAAATTTAGATACAATTTAAGATTTTGTACAGATTTCGTTAATTTAAATGCTTAAAAGGTAGATGAATTTCATTATACAGCACAATACTAGGATATAACAGAAATCCAGGATGCGGTGCATGCCAATATGTAGGTTGGTTGCCTTCCTTGTATAATAGGAGTGGTGAAAATTATTTTGTTAGACGTTGGTGTTAGTATGAACTAAAGTAATAGGGCCGAAAGGCCGAATGTTGACAGGCCGAATTTCGAAAGACTGAACGCCGGAAGGCCGAATGTCGAAAGGCTGAATGGGTCGAAAGGCCGAAAGGATCGAAAGATCGAATAGGTCGAAAGGCCGAAAGGGTCGAAAGGCCGAATATCTATAAGCCGAATTACGAAAGGGTGATTGTGTCGAAAGGCTGAATGTCGAAAGGCCGATTATGACGAAATATATACATATTTATTTAAGAAGAATTTCACAGCACAACATAATTTGTAACGATCGACATTATTTCTAGTATAAGAAAAGAACATTTTCGGTAAAATATTGATTAAATTAAGAATGCTTTTTATTTCATTTGTATTGTTTTCGTAAGTTTACTAACTTTGCTAAGTTTATTAGTTTTACGTCTTTCATTAAAACGCAACAAATCTTCGTTAGAAAATCTATTCTTAGAGAATTTGATTTCTTCAATTTAATTGTTGAATTGATTTTTTTTTTGTAAATAGGTACTTACAAACGATTTTATACGGGTAAATAAATTTCGTCCAAATACTATGCGAATTAGTCATAATTATGGCGTAGGTGATTACTGGCGTAAAGATTTGTTGCTTTGCTTTGAAACCTCTAAATTCCTAATTATGCAGCTATGACAGAACAAAATAGATAAAAATGGGTTTACATTCCTATGTATTTTTATATTCAAAATTAGATTTAATTAAAAATTTGAAATTGAAGGTATTACACTGCGTGATTACAAATGAACCAATACAAATTTATTTCCACTTATATTATTAAGTAAAAAGTGAATCAAAGTGAAGGGAATTAAGTGAAATTTTTTTTTCTTAAGTAAAGGAAATTTCTATTATGTGAATGAATTTCATTTTAATCAGTTAAGAAATAGACAAGCTCCACCTTACTTGGCTATAAAAATTATTTTAGATTCTCATTAATATTTGCATCGTATAAATTTAATCGTATGAATTTAATCATACACGATTAATAAATAGCCAAGTCGTAAAAGGTACCATTTCGTACCTTATGCCGTAGTGCACCATATGCCACATTGGAATCGTAGTATAATATATGCCGTAGCGTACCATATGTCGTATTGTAATATGCCGTAATGAAATATGCCATAGTGTACTTTATGCCATAGTGTACCATATCTCGTACTGAAAGATGTCGTAGAAATTCATATACCAGTCAGTGGCAAACCATATAGGTAAAAGTAGTGTACCATATGCCGTATTGAAATATGCCTTACCGAAATATGTCGTACTGAAACATGCCAAACTGTCATATTCCGTAATGAAAAATGCCTAACGACCGGGACGCGTTTTAGAGAACGATTTATAGTCTATTTTTGTCTTTTGAAGAGGACAGATCAATAATGATTGCAAAAATTAAATATTTTAAATTATTTTTAACTGGTTTCAAGTAAATCAAATCGCATTAAAGTGATATATTGTGAAAATGTTGTAATTATCTCGGTAATTATAAACAATAAAATGAATTGTAAAATTCTATGATTAATAAAGTTAATTCGTTGTCAATAAAATTTGTGCTAAACAATTTACCCATCATAACTGTGGTTACTGCTATTTAAACTCTTGTTAATAAAATTTTCGTGGTGTATTAACTGTTATTAAATTAAAAATTATAATACATAAATAAATACGTGCAATAATTTAAATAATGAGTTTATGTAAAATTTGTGCAACAAAAATTAATCGCGATGATTCTAAAGTCAAGTGTGTAGTTTGTTCCACTTTATACCACTCTGCTTGTATTAAATTAAATGAAGCAGATCTCGATAAGAGATTACTCTCATGGAAATGTGCTGTGTGTACAGATAACCAAAAATTATCGAAACCATTGCCTTCGTCATCTAATATTGGAAAAACAGCAACATCTAAAGATACCGCTTCTATCCAACAACCAACTGTGTTCGGTTCAAATGATGTGGATTTCAGTGACAGTGTTGCTTCATTCAAGTTTATATACGAACAATTGAAAATGAACGAAGTGACCTTCTCCAAACGGTTTGACAGCATCGAAATTCTCCTTAGCAAACTGGATGAACTTCAATTAGAAAATTCAGCCTTGAAAAAGAAAGTAACTGATTTAGAATGGCGCATTGACAGCATTGAACAGCTGAACAGAAATAAATCGTTGGAAATATTTGGCTTGCCTGAATCACTCACAGCTGATGAAAATAGCATAATTGAAAATACGGCTAAATTAATCACTCAAGGTCTAAATATTAACATCGGCGTGGATGATGTACAGTCGGTCAATAAAATAAACACACCGCGCGTGAAGAAGTTAGTTATTAAATTTAAAGATCAACGCATTCGAGATTCTATTTTGGCCACTAAAAAGAAGCAGAGATTATCAACCCAATGCCTTGGAGTATCACCGGTAAATATTTTTATTAATGAAAATTTGACAAAGTTCCGGAGTCATCTATATGCTGAAGCGAGGAAAATCAAAAAATCTAACACGATAAAATATGTATGGATTCGTAATGGTAATATGTATGTACGGAAAACTGAGGGTTGTCCAGCAAAGTTAATTAAATCAACATCTGACCTTGATGAAATTTAAAGTATTAATTTTATTATTTTTAATTTGTTTTGATGTCATTTGTAGTTCATGAAGGTGGTGGTGATTTAATTGATGATGTCAATAAACCTGCAGAAATTTCAAAATTTTATGTGTTGCATTTTAATATAAGAAGCATGCAGGCAAATTTTACTTCGCTTCTGGTTAACCTATCTAGTTATTCCATTGTGCCGGATATTATCTTTTTAACGGAAATATGGATTACTAATAATGAAGTTCATTTTTATAAAATCCCTGGTTATAATTTTTTTAGTTGTTGTAATGATATAAATCGTGCGGGTGGAGTAGCGGCGTTTGTAAAAAATTCTATTACGGTAAATTTTTCTAATTATAATATAATAACTGCTGACTGTATGGAGCTCAATTTCTCTGTTGGGGATTTTTTAATTAGTAGCTTATGTATTTATCGCTACAATTGGAACTCTGTTGATAACTATTTAAACGAAATTATTCCGATCCTAAATAAGTTTCGCAAATCAAAAAATTTTCTACTGATTGGTGATATCAATATAGATATTTTATCAACCAGCAATATAATTGACAATTATATGATGACTCTATCGTCTTTTGGGCTATGCTCTCTGATTAATTCACCTACTTGAGTAGTAAATAATAGCTCTTCGTGTATTGATCATGCGTTTTACCGGTTCAGTTCTAAACATTTATTAATTTTTGGTGAAACAGTAAATCTTCAAGTTACCGATCATTCACCGATTTTATTGACACTCTCAATCAAAGCCTCAATAGATCAGAAAAATAAAGATCCCAGTCCTAATGTATCGTGTATTAATTATGACATTTTTAATGATCTTTTGCAGTGTCAAGTGTGGGATGATATGTTCTTGTCAAACTGTGTCAATATGTCAATGAATAAATTCTTGGAGATATTTAAGTTTTTTTTGAGAGTAGTAAATTTCAAAAGGAAAATAATTTCAAGAGCCACAAGATAGCTCCTTGGATGTCACTCAAACTACATTTACTGGTGAACTTGAAAAATAAATTGGGCAAAAAACTTAGAAAACACCCTATGAATTCTAAGCTGTTGAACCGTTTTAGTCGAATAAATGAAACGTGTAGAGTAATGATTAATTCGGAGCGTATAAACTATTATAGGAATCTTTTTGATAATTGCTCTAATAATAGCAAAACACAATGGAAAATAGTTAATTCATTAGTAGGTGATGATTCTAGTAGATCTGACATAATATCTTCTATACTTGATGAAGATGGTAACGAAATCACGAATTGTTTGGATATTTGCAATATCTTTAACCGTCATTTTATCAGTTCATTTAGTAGCTTGCACTGTAATTCTGCTTTACATTGCTATGTTAAGTGGCAAAATGAAACTTTTGTATTCCAGGAAATTACTCCTGAAGAAGTACTTTATACAATTGCATCACTAAATAATAAAAAGTCCAGTGGTTCCGATAGAATCAATTCTAAAGTTTTAAAACGAACTGCTCTAAATACATGCTATATACTAGCTTATATTTTTAGTCGTAGCGTAACAACTGGTGTATTTCCTAATGTCCTAAAATGTGCAAATGTTATCCCATTGTTTAAAAAAAATAATAAATTGTGTATGACAAATTATCGCCCAATTTCACAATTACCAACAATTTCAAAAGTTTTTGAAAAACTGATGAAAATCCGTATGACATCGTACTTGGAAAATTTTAATTTTTTTAGTGATTGCCAATATGGTTTTAGAAAGGGTCTAAGTACTGAAGCTGCGCTTTTAAAATTTTTTTCCTTGGTATATGATTCTTTAAATAGTGGCAAATTCGTGAGTGTGCTTTTTCTGGACATATCTAAGGCCTTCGACTCTGTTAACCATTTACAATTATTAAACCAATTGTGGCATATTGGATTTAGAGGATTTACCTATAACTGGCTACAATCTTACCTTCAAAACAGATTTCAGAAAGTGATAATAGGTGACTGCACCAGTGATCTCAATGAAATTCTTTCAGGTGTCCCTCAGGGCTCTGTTCTTGGTCCATTACTTTTTTTAATTTACGTCAATTCATTTTTCGATTTAAATCTTTATGGGAAAGTAGTAGCATTCGCTGATGACATTGCGTTAACTTATTCTGCCGTTAGTATCGATGAACTGGAATTTCAAATGAATTACGATTTAGCGGTATCGCACGTTTGGTTTTCTGATCATCAAATGCGTTTAAGTGATAAATCTAGAGGCATGATATTCAATATAGGGTCACGAGTGGTTAGAGATTTGAATGTGTTTTATCACGATGATAAGTGCACTAGTTCTAATGATTCTAATAATTGCTTTAAAATTCAATTTGTTCATGAATTTAAATATTTGGGAATAACTATTGATAGCAGCTTAAATTTTAAATCTCACATAAATAATGTTAAGGGTTATTTAAATTTTGCTCTTAGAAAGCTTTCTTTACTTCGAACAATTTGTCCATTGGAAGTGCTGCTCAAAGTATATTATGGAATTTTCAATTCTAAAATTGAGTATGGTCTTGTTGTATATGGCGGAACCTACGTCACTAATATTAAGTCCTTAATAATTGCACAGAAATTTGCTTTAAGAATTATTTATAACCAAAAGCGTACTGTCCATTGTTTTCCGATATTCAAGAAGAGTCAAGTGTTACCTCTTCGGTACTTATATGTATATAAAGTTTTAAAACTTTTCTTTTTGCGTAGTGGGCATAAAATAGTGGGAACTCACTTGTATAACTTACGCAATAAAAATGCCTGTATTATTCCGTTCACTCGCAAAGAGTACTTTAGGAATTTTTTTATTTCAAATGCTCCATTCCTTTTTAACAAATTACCGTTAGCCATTCGGAGTGAACAATCAATCAAACGCTTTGGGATATTGGTGAAGGAATGGCTTTTTATGCAGGAGGATGTTGAAAGTTTGTTTCAAGTTTGCCATTAGTAGTAACGATGGATGTTAAAGAAGTAGCTTCGTAATTTGGAGAAGTCTAGACCAGGGAGAGGTATTTCTACATACAGTCAATCAGTGTTTTGTAAATTAACTTTCGTGTTTTAGTAAATGTCTTTTATCTTATTGTTTGTTCCTCTTCATTAATTAATTATTTGATAATTCTATTTGATGGTGATTCAATATAGACATATTTGTCTCAGAATCACCTACCTATATTCAACATAATTAAATTATTATTGCTTAATGTCATTGTATTAAAGTAATTGATACTATAAATAAGGTCTAAACAACTATCAGTTTTCTATTAGGGAATTATTGTTAAAATCTATTATTATATGTTAATGTTACAAAATTATAGTTAATATGAAAATTGTATTTTACTTGTATTATTATTGTTGAATAAAGTGATTTAAAAAAAAAAAAAAAAAAAAAAAAATTTGATCATTTTGCCGAAAAACTATTTTCTTTTATTTTAGCCAAATAAGATCAACAAGATACATTACATTCACAACTGAATCGACAGTGATGGGTAATTCGGAAAATATAGAATAATTTTGTGAGAAATTCGTTTTAAATTTAGTTTATGAAGCGATTCAGTGTAAGGCCCAATTCATCGATGAAACCGTCTATTTATATATCCATATCTCTGTGAATATTTAAGAATGTCAATCCATTTAGTCGCTCCTTGATGGTTATGTTTTGTAGGTAATTTTTAAGGTGCCTGAGCGACACGGAACTCTCCAATTGGAGAGATTATCCATATGTTAAGAGATCTTCTAAACGTCTAACAAATATTTTGTGCTAATTGTGTTATTATAGGTGGAAGCATTCAAGATCTACCTGACCTGAGGTAAACCAATTTCGAATCAATCTGGATAAAACATCTATATAGATCTATAAAAAATACGGCTAATGTTATGCCGCTTTGCTTGAGAGAGATGAGATCTTAAATTCTAAAATTTCATGACAAACTGAATAACAAATTCAATATTTGGCTATAGGAAACTCGTTCGCTAAACAAAACTGTAATGGTTTCTGGCTTATGTAAATTGTACGTTTTTAGCTAATTAAAGCACTATTTTACGAAATTCTGACCGTTCAACAAGTTAAAAGTTTTATTTGTCTCTAAAAGTCTATAGTAGTTTCAAATTAAAAATTTTGATACATAATAAAGGTTGATATCATAAATTTGGTTCAAGCACTTGTATTTATTGAAATTACAAAGTTTTACTAGGTTCTGAGATCCTTCAAGGAAAGCTTTTAATTTTAATTCCAATTCAAGAAACATTTTTTTCTAATAAATAGATATTTTGATAGGCTCAAATATTAATAGAACCAGTTTACATTTTATATTTCCGGCTCCGAGAGTACCAGTCAAAAGCAGAAAGTAGTTTTGGTCAAATAATAGAAGGCCCTTAGTCACAACTTTTTTGAGTGGCATTCTTTTTGGATTTTTGACTGGAATCCCTTTTGAAAAGGAGTTTCGGTTAATTGACTAAATAGGAATTCCAGACAAAATTGTCATCCGGAAATAGTGAAAAACATTTCAGTTAATAAATTGTCCATACACATTTTATGACTAGAACTACTTTGAAAACGGAACTTCAGTCCAATAAATGGGGTTTCGGTTAGAAAAGAGTTAGACTGAGATGCCTTTTTTAGTATTTGGACTTTAGACAGTTAATTGTTCGGATCAGTCAAAATTTTTGGACTGGAATACCTTTTCGTAAATTTGCTTTTTTAACTTTTAAATACCTTGGCGCCCTAGGAACTATTTCTCTTTTAAACGGACATAATGTCCAGAAAAAATCATTATAATTTCCTCATTCAACTTACTCTAAATTTAAGTAACTTAACGCTATGCAAATCTCGGAGAGCTGAAAAACAAAAGCCTCGATAAATCACTAGTTCTATAATAACGTATAATTCAACCTCTTGCAAATTTCGAGAAACAAGGATATAAACTCGAATAATCCCGACAAGTTCGAATAGTCTTAGAATGCTAGAAATGCCTCAGCACTCACAAAAAGTTTCGAATATTGCCGCAATTTTGAAGAATCTTGAATAAAATATAAAAAATATCAAGGGCATCGCAAAACCAGGAATAATCTCCGTTGCCAAATAATTAATCGCTATAAAACCAATCGCAAAGGTAACAATTGCTGTATTGCTTTGGTAAATTTAAAACTATCAGTGAACTTGTTATAACAAAAAAAATTTTAGATTTTTTACAACAAAACCAATAAAGCACAATATATAGAATATATAAATAAAATTGTTGCTCTTGTTTTGAACAATTCTAAAACAGCTAAAACAAATTAAACCAAAAACTTTACTAAAGCAGTATAACAAATCATGATCAAAACAAACAAAATTTTTAGAGTGGTACATGGTTGCATGTGGAATATTCATAGGGAATACCAAGGGAATTATTAAGGGAATTTTGACAGATAAATTCAAAGGGATTTTTGAATCTATATCAAGACGAAAAGTCCTGCCGAATGTTTGTTTTTCCCTAATTCTATTAATATCAAAACTGATACATATATTCATATAGATTTTTGATTTCGGAGATTTTTTCATGATATGTTCGACTGATAATTTATCTTCATTTCTGATGGTATGGCTGAATATTGCTTTATCTTCAATTTTATCAAGACAAATAAATTCGACGAGATTTCTGATTTCGGTGAATAATCTCGATATAACAAGCCACCCAATTCACCCGTTCACAATATCCAGAATATTCCAAAATTATTTCAAAGAACTCGAATAGTCTCAAATATTCTCAAAAAAATGTCACCTATGTAAGTCAATAGTCTCCAACTTAACTTAGCTTTAAATAACTCGATGCTAAGCAGATCATTAATTCTGTAATAAGAAGCAACTCCATCGCTTGCAAATTTCGAGGAATTTCGGAAAGACAAATAAGCTCGAAAAATTCGAATAATGTTAGTAAGCTCAGGATCCTGGGATAATCTTAAAAAATTAGGAAATCGGACATCGCACGAATAATATCGAGCCGAGCAAATTCGCGCTATTTAAATCCAGAAATCTGGATAAATCTAAGAATCTCGAGAAAAATGAAAAAAATCGAAAGATATATCGAAATTCTTAATAATATCTGTTACATAAATCTCAGTGAGAGAAACTCGATTAGACTCGAATATTCCCGAAAAGCTCGATAATCTTGATGTTCTCGAGAAATTACAAATTTTTACGATGATCTCGAATAAAATGCTATAGGCAATTCCACAGCACAAAAATCATCTTTCTCGGAAAAATAACTGGAAGACTCTCAAAAATATCGAAAATATCGAAAAACTTCAATGCCAAAACTCTTAACGTTAGTCAATCCCGAAAATCTAGGTTAGAATAATCTACGTGATTAACACAGACTCCAATCATTGTGATGTCATTAACATATTTTGAATAAATCTTAGAATCGGTTAAAAAATTGTGAATCAACGTTCAGTACCAATAACAAAGGTATGCCAAGCCAATAACAAGGTAGAAAATGGAGGGAAGCAATCTGTGCATCTGAGTATCGATCTCGACTCAATAAATCACTTGCAATTTCCAAAATCCTGATGTACCTGTAAGTCGATAACATGATGCAAGTCAACGTTAAAATTTGAGAAATCGGAATAATTCTTGTAAAGGCAACCCTTATGAAATTAACTTTATTTACAAAAATAATGTAAAATCACCAAAAACCGAAATTCGAGATGCCTGGTCTTTGAAAAAACAGGCTTTACAGACGTTTTGAAATTATTCATTAATATCGAGATTTTTCGATATGTTTCGTTTGACTTTTTCTGGGGTAATCGAGATTATTCCAGTTTGTTATAAACATCCTCGTATTTCGACATTTTCTTTAGGTTATTCGACATTTTCGAATTTATTCGAATTTTGTATGGCAATGCTTGGCCATTATCTTGTAAATACTTGGTACTTGTAGAAGATATATTAATCGTGGTTTTAATAAATTTTGAAATTCTTTTCGAAATTTGTGATATTTTTTAGAAATCTCAAGCTATTTCTGTGAATCTTTTTTAACTGATTTATTTCAAATTAAATTTAATCAAAATTAACATGGGATTTCATTTATCGTAATTTATGATGGTTTCGTTTTATTTAACCTCTATCTTATTGTTCCAAATGATGCCAGAATTTTTTATGGCAATCACAAAGTAATGGACATTTCTTTGTATCGATTGGAAATCCCCCTCACTAAACTTTTAGAAGGTCCTTTCTTTCTCTGTATCTATTTGTTTCTTTCTTGCTTTCTCTTTTTGACTCTTCTTCCCTCTCTTTCTCCCTTTTATCACGATATCTCCTCCCTACCTCTTCTATTTACGTATTTATGAAGATTACTTCCCAATGGCTATAATTTCTGAAACTTCTTAATATTTAATATCGTAATCATAACCAGATAGAAAAATTGCCTATCATTGCATACGGTGACTGACCATTACAAGTAAATCTGTAGCGGCAATTTGTTTGTAGTGTTGTATTAGCAAAGAAAATATCTTTGGTTGTTTTTGAAGAGTTAATGTTCTCTAATGAAAATTAGGATTTAAATATAATATAAAATAAAACACTAATTTGTTTTTCCCTAGTATTCAAATCATTTTTCATAAAAGTTTATTTGGTATAAGTTAAAAAATTGCTAAACAATTAATTCGATTTATTGAATGCATGAATGATTTTTGTTATTTATGTAGTCCTTGTTTACAAATTTTTGTTACGTTTGTCCGAGTCTTCACCTTAAAAAATTTTCGAAAATATTTTCTGTATACTTAGTTTAACATCAGACATTATAGGGAATTGATCGTTTTAACCTACAAAAAATTGGGTCTCGAAGTGATGTCTGTCGGTCTATCTGACTGTGTCCTCTCTACAGCACAGATGGTTTAACTTTTAACCAATCGAACTGGAAGTTCATATTTAAGGTTTTTTCTCAAAATTGGTAGGTCCTAGTGAATCGTAATGAAAATCGGTCAACCGGAAGTGGCGGCATCCTTATGCTACAGAATTTACAGAAAAACAATAAGAACACAATTGTTTTATCTGACGTTTATTAATTTTTTATCTCTGGCCGGTCGGACTTTTAGAAAGTTGGTAAGCCTAACAGTAATACAAAATTCGGAATGAAAAAATTTGATGATTCTTAAAAATATTTTATAAAAATATTTATACATTTTATTTTAAATTACAATTGAATTCTTAAAAGGTTTTGTCAGATTTTAAAAATATTTAGAATTATTTACGAAGGAGAGCATTTATTGACCTTATTTAATACTTTCGAAATATAGTATCAAACCATTCTAATTTTACGTGAACACACAACTTAGTAAAACATGTATAAATTATTATTAAACAATTTTCACCATTCCGCCAATTTTTATTACACAACCACCCGAGGCGTTTATCTCGATAAAAATTTATAAACTCTTTTTTATGTATTTCATATTACTTATAGTAATACTCAATACACCAATACGTTGTTAATATAGAGACAAGACAGAGAATCCGTACGAAAATGGATAAATATTTTTAATTAATTTTCGCAAACTTTTCTGTTCTGATTTTTTTTTTGCTCATATTCCGTTTCAATTAAAATGTTATCTCGATAAAATCGCATTCACCGCACATAACATCCAGAAAATTTATACTTTCACACCGGATATCGTTCTCTTTGGTCAAAATATATTGTACTATCATAGCAAAAATTACATATATATATATATTATGTTAATAGATCGAAAAATTTATAGAAAACCCACCGGATGTAATATTAAGTTGCACGAGCAAATAATAATTTCATTAACTTACAAAACCATCAGCTTTACCAGCAATGTTAAAACGCAAAAATGTCATGTTGAATAATGAAATCTCCCTGCCGACGTCGTCCCCCGCATATTTCTTAATTACATCTTTCAATTTATTTGTAGACGCAAAATAGGCTTAAAATACTTCTCATCAATTATTATAATTGTGACTAACCGCGTATCACAATAAATATTTACATGTTTTTTTTGGCAAATTGAAAATATCATTAAAACGTCGCAATATTATCGAACACTACATAAATATGCTGCGTCTTATGATTTTAATATAGGCGTGTCATTTTGATGTTAATGATGAAATATTATATATAGCTTCTGTAAAGGTAAAATTTACGGTTGCTTTGTAACAATAAGATGATTAGATGAGTTTTTAATTTTATTAAAGGTTAGATGAAGAGGTAAGAAACATAATATTGGGATTGAGACGCTTGTGCTTCATCATAGAATTGTTTTTTTTTTTTTGTCAAACTTTTTATATACATAATACGCAGTTCTATTTTAATCTATTTGCTAAGGTATTTACGTGTCCTGTTCTTCAACGTGCAGGGTGAGGAACATAACTCAAGATAGGCCACCCATTTTATAATTTCTTTAGGTATTTAAAATTTGAAATCGATTGGGAAACAAGAACGATATTATTTTCATTCCGGACCTCTGCTCAGAACTTCTCAAACATTTCATTCAGTGCATTTCGCAATACATTTAGGCAGTATCTCGAATATCGATAGCATTCACCATTCATCGTTACAGTATTTCCCGCCTAACCTTCAAAGATATGCGACCCAATAACACTTTTCGCATAAATTTTACTTTTCTTTCCGGGCTCAGCGTTGCTATTTTGTTTGTGTTATTTTTTCTTGTAACATAGAGGCTTTCTCTTAGTATTTTTTTCGTTTTTAAGGCCGGTTTATATTGTGCCAATCGACTTGCCGCTTAATTACTTAACGAGTAATGAAACATAATCCGACTAATACACATTGCAAACAATTTAGTTCAACAAGTATGTCTTGAATCTTGATTGAAACGACTTTAATTTGTGTTATTTTCATAGATTTATTAAAACAGCTGTGGCGGCAAGTAATGAAATTTTGTGAAAAAGAGTTGTAATCGACCCTCAAGGCCTATATTCTTGAACAATCGAAAAAAGTCGCCTGTGACTTTAGGTATAAAGCAATTTATATTTTCGACTGAAGTGATGCGTATTACTAGAAAGCCACCGATGACTTCATTCACTTGATTTGAATTCGTGCTCAGGGCTCGTATTCTTGAAATTCACTCCAAAAAAGTCAGCGGTTAGTTTCTAGTAAAATATGCCATTTCAGCCGAAAATTTATTTTGCTTTATTTGGCGAATTTTGTACATGAATTATAATTTCCGAACATTTTTAAGAATTTTGACAGATATCCGCATGTGGAAAATGGTTGTGGAATTCGAGTATTAGGACTTATTCGCGAAATGAAATAAAGTGAATTGCGAACCAATTATTATTTCCACTATGACTAAATTTGCTCGTATATTTACTTGTTAACGTTTGCACATACATTATGGTAGAAACAAACTTTTAATTACATTAAAGCCATATAGGTATGGCAACGTAAGTTTTCGCATTTTTTTCCATATTGCATTTTTTATATGCGTGTTTGCTCGTATTGTCCTCATTTTATATGTTAGATAGATATAAAAAATGAAACTTGTAGCAAATTTAAATGTTAACGAGAAAACAAAATTAAATCCAATTGATTTTTTGAAATTCTTGGAATTTGGTACGACTGAGTTGCTTTTATAAAGGAAAATTTATAAATAATATTCCATTTATCTTTATAATGTTATCAAACCATTAATTAATTTGATGAGGCTAGAAATGGATTGTAACAATGGACTAGTAATAATTAACATCTACTATTATTTTTCAGAAGAGGGTGCTTGCTTGTACTAGGCAAACTGATACCTTAGAATTAATGGAATTGGTGACCGGTTTTCCAAAGGGAAACTTTTTAGCGACAACAGTTCAAAATATAAACTTAAGGTAAACCGTTCTAGATTAAACGATTAAATTCCAAATTGCGAAACCAAATCTATAAATTTGAATCAATTCATCTGATATTCTTAAAATATTCAACATTTTTAAAATTCAACGAAATTTTCAATTTTTTTCTTGAAAATTATTCTTTTTAAAATTTATTAAAACAGTTGAAATTATAAAATTTGAATTTTTGATTTGAGCGTAAGAATCGGAATAAGCAAAATTTGTCTGAAAAATATTCAATTTTGTTTAAATTTCAGAGTTACAAAATCTGAATATATAAATTTTTATAAGTCAAATTTCTGAAAGTTTCAAAGTTCTCTAATTCTGGTATTTTACTTTTGTTTAAAAAGACGAGCAATTCTCTAAGAAATTATACGACTAAAGTGATTTAGTCAGTATAATACAGAAGCACCTATTTTAACATGGCACAAAAAATTATGATACCAAAATTACAGCTATGCGGGCGAAAAAATATTCCAGTTAGATCGCAAAAACTGTTACACTTATAACGGACGAAACATAAAAATTTTGTAAAAAATTTGATCAAAACGTTCCAAAAGTAGGCGAATTAGTTGTGGAGTGGAGCTATTTTGTAAATAACTCGCCGCAAATGAGTACATGACAATTCTCGCCCGAAGTTGAAATTAAGGGATGACCTCTGAGCTTATCTGGATAAATGTGTAAAATACTGGATGGTGACAACGTTTTCTATTAGGGGCAGGCCTATTGATATCAATATCCTTCATAATATTGGGCAAAACAAACATTGGGTAAAACTAATTTACAAATATTCAACATTTTTTGTAGAATCTGGTGTAGGTTACGAAGAAATAGTTTTTGTAGCCCCTAAACGGGCCTTAACAAGCTTCACTTTAAAAATGAAAAAAAGCCTTTGCGGAGGTTATCGCCTTTATGTGCAATAAAAAAAAATAAAAACAATCCGATTTATAAGATTTTACCCCTTGAGGGGTTCATTTTGCAGCAGAAACGGTTTATTTTCTCTTTAATTATTTTAAACTTCACTCTAATTTTGCTTTATAATAGAAAAAAATGTGATTTTCATTATTTTTTTTAAATTTTCACCCTACTTCGGGAGCTCTTTTCACCTTAAAAGACTAGACAATATTTTTTTAACATTCGGCGTGCTCCATATTCTTAAGTAAAAAAAAGGAGGACACGTGGAGTGCAAATAAAAGTTTGTCAATAGCCGTGGAAATCTTTGTTCCTCCGACTCGTGGAAAATATCGGAAAATCATCCTCAGAGTGTATATCTGAAAATGGATTGTCTTTAAGTGATCTGTCAATAGCTATCGTTGGAAAAATTTTAGTTCATGTTTCCCGAGGGATATCGGGGAAAATTCGATTTTCCAAAAATCATAGGAAAATTAGTCTAAAATCAGTTCGGGATCTTAGTTCGGGACAATTGACTTAGGTCGGTCTATTCCTAATTCATTTGATGATATTCATCTGTAAAAATACAAACTGACGGCGTGCTAAAAGTCTGTTACACGATTATTTGACATCGTGAACTAAAGGGCCAAGTAGGTTTAAGTAGAGGGTAATTCTGAATTTTGTCTACTTATGAATTTTCAGTCTCAAATCTCTTCGCGTGAGACTTAACCTTCCTCCTAATTGTATTTCTGTGACATTTCGCTTAGAACTTTTGGTTTAATGATTCTTTGACAAGTTCATATTTAGATTCAATGAATCAACTTCTTTTATTCTAGAAGAGTGACTATCTTCATTGGCTGCCCTTTTTTCGTAAATTGTTGTTTTAACCAATCCTGAACTAAAATTACAAGTCTAAGAATAAAACATGCTAAACTCGCCCATTTTGAAACATATCGGTATCTAAGAAAAAATTTCAAATGTTGAAAATATTTTATCACCTGATAATTTTTTTTGAGCTTTTCATATTTGTCGAAAATACTTGGCATTCATTCCAAAGCTGGTTATATAACAAAATTGTTTCATGTTTTCCTATTTCCTCGGGGTTTTGATAGCTAGGCTTTATCAAAACTGTTAAAGCATCCTTTATATTTTTTTATAATAACTACTTATATTCAGCTTTTCGATTTTAAAGTCGAAGTCTGGCAAGCGTGTCATATATTTACGATCACTGCTCTAGAGTGTTATATCTGAAGATGGACTGCATTGCTGTGTTTTGTCATTAGTCATGCACTTTAATAGTCATGCACACTCTATTATGAATGAGCAAATTTTGATACTATGATAACCGAAACGATGGACAAAACCAGAAATGATAGATAACAAGAGAAACTAACCGAAAAGCTGAAAGTGAAATAGCGAAAAATCAGAAAATATCAACATGGACACCTCTAACAGAACAGGAGCTATATGCGTATATCGGTAATTTGCTGGCAGCCGGATTGAGTCATAGAAATATGGAACAAACGACAGAGTTATGAAAGACCAACAACAGTCCAGTCTTTCGAGCAACAATAACGCTTCATCGCTTTCGGGCTATAGGCCGTTTTATCAGATTCGACAACTTTTGAAATCGCACTGAGCGACAGAAAAATGACAAACCAGCTGCCACACGCGATATTGGATTATGTTGAACAATAAGCTCAAAACAGCATATTCACCGGCTGAGGCAGTTACTATAGATGAACAACTACTACTGCGATTCAGATACCGGCTATCATTGTGAAGGCATTCTGTATATATAGGAAAGGAATCTGGCCACACAGCGTGAGTCGAACCAAGGAGAAAGAGTGCTGCTTGAACTCTCTAGCAGGTATACATCGAGTGGAGCAACAATTGTATCGGACAACTTCTTCACCTCTTTAGATGCTATTAAAAAGCTCCGAACCGTCGGCTTAGCTTTCGTTGGAACGCTTCGCAAAAATAAAAGGTGCATTCCAAAGGAGATGTTGCCAGACCGGAACCGCCCAGTGCTCTCAGCTGAGTTACGTTTCTCCGCAAATGTCGCTATCGTGTGATATGTTCCAAAAAAGAATCGGGCTATTATTTTGCTGTCATTGCTTCATTATGACACTGATGTGGTTGGCGAGGTTAAAAATCCGCAGGCGATTTTGTATTACAATAGGCATAAAGAGGGCGTTGACAAAATGAACCAAATGCTGAGAGAGTACACATGTAAACAGCATATACACAATATAGAAAGATAAACGACACTCGTATAACTAAAAACACGGATGCCCGAAGATAATTTTTGAGCTCACTGGTTGATCAATTGTTGACTCCTCAGGTAGAATTGCGTATGAATAATCCAAGAGTATATGGAAAATTCAACGGTAAAAATTGAATAGAAGGCTTCTTTGGTTCACCATCCTGTAAGATCTGTCGAGAGAATGATAAATTTCAAAGAAAAATGCGATTCACATGCTATAAGTGCTCAGATCCTGTATATTTACAGCATATCCGACAATTTTAAAAGTGCCACAGATATCTAAATAATGATCAAAATACGTGAAACAAAAATGATATTATAAAAAAATTATAAAAGAATTAACACATTTACATAATTTCCATATAAAACATTTGAAGGTCCACCCAGACCTTTTCGTCCATGGGAAGGTGTAAGAAACTTCCGTACAGACAAGGGTTAAAATAATTCAGTTCATGTTTTCCGTGCGAAATCTGAGAATGACTATGATTAGATGCTAATTCCCACTGAATCTGGGACTGCATTTATTTCCAGCGATAGCTGTTTAGAAGTCACATCAATGCGATCCATTTCCAAACACAACACTCTAGAATCGAAGAAGAAAATTTAATTTTCACATCAATGCAATCAACAAACATAACATCCTAAGGGCTAATTTTATATCAATTTTCAATATTTTTTTTTAATTTGCGAATTTTCCATAATTTTCATTGAGAAAGTAGAACGATGGAAAACGTATAATTATTGACAAAATTCTTCAATGCTGTCCATAGTAACTTTTGGCTGAAGTATATCGACTGATAACGACTAAATTTTTTATTTTCGGTTGGGATAACACAATCTGCATTCATTGCATACTAGGACTTTTACTTTCATCTGAAAATTTTCGGGTAACTTTAACAGTTTAATTAACACTACGGACAATTTTCTTATTTTATTTGTAAGTAAATTTGCCCAATTTTTGAATAAAAAGTATAAAAATTACATTTCCCCCTCAAAGGGGTATTTTTTGCATTTTTAGAAGTTAAGCTCCCGTTTAGGGGTTGCGAAACCTATTTTCTCGTGATCTATGACCAAAAGGTCTAAACAACAAAAAGTAAAAGTCGTCTGCTAATAAACTTTTAGAGATCAGAGCATGTTTTTGTAACACGATTTTTTGACCTTTTATTAAAGTTAGCAGGAAAATTTCGGCAGAAAAAAAAATTTCCGTTACCTCCAGTAATTTTTCGGTAAATTATAATATTATGAAATTAAAATTCTGAGTGGACAATTTTTGATCATACCATATATATTTATTTAGTTGTGTCTCAGATATCTATGAATGGTTGAGTTTTCTAACTTTTCTGCGATTATTTAGCAGAATAAATACCGCAGAGCCCAGTAAGGTTGTCCATCTTCGCTTGTGTTGGGTAAACCTGCACTCAGTTGGCAATATTTGCCTACAAGTATGACCTTAATAAGTACCTTAGTAAGGGCTTTGGAGGTATTCTGGTTTTCGCTGTGATCGAAGGGGCACAGATGATGCCAGGCGTTTCGGATGGCGAAAAAAGGATATGACTGAGTATATGACTCTGACTACGTTGACTACGAAAACTATTATTGGACAATAATATTTCGTTGGATGTTGAAAGGCCGAATGTCGGAAGGCCGAATGCCGAAAGGCCGAACGCCGAAAGGCCGAATGTCATATGGCCGAATGTGCCGAAAGGCCGAATGTCTCATAGCCATTTGGGTCGAAAGTGTTGGAAGGTCGAATGTCTAAGGGCCGAATGGGTCGAATGTCTAAGGGCCGAATAGGTCAAATGTCGAAAGGCCGATTGGGTCGAAAGGCCGAATTTTCGTTAAATTTACCTTCACTTAATTGATTGAAATCAATATTTAAAACCATAGAGCTTATTTCTTAATGTAAAATGATTTAAATAAATTGAAAATACGTGCTAATAAATCCCGTGTATGTAGCATACTAATGGGGATCCCCCCTTTATATTGATTAAAATAAAGTCGATGGACAAAATGTCGATTTAGGAAATGTTGAATTCAAAAAGTCAACAAAAATATCGACTTCGTATTTATTATTTTGCTGATACAAGATATGTACGTATATGTATTTTGCAAATTAATTAATATTCAACAAAAAATTAATAAAGTAAAAATTAGCGTACACAGAAATAGAGCTGTGTGAATATTGTAAAGAAGAAAAATTGTAAGAGAATTCATCTGTATTAGTTATGATTCGCTAATACTTAACGCACAGCACATTCTGTATATATAGAATGTAAATTGTGGTATAATCAGTCCAGTCGCCGCGGCCTGATGAGAAGATTGATTTTTTCATAATCATAAGTTCATCAGTTCGAAACTGGATTGAATTCTCTTACAATCTTCGGAACATACTCGTATTAAAAAAAAAATAATAAAAAAAAAAAAATCATATAATTAAATAAATAGAATTATGTCTATTAGGCGGTTTCGTTGAAGGATTTAATATTCAAATGCGAATGCTTAAATGTTTGGCATACTTGGGTGAGGACGAAATCCCGGAATATTACGAGGAATTAAAAAAATCATTAAGGACTAAATGCTACAAAATTACCGAGTGGTTTGAGAAAACTTATGTGTATGGTAAAATACGAAACCACACTAATCAAACATAACTAAAAGAAAGTTTTGTTATTTATCCGCCACAATTTTGGTCTATACTCGACCTTAAAAATGAACATCTTCCAAAAACTCAGAATAGTGTGGAGAGTTGGCATCGAAGGCTTAAAATCCTCTCTAGGAAAGCTACATGTAGGTGTTTATAAATTAATTGAAATTTTAGGCAAAGAACATATTTATGTAAAATGGAAACTGCAGAGAATTCAAATTGGAGAAAAAATTAAAATTAAAAATCTATATATTGAACGTGACAGAAGATTAAGAAAGATTTTAGAAGAAAAGCAAAGGAGAACCAAAATAAATTTCTTAAAAGGATTAGCTTTTAATACATTTTTATCTTAATACATATATTTTTACGTACTTTTGCTTATTTGTATTTTATATATTAATATATAAATATATAATTAAATTATAAACCTTATATAGTTTCAATTATATTTTTAAAATTTGTCGGCTTGGAGAAATTGTCGATGTTAAAATAAATTTTACGCAAAATTTATTTTAACATCGACAATTTCTCCAAGTCGACATTTTAGAATCGACATTTTGTCCTAGTCGACATTTTCGAATCGACATTTTATAAAGCAACATTTTGTCCAGGTCGACATTTTTCTAGTCGATGTTTTTGTAGTCTACATTTGTGGAACCGAGATTTTGAAATTCGACATTACGTACCCAACCCATATTAATGTGATCAAATTTTGACGGACAAATAATTTATTTCTTTTTTTATTATAATTAATTAATTTTTAATTATATGACAAAAGAAAACCTTTTTATACAACAATTTTGATAAAAATATACATTTTGGTTTTCATAAAAATATAAATTTTGAAAATTTTCATTCATAAAACAAACGGCTTTTCGACATTCGGCCTTTCGACACAATCGGTCTTTCGACATTTGCCCTTTTGACCTATTGGGCCTTTCAACCTATTGTGCCTTTCGACACATTCATCCTTTTGAAATTCGGCTTTTCGATATTCGGCCTTTCGACCCTTTCGGTCTTTCGACATTTCGACACAAACGGCCTTTCGGCATTCGGCCTTTCGACACAATCGGCCTTTCGACATTCGGCCTTTCGACCTAATGGGCCTTTCGACGTTTTGGAATTCGGCTTTCCGATATTCGACCTTTCGACCCTTTCGGTCTTTCGTCATTCGACATTTTGACACATTCGGCCTTCGACTCATTTGGCCTTTAGGAATTATTAATAATATTTTACATTAATGGATCGTTTGAACCTCGAAATTAAGAAAAAAACGTCCATATTTGGTGAGCCAAAAAGTTCCCTTCCGTCAAGAGAAATCATCGAGTATCGCCATGAGCAAATTACACGAACTGCTCAAAAGATTTTCGTCAAATGAACAGCTCATAGCGGAAACAGAGACCTATTTTGAGGGTTTGGAGAAATCCAGCTTTTCGAAAGGAGTCAAAATATTGGAATACAGTTGGCACGCTAAAAGGGGACTTCAGAGGCAGATTTGACGATATTCAAACGCAATGAAAAGGAGTTTTTGCCTTGTTTTAAAACTGAGGGACAAACATGAATCCAACAGGAACAGTTACCGAAACAGTGGATTTCTCGTGATGAGTCCACATCATTTACCTTGAAAAATCAACACCTGAAGCTGAATATTATTCCCCAGTCATTGGCTCGTTTCGACGACGTTTCGAAGGAAAACAAACGAATTTGTGAATTGCTTCAACAACCACAGTTTTCTCCAGATATAGCCTTTCACTACTTCCTGTTTCGGAATTTGAAGAAATGGCTTTGTGGGAAGTAGAGATTCATGCAATCGTACTATTTGGAAGGGGTCGAAAAATTGGAAAAAAAACTTTGGACTAAGTGTGTGTTACCGCTTTGTACAATATTTTTATATTTACAACATTTTTCTAGAATAAATACTATGTCTCTACTGTAATTGCTGCTCTAGTAAAATATACCGATAACGCATTCTACTCAAATTTTGTGCTAACAAATTTCTCGAAAATAAAATCCAGAAAAATTACGAAAACTAAAATCTCGAATTACTATGAGTTTTTGGGACAAAGGTTTTTATCCGCGAGACATTTTACTGTTCTTTCAAAGGACTACGAATTTATATCACAGGTTTAACCCTTTTGAAGACTTATTTTACCAAATTTTGTAAAAGTCTTGAAAAATAACGTTTTATAAAAATCACGAAACCGTTTAATGTGTCGAGATTTTTTTCGAGATTATATGCCTTTCGAGATTTTGGCCAATCCAGTATTTTTTTTTTGCTTTCTAGAAAACGTGATGATCTCATTTAAACGCAACAATAGAATAATAAACATAATTCTCGCAAAACAAAATATTATTCAATCAATAATATTTATGCATGAAAAATAATTCAAGGAATTTTTTGTGATTAATTTTCCGTTTCCAGATTGCAGATTTCATTAGATTTGAAGTTTGCATCTAAATTCAAACTTGGTGAAAGGACGATTATAATTTTAATACAAAGTGAAAAAGAAAACAAAGAAGGGTTGTTATTCGTTTACCATCCCCGATTAAGCATTTTTCTTCGAAATCTCTCGTTAACCTTAAACTTCAGATATTTATTAAATGAAATATGGAAATGAATTGTTTTTTCTAAAACTAATACCGAGGCCAAGTTTACGTACATATATGGATGACAATCGAATGGAAAATTGATTGTGGTTTTGTGCCTAACTCAAGATTAATAATATTTTTGTATTTCAACCTAATTCCTACGAGTAATTCAGGTGAAATGCTCATATTACCGTTTTTATTTATTTTATAATAATTAAGCATTTTTTTACTATGATAACGATGGGAACGTTACATTATGTACAAGAAAAATGCAATAAACATAACACTTTCTAGGTTTTTATTTTAGATACTCGTATATAGGTTTTCATTATATCGTGATGTCATTTTATATAATTACAAGGAAATCAACACCATTGAAAATAATATGATTGTGGTTGACAGAATGTCAACCTAATTTTTTCAGGTGAATACCCTGAGATGTTTTACAACGTCCAAATATTCCTACTTTAAAAAAATATTCCAAAATGTCCCATATCCTTAAACGGATATTCGTTAGAACATTGTGAAGAGGAATGTTGTACTCGTACATCTCCCTAAAAATACGTTTATAATTGGTTAACCAATTTTATTGTGTCAACATGGACGTTAAATATGGTACGTGCATTGTGTGTTTACTCTAGTTTTGTGAATAATTTTAAATTTTAATTTTATACAACTTTTGTTTTTCGAATCGAGGGTTAAGCATTGGTTTAGAATGAAAATTATTCAACCGTACTTTTCAATAATAAACAATGTTGTAAACAAGAAGCTTTATTTATCATTGCTTTGACATGTTTGGAAAGTTTTTTTTGTATTGTATTTCATAAATTTTCCTTCTCGAAAATTCTAATACAAATTAAGTAAGTTGTCTGAATTTTAGGTTCTGTGTTATTAATAATTATTGCGGTATATGTAGTTATTATCACAATTTATATCTTCAGGATAAACCACAAAAAAAATTAATAATCAACTTTGTCTAGGATTCTATCTAAATACGGATTGGTCTAAGGTTTGTCTCACTATCACATTGGTAAACGCCCTAGTCCAAACATAAGGTAGAAATTGTCAAAATATTTATCAGTTTTAATTTTAAACAGTATTTTTTTAGCACACAAGTTTTTTTTTTCTGAAATAATGGTTTCTGTCGAAAAAATAAGTTTCTGTCGATATAGATGTCACTACAAATGATAAAAGAACCATTAATCAATTTTTTTTTAAAAAGTGTTGTAGTAATTTACCGATAATGATCAGAGTTCAAGAATTTGATACTAGTGGTTCGAAGAAAAATAAAACCGCCCTATCAATATACTTGGAACAAATATCGAGCAATATTTTATTGAAGTTGAGGTGAAATTTATTATGGTATGCGGATGCTACGATCCGTAGAACAAATGAAAAATTCAAGTTGAAGGTTCAGATGTCGTTGAGCACGCGCTAGCAAACCGCTAGTAGAATGGTTTTTGTATTCGCTAAATTTTCTACTCGTATCTGCTCTTACTATTTTATTAGGAGCAGTTAGAAGCAGTAACGCACAATTTCGACGCTAGGTGGTTAAATGAAGAACCGCTTAATTATTATGGTAAAATTAGAAATTTTAATTGATTTTATTCAGAGCGTTTTAAGAGTATGAAGGAATCTTAGAATGTTTTCGTTTATATGCGACCTCGAAATATTCTACATGTACTTCAGTAAAAGTACGAATTGGAATAAATGGAATACATTTTCGACAGCATTCTAATCCTAATGCGCTGTTGAATTATCCCACTTTTTAAAAATTTGGCATAAAGGGAGACTCCAACTGTGACAGTTTCTACTAACCAAATAAAACACGCCAGAAATAATTTGCATCAATTCTCTGTATCATTTTGGTTTTCTGGTATAGCGAAAATAAAAATTCTGGAGCTAAGCTGTATTTAGTTAATTGCAATCCGCAATACAAAAGTAAATTTTGCTGTAAACAAAATTTAAATTTATTGTCAGTTACGAAAACAAAATTTTAGATTTCTATTGGGACAATGGGAGACAAACAATTTAGACGACTTGAACGTTAAATATAAATATTCTGAACCCAATTATTTGCTCTAGGAATGGAAGGTCTAAGGATAAAATTATTGTATTGGTTAGTTTATGATTCATCTATAAAAGCGTCAAAATGGTTGGTTATAAGTTGCAGTAAAATATTTAGCGCAATTTAATAGGAAAGTTACTAGCTCGTAGATTGTTTCCTTGAAGCTTTTAGAATTACCTTCTTTTATTCTGAGAATTATTATTTCTAAAATTATTGAAAAATTTAGAATTTAAACAAATTTTTGAAAAATCTGGATGTTACATTTTTTTTTTTTTAATTTCAGATTTCCTATACTATACTATATACATACGTGGAAATGTCCAAAATTCGAAAACTTTTAACTTTTTCAGAATTGAATTGGTAAATAGATTTTCTTGAACTATTGCAACTATCAGAATTGTGATTTTTAATTTTGTAAATTGGAATAAAAATTATTGCACCGCATGATCGATAATTAAATTTTGAATTGTGGGACTCGAATTATCTGATCAGACATTTGTGTAATGAAGGAGTTTTAAGATTTCAGCTAACACTCAAATTTTGAAATTTTTCTAAAATGCTAATAAATAAAAAATAGGAAGGACGACAGATATTCTGCATTAGTTAACAATTGAAAACTCAATATTTTTAAAAATTCGGAAATTCAGTTCAATTTAGTTTCAGAATTTATTAAATTGTCGGTATTATCAGAATTTTAATTCTGAATTTTGTAAATTGGTAATCTGGAAAAAATGTCATAAGTGCGTTGTGTTGAATATGTTGGTGATTCTGAGACACAAAAGTCTATAATGACGCACCATTAATTCTAAATAAAACAAGAAACAACAACAAAAAATGTACCATATGACATAAGTTAATTAGATTATAGGCGCATTTTATTTGACCAAATTCAAATTGGTATTTATTTCGAAATCGCGTCCCCGCTACACAATAACTAAAAAATATTATTAGCGGAGTTCTTGAAATAAAAAAGTGTCTAAAATATTCCTTATCCGTGAATGGGATAATATAGTAATTTTTATTACGCAAGTTATTCAAATGATGTTGTACCACTTTGTGTCCATTACGCAAAAAAAAAGTTTTAAAACCTTATATACATATAAATACCGAAGAGGCAAGGCATGACTCCTCTGGAAGAACAGCAAACAATGAACAGTACGTTTCAGGTTATAAATAATTCGAATTTCAAATTTCTGGGCCGTTATTAAGGGTTTAATATTAGTAACGTAGGTACCACCATATGCAACAAGGCAAAACTCAATCTTTGAATGAAAAATCCCATAATACACTTTATGCATTACGTCTAGCGGGCATATCGATCGCAGTAAGTACAGCTTTCTTAAAGCAAGATTAAGGTACTTCTTAACATTTTTTATGTGTGATTTAAAATTTAACTTACTATCAATTGTTATTCCTAAATATTTAAATTCCTGTACAAATGGAAATTTGAAACATTTATCAGAATTCCCTGCATTAGTACACTACCCATCATGATATAAAACGTTCAAATCTCTTATTGATCTTGACCCTATGTTAAATATCATATCTTTAGATTTCTCACTTAAACGCATTTGATGATTTGAAAACCAAGCACGCAATTCAACTAAATCGGAATTCATTTTGCGCTCCAGTTCATCTAAGCTATCTGCTGAATAAGTCAATGCAAAGTCATCAGCAAAGGCCACAACTTTACCATTAAGCTTTAATTAAAAAAATGAATTGACATAAATTAAAAAAAGCCGAGGACCCAGAACTGAGCCCTGTGGGACCCCTGAAACAATTTCATTTAGGTCACTTGCATAATCGCCTATAATTACTTTCTGAAATATGTTTTGGAGGTACGACTTTAGCCAATTATAAATAAATCCTCTAAATCCGATACGCCATAATTTGTTTAATAATAGAGCATGATTTACGGTATCGAAAGCCTTAGATATGTCAAGAAAAAGAAAACCACAAATTTACCATTATTTAATGAATCATATATCGAGGACAGAAACGTCAAAAGCGCTGCTTCAGTACTTAAACCCTTTCTAAAACCATATTGACAGCTACTCAAAAAGTGTAAATTTTCCAAATAAGACACGAAACGGGATTTCATCAATTTCTCAAACAGTTTTGCAAATACTGATAACTGAGAGATCGAACGATCTTTTATCACGTTCAATCTTTTATTCTTCTTATACAATGGAATTACATTGGCACATTTTAAGGTATTCGGGAAGACATCAGATTTTACACTGCGATTTAAAGATGTAAGCAAGTAAATAGTTTATACTATGGGCCGTTAACTTCAGAGTTTTAGAATTAATTCTATCAGGACCACTGGCAAATTTATTATTTAATGAAGAAATAGCCAAAAGCAGTTCCACTGGTGTAAATTCTTGGAAGAAGAACGTTTCGTTATGCCAATTGACCTCACTCGGGAAAGCGGAACAACCATTAGAACTACTGCTTGAATTAATAAAATGATGATTAAACAAATTACAGATATCCAAACGATTTGTAATCAAGAGCTCCTATGTTCATCAAGTAAAGACGATATATCAATGTTGGTAGACTCCTCCCCAATCAATAAATTAACTAATTTCCATTGTTTTTAACTATCGTTGGAACAATTATCAAAAAGATTTTTATAGTAATTAGTACGTTCACTAATTATCATTGAGCTACACTTTTCATTTATATCCCTAAAATGATTCAATAGCTGAAGATTTCTAGGATGTTTACGAAGTTTATTGGATAATTTATTTTTCAAATTCACTAATGAATGTAATTTAAAAGACATCCAAGGGGCTATTTTACACGTTTTCATATTACACTGCTTCTTGATTTTGCAGCACTCAAAGCAAAGATTAAAAACTTCCAAGAACTTATTCATCGAACCATTTAATACATCATCCCAAGGCTGATACTGTAAAAGATTATTAAATAAATCATAGTTAATACACAAATGTAAGTGTTATTAAGTGTTATTAAGATCGGAAGATGATCGGTAATCTGAAAATTAGCTACCTCACCAATTATATTTAAATCTTTAGAACGGACTCGGCAAAAAGCGTGATCGATACATGAAGAACTGTTACCGGCGGTACGAGTAGGTACATAAATCCGTAGTCCAAAGGACGAGAGAGTCATCAAATAATTGTCTATCGATGAGCTTGTCGATAATAAATCTATGTTGATATCACCAATTAATAGGAAATATTTAGAGTTGCGATGCTTATTTAAGATCAGAGTAATTTCATTTAAATATTCATCAATAGAGTTAAAGTGATAACGATAAATACATAGGCTATTGAATAAAATATCACCAACAGCAAAATTAAGTACCATGCAATCCGCAGTTACTATATCATGATTACAGTAATCAGCCGTAATGGCATTTTTTACGAACACTGCAACGCCACCCGCACATTTAATATCATTACAACAACTATAAAACTTATAACCCGGAATTTTATAGAAGGGCACTTCATCATTATTGATCCAAATTTCTGTTAGAAAGATTATGTCTGGTTCGATAGAGTAGCCAGACAGATTGGCCAGAAACGAAGTAAAATTTGACCGCAAACTTCTGATATTTAAATGCATGACATATAACTTTGAAAATACAATATAGTTAAACACATTCAAAAAAAAAAAAAAAGTTAACGTGAAATTTGTTAAATTTCAACAAGGTCAGATAACGATTTAATTAACTTTACATGACCACCTTAACATTTCCTAACTAAAATATTTCCACTATGGACCCAGACATATTTTATCTTATTTGATTTTTTCAGGTTCCTCGCTTCAGCATATAGATGATTGCGATATTTCGTCAAATTCTCGTTTATAAAAATATTGACTAAAGGTGATATAGTGTAATAGTACATACATTTAACGTAAATATTTTCGGAACTTTGGAAATTTCGAAATTTACAATTTGCTTTAAACTTTTTTTCAGAGGTTAATACTTGAAAGTACTTAATTTCCAAAAATTCAGTATAATATCCCGGATTTAACATCAACTTGTGAAATGTTTTAAAAATTTAAAAATTTCTTTACCTATTTGGTAGTCGCCAAAATTCGAAAACTTTTAACGTTTTCAGAATTGATTTAGTTCCAGATTTTCTTGAGCTTTCGAAACTATCAGAATTATGATTCTTAATTTTCTGGAAAGTAAAAATTTCAAAGAATTTAGGGACAAATTTCCAAATTTTAAGGTTAAAATTTCCAAAATTTTGGAAATTTCTAAAATTTACATTTTGCATTAAAATTGTGAAATTGGAGTTTAGAAGACAATATATAAAGTATGATCTGGCAAAGGTATCTATTTTGAACAAAATTAATAAACCGAAGACATCACAGGAAACAGAAATTCTGAATTTGTATAATCCAAGAATTTCCAAGATTTTAACTAACACATAATTTGGACAAAATATACTTAAAAACTAGTGAAATCTGGATAAACGCAGTGTTACATTTTCTGAAAGAGATTGAACACTACTGACATTGAACTTCTACCTTCAGTGGTTCAGAAGTTATTCCAATTCTTTGGTAACTTAGATATCTCCTTCCGCATAATAAATTAGTATTATAAAACATCAAATAAAATAATATTCCTCCTTTCACTGTAGTATAAAAAGAATACTATTAATAAATATTACGAATACATAAAAGAAGGGGCATTTAATTTGCTTTTGGAACTAACTTACCATCCGCATATTTCTTGGACCACTATGCTTGCAGATTTCCCTTATTTTCAGCAGCTGCTGGTGATTCCTTAAACTTAATTCATCTCTGGAGCCTTTCTGAAATCAAAAAGGGTTTGATTCTGGAAAACTGCTCCGAAAAGAAAAATGTTGGCAACAATATTTGTACTTTATTATCAAAGGAATAATGACAGCAGGAATGATAAGAGGGGATGTTTGGTAGTTCAGTTTTCAAAAAATTCTTTTTTGATATTCAGTTTATACTTCTGTAGGTTAGCACAAGTTCATAAGGCTTATTAGCAGAAGATCCATACACCACCTACATTCCGTCTATCGGTAAGAGAATTAAGGTTAGGGAAGATGTTTAGAATCCGAAATTATTCAGCATGCCCGCATGAACTCGGTTGTGTGCAGCAAAATGGGTCTTCAGTGCGCTAGCACACATATGATTCATAAATTTGTAAAACTTCCGAAGAATGAAAATAAGAAAAAGTGTAGGGAATAGTACGGATCGCTGAGGATTTGGCATAATTTAATGCAAAGGGTAGTTTTATACACTTAATTAGTAACTAAAATTGTGAGCTTAACCTCCTTGGCTTTACTTTAAATAGGATTTTATTTTTTTCTTTAAGTTATAAAATATGTGGGGGACGTCGTAATACAATTTAAATAGAATATTTAATCTAGTAGTTTGCCATCTTATTTTACCTTAGCCTAAATACTTAAACTAATCAAAAGTTAAACATTTAATTTTAATTTAAGTTATTAATTAGTTCGTTATTTACATTATATGTCAGATGGCAATAATACTTTCGTCTAGCTTCAGAAATTAAATCTTCTATAAACCTCATATCGGTTTCACGATGAACTCTTATCGCTCTATATCGAATAGGAACTTTTAGGATCCATATGGGTGAACCATACAGAATAACGCTCAAAACCATTACTTTATACAGTAGCATTTTATTTCTGAAGCTAAGTTGACTATTCTAATTTAGAAGTGGATATAGGACTTTTAACAATTTTTCACATTTTTCTTTAATATGGTTCAGATGGTTCCCAAAGGTCAACTTTGGATCAAGAATTAGGCCTAGATAGCGTACTTCCGATTTCCATTGAAGTTGAGCACCATTCAGAACTAAAGGTAGCTGCGGAATTTTATCTGGTGCACGACATCTTGTAAATTAAATGCTTTCACATTTACTAGTATTTATCTTTAGTTTCCACTTTGTGAAATAAGAGTTAAGTGCATTTAGATAGCCGTTAAGTTTGGATATTATGTTATTGGCGAGAACATTGGAGTAGTATATCGCAGTATCATCAGCAAATAAAGCTAATTGGCAGTCTTCAAATCTAGGAATATCATTAATAAATATGTTAAATAACAGAGGAGCTAATACGGGCTCCCTTGCGGGAGACCAACAGGAATATTCATTAGACTGGATTTTTCATTATATATTTGTACATAAAACTTCCTGTTCTTTAAGTAGGAATCTATAACTTTAATTAGGTATTTCGGAAAATTGCACGTTGTCATTTTGTGGATAAGACCGTTGATCCATACTGGATGCCATCCCTGTGGATTTTTTATTGATACGATTTTCCCTTACGTATTGTACTATTCTGTGCACTTGATGTACCGCATAATGCCTAGATCTGAAACCAAATTGCTGATTTATAAGGAATTCGTTATCTTCCATGAATAATTGTAATCGAATTTTGATAAGTTTCTCAAAAACCTTCCTTATAGAGCTTAGAAGGCTTATAGCCCTATAGTGTTCAGGATTATTGGATTCCTTATTGGGTTGGAGAATTGGAGTAACTTTTGCTATTTTCCAGGAATTTGGCAAATAACACAATTTTAAACAACTATTAAAAATTAGCAGGAGAGTTTTAACACCACAGTCTGGCAACGGTTTTAACAAAATGTTAAGAATATCATCCATCCCAGATGCTTTATACGGTCGTAGGGTTTTAATAATTCACATAGCTAATTCTTGTGGATGATAGTTAGTTATTAATTGTTGGCAGCTAATATTGATATCACATTCATGAATGGACCCATAATTATGAGTGGATTGATAAACATAATGAAAGGTATTTGCGAGCGATGTACACTTTTGTGAGTTTAATAATAGTTTTACTGTGGTTTCACCTTCCTGAATTTGTAGTGGCGGTATTGGCCTTCTTTTCGTTTTAACAAACTTAGCAGTATTCCAATATTTTTTGGATCCCTTTTCAAGGTCCATAAACTGGGCTTGCCGGGATTTGTTCAGTAAGTCTAAGATCTTATGTTTTATTGCTCAGGTTAGCATGTTAACAAAGCTTTTAACAGTTCTACTTCTGGTCCTAAGCCATGTGCGCCTTAAACAATTTCTGAGCTTGATTTGAGCCAGTACATCTTCTGTAAAATTTATTTTATTTATGTTAGTCAATGGGGTGACAGGAATTGAGTTGTCTCTAGCATTTTTAATGGCCTCTAAAAATAAATCGATCATCGAGCCAATTTCAGGAGAAGTGTTCAAGGGATTTGTTTGATCAAAACAATTTAGTGAACCCTCTATATGCTGTTTGTATTTAGTCCAATCACCGCCGGAGTAAATAAATCGGTAGTTAATAGACTGGGAGGTAATCTGATGCCAGTTCAGGTAGACTTTTAATTTCCATTATATGTTCTGGTTGGTTTGTTAAAAAGAAATCGATAATACTAGGGGAGAAGAATTGGGTCTAACAAAGGTCGGATCCAATGGTGCCACGATAGAGCAATTTTGAGAGCTACTTATGTGATTATGAAGATTCCGACCACCTTCATTAGACCTGACACAGTTCCACATGGGATGTTGGTAATTAAAATCGCCCCCTAAAATGTAGTTTATTCGCGATTTTGAGTCAATTTTTGTATTTCGCTTTTAAAAGTGGGTCCATTTGTTTTTGGACAATAACATGCGGTAATTCGAACGGAAGTTCCATTTACATGTTTAACTGATATCGCGAGATTTTCAATAGTTGAAAAATTTTGATCCGGTAAAAGTGAATGTTGTATATTCGATTTTATTAAGATCCCAACACCTCCAAATGATCTGTTAATTCTATCGTTTCTATAGAAAGTGTAATCTGGAAAAGAACAGTTTAAGTGTGGTTTAAGATGTGTTTCCGTCAATAACATAATACATATCTATAATATACTTTGTCAAAAAATGTTGTAACTCAAGTTTTTTAGGTCGAACGCTTTGTGCATTCCAGGTGGCAATTATAAATGATTTCGGTTATTCTAATAAATTGTTCTTCTCTAGAGTTGCAATTTTTAATTTCATTCACTATTTCTTTAAAAATTGTTAAGAGTTCGTTCGCCTTAAACAAAATATTCGGGCTAGCTGAGCCTTCAGTTAAAAGGGCAGAAGCATAAGTAGTGTTTGAATTATTAATAGAGTTAGTAAGTTAGAATTTGGTATTACCTCTTTTGTTAAACCAGGGAAGTTATCTCTATTTAAGTTAAAACTATTTGAAGGTGATGTTGATTCCGCCTTGCTTGTTGTTTTCGAATTTGAAGACACTCCTCACGTTTAGGGCACGAGTTTGCCGGATGATTATCCTGGCAGTTGGTACAAATATGTTTATTCGTATTATTTTTTATTGGACAATCATCTTCCTTCGTCATGTGACAGTTTGCTTCACCATGACCATAACGGAAAGATCACCTGCATTGGGTGACCCTACAGTATGAGCAACGTATTTGTGGTTCACTTCACTAATTTTCACTTATATAGTTTATTTAACTTCACGTTAGACAAATATTAAATGTAATTTGTAGAACAAAACAAATAATAAATTTTGTATCGCAATAGAATTTAATTTTTATTAGACTTCACTGTTCGAGAGGCAAACATAAACTGAGGAACGAAAGTTGCGCCATCCACCACCACTTGGATTCTACGGCAAGAAAAATAATCTATGGAACCAGCCTACTAGAAACTTCAATTGCTCTCAACCTCTACTTTAAACCTCAACTTAAATCACCTTTCGCTATACTCTCTGAATTCAGATACGTTAAAAGTTTAAAAATCCTCCGGCTAATTTTCTTCTATGAACACAAATCTTATGGTAACTTGACATGGTCATGTTGCCAAGCTCACAATAATGTTTTTTGGTTCCTGGAACAAAACTAATTTTTCCAGAGAGGATAGCGGAAGGTGCCTATAAGCCGCTTATTCGTAGGTTGTGGAGAAACATTATTCAATTAAACCTTATTCTAGATCATCTGGGTGTTCAGAATAGAATATTGTCGCTGGAACACATTTGGAAGATTTCAATTAGAAATCGGCGCCCCCAAAAGCGGTGGCGCACTAGGACTTAGTCCTTTTTGGCTTAACGGTTAAAAAGGGCCTGTTGGAACTAGTTAATTTGTTGGCATTAATGTCTGCAACAACTTAGCAACTGCTCTGGGGGGATTGAATCTTATGCGACGCATCGATGAGGTAGCCTGTGAAATATTACGTAGTGTAAGAGAAGGTTAAGTGCACAAATTTTTGAAAAATCGAATTGTCTTAGTGTTGGTTAAACCAAACCAATAGAAAAAAACATCTAAGTACATATGTATGTGGGAACACCCTGTTATAATCATACAATCGTAGATAACTTCATTGGAGTTTGATGATGTTGTCTCTTTTTGCGATGTTTTGGTTTACCGTTGAAATTAAAAAAAAACGATGACAGATGAAGAAGATTGGGTTAGATTTGATTTGACCGTGTACAAAGAAGAAGTGTAAATAAAAGAAGTAAAATTGGATTACATATTTGTAACGTGTTAAAGTCGGGCGTTTGATTTGAGGTTGTTTGTTTGGAGTTCGTTCATTTTTGTCTGGATCAATTTGTGAAATCCCACAAAATTGGGGGCTCAACCGGGATCCTCCACAATTGATTCAACGTGGAAATAAGACGGCGGATATTTCCGGATTTTTTCTCAACATTCGAGCGCGTGGTGATCAAGGATTAGCGGTCATCTAACAAGGTCACATATAATCGAATTGAGTGATTATAAGAGAAATTTTTCGTCAATTGGGTGTACTAAAAATAAAACAAAAAATCGTTCGATTGATAAAGTTACCGTCACCGAATCGGATGAAGAAGAGTATATCAAAAAAATTCATTTAAGTTTGCAAAATATTCGAACTATGAACAGCACCGTGAGAAAAGTGAATAATAATGAAAATCCGGAAATGTTAAACGAAATTAAATCGATGCGTGAAGAACTTTTGCGTCTAAAACAAAAAAATGAACGGTTACGAAGCCAGCCGCATGGTTTAGAAAATTCAGGAAATCGTTTTAACGGTGAAGATGAACAGTTAAGTGAAACTGTTGTAAACCAAGACTCAATTCGTAAGAATGCCGCTACCGATGGAACGCCGCATAATAGTAATGCTAATGCCGCATCACAATCGTCATTGTTAAAAACACATTCTATTCAGTTAAAAGATTTAGCTGAATATATTTCAAAATTCGACGGAACTGATGAACATCGTGTTGAAAATTGGATAGATGAGTTCGAAAACACAGCAGATTTATTTGAATTAACTCCGTTACAAAAATTAGTGTTCGCGAAACAATCTTTAACAGGTAGTGCAAGAGAAGCTTTAAAAACCGAACCAAATATTAGAAGCTGGAACGAAATCAAAAATTTATTACTTCGGGAATATCAAAAGAAGTTCACGAATGCGGATATTCATCGTCAGCTTCAAAATACTTTCTGACAATGAGGGAGATAGGTGCACCAAAGAGGCCGTTTTCCAAAACGTCATAGATGGTGTCAACGACAATGAATCAAACAAAGTGATCTTATATGGAGCCAAGACAGTGGATGAATTCAGAAAAAAATTGCAACTGTTTGAAAAGTTCAAGTCGAAAACAATTTTTCACACAATTTCTCAAGTACAGCCAAAACCAAGCCGAACAAGCACACCACAAAATACCATTGTATGCTTTAATCGCGGTAAAAAAGGTCATACATCGAATAAGTGCCGGATGAGAGATGAGGGACCAAAATGTTTCAGATGTTTCAAATTTGGTCACAAAGCTCCAGATTGCCCTGGTAGACAATCAACTAAGCAACCACAAGCAAAGACATTGAGGAAGGAGGTAGAAGAAGCTAACAAAAATTTAAGACACAATCACAAGTTAGTCACAATTTTTGGACATGTAATCGAAGCTCTTGTTGACACAGGAAGTGATTTAACCTTTTATTGGAAGATGTTTACACTGTTATGGGATCTCCATCAATATACGACGGCACCCGAACAAAATTAAGAGGGATTGGAGACAGTTCAATTGAAACAATAGGCTACTTCCTAGGAAATATTATTATCGATGGCGATGAATTTAGTGGGAAAATACACGTCGTACCGCAAAATTCAATGCAAGTCAGTTGTGTAATCGGAACGGATATATTGCATAAAAGCGGGATAGTTCTAAGCGAAAATGGTATACTCATTAAAAAAACTACCAAATGATAATTTTCTAAGTGCTTTCCAGTTAAACGAAGAAGAAGAAGAAACAATTAAAAACCATAACGCTGAATATCGAAAGGAGGTAGAACAACTGATCAAAAGCTACGTGTCAACACGATCACGAGAATCTCCAATAGTCATGAAATTAATCCTAAAGACTGAGCGTCCTATTTTCCAACCGCCAAGAGGAGTAGCGTCTAAAGAAAAGGAGGAAATAGAACGTCAAATTAACAAATGGCTTCAAGAAGATATAATAAGACCTAGCTGTTCCGAATACGCAAGTCCAGTCGTGCTAGTGAATAAAAAAGACGATTAAGACAAACAACAGAAGATTAAACAGAGAAGTGGTAAGGGATCGGTATTCAATACCTCTAATAGAAGATCAGATTGATCAATTACACTCATCCGAAGTATATTCAACGCTAGATTTAGAAAACGGATTTTTTCATGTAATAATTGAGGAAGAGAGTCGAAAATTTACAGCTTTTGTGACACACATGGGACATGATGAGTTTAATCGTGTTCCGTTTGGATTGTGCACCTCCCTAGCTGTATTTCAAAGATATGTAAATTACATATTTAGACATTTAATTCAGAATAAAACATTAATGGTGTATATGGATGATTTGATTGTGGCAGCGCAAGAGATGTTGAAGAAAATTTGAAGAAGCTAAAAGATGTCATGAAAATAGCCAGTGAATATGGATTACAGTTCAGGTGGAAAAAATGTCAATGTCTATGCAGCGAAATCGAGTTCTTGGGGTATATTGTGTCGAAGGGGAAAATCAAACCATCACCAGCCAAAACACATGCAGTCGAAAATTTTCCAATACCTAACAATTTGAAGGCAGTACAAAGTTATCTAGGATTAACTGGGTATTTTAGAAAATTAACACCTATAGTTATTCACTAATAGCAAAACCTTTAACCGACCTTTTGAGGAAAAATAATAAGTTCGACTGGGGAGCATCCCAACAAAATGCGTTTGACTCATTAAAGAAGTTGCTAATTAGTGCTCCTATATTAAGTATTTTCAGGCCTAACGTGCAAACAGAGTTACACACAGATGCATCCAAACACGGTTACGGCGCTGTTTTACTACAAAAGAGCCAAGAAGATGATAATTTTCATTCCGTCTACTATTTCAGCAAGAAGACTCAACCAGCCGAAGAAAGATACAGCTCATACGAACTAGAAGTCCTTGCTACAGTAGGAGCATTAAAAAAACTCAAGGTGTATCTATTGGGAACAAAGTTTACTATTGTGACTGATTGTGCAGCATTTAAGATGACAATGTCCAAAAAAAAACATATCACCACGTATAGCTGGATCGGCTCTTACATTAGAAGAATTCGAATACAAATTGGAACACCGAAACGGCACTAAAGTGAAGCACGTCGACGCACTAAGTAGAAATCCAGCAAGGTATGAATCAAATAAAGGAACTGCAGAAAAAAGACGAGAAAATTCAACTTATTAAGAACCTGTTGGAGCATGGACCATACAAGAACTTTTCTATCAACAGAGGATTACTATTTAAAGATGACGAAAAGGGAACCCAGCTGAATTACGTACCTAAAACACTGCAAGATGAAATCATTACAAGAGTTCATCATCGGGACTGTCCGAGAAGTGTCAAAAAATACGAGATAATTGCATTGAGTGTGTATACTCGCCGTACGTAAATCTGGAAGGCAGGAGGGGTTTTTACACCCCCTGCCCAAAGATAAGTCACCGTTCCATTACTACCATTTAGACCATTTAGGTCCATTAGCCACTACAGCTAAAACCACAAATTTATTTTTTCTGTTGTAGATGGGTTCTCCAAGTTCATATGGATTTACCTAGTGAAGACAACATCCACCGAAGAAGTCCTCCAGAAGTTGGAAGCACAGAGGACGGACGATATTTGGAAATCCGAAATGTGTTGTAACCGATCGCGGTACAGCATTTACATCACGCAGTTTCGACGAATATTGTAAGGGGAACAATATTGACCACACGGTGATAACAACAGGCGTCCCACAAGGGAACGGACAAATTGAGCGGATGCATTCAATCATCATACCCGTATTGGCTAAATTAGCTATTGAGCGACCAGAGAGGTGGTGTAGTCATGTCAGCAGTGTTCAAAGATTTTTGAATTGCACTTGGCAATGAAGCATCAGTCGTACACCGTTTGAAGTTATGTTCGGTGTTAAAATGCGGAACCCTGAAGATATCAGATTTCCAAGATACAAGAAGATAATAGAAAAAAATTCAACAAGAGACGAAAGGAAGCAATTAAATATGCAGTATAGGAGAGATGGTCGCAATTAAACGTACACAATTCGGATCTGGCCTCAAGTTATATCCAAAATTTTTGGGGCCATACAAAATTGTAGAGGTTAACCCTAACGACAGATATAAAGTCGAGAAAGTTGGAATTCACGAAGGTCCCATTATAACAACGAGCTGTGCAGAATACATAAAACCATGGAGACCCAAAAGACGAAATACTTAAACCAAAGACGAATATTTACTTAAGATGTAATACCTAAGATGTGATAGCTGCGTAAGATGTAACGCCTATATAAGATGGAATACCTACCTGAGGCGTAATATTTTTCTATGAATAGCGAAGCAGACGATAAAACAGCTTCCAATAATGCATTCAAAGGAAATCAAATTCAACAATTCGTCGAGGCGCCGAATTATCAGGATGTCCGATTTGTGGGAACACCCTGTTATAATCATACAATCGTAGATAACTTCATTGGAGTTTGATGATGTCTCTTTTTGCGATGTTTTGGTTTACCGTTGAAATTAAAAACAACGATGACAGATGAAGAAGATTGGGTTAGATTTGATTTGACCGTGTACAATAGAAGAAGTGTAAATAAAAGAAGTAAAATTGGATTACATATTTGTAACGTGTTAAAGTCGGGCGTTTTATATGAGGTTGTGTGTTTGGAGTTCGTTCATTTTTTCTGGATCAATTTGTGAAATCCCACATGTATGTATTCTATCCGTAGCTATATTCAATCTACGGTTATAAATAGATGATGACATTTGGGCGAATTTAAATGTAAAAATATTTAAAAAAATTCAGAACGATATCAGTATCGCCGTCTAACACTCCATCGATGAACTTCACATGGAAGTACTGTATCTTGTGTTGAGAGTAATACATCAAAAATATTTGACGAGACACAATAGCAAAATTTATATTATAAGCCGTGGACATATAAAAATTCTTAATACACAATTCTCATTTTACGACCAAAATCGATGTGGTGAGAGTAAAATAAAAGAATACGAGGAAAACGCAGATTACGTGATTGAGGACCAACTATGACACACTCTAATAAGAATAAACTTTATTAAACGACACGGGAACTATGATACAGGTTTCGCCTGAGTTTAAATCTTGTACAAAATATCCAAAGACATATAACAATAAAATTATCGGTTTAAGACCTAATTCTCAGAAATAAAACGCTTCTTCATGAAGCTAGCTGTTTTTGCCTATATTAGCCCAAATAATTTAAGAAGATTATAAAAAATCAACCTTTAATACAAGAATAAATATCCAAGTAGATGACAGAAATAGAAACACTCTCAAAACAATTATTAAAACACTAATCCACTTTATATAAAAAGGATATGATGCCCTGTCGCAATTGATTGGATAAAATAGACAATAGTCTATAACAATTCACGATTAAGGACAAGGATGTTTTTCGGAAATTAGAACCAACAAATATTTAACAGCATCTAGGGTTTTGTATAATAATATTATTTTTATTCATTTTATCTCCTCTCCAATGAGCAAAGTAATTTTTCCCTTTTTATATATATATAACTCTACATCTAACTTTTGCGGAAACACGTGCTTATTTTAGATAATTACGAATTTAGCCTAACTGCGGGGCAAACATGAAACCTTTATCTAACAATAGTCTGTGTATGGTTTCGATTTTTATTTTGATTCCAAGAAAATGGGATATGATTTGTTTGAATTTCGAATAATGAATGTAACTTGATTAGTGCTACTCGTCACAAAGCAACTTACTTACTTTTTGATAGTAGTCCGAAGAGTTTTAATGTGACACAATTTTTGAATTTATGTTAATATTTTGTATACTTCAAAGAATTAATTATTTATGTAAGTTAAGTAGAGTGGCCCCTTAAGGTATATTTATGTAGGACTAATGTAAATATTTTGTGAAAAAGTTTCGGTTTGTTATTCCGTTTTTGTTTTGGGAAGGAAAACATTTTAAACATAATAAACTACTTGTTTAACCACACACTTTTAATGCCACAAGATATTTGTGGTTAACATATACATAAATATTATTATGAAACCTATCTGTTTTTGTTAAATTAGAATTGACATCGACATAATTAAATCGTGACGCTTGTTGAACATACATGTACAATACATACATATCTCTATATGAGAGAGAGTTGGGGACCGTTAAATTTGTACAATATGTTGGTAAATGTGATGAGAAAATATTAACTGACATTTTTATGGTTTTCCTGTATTATGAATATTGGACGAGAAATATTTCGCTTATAAATTGGAAATAAATTTGTATATCCAATTAATCCTAAATTATTTTTTTGTCTATTAAATTATTCTTAATTATTTTGGTATACCTTTCGTCAGATTTAACCAATACAATGTGTATATGCGAATACGTTGTGTATATGCGAACACATTAGACGGAAAGGTAAATTCCCGTATTATAACATATTTAGATGGACTAGGTTACCTAGCTGACCCGTAATAAATTCATTAAAAATCGTTTAAACCAAAATCTAAATATTATTCATTGTTCAAAAACATTGAACCCTGAAATGTCTTCTAACACAGTGGTTCTCAAACTTTTCATAACACCGCTCCCAAAATCAGAAAAAATAAAATCCAATGCACCTCAAAAAATTATATCCAATACACCAATACCGTGCTAGGCGAATTTATTAGTTTCCGAAAAATTGGTGGCATGTGCACCAATCCATCGATTTACGAAATTTTCTAATAAAACGACAAGAAATTTTTTCGGAAACTAACAAATTCGCAAAGCGGGGTATAGGTGTATTAATTTATTTTACTAAGCGTAAGCCCATGAAATCCGCCTGAATGCAGACTTCACAAACATATAAAAAAATTAGATGTAGGTAACTGCAGCAGGGAAACTTTCGAATTTTGAAATGAAACTTCCCACATCGATGGAACCGATTTTTTGCTAATTAGTGCTCAGAGGAAAAAATTAGTGCTAGTCCAGGAACCGAGAAAACAGCAAACAAAAATTCAAGATTTCGCCTGAAAGACGATAAATAAATTCTAAAACTAAACCCGAGTTACAGCAAAAACCGGGCAACATCAATAAAAAAAAAACAGTAATATTTTCAAAAGGTAGATTAATTGAGGAAATTTGTGCTTGGCCTAGAAAAACTAAATTTTAATTTTTTCATTCATAAAATAAGGAAAATCGAAATTACCCTAAATGATACTATATTGAAAAGAAAAGTATTTAGTTGTTCAATAATATTTTAATTGAACAATAAATATTAAATAAGTAGATAATAAAAAATTCCCTTTCTATCACTTAATCGATTCAACATGTTCATAGACATATAAAAAATAGGCTGAATTTCTAATCCAGATTTGGCCCAGTTCAATAGAACATGACGAACGGTTGATTGAACTAATTTATGGCACAAAATATTCTACAAAACAACGAACTTAGCGGTTATAATGATATAATCCGATCGGGAATATTCAGAACCATCCGAAAAATATGGAGGCTGAGTTTGTGCTAATCCAGATTTGGCCCAATTCCATTGAACATGAAGAATGGTTGATTGAACGAATTTCTGACACAAAATGTTCTACAAACCAACGAACTTGGCAGTTCTAATGATATTCTCCGATCGGGAATATTCTTAACCATCGGATAAATATGGTGGCTGAATTTGTGCTAATCCAGATTTGGCCCAATTCCATTGAACAATAAGAATGGTTGATTGAACTAATTTCTGACACAAAATGTTCTACAAACCAATGAACTTGGCAGTTCTAATGATATTCTCCGATCGGGAATATTCATAACCATCCGAAAAATATGGTGTCTGAATTTGTGCTAATCCAGATTTGGCACAATTCAATTGAACATGAAGAATGGTTGATTGAACTAATTTCTGATACAAAATGTTCTACAAACCAACGAACTTGGCAGTTCTAATGATATTCTCCGATCGGGAATATTCATAACCATCCGAAAAATATGGTGTCTGAATTTGTGCTAATCCAGATTTGGCACAATTCCATTGAACATGAAGAATGGTTGATTGAACTAATTTCTGATACAAAATGTTCTACAAACCAACGAACTTGGCAGTTCTAATGATATTCTCCGATCGGGAATATTCATAACCATCCGAAAAATATGGTGGCTGAATTTGTGCTAATCCAGATTAGGCCCAATTCCATTGAACATGAAGAATGGTTGATTGAACTAATGTCTGACACAAAATATTCTACAAACCAACGAACTTGGCAGTTCTAATGATATTCTCCGATCGGGAATATTCATAACCATCCGAAAAATATGGTGTCTGAATTTGTGCTAATCCAGATTTGGCACAATTCCATTGAACATGATTGAACGAATTTCTGACACAAAATGTTCTACAAACCAACGAACTTCAATGAAATTGGGCCAAATCTGGATTAGCACAAATTCAGCCTCCATATTTTTCGGATGGTTATGAATATTCTTGATCGGAGTATATCATTAGAACTGCTAAGCTTGTTGGTTTGTAAAACATTTTGTGTCAGAAATTAGTCCAATGAACCGTTCGTCATGTTCAATTGAACTGGGCCAAATCTGGATTAGAAATTCAGCCTATTTTTTATATGTCTATGAATATGTTGAATCGATTATGTGATCGAAAGGGAATTTTTCAATAATTTCTAAACATTTTTTTGGATATTTTTTATTATCTACTTATTTAATATTTATTGTTCAATTAAAATATTATTGAACAACTAAATACTTTTCTTTTCAATATAGTATCATTTAGGATAATTTCGATTTTCTTTATTTTATGAATGGAAAAATTAAAATTTAATTTTTCTAGGCCAAGCACAAATTTCCTCAATTAATCTACCTTTTGAAAATTTAACTGTTTTTTTACTGATGTTAAACGGGTTTTGCTATAACTCGGGTTTAGTTTTAGAATTTATTTATTCTCTTTCAGGCGAAATCTTGAATCTTGGTTCCTGGACTAGCACTAATTTTTTCCTCTGAGCAATAATTAGCACAAATTCGGCTCTATCGATGTGGGAAGTTTCATTTCAAAACTCGAAGTTTCCCTGCTGCAGTTACCTACATAAAAATTAGTTATGCGTAATTTGTTTTATTGGGCAGATTCAGAAAGATGTGGATTCACCAAGTGACGGTAATTATTTTTTGGTTTTTTAAATGGAAGTTTGTAGTACGAGGCATAATCGAGTTCCGAGAAAAGCAAAAAACTTAATCGGGCTTTGCGAATAGCATTTCTTTCACTACCAACAGCAAAATCTTGGATGTAGGAAAAATCCGAAAAACTTATGACTTTGACAACAATTATGTTGCTCAAAGACGATGGTTTGTAAAACCATAAAGTACTACAAGGAGACTGGCAATTGTAAAAACAGACGCAGAAGTGCACCATCTCGAAAAACAACCGCAAGCGAAGGCCAAGGAAGTAAACCAAACCAAGGCGCGTCAATGAACCTGGGTTGCATGGATGTATTGCACGCAAAAAGACAAACGTTTCAAAACAAAATTCGAAGATAAGGATAGTGTTTGCAAAACCACACCTGCACAAGCCTTTGGAATTCTGGAAGAACATACTCTGGAACGATGAGTCGAAGAAGAATTTGTTCGGATCGGATGGTAAGACATTTGGACCCAAAGTAAACAATAAAGACCATAAAGCAAGGAGGTGAAAATGTTTATGGTGTGCGGGCCAACATGCATATCGAGATATTATGGAAAATACGACGGAACCTTATCCATTCGTAAACACGCCAGATTCTCTTATTTTTTACAGGATAATGATTATAAATACGCTTCACGGTTAATGAAGTATTGGTTTAGGGATCACAACATTGATGTTTTAGATTGGAGGCCACAAAGGCCAGACCAGGAATGAGAGTTCAATTGATAACTTGTGGGCCAATGTTAAGAGGGGATTAAAATCCAGAACTTCCCGCAATTCAGACAAGCTCTTCAAATACATTTTTCGGATAGCCGACGGAACGGATAGACTACAAGTATGTCTAAAATGTTTTCTGTGTACATTTGATGAGACAACTCAATTCTTTAATGCTCGGTTTCACATAAAAATATTCAATCTCCAGTTAAATAATATTTCATCTCTTTCGTCTTTTAAGAAGTTGCGATTTATTTCATAATACAAATTCAACGCATTCTAATTTTATTTCTTTTTTCCAGAAGAACATTTTAACTGGAAGGCTCAATATTTAACTGCCAAATTTCTCCCAGCTAAATATTTCCTTGTAAAATAAAATATAATCAACGCATTGAATTTGTATTATGAAACAAAACGCAATTTCATAAAAGAAGAAACGAAGGAAATTTTATTTAACTAGAGATAAGATAATTTTTTGTGAAACCAGGCGGGCATAAGACTGTGACCCAAAAAAAAAATATTAGTATTGAAATAGCATTTCCAAGGGATAAACGCGGTGTAAATACGCCAGCCTTTACGACTTCTGAGTTTTCCAAAGTGCGAAAGCCGCTAAACTCGACGTCATATGGAGCAAAAATATTTACAGTCGGATTTAAACATATTCATTATGTACAAACTTTATTCAGAACATAACGAAAATTATGTATCTATCACAAAATACTCTGAAATTTTTAAATCTTTGAATTTTAAATTAAAAAAACCGAAGCACTAAATGCGTCATCTGCACTAAATGCGAATTGTTATAAAACCAAATTACCAAAAATCAGAAAATGGGGAACATTTTTTGGATGTTGAACAAAATAATGGTTATGAAGCAGAGGGTAATATATAGGTGGCAATGAAATTATCGCAAGGTTTATTTGAACATTTATTGAACGTGCCACTGAAATGTCACATTTAGTCCAGTACAGCGATTCTTGTGCTGGGCAAAATAAAAGCTCGTTACTCATGGCATTGTTTCAAATTTTGATTCAAACTCTACCCCAATTGGAGATAATAGATCATAAATTTCTCGTCCCAGGCCATACTCATATGGAGTACAATATGGTGCACGCGGCAATACAAAGGAAAAAGAATACAACGGCTACAATTCACCATCCACGAGATTGGTATAATTTCAGTCAGTTCGTTAATTAAAAGTATTTTGTATCGGAGATTACAAGAGGTAAATTTTACAATTTTTCTTCCTTAAAAACGGAAAAGTTTTTGCAGTGAAAAACTAATGCAGACGGTAATTCTTGAATGGATATATTTTGTGCCTGGAACGTAATTTTATTTTATGCTCAAGAAGAGAATTTAAATTTTGCTATAAAAAACTATTTTTATAATAAACATGTGATGTACATTTTTTTTAACTGCCTAAGGCTTTATTCTTGAATCTTTCCTGTGTATGAAACTCACAAGATGTATTCAAGTCTTACAAACTATTTATACATACTCGTATATACAAACTTTTGATTAAGACTTAACCTATGTATGTTAGTTCTTAATATTAACTTGTACTTAGAAATTATTTTAAATTAGATAGCTTCAGCTAAAGGATCTTTTTTTACGACGCCGATATTTGGGCTTTTTTAAATTTATCTGGTTAAAGCGTTGGGATGTTGTTCTAATTTTAACTGGTACATTTTACTGTACTGCTTGATTGTGTCTGGTACTGTTTCGATGTGTACAATTCTTGACTGCATTCGTTGCTTTTTTATTATGTTGGAAGCACAGATAGGTTCAAATGCCATTTTATATGGTAAGACCTAAGGGGCGGATTAATGACTAAGAACACTAGGCACGTGCCTAGATCACGTACATTTTGGGAGCCCATAAATTCTGGGCTCCATTATTGGAGTTGCCGTTGTTTTTTCAGAACCACTGTATTATTGCTGGAACTTTTTCTTTTTTAATCCTCGCGTAATTTCTGCCCATAAGTTTTCTCGATTAGATTATGATCAAGCATTTGCGATGGCCAGTTTAAAACATTTATTCTTTGATCCATCAAGCAACAATTCATTAAATGTGCAGTCTGCTTAGGATCGTTATCCTATTGAAAGATAAATGAAATCGGCACGTTTTCGAAGGAATAAGGCTCTACATTTTTCCCGATATATATTTTTCATGATACAAGTACATTCCCATCTCTCTAAACCTTGCCACCGACCCACACAATTGGCTCTCCAGATTCAAACAGCCGATATCTCTGCGTAATTTGAGGTGATTGCCTTCATTTATTTTCCTGGTTTCATCTTCCCTTTTCGTTGTTTTTCGAGCTCGTTTTTTTCTGGGTCTAATTTCGAAATTGAATCCGAATTAATTAACATTCAACAAAAAATTAATAAAGTAAAAATTAGCGTACACAGAAACAGAGCTGTGTGAATATTGTGAAGAAGAAAAATTGTGAGAGAATTCATCTGTATTAGTACGATTCGCTAGTACTTAACGCACAGCACATTCTGTATATATAGAATGTAAATTGTGGTATAATCAGTCTAGTCGCCGCGGCCTGATGAGAACATTTTTTATAATCATAAGCTCATTAGTTCGAAACTGGATTGAATTCTCTTACAATCTTCGGAACATATTAAAATCATGTAAGAATCTGTCTAGGTTTTAATGACAAGATAAACCATCTTCTTTGAACAACCCAAATCCGCTGCAATTGCTCCATTTGATGCATTTTGTTTGCAATATTTCCATATTATCAGCTTCCTCAATGCTGAGCTTTTTAAATTATCTCACAGAGAAAATAGCTGTAGGTTAACATCGAAGTTATTCGAAGTTATAGTCATTGTCATATTTTCAAGCTTCAAAGTTTTGCAAATACAGCAAGGCATTTTTTAGATTATTCGAGATTCTTAGTGATTGCTTGGCCTTTCAAGATTTTACGTTTATCCGAGGTTTTCCAGAATATTCGAAATTTCATGTGAATATGTTCTAGAGTTTTAAAATTATACGAGCTTTTCGAGATTACTCGTGTTTCTCGATTCCTTGAAATTTGCATGAGGCTTCGTTGTATCTTGTTACAGAATTAGTGATTTGTTTACTGTAAGATCTTCGTCTTGTATAACAAGATTCTTGCATGCCAAATTGAAATTGTTGTTTTCTCTATTTAAATAGCCTAATGAATTATGGGTATGGAAGAATAACACAAATTGGAATTAAACAAACATATTTTTACGCTTTTATTTTATATGAAAAAACTGAACGCCTCTGATCCTACTTCTTTTTTGATAAATCCTCACTTTGTTGAAGCACCTACCGTTTCTAATTTTGTGGCTATAATGTTTAAAATATTTGTACATCACGAGCGCAAAGTGGCGCTTTGTCAGCATCGTTTCAGGTGCGACAAAGTACTTTACACATGTTACACAGTTTACTTTTCCTGTAAACCTATGAAAGAAAACAGACGTTTTGGGCATGGGAAACAGAGGAAAAGTCTGCGTTTTACGCAATTTTTAGAAAAAGAAAATTTGGCTTCGGGAAACGGAAGCTTCCAATTATTTTCTGGGGCCCGGCAACAAAACCTTGCCTATGAAGTTTACTTAATCCGCCACTGCAGGACCTTACAGTCTAGGACTAAGATGGAATGTTTCCCTATTAACCGCAGTTCATCTTAACACACCTTACCTTGTAGTAAATCTGTAAATGTAGCATACTCACTTTATTGCGTTGAAAGTGTTATTAGTTTGATAATTTTTTCCTGAAAATTTTTAAGTATTTTTCCACTTATCAGATCATGTCCTGGTGCTTTTCTTGGATTAATCTTTTCCTTGATTTTTTTTTCTACTTGTACATAAAAGTATTGGTCGTTTCAGCTTACGTGTGGCTTTCCACCGAGAGTAATCTGTTGTTTCAGTCGTGTGAATTCGTTCGGTCGCTATTTACTGGTTTTGATAGCATTATTTGATTTAATTGTAGGCGCAATTTAAATTGGTTTTATCATTAACAGCTGCCGAATATTTTAGACGGTTTATCCAACTTTAAGTGAACTGAGCTGCTGGGTGTCGCATCCGATGCATCTCTTTTTAATACATCCGTTAGGTTTTGTAAAGCAACGTAGACTTGAATTGTGTCAGGAATTTGGGTAGTGATAGTTTTACCGGTGTGAAGTATTTCACAAGTGTAGCTACACAAATTAACGAAAAGTGTAAGTGTATTAAAAAAGTGTAGGCCTACATAAAAAGTGTAAATAACCAGTAGAACCACGTAAGGAGCGATATTATCATAAAGTTGACAGATCAAGCTTTCCGCAAAAATTTTGTCATTTAAATGAAAAGACTTGAGCATGTTCGACCAATTTTTAAAGATTTTTAAAAATTATAAGCCTGTTGAAATTTCTGTTCACTATGGCCGTTTACGAAAATCTCAGAGATGTTACCAGGTGTGGGCTTGTATTTCCATAAAGTGGAAATATACGAGTTGATTTGAGTGAACCAGCAATTTTATAAGGATTAGTCTTTTTCAAATTTTCAAAATAGCGTCGAGCATGCCCAACCCTTTTTATTTTAATAATAAAAATTGTTTCGTATAGCGTGACCTGTCCACTTTATGGAAATATAAGCCCATACCTGGTAACATCTCTGAGATTTTGGTAAATGGTCATAGTGAACAGCAATTTCAACAGGCTTACAATGTTTCAAAATTTTTAAAAATTTGTCGAACATGCCCAAGTCTTTCCATTTAAATGATTAAAATTTTTGGGGAAAGCTTGATCTGTCAGCTTTATGAAAATATCGCCCCTTACGTGGTTCTATTGGTTATTTACACTTTTTATGTAGGCCCACACGTTTTCAGTACACTTACACTTTTCGTTAATTTGTGTAGCTATACTTTGTGTGAAATACTTAACACCGGTCCATTATAAGAGGTCTAGCTGTAACCTTTGTTACACAAAACTCCAGTCAATCGGGAATTTTTCGTCTCTCGGTTGGCCAATAGGTTGGGTGGCTAGTATAATTTCGAAGATATTAGTCTTGAATGCCGCTGGATATGTTTGGCGTTGTAGTCACCTCCCACAAAGAACTTATCACCCAGAGTTTTGAAATAATTTGCAAATTGATGCCTTTTACCTGAATGTTTCGGTGGACGATAAACTGCAGAAATCGTGCATTTCTCTGTCGATTCCTCCAGACAGATACTAATAAGTTATAAGAGTTTATAATGTCTTGTTCTATTCTTAAATCTTATTAAGGATAGCTTTTCCTTGAATTTGTATGCTTTGATTTTGAGTAGTTGTAAAATATGTTTCAGAAATCAGCATAATATCAATGTTCTGTTCAATAAGGAAATTTTATACCTCTAACAGCTCCAAACAGCTATTTTAAGTTCATTCATTTTTGGTTTTTCATTAAAGGCTGCTTGAAGGTATTCATGTTTTGGAGCATAAAACTCGTATTGATCTCCATCATTTTCATAAATTTATTCATTGAGGGTATTCATCACTTTATAAATCCGCTGGTCGTCGTTTGCGGCTGGATTAAAAGAATCACCCTTGACAGATTCCGCTCTTTAACGTGTAGATTTTTTTCTTAACTCCTTGTACCCCACGTAAAATCTGTAGTTTGTGGTATTTTCACCACAATTACTGCATTTTGTAGCCTCTGGTTTGCTTTCGCGAATGTTCATATTCCTGACAGGTAGTATATTGTAAAACCGATTTACGTTTGTGTGGCACCTTCATTACGACTTTTCTATACAATAAATACCTGATATCATAGGTCGCGTGTTTATCCTTAGTTTTTGTTACTTCAGATTCCAGCTCAATTTTAAACATGGGTTGAGGTTTTCTACCGCAATTTATAATGTTAATTACGTGTTTCATGTTGAAGTTCATTTTTGTTAGCCTTCGGCTAGTTGCCTCTGGTTGACCTTTTATCACGACCGTGATTCCTTTTGCGCTCTTTAAACGCTGTATGTATAAAAGTACTTCTTAGCACTTCTCAATTCGTATTTAAATGTTTTTACGACTTACGCAGTTTCTGCTGTTTTTGGAGTAAAAGTGAATTATCCTAAATAGATCTAAAAGTATCAAAGTTGCATTTCTAAAAATTGAATTTTCAGGAAACTCCATGTCAATTTCAAATTGAGGGGAACCAGAAACCGATCTTCCGACATACCCGCAAATGTTATTGCCTATTTTGTTTATAAGAAGGTTAGTACTTAGAATGTAATGAAGGAGTAACTGAAATCGCTCATTTTTGTCCGTACTTCCCCAAACTGTTTGAAGAGAATTCGCATCGCTTTCCAGAATGGCTCCAACCTTGTACTTTTGAACATCCATAATTAGTTGCCCTATAGATTGACCGACGAAATGCTCACCTCATCATATGATAGGTAAGCTGATATTAGCCAGAGGTTATGTTTGTCGACCTCAATGCTAACCGCTGCTACATCTGCATTGCCGTAATTTGATAGCAGAAAATGGCTTAGATTATTTTTAACGAGTAGGCACGATCGAATCCTATGCTTTTCTCAAAAGCTTTAACCTATACTTGAGAGCTTTGAGTTCAGAAGCCGGTTTCAAGTGACGCAATGATAAAGACAACATCCTTCTCTGACATTGTCATCTATGTAGCTACTAAAAGATTTTCGAGTTGGCTGTCCGTTTCTTTAAGGCGCCCAGATGAGTTTGGAGTTTCTAGGTTCTGAAGGAATAGGAATAGTCGTGGAAAATTTTGTACCTCTGGTGATGAATAGCGCAAAATCAGATGAAACTAAAAAATATTTAAAATTGGAATAAAGTCATCCTCTAGACTCCTAATTCTTCATGTGGAGATGGATTGCTTTGATGTGATTTATCAATGGCTACCGTTGGAAAAAAATTCAGTTTCCCGTGGAAAATCTGGGAAAATTTGATTTTAGAAAAATCAATAGAAACTGCATAAAATCAATCTCTAGAATCGTATGTCTGGAAATGGATTGCAGTACCGGGAAAAAAATCAGGTCAGGTTTGCCATAGGAAATGTCAGAAAATCATTAGAAAATTTGTATAAAATCAGCTTCTAGAGTGTTATGTCGTGCCGGTCAGGCTGCTGTGTACGGGGAGGGCGAAGAGAGAGGGGAGGGGTTATACTCGTTTCATGTGCTGCAACAGAATACAACTTCAGCAAGTGCTGAAACAATTTCTTCTTGGCGACCGCTAGAAACTACTCTGATAAAGGAATAGGCTAAAGTGAGAGGGCGGTGGTCCTCCTATATCACATATAGAATAACGACCTCCGGCATAATATAAGGATAACGATTTTAAATTTGGACGTATAACATACCTCAAGTCTTCGAACAAGCATCTACGTCTAAATCCTACCTCATAACGCTAAACATTAATTTGGCGTCGGTTTATTCATTAGCAGTCAGATCAAAAATCATGTTTGTACTCTCAAGTTTCTCGAACGTAACTTTAACATCACATTTTTGAACATTCATGCCCCTACTGAGGAGAAGTCTGACCAAATCAAAGACGCTTTCTACGACCATCCCGACTTGGTCCTGTAACAAAATCTGGAACAAGACATTAAAATGGTTTTGGGCGATTTCAATGCTCAAATTGACAGCGCGGGCTATACGTACCGTCCCACCATCGGCCTATGCTCCTCACAACCCACATCAAACCATCATACCCATGATGGACACGCACCATTGAGCTAGCTTTACTTGGCAACTTCGTGGTTGCCAGCACATTCATCCCACATAAACGTATTAAACGGTGGGACAACGATCAACCAGGCACGAAAGATATTTTTCAAGCCTCAAAGACATTATAACAAAACGGGAGCTAACGTCGATTCTGACGACTTCCTGGTAGTTGCTGTATCGCTCGTTGGAACACCGCACCATTAAATATCGCAGCATGAGAGAAATTGTTACAAGAATGGCGGAATAATTTCTTATTATTTCTAAAAAAACCGGGACCACCTTCCCAACAACAACCTTTCTTGCTCCAACTCGATATCAACGTCGAAATGACACCACCACCGCCTTCATCGTATGAGGAAGTGACGCGCGTAATATCGAAGATAAAAACCTGTTTGAGCTCATATCAATAATTTGGTGTATAGATTTCATAAAAAGCGAAATTACGCTTGGTTGATTATTTGATTATGTGATTCTCGCTCAAAACGACCGATCAAACTTTCATTCTGAGGATGGTGCTGAAGTAGTGCCATGGAAACTTCACTATGCAAAGTCTATTCATAGACTTCTCACCCTTTCTGGGCATTCCGTCAAAATTGGTTTGTATGTGCTGGCATATAATGGAATAAGCAAGATGCCAGTAGAATGCAAAATTTCGGATGCCTTCGAATGGGGCAAGGAAACCCAATGGCTTATACTCTCTTCAACCTATCATCTGAGTATGCCATTCGTCAGCTCAATATGACGCAGTGTAGCTACTTGTATCAAAAATCAACTGTAGCCGAAGTTTGCAAGAAGGGGTCCTCCTATTATTGAAATTAACAGCCCAAAAATGTAGGCTACAAATCAAAGAAACGAAGACTAAATATATGGTCACCTCTAGAATCAGGATCACTGATCAATGAGCAAAGCTTCGTTTCTGTGGACATTTCATCGAGGATCGCATCAATCTACCGAGAACTTTACGCCATCATCAAAATATTCAAGACTCCTTACATATAGCGCAAAATAAAACTGGGCTACAAAGCGCTGATAAGACCAGTTAACACGTCTTTCGGTCTCTGTCGATGTTTTTGGCTTGAATCGTGGTTTGGCCGATGTTATCACGTTTAACAATAGTGGGCAATAAAAAATTTCTCATTTGTTCCTGTTTTCAGCGTTGACAATAACAGTTTTGGTGGTGTCTCTCTTAAGTAGATTGAAGGATGTCTCTCTGTAGGCGCTTCCACTTGTAGAACGTCGAATCGGTTACCAGACGTTATTCCGGATGGGTTTAGCTTTATACCCTAGACACACAATGCGATTTAATAAAACCGATTTAGGGAATTTATCGAGATAAGTCGCGGTGTGTCAACCTCGATTCTAGCTAATCCCTTTGTTTTTGCGTAGAATATTTAAACTAGTTTAGGGTATTATACCCTAGACAGACTCTAGTTTATAAAATCCGATTCAGCTAAACTAGTTTAAATATTCTATCGAAAAACAAAGCGATTAGCAAAATCGAGGTTGACATACTGCGGCTAATCTCGAAAAATTCACTAAAACGGTAAGAGAAACTGAATTATTTTGCGACTCCCTTCTAACAGCTGGATGGCTCCCTAGGGGGCCCCGGCTCACAGTTTGAGACATACTGTCCAATAAATCGACAGCTATAGAACAGGCAAGAAACACAGTAAATAAATAAAGATTATTTCGATGACGACCATATCAAAGCGAAAAGGTACATGCACAATTGTTTCAGTAATTTAAATGGATATTCCGAATTAAGAAAAAAAAAAATGTTTCAAGCAGAAATCAATTAGTAGTGACCTTAAATAAAATCTCGTATTTTATACTCTGGGCTTAATTGGATTTTTGGTCTGTCTGTGTTTTTGTTCTCAAAAGAACGGCCTGTTTGTCCAACGTATAATTTGGTACAATGGTTACATTTTATTTTATCGATTGGATTTTAAATTTTGTTCTATTTAATTGTTATTTTTGTAAGCAGTCTTGTATTTGAGTACTATTCAATGTTTTTGTATTATGTTGATAATGGAATAAATAATTAAAGTAGATTTGTTTCCGTTCCTATCGGCTATGTATTTGACAATGTTTAATTTCTTATTTGGTGTTGATTGGGGGGGAGGGGGAGGGGGGAGGGGGGAGGGGGGAGGGAGGGGGAGGGAGGGGGCGGTGTGTAAATTGTTATTTATTTGTGTAGTCTGTTTGTAAATCACGTGAATTTTGTCCTAAATCTGTCCTAAAAATCGTTAACCAAAATTATACTTTACATGTATTAGTGTAAAAGTAGAATTTCTCGTTATAACGAATTTCTTTTAATAAGTATAGTAAACATAATTTAAAAATTATAATAAATACGATGTTCAAGTAAGATGTTACCATTTTTATTTTCTTTAAAATTTAACATACCGAATAATATGAATAAATGATTCTTCAATTTTCTTTGGGAGAACCTAGGAACCTGGCCCAAAATAGTCTAAATACAAAAGTAGCATCGAGCCTAGGCTAACCGTCACTGTATTCAGTTTTGAAAAAAGTTTGATACGTTCTCTCCAAAAATATACCAAATAGTATGAAAAAATGAATTTCCCGATTTCTTAAGAAAATTCTAGGAAGCGAGCATCAACATGACTTATATTCGAAAATGTCACTGGACCTAAACCTAAGCTATCCGAAAAATATTCCAGTTTTGGAAAAAGTAGGGGATCTGGGTGTTTAGGCCAACAAAGTTTGATGGCATCTCATTAAATATATCCAATATAAGAAAATTCGGAAAATGACTTTTACTTAATATTGGATATATTTTATGAGATGCCATCAATCTTTGTTGTCCTAAATACTCTAATCCCCTACTTCTTTTAAAACTATCATTTTCAGATAGCTTAGATATTTTACCAATGTTTTTATGTTATTTAAATATTTTATATTGTATTATACATTTTCTATTTATTAGAAATAAAATTCGTTATAAAGGGAGTTTCAGCTTTTTCACTAACACAAATACGCACAATTTGTTGTTGTTGCTTTTTAGGACAGATTTAGGACAAACTTCACCTACGTCTGTTTGTGTCGTTTTTTCATATTATATTTTGAATTAATGAGTGGTTGTCGCTAAGACGTCCGTATCACATCAACTGCAAAAATGGCTTTGAACGATTCATCATTTGAAAGATAAGGAAAAATCATGGAAAATGCTAAAATGGCGACCCTGTGAAAATAATCTAAGTTCTTCAACCTCTCTCCGCATCAAACATAAAATAGTTCACGAACGACTCAACATATGCTAACAAGCAAATATTTTTTAGAAAGTTCCAATTGACAATATACAAAAATAAAATTTATCAAAAACCTTAATTTCGTAAAATTCTAAAACATTTAATATCTCGTAACTCAACGTGAACAAAAGATCAAATACTTTTTAGAATGACTTGATGATGCCTAATAATATGCAAAAATGCAATTTATGTAAAACCAAAAATTTAATTTTCACATAAATATTTCATAAAAAAATATTTCATAGAATTTTATATTAGAAGTTCACGAAAAAAGAAGAAGGCCGAGGATGACTCCCTGCGGTAGCCGTAATACAAACAAAACAAATGCCGCTATCGTTAACTCCAGCACAACTTCGGTGTAAGACCAAGCATTAAGCAGGATTTCTTTAATCTAGTTTTGACTCTGATATCGATAATTACTGTAGCCTCTTGTTATAAGGTACTTAATTAATCTTAATTTAAACTTTTAAACAAATTTCAAATTAATATCTCTACAATAAAGTAATTTAATATCACGAATTTTGTACTCACTTACTATTCCAAGTTCCTGGTAATTATTCGTAATAATACCAGTGCAGGAAATTGTAATTTGTAATATGAGTAATAATTGCGGAAAGTGTAAAGGCAACGCGTCAAGCCGGGAATTATTACGATGTTTTGGTAAATGTAAGAAAGCATTCCACCCCGTATGTATTGATAACTTCAAAGTTTGTTAAATTTATTTGCATTGACTGTCAAAACGCATAATGATACAGAGATATCGATGCTGAAAGACAGTTTGAAGGAGGTCATCAACTCAGTTAACAAGCTATCAACAAAAGTTGATAGCAAATTTAATGAGATTAATAATAACATGATGGGGATTGATCGGCAAACTTAGCCTGCTTCAACATCATTGGCAGGTGAACATGGTAGTGTAAAAACAAATGTTTTGAATTATGCGCAAATAGTTGGAACTGGTGATACATCGGATGCTATTCAAACCGTGGCTGTAAAATAGAATCAGTATCTATATGTTAGCCATCTTCATCCATCAACAGTTGCTGAAAGCATGAAATCATTTAGTTCCAAATTAAACGTGTCATCGTCTAATATTGACTGCTGGCCTTTGATTCCTAAAAACCCCTGGTTGATTTACCTGAAGAAGTTTTTGATAAAACCCTAGCACCTGATTTTTGGCCAACCGGAACATCAATTCGGCGCTTTATCATAAACGATCGACAAAAAAACTTCAAGTTACCTGTTATTCCTGGCAGGAGTTAGTTCATGATATTCCTGTTAAGATGCCCGTAAAAAGCCATACAACACATGCCATTAATATACCAGCAACTCAACGCAATAGTTTACATGTGTACTACCATACTTGTAGCGCCATTCGAACCAAAGCTAAAACTATTTATTCCTCGATACTTGTAAATGACTACGATTTGATACTTTTTGGTGAAACATGATTACATCTGTTTATACTGTTTTTCGTCGTGATCGCTATGTGGATTCCAGTGTATCTGATCATCGAGGTGGTGGCGTTATCATACGAGTAGCAGTTAGCAATGAATTAACATTCAAGCAATTAAATATTAGATGCGATATTTGCGAATTACTGGCTGTTAAGGTAAAGTGCGGTTCCTTTTGGCTTTTTATCATTGGTATTCACAATCCGTTCGGCAGTGCTAGGGATGTCTATATGAGCTTTAAAGAATTGATCACGAAGGAGATATTGCCGTTGATGCTACAAGACGATCAAATTTTAATAGTTGGTGATTTTAATTTACCTAAAATTGAGTGGATCCATATAGATGCTGCTTTCGTTGGATCTTCTAATGATTTGATATCAAACAATGTCTTGGATGTATTGTCAAGTTTTGGCGATCAACCAATTTTAACTGTTCGGAACAACATGGGTCGTATTCTCGATCTGGTGTTTACATCAATTCAATTAGTTCATGTTATAGCTTGTGCTGACTTGGGAGGGAGTTCCAGTATCTTTCATACACCATTGCTCATCGAAATAAATTTTTTAGAATATAGCATAGCTGAATTTATTGTTAAGGATGTTAAATTTGATTTTTTGAATGCAGACTTTGTGTCCCTTGATGAATATTTTGGTAAAATTGACTGGTCTGAGTTTTTAGTGAATAATAATAATAATAATAATATTTCCGAAATTGTTGAACGGTTTTATGGTGCTGTAAATGCAGGATTTGACCAGTTTGTTCCCAAAAAGGCGACACGCTGTGAGTACAGTGAACCGTCGTTTAATCATTCGTTGAAAAATCTTGCTAACCGCAAATCTAAGTTTTCCAACAGTAATGTCTCACAATGGGGACTCAATTTCCGGTCCTGAGGCGATATGTAACGCTTTTGTACATTTTTTCAAGGGTGTTTTTGAGAAGAAGAATGTTTCTATAGTTTCGGTAATGGTCCATCAAGCGATAAGTTGAATGTCCTTCAACTTACGAAACAGGAAATTTTGGTTGGTTTATTACATCTAGATACGTTTAAAGGCACCGGTCCGGATGGGATTCCATCGATCATTTTAAAAAATTGTGCTCATTCTTTAGCTGAACCGTTATGTTTAATATTAGTCTTGAAACTGGTATTTTTCCTGATATATGGAAAACCGTATTTGTTCGGCCAGTGTTTAAGTCTGGTTCTAAGTGTGATATTACATGTTATAGACCAATCAATATTCCTTCCTTCATTCCTAAATTGTTTGAAATGTTAGTAAAGCAAAGACTTGAGTTTATTTTAATGAATTATGTTAGCCCTTTACAGCACGGATTTGTGCAGGGTAGATCTACCGTAACTAATTTGATGGTATTTTCTAATTACTTATACGATGTTTTAAGCCAGAGAAGTTCAAGTTGATGTAATTTATACGGATTTTTCAAAAGCTTTTGATAAGTTGAATCACGTCTTATCCCTCTTAGTTGGATTGCTTCATACTTAACGAATCGCACGCAATGTGTAAAAATTATGGATACTGTATCGGATTCATACGTAGCGTCCTCTGGTATCCCTCAAGGCAGTCATCTTGGCCCGTTTTTATTTATACTTTTCATCAATGATATTATTGACTGTTTTAATTTTTGTAAATGTTTGATGTATGCGGATGATATACAGATATACGCAGAGATAAAATCTGCTTCTGACAATATACATATTCAAAATGAATTTAATTTATTTTGTGACTGGACTGTCCGTAATAAACTAAGGTTTATCATCTCCAAATGTAAAGTAATGTCTTTCTGTAAATCTCGTACATCTTGTGTTGAAGTACCGTATACTATATACTGTATGATGAAGTTGTGAGTAGAGTATTAATAATGCTTGACTTATTTTCGAACAACTTGAGTTTTAACAAGCATATAGATTTAATAATGAATAAAGCTAATTCTGTGTTGGGGTTTATTAAAAGGTATGGCAAAGAATTTCATGATCCTTACACATTGAAAACATTATATGTTACTTATGTAAGGTCCATTCTGGCATATGCATCGATAATTTGGCAACCGTTTTATAAGTTTCATTCGGATAGAATTGAGAGGGTACAGAAACAGTTTTTAATTTTTGCAGTTAGAATACTTCCTAGATGTCATTCTGAAGATAGATTTAAACGGGAGTCATACGAAAACAGAATGAAATTTTTGAATCAATTTATGTACCTTAACTGTTAGGCAAGATAAAACTAATGCCGTTTTCGCTCGTGATATCATTTGATCTCGAGTTAATTACCCAGAACTTTTATCATTAATTTATTTTAGTGTCCCTGTTAGGTTTTTGCGTCCAAGAAATACCTTACTTCGATTGCCTTTCAGGAGAACAAATTTTGAAGGTTTTAGTCCTGTTTTTAACATGCTAAATTCTTTTAATGTATACTACGACCAGTTTGATTTTCATACACATTAATGATGAAATAAATAAATAATTTCTGAATTTAGGTAATTCAGATATCTGTAATTTCTGCTGCTTCTTGCTATAAACTACTAATTAGATATTAACTGCAAATAAAATGTTTGTTAAAGTAACATAAAGATATATTAAAATATCTTAAACCCAACCAAAAAATTCTAGAACAATTTTTATTAATTGATTGATTGATTTTGATGTACGACCAAGCCTAAGCAAGTAATCCCGCGTTAAGTCTTTATTGTTAGTGACACATATAAAACCAAATAAAATGAAGCAGTTAATACAAGACGACACCGTTCTAAACTTATATTAAAGTCACTAGGAATATGTTAAAATGATGGCTACAACATGTCAGCCCTGACATGTACCAAACATGGATCAACTGGTCAAAACAGCATTGGTTAAAGTAAAAATAAAAATGGTACGTCTTGGTGTTTAATTTCCTCTTGTCCTAGTTCTACGTCTAAAATTTGATAATACTTAATTCGACGTCAAGTTTTAAATTCATAACGCTGAATAATTAAAATTAAAGGATGAAGTATTCGTAATGATATGAACAAAGTTTTTAAAATTCAAACTAAATCGATATTAAACATTTCACCAATTAAAACATTTTAAAATAGCTGAGATAGCAAGCTGAAGAAAAGTCGCGATAAGATACTTTGAACAGCTCAAGAGCGTACACCAAGCTATTAAAACTATTTACAATCGCGATTTGCACAATTGTTTATTGGAAACATCTGTGTTAAGATTACTAATTATTCAGCTACCCAAAAACAATTTTTTTTGTGGAAATTGAATTGGAAGTATTTAATGTTTAATCAAATACCTAGAAATAATGTAATAATAAAATGAATTGGTTCAAAGTTTTTTTTGAAGAATCAAAATGTCAAACTTTACTAACAATGCTTACTTAATTAAGCAGGAAAATTTAAAACCAAAAATCTACGCAAATATTAAATTCGGTCCAAAACCAAATATTGCTTGGAAAATCATAACAACCTCATCAGCAAAATTTATGTAATTAATTAGTTAAATCAAAATATTTATAAACAGAATCAATATACAAATGGTTACCAACCAAATTAAATTAATTATCAATGAATCACAAAATTTTAAAAATTCAAATGAACGTCCAATTACCATAAATATTTATCGTAACTAGATTATTATTGATTTTATAAATAATAATCATAAAAATTAGCGAAATAATTGTTTTTTTGTAATTAAAAATGAATTTTGAAATAATTTGGGTGCACATTTTTTTATTAATTAATCTATTAATCGCCACATTTTATGTTCATGGCGATGAAAACGCAAACAACCGTAATAGTGTTATAACGACAAAGCCAGTGAATTGTTTAAGTGAACATAGAAACAATACGACGATAAGTGACCAAACAAACGAAGTATTGATTGGATTTTTAGCCGGATATGGCCACTCAATGGTAAATATAAATAATTTTGAACAAAATTTGGTTTGACCTATATAGAAAATTTATAAACTGAAAGTCATTATTCTCATTTTCCAGGCTTACTATTATCCTTGCTTTCAAGTTAACCCATTAATTTATCTTTATATTAAAATAAAGTGCATCTGTTGCCTCCAGCCAATTAATTATGTGTTTTTTAATTAAAATATTCGATTATTCAGATTTTTGCCATCTCTATTCGAATACAACAGAAAATAATTTTCCACTTTAAATTTTTTTTTTTTTTGGTTTTATTTCTACAAGGCTTATTATAAAAAATAAGTTTTACTAATAGTAGCTTTGAAGTAGTAAAAAGTTTATGAAAACTATGAAACAATTTTACAAACTTTTTGCAAATTATGAGTTTAAAAAATTATTCTTACAATTATATTATATTGGTTACTATGTGCTGTATACCTGATAGCAGCCAATGCCAAGGGTCAAGTCAGGTGTCAGATTTAGATATATTGGTACAAATTTTGTTGTTGTGCTTTTATGAATTTTAGTTAACTATCTAGCTAATAAGCATAACCCGTCACAGCTTCGGAAAATTCAAGAATCTTTTTGTTGTAATTAATGACACAGAACTAACAGGACTTAATGTGTTTGCGGAGAAAATTGTTTGGAAAGGCTGTGTGTGGAAAATTCAAATTGGCACTCCTGATTATTAATTTATGGTATCGACCATATTACCATTAGTACGAGTAGTGTTGCAAATTCTTGCCATTGCCTCGCCGAAAAATTTTTCAAGCCATCAATTAATAGGTATATTTGAAATATATATTGTACTTTCACTAAAATCGACAGAATAATTTTTGATTTAAAGTATCGACCAAAATATCATTGATAGCAATCCCAAATATTTCTTGAATGTGAGCTATTGTTTAATCCGTTTGTATTAGAAGCTTTTAAAGCATCTACTTCATATCTCAGATATAAAATATTATTAGAATCCATCCACAAACTACCCTACCCCTAATAAACTACCTGTGAATGTAAAAAAAAGAATTTGGTCAAAACATTTTTTGATATTATTATTAGTGGTATGTTTTATTTAACAATTCCATTCCAGCCTCAAATGGAACTTATGCACCAATTCCATTGAAATTTGAAATCTGGCTAAAAGATGATTCTAGGTAGCGGATTTGAAACAATTCCATAAGAGATTTCACTGATTTGTCCTTGTTTTCAATTTTTTCAGACTTCCTCCCGGTTTATTTGTTTTTGAGTTGGTCACCCTATATAAGACCCGACCAGAGGGTCCTAAGGAATAATAATCTGCATATGTAAGAAGTTTCCCCTCATCCACCATATTTACTAGGTCCAAACTAGGGTTTGCAAAAAAACAGCTGTTTTCTGTCTTTGAAAAAACTGCGGTTAAGGGGTGTTTTCGTTTTGTTCTATTAGCAGAGTGCATTCAATTTTCAGTACGTGTTATTTTGCTGAAGTGTCAAAGACGTCATTTTTTGAGCGTTGAATATGTCGAATTTTGTGCCAAAAACAAAACACAATTTGCGAAATACTTTGGTTTTTTGTTGCCATTTAAAGAAAAGTGCTGCTGAAAGTCATCAAATAGCTTATGCTGTTAGCTGGTTGATTTTGTTATAGAAGCTTAAGAATGTCCGAAATAGGTAGTAATCGGAAGGAGCAACATCCGGGGAATTCACTGAGAAAACCAGAATAGTGTCACTTTTACCGAAACTGATGAGAATCAACGAGTAAATTGCAAAACGTCTAATGTAAGCACCAATACTACAATCAGAAGTTGGGATTGCGTGTGCTTCTCAATATTCAGCCAACTGCTTAGATTCAGAAGCAAATTTTGCAGCGTTTTCATTATAAAATGTGTGCTAAATCTGTACAGGAGGCAAAAATGACTAAAACGTCTGCATAGTTGTTGACTTTTTGAAAGCAAACTGCTACAGAAGCCGTGGATAAAATACCAACCAACAACAATTTCATTTATAATAAAACAACTTAAGTTATTTTTAAATAATTTTAATTGAAAAAAATTTTTCCTTATAGTAACAATATTTTACAAAATGTTTTAGAAGACCGATTTCGGATTGATTCCTTCTTCGGTTCTTTTTTAACAACTATTCCAGAATAGTTGTTAAAAAAGAACCGAAGAAGGAATCAATCCGAAATCGATCTTCTAAAAAATTTTATAAAATATTGTTACTATAAGGAAAAAATTTTTTCAATTAAAATTATTTAAAAATAACTTAAGTTGTTTTATTATAAATTTATAAGTGACAAAATATACACAAGCAAAATGGATATACAGCATTATAACTCAACAATTTCATCTTAAAAGCAATCATGCTGTAACATAGGGGAGGTAATTCAGGAGCCAGAACAGAATCAGTTGCAATTATGGAGCAAAACCATTAAGCTAACTCAATTGACCGTTGGTGATGAAATTAGTAGTACAGACCTGAACAGCTTTATCAAAGTTCCTTCAGTGAATTGTCAATATATAAATAGTCGACTTCAAAAATCATCTTTCGTCCTTAGTAAATTACAATTCTGTGGGAAGAAATCGTTTTGAACTGGTATTCATTTTACCTCATTTTCCAAATATTTCCCACTTAGATGGTGTTCAAGAAAACCGACAAACTGATTGTTAAATCAAATTAAAAATTAAAAATTGACCGAAAATTGAGTGACATATAGGTAATAGTAAACAAAAAAAAATTATTTTGTGAGTTGTGCCAGTTTTCTTGAGCAACATCGACTTACTAAAAATTCACATGCATGGCCACTAGAATTTCTATAAATTAAATTAAAATAGGTTAATGAGGAGTTATTAAAGTTAATTCTAGTCTCTGGTGTCCACTAAGTCTTTTTCACAAATCATCTTTATATGATCGTATCAACTTAAAACACTGAAATAAGACGGCTCAATTTGCTGGAACAGGCTGAGGCCTTGGCTACACCAAATGTCAAAAAGTTTTGCCGTTAGATTGCAATATTCCCTAAATGTTTTCCAATCGCCCGCACTTCTAGAACGATGCCAATAATAATATGGACCAGGGTCAATGAATAGCTCTTGTGGGTCACTCCGCAAATATATTTTAAGGCCCCTTACCAAATACGTTGTTCTAGTAAAGAAAAACCCATACAGCTAACCAAAATTTAGTAAAGACGTACGGAACGTGTTTATTCGAAACAACAATTCTACTAAGGTATTTCTATATTTGAAATTCAGACAAATTTTAAATTTTGAAATTTTTATAAAATTTTGCAAATTTTTGTTTAAAATTAAAGAAAGAATTTTCTCATGGCTCATTTCTAATTTTCCTCTTGAATTTTCGGTGGAAAACAATAATAAAAATATTGTGAATATCGTGAAAAGGAAAATTGTAAGAGATTTCATCTGTATTAGTATGATTCGCTAGTACTTAAAAATACACAATACATTCTGTATATATAGAATGTCAATTTTGGTATAATCAGTTCAGTCGCCGCGACCTGATGAGAAGATTGATTTTTTCGTAATCATAAGCTCGTCAGTTCGAAACTGGATTGAATTCTCTTACTACAATCCTCGGAACATATTAAAAATCATATAAAATTTTTAAAAATGAAATAAATAGAATTCTGTCTATTAGTCGGTATCGTTGAAGTATCGTTCGTAAATACTAATATACTTCTAGTGTTAATAAAAACACATTTAAAAAGGTCTAATCACCGGTAGCGTATTAGTATTACATGAATTAATTAACATTCAACAAAAGTATAGAAAACAGTGAAAACAATAACCTAAATTTCCTACTGGAAACTGTTGGCCATTTTAACAGATATGCCAATCCAATCTTTTGAAATATGGAACTTTATTTGTTTAATGTAGATACGAATTACAACGTAGAAGGTGATTTACATATGCACCTTTTTAAACATGTCAAAAATTCTACCCGTTTTACATCAAAGCTTTTATCTAGCTAAATCGTTAGATCCAAGCCTCCTGAATAATAACATTTATCAATTTTATCAGTGTAAAGGTCGTTTACTTTGTCAAGGGGGAGAGACAAAATCCCGAGAGTCAAAATCCCGAGGGTACAAAATCCCGAGGGTATAAAATCCCGAAGATACAAAATCCGGAAAGCCCATGAAAATTCTCAAAATCTAGTTGTTGCACAATTGGTGCAATTTTCGCCTGATTTAAAGATGTATACACACAAAAATCGAACATCGAAAATAGTGATGGTTACAACGGGATCGTTACGACGATATCCCGTATTTTAAAATCCCGCTTAGTTAAAATCGCGCCCAAAAAAAATCGCGCCCGGTACTGCAAAAATAAAAATCCCGGTTTTATTTTTATTTTACTTTAAATTAATATTTTCCTGCACCAGAAGGGGCGGTCCTCGGGATTTCCTCAGGAATACGGGATTTTGTGTCCTCGGGATTTAGTACCCTTGGGATTTTGAGCCCTCGGGATTATGTATCCTCGGAATTTTGTATCCTCTCGATTTTGTACCCTCGGGATTTTATACCTTCGGGATTTTGTCCCTCGGGAGTATATCCCGCGGGTTTTTGTCCCTCGGGAATATGTCACCAACCCCTTTGTCAAACGTTGCCAACGAACATGGAAAAACGTATATTAGTGCAAAGCAAAGTCAAACAAACAGAAGATAAAAACGTAGAGCGAAGAACATGCAGTCCGAGAGATAGCTGGCAGGCTATTTACATAATATTCTTAGGATTTATGATACATAAATGTTCTCTTCATTTTAAAGGGTAAAACAATAAACCATGCTATTTTCTGGAAATCAATTCAAATTTGTCATATATCTAGTATAGTCACAAACTAGTTTGTCGTTTCAATTACTGAAATACCTCGTCTTATGTCATTTTGCAGAACTGGGAAAATTATACTTTCAGACTCTTTTATCAGTCATTTAATCTTGCCATCAGATAAGGAGGTCTGTCAGCCTCTAAGGAAGGCTGGATTTATCTAGTGCTTCATTATTTATTTAAAAAGTTCTATAATTTCAGCCAGTAATACAATAAGAAACACAATATTCAAAATATTCTTAACCATCATTCTATTGACTCTAAATATCGGGTTTGATAGAGCTCTACAGCCCGTTAACTCCTAGCTTTAGAAATTTTTTTCAGAATTAATTAACGTAATTACACTGATTTTTAGACCACTTAGGATAGCCCCATTTTCATAGTTTAAATTAGTTGGGTTTTTGTAAACTTCAAAAATCTTCACCCAAGTCTTCACCAATTTGCAGAAATTTTTGGAAAAGCCAAATGCCGTTGCGGGTGAAGCTTTCGATAATAAATTGGTACATACACTGTGGCTTCGTAAACTGTTGCAGGTTATCAACGTTGCACTTACTGCTATGGGAGATAAGTAAATAGCTCATTAGTATTGAATAGATGTTGTCACAGCTAAGTTCGGATCACAAGCGCTCACCAGCTTCAGGCTATCGTTGAATCCATGTAGAAAACCAAGAAGTAACATCAGTCACCGTTTCAACGGTAATGGGTTCCGTTACTTTCACAATAAATTAGGAAGTGTTGCAGGCAAATGTTACAAATCATGCACCTTCCACAGTGAAAACCCGGAACCTGCGATTGCGGCTAGTAATAGGATATGGCTTCGTCCTTTCCGCTGCTAATGGTTCAGTTGAGTGGAAATTTTCCCATGTATTCACAATAGCTTCTGTGGACAGGTCGATTACTGGTGCTGACTTCCTGACAAAATTTTTCTTCTCGTCGACCTTCTCGGAAGACGAATCTTGGAACCCACGACAACCCTTGCTGTGAAAATAATGACAACCAAGGTCAAAACGCCTACACTAATTCATCCCTCTCGAAACTCCAGACTATGCTAGTCCAGTAAAACACAATGTAGTTCACTATACCGGGTGATTTTTTCAACCTAATACACTCAAATAACTCGGAAAATAAGCACTCTAGAAAAAAATGATAAAGTTCAAAATTTAATTATTCCGTGGGGGAAATACATTAGTGTTAAAATTAGTACCCCCTCCTCCTTGTAGATGGGGCGAGGGTAACTTTGAAACTAAAATATGAACCCCTATTTTTTATTGTAGATTCGGATTCTACGGCTAAAAATACGTGTAATTTGACTGAAACAATTTCTTCGATTCATGATAGATGGCGCTGTAATTGACGATATTCAATTTTTTTCGATTTCTCCTACTGAGAACCTATGCAAACGATTCTGCAATACGTCTGCAATAAAAATACCATGGTTTCATTGTAAATACTCGAAGTTAGTCTTAAACAATTTGTATTTCTTAAATTTTGAATTAGTGAAAATGGCTTCTCATTATCGTAACCCAGGAACATGCGATTAAATCGGCTTTCAAATTAATGAAGTTGTTTGTATTTTGTTTTAAAAATACCGATTCAGTCCGAAGATTATTTCGAAAACAACAATACCTGTGTAAAGCTATCAATCAAAAATGGTCGGAGCTGGCCGGAGTCATGATAATGCTGTCACTCTCTACGCTTCGCGTTTTCCGGATCGGATTCGGTCACGTGCGTCATTTCAGCGTATTGTCAAACAATTTATTACTGATGGAAGTGTTCAACCGAATAAAAGAACTCGTCCAGCAACAGTCACTGGAGAAAATACAAGACAGTACAAGAGAAATAGCTAGCGATTCCGGATTGTCCCAGACCAGTGTTTGGAAAATTTTAAAACATCATAAGTATCATCCGTATCATGTGTCTTTACACCAAGATCTTCATGGCGTTGATTTCCAAAATCGAGTAAATTTTGTCAGTGGGCACGTGAACAAATACAGCAAAATCCAATTTTTTTCGTTACGTATTGTTCTCCGACGAGTCGTCTTTTACAAACCATGGAACAGTTAATCACCACAACACGCATTACTGGAGTGTTGCAAATCCATCCTTGGACTGTCAATGTGTGGCGTGAAATAATTGGCAACAAACTCATCGGCCCCCACATTATTGAAGGCAATTTGAATGGTCAAATGTACCGAGATATTTTGGAAAATGAATTGCCAACAGCTTAGAAGTGCGATGGAACCCGCACACTATTCGTTGTCCCGCACACAATTCGTTGGTGGCATGTGCAGTACTTGATCGTGATTTCAATGGTCGCTGGATCGAGAGCGAAGGTCCGGTAAATTGACCTGCCACATCACCAGATCTTACTTCGCCAGATTTCTTTTTGTAGGGCTATCTCAAAGACCAAGTTTACAAACAAAAACCAACAAGACGTGAGAATATGATTGAGCGAATCAGAAATGCTTGTGCTGAAATTCAAGCAGACACACTTCTCAGTTGTGTACAGTCATTTGAAATGCATATTAATAAGTGCATTGAAGTCGTAGGCCATCATTTTGACCACTTAATTTAATTGAAAGATGATGAGGCGAGGGGACTCATGTAAATCAAGCACCTTTTTCCCAGTTATTCGAAATTTGCAAAATGGATAAATTTTTTGATGACCAATTTCGAGTATTTACAATGAAACCGTAGTATTTTTATTGCAGACGTATTGCAGAATCGTTTGCGTAGGTTATCAGTAGGAGAAATCAAAAAAAATTGAATATCATCAATTACAGCGCCATCTATCATGAATCAAAAAAAATGTTTCAGTCAAATCCTACGTATTTTTAGCCATAGAATCCGAATCTGCAATAAAAAATAGGGGTTCATATTTTAGTTTCAAAGTTATCCTCGCCCCATCTACAAGGAGGAGGGGGTACTAATTTTAACACTAATGTATTTCCCCCACGGAATAATTAAATTTTGATCTTAATCATTTTTTTCGAAGAGTGCTTTTTATCCGAGATATTTGAGTGTATCAGGTTAAAAAAATCACCCGGTTTATACACAGAAGGTCGATTTCTTTGTTTGAAAACACGTAGGCTGGATCCGCGGTTAAACATAAAACCACTATTTTCGAGTTCGAAAATATAATTCAACTGAGCATATGACGACCGTCATCTTCTGCGTGACCACACTCCTTTCCCCATGGTAAAGGACAGTGCTGATTGGCGATCATGTGGGGACTATCGTCGACTAAATGATAGTAACATACTCCGTTTGGGTTGTTTGAATTTATCAGGATGCCCTTTTGTCTTAGAAAGGCCGCGGACACTTTTTTGCGCTTCGTTAACGAAGTGAGAAGAACTACTGAAAAGCCAAAACAAAGTTTTCACCCAGCCAGCATCAGTTCAACAAATCCAGCGATTCGTCGGAATGATCAATTACTATCACAGATTCATTCCAAGGCTAACTGTATTTAAAATGCTCAAGAACAAAAAATATTCTTCTTGGCCGCTAGTTAGTTACCAATCAAGCATTTTCGTTATTTCCTGGAATGTTTTCTACTACGGATCATAAACCATTAATTAAAGCAATTGTTCCACCGGGCGATAAAATCCACGTAGATAAATCAAACGTGGTCGAAAAATTCTGACCCAAACGAGTTCCAAATCCTTGACTTCGTTGGCATGGTGTTCACCGGTCAAAGGGCGGCAAAGAGATTGTGTCAACAAATGTTTTCCAACATTTTCAACTCATGAAGCGTATCTCATAACTACTAAAGATATTAACACGAAATTTGACGTAGATGTCTGTGAGGATGCTACCAACCTAAGAAAAAAACTACTCGCTTGGATAAGCCCACGACATTTAATGGAAAATCTTACTACTTTTTGATCACAATAGTATATTCATCGAAAAGCGTCTTTCGCGAAATGAGACGAAACCAGATTTCAAACCAAATGCTTGGCATAAGTTGGTAAAGTTTCATGATGTTCATTACTTAGGGCGAATAAACCTATAATAAGCTGCGAGTTTGCTTAAAGAAAAGTAAAAGTAAAAGATACGGCGGCAAGGGAAACTGGGAACTGTAAGAAAATTTGTTCCTTCAATTTTGTTAATTTCTTGTTTTTTTATATACCGTTAATACGATAAATTTTAAAAGTTAGGAACCCACAAAAACAAGTTACAGTAATTCAATATAATGACCCTAACTAAAGATGAAGACAGCAAAAGTTTAAATTAAATCAAAGTCACAAAATAATGCCAAAAATGTATTTATGAATCGTTATTCCTTCTATAAATTCAAACCACGTAAAAAAATCGCATTTGGCCTTAGACCAAAACCAATTATTAAATTAAAGCTAATGACACAACCTTGCTAAAGGAAAATTGTGCGTGCAACAGCGATTCGTTTCACGGGGAACAGAATCCCCATCACATTTATTTTCTAACCAATTTTCCCATAAAGCATAAACTATTTTATAATTTGTTAAGACAATTATGGGTTTCTTTTTTATCATCTTATCTCCAATTTTTTTTTTTTTTTTGCTGACAACAATAAACAAATAAATGAGAAAGTTATTCCAGATAGTTTTCCATAATTTTCTTGCGGCTAATGTTGTTGTTGCAAAAAAAAAAATTACGAAGGACGAGTGAAAAACAATAAAAAAAATCCAACATTTACATCGATGAATACATTGTCTCGTCGTATGGTAAATTAATGTAACAATTAGTTTTTAACTCCCTTTATAACTTGTTGTGGTTAATTTAGTGTGGCATTAAGTGCAATTATCGTTGAAAAATATAACGATAAGATACAGATAAGTAAATGAACTCGATGTTTTTTTTTTTTTTTTTTGTGGAAATTAGCGATGAAATATTATGTAAATAATTTAAATTGGTGACACAATTAAACCAAACCATAAAATATTATGTTCTTAGAGAGAAAGCTACATAAAATTACTTGTAAAAGTTAAGAAAGTGAAATTTTTGTTTATAGCCATAATAATATTTCACCCGAAACAGACATAATAAGTTCTCATCATGGTTGTTTATCTATGCGCTTAGGGAAGACGGGTGGGATTATCCACACACAATCGTCGATACATATTTCCATTGCCGTTTGATTGTATAAATACAAATCTTTTCACCCGTTTAATGATTAATCAAACAAGTGTTTCAAGGATAGTGATACCGCTATATCAGAAAAACGATTTTTCTATTTTCACATTTTTTTTTTTTATCGAATATCGACATTATGTACGATGTTCGCTTGTTGTAAGACAAATTGATTCTCATCTTAAGTATTTGATTGTTGAAAAAATGGAAAGTAATCAACGATAAAAGGATTTAAAATCGCTTCATTTAATTTCTATTTTGTCGATGATGTAATGTTCGGTGTTTGGATATTAAAAATGTGACAATTTATTATCCCTCTATTCATATATACTAAAACTGTTGGATTGATATAATCTGTATGTAACATTCTGTATAGGCTGATGACATAGCTATTAACGATGCTGCCTGAAGAAAGTCCAAATAGGATAAAATGTGTCAGATCGATATACATTTATCGCGATGACAAAATAATTGAGATGTCAGGGTAATATCTGAATTCAGCATATTTTTGTTTGAGGCTCATTTTGTCTTCATTTCTGTATGGTAAAAAGTGGGCCGGATCAAGGATTCGGCGCTTGCTCTTTACAATCGTTTGTTTTTTCGCCGAAATTCGAATCAGCGAATGTATGGCGTTACAAGTGGTCGTTTGTCTTGAGGTACTGTATCAACTGGATCTTATACGGGTCTTTGCTCAGAAGTCACCACGTCGAGTGTGAAAAAACAATTTCTTGTGCTTGACGGGCGGCTATATTCGCTTTCGTCAAGGCACTAAGATGATGCACAAGCGTTGATTGAGAGTATAGAGCCAGTTGACTAAAATGTTTCATTGAAGCGGCAAATATAAAGTTCCTTTGAATGATTATGGCGGCAAAAACGATCAATACGTAAGAATTACAGAAGGCAAATTTCTGTAATAGCGCTGAAAAATATCCAGCCATTGTTGAACTGCGTACTTTTCATGATCAAACACCAAAGCTTGTCAAAAAAGACGTGGCACTCAACCATAAACACTTTTTGCGACAAGTGCTGTGATATCTGCCACAAAAAATGATACCCTAATTATGTAGTGAAATATGGTTTGATTTCGCTGAAGCCGTACTTGCCACCGGGACTTTTTTTGCCATCGATGCAATACGCACTTAAAGAGCTCAAAAAGTCATGTTCCATCTAAAGCGTATGGGAATAACTTGCTTCCTGGTGATATTTCATTGCGGTACTAACTGAACCAGAACGATGTTTGCTTCAGCGGATCATTCCGTATGCCAAAGTGATCAAATTTCCAGGCAGATTTGGTCAATACGGTTTTAAAGGACAAACAACGTTATTTGCTATTGAGCAATTCATTAATCCGGATATTTCATAATTCAACGACACTTTGAAATCAATTTACAGTTCTCCTTTGGTACATAAGAAAATGAGAAGTGAAAATTATAAACAACAAAAATTTAAAAAGTTACAACAAAAATTTCTGAGGAAATATTTAGACTTCCGTGCAGTTCTGAGCATGCTGCCACTTTCAACAAATGAAAAGTATATGATTTTAACAACGGTACCAAAAAACTGGCCCGTTCGGAAAATCAAGATGAGTTCGACGTTTCTTATTGTATGGCAAATAAAGCAACACAAATTCAAAAAGAAAAAGGTATCATGTCAACACCGAACATCAAATTGGGATCAACAATTCTTAATCAGGAAATCGCATTATTAGCGCAGAAATTTTATGAAGATGACGATATAAGTCGGGTGTGTGCTGGGAAATCAGATTTCAAGACCATATCATCAGATGTGGTTCTTTGCAATTTGAAGTATTTAAAAGAACCTATCCAAATACAAAAATTGGATTTTCTAGTTTTGCTGCACTTCGTCCAGAGCACTGCGTATTAGCGAACTCTAGCGGTACACATATTATTTGCATCTGCATATATCATCAAAATATTAAACTTACTTATGTTTAATAAAATAAAATCAATAAACCTTCTATCACACGAAGAAGGAAGTTATCAAGATATTATTTCGCAGATTATATGTGATATTCCAAGTACATCCACGCTATTTAAACGAATGTACAACCTGCCCGGGAACCGATAATATTCTTGAGGAATTATCTGCAAAATTTCTACAAAATTGTATAGATGAAATAACTCGAGCTAATAATTCAAGCAGTGGCAGAAAGTATATCGATGCACCATAGAAACTATAATCGTATCATCATTGGCTTTCACAGATAAACTGGGTGAGCGACTGCATAATATAGTACCGCCTTCGTTTATTGCAAAACAACAAGCAGATTACCTAAAATATAGAAAATCAAATGCAGCAACTGCTTTGAGAACTATTCATTTGTAGTTCAGGATGCGGTTCAAGGATTTCATTGGTCCAATGGTCAATGTACAATACATCCATTTGCAATGTATTATAAAAACGTAGAAGGCAGTCATACCATAAAAAACGATAGTAGTTTGAAATTCACAAGGTTGATAGCTATATCTGAGGCAACTAAACATAATCATGTAGCTGTGAGATTGTTTATTAACGGCCTAGTTAATTTTATAAAGGAAAAATTATGGCACGTTAAGAAAATTTGCTTCTTTTCCGATGGATCCGGGGCTCAGTACCAAAACAAAATGAATTTCGACAATCTATGTATGCAATTTCAAGGAGGACTTCGATATGGAAGCAGAATGGCATTTTTTTGCAACTTGCCATGGAAAAGGCATTAAATATGATTTATTATTGGTGAAAAATTGGACGCAGTTACAAGAATACAACGAAAAGGTTCTGGTCATAACACAATTTATTGAAATAAAGTAATATGAAAAAAAAACTGGGATCTTCTTGATAAATTTACATAGATAAAAAATAATATATATTCTAATTATGCTCGATTTGATATTATAATAACAAACATATTAAATTGAAAATATAAATGTAATTTTGTGTTTTGATTTATAATATTATAATATATGGTATGTAATTTAATTTATTTTTTAAATTATTTGTAAATAACTATTTTTAGTTGTTTGTTTATTTTTATTGTATGTTAAGGCAAGAATAGAACTACTCGTATAATAGTGTATTTATAGTTTAGACAAGCTTCGATTTTCTTAAATTATACATTATTCTTATTTCAAGAAAATCGTTTTCATTTTTATTCTTAATTTAAGATAACGTTTCTTAAAATTATTAATTGTTTTGCTTATTACAAGTATACTAACAGAGATTTCGAAGTATAAATATTAGATGCTCTTAAGCAAAGAATTTCATTCAAGAAAGTTATACTTATTTAAAGAATTATAATTCCACATACTAACATTTCTTATTCTTGAAATTTTGATATTCTTGAATTAAACATAATTATTCTTATTTTAAGGAACTAATTTTCATTTTTATTCTTAATTTGAGGAAATTACTCGTCCATTTTTTAGTTTCACTCTCCCCTTTGTTTGAACAGAGAATATAATATTTGGTAGTTTTGAATTGACTGAGTAGAAAATATTTTCCTTTCCTTCTTTATTCGATGCAAAATGAGTAATCATCACGATATGTTTTGTTTTCTACTCACTATTCAAATCGATCAGTTTGAGTTGTAAAAATTATTATTCGATCAGTAAAGAGAGAATAATAAATTTTACAGAGCGAGTTTTAAAACGCTGGTTAGAGGTCAATTTGCTGGTTTAGTTGAAGTTAATTTGGAGTTTGAATTGTGGTTGGATTAGCGTATAGTGAACAATTGACCAATTTTTTCAATATGCTGGTTTGAGTATTGAGCCAGGCGATGAGTTTGCAGTTGTGCTAAGGGTTGAGTTGAGTTCTCTTTGCCGGTTGAATTGGGTAGTTGAGTTGTGGTTGAAGTAGGGTTTAGTTAGCAGTTGAGCAACCTATACATACGTATGTATATAAAAATGGGTGTTTGTATGCATGCATGAATCGACACGCCTTGGCCGATTTGAATCAAACCTTAAAGAAATATTGTTTAAGACTTCAGAAAGGTATGACTCATGATTAATATCACACCTCCATCTCCTTCTTGTGAGATAACAATCATGTTCTAAGTTATTATGGAGGAATATGGATGCATCTATTTTTTCGAATCATGTTGAGTGTGATTTATTTGGGGATTGAGCTCAGATTTGAGTTGCAAGATACATATGTAGATTTCGAACCAGTTAAAGGTTGGATTTGGAGTTGAATTGAGGGTTGAATGAAGCTTGAATTGGGAATCAGTTGTGGTTGAGTTGGGGTTGGATTATGGTTAAGCTTAGGGTTGGGTTGAAGGTTAGGGTTGAATTAGGTTTGATTTGAAGTTGAGTTAGATTTGAGTGAGGGTTGTGTTGGCGGTTAATTTGGTGGTTGTATTTTGGATTGCATTGCGATTGAGTTGGAGGTGATGAGTTGTAAATTTGAGATTGAGTTAAGAGGTTCAGTTCGGGATTGATTTGGGGGTTGAGTTCCAACCCATTTATTTACATGTTGTAATCTTGCATGTGGGATGTCTTCCTGTATATTCTTTAAGGAACTCTGTCGTACACTATAATTACGTTACCTTATTTAAACGTGTTGATTCTTGTTCTTGTTTTTCATCAGAACCAATTGACAGTATGACACGTGGCACCTTGCTTATATGCGCGGGAATGAAATGTTGTTTACTAATATCTATTCAACGCATTTGATCGTTGAGGGGAACATAACTATACATAAAAAAACGGCTCGCTCAAAATATCACAACAAAAATATCATTACAACCAAAATAAACGCTTGACAGAAATCTCAAAAGCCTTTTCTTCGAAGGAAAATAAAATCTCAAAAATAAATGTAGCAAACAAAAAAATATGGGGTAGTCTTATATATTGAGACAAAAAGATCGCAACCACAAAAATGCTTGTGTTGGTAAACATACAAAATATGCATTTTTGAAGACCTATGCAATACTTTTGACTTAGTAAATAAGATTATACCAGAATTAAACTGCAATTATCTTAGGTTAGGTTAGGCTAGGATTGGTGACTATCCTAAGGACCGGCATAGACACAAAAATGGTCCGTAGCCATACAACAACTCCACTCCACATTGAACCATCCAGAGCTTACAACAAAGTGTTGAATGCACCTGACATCCATCCCACTGAGATATGTCAGGTCACTGAGGAGAGGAGCTCCTAAGAATGTCCATCTGCTTAACGCTAGATGGGCACAAGTATAGAATAGGCGGAGTACAGTTTCTTCCTTATTTGGTGAAGTGCGACAATTTGTACTCTGCCGAGCGTGTTCATCTGCCTTTTCATTCCCCGCAACACTAAAGTGTCCTTGTCCTGGCACCCTCGTTAAGTGGATGTTGAGCGGCCTGACATTCCGTAAAAATTGCGAATATCTCTTAAAAACACTGCAATACTCGGCGAAATGAAAGGAGATTTAGTTTCTCACAGAAAACGCCACAACCAACCCTACCATTCATTTAAGAACCATTCGTGAAGAAGTTCAAAACTTCAGGGTTCAACATATCTTCACTCAGGCCGTCCTCTCTCGAGAGAATATCAGTACGAAACCTTTCCTCAAAAGATGGTAATGGAATCATGTTGGTTCATCATCGGTGGTACCAGAGGGGGTCCTGTATTACTACAGGTCAACATAAAAATAAATTTGATAGCTGTGCTCGCTGCCCTTTGAATGCCCAGAATATCTACGGGTATGAGATGAAAAAGAACCCCAGTGACCAGCGTATAGCACTGTAATAGCTTTCTTTACCCTTTCTAAAATACTAGGCTTCCAGCTAAGTTTGCTGTCCAAAATAGCACCAAGGCATTTCGCTTTATCAGTAAAGGTCAAGCTAACACCATTTAAAGTAAGAGAATCGATCTGAAGAACTTTGTATTTAAGGGCCACCTCAGTTTTACGTCGATAAACATTTAGTCCATAACTGTTGGCTCATTTAGAAAGAAAACCAAGCGCGCTTTGCGTGCGCTCTCTTATTGCACCTTAACGTATGGATACTTATCATAGATTCCAAAAGCAACGTCATCCACATAAGCAATCACCCTAAAACCTTGCCGCTCTAGGTGCCGTAACAGGTCATTTATGACCAAGTTTCAAAGACGAAGCACAAGACTCCACCTTGCGTTATGCCCACACCTACAAATCTGCTAACGGAAAACCCGCCAAGCTTAGCCTTCACGATCCTGTATCTTAGCATTTGATCTATCCAGCCAACGAGTGATCTGTCCATACTCAGACTCGACAAAGCCCGAGTTATTGCCACCGGTTTAACGTTGCTGAAGACACCTTTTATATCCAGAAAGGTTACCAAGGAGTATTCCTTAAATTCTAGGGATTTCTCAAAAGAAAAAATCAGGGGGTGTAAAGCGATTTCTACCGATCTCCCTTTAGAGTACGCATGTTGAGATTTCGACCACCTATCCCTCTCATTAGAGCCTCTAATGTCAGCTTCTATTGGTCTTTCCAATCCAGTTTTATTTGTCTTTCCTAGCCTAAGGTCTATGGGATGGCAATAAGAGATTTTTTCCGCCTTATGTATAAATATTACGTTTACCTCAGTCCATTTCCTAGAAATGTGACAAAGTTCCAGGCTGCTTTTGAAGATAACTTCCAGCTAGGGTAGAGCCAAGTCAATGGCTTCCAGTTCAGCCGAATTTTATGGCTTAAAGCTGCTAATTGACTACACTGCTTTCCTCTTGCTTATTATTCGACTTTCAACGCCTGAACCCACAAAAGCATTCGTCGTTTGAGGGGCCAGTACGGAGCACTCTGGAAAGTGGGTTATCAGTAGTAACGGTCGCTCGAGATGACTCGAAATAATAGGACTTGAAGCCAGTACTTTGCGTAGCCTCGCAGCCTCCGAGGACTCCTTTATTTTACCACAGTAGAGCCTCTAGGCACTTATTTTGACACTTCTTATTTCATATTTGTATGTTCTGAGGGCTTTCCCAATCCGCAGCAGTTTTTTGTTTTCTTGGCTGTTCTAAAACGCTTTTTGCATTTTTAACGAGAGCTTTGCAGCTGTTTTTAACACAAAGGTGACCTTTATTTACCTAAAGCTCTACTTAGAGGAGATGATCCTAACAAAGCTAGATGAAAAGCACTGAATAAGTACTGAAGACAGCAGTGATCAGAAAAGGAATGGTCATCAGACACTTTCCAGTTCACCAAACAATCCTTAATAAAATCTGAAACAAGCGTGGTATCTAGCATCTCTTGTCGGTTTCTAGTTATAAAAGTGGGCTTACACCCAAAATTACATATTTAAAGGATAGTACTAAGAATAAAATGAAGGAGTAACTCATCTCTCTCGTTTGTACTCGTACTTCGCCAAATTGTGTGGTGGCAGTAGGTTATTGAATTGTTAATATTGTAAAGTAAGCATATTTTAAAAGTCAATATTCGCAGTGGAATTCAGTCCACAAATTATATATAAATTATTTTAATTTGTGCTGACGATATAAAATATGCTTACTAAATAAAAATTGAATTAAAAATTAATATATGTATAAGAAAATTTAGTTTTTAAGTAAACCTAATCAAGAGAAGTCAAAAAAAATCTAGATAGTGAACAAAAAATGTAATTTAAAATTTTAATAAAGACTTTACATAGTGAACAAAAAATGTGATTTAATAAATTCAATAAAAGACATTACATGGCGATCTTGCCTATTACGATCCGATAAAAAAAGACAAAGTTATGACTATACCAAGTGCTTTGATACTTAAATTTAAAAATTTTTAAAAAGTGGAGTTAATCGATTTGTCCGCTGAACGGCTCATATGTAGCTTTTAATTGTGCTTCCACTTCAACCTCGACATTATGTGAAATCTGATTTGAATTACACTCAGTTATTACTTTTGAAATAAAATTGTTTAAGTCCGAAGATACATTTTTCAAACTACCAAAAACTTCAAAATAAACTTTAAAAATTTATTGTGTGCCATTGCATGGCTATTAAGCTAAAAAAATAATAAAACAGTGAAGTGAAGTGGTATTAATGTCCGTCGCATTAACAAAATATATATAAAAAAAAAAGCGATAAAGACGAGAGTGGGCCCACCACTTAAAATTTTGGGGTTATATAAAAAAAACGAGTACGAGCACTAAATGGATGTTTTTCTGGTGTATCTATTTAGAACAATGGGGATACAACAGAGCCAGGAGCCTGCACAGCAATCTACGAACAACAACAATATAAACGAAAAAATTGAAATTAAAGAATAAAAACCTAACCTTGGATACATCGAGGTAATATTTATATTTATAGTACTAATTATAATAACGTTATTATTAAGAGAAATTTGTCGTTCGATATAAGAAGCGTTTGATAATAGAAGTAACAGAAGCTGCGGTACGAGCCTCAAATGCGTAGATAAAAAAAAAAAAAAAAAGTTTGTATAAATAATGTAGAAATTTAAGAATAGAATTTAAGAATTTAAGTTTAAGAATTTACGAAAATTTGGTTTGAAAAAAGTGTCGTTTGGTTGTGCATATTTTGTGATTTGTATTTTTATTTTATGTGGATCATATTAATAATTTCGAATTTCATGTGTTGATGAGTTATAAAGTTGTGATTCCACCATTTAAGAAAAGATGGATCTAAATATTGCTGATGCCGTTAAAATTATCCCTGTATTTAATGGAGAACCTAGGGATTTAGAGAATTGGCTTAATTTAGTTAAATTAGTTCATGACCCATTAAAACAAGCGGAAAAAGAAAAATTGGTTACTTTGGTCCAATCAGTTAAAATTACTGATACAATAAGGTCTAAGATAGTATTAGAAGACAAAAACTGATAACTTTTGACCAATTAAAAAATTGTTTCGATAGGATTTTTGTGTCGAGAAGAACTGCACTGGAAATACAGTCAGAAATTTGTCGAGTTAAGCAAACGGGTAGAATTGAGGCTTATATTACAAAAATAGAAAGTTTAGCGAATGAATTAAACTTAATCCAGAAAAGAAACCTTAAGGATGCTGATTGTAAAACAATCTATAAAATTTTAGATCAAATAGGCCTGAATGCGTTCAAAGAAGGGTTAGTAGAAAAGCTAAAACCTACTATAATAGCCAGTAGACCAAAAAAGTAAAATGAAGCCATAGAAATTGCTCGTGATGCTTCTAAAATATTGGGGACTGACACAAATATTGTTTCGCATCTAAGAAATTTTAATAATCAGCAGGTGCAATTTAATAATGGGAACTTTAAATTTAGGGGCAACAATAGAAATTTTCATAACAGTAGGAATAATATGCCACAATTTTATAATAATTATGGAAGAAATTATGGTAATAATAATAATAATTATCGTGGGAATGTTAGATATTCCAATGCTCGTGGTAATTTCAATAATGTTAATCAACAAAATAGATATGATGCAAGAAATCGAAATATTAGAGTATTACAGAATTCGGGAAACGAGATGCCTCCTCCTACAACAGCACAGGAGGATATAGTAACGCAAATAGGCGAAATGTCAATCCATTAATATTTCATATCTGATTTGTCGGGAGACGTCTTGACATATCTGGTTGATACAGCAACGGATATCTCTGTAATTAAATTAAATAAGATAATTAGTAATTTAGGAATTAATGAAAAGGAAAAGTGTAGAATTACAGGAGTAACAGACTCTGAAACATATTCGTTAGGAACTGTCTTTGCAAATTTTACAATAGATAGACAAAGTATAAAACAAAAAATGCATATTGTAGGTCAAGATTTTCCCATTATCACTGATGGTATAATAGGTAGAGATTTTTTGAGTCAAAACCAGTGTATAATTGATTATGAAACCTTTACAATTTTGATAAGATTTCAAGAAGAAGAAGTTGTCTTACCAATGGAAACGAGTTTGCCCAAGAAAAATATTTTTAAAATACCTGCTAGAACAGAAATTTTACAGGCATTAAATATAAAACATAGTGATAGTATAGTCTTAAGTGATGAAATAAGAAAAGGAGTATTTATTTGCAACACATTAATTCCAAAAAATGGTATTGCACATATAAAAATAATAAATACTACAGAAGAATCTGTTCAAATAGAGAATTTTGAACCAAAAGTGGATAGTTTGAGTGACTACCATGTAGGGTGGAATATGCAATGTAGTAATAATATATCGAATGAAAAAAGATATAAGAAAATAATTAAGGAAATTAATTTAGAAAATAATAATGATTATGAAAAACAGGAAATTTATAAGTTATGTAGAGAATTTTTAGATGTATTTCATGTTTCGGGTGATAAGTTGACAGCAAATAATTTTTATAAACAAGAGATATTAAAAGAAGATAATGTTCCTGTCTTTATAAAGAATTATAGGCTACCACATGTCTATTATGAAGAAATAAATAAAGAAGTAAAGAAACTAATAGATAATGATATTATAGAACCTTCAATAAGTCCTTACAATTAACCTTTATTAGTAGTTCCAAAAAAAATCTCCAGATGGAAATAAAAAAGTTAGATTAGTGGTTGATTTCAGGCAATTGAATAAAAAAATAATAGGTGATAAGTTTCCGTTAACACGGCTAGAAAATATGTTAGACAATATGGGCCGAGCGAAGTATTTCTCTACGCTTGATCTAACAAGTTCATTTCACCAGATAGAGTTAGCCCTTTGAAACCGTTTGTCCATACACAGGGACACACACTTTACATTTGTATTAAAAACAAACAAAACATGTTTGTGTAATGTTATGCCTTTTTTATTCTTTCTTTGTGTATTGGTTATGATTTTTTAACGATACAAATAAAATGAAACAGAAAATAATTTAGTTGTGACAGAACAGATATTTCGAGACGATCGCACGTGTATTATCAGGTAAGAAAAATTGTTAATTTCAAATTATTTTTTTGCTGGTTTATAGTTATTTTCCTTATGAAAAAAATAATATTTGTGTTAATGTTCTTTAATGTTATTATCTTATAATATTCGCTTTTAAATAATAAAATTTAATGTTTTTGGGGCAAAATAGCGTTGTCCCTTTATATAGACAAATCGGTTTAAGGGTAATGTCCATCCTAGCGGACATAATACTTTTTGTCCGTTGTGATGGACAAATCGTTTCAACGGTTGTCTAACTTCACAATTTCATTACAGAAAATAATATCTACATAACTTCGCCATAAACCATGTCTCGTAATAAAAAATTAACAGAAGAAGAAATATTTGCGCTGTTAATGGAAAGTTCAGACGAGGAAGAATTTGATGAATCTGCTGCTTCACAAGGCGACAAGTCAAAATTAGAAATTCAGAAGACCGATACTAGAACTAGAATTGAACGAGAACAAGAGGAGGAGGATATAATAGAACTTCAAAATAAGGCAAGCTCCTCTTATAATAATACTGATGTTACTGATGAAACACAGCTTGATACGCCTATGCCAAATCTGGACGATGAACAAATAATTGTTGTTGCCTCGGCAACCGTTGATGGGGATTTTCAAATAAATAAAGATGTTGAAATTCAAATTTTCGATTTTATGCAAGCTGACGCTCATATGGCCCTCACGGACAAAAAAGATATTCAATGGAGGAAAAAAACCGATTGCATTCAAATCCCGTATGAACCGGAGCCTCAAATTGAAATTGGTGCCGATATAAGTGGGGAACGATCACCTATATCTTATTTTAGTAAATATTTTACGGACGATCTGTATTGTACTATGGTAACAAACACTAATTTATATGCCATGCAAAATAGCAACATCTTTAAACCCACAAACGTAGGTGAAATGAAGCGATTTATGGGAATCCATTTATATATGGGGGCAACGAAAATGCCACAAATTAGAATTTATTGGGAGCGATCTATGGGGGTAGACTTGATATCAAGTGCAATAAATCGTGATCGCTTCTTTCAGTTGCGAACAAATTTACATTATGTAAACGTATTAGATATACCAACAAATAATACAGATCTATATTATAAATTACGTCCGCTAATAAATTCCATCCGATCTCGATGTAACCAGCTATATTTAGAGGAAAACATGTATGTGGATGATCCCATTTAAAGGACGATTATCAGCAAAGCAGTACGTAAAAAATAAGCCGAAACCATGGGGCATTAAGCTCTTTGTACTATGTGGAAAGTCGGGACAGCCGTATGACTTTCTATTATACCAAGGATCTAATACTGGATTATCAGAGTACAATTTAAAAAAATTTGGCTTCGGTCCTACGGTGGTACTGCACCTTGCAGCCAGAATAAAATCAAAAGGCCATAACTTGTATTTCGATAATTATTTTAGCAGCTACCATCTATTCGAAATTTTAAAGGAAATGGGAATCAACGCTTGTGGCACAGTACGGATAAATCGATTCTTCAGCCCTCCGTTCACCGAAGATAAAGGATTTAAAAAAAAAAAAGAGGATACTACGAAGAGTTTTGTTCCAGGAACCAGAAGGTTGCAATCGTGAAGTGGCTAGACAACAAACCTGTGCATATTGCTTCTAATTTCATTGGAGTCGGATTGCCAGTGACATGTACGCGATGGGACAAAAATAAAAAAAAGTATTTAGAAGTACCTCAACCAGAAGTAATCAGTATGTATAATGAGTCGATGGGTGGAGTCGACCTTCTGGATCAACTTATTGGTTACTATCGTGTTTTTATAAAATCAAGGAAGTGGCCACTAAGGATTACGACTCATTTCCTGGATTTCGCTTGTTCGGCAAGTTGGATAGAATATAAGTCGAATGCCATTAAAAACGGAGTGCCAAAACATAAAATAAAATCATTATTGGAATTTAGGTTCTGTGTAGCAAATTCTTTAATGAGCAATCAAACGAGTGCTTTAAAAAAACGCGGTCGCCCAAGGAATGTCGAAATATCAGAAATGGTGCAAGCTCCTTCCCCGAAGCGGAATCGACTTGAAGTTAGACCATACGTTGACTTTAGATATGACTGCCAAGATCATTGGCCAACATTTGATGAAAAAAAAGAATCAACGCGTTGCAAGCTAGAAATGTGCACGAAAAAAACACATGTTATGTGCACTAAATGCAAAGTGCATTTATGTTGCTTAAGCGACAGAAATTGTTTTTTAAAATTTCACAAACAATAATGTGATAAATCGCAAAAATTGAAATAACGAGCTGTGAACTGTGATATCTAATTTTTTAATGTAACAAATTTATTTTTTAGTTTTAAATAATTTTTATTTTACATGAATATTTTGTATATTTTCTTTTAAAATGCATTTTATTGTTTCAATTTTGTTAACATTGCTATCAATTTTTTTTTATTTTATAAGAATGAAATGAATTATTTTTATTTTTTTGGAAATACATATAAAATACATAAAAACTAATTTAAGATTTTTACAACACTTGAATCGGAATGTCCATGTGGATGGACGTATCCGGTGGGCCTAGCTCATGGTTCCAAGAGGATTTTTTTCTCACACCATAGGTTCAGGGGTTGATTGCTAATTAGGAAAAATCATAAAATAATTTTTAAATGTTCTAGGAAAAAATCAGGTCTCAAAGGGTTAGAAATAGAATCAAGTCATATGACTGCGTTTTCAACGAATCAAGGGCATTTTCAATTTAAAAGATTACCTTTTGGACTAAAAATATCAACAAATAGTTTTCAAAGAATATTATCTATAGCATTAGCCGGTTTAGATGAACTTGCTTTTCTTTATGTAGATGATATAGTTGTTTTTGGATGTGGATTAACACATCATAATTCCAATTTCCAACATTAAAATGTAATTTTCTAAAAAAAAGAAGTTACATATTTAGGTCATCGCATTACCGATGAAGGTATAAAACCAGGTCCTGAAAAATATGAAGTAATCAAGAACTATCCTCGCTCAACCGATGCAGATGGTGCGCGTAGATTTGTTGCATTTTGCAATTACTATAGAAAATTCATTCGTGATTTTGCGTTAATAGCAAAACCTTTAAATACATTGTTAAAAAAAGGTACAGAATTCATTTGGACACAAGACTGTGAACAATCCTTCAATCTTTTAAAAACAAAACTAATGAATCCACCAATTCTCCAATACCCTAATTTTGACAAGGAATTTGTCTTGACAACTGATGCATCAAATTTTACACTAGGAGCGATTTTATCTCAAGGAGACGTTGGAAAAGATCTACCGATTGCGTATACAAGTAGATCAATAGATAAACATGAATTAAATAAACCGATAATAGAGAAGGAACTCTTAGCAATTCATTGGGCTATAAATTATTTCAAGCCGTATCTGTATGGCAAAAGTTTCACTGTAATCACTGACCATAGGCCGCTAGTAAGCCTCTTTACAAATAAAAACCCGTCATCTAAAATGACTAGAATAAGGTTAGCTTTAATGGATTATGATTTTAAAATAATTTTTAAGCAAGGGAAGTTAAATACGAATGCGGATGCGCTCTCAAGAATAGTGTGGGATACACAAGCTCTGAAATCGTTAATCCCAAAAGAAACAATAAATGTAGTTACAAGAAATATGAAGAAGAAATTAGAAGAAAATAATATTAGTATTAGGTTAGAAAAACCAAAGCAAGAGACTGATTAACTCTATGCATGGGAATGTACGTCAATTACAGAAATAAAAAATTTACAGCAATTGCAATTTAGAATTGAAAGTTTAGATGTCCCATTAGGAGAATTAAATAAAAATAAAGAGGTACAAAAATTTATAGAAGATATAAAAAGGTTAAAAAAGTAACTGTATTTGTTAGTAATAATCTAACTTTGGAAATGGATTCAAAGTTGGAGAAACTAATAAAACGCATGCATGAATTAAGAATAAATAAGTTAGCGCTCGATAATGATATAATTTTCAGTTACATGACTATGAATGAGTTTAAAGAAAAATTTAATAATCTGCAGATAAATAAGTTAGGGACAGATAGTGAAAATGATTTAAGAATATTAATTTATAAAGCTCCTAAGATAATAGTTAATCCAGAAGAAATGTTAAGAATAATTGAAGAAAATCATATGACCCCAATTGGAGGGCATACTGGCATAAAAACAAGCGAAATTAAACAAAGGTTTGTGTGGAAAAATTTGAGTAAAATGGTTAAGAAATTCATAAATAATTGTGAAATATCGAAATATCTCGTCCCCGCCCGAAAGCGAGTCTGACACCGAGTCCTCCTGTTTCAATACCCTCTTCGGACACATTCTCACCTACCATCAGGCAGGTTATTACCCGGAGTTGCCTGTCCTACCGTTGCGGCCCCGGATTTACCCGCCTCATCGTTTTTGTAGACTTTTAGTGTGATAGCCTCGAAACCGAAGCTTATCATATCCTTCGTCCTTACCAGATCCCCTATCGACTCATCATTTATAATAATTATAGCTGACCTATATGTGATATATTTAAAGTAAAGTGTAAACGCGCCCTTATTACAGCAGTTGTATAAAATGAGAATTAAAGCAGATTGGAAAAGTGTAGTCAGTTGGAGAATGACTTTGAATAAAGACACTCATGTAGAGTAATGATTATTTAATAAAAATGTGTTTGATTTGTAATAAAAGGTGTTACCACTCGGTACAAACACAGTAATGCTTGGTTATAGAAAGCTGTACTTATTTAAAGAATTACAATTTCTAATAGTATGATTTCTTATTCTTTAATACAGAATTTGATTTTTATAAAAAAAATTGAGGTGTGGCCAACACAAGACTTTCTTTTACGAACAGAAAATTTTGAGAAATTTTATTTTTTTCTTAATTTTTTTTTTAATTTTTTATTTTTATTTGTTTTTAATTTTTGGAAACATTTTGTATTAAGTAGTTTTTTGTAAACCTTATACTTTTTAAGATATTTGCAAAACAAATTTTCTGGACCAAGGAAGTGGCCACTTCCGGTTAGCCGATTTGGAGTAAAAATCAATGGGACCTCCAAATTTATCAAAAAAGCTTAAATCTGAAGTTTCAGTTCGATTGATTGAAGCATATGGGCTGTAGAGAGGACACAGACAGACTGACAGACTGACAGACTGACAGACTGACAGACTGACAGACTGACAGACTGACAGACTGACAGACTGACAGACAGACAGACACCATTTCGAAACCCACTTTTTCGGACTCAGGACCCCTCAAAACAAATAAATCTCTAAAAATCTCGAAGTCAAAAATTTTCATGATTACTATACTTTATTTTACTAGAGTAAAAAGAAAGTAAAAAACCCTAATCCATACGAATCGTTCGTTTAGTAAATGTTCTGCAAAATAATTTTTTGGAAATCGCACTCAACCCCCAAGGGCCAATATCGGCCATTGCCAACAATGATGACAAAGGTTTCGCTAGCACATACAATAGGTCCCTCAAATACCTAGTTAAAAAACCCTAATCCATAAGAATCGTTCGTTTAATAAAAGTTCTACGAAATTATTTTTTGGAAATCGCTCTCAACTCCCAAGGGCCAATATCGGTCATTGCCAAAAATGATGACAAAGGCTTCGCTAGCACATGGAATAGGTCCCTTAATTACCTAGTTAGAAAACCCTAATCCATACGGATCGTTCGTTTAATAAAAGTTCTACGAAGTTATTTTTTGGAAATCGCACTCAACAATGATGACAATGGTTTCGCTAGCACATGGAATAGGTCCCTTAATTATCTAGTTAGAAAACCCTAATCCATACGGATCGTTCGTTTAATAAAAGTTCTACGAAATTATTTTTTGGAAATCGCACTCAACTCCCAAGGGCCAATATCGGCCATTGCCAAAAATGATGACAAAGGTTTCGCTAGAACATAGAATAGGTCCCTTAATTATCTAGCTAGAAAACCCTAATCCATACGGATCGTTCGTTTAGTAAAAGTTCTACGAAGTTATTTTTTGGAAATCGCACTCAACAATGATGACAAAGGTTTCGCTAGCACATGGAATAGGTCCCTTAATTACCTAGTTAGAAAACCCTAATCCATACGGATCGTTCGTTTAATAAAAGTTCTACGAAGTTATTTTTTGGAAATCGCACTCAACAATGATGACAATGGTTTCGCTAGCACATGGAATAGGTCCCTTAATTATCTAGTTAGAAAACCCTAATCCATACGGATCGTTCGTTTAATAAAAGTTCTACGAAATTATTTTTTGGAAATCGCACTCAACTCCCAAGGGCCAATATCGGCCATTGCCAAAAATGATGACAAAGGTTTCGCTAGAACATAGAATAGGTCCCTTAATTATCTAGCTAGAAAACCCTAATCCATACGGATCGTTCGTTTAATAAAAGTTCTACGAAGTTATTTTTTGGAAATCGCACTCAACAATGATGACAATGGTTTCGCTAGCACATGGAATAGGTCCCTTAATTATCTAGTTAGAAAACCCTAATCCATACGGATCGTTCGTTTAATAAAAGTTCTACGAAATTATTTTTTGGAAATCGCACTTAACTCCCAAGGGCCAATATCGGCCATTGCCAACAATAATGACAAAGGTTTGGCTAGTACATGGAATAGGTTGCTCAATTACCTAGTTAGAAAACCCTAATCCATACGGATCGTTCGTTTAATAAAAGTTCTACGAAATTATTTTTTGGAAATCGCACTCAACTCCCAAGGGCCAATATCGGCCATTGCCAACAATGATGACAAAGTTTGGCTAGCACATACAATAGGTTGCTCAATTACCTAGTTAGAAAACCCTAATCCATACGGATCGTTCGTTTAATAAAAGTTCTACGAAATTATTTTTTGGAAATCGCTCTCAACTCCCAAGGGCCAATATCGGCCATTGCCAACAATGATGACAAAGGTTTGGCTAGCACATGGAATAGGTTGCTGAATTACCTAGTTAGAAAACCCTAATCCATACGGATCGTTCGTTTAGTAAAAGTTCTACGAAGTTATTTTTTGGAAATCGCACTCAACAATGATGACAAAGGTTTCGCTAGCACATGGAATAGGTCCCTTAATTACCTAGTTAAAATTGAGGTGTGGCCAACAAACGACTTTCTCTTACGAACAGAGAATTTTGAGAAATTTTATTTTTTTCTTAATTTTTTTGTTTAATTTTTAAATTTTTAAATTTTTTTTTTAAATTGTTTTTTTTTTATTTTTATTTTTTTTTAATTTTTGGAAACATTTTGTATTAAGTAGTTTTTTGTAAACCTTAAACTTTTTAAGATATTTGCAAAACAAATTTTCTGGACCAAGGGAGTCACTGGGAATTCACTGGGATCTCCCAATTTATCAAAAAAGCTTAAATCTGAAGTTTCAGTTCGATTGATTAAAGCATATGGGCTGTAGAGAGAACACAGACCAAGGGCGACACTGGGGACCTCAAAACAAATAAATCTCTAAAAATCTCAAGGTCCAAAATTTTCATGATTACTATACTTTATTTTACTATAGTAAAAGAAAGTAAAATGAGGGCGGCGTTATATTTTTATGCTTAACTTATACTGAAAGCACAGATAACTATACCAGATGTCGATCTTGTATGGCCCAAATTTACATAAGTTAATTCAATCAATGAAAATTACTCCAAATAAAATCTACCAAAACGAGAAATAGACCGATATATAAATTCATATTTTCATCCTTTTCTTTTATTTTTTAAAAACTAAAAACCAAAAACCAAAACAAAGTTGTAAATTCTTAGTGTTTTGCCGAATTCACAAATCTGCTTATTTCTTTTGAACACATTCATATACAAAAATCATGAAAATATGAATGAAATTATATTCAAGAAAACATACAAACCTCACAAATACATACGTAATAATGTATAGCTCTTTTGTATTTTTTATTTTTATTTATTGTTGGATTTTTGGTTTTTGTCTATACAAAAATTATGGATAATAAAATAAAAAAAAAATAAAAAACAAGTCCAATGCAATATAACTTTTATGCAAAATAAGGAACTTTTAAAAATAAGATTGATTACAGGCGATTGATGAAAGATAATTGTGAAATTTATAATTGATTTAGGTGGATAATTTTATTAGTAATGTAAGTTAATTACCTTTATAGTCGGGATTAATGGAATAATTAAGTTCGTTGCTGGTACACAGCACCAACCCATCTAGATCAATATTTTGCGCTAATAAAATTTCACACAAAGCACATACTACTAAGTAATAAAATATGTAAAACATAAATGTAGGTTCGATTCGACAAGTAAAAGTGTTGGCAAAATAATATGTGCTTTACTTCTTTGAAATTTATTATTTTATTATTTCTCTAACTTAGTTTTGTTTTGCAAGAGAATTTGAATCTCTTTAAAACGATTTATCTATAATGATTTGAGAAACGGTTACAATTACAACCCCCGCAAAATTTATTAGAATTTACCGTAAATATGTGTCTTTTCGAATACAAAATTAACCTATTTTGTGATAAAGGTAAGTCGAATGATTGCGACATAATCAGCCTGTTTAGTTTTCGTTCATAGTTTTGTTCGTACTCATTAATATACTCGAAGAGAGGAGAAGTTTCCCGTTATTTGAAAAATATTTATTTGTTGGTTTTGCTTTTTTTTAAATTGATAGAATGAGACAAAAGATAATAAGTCAATTTGTTTATATGACAGCAAAGCGAGATCAAACATTCTTTATTTGTGTTAGTGGTGAAAAATACCGTTAATTTTTAATTATTATTGAAAAATTTTCTATACTCAAATTCAATCCTAATTCAGTTCTAATTTGAGTTACATGTGATTATAAAAAGTACTTTTAGTAAAAAACATGTCACACGGTAAAGCCAAATATACAAGTTGTATGGTTCGCAACTGTCGAGCCAAATCAGTTGCAAATAGGACAACAACATATTATACATTTCCGAAGGATCCTATCAGAAAAAACGAATGGGTTATGGCCATAGGATTGACACAAAACGACTTAAAAAACAAATATAATTTTGTGTGTCAAGACCATTTTTTGAAGGAACAAATTGGAGTACGCCAGCTAACGCGAAATGCTGTTCCGGTACTTAACATTATAAAAGAGAGTGAATTACGTCATTTGGAATTAAGTGAAACATCAAATACAGCGGTATGCAGCGGTGTTACCTCGGAGATATCAACAAACAAAAGTCGCACAAATCCAACTCAAACAGACCTAATTGACGAGGAAGTTGAATTTTTAAATTTTATTAATAAAATTAATTGCCACTCATGTGACAAAGAACAGGACAACACAGAAAAATGCTGTAAAAGCTGTATTAAAAAAGTAACAATTATTCAAAAATATAAAAAATTGTTTAATAACTTACAGAAAAAATATAAATTGGTACATTCTAAATTGCGTAGAGTATACCGAAATTGCTATAATTTGCAACAAAAGCATCAACAGGCGAAAGTTATGACAATCGATGAAACGATAAACCAAATTCCAGTTAATAATAATTCGAAAAGTGTGTGTAAGTTATTATTAAAACAGGATTACTACTATAGTGACAGTGATAAAAATATTGCACAGTGCTTATATTACAAATCTTCTTCGATCTATAAATATTTAAGAAACAGTTTAGATCTTAAACTGCCATCTATTTCCACGATACATAAGTGGTCTCCTATAAAATTCGTGCCAGCTGGGATAAATTATATTTTAATTAAACAATTAAAAGGATTATTCCAAAACAAATCTTCAACATCAAGAATTTGCGTGCTAACTTTCGATGAGATCAAAATTAAAAAAGATCTAACAATGAACTTACTAACGGAGAGAATCGATGGTTTTTGTGATGACGGAATTAATCGAACTAATGAATTGGCAACTTCAGCGTTATTTTTTATGTTAAGGGGGATAGTCGATAACTGGAAGCACGTGCTAAGTTACGTGCTAACAAATAATATGGATGCAGCTTCGTTATCTAAATTAATTATTGACAATATCAAAACGTGTCAAGAAGTATTAAACCTAAACATCGTTATTATAACATGTGACCAGGCAACTACAAACATTGCCGCCTTTAAATGTCTTGGCATTGATTTAGATAAACCATATTTTATGGTGAATAACCACAAAATTTTTGCACAATTTGATCCACCTCACCTTTTGAAGTCAGCCAGAAACGCGTTCCTTAATAACAATATTATGCACGAAAAATTTGGAATTTGTAATAGCATCATCGTCCGAAAAATGTACGAATACGAAGAGCACAATAAAATAAAATTAATGCCTAAACTAACGAAATCCCATATATATCCCAATAATTTTCAAAAAATGAACGTGAAACTGGCAGTGCAACTACTAAGTTTAACTGTTGCCAGTGCTATACGAACAACATTAAAAGTTGCTCCTGATATTTTCAATAATCATTTGGACAATGTATTGGCAACAGCAAATATTATTGAATTTTTCAATAATTTGTTTGACTGCCTAAATTCAAGAAATTTTGCTTCAAAATCTCCATATGAGCAGCCTCTTTATAAGGACAATAAAATTTATTGTTTTTTGGAAAAAAGCCTAGATTATTTACAAAAACTCAAAATAGTGTCAAAAAATGAAAACTTCTTCAAGTTTATAAAAGGATTTCAATTAACAATAAAATCTCAACTTGCACTCATTGACTATTTGTCACAAAATAATGTTGATTTTGTGCTGGCAGGAAGAACGAATCAAGACGCGTTAGAAAATTTTTTTTCGCAACTTCGAGGAAAAGGTGGTTTTAACTATACTCCAACCAGCAATGACATAGGCCAACATTTTGCCAATATTATGGTAATGAAATTAATAAACAACTCAAATTGCTCCAATTGTATCATCGAGGATAGCGATCACATTGTGCTTGATTGGGCTGAATTCAAAGCCGAGTATAAGGAAAGTTTAAAGGAGTTTGGGGAGAAGAAGGACGACGGTCCCGATGAGGAGGATTTGGATAATTTAATAGACATAGATTTTAAAAACCTTGAAAATAACGCCATTACTTACTATGCAGGGTATTGCTTACACAAAAAAATATCATGTGATAAATGTAAACGAAAATTAATCAAAGGGGACGAAGAAATAGCCCATAGTGAAATATTTATCAACGAAAAAAATTTCAAGAAAGAAGAAACAAGCAATTTCGGTTCATTAAAAGCTCCAACAGAGGAATTTGTTGTAATTGCGAAATTAGTATACACAATTTTTGATAGCAATTATTCGACAAAAGGCCATCTCCCAAACATACTAAAGAAAATTGCATTAAGTAGTTTTAAGAAAATTAACGAGCTGTATCCGACATTTCTTCCTCAAACAATTGATCCGTGTAACAAGCACATAGAAAAATTAATATATTTTTTTATTTTGGGGCTAATACGGAAAAATTGTAAATGGTCAATTTTAAATGGTGGGTTTAGCCAAAAAAAGGAAAAATCTCGGAACAATATCGCTCCGACGCAAGCATCCAAAAAATTAAAAATTTTGCATAGCTAATTTGGGAATGAAATCATATTTAACTTTAAATTTAAAATTATATTTTTAAAGGAAAATAAAAATTAATTTTGAAAATGAAATAAAAATGTGTTTTGATCTTTTTTTTGGGTTGGGCTTGATATCTCCAAAAACGAAATCCCCAAGCACATAATCCCCAAATCATAAGCCCCAAATTAAAAAAACCCAAATTCAAAAGCCCCAAGCACAAAATCCCCAAACACAAAATTCCCAAAATCCCCAAAATTTCCCCAAATTTTGTTAAATAAGCTTGGGTTAGATTAAAAATCGCCGCGATTTTTAATCTAACCCAAGCTTATTTAACAAAATTTGGGGAAATTTTGGGAGTTTTTAAAAACCTATGTATTAGCAAAATAATTTTAGTACTGATTTATATTTATTAAAAAGTTTAAAACCACAGGTATAATTAATGTATCATTTATTACACAGTGTAATGTTATATGCAATAGATTTCAAAAAATCCACTTTGCCCATATTTTCGCGGTTGTTGATCTCGTTTCTTATCTTTTTATACCGGCCCAGAGTGGTATTCGTAGGAGTTATAGTTTCGCCAGATTGAATTTTTTGCAAATTAGTCTGGACAACAATCATTTCATGTGAGAGTTCTTTAATGATTTCAAATAAGCCACAATTTTTTTTCCCAACTACAACTTTAAGTCTACGATGCCAAGCTTCTATAGAATTTTGTGTGCGAGGAAAATTTTCTTCAATAGAATCTACGACGCACCAAAATTCCGGCTTATATTTAGGAACATTTTTTGGACTTCTCCCACAAATATAATTTTGTTTAAACCATAAGCATATTTTTTGAAAATCTTTACATCCGCAGTTTGTGATTAACTCATTATAATAAATTAAAATATGTTCAGTAGGAACGAAAGCCAAGCTTTTAAGCATTCGGACTTGAATGTTAAACTGTTCACAATTGCCATATTTTTGGGCCATACCTTCCTTCTGCACACGCCTCCAAATAATTTGCCCGAAATGGAACAAGCATCCTTTGTAATTTGCATCCGGAAAATATTGTTTGGCGGCAGTCGAAATAGTTTTCTCAAAATCACTGATAATCCTACTGGGATTGAGATTTATATTCCTTTCGAGCGCCAATTGGAAAAGTTGATAAAAAAATTCATTGTACGCCTCCATTGTTTTTTTGCTCATCAGGCAAAAAATCAATGGCACACATTGCCCGGCAATAAGGCCTTGAATAGTAAATAGTTGTCGGAAAATGGTTGGAACCCAATGTTTTTAATGAGGCCGAAGTCCCCAATATAATATTTTTATTGTCGTTGAAAGTAGTCTCTTTTAAGACAAAAAGGTCGCCTTCTAAATATTTTAACATTTCCGGAATAATTATGTCTGACAAACTTTCCGGCTCATTTATGGCCTCGTTGGATTTCCTTATTCGTGAAATTTTCAGCTTTTGGGCTCGTTTTGAAGGAATATACACGCGGCAATCTGGTTGGCAGTCAACAATGGATTTGCGGATGATTTGTGATGGTTTAAGCCCAGATGTACTTCCCATTTCCTTGAGACTGTTATTGCATTTTGATATAGGCAACAAATGCGCTATTGGGTCGTGGTTATGACATACCGGCGACTTTTTAATGTGATGTCGGTCATCAATTATTGTTGTAGTCACAACACTTTTGCACAACAGTTGCTTCCTTTGTGCACAAGACCAGCGATAATCATTTCTTTTATTTTTAGAATGCAAATGATATGCATATCCATTCACGAATAATTTTTCGTTCCCTTTATTCGATTTTTGAAGCACTAATTCCATACAAATTATTTATTTTACACAGCGACGATTTACAATCAATGTTAAATATGATTAAACAAAATCAAGAATAATCAAAACGCAAAAAAAATTAAAACAATCACAATTCTAAGATATAATGATCAGCGTAGGAAATAGGAATACTGTGCAAGATAAAACAATTTTACATACTATTATTATTAACGGGTTGAGCTTAAAATCCCCCAAAAACAAAATAAAATCCATAATGACCCATATGCAAATAATTTTTTGCTTGGGGATTTTGAACTTGGGGATTTAGTGTTTGGGAATTTTTAATTTGGGGATTTCTCAAAACCTTGGGGATTTTGTGCTTGGGTATTTTATTAATGGATATTTTATGCCTCTCCCCTTTTTTTTTTGTATGTTTCTCTAATAATTTTTGATAAAAATATAATTATTCAGAATTGAAAGCTGGCCTTTAGAAACAATGTGGTGCCATCATTTTCTTACAATCGTCTGTAATGTAAGCTAACTTACATTACAGACAATATTATTATTATATGTGGCAAAATATATAAAGAACAAAACAAGCACACAAGTGGCTCATTGAAAGCAAGAATCGAGAAATTTGTTTTAATAGCAAAATTAATTTCATATATTTTGAAACGATTATTCCGAGAGAAAGGTGTCCATATTATAACACAATCCTTAAAAACGACTAAACAACTACTCATGCTTCAAATAAATCTGTGTCCAAAAGCGAAAACCACTTAAGTGAAAATAAGCTACTTTTCAGCAGAAGCAAATAAAAATTTTAATCGGTTTCTGGAAAAACTGGATTAGTGTTTCTTTCAAAATTTATGACTTATAAGTGGCTTTAAAAATTGGACAGTGTAATTCACACATAAAATTGTATTAAATAAGCTAAAACTAATAAAATCGCTTAAGTGTACTTAAGTGGTTTTCGCTTTTGAACACAGAAATTGCAAAGAAGTAAAGCACATATTATTTTGCCAACACTTTTACTTGTCGAATCGAACCTACATTTATGTTTTACATATTTTATTACTTAGTAGTATGTGCTTTGTGTGAAATTTTATTAGCGCAAAATATTGATCTAGATGGGTTGGTGCTGTGTACCAGCAACGAACTTAATTATTCCATTAAACCCGACTATAAAGGTAATTAACTTACATTACTAATAAAATTATCCACCTAAATCAATTATAAATTTCACAATTATCTTTCATCAATCGCCTGTAATCAATCTTATTTTTAAAAGTTCCTTATTTTGCATAAAAGTTATATTGCATTGGACTTGTTTTTTATTTTTTTTTTATTTTATTATCCATAATTTTTGTATAGACAAAAACCAAAAATCCAACAATAAATAAAAATAAAAAATACAAAAGAGCTATACATTATTACGTATGTATTTGTGAGGTTTGTATGTTTTCTTGAATATAATTTCATTCATATTTTCATGATTTTTGTATATGAATGTGTTCAAAAGAAATAAGCAGATTTGTGAATTCGGCAAAACACTAAGAATTTACAACTTTGTTTTGGTTTTTGGTTTTTAGTTTTTAAAAAATAAAAGAAAAGGATGAAAATATGAATTTATATATCGGTCTATTTCTCGTTTTGGTAGATTTTATTTGGAGTAATTTTCATTGATTGAATTAACTTATGTAAATTTGGGCCATACAAGATCGACATCTGGTGCTGAAAGTAAGAATGATCAATTACGGCAATAACAATACTTAAGGTAAGCCTGTTATGCTATATGACAGCGAGGATTTCTCTGTGTGTATATTCCTTGAACCTCACTTAATTAATGTACAAAATTGTATCACTAGTAAAACACTACTTTCTAGTAAAATACGTCAATTTAAATTGCTGGGGCCATATTCTTAAAATTCACCGAAAAACTCACCCGTGATTTTCTAGTGAAATACGTCAGTTCAGTCGAAAATTTAAATGGTTTTATACCAAACTCATCGACGAGTTTTTTCGGTGAATTTCAAGAAAACGAGCGGAGCTCAGTAATTGAAACTCACCGATTATTTTTGCAAAATTTAATTTATAATATTGCTACAATATAGTTAAAAATGCACACAGCAAATTTTTTTACATACATTTTTATGACTGCCAATATCTCTGCCTTTACTGAATTGTTGTCATTGAATCGAGCCCAATATTTCTAAATTCAACATTACTAAAGCTCTTTATAATAATCCTTCTATACTTATACTATGTTAGTACACTAAAACACTTTTGCAAATTTAAAAACGGAAAACTGGGGTTTTACCTAAACAACCAAAATTGTTTGTTTATAATAAATATTCATGTTTATTCTGTATTAGCATTCACAATGAAAAAACTTTTTACTTTTTACTTACAGGTTTGTATCAATTTCCAACTTAACGAACAAAAACTTTTGCTCGTTATGCCATATGTTGAAAATTCATACAAATCTGTAAGTCAAAAGTAAAAAGTTTTTCATTGTGAATGCTCTAAGGAATTGTTAAATATTTTATAGAATCTAAATACAATTCGTATGCCACTGACATTAAATGCACTATGCATATGCACCCAACAAATTTTCTTAATCTTAGAATTGTAAACATAACAAATTTTAACACAAAACTCAATCACAACATAATCCTACGATTCAAAAACGAAAACTAAATTGTAATGTAAATGACATGACGAAACAAGTTTGAATTTAACTACTAGCGCTGAGGTTGTTAAGCATTTTTACTAAAACTAAATGTACAGTTGGTTAGAAAACAATTCGAATTGCTCTACAAACCAAATTTAATAATGAAATTAAGAAATTTAATATTTATTTAAAATAGATTAGTAATAATTAATTAAATCTTATAAATTTAAAGCATAATACGTGTACCTCCTAAACTCTACACTAATAAAATCTCTACACGGATGGATTATCCGATATTTCCAATGAAAAACTAGTTGTAGTTGATTACAAATAATTATCTAATAACAACTTATTTTATTCCATTACAGGTTTTATTGGGGGCTCTCCCGCTGGCAGTCGACGAGATAAATAAAAATCCACAATTACTTCCTGGTCGTAAATTGATTTTCAAGGCTGTCGACATTGGCCGAAAAACATCGACTCTCCGTTCATTGCCCATAAAATTAATGACTGAAATGCGGGACAATAATGTTGTAGCATTTATTGGCCCCGATGAAACATGTACCTCTGAAGCACTAGTATCTGCTGCATGGAATTTACCAATGATTTCATACGTAAGTACAGACAATTTATCGCGTCAACATTTAATTTTATGATTTCTAATTTATTCTATTGTAGAAATGTGCTGACACTGCCGTATCCGATAAAACTGTATTTCATAGTTTTGCCCGTACCCTTGCACCCGCATCAAAAATATCAAAAAGTGTTATTGCCCTATTGAAATCGTTTCATTGGGAGAAATTTGTTATTGTTGCAGGTGTACATCCAGCGTGGGGCTCCGAAATTGCCCATGCGATTAGAATTTTAGCCGAATCTCGTAACTTAACTGTGATACAAAAGAAAGACTATACGGATTATATACCGTCGCATATATCCGAAATGCAAAAAATTGTCGATGAAACATATCGAACCACACGAAGTGAGCATTATGTCTATGAAGTCTACCTACTCATTAGCCGTTTTCTTTTTAAAATTTTTCATTCACAGTTTACGTCTTTGTTGGCGAACACATTGCTATGGTGGATTTTATACGATGCCTACAAAATCGAAAGCTACTCGAATCAGGTGATTACATGGTGATTTCGGTCGATGACGAAATTTATGATCCATCCCGTCGATCAAATATTGTGGAACGAGAATATTTAGATCCGTATTTAAAGCGAGTCAGGAGTCGAGCGCTAGAATTACAGTCGTTCCGATCAGTTTTAAAGTTAACGCCATCATTCCCGATAAATCCGAAATTCGAGTAAGTATATTGTTTAGGGTCCAAATAATTTCTGGGTGCAACATCAAAAAATGCGCTTCTCTCTTTACATTTTCTTAGTGAAATTTGTGAAAATATCCGATTATTTTCACGAAAGCCACCATTTTCCGTACCATTTCACGAGAGAATATTTCGTAATATTACCGTACCGATTTACGGAGCTCATCTATTTGATGCGGTCACGCTATACGCCCGTGCTGCCACCGAAGTTTTACAAGAGGGTGGCAATATTAAAGATGGCCAACTAATAATGAGCAAAATTTTTAATCGATCATACCAATCGATACTTGGTTTTGACGTGTACATCGATTCGAATGGTGATGCCGAAGGAAATTTTACTGTAATCGCATTGCAGGAAGATTTGTCGGTGCATCAAAATAACAACACCCTAAAAATGTCGATGCAACAGGTTGGCTATTTTGTGTACAATAAACCAGGCGACGTACCAGAATTCAAGTACATTGATAAACATCGGCCGATACGATGGATTAGAGGAATAATTCCGCGTGCTGAACCAGTTTGTGGATTTCTTGGTGAATTGTGTACAACAAAGAAAAAAGATTGGCGATTTCTACTTTCCGCCGTATTCGTAGCGTCATTCATAGGCGTTATCGCAGCTTTTTTGATCAAGTAGTAACCGAAACGTTTTTTTGGGCCAATTTTTAATCCGAATCTTTTGTTTTTTCACAGGCATTATCGCTATGAACAAACCCTTGCTTGCTTATTATGGAAAGTTGATCTAAAAGAGGTTACCATGATATCAAATGAGAATCAGGAGGTTAATATGAGGAATAAAAATCGACAATCATGTCGACACAGTATTGTGGTAGGTACGGACACAGCAAAACGAGCGTACACGGATATTGGAATTTATCGTGGAAATATAGTCGCCGTCAAGCGAATTCATAAACGATCGATCGACTTAACACGAACTATCCGTAAAGAATTGAAGCAAATACGAGAGCTGCGTCACGAAAATATTATCACATTCATCGGGGCGTCGGTAGATACGAACGCGATTGCTATTTTAACATCGTACTGTGCCCGTGGCAGTTTAGAAGACGTGCTAGCGAACGAAGATCTTTTTCTGGATCACATGTTCATTTCGTCACTGATCAGTGATATCCTCAAGGGGATGATTTATCTACATGAAAGTGAAATTATTGCACATGGAAATTTACGATCGAGTAATTGTTTGGTCGACTCGAGATGGGTGTGCCAAATAACGGATTTTGGCTTGCACGAATTTAAATTGGGGCAAGAAGAACAGGCGCAGGAAAAACTGGAAGAACGGCGGAATTTATGGCGGGCACCAGAATTACTGCGAAACATGAATCATCACCCAAGAGGTACCCAAAAAGGTGATATATACTCATTGGGTATATTGCTGTATGAAATTATTGGTCGATCTGGTCCTTGGGGTGATACCGAACTAACAAATATCGAAATAATTACACGCGTCCGAAATTCGGTTGGACCAAATTATTTTCGTCCACCGGTTCGAAATTTAAATGCACCCGAATATGTAAAACAATGTTTGCGATCGTGTTGGGACGAAGATCCAGATGTTAGGCCAGACATACGTTTAGTGCGAGTCAAACTAAAAGAATTACAAGCTGGCCTCAAACCAAATATATTCGATAACATGCTCGCGATTATGGAGAAATATGCTTATAATCTCGAAGGTTTGGTGCAGGAGCGCACCAATCAATTGTACGAGGAGAAAAAGAAAACAGAAGCATTGCTACTTCGTATGTTACCAAAAACTGTAGCCGAATCTTTAAAACGGGGCGAACGTGTTGAGGCCGAATGTTTCGATTGTGTAACGATTTTTTTTAGCGATTTAGTTGGATTCACCGAATTATGCGCCCAGAGTACCCCTTTCGAAGTAGTCGAAATGCTTAACGATTTGTACACGTGCTGTGACTCGATCATCTCAAATTATGATGTGTATAAAGTGGAGACAATTGGTGATGCGTATATGGTAGTCTCAGGTTTACCAATCCGCAATCGTGATCGGCATGCTGGTGAAATTGCATCGCTAGCACTTCATTTGCTCGATAAAGTTTCGAAGCTGGAAATAAGGCATCGACCCGGCGAATTATTACAGATACGAGTTGGTATACATTCGGGCCAGTGTGTAGCCGGTGTGGTTGGGTTGAAAATGCCGCGGTATTGTCTATTTGGGGACACTGTGAATACAGCGTCGCGAATGGAAAGCTCCGGAGATGCTCTTAAAATACATATTTCAGCCGCAACTTATTCTTTACTTCAAAAAATTGGCGGATATAGATGCGAGGAACGTGGCCTAACCTTTATTAAAGGCAAGGGTGAAATGAAAACATTCTGGCTAAAAGGTGAAGATTTTAAAAGAAAATTGGAACGATTAGCAGCTCGTCAAAACTGTTATGATTGTAAGTTATATATTATTACGTAAACCCATTTTAGCTCTCTGTACACAACAATTTATTTTTTAGATCACGAAGCACCTGATTTATTGCGAAATGAAAAAACTCCACCATGTCCCGAATCTAGTCCTTCATCAAACTTTAAAAATTCCATGTTCTCGACAAATCACAACGGGAATAAATGCGCCATGTCAATTAATTCATTCTCGTCGAGCACAAGCCAGGTGAGCAATGATGACTGCCGGCTACCGTTGATGAGCCTGCCGAATGTCAATAATCAAGAACTATTCGATGACTGCTGTTACTACTGTCAAAAAAGAAAAATTCTATCGCTCATGGAGGCGAACAACGAAAAATCAACACACTGCAAAGATTGTGCCATATTAAATATTTCGGGGCGTATTAAATCGGCCGGTGAAAAATCACCGGCCATGACCAAATGCTTGTGTAAACATCCCATCCCAATGTCGTGTAACGTCGAGATTGGATGTGGCGGAGGATTTTTGAAACCGATCAAAAGTAATCGAACTCCAAGGTCGGCACCTCATATTACATTTATGCAGTAGCAGTACTGACTGATGTATGACTGTCCATATGTGTGTTAAAATTAAATCGCGCGTTTTTATTACCGTGGTCGTACACATGAAACAATGAATGTATCTATCTGGTTTCATAATAATTGTTCAATTAAATGTATACTCATTCAAACCGAATTAAAATGAAATATAATTGTGATGTTTTTAATGTTTTAAATCGTCAGAGTTTTATTTTGTGTAAAGAAACGAAACAACTTTTTTGTACATTCTAGTGACATCTATCTTACAATAGTTAAACTTTTCAGCAAATATTGATTTATAAACGCAGGGTGTTCTTTATTTTTTAAAGAATAAATCGACAGTTGAACAACAGAGCTATTTAACCGTATTTTTCAAAATTGGTTGTTGGCAGGGGGGCGGGCCAACCAACAGCATGAAAATGGCACATGACACTCATACTAGTTGAGGCTAACTCCCATTGCAAATATATAAAGATCCTTCTTTCATTGTTATGGACTGCCAAAGTAAGTTTGAATCAAAATTAAAAACCCTCAACCGCAGCGTGCCGAGCGCATTTTTATCGTATGCACCAACCAAATGTGCAAATTACATAGAATTTTCACATGCTGATGTTGTAATACTTATGAGTATCTAATATTGAGAGAGCCGTGATATAAAATGATAATACGTGTGTATCGATTGAATGATCTTTTATGACTGGCTATATAAGAGTGGTTTTACATAAGTATGTGTTAGTATAGAATAGGGTGGTTCATATTGTCACATCTTCCCTTTTTTAACAAAAATGTTAATTTTGAACTACATATTTAATTTACTAGTTTTATATATCAACTAAATGAAAATTATCAAATAAATTAATACAAAATATGAAAATATGCTTATTATAATTTATAACGTTTTGGTGTTTTAATCACACGACCACTTCTAGTTGTTTTTTGTTGATTGTCCTGTTAATTGCTGATATGAATGTCTGGTGCCTGTTCGGATTTGACACCCAAAGTTCTCTTCGGTTGTGGAATGGCTTCGGAACCAATTTCAAATTTATTTGATACCTGAGTCAATGTTAAATTTTTATTTGTATTTTAATTGATATCCTGATTGATATCAACTTCCGGCACATCTAGTATATTAGCTGATGAGCGCTGTATATGAATTGTATTTCGTCGGTATCTCTTATCCATTGTTGTTTCCACAATCACCGACCGTGGGTTATCTGACTTCTCCACGACTTTTGCTGACACCCAATCACGGTGGCCTTTTTGTAATCGAACATTTTCGTTCAATTCTAACTGCTTGAATGGTAATGAAACACGATCGGCGTACGTTTTTCGTTGAAAGCGTAATTTTGCCAATTCTTTGGTGATACCGCTGATGATTTTCGGTTTCAAATCGTCTTGACTGATAGGAATAAATGTTCTTGTGCGACGGCTAAACAATCGTTGGCATTGATACCCCAAAATATCATTGCGTGGTGTATTTCGCAACAATAACAGTGCTTCATAGATGTCTGAATCGTCATGCCAGCATTTGTAGAGTAGATTTTTTGCAGTCTGAACATTGCGTTCAGCGAATCCATTTGACGAACTGTGGACAACCATCTGATTCCAACGTCTCCGGTATTCCGTGAATAGCAAACCATTTTTTAAATTGCAAAATGACTGCTGCCGATGTTGTTGACTTTACTTCTTGAAAATCCATAAAACCGAAATAATAATCGGCAATAATGATGTAGTCTTTGCCCTTGAACGTAAACATGTCTGTAGAAACTAGTTGAAATGGATAGTCCGGCAAAATCTTCTGTAGTAATGGTTCCTTTGTTTTTGATATTTGAGTGCGTTGACATGTAGCGCACTTTTCGACAGATTCCTTGATTTCCTTTGTTTGTCTAGGCCAGTAGAGGCTGCTTCGCGCTCTTGCCAATGATTTCGACACACCTGGATGACCTTTGTCAGCTAACACTTCAGCGTTGGGGCGTTCAGCTGTTAGGACAATAATTTTATTAGCTATAGTAATTGACCATCATACCAAATTTTCTCCTAGTAACTCGCGTACGGCTTGACTGCTTCTGGCAACTTGCTGTCATCCGTTGGGCATCCTCTTTCGACAACTGTACGTAGCAATTGTAGTTCGAAATCTTCGTCTGTCAATTTTGCTAAGTGATTTTTCTTCACATCCGACATAGCGAATACTGCGTTGATTTTGTATTCTTCGCTTTCTTGTCTTTCCATTTTTTGTCAATTTGTTCAGCTTTGCAATCGCGGCTAAGTGTGTCCGCTACTTTCATGTCCACACCTTTCTTGTATTGTACCTGCTGTATTTTGGAGGAGACAAGCTCCAAGAGCTACGGAGCTTGCATTGCAGGAAATTGTAACGCTTTGATTTACGTCATAATAACCCAAAACTGGCGTTGTTGTGATAACCTCTTATAACTTCTCAAAAGCTGTTTGTTGGTCAACATCCCATACCGATGCGGTGTCCTTCACTATTAATCTTCAGTATGTTACTGTATGTGTATGTGTATTTAAACGATGAACTGCTGATACCTTATCCGGATCAATTTCACAACCATTGGATGTAAAAACATGTCCAAGAAATTTTACTCTGTTCTTGTTGTACTCACATTTACTCTGATTTAATGTGAAACCAGCATCTTTTAATCGATGCTTTACAGTTTTTGTGATTCCCTCTAAAATTTCCGCATTTTCCGCATAAAGAAGAATATCATCCATGGCACTCTCGCAATTGTCGATGCCTTGCAATGTCTCGTTCATAATCTGCGAAAATACTTCAGGTGCAGAATTTATACCAAACGGCATTCGTAAATATCGGTAACGTCCCCATGGCGTACCGACGACCAAGTATTTTGACGTTTGTTCAGTCACTTTAATCTGCCAGAAACCATGTTGACAATCCAATTTTGTAAAAAACTTGGCCTTTCCTACTTTTACGGCTATTTCTTGTACTGTATTCAACGGGTAACGGAGTCGTTTTATGTTTTTATTTAATTCGAATGGATCCATACATACTCGAATTTTTCCGTTTTTTTCTACCACCAGCATAGGGCTTACGGCTGGGCTTGGAGTCACTGGTTATTTTGTTCACTTTCCCAGATTTTTTACATTTGTCTTTTTTATTTGACTTTTTTTTCTTTTTGGAGCGTCACATTGTTTTAAAATGACTCTTGTTACCGCACTGTTCACATTTTTTGTTGAATGCTGGACAAATTCGGACGTGACGACGAATGTGCAGGCGTCGATAGATCACTCAGTGACTTTATTTGTTTCTCAGCACGCTCTGCAGCACGACAAATTTTAACCGCTTTGCCCAATTCCATATCATCTTCGACCCACATTTTTTGACGGGTATTTTCGTTGCAATTCCTACAACGATTTGATCCATCACGAATTCATCTTTTTTAGTGCTGTATCCACAACACGTAACTTGCGTTTTCAATCGTTGCAAAAAATCTTCGAATGATTCACATTCTTCTTGCTTAATACGATGAAATTGGTACCGCTCGTACGTTTTGTTGCGCGACGGTGCAAAATATTTTTTTAATGTGTCGATAATTTGCTTCGGATCCATCTTTTCGCCATCTGTGGTGCCCAAATTATTTAATACTTTCAATGCGGGACCACCAAGACACGAAATTAATGTTGATGCTTGAATTTTGGCTGTCTTTTTTGTTAATTCGATCGAATTACTATAATGGGTAAATAATTCGATCCATTCCGTCCACTCTTGAGCCATATCTAGCTCTGAATTTATCACAAAATTCTTCGGTGGTTTAATTCCGCACTTAGTCACAATAAAAAAAAAAAATGACGCAATAATGATATGGTATCGAATGATCTGTTGATGACGCGTCACTTTTACCGTTGTACTTCTTTTACCTCGTTGTGTGTAATATTGATGTGTTTATTTGGCGAGAAATATTATTAATTTCTTTCTTATTTCCGATTTACTACTTTTCAATTTTACTAATTGTGTAATTCACGCATTAAAACCACTTCTGGCACCATGTAATACTTATGAGTATCTAATATTGTGAGAGCCGTGATATAAAATAATAATACGTGTGTATCGATTAAATGATCTTTAATGACTGACTTTATAAGAGTGGTTTTACATAAGTATGTGTTAGTATAGAATAGGGTGGTTCATATTGTCACAGATGTGAGAACCAAAAATTATTTCCACAGTAAAGTAAATAAAGACGTAATGCCACCGATATTTGCGATATCCCCAACAAGCGATCTTTTGCTATACTAAACCGATCTATTAATTCAAATCATGCAATGACATCAAAACCGAACAGCGTACATCAAACTTCCTCTCTGCCAAAACGACCGTTAAAGATGACAAAGTGCCAGAAGTCTGGAAACAACCAAAGATTACAGGATTGTGAAGAATCCCAATCATTTGATTTAAATCAGCCTGAGGAATTTATTGCTTCATCTGCATGTTGTTTTAATTGCCTTGCTATTGGACACAATTCAAAAGTATGTCGCTCATCAAGAAAATGTCAGCTATACCATACCACTTTACACCAGCCGGTTGATCCTAATATCATTCAAACCGATTTCAGTAATGACACCTCATCGTTTCTATCCAATGAAATAACAACAAATGTTGAATAATACTCAAAAGGATCTCCACTGCCGCTCGAATAATTATTCGTAACAATTTTGAACGAAGCTATCTAGTTCATATGTTGTTGAGTTCAGGATCTAATGGCTCAATGATAAGACTGAATCTTCAACGCATAAATGCGCGACATCCAGTCAAATGAATAGCTTCGAAAAGTACAACAAGGGGGTTAACAACGATTGAAATTTGTTTACATTTCCATCCTGAATTTAAGTTAAAAATGAATGTTTTTGATTGGGAAAATTTTAAATCTCATACTTTGGCTGACCCAGCCATGTGGTTATGGGTGTTGGCTATTTTCAAAAAAAATACCGCCAGACGGTAAGTTGGAAGGTTTAAACAAACTAACCGCTCAAAATACGCTATTCGATTGGATTATTGGCGATGATGATGCACCTATGGCAGACCAATAATCATTCAAAGTCAATTTGGATCTTAATATTAGTCAAACCCTCCGAAAGTGTCTGCAGATCAACAATGCGAAGAACTGTCCCGTGTTTTTTTTTACCGTGATGGCCAATGTCGTTATGTTGTCAAATTGCCATTCTTTTCAAACTCACCTTTACTTGAAGAATCGTTAACGCAAACTCTATCTTAGGGAAGAATACGTGAAATTTATGGATGAATACATAAATTTGAATCATATGGGGTAACTTACAGCGGAGGATCTAGCAAAGAAGAAAGAAGGAATCAAGCATCACGACTAAAACGCAAAGTGATTGATGGTTCAGCAATATCCAGATCTTCGGTACCTCTTAATAAAATATTAATGGCCGGTCTCATTGTGCAATCAGACTTTACATCAATAATTTTGCTTCAATATAAAAAATGTACAGACAAATAAAAGTTCATCCTGACTATGTTAACTATCAGCGAATAGTCTGAAGAAGGACACCTATCGAGCCTTCAAAGCATTTCAAACTAAAGACGATGACGTATGGAACCACACCAGCAGAATTTCTGGCGACCAGATCATTACTCCAGCTCTCTAGGTCGCCTAAAGAATGCTAGTTGTTCAGTTAGTGCAAAGCATCAGGATATCTTGCCAAAATCATATCGAATGTGTTTGTGCGTCCGATTGTAAGGTGTGCTCCAAATTAAAATCGCAACCAAAACCACAAATAATGTACGATTTGACGGCCGTGACGATACGTACAATACATAGTCGACGAAATGCTCCCATTGTCATCTATTCCAACAAAGGGACTAATTTTAAAGGAGCTCGACATAATGTCTGACTGAGTTGGGACAAGTGTTACAAAATTCAGTGCTTGATAGAACTGTAACAGACTTTCTCACTGGAACAGGAACTCAATTACGGAGTCAATAATAAATACCTAGCCAATACCTCCAGGCGCAAGAAATACATTTTAAGGTTGGACATAGTATATATTAAAAATGGAAACACTTCTCCACTTAATTGCCCACTCATTAGTGGCTCACATTTCCCGGTAAAAACGATATAGTACGAGTAATTTGAACAAAATTACTTAAACAATATAATTTTAAAGTATATCACATAAAATAATTGCGTTCTTATATTACTCACCGTGATTAATCAGATAAAACCCTAAAGACTATTTTAAAATATAGTTTGCCCTAACAGGATCAGTAATTCACTCGTCACAATTTTCCAAGCATTTTTCGTGTATTTGGCCCTAAAATACATGAAACTCTCATTTCTCAATTCCTATTTCAATACCAAAATTTGGATACTTATTGATATTTTGACAAAAATCTAGACAAAAAATGATTCAAATTTATCGTAAACCCCGAATGGTATCCCAATATTTATTTGCCGTGTGTTTTCATAGAAATTGAGCGAAAAACCACTAAGATGCTGTACCATTCTTCATCATAACCTTAAATCAAGCAACTCGAAGCAGGGCTGCATTTAATTTATTTGCTGCCCTATACTTTAGCACAGCTACTGCAACAGTGCTCTCATTTTTTTCAAAGGTCATTTTGCTGTTTGTAGGTTAGGTTAGGTTAGGTTTGGGTGGCGAGGGTACCCATACCACGTTTAATTGTTTTCCTCCAACTCATTGGAACCATTTTGAGCTGTTAACAAAGCGCTGGATACTCCTGACGTCCATCCTACAGAGGTCCGTCAGGTCTTTGAAGAGGGGTGTCCCTAGAAACTTTAGTCTGTTTCGTGCCAGACGAGGGCAGGTGCAAAGAAGATGAAGTACTGTCTCTTCCTCCTCTTCGTCCTCGCAACTACCACAGTAGTCATGTGAGAAGACACCAAGTCTACTCGCATGCCTCCCTATGAGACAGTGCCCCGTAATCACTCCAACAACCACACTGATCTGACTTCGCTGAGTGAGATCAGCTGTTTGGATCTCGCCAAGTCCAACTTTGGCCAGACCTGCCGAGTTATTACGCCAGAGGTGATACTTGTCCATCTGTCATTCGTCAGCTTGCTAGTTTCTTCCTGAAGCAGCCGTTTGCATACCGCAAGAGGCATTTCAATATCCTTTCTGCTTTCTGAGAAGTGGTCCGTTGTACCACGTCGAACCAGTTCATCGGCTTTTATATTCCCTGTAGTTATGAAATGTCCTGGCACCCATAAAGTGTGGATGTTGAACTGATCTGCCATCTCGTTAAGAGATGAGAGACAGTTCTGGACTACTTTCGACGTGAGGAGCTGTGATTGAAGCGCTTTAATGGCAGCCTGACTGTCCGTATATATGCGAATATCACAAACTGATATTACATTATACCTCAACCAGTCTACGACTTCCTTTATGGCAGTTACTTCAGCTTGAAAAATGCTACAGTAGTCGGGGAGACGGGAGGAGAGATTTACTCGAAGTTCCTCGCAGAACACTCCAGCCCCAACTTTCCCGTCCCGTTTTGAACCATCAGTGTAAAAGTTTATAACTCCTAGTTCCAAAACTGCACCCATCATCCAGTCCTCCCTGGATGGGATCCTGGTCCGGAACTTTGTGTCAAAAGATAGTGACGGGACAGTATAGTCGGTGGTCTTGGGAATTTGTTTGTTGCACAAAATAGATGAGTGCTCTGTATTGTTGCAGGTCCACATTATTTCAGCCGTATGGCAGTACAAGCTGCCAACTGTTTTCCCAAGATATCTAGAGGAGTCAAAAATAGCAGAGTCTCTGGTGCCTGAGTGGATGTGCTCCTCAGTGCACCACTGATCCACAGAGAGATTGTTCTCTGAACTTTAGTTAACAGCTTTTGGTTGACAGTTTTGTCCAGAGCAGGCCACCAGACTATTACCCCATACAAGAGTATGGGTCTGACTACTGCGGTATAAAGCCAATGTACGATGCGGGGCTCCAGCCCCCATTCTTTTCCAATGGCATTTTTGCAAGAGTATAGCGCTACCGTAGCTTTCTTTACCCTTTCCTTGCTGTTTGTAAGATATACCCCAACCGATCCTATATATGTTTAGCGTATTGCGATGAAATGACATAATCCAAATGCATCCTTTCTAATTAACTATATTCGACAACTTCATCTAAAATTCATCTTAGAATCCCATTTCCGTCGCGCACACTGAATTTCATCATAAAATGTGAAGAAACGGTCAAGCTCCTTCTTAATTGGCCATTTTCCAGAACTGTATGGAAAATTAATTTTAGAATCCTATATCCATCATGCATCCTGAATTTCATCATAATCGTTTAAGAAATCACCAAGTTCATTCCTAACTGGCCATTTTCCAGAACTTTTTGCAAAAATTATTTTAGAATCCCTTTTCCATCGTGTATGCTGAATTTCATCATAATCGGTTAAGAAACGGCTAAGTTCGTTTCTAACTGGCAATATTCCAGAACTTCATCTAAAACTCATTTTAGAATCCCATTTCGATCATGCATTCTGAATTTCATAATAATCGGTTAAGAAAAAACCAACTTCCGTCCTAATTGGCCATTTTCCGGAACTTTATGCAAAAATCATTTTAGAATCCCATTTCCGTCGTGTATGCTGAATGTCATCATAATCGGAAAAGAAATCATCAATCACTAATTGGCCATTTTCCAGAACTTCATGTAGTAATCATTTTAGAATCCCATTTCCATCGTGCTAATCGAGTTTAGGTTAATAATTAACCAAGTTCTGTCCTAACTGGCCATTTTCCAGAACTTTATGCAAAAATCATTTTAGAATCCCGTTTCCGTCGTGTATGCTGAATTTCATCATAATCGGTTAAGAAACGGCTAAGTTCCTTTCTAACTGGCAATATTCCAGAACTTCATCTAAAACTGATTTTAGAATCCCATTTCGATCATGCATCCTGGATTTCATCATAATCGGTTAAGAAAAAACCAACTTCCTAATATTGTCCTAATTGACCATTTTCTAGAACTTCATGTATAGTAATCATTTTATAATCCCATTTCATCATAATAGGTTAATAACTAACCAAGCTCATTCCTAATCGGCCTAGATGGATAAACTTCTATACGGGATATTTCTCTAATAGGGGATATATTTTTAAACCGAGGTCCTATTTGAGAAACCCTAATACACATTATTTACTTTAGCAAAGAACATTTGAAAAAATCCTGAATACTTTTAATAGGACAAAAGCTAAACGAACAACTCTTAAGTACTAAACGCCTAACTTGAAACGCCTATACAGCAATATGTTGGATTTTTCATTTTTCAGTCTTTTAAAACTTTATTCCGTTGAAATATTTTAAAATTTGAATCTACCGGGTTTTTGCAAATTTATTCCGATTGCAAAAACCTAATGTTTTACCAAATTCCGATAATTTCGGAAAACTCGCTTTTAACACAAATTTAAATTACTACACCTTGGTATTTTGGCAATTTATTAATTCGTTAGTAGAAAAATTTACGATTAGATTTTTCATTTAAAGAGCCATATATCGATATTACTGCCACAAAATTAAGGCCTTTGGATTTTAAGATGGGGTTTCAAAAGGGTGACATTATCAAAAATATTAAAGTCTAAAAATTACTAGTAGTGGAAACTAAAAATTCGTTTCGAAATAATAAAGAAAATCTTTAATGAAAAAAGCTTTTAAGAGCTTTTATTGTCGAACTAGGCAACAAGAATATAACTTAATTAATATACCTTGCTTTAAAATGTTGGCAAGTAGAGCTCTTAACCGTTTCTCCAACCAACGAAGTAGAATCATATCAACCAAGCCCTCGTTTTGAGGCGTGTTCGTTTCAGCTGAATTAACTGATGTAGTAGCTACATCTGAAGTAACTGAAGTGAAGAGACTGTTCGATTCGCAACTCTTCACTTCAGTTAAAAATTGAGCAACTGAATTAACTGAAGAGGTATTTTGCTCGCGTAGATACCTCGGATGTAAAAATATTAAATATTAATTCAAAACCTATAAGTATCAAAAAATGTTTACAAAATATTTTAAAAAATGGAGAATATAGAGGAAAACGGTGACTTGATTGAGTATGTCTATTTTGAAAGTCCAAGCATAAGTGGGACTACTGCAGATCCCCAATGTAAATATAATATTTGTTCATATAAGACAATATATGTTGTTTTACCTTAAAACCCCTGCTTAACATTTTTACAGCAAATTCTTCTACGTGGACCAAAGCGGAGACATTGCAGCTAATTGACACGTATGAACAGCACAGAGACAGCTTCGATCATGTAAAATAACGCAAGCATGCCTGGGCAATGGTTTCGACGCATTTGGAGGCACTTGGTGTGATAGAGTAAAATTTTTAATTTTATATACAAAATCCAGTACATCATTCTTAATCATAAATGGAACAATTTGCAACGGACATATAAATGTTGCAAGGACAACAAACTTGGAACTGGACGTCGGCCAATTCGTTTCCAATATTATAGTATAGGTATGTCTTTTGGTGTCTCAACCAAATCGAGCGAAACATTAACTTTAATTGAAAATGAAAATACGATTGAAAATCCTGAGCCAGAACCTCAACCAAAAAATAAAAGAAAGCGGCTAAGTTTGAAAGACGAATATTATAAAAGTTGAAAAAGGAAAAAATGGAAAGGAGGGAAAAGCGGGAGCAATCTGGAGTCGTGCCTCAAAATGCTGGAATAGCCTTTTCTGTTGATATAGTCATGATTTGCATTTAAATTGAGAATTGGAATATGGGAGCCGCATCAATACAGCCCAAAACATTTTTTAAACCATCTTTATTAAAAAATAATTGTTCGTTAACCATAGCTTCCTCCCGGGTCGGCCATTTGATGAATTTGGGTGAATGAGTATAAATTAAATCTATCACATAATTTATTATCTCATGGGCTGTACTTTTTGAGATGTCAAATAAATTGGCAGCAACCTGTCGAAAACTGTCTTGATTCGCCAAATAATAAATTGATATAAGAACCTTTTTCTGTTTGGGAACCATCAATCTTCCTCCAGTGTGCGCAGAATTAGTTTGAATCATAAACGGCTCCAAGAAAGCTGTATATGTATCTAAAAACTATAATTTTATAAAATAATTCAGACATGATTCTACTTACACATAAGAGAATTAAAAGATGACTTATCTAAGCGGAAATTTGACTTAAATTCGATGTCGGTAGACGCCTGTACAACTATAACTTTCTTGATGTTTTCATAATGGTATTATGACACTCACTTTTTTTAATATTTTAAAAAAGAGGATCGGACAGAGAGAAAACACAGTATACAACATAGTCCTGTTAAAAATAATGAAATGTCAAAAAAAAAATCGTAGCTCAATTTCTTTTGTAGCAGTTAATCGAGCAATTATAGCAGATTTGATTCTTTTGTGACATCCAAAATAATTTTGGTTGTTATTCAATTACAAATATTTTGGTGTGTATGGAGATTTGTTGAGGAAAATTTATTTATTATTTATGTACATATATCTCAACAAAATGTGCGAGCGGTCGAGAATATATAACAATATAACAATTAGTATACAAAAAAAAAAAATCAGTAATATAACAACCAAGATTGCGGCCAAACATCAAAATATTTGTAATTCTTTTTCCAAGAAATTATCCTGACTGAAACAACCGAAACAGTCCCCCACCTGAATTCTTATTGACGATTGGCAAATGTGGAAAGGCACCTTAAGTGGACAAAAATGGGATATGTAATTCCTTACAACAAAAATTTGTTAGAGAATTTATATGGAAGAGTCTTTAATTTTAATTGCCAATGGCTTTATTCTTGAATCTTTAATTTTTATATGTTGCAATTTTAACATGCGACTAGAAAATCTAAGGAATTTAAAGTGTAGTTTAAAGTGATTTTTGTATATCTGATAGATTTGGTACAATTTTATAATTTTATATATCAAAAATGTGTGCTTAAAAATTGCAGTTATTTGATGTTAATGTAGTGACAAAATATAAATGTTTTCATTTATTACGTAAAGCTATGGCCTAATATAGTTTAGAAAATGTTTAGGGGAACATTCTCCCAAATTTTTCCACCCACGTTACTTTTTTTTTGGTTCACCTTACTTTCGGAGGATGCGAAAGTAAATTAACCCACAAAAAAAAAAAAAAAAAAAATGACGGGGCAGAGAACTTTGGCGTATTTCACAGTTTATGGTGTGTCACTATTGAACACGTTCACCTACGCGACCCATTTATAGTGAATTTAACATTAAATTTCTCCAATTTTTACGCACAGTTTTCTGCCAATAAATGTTATAAAATTGTAACAAATCAATTAAATTTAGATTTATTTATCACTCGTACAGTTCCGAAAAATTTTATCGAATGAAAACAAACTTAAAAAGTCCTATTTATCTTAATTTGATTTCGTATTAAAGTCTAGCAATATCGAATTTAAAAGAATAAACAAAATGGTGACATTTCTAAAAAATAAACATAGTGTTGTCTCCATTGGCTATCTCTGTTTCGCTTTACTTTTTTTATAGCACTTTACAGCACTTTTTCAAAGTCTCATGGCGCATACTCGAAAATTCATTTCAGTAACTTTTATGGTAATTTCGCAGCAAGCGAACTTGACGGAGATAAACTTTTCTCAATATTTTGGTAATTTTTTTCCCCTCCATACCAACTTATGTATGGAGGGGAAAAAAATTACCAAAATATTGAGAAAAGTTTATCTCCGTCAAGTTCGCTTGTTGCGAAATTACCATAAAAGTTACTGAAATGAATTTTCGAGTATCATGGCTGTATGATACTCACTTTTTTTCAAGTGCAATAAAGTGCAAACAATACTATATGCAAATATTTTGAAGTTTCGGATAAACAAAATATGTAAATAGAATCAACATTTTTTTATGCGACGAAGTAGCCATTTTCAAGAACATTTATTTTTTGGATCTTAATTGATTTTTTACGTAAGAAATATGAGGCCCGCGCATAATAAATTTGCATTAGCTGCCGCAATTAATTGCAGCTACATAATTTATACGTAAAGTTAATTTATATATTATTTTCTATTGTACACAAATTTTTTTTGGTAGAAATATCAGAAAAAAGTATCTAATGTCAAAAAAAAGAATCAAATTCAATTCTTTTTTTGCTTTATTTGCTCGATTAACTCCCAAGTATTTTTACTTAAGACTTTTTTGTCAAAAAACCTAGAATAAGTCTTAACTTAGTTAAGACTTTTTCTAGGTTTGAGTTAGGACTTATCCTAAAAAGTCGTATGAAACTTGTCGCGAAAAGTCTTAACTGAACTTAACTCAATATTATGAAAATGTATGAATGTGTGTGTGTGTAAATGTCAAAAATAAAATGGGCGGGAACATTTTTGTGTATGTATGCATGTGTCAACATCAGCAAAATTTGGCGGGTAAATTAAACGTTTAAAATGCAACAAATTAAAAATTCAATACTGAAATTTACTAATAAAACTTGTTTATTATATTTAACATTAATAAAATTACATATTTATATAAACGGCTTTTATCTTTTAAATCTAATTTTTAAATTATAATATAAATATTAATTATTTATTGTTATTATGATTATTATGAAGAATTGAAATTATTAATAGTTTTCAATTCAGTTTCCATCCGATGAAGACTATGACAAATTTATTCAATCAATCTCATCAGGCTATAAAAGAAAATGACGCATTCACAAAATAAAATATTAATATGGTTTATTAAACAATCACTCACAAAACTTACCCAAAATCACAATTAGGCGTTGAGCGTCCAATTGTATATTAAATTAAAATATAAATATTTATAAAAAAAATCGAAACACAAAAAAAAAAAAATATTAAACTAAACAACCAATGCACACAACAATTTTAAAAAGTAGATTTTCTACATTATGTCAAAACCAAAAAAACGTCTATACATATAACATAAAATGTATAAACATTTTTGTTGGTTTTGGGTATGTACACAAAACCAACACTAATGTAATACTACAAGCCTGATTCAGTGATGAAGCACGCAGATACCAAAATCTTCTATAATAAAAGTCATGAAAATTCCATACCTATGAAATAAAAAAAATCAGGTTCTATGTGTATTGATGACAGATGTTTATTTTGGCATCACTAAATTTATATGTGTTAGTTAACTAAGTATAAAGGTGTTGGTGTAGAAACAAGAAAAAAAAATTCAAATTTACGTTGAATTGTTAGTGTAACTAATACAGCCAAATCTAGTGGAATCAATAAATGTATTTGTCTGTAAAAGAGAGTTTCATGACTTTTATTATAGAAGATTTTGCAGATACCCTCTTACATTTAAAACCTTATAGTTGAAAGTGTTAGTGCGAAAATAGAATAAAAATACTCTCATCTAACCAATGACAATTAGTTTTTTTCATTATTAACATACCCAATTCTCCCTCCACAATTCGTTTGTTTTGTTTTATCTACAATTTGTATGTTTTTCTCACTCATTTATATAATCTGTCGATCACCAATACTTTCATGTATAAGCGCAAAATAAATTTTTAATATTGGTGACAATCAGGCTTGTAGTACATTAATGTTGGTTTTGTATGTACATATACGATATACACACTACTCTACTTGTATATTTTGTATATATATGACAGCATGAAGTTAGGTTCGAATTTTTTCATCAAAAAACTTAGGAAAAACTTATTGCTCTATTTGAGTTAGGTTTTGTTATACTTGGGAAGCATAACACCATAAGCTAGGGTCTTGTAAAAATTGCATCAGAAATATTTACATAAGAATATGCTGATGAATATGTAACACAGACTTTAAATATTTTCTTTTGTACCGTCACGTCTTTAGTTGTTCCATTTAAATGCGGCATATTGAAATTATTATGAACACTTAAAAATTATTTGTAATAATTATAACTGTTAAATTTTTATTTTTATTTTAAATTTAAAGCACTTTTAGATAACACACGCTAGGCGTCATTATTATTTTTGACATTTATCTGAAGAGTGCCAATCGAACAGTTTCTTCTCTTCATTAGCGAGTTAGAGTTATAGTATACTCTTCAGTTGAAACGAATACGCCTAAAAGGCTTTGTTTTGTATGAAGCTTTCAAATGTAAGCATTGTAAATTTGAGCTATAATATCAACTGTATACTTAAATTGACGCGGATAAATTTCAAAGTTATATTTGCCCTAAGTTATATGGGGCTACTTATATTTATTCTATTAAAATATTGAGCAAAATTTCGCTCAATTAAAAAATTAAAAATTTAAATGCAACTCGTTGGAAAACCGAGTATCCGTCGTTATATGTTCATTTACAGCTTAAAACTGTTGACACACAGACAATGGCCCGTGCTGGTTGAAATTTTCACGCGTGTAATATATACCAAATTAATTTTTTTAACAAAATGCTGTAGTTGCACCAGAATTAGTGATACATCGAGATTTTCGATATTTCTAATTGAAATTGTTTTAGATTTTATTATTTTCGATATTACTTGGGTTTAGCTTGGAGTTGAATTAAGCTTAGCCGCCACTGAGTTACTTGATCTTAGATAACATGAGATTCACCAAATTAAACATTTTGTGTTTTAATCTAAATTAATAGGAACAAGAAGTTCTCGCCAAGCAATTTAAGCGAATTCGCAAAATACGTCGCATAAGCGTACTATAAACGTATCACTTTTTTGCTTTTTCACTAAGGCATTATCAAACTTAAATAAAATATATGTGGTACAAAAATACCAAAACATTAATTTTATTAAAGAAATTTTTATTTTTAAAAAGTAATTTTAAAAAACTCTTCCTTATAGTCCTTTGATCGTCTAGTATCATCATATGAAGTTTATGAAAAATTGAGATGTCGTATTCGCCGTAATGATGAAACCATATTGTGTATTATGTTACGTGTATGCAGTAAACCGCAATGCGAGCCAATATTTCAGAAAGAGATTTAATATCTGTTATTGTTTCTGGCCTACGAGATACTTCTCGTAATATATTACTTTGTTGGCCAGTGCTCGGACAGTTGAGCAGTTGATTGATGCCGTGCCTGCTTACGAGCGATTGATATCTTATGGCTGTACTAGTAACTCTATTGGGGCCAAAATTACAACTTCGGGTATTAGAAAATTATCTACTCTGTCTGCTGCTTCTGACCAAGTGCAATCTAGATGCTATAAGTAAAGATCGATTCGACACCGATAATGGGATTGTCTACTTCACGCGCGTTGGGAATAGTTAATAATGTAAATGAAATAGAATCTGAGAAGGAAAATTTTATACAGACTAATATGGATATTTTTAATAGTTTATGTTATTTTCTGGATTTTTACAATATAAAATTAAAAGATAATTCAGTACCGATATCTGATCCGCCTTATAGAATTCCGCTAAAATTAGAAGAGAAAGTAAAAGAAAAATTAAGTCAAATGGAGTCTTTAGAGATCATATCCAAAGAAGAAAATCCAAATGAATGGGTCAGTAGAATGGTTATTGTCGAAAAACCAGACAAATCTTTAAGATTGTGCCTCGATCCCAAGCATCTGAATGCAAACATTATCAAAGACTATTGTGTAATTCCTATTTTAGCAGACTTATGTGCACAGTGAAATGGCAAAAAGGTGTTTAGTGTCTTAGATTTAAAATACAGTTTTTGGCAGATACAGTTGGATGAGAAATCATCCAAAATTTGCACGTTCAGTACTCCCTACGGCTGCTATAGGTTCAATAGGCTTCCGTTTGGTATAAATATAGCATCAGAAGTATTTCAAAAATTTAACGTTAAAAGTTTCGGTGACATAAAAGGAGTATTTATATATATGGACGACATGCTCATTTCGGCTAATTCTCATGAAGAACATGATCAAATTTTGAGCCAAGTAGTGAATCGAGCAAGACAACTAAACATAAAATTTAATATAAATAAATTCAAGACAACTAAACATACAATTTAATACATATAAGTAATTTTAAAAAACTCTTCCTTATAGTGAAATATTCTTGTCTTTATTTTAAAAAATATTAATAAAAATATCGATTTCGGTAGTCATGCTACCATCATCAGTTTATGCTTAAATTTCTTGTAATTTCTGCTTATATATTATTTATTTTTTATGTGTTAGTGTTGTTTCGTATTATTAACTCGTATATTTTGTTTGTGTTAGTGTTAATTTTATTATTTAAAAGATTCGGGTTATTACGCTCTTTGTATATCTCGAATTCTTCTAATCTGTTTATTTTCTCTCCCTTTGTCGTTCTGTGCAATACCTTAAAATTATCATCCATACTAATGCATTGGTGTTGCGTGATGTTTATGTGTTGTGCAAATCTTGATTCAGTATTTTCCCTTCCTATACCTTTTATATGTTCTTGATATCTCGTGTTGAACGATCGTCCGGTTTGGCCTATATAGAAAGCATCGCAGTTCGTACAATTTAACTTGTATATGCCAGTATCCATATTTGTATTTTGTTTCGGCCGTATTATGTTTTCCAATTTGTAATTTGTTGTGTATGCTGTTTTGTATCCATGCTTGTAGAGAATTTTTTGAAAATGTTTGCTAGTGTTTTTGTTATATTGTACCGCTACATACCTCTCTTTTCCTGTTTCATTTGTTGTGAGCGTTGTGTTTTCTTTCATGTACTTTCTGTTTTTGTATGTGATGTTCATTTTATTTATTAAATCTATTTTACAACACGAGATATCAAGAACATATAAAAGGTATAGGAAGGGAAAATACTGAATCAAGATTTGCACAACACATAAACATCACGCAACACCAATGCATTAGTATGGATGATAATTTTAAGGTATTGCCAAAGAGAATACTGGACAGCGATTTTGGTCGCAATTTGAGGATTGAGTTGAGTATTACCGGAAGGCAAAAGTATTGGTAAATTGTATTGTTATCCAAAGAATAGAGAAAAACAGAGAATAAACATTTGAAATATAAAAAAAAAAAATTCAGTGTCATCTCATGCGTACGAAAGGTTGTACATATTTTTATTTCCAGTAATTTTTTGCAAAATTTAAAACTAATAAAATTGTTACTTGAATAAAGATTTAAAGATAAATAAATATTAATTAAAAAAGGCAAATAAATCAGAAAAATATTTATGAACTATAATTTTATTAATATTTTTAAGTTAGGAAAATTACACGACGTACATACTCCCTTTCCTGCGCTTGGATCAACACTAAAAGTTAAAATCACTAATTTACTTCTTATATTTTTCACATTATCCCTCTTATCCGATATTAAACAAAAAAACCTTATGCCATGTTGTATTAAACAAAAAACTAAAAAATACGCACATTTGACAGTATCTAATGGGCGTTTTTTTAAGTTTTTTGTTTAACATGATGCAAATAAGAGAGATAAAATGACACGAAAAAGAGGGATATAAAATATAATGTGGAAAAAATAAGAAGTAAATTAGTTATTTTGGCTTAGTGTTAATTCAAGCACAGGAAAGGGTGGATGTACGTCGTGTGATTTTTCATCATTTTAAATTATTAATAAAATTATAGTTTATCAATATTTATCTGACTTATTTTCCATTTTTAGTTAATATTTATTTATCTTTAAATCATTATTTAATTAACAATTTTATTAGTTTTAAATTTTGCAGAAAATTACTGGAAATAAAAATATGTACAACATTCCTTTCGTGCGCATGAGATAACACTGAATTGTTTTTTTTTGATTTTTCAAATGTTTATTCTCACATAATTCAAAAAAAAAAAAAAAAAAGTTAAAAATATTATGAATGTGGTCGACGAAGAATGTAAAAATTAAAAACCATTTATTTATGCTGCTTTTTGTTTTTTATATTGAAGATCACCACGAGCAATTGATTGCGTATATTGTTTTGGATTTTTGGTAACGAAGTAAAATGAATGTCTCGTTTACAACAACAATAGATAGAAAAACATGAATTCCTCATGTTAAAAGGTAGGGAAAATAACTCAAGGCGAGCGGAAGCAACAAAAACGTTGAACCGATTTCACCCGCTTAGCTTATTTTTGATACTTACCATCATGAGAAAACACACTAATACAATAAAAATATTTGGCGGCACACAATAGCAAAATGTATATTATACGCCGTGTACATATACAAAATTCTCAATCCTCAATCCTCATTTTGCGACCAAAATCGATAACCAGTGGCCCTATTCTGGTAATTCCCGGGGAATAGAAATTTTAAATTTTGTTGCAGTATTATTCCCTTTTCCCCAAAGTGTATTCTGGTGTTCGGGAAAGATTTTTTATTGGGAAAAAATTATTCCCCATTACAGCAGTTTTGACGTTTGTTTTTCCACACCGATTTTATGAATGAATTGATGGGGAATAGATTTTTAACGAAAATGTTTGTTTATATGTAGTTGTTATTAATAATTAATAATATTAATACTGTTAATAATTTTAAAGAAAGTATTATAATAAATAAGAATTATTATAATAATTTTGATACAACTAAATTTATTTCCCCTGTATATTTATTCCCCAATTGACAGAATGCACTTTAAGAAAATGGGGAATAAAAAGTTGGAAATATGTATCTGGGAATATCTGCTGTAAAAAAAAATTATTCCCCGTTCCCCGGGAATTACCAGAATAGGGCCACAGATGTGTATTTCTCTTCATGTGTATTCTCTTTGGTATTGCACAGAACGACAAAGGGAGAGAAAATGAACAGATTAGAAGAATTCGAGATATACAAAGAGCGTAATAACCCGAATCTTTTAAATTATAAAATTAACACTAACACAAACAAAATATACGAGTTAATAATACGAAACAACACTAACACATAAAAAATAAATAATATATAAGCAGAAATTACAAGAAATTTAAGCATAAACTGATGATGGTAGCATGACTACCGAAATCGATATTTTTATTAATATTTTTTAAAATAAAGACAAGAATATTTCACTATAAGGAAGAGTTTTTTAAAATTACTTTTTAAAAATAAAAATTTCTTTAATAAAATTAATGTTTTGTTATTAATAATAAGTGAAATAAGTTACACGAAAATAATTAATTCATTTTTAAAAAATGGATCCTATAAATACAAAAATACCTCAAAAACGTAAGTCAATGTTTCGTTTTTGCTACGTCCTAAACGCAACGATTACGAATAATTTGACGAACAAAATTCTTCGCTGACGTAACACCAAACTCCTTTATGAATATTAATGGAATAATACTTATAAAGAAACGATATAACCATTTAGTTTTGAGTTTTCGATCGCGATTTTTTGGTTCATCAATTTTTTTTAATAAATAAATAACTAAGCAAATAATTAACGTCCCAGTATGATTTAGAAAAATATAATTTGTTGCTTAATATTTTTTTTTTAGAATAATACTAAAATACTTAAGAAACTATTAGTTTTTTAGGAAAGAAAAATTGCAAAAAATGTTTCATTAAATCCATATCGCTAAAAATGTTACGATATTATTTCAATAATCACGTGACGTAAATGCAACACCTCAAGTAACCATCATCCGTTCTGCATTCATTTTTTTTTTAAATTTATAAATTAATTATTTAATTAAACCGAATAATCTAGTCGTAGTGATATATGTAGTTAAGAAACGCACTTTACTATACCTTTAAAGCTTTATCTTGTCATCTTATAATTTTTTCACTTTTTTAAATGTGTGTCCGTTTTAGGTTCATCAACCACTTTTTGTGTCGTAGACATAGATCCTCAATTATTAGGTTTACCGATTTCGATGATGCTCGCTAAAATAAAAGAAAAAATTTGTGCAAAACTTTTTAGTGTCTCCTTCTTATATGTAATTTTTTTTTTTTTTTTGTCCTAAATAAAAAGATAACAATTTTTTTGTGTTTGTTTTTTATTTAATCATCATAAAAAAAATATTCATCATACACAGCAAATCAGTTCCAGTCAAAAAAAAAAAAAAAAAATTGTTTTTTACTTATTACAAAATTTTTTGTTTTTCTTTTCATATTTTTAAAGTTAAATTTAAGTTTTTAATTCTACATAATACAAATCTTTCTATTTTATTAAAATATTTCGCGGTTTAATTAATTTTTTTTTTTTCGGTAATTTAATAGCGCGACTCAGAGGCAAACGGAAGATATTTAATTTAAGTGTTAAAATTTTTCTTAATTATTTTGGTTTGTGGAAGTGTTTATTTTAGAAGAGAATTATTATGTATGTAAGTATAGAGTTAGAGTATTTTAAATCGGCAATGTAAAACAAGGCTCGAGGAGCTAAAATGTTTTAAAAGGAATCGTTTCCAATTTCCAATAAAGTTCACATTGCCCACATTGGTGTTCGCCATTTTTATTTTGTAATTTTTTCACAAAATTATTCTTCATTCAATAATTAATTTACATAATAAACTTAAATTTTTCATTTCGATATGACTAGCTTTTAACGCACTAAGCTTTTTTTTCATTAATAATTTGTTAATTTATTTAATTATAACATTACATTTTATTTACTTATTTATATATAATATGTATAATATTTTATTATTATTTAATATAAAACTATTTATAGTTTTTGTGTTTTATAATTACACATTTATTTATGTTTAACTATACAAATAATTTTTACTGTTCGAGCATTTTAATTTAGATTTATACGTATAGGGGTTTTAATTTTGTTTCTGGCTTAAATTGAATTTTACTGAAGAAAAAGGCTGGCCTGGTTGTTATTTTTAAGTCTAAAATTTTTATTTAACATGTGTTTTAATTATTGAATTAAATTCGGTTAACAAATTAATTTTTTACTCTAAATTCCTGTAGTCTAGCATTTCTAGGGATTTAAAAAACAACAACAACAATTATGCTGGCTAATTTAGTCTTAAATTTTTTTTAAATTCATCCTACATAAAATTTGTGAAAAATTTGAACTAATTTTCCCATAATTATTACTTAAAATAAAAATCTAGTTTAACGAAATATTTTCGAAATGGTGAGCACCAACATATTTCCATTCGTCCAACAAATTGATTTCCTTTACTTACTTAAACTAATTAATATTAAGCGATGAAATTCGTTATCCAGGGATTTTTAGGTACATAGCTATGATTAGCATCAGGGATTTATGATCCCAATTTTATACTGCCACGAACAGGGCCGTTCTTATATATTTAGGCGCCCTGGGCTAAAAATATTAGGCGCCTTTGTCGAAGCAAACATTTTTTCCAGTGCAGAATTATCTTCTGTTTTAAAACCATTACATTCAACACCATAAAATTCGAGAGAAAATACAAGACATGAAGTTCAAACAGCATTTAGAAAGAGTGGCAATTAATTCCAGAAACGAAAAAAAACAACGCTAGTGACTGCAAATAATTTTCTTTTTTATTTAACTCAAGCCCAAAGACTAGGTCTTGGACATTTGGTGGGCCCTATCAATGCGGCGCCCTAGGGCTGCAGCCCTTATAGCCCCATGGCAAAGATGGCCTTGGCCACGAACAATTAAAAAAACTTGACCATAAACCCATAATTAGCGTTTTAAAACCACTGTTACCAAAGTTTGGTGAAAAATCTGGAAATACTTCAAGGAATACCCACTTTCATGAATTTCAACTGCATCCATATTTCCGACCTTCATGAGCAGAGATTTTTGGAGTCGCTGATTCCGAATAATTTCAAACTGTGTACAAATCAACGCGGCCATATTGGAACCGCCATTTTGAATCAGCGACCAAAAAAAAAACCAGGATACCGAGTTTCATTGCTTAATATTAATTATTGGACCAATTGATAGTTTTGACATTTTATTTTGCAACCAAACTACTTCGACCAAAAATTGTTTCATCAAAATAGATTTACAAGCTTCGAATTCGGGTTTTATCCTTTTTTCAGTATAGGAACTCAAGTAATTTACGGAAAATAATTTAATTCCATAATATCGAATCAATAAGCAGTAAAAATCTTCTAAAGAAAAAAAAGGAATCTTAATAAATTTTAAAAACTCCAATTTCAAAATTTGCAAAAAATCAAAGTTTGTTTGTCAAAGTTTTCCGAATTCTTTATTCAGTAACATAAATCTTGGATTCAAAAAATTCTGTCTAATTCTGAAATATTAAATTTACACAACTAAGGAAATTAAAATAGTTTGTCCCAAAATTTATGAAATTTGAACTATTCTGAAATAGCTGGACACCTAAAATTATTTAAAATTTAGAGGAGTAGAGGTTTAACACTTTAAAATTTGTATAAATCAGTCAAATTTTAGAATTTACGTGTTTCAAATTCGCAACATTTTGAACAAATCAATTCCAGCAAAACACCCCAATTGAGTTATGCTTAATTCAAATTTTATGAATTTCGAAAAAATCCTGCTTGTACGTTAAAATTTGATCAAATATATTAAATTCCAAATTTGAAGAGCCTAACCATTGTTGCAAATTGCAATTCGCGTCAGGTTAAATTTTCCAAAAATGTTCGTATTAGAAATCAACATTTTCCGATTACAAATTTTTGAGAAACTTAAAAATTTCGTTAAAATTGTTTAAATTATGAAGTTGAAATTTAATAATTCTCTTTTAACATTTTGGTGATTTATAGGGATTCGATTTAACTCGCACTGAATACTTTGATTCGAAAATTTTAGACTATAAATTTTAAAATATTTGAAATCCAGATTTTTTTTTTAAATTTTAGATTTCGCTAATTTTAGAATGAAATTTTCTAAAGAATTTGAATTTAGACAGCACCCTTAAACTGACAATAATTTCTAATTTAGGAAATTAATTTTAAAATTTGGAGAAAGAAATCTGATTTTTTCTAAAATTTAACGAAATAGACTTACATAAATAGGTGTCGATATTAACAAATTCATCTGAAGTGGCAGTTGGATCAAATAATCGACGTCTACATTTTCGAAATTTTTTTTACTAATTTCTCATAAAATGTATGTAAGACTTTAGCCTCAGAATTTCATCAGTATTGGGTTTAATGAAATTATATGCGTCATTGCCACCCAAGACATCTATACAAAGGAACTTCAACAATTAAAAGAAGGATCGGTTACTTTGATAAAATGACGCGACCCTCTATTTTAAGCTCATTCACAATTGTAGCAGGCTAAGACATACAATTTCACTCAGCACAAGTAAAATTCCTTCCAGACATATCGTTTCGCTCTATATTGTACTCTCTTAAATGGCAACTAAAAAATTTTGCGATTTTTTCTAAAAATCTGTTATTTATCGTTTCTAGTCATGTCGATATCACTACTGTTATATAATGAATGATCTATACTGGTGGTAGGGTTGAATTAATAAAGATAGGTCTTTAGGACATATAAAAATAGATATGCATATTACATGGCAGTGACAGTCGACAAGTAAAAGCGAATGAATAAAGAGCTAATTGCTAAATAAATAAAAAGTAAATAAAAACGTGTTTAATTATAAGAAACAGAAGACGCAATAAAGGAAGATATAACATGGCGCAGCCTATGGAAAAAAAATAATTATAAAATAAAAAGACTAAGAAAAATAAAATTAGAAATACTAAAATAAAATTTCGGTGTAAAAAAAAAAAAAAAAAAAAAAGAGGTATTCAGACATATTGGAAAACAAAATGGCGGGTGCATTTAAATCGAGTATACCACCGCAGCTAATTATAGGAACAAATGCCGCAGAATGTTGGAAGGTTTTTCGACAACGAGTTGAAATTCATTTAAAAGCGACAAAATCAAATAACGAAGATGATGAAATTAAAATAGCTATATTACTAGATATAGGTGGTGAGCAAGCGATATCAATTTTCAACACGTTGAAATTCGATAAAATTAAAGTTAAAGTGGGTGACGAAGAAGCGGAAAAAGATGAATCGGAAATATTTGAAAAAGTATTGGAAAAATTTGAGCTATATTTCAATCCGCGGAGAAATATTGTATACGAACGATATAAATTCTTACAACGAGGGCAACATGAAAACGAAGCCTTTGATGCGTTTTTGGCAGACATACTAAAATTGGTAAAAAGTTGCGAATATATGGACGAGCAAAATCAATTACGGGATCGGATTGTACTTGGTGTACAAAATAAAAGGCTACAAGCGGAATTATTAGACAAGGATCAGCTGACATTTGAGAAAGCAGTGGATAGGTGCCGAACGTTTGAAGTGAACCAAAAGCAGACCAATGAGGTACAGAGTAGTAACAATGGAAGACAGATTGATGCAATACAGAGGCAGCAAACACATATGGAAGTAAGACAAAATTCAAATGATAGTACAAATAATTTTAAAAAATTTGGTGGTAATTATCAGAATTATAATCAAAGAAATAATAATTTCAACAGTAAAAATAAGTTAGAAAAAAATTATAATAAGGTTAGTTATAATAATCGTAGAGATAGTTATAATTTGTGTAGTAAATGTAATCGATGTCATACTAGGAATAAGTGCCCAGCATACAGTGTCAAATGTCACAATTGTAACAAAGTAGGCCATTTCGCTCAGTGTTGTTTTAAGAAAAAGTGTGATAACGTAGGCATAAATGAAAATTCTAAAGAGCAAATGGATAGGGAAACACATTATTTATTACAAATTGAAACGAAAAATTCGAAGGAATGGATAGAATATATTGAGATAGAAGATTGTTCGGTACAATGTAAAATTGATACAGGAGCCGACATTAATATTTTGCCAATCAAAGTGTTTGAAGAAATCAATCGTAAGTCAAAATTACAATTAGAAAGAACCGATATTATTTTAGAATGTTTTGGTGGTTTTAAGGTCAAACCAATTGGTAAAGTGAATTTGATCATTAATTGTAAAGGACAAGTGGTTATGCAAATTTTTATTATAGTACCAAATGAGGGAGCTCGTTCAATTGTAGGGTTGACCACAGCAAAGTTGTTAGGTTTAGTCAAAATAAAAACGGTAAATGTTATTGAGCAGGATAGTAAAGGCAAGTTTATAGAACAAAATCGGGATGTATTTACAGGATTAGGGTGTATGCCAGGTGAATGTAGTATAAAGATAAAACCAAATGCCATACCTGTAAAAAAGCCAGCACGCAGAATCCCTATTAAGATAACTGAGGAATTCGAGAAAGCGTTAGCAAAATTAGAATCACAAGATATTATTTCTAAAGTGAATCAGCCGGTGGAATGGATAAATAATTTAGTGATTATAGAAAAGAAGAATAAGAAATTAAGAATATGTTTGGATCCCCAGGAATTAAATAGAGTAATAGTGATTGAAGAGTATCCAATTCCCTCTCTGGAAGAATTTACGATGAAATTAGATGGGAAAAAGTGGTTTACAACATTAGATATGGAACAAGGGTTTTATCAAGTTAAATTAAGTAAAGAATCTAGTTTCTTGTGTAGTTTTAGTACAATTTTTGGTGTGTACAAATTTAATCGTCTTCCATTCGGGTTATCAATGTCTCCACAATATTTCCAAAAACTTAATATGCAAAAATTTTGGGGATATACCAGGCGTCTTTGTATATATTGACGATATTAGTATAGTTGCTGAAACAGAAGAAGAGCATGATAGGATATTGGAAAGGGTTATGGGAAGAGCTCGTGAGTTAAACATTAGATTTAACAAAGAAAAAATTCAATATAAAGCGGAAAAAATTAAATATTTAGGTCATATATTTTCAAAAGATGGGGTATCTCTCGATCCGGAACGTATAATAGCGATTGAAAAAATTGATATTCCAAAGGATCATAAAAAATTACAATCGATATTAGGAATGATTAATTATTTGAGATCGTTTATTCCGAATTTAGCAGAATATACTACCAGTTTAAGGGAATTATTGAAGAAGAAGAATGAATTTAGATGGAATGAATCATTATCGTGTGATTTAGAAAACATAAAAAAGTTGATAAAGTCAAGTCCAGTATTAGGGATATTTGATAAGACAAAACCGGTAGTAGTACAGACGGATGCGTCAAAGAACGGGTTAGGTGCAGTATTACTGCAGGAGGGTAGACCAATTTCGTATGCGTCTCGATGTCTTTCAACGGCGGAACAAAATTACGCTCAAATTGAAAAAGAATTATTAGCCATCGTGTTTGGGTGCAAAAAGTTTCATAATTATATTTATGGGTATGAATTTAGTGTAAACACGGATCATCAACCGTTGGTAAGTTTGTTTAAAAAACCTATCACAGCATCACACGGGTCCAGAATACAAAGAATGCGTTTGAAATTAATAATGTATAAAATTAGTTTGTCATTTGTGCCAGGGAAAAGGTTAATAATTGCTGATTTGTTGTCTCGATCGAATCCTAAAGTAGAGGATTGTGAAATTGAGCAAGAAGATCTTTCGGAAATTATACACACGATTAACGTGAGCAAAGAAAAAGAAACACTATTTGTTAAGGAAACAAACAAAGACCCAGTATTGAATAAAGTTAAGGAGTTTATTATTTCTGGATGGCCAAAGAATCAGGATAGGATTGATGATATGGTTAGGGTGTATTCGAAAGTCAAAAATGAGTTATATATAGACAATGAAATAATTTTTTATAATGATCGTATAGTAGTACCTAAGTCGTTAAGGAAAGAGATGTTGAATTCACTACATGAAGGGCATGTAGGAATTACCAAAACAAGAGAAAGAGCTAAGTCATTACTGTTTTGGCCGAATATAAATCAGGATATAACGAATATGGTATTATCGTGTCAATTATGTGAAAGGTATAGGGGAGCAAATATAAGAGAACCATTGAAGTCGCATGAAGTTCCAATAAGACCATTCGAATGTGTAGGTTGTGATATAGGAGAATTAGGTAATTTGACATTTTTAGTAATTATTGATTATTTTAGTAAGTGGATGGATATTGTCATATTAAACAGTAAAACGGCAGTTGCAGTAATAGAAGCATTAAAAACAAATTTTAGTACACATGGTATTCCAAAAAAGTTGATATGTGATAATATACCATTTTTAAGCTATGAATTCAAGAGGTTCTCTAATGATTGGAATTTTGAATTAGTTACGTCCTCTCCGGGGTACCCACAATCAAATGGCATGTCCGAACGGGCAATACAAATAGCAAAAAATATGATCCGGAAAAGTAGTGATTGGAAAGCATCGTTACTTGAATACAGAAACACGACAATGACAGACGTAGGGTTATCACCTGTTGAAATATTAATGGGTAGAAGACTTAGAAGTAGAATTCCAGTGAAAGACAAGTTATTAGATACAAATAGACAACGATTCGTACGAAACAAATTAGTAGAGAGAAATGGTAAATCATAGTACTATTATAACAGGCATGTTAGAGATAGGAAGGAATTTCAAGTCGGGGATAAAATAGTATACAGAGATGGAAAGAAATGGAATAAAGCAATAATAATTGAAAAGCATAAAGCACCACGTTCATATTTGATAAAGAATTTGTTTGGCAGGATATTAAGAAGAACCTCATTTCATTTAAGAAAATCATATGATAATAATAATAATAATAAGCAATCAAATTTTGAATACAGAACATCAAATGATGAAGATCAAAATATTCTTTCTATTCCAAGTAGAAATTCAGACAATTTAATAGGTGGTAATGAAAATGTAAATGATATAGATAATAATGTAAATATAATTAATAACACTAATATTATAAATGAAGATATTGGTAATAGAAATGAGATCGAAGTAAATAACACTCCTTCACTTAGAAGAACAGTGCGAGTAAGAAATGAACCTTTTAAATTTAAGGATTATATTAAATACTAAATTAAAATTAAATAAAATAAAAAGGGGAGGTGTTATATAATGAATGATCTATACTGGTGGTAGGGTTGAATTAATAAAGATAGGTCTTTAGGACATATAAAAATAGATATGCATATTACATGGCAGTGACAGTCGACAAGTAAAAGCGAATGAATAAAGAGCTAATTGCTAAATAAATAAAAAGTAAATAAAAACGTGTTTAATTATAAGAAACAGAAGACGCAATAAAGGAAGATATAACAACTACTCCTATGTTTTGTTTCTATGCAATTTAGGCATTTCAGCACGAATCATAATTAGCTTACATATTTTAGATTTGACATTAAAATTTAATTTAATTAATATTGGAGAAAAATATACAAAATGACAGATTGTCGAGCATACTTGCAGATCACGTAATACTGTGATGACGTCATAAACCAACTTCCTATCAAAATGAAGTCTCAAAAAGCACAAATAAGACGGAGAGAAGGTGGGATTTGTTCTTCACTAGGTTCGCGGAAATTAGTCAAGGTTTCTTCATAAATTTAATTATTACAATGGGTAAGGAACTTACCGATTACAGAAGGCTCAAAACTCGTCAGTGTAATTAGTAAGAAAAGATCTGTGCAGGTTGCAAAGCCGACGCCATATTTTAAAAATGAAGGAGACAGGCAGTAACAGAAAAATAAAGTCAAACTTGGGAAACGGTGGGAGGGTCCATAAAACCGAAATAAAAGCTAAATTTTTACATTTTCCCAATTCTTATGAATTATTTACAACAATAAAATATTAACATTCAAAAGTTATAGTTAATTTTAAATGATATTTAATTGAAAAATTTTTTCCTTATAGTAACAATCATTTTTAATAATTGTTCAGAAGATCGATTTCGGATAGCTCCTTTGTCGGTTATTTTTTTTTTTGTACGACAAATTCATGAAGCGATAACGTAAAATGTACGTAGTATCAATCTAAGCATTATGGATACCTAAATTACTGAATAGAACATTTTTATCCTAATAATCAACAGAGAAACGTTTTCCATTTTTATTTTAAAGAATCCTTGACTTTAGTGTTCAACAATTTTGAATTGAAACAAAATATTTTACTAGGAAGTCACCGGTAATTTTTTCGGGGTGAATTTCCAGAATACAGCCCTAAGCCTTTTAGAATTTACAAATTTGAATCGTTTGAAATCCTAAATAAAATTTTTAAAAAACATTTGGATTTAAAATATTTAATTTTAGAGCCTTCTACACTTTCTGATCTTATGCTCTTAAATTTTAAGTTGGGAATTTTTCGAAATTTGATGGAAGAATTGAGAATTTCATTATTGGATTTTTTAATAAAGACAATATGGAATAATTATGATTCATGTAATAGAGCTAAAAATGCCGATTTTTTTCAACCTAGCAATCAACAGTATTTTTTACAATTCCCAGAGTAAATGTCAAATCGTTCACCTCAATCAGTCTTATTCTTGGCACAACACTATCGTAAAAGATGCACCTACTTTTAATATGGCCACTATCAGCAACTTATTTTTGCGACAATCGTACTTGTTACTGTCAAAAGGATGTTCTCTCTAGAAATATTAGAAAGTTTGAGCACAAATTTCAGTAGGATTTGTAATCACCAATTGATGTAAATTATATTTGACTAATACTTCCATTTAAAAGTTAAGTACGAGTACTTTTGTTTAGAGTCCAAAGACAAAAATCCATTTTGAAATTTTTTCATGTTTCGATTATCTTCCTTCCCGTACAATTTCGACAAATTGTCTTTTCATTGTAAAATCTTTCAATCAGAAGTGTATGTTTCATGTTCTTTCCAATTCTCTTGGGAGAAATAAAATGGCCACCACTTAAAAAGGATGCTCTGGAATTTTTCTAAAGCGCTTTGCCGACTGAAAAACGAACAGAAAAATCGTGTTGAAAAATTGTTTCCGTTAAAAACTTCTGGTTCTTGAATGAATGTACAATTCATTTTCTAGAAAATAGTATTGCACAGTACATTCGGTCAAGAACCAGAAATTTTTAACGAAAACCAAGTAATCATTTTGGAATTATATCGCGAAAAACAAAAACAAAAAGCCAATTTTCGTTTTCAGTGGGTAAAGCGCTTAAGTAAATCTAAACTGATTTTAGCAAGCGTTTGCGAACGAATGGAAAGTTTTAAATACCGGGACTTATTTATCTGCTTTATTCAGGTGTATTTTAATTGGGCAGAAATCTAATCGCATTTCATATTCGAAATTTTCGGTAAGTTAAGTTCTGAAGTTACATCATTTGACATCAAATAAAATCAAATCAAATTAATTGATCTCTACTGATAAAAATTGATAGTAAAAATTTTAATATTTAATATCGCATTTTGTCAGACAGGAGCTAATAAAACTGGGCTTTAACAGTAACTAGTTCATTTGGACGGCGTTATAAGCAAAAATTACGAATTTATTTTCGATTGGTCGAATCAATCATTGTAAACATTTTCATGCTATCATAAAGAAGACGATTTTGAAACGAAATTAAAATTAAATGAAAAATTTCTTGAAACAATGTGATATGTTGAACTCGAAGTAAGTATCCTGCTGGTCTTCAAACACTGCCTTCGTACGACCAGAAATAAGAAAATTTGAAGCCGAGGACCAACAATTTTAGTTCTAAAGCTGCGTCAGACGATGCAAGCGCATTTTACTTTCTTTCTTTTACTCTAGTAAAATAAATTATAGTAATCATGAAAATTTTGGACATTGAAATTTTTAGAGATTTATCAGTTTTGAGGTCCCCTCTGAGTCCGAAAAAGTGGGTTTCGAAATGGTGTCTATCTGTCGGTGTGTGTCTTCTCTACAGCCCAGATGGTATAACCAATCGAACTGAAACTTCAGATTTAAGCTTTTTTGATAAATTGGGAGGTCCCAGTGAATTTTACTCCAAATCGACTAACCGGAAGTGGCCACTTCCTTGGTTCAAAGAAGTTTATTTTGCAAATGTCTTGAAAAGTATAAGGTTTACAAAAAATTACTTGACAGAAAATGTTTCCAAAAATTAAAAACAAATAAAAAAGAAAAAAGAAAATTTCTCAAAATTCTCTGTTCGTAAAAGTAAGTCGTGTGTTGGCCACACCTCCATTTTTTTAATGCTTACTACAAAAAGTGTGCCTAAAATCGCTTGCCTTTCTCTAAATAGTATTTTTTGAAATGCATTATCACATTTAGTTGGAAATTTAGAACGCTAGAAGAAACATAAACGACTCATTCATCGTTCAATAAATGCACTTAAGAGCACGAACAAATCCATGATCTCGATGCAGCAGAATTGTTTGGGTTTTCTAATGTAGTTTTTTCGGCACAATATTTTGCTCGGAGCGCCATGCCACGTTCTGTTGAACATAAATTGGCCCTGTTTTTGCTCTAGCAATTTTAAAACATCGCGATTTTTTCTCAGGTTCACTACCTCTTTCACAAACACATCGAAATAATAAACGTCAAAGTGAAGAATAAACAAAAAACAAGAGGCTTCCTCATGTTCTTTGGTGCACAAAAAAATTGCTCGTTTGTTAAAAAGCCGGAAGAGTATGATAATATGAACGGTAATATGAATTATCCGAGTTTTATTTATGTGAGATTAACCTAAAAAGTTGAGAAAAAACAAAAAATGTAAAAACTTTGGAAATTAGTAAATCAAACTTTAAGTCACGGAATTTCTAATATAGAATTTAGAAAATAACAGATTTAAGCATTTAGAAACTAAACTGACTAATTCTGGCTAAGCATCAGGGTTGGCGTGTTATAACAAATGCAGCAGTCTATCTAAACCGAATCGATAATGATGCTATAACATACTTGAACTGAAAATTTAAAAATCGTTGAAAGAAAACAGGAAAAAGATGGAAATTTTGATGAAATGTTACCTTGACTGATTTGAACCAAACTTTACACAATTATTACACCTCCTTCTTCCAATATTACTATGGAGGAATTTTTAAAACTTTACCGATTGAGCTGAATTCTGAATATTTAGTGCAAAATCATAAATAAATCAACACGTGTAAATTATTTTTTTAACGGTGTTGTTGATGATGATGGGGATGGTGATTGTGACGTTGATGGTATAATATTACTGATGATGTGATAATACCAACAAACCATCAAGACCATCACACCATAGTATGACACCATCATAGCAACTTATCATTGAACAATCAACAATCATACCATCATATAACATTATACCATCACAATATCATCTTATAATCGTACCGTTATACACTACGATTTTATGATGGTACGATAGTTTGACGGTATGATGCTAGAGTGATACGTAAGATGGTATGCTTGTTTGATGATATGATGTTACGATGGTGTCATAGTATAATGGTATGAATTGTGTGACAGAGTAAAGGTCTTGATGGTTTGTTAGTATGACAGTACAATGATAACATGGTGATAGTATGATATTATTATTGTATGATGGTATAATGGTTAATGTTAATAATATCTATATTATGCTATGGTGGTATGATATTCTTATAGTTTGGTAATATGATGCTTTAATTGTATTATTATTTTTGATAAAGGCTGTATGCTTAATATTGATTATGGTTGTAAGAAGATTATACTGCAATCCTAAAATAAAATATGGTATCTACGAATGACACCAAATCGAGAAATTAAAGGGTTGAATTTTTGTTGAAGATGCTAGGTAAAATTCGAGATAAGTTATTTAATTAATGTGACTTCTGTTGTAAAATGGCGTTAAAAATCGACTAGAAATAACAAGCTAAGATACAAACACAATGAAAAATTCAATTTCTGGCTTTTTGTGGATAACGCATATACGTAAAACCCGAGAGAGTTTTGCACCAACTTCATCCACAATGTAAAGCAAGAAGGTAAGACAATGAAGAATTTGAGGGAAATATTTTAAACATAGAACTCTACTATCTGAATAATGAGGGTACTATGGCATAGAAATTCTGTTTCAAATTCAATATTTACTTACTGGGGACACCACCTCCTACAAATCAATTAACAAGTAACACTGAAAACGAAGCACCATAGACAGCATTCTAACCAACACATCTTCTTATGTTTTCTACCCAATGATAGTGGGTGGCTACGTGAAAAAGAACACACCTTCATTCCGACGATTTCTGTGATTCGCATTGTCTCCAAGTGTTTATAATTTCCAAAGAAGGACAAGAGCAGCCCCAGGGAGGTATAGTTGGCAGTAATTGAAGAAAGCGTTGCATATCCAAAGGAAGATAATCTCTTTGCTTAAAATTTAAAAAAAAACGAAAGATATTTGGCCATATTCCGGGATTTAAAATTTTATGTTATGATTTGTTATTTTTGCTTGCGGAGAAATGAAATAACAGAGAATTTTATTTTATTGCACTAGAACATAACGCAGCATGCATCACAGTTGATATTTTGGTGATCCCCCAGATATTTAATATATTTTCGAGGGTAGCACCAGGTTTACGTACGATATAAAAGCTTTTGGAATAAAAGGTCGAATGTTACTTTAATGGAATGGGGGTTTACTTTGAAAATTAGATTTTTTGAATTAATACGAGAAATAAACAAATTTAGAAATATTTTTATTGAGTATTTCAGAAATTTGGAAATTTTAGAAATATAAAAACTTAACCATTCCGGGTTTAAAAATTCAATTTAGTTCATCCGATTCGTTTTACCGGCTATCTGAAATACAGGCTATTTCCGCCTATAAAAGTTATTATTTTTTTAAATTTTGTGCAGTAAGAGGTAATAGCATTTTGTGGAACGGAAATCACGGATCATTTTCTCCAATTTATTTAAGAAAAACGAAGCGATATTATTAAATTCGGGTTTTAATACGTTGATATAGGTCTTGTAGTACACGAGCAAACTTTATTTAAAAAACAAAATGGCGGCGCAGTGGCTGATGAAAGGAAACTCCTTTTTTTAATGACCTCCACAATTTTCATTCTAAGAAGTACGTAGGATTTTTTCGATCAATTAAAATTAGCGATTTTATGACAATTTAAGAAAAAAATTGTTCCTTCATATTAACACCATTTTTGTAAAACTCCACGAACTTCACTAGATTTTGACATCTTTTTTTAAAAATCGTTTCCATTTTTTTGTTCTAGATTGAAAATATGACCTGTAGATTTCCACCCGAGGAGGTCATTTAAAAAAATGAGTTTCCTTTCATCAACCATTGCGCCATCATTTTGTTTTTAAATAAATAAACATTTTTCGGGTACCTCTGGACTTCTATAAATATATTAAAAACAGGGTTTCGAACCGAACCTCGAACCCGCTCCGGTTCAAAGATTTTTAGTAATTTTTTCGAACCCGAACCCAACATTTCGCGGGTTCGATTCAACCGGGTTCTGGGTTGACAAAAAAAATCGCATGTCAAATATATTATTTATCATAATCCAACAATTTAGACAGCTGGGCTAACTTTGAACTAAACATATAACAGAAGTTTACTGTTTATGAATCCTTTTCACGGGTCCACAAGGAGAAAAATATTTTGGAATAGTGGGAAAACCATAAAATTAAAATTCCACTTTTCTACGAAGCTGCAAAAGTTGTGTTAGCGATTCCTGAAACGCAAGTCAGTGTGGAATGGGCATTTTCAGCTTTAAAGTTTATTTTATCACCACAAAGGGTACACCTTCAAGAAAAATCATTAAGAGATATCCTATTCGTCAAACTAAACGAAATGTTTTTAATGAAATAAATATAGATTTTTTTATATAACAGTGAAGTTTTATTTTTTTATTAACCTTAACCTGAACCCGATACCAATTATTTTCTTGCTTTGAACCTGAACCCGAACCCGAACCCAAAATTTTGCGGGTTCGAAACCCTGATTAAAAACCGAAATTAAAAATATCGCTTTGTTTTTCTTATATAACTTGGAGAAAATGACCCAGGATTTCGCCCCCATAAAGTGTTATTGCCCCTTAATCTTACAAACAACTAATAATTTTATTTATTGTTTGTAAGGTAAGGTAAATCCAAAAGATTTAAAGAAAACAGTTTTTTATATGATGGCCTTCAAAAACCGTTAGCAAAGTTGTAAGCTCGCATGCAAAAAATTGTGAACGTTGTAAAATTTGAAATAACCAAAGTTTTTAATCCTATGCAGCCATCGCTGGCTTGGAGTTGTTTCTTTTAAAAAAACGGTAAAAAAAACGAAAAACCATGGTCATCATAAATGCAAAAGGCATACTTTTGTTGTTTCATCTATGATCAAGAGTTTGGATTTATTAATTACCCGGCATAAACACTTGTGCAAAATTAATCAGACAGCCACCAATAATTCTAGCGAATTTAGAAAATATCACTTGAAGATGCCGGACCATACTTCTGATACAAAACTGAACTAACGTTGTTTCCTCATATTTTTAAATCATATGAGAAACATAAATGAACCGTCATCGGATGATTTTTTATCGATAGTATCTGATGTGATACCTCTCTAATACTTTAGTAAACAAATTAACTGACTTTATAGTTATTACTGAAGCTGAATACATTCGCATTTAGTTACATCTTTTGAACATTCATCATCAATTGCCTATTGCCTAAATAATTAGTTTTACAATTGTCGTTTAAAGGGATAATCACGGAAACTGTACAAATATGTAACTCAACGCTAACGAAAACTAAACTAAACACTGAGCAATTTTCAGTACACAGACAAATCGCATGAATGATATCGATTTCTTGAACCGATACAGAAGAATATCACGAAAAGTCAATAAATTCTCAGTAATATTTCCAATACCACGTAACTCAAAACTATGTATTGTAATTCAATGCCAAACAAGTCTCAAAAACAGAAGTTTGTATTGTGCCTTTACGATAATCGAACCGGTATATTAACTTGAGTGCAAATTCTTGTTTCCGATGTCGGTGTACTAGTCTTCTGTCAGCACCAACCTTATAATAAATTCAACTTCTTTGTGAATTACCGAAAGCAATTTACAGCCCTATTCCCATAGTCGCAACACTTCTACCCCTATTCCCTTGGTCGTGTCACTTCATTCGACGTGACAATTGTCGTGTCACTTCAACTTTAAATTGGTATTCTCTTAGTCGATCGAAGTGATAATATAAGAGAATGCGACGTAAAACTATATCTGTCACTTCAAACGACAATTGTCGCATCGATCGACTAAGAGAATATTAAAATTTGATTGTCGGTACAAGTGACAAGTTACACGACTAAGGGAATAGGGGTGTACGAGAATATGACTTCAAGTGATAGTTATCACACCAAACGATAAACATCGCTTCAATCGACTAAGAGAATACAAAAACTAAAGTGATGTGATAGTTGTCACATCACATGAAGTGATGCGACTATGGGAATAGGGCTGTTAAATTGTTGGATATAAACACTACATTCCAGCCACAATAGACTAAATGGAAAATGAAAAACAAAAACAGAAAAAAAAAGAAATTTCCAGATTTACTGGAAAAGGAAGATTTAATTTTAAAAGGTTGCCAATAAACGGGTACTAACCACAGTTAATAGTTGAGATACAATTTGCGCAAACAAATAAAAATTTCTTGGCGTTATAAAAAATAATTTTTTCGAGCAAAATATGACAAATTGGTTACATTTACAATTTGTTTGAACTAATATTGGAAGGAAACACAAAAAATTATTTTTGGGCATCGAAATAAAAATTTTGAGGGACAACTATTAGCATCGAAAATAATAAATTGGCAAAAAATTTAATTATAATTAAAAATATTAATTAAATAACTAAATTTAATTATAAAATATGCTGGAAAATGGATATTTACATTCTAATTGTGGACTAAATTAACAAGAAAAGAAAGAAATACCTACATAAGCATAAGCAGTGCCCTAGTATCAGAACTTGCCAAAATAGTTGGCGTCTTGGAAATAAAACTGGCTATTTTTTATTATTCTTAAAACTTTCCATTTCCCGTTATTATTAAATCCAAAAATGGGATTTATTTTTTAAAACTCGCCTTAATAATCTTATCATTTGCCGGGAAATTTTAAATGTTAATTCAAAAGTAGTTTTTAATTGTAATAAAATAATCAAAGCCGCAGACCGACTCCAACTCCACATTTTATATTTTTATTTCTCTCCTTTCGCACCTTACCCTTAGTTAAAAAAGGACTCCAATTCCCATATTTGACTACCAGTCAATTTTATATAGAATGGCGTAGCGTAATGTTTCACTTAGGAGTCAGAGTTGGAGCTAGAGCCATGTGGAATTGACCGACTCCGGATTTTTGTTTGTTTTTTTTTCTTATTTTCCTGTTCTCCTACGTACGTAGCTCAATTATTCATAGATTCATTTCACGGAAAATTACTGATGTTAAACCAAACAAACAATTGAAAAAAAGCGTGGCGGGCTTTGCAATCAGTGTTAAATCAAAAAAAAAACTTTGATCAGCGAGGATGCTTTATTGTTAACTGCAAAGGACGTACTAAAATTGGTATTTAAACCTTTTCAAACCAATAACCGCGCCTTAAATAAATCTTAGAAATCAATGAAATAAAATCTCCGGGTGGCAAGGAAGAGATAAATAATTCCATTGCAAAATAGCCTACGCTTATTCAAAATCTCTCATCTCGATCCCACACGGGTAACTCGTCTACAGCTGGAAATAATTAGTCATACCCGAAATGTTTTTTTTATGTAGAGCTCAACTCGAATATGGAAGATTGCAATTTCAGCTAGGAATCGATGATATTTTCCGCTCGTTGGCAAAAAAATTGTACGTTTATGAAGCAACTAAAAGAATCGCAAATAATCTTGTTTGTTTCTATGATTTTTTTTTAACTGAAAGTAACTGAAAATGTCACAATAGCTTTCAAAAAAATATTAAAAAACTGAAGCTGTTTTGAAAATTGTGGAGTTATTTCCATTTACAACTGAAAATCGAGAAATGTGATCAACTTGTTTAAAAAAACACACACATTTTTTTGTATCATAGCAATAATTAGGAAAAGCACAAATGGATTTAAAATAAATCTGAACAAAAAAAAAAATTAGAAAGTTAGGTTAGGTTGGAGTGGCTGCTTAGGCACACTTAGACCGATGACGGTCCATTGTGATACTACAGAATATATCCCCTTTACCCCTATTGGAACCATTTCGAGCTACTTATGTAGTGACGCCCCGCACTTTAATGTTTTCGAGATCCGAGAGGCAGTCCATCCTGAACTTACCCAAGTGTTTGTGCCTTCTGAGTGCCAATGCTGAACACGAGCAAAGGAAGTGGAACAACGTCTCTTCTTCCAAGCAGCTTCTGCAGAAGTCATTTGCCTCCAGACCCAGCCTTCTTGCATGTTCTCCAAAAAGGCAGTGTCCCGTGAGAATTCCTACGACCGTTCTTAATTCACGTCTGCGTAGGGATATTAATGCCCTAGTCCAGCTTTGGCCAAACTTGTCTTGCAAATCTACAGGTGAGGGTGTTAGACCACCTTTCCCCCGCTGAGGAAAGCGCCTGCTTCCCATTAAAAAGTTACTATCCTTAGACATAAAACAATCTTACATTTTTTCAAACAATATCCAAGTCACCGTTACAGATTCTATGTGTTTTGAGCAATGACTCATTCACAATAGAATGTAATAACAATAAATAATAGAGGCATATTCCACGGATGATAAACGGATCTCCTCACGTTTAGACTGCAACTCTACGTACTTGTAGAAATTTCACAGTTTATAGATGACCTATTGTTACTCGTCCCGCCTGTTCAGAAAACGAGGAACTGATTTTGTACGAAACTGAAATGTATCATCAGATTTTTGACTTTATAGAAAGATATCCTTTGAATAAAATTGTGGCTTCCCTTAAATGTAACGTATGTACTAGCTTCCCCCCATAAATAGCCTAATATTGTACAAATGGTATCCCTGCTTAGTTCCCGAGTCATACGGTACCGGAATATTCGATAAATTTTAATTTGCTTCGGTAGCTCTGATTCTATATAAAATATTTCTTTGGTGTCGTTCGTTTGCAGTCTTACCTAAGCCATCTTATCATCGACTATTGTTCACTTGGATAGGTTTATTTAGGTATTCGTTGCGCTAAAATGAGGACAAGCACTTATACAAATAAATTTGGCTATCGTTTAAAATAATTTTTAGACATCACCGAAAAGTTTACAGTCATAGTGACCAGCCGTCATCTTTATCTGTTAACCACCAAGAAAATCCTGTTGAAGAAGTAGAAGAAAAACATGAATTCGAAAAATGTCTAGATAACCATGAGAAATCGAAATTCATGATTTAATTTTTTGATGGTTTGTAGAAAGAGTCTGTGGGCATACTAATTTTAAGAAGAAATTCTTAATTAATTTAAATTGTCGAAATTTTTCTTTTATTTGATTTTTAATTTTTGTTATGTTTAAATTATGTTCTAATGATGAAAGAATTTGAATAGATACATTCCGGTTATTAAAAATGGAGAGATATACAATTTAACGAGGCATTGTTAAAAATTATTTCAAATTTGGTGAAAGTCTTGCAAAAGTTGTAAGAAACTTTCATACAGAATATTGAAGAGAAAATTATCAGTCAATTGTGGCCATTCCAAAAATTGTTCCAAAATTTGTGGAAACTTTTTCGGTAAAGAATAAAAAAGCAAAATATACCATCGTAGTGCCCAAAAATATCAATTCGTCGTCGTTCACAGCAATTACACGTTCCACCAACCACTTTATTCAGAATTTTGCACAAAAATCTTAATTTGAAGGCTTACATACAAGATTCAGAAAACTCAAAAAATAAAGCCGTCAGACTTTGGATTACGTCGTCACATCGCTAATTGGACCATACAATATAAAAACTTGAAAATGCGAATTTTTTCAACAAAATTGTTGAATCTGTGATGGTGAAATGATTGGTCTGGTGTGGTTTTTGGCTTGGTGGAGTAATTGGAACGTATTTTTTAAAACGAAGCTTAGATTTCTGTTACTGTAAGTGAACCTCGATCTCGGAATATGAGCAGTTATGCCAGAATGTCATCGAAAATGTTGGTAAAAGAATGTTAGCTTGCCGAACAGCGAGCAGCACAAGGTCACTTACTAGACATTATTTTCCATTACTAAACCTTTGCACTATCATTTGAAATTAACGTTGTTTTATTTTCAAAAGGCGCTATAAAATACTCCCAAAGTCACAAAACTAGCCTTATTCAAAATTTATTGTTAAAACTGGTCATAATTAAAGTCACATTGCTTTTTTTGAATTAATTATTCAAAATTTAGTCATTAGTTAAGCAATTAGATTCTGTAAATATTTTATTTCAGCAACATTTATTAGTTTCTTTCTGATTGCAGAATTTTTATTGAGAAGTTTTCTGGAATTTGCTTAAAATGAAGAAAAATTTGAATGGGCTAAAATTTTGAAAATATGCACCTCAATTTTAAAATTAAATCTCCATTTTCCAGAATTTCTGGAACGCCATTTCAGAATTGAAGACCAGCAAAAATTCAAGAGGGTACGGCACTGATTTTTGCGTAAATATTCTACTGTTATTGGTAGAACCGGATATCCAATTCATTTGTTGTTTGATAATGGTACAAGTCTAGCGCAAAAGTATTCCGACAAAAGATGCTTTTAAAACAGTGAAAAAGCAATTAGAACGATTTGAAGCAGTTTCAAACAAACAGATAGGAACAGTTAGAAATGATAGACAAAAAAAAACAAAAAATAAGAATAAAACAAAGTTGGAAGCAACTAAATTATAAGAAAATTCTGAAGAAGTTTAAAATGAGTAGGCTATCGATATAAACCCGCAGAGAAAAAAACGCCAGCTTACCTTAAAATCAACGTCAGCCAATTATAAAGGTTCAAGGTCAGATTTAATTTTTTTGTTTGTTTTTTGGTTTTGTTTTGAAAAATTATACATACCTGGGGGCTAGACCATATCCAACTTCTTCGCCTAAGCAATACTCTTACTTTGGTCGGTTAATTTTCGAATTTAATTCAAATTAGGTAATTAAAAAAAAATTATATAAAAATTCTTTTTGACTACGTTTTTCTTTCTTTTCATTTCGTTAAAAACTTATTTAATTATAATTATTTTATTTATAATAATAATTAATATATTTATATATAAATTATTTATTATATCATATAATATGAACAGTGCACAAGCCTATAATTAGTTTTATATTTTATTTATCATATTAATTTATATTATTTATATATATACATATATATGTATATATATTTACCTTTTTGTTTTAATTAATTTATTAATTTTAATATTAAATCACATAATTTTTCTTTCATTTTTCATTTACTTAATTAATTTTTATTTATTTATAATATGCATATTTGTTTATTTGTCACAAAATAAAAAAAAAAATAAAAATTAATTATACATTTTTAAATAAATTAAAAAAATATATTTGTTTTGGGTATTTTGTTTGTTTTGTGACTTGATAAAATTAAATATCATTCTGTTTTTAGATATTTAGTTTATTTACTAAATAAATTAGTTTAAAAATAAAATAATAATAATAAATAAACGACAAAATTATACGAGTATGTAAAAAAGTTATTTAGTTTTTGGATTTAATTTTTATATGTAATTTATTTTAATTAAAATCATAAAAATTAATTTAAAATAATGTTGTGCTCACAGCGCGCGCGAAGTACAGTCGATTAGATTTTTTTTTTTTTTTTAAATATAATTTAACATTCAGCAAATAATAAAAAAAAAAAAAAAATATTTTTAAGAAAATATCGTTGTAGGGATTTTGCTTTTGGAAGATTGACAACTAAGTCGTCTACATTTTTAAATGAGATTCCTTTTTGGCGAGTGAGTCAAGTAATATTATCTTCCCAAGATTTAGAAACAGAAAATATGTAGAGGGACTAGGGCGGCGTAGGTTCGGGGTTGAGACATTAACAAAACAAAAATTAAATCTTTTTAAAATTGGCAGTTCTATAAAAGCTTAATTAACTGGCGACACACAAACACACACACACACCCATATATATATACAACAATGTGTGTGTATGTTCTTTTATATTTTTACTAAAAATTGTTTATACTAAATTGCAATAACAAAACATAAAAAAAAAAATTAAATAATTGGCATTGATAAATCCGAATTATGATTTAGTTGACGAACAAGATTTTGTATTGCCGCTAACATTTGCCGGTGTCCAAATTATACGATGGGCTGCACACACCATCCAATTATGGGTGCATGATGTCTTCAAACAATCTGGAATTAAAAATAAAAGCAAAAAAAATTTTGGAAATTTAAATCTAAATATTTGGTGTAGGTGGTAAAAGCAGTGCGCGCGCGCTTGCGGTGTACATGGATGATCATCCACCACATCAATCCATCATCAACCAACCATTATTGATGCGGTCGATGGAAAAAACTATTAAAATTAATTTGATTGTGGCAACCGTGATTGACACCGAACAGACACAATGTCTTTTGCGGGAGCGATTTAAATTTGTTATTTTATTTTTCTGTTACACCCAGGACCAAAAATATTACGTAAGATGGGGAGGGGGAAGAGAGGGGCTAGGGGGAGGGCTTTAAATTAAAGGGCTAATTCAAACCAAATTGACTAAAAAATATGCAAACGAGTTTACCGACTTTTCTAAAAAGATTAGAGGTGCTGCAGTTGGTATCCGGAACACAAATTCGGTGTTATAACTCGGCCTAATAATTAAATATGGCGATAATTTGAAAGTTCTTTGAAAAGTTTTGAACACGTGTCAAATTTCTGTATTTCTATCGGCGAGGTCCATATTTCAAGGTAAGAGCAACAACAAAAAAAGAAATTAACTTTTATGCTTTTGTAAAAGCTTCAAAAGCGGTCACTGCAATCAAAATCTCCACAACTACTTCAAAATAAAGAGCGGTTTGGAAATTCTAAAAAGACTAGCAATACTAATTTATGTACAAAGGGCGTAAAATGTATTTTTTATGCACGTGGTTGAAAACGTTATTAAACGAAGCACCACAATATTTTCTCTATAACTAAAACTATGCCTTGCTAAACATATTTTGCATAACTACATTTTTGGCCAAATTAAAATGTATTTTATGTAATTATGTAAAACATGTTTAGCACGACAGTACTACTTCTAATTATTTTTCCTATTTGTTCATTTAAAAAAATTTAAATTTATGTTCATACAAAAATAACTGTGGAGAGACTCACGTTTTATACTGTCGTGTAAAGTTTAATTTTACGCACAAGTGCGTAAAAAACTTTACCGCACGTTTCAATGATAACGCGAAGTAATCCAAAAATGTGATTAATTTCTGACGCTTCATCAATATCATACACCAACAAATTAAAAAATACAAATAAAAAACTTTAAGAAAATAAAAAGTATTATCCCTTTACATTGGATAGATATCGGTTGAGCATAGCGCTTAGTTTGACTTTTATTTTTTCAATTAAAGAAGAGGTCATAGGGATGACTAGAATGTTGTTCTAATAATTTTACTTCCCAACTAATTTTTTTATTTTTTTTAAACCATAAAACTAAAGAGAAAGGTGTAAACTACTTACCTGAAAAGAAAATTTAAAATAAATGAAAAAAGAAAATAAAAAGAATGGGCTTGGAAATAATAAACTATTCATTTAAAAATGTAGACGAGTTTTTGTGTTTGGGGTGTGGGGGGTGTAATAAAATTTTTTAATTTTTTTTTTGTTGAAATAATAGGTTTTGTTTTTATTAATATTATTTATTAGAAAATCGACTAATTTTATTGGTTTGTTTGATAACAGAAAATTTTATATAACTTCTAAATCACTCAATAGTTCCTCTTTTTAATGTCGTTGGTGAATTTGTTGCTGCTGATGGTGTTCCAGGCGACGACGATATTGTTGTTGTTCCACTAAATCTAACATCATTATTATTATTATTATTATTACTTGTATTTAACTCGTCGTAATTATTATGTTCAAATGAGGAAAGTGTTAAACGTTCGGATAATGTATTTGCCAATTTTTTAACAGCTGCATGCATTAAATCTGCGTTTAACAGATTAGAACGATTAAAATCACCATCTTCGTTATGTGACCGTGTACCACCACCACCGCCGCATCCAGTCGTTGTTGATGTCACGGCTGTTGTTGGAAATGCTGGCGAAGTTGTACCATCGGTGGACGTGCGATCACTATCAGCTACGGTCCAACCACGTTCAACACCTGAAATTTTTATAGTTTTTTCTAACGCAATAATGGCCGATTTTAGAACGTTTATTTACAAAATATATATCGAAGGTATAATATTTAGTGACAAACACTAAATTTTATAATTGTTTTTTATTTTTTGATTATTTTGAGATTAATAATATCACAAAAAAACCAAAAAAAAACAACACTAATATAGCTTTTTTAAACGACAACAACAAAAAATAAATAAATTACATATAAAACACAACAAATCAACAACGAATTCACAAAAACCAAAATAATTAAATAAATAAATAAAATAAAAAGAAAAAAACGAATTTTCCTTTCTGTTTAGCAATGAGAAATTTTTTTAAGAAAATAGAAAATATATATGTTTTTTTACAACTTTTTTCCGTTCGAAAGAAAATTACATAAAAACTAATAAATGCATATTAATAAAAAATATAAATTTTAAAAATATTTTCCAACATGAAAATACAAATTATATTTTGTTTCTTAAAAAAATTATTTATGTGTCTTGAGTCGAATACTGTTACTACACTGAGTAAGTTAATTATATTTAAGGAATTTATCTTTATTACCTATTACCTACTCTATATACATATATTATTTACGTTTTTGGGGTTGAATAAGTCTGAATGAAAAGCGGATCGATCGAAATATGAAACGCGAATACATACATATTTATGTACTACAAGAATAATAATGTATGATCTTAATGTGCTCAAGCTGAATGATTTAATATTAACTTTTAAAATTAAACTCACTTTTCAAAATGAAGATTTCGCCAGCCTTCATCGAAGCAAGAGGATACATATACAACGTTGGACAATAGGTTAATTTGCACTAAAAAAAAAAACTAAACCCCAAAAACAAAATAAAAATAAATCTCGTCATTATTGGCCCCTTCGCCCCCACTCTAATTATATTATCTTTTGTTCGCAAAATAATAAAAAGTAAAAAATAGCTCGCACGATAAATAAATTAAATATATAAATAATAATAAAATTAATTATAATTTATTTATATAAAATAAAAAAAACGAAATTTTTTAATTAAATTTAATTTTTATGTGGTTTTCTTTCCCCTCCCCTCCCTACCTAATCATAATCATACCATAATAAATAAAATTAAATAAAAAAAAGTTCTAAAAAAATATAATTTTCTCTATTTACTTGAAAAAATTTTCTCATTTCACTTTAATTAATAATAATATATTCATCAAAAAATAAAATTATTTAATTCATTAATTATGCGTCTAACAATTAATAAACGAACTAATAAAAAAATAATAGTAATAATTATTACAAAAAAAAAAAAAAAAAAAAAAAATTATTGACTTTGGTTTAATTAAATATCTCATTTTTCTTTGAATCAAAAAAAAATTAATTAATTAATCATAATAGTAATAATAATAATAATAATTAATAATAATAAAAAAAATTTTAAAATTAAAATGATTACTAACTGGCCGAATGGACGGGTACCGGTAAATGATGTGCTTCTGACGATGATGGCAGAATTGTTGTCCCATGTAATTGATGTTGCTTATTAAAATTATTATTTCGTAACGTATCTTCTATTAATGCTGCTATTTTTTCTTTATCGGTCTGTAAGTTTACGTGTTGCACAAATTGAAAGTAAAAAAAAAAAAAAAATTATTGTTAGTTTTATAATTAGATAATAGCATTTTTTAATTGCTGCAATTTAATATTAAATTTTCATGTGACCTCATGAACATTACTCACACTAGGACTGTGACCATTACTCATGTGAACATTACTCACACCAGCAGGACTATTAAATCCGTTTGAAGGGGCAAACTTTATGGGGAAAAATGATACTTAACTTGGACAGTTGCCTAAATAGAGAGAAACTCAGAAGAAGAAACGCAGTCTGCCTTATCTAGAAGCTCGGGTAACTGGGTAGGTTCATTGGAATAATCATTCATTAATCTAAAGTAAAAAGAAAGAATCCGGACAAGAGTTGGAAGCTGGAACAGCAGAACTCGAACGAAAACATTAAGGCTAGAACAAAAAGCTCAGATAAAGCAAGACTTGAGAATACTAGCGACAGCTAAAAAAAGAAAGCATTTCTGGATTACTACTACCAATCTCGAGGAGCATATCTGAGCGGCTCAAAGAACATATTGTTAACTTAAGGCGAACAACCATAATGTGGACATTCGCTTGTTTAACACTAACCAAACCAGCGAGGGAGAACTACAGGCTATTTGATTCCTCAAAAAGCTGTTTCATCGACAAAAATATACCAACAATTCTAAACTCGGATTTTGGTCCAAGTAGTTGCACCTCAGAGGACTGACTCCAACACACAAGATTTCTCACAATACACCAAGATTTAAAAGTTACATAAACGGAAAAGGTAGACAAAAACATTTTAACAAGCTCGTAATCTATAATTAATTAGCTCATTCTTCATTCTCAAAGTTAAAATATTTTACGTTTTTTGTTATTTTCATTTCACTCAAATTATTTGCATAATACAGACTGGAATTTTTTGGTAAAAACGTTACTTACAAGAGTTACGCGTTATCAAGGTAAACGTGAAAACCTTAATGGTAAGCACTAAACAAATGATGACCTTGAAGTCAAATTTCAAGGTAATTTCAAGGTCAAGTCGGTTTTTTTTAATGGAAACACTTATTTTTGACTCTGGATTCTGAAGGCGCGGTGAAATTCTACGTTCAGCCATATAGTATCACGATATGGATCAAACGTCATTTCAAGGTTAGGTCATATAATAATAAATTATATCACTTGTATCGCTTCTACTGATAGTTTTACCATAAATGTTTCAAATTATGATTTAGCTATCTTAATTCATTGGGTAACCAAAACACAACTTGAAACATTTGTGGTAGAACTGTCAGTAGAAGCGATGCGAAATAATTCCTTTCAAAATATTTGATATTTATTTCAAAATCTAACTCACATGAACGAGCGAGCAAAGTTAACCACGCAAAATTTTTTTTTTTTTTAATTTTTAATTTCTTTTGTGAGTTAAGTTTTCGAGTACCACCAACATTTTAAACAATAATCATCAACGAGTAAAATTTCCTAATTATTATTCATCTCCTTTTCGTTGGTGCAAAGAGTCGACTGATTAAATTTTAAAAAATGTACATACATATTTTAAAAAAACTTTACGGTAGCATCAGCATTAAAATCAATTTTTCATATCGTATCAGTACTGTAGCGCGTTACTTTGGTGAGTTTGTTTGACAACACAAGAAGTGAAATATGTAGTAGATATTTTATTGCTTTAAAGAGAGTATGGAAAAAGAATTATCGCGCAGCAGCACGATTATATCGAATTCGTTTTCCGAGCAGAATTTATCACCCAAGTCATGTGGCCTCAAAGAATACGGTAACGTCGAAATTTCAACTCGACAAATTCAAGGGCAATCTAGCATTCTAAGGAAAACAACAAGAAGAATTGCAAGACTTCATCGGTTTCATCGATATCACATAACTCTGACCCAAGAGCTAATGCAACCTGATTTTGAAATAAAATCCAAATTCTGCCAATGGGTACGGGAAAGATTGGAAAATGATCCAAATTTTTCATGTACGTCATATTTTCTAATGAAGCCACTTTCCATAATACAGGTCAACCGACACAACTGCCATTATAGGTCTCCACAAAATCCTTATTGGGTTCGAGCAGTCGATCACCAAAATCATTGGAGTCTCGTAACATGGTGTGGTATCGTTAATGTTTTCTCATTGGATCTTATTTTTTTGATGCTACTGTTAACTCAGAAAGATACCTTAATTTTTTGACAAATGCATTACCGAATTTTCTGTTGAGGAGTGATTTTTCAAAAGGCCTTATTTCCATTTTTGGTCAAACGTGATTATGATGGATTCCGGTTAAGAATCTTAAACTGCATTTCCCATAAGAAAGACAATGATCCAAAAAGCATTATGTACCCTTCAAAACAGCCACAAAACTTTGATGTTTTTTTTCAAAAGGAACTTATTTCCATAATTTTCACAACGTGCTTATTTCCAAACTTGTTTTAATAATTACAAGAGGGCGTTCGAAAATATGAAAATGATGAAAATTCCATTTGGTTCGAAAAATAATTAGATTTATTAATCTAATCTAAATACGTCCTTTTGAAAAATCACTCCTCAGTTGATATCCATTTACAAACAAAAGCTCATATGTGGTTTCAGCTTTATGCGGCATCTGCTCATAGAAGTTTAGCAGTTTAACAGGGACGGTGGATATACTTCACTCATGAAAAAAAATCCTCTTAAAAAATTTGTTGGGCTTCAAACCTCAAAAAAGAAATACAAATTTTTGATAAGAGGCGAAATTTCATTAAAATTTTATTATTTATCTTATGGCTTCTAATGTAATTTCACGCTCTTTCAGAATCCAGAGTCAAAAGTAGGTGTTCCCATTAAAAAAAACGACTTGACCTTGAAATTTGACCTCAAGGTCATCATCTGATTTGCTCCCAAAAATTCTGCACTTTTGTTTCTACTGTAATTCGATTTAGGCCTTCCCCTGGGAATTATTTGAGCGGTTCTTTTAAAATGAGTCTCCCTGTATAATACCTAAATTCATGAGGTGCAAAATTCATAAATTTTCAAATTTTTCTATTCAAATTGCTAAATCCATAAAATCTTTCTAAATTTCGATATTTTTTTACTCTTAAAAAGTTTATAATTTTTAAATTTGTTTAATTGTTTACGTTCGAAAACGTTTTTAAGCCTACAGCCACCGCAATTGTAGCAAAAAGTATAAAAATTGTAAGAAAATTGATCTCTATGGTCCAACTAGAACATACAATTTTTGATCAATTTAGTATTTTGTAAAATTTTCACCAACTCATAGATTTATGATCCCTTTCATAAATTCAAATTATTAATTAGGTTACTGAAGGATTAATGATTTTGTCAAAAATAGGATAGTCGTTTTAGAAAATTAGAAATTCGGTTGCAGATTCTATTTTTATATGTTTTCAGTGGCTTTGCTGTAATAGGATCTGGAATTTCAACCATACAAGCCTGAATTTAAATCGGGCAAAAAACTGTTTCATTATTAATTAAAACAAAACAAAATTTATTTTTATTACAAGCAATCATCTTATTTTCATTACAAAGGTATAATTAGCAACCTTTATAAACATTGAAAAATCTCCTCGACATCAATTATTTTTATAATTAGGTCGTACAATGTTTGTGGCAGCTTTAATCTTATTATTGAACAAGTATTTAAACTGTGCTTATTAATCATCAGTTCATTGATCATATCGAATGATATTCTTGTTTGCCCAATGTAGAAAGCTAAAGTCAATTTAAATACTTCGGTAGCTAACGTTTGTATTTTTTGTAATCACACAATTCCATTACTTGTATCGTTTTCAAAATTCGTAACATTGGCAATTTAGCTGTTTTGCTTTGTATTTTAGTGTAAACACCCATTTACCAGTGAACGCCTTACGTGTCTTCCGTAAATCAAACAATATTCTTGTATTATTTTTCATCAATGAATCGTGCTCATTGTCAATAGCTTCCATCCATTTTGATAATGCGTAGTATGCCTCACGTTCGGGTTGCCTATACAATTGTGACTGTCGTGTCGGTTGATTACTTCGTCGTAACGCCTGGTGTCTGACACAGCTGAGATCTTGTCGTGTAAGATAAACAAGGAAGCCGGATTGAAAATGAAAGAGAATGAAATTCTGGCGTTAATTATCTGCTGGAATTTAAGCCAACCACAATAACTAGTGAATTAGAGAGCTATCAAGCGAAATGTTCACAATTTCTTTAGAAGTATTATGGACAATGAGTTGGGGTTTGCTAGAGATGACTAGTTTTTGTCTAATTTCTAAATATTTGAGTGACAATTGGCGAATTTTACATGATTGTCGATGAAATGCATTTGAACTAAATTCTTCCGCCACCTAGTTCTGAACTCTAAAAATACAATTCCAAGATCAAAATGCAGATGAGAAATGGTGTAAACCTCAATTTCAAAAATTCGAACTTTTAAACACCTTTTGAACTAAACTTTCAGTTTTTTTTACCGACATCAAAATGCCGAGCTATTTATGAAAGCTGCGAACTAACTTTATTTTCCAAAATTATGGCCTGCAACGAATTTGTTTGTCGCTTAGTTTCTCTCTTTAGAAAAATTTTGAAATAGAGGGACTAACCATTTTCAAATTTTGGGAAACCGTCCAAATTGAATTAATCAATTGAATCCCAGTCCAATATTATTACAATATGCTGCTCACCAAATAAATATTCTGTCAATACTTGCAAAGAAAGACTAAAATTAAAGCTTTACTGCACACTAATTATAAAATTATTGATTTTTTATGAAAACATATTTATCCATAAAATTGCCGATTACAACACACAACATAAATAAAAACTGCAGACTATTATAATCAATTTCAGATAATTCGCAATAAACAGATTTTCCAATGTAATTCCCTGATAATAAGACCACTTATACACAATTTGAAAATATTTAGGTCATGTTCAATTTAAATTGAGTAAATGCAATAATTCACTTACCTCATTTATAAAACCTAACTTAACTAATTCTTCAGATAAATGTAAAGCAGAATCGTCTTGTGATACTTGACACGTTAATTGCCTATTCATTTTATCATCCATCCTAAGTAGTATTGTCATCTGGTGAAAATAAACAAACAAAATTTTAATAAAATTATTCGCTTGAATGCAACAAATAGTTGTTACAAGGTAATAAATTACCGATAAATCATTCAAACTCTCTTCTCTCGGTTTCACACTGCACATCATATTCACAATTTTTCTAGTCTCAATATCTAATGGCTCTGGCGTAATAGGTTTAGGAGATTCTGCGGTTTCCGGTGATATGGCTCGTGGGCGTGGTGGCGGGGGTTGCTTGGCTGGGAAAGCTGTTAAAGGATAAATGCCATATCTAAAACAAAAATACAAAAATTAACATACATTTCGTTAACCACACAATGTTCCATAACATCTTCATCCATTAAAATTGCCTTACTTTACGTCTTCGACAAATTTTTCTAATTTTTCGGCTGAAGGAACATCACATAATTTAAATTCAACACGTCCACCATCATTTTGTTGAATATCAGCTAAAACTATATCTGGTTTATACAGTCTTTGCATCATTTCGTCTATAATTGTTTCGGAAAAATTAGCTGCAAATAGAAGTGAAAAAAGAAATGATGATGTTTGTACATATTCTTGACATTATAAATTCAGCCTTGGTTAAAAGTATTTACAAATCATATTTACAAAAAATCTTAACAAAAGGAAATATCAATCAGTTATTACTTAGTTTGTTTAGTTCGCGAAGAATTTCGCATACAAGAGGAAGAATGTTTACATGCTGGTTATGTACTAATACATTTGTCATTTAATAAAATTTCCAAATAAATTTGTTATTTTTTTTTTTTGGTACGAAGAAACGCACCCACCCATTAAATTTGGAACCACTCTAGATTCCAACCCACTCTATATCTATAGATTTACACCAAACTTCAATTAATTCAATTTTCTATTTCAATTACCCCTTTAACGCAAAATTTTAATTTTAACACAAAAATGTTTTATAAATAAAACACGAGTTACTGTGTAGTTGTAGATTATAAATTTTCTTTTTGTGTGTGAAACATTTTTTTTTTGTACCAAAAAATTATAGTGACGCACGGAATAATGTAAAAAAAAAAATTCAAAAATTAAAGATCAATAGGAGAAGAGGCACACACACAACGTTTGCCCTGTGTACTTACGTGCTGAATTAATTAAACAATGTGCTGCTATCAATTTTAAGGTATGCACTTCAAATAGAAGAGGATGAAATAATAATTCTCTGGCACTAGGTCGTTCATCAGGATCCTTATTCAGGCACTTAAAGATGAAGTCTTTTTGTTGCTCATCTTCGAGACTATCAATTGTTCGACTAACATGCTCATCTGTGACTAGGGTGCCAGAATCACCATTACCTTGTATTTCTAATGCGGCCATTTCAAGCGCGCACATACCAAACGAATATATATCGATGGCATGCGTTAATGAAGCTGGTAATATGGAATAATAGAAATTAAAATTAGTAACAAGATTTGAAATTAAGTCGACCAGCTTTACTTACAACCATATTCGGGTGCTATAAAGTGCATATTTTTCATATTTTCCCTACACGATTTTACATGATGATGAATGGCATCAGGAGCTACACTACCGATCTTAACTAGACCATTGTGTTGAATAAATATTGTATCACAGGTTAGGTTGCCGTGTATAATTGGCGGCGAACAGGAATGCAAATAACTAAGTGCTGATAAAATTTGTTTACACCACCGTTTCCATGCTTCGAGTGGCAATTTTTTAACATTCCTCTTTGTTCGTTTTAGGAACTGTTTTAATGAACCCGAGGACATGTATTCAGTTATAAAAATTACCCTAGGCTTATCGTTATGTGTATCGGTCCAATACCGATGAAATTTTACTATATTTGGATGTTCCAATTGTGTCAAATTGTCGAATACTTGCTGTATTTTTTCTTCTTGTGATTTGAAATTTTTTCTTTCGGAAAATTGAACCTCGTTCCATACAACTTCGACACCTTCTTCGGTGTCCATAGCCAAGTGTGACCCATCGATTCCGGGAACATCTCTTTGCTCTACCTGGAAATAAAAAAAAAACGTAAATAACGAAATTAAAAAAAAAAAAAAAAAAATGAAACCGATATTATACAACTGACCTATATTTAACTAAAAATTTTATATAGCCACACACACATTATACATGTATACAAATTTTGCTAACGTAAACAGAAATTGCGTTCCGTTTAAAATTCACCAAGTCAACGCTACTCAAACGTGCATTCGGGGAACAACCAAAACGGACATGTAGTTGTACCCATTAAATGCCGAACATTTCAGAACTCTGGGTTTAATTTGGTAATTTAAGAATTACACCCATCGAACAAACAGGACAAACGGGTAGAGTATATTTTCTACTTTACAGTTCTTTCTACTTTGTAAATGTTGTTAGAACCTAGCGTGCAGAATTTTTTTTACTTTCTAATTAAAATTCACCTATAGCTGTATTAACGTTTATCATTTCTCAGTCAAAATGAATCGATTTGAATTTACGATATTGGCCCCCAATCTATTCTAGCCTAAGAAACTCTGCCCAAAGTAAACAAAAATGCAATAACGTTTTGTTTATTAGATCGGTTTCATTTTGCATATACGTACAGACGTAACAACATCATACATATGTACATATGGCAAAATGATAATGAATAATTTTTTTTGTTTATATTATAACTTTACCCTAGAGTGCTTTACTTGTGATAAGAAACCTTTTTTTTTTTTTTTAAATAATAACATAAATATAAACAAAACATTTAAGAAATTGTAACTTAAAATTGCAATAAATGGGATTTTTGTAATACGATAATATGCTGAAAATATAATAACTACAAATTGTAGACAAAAAATTTGTCCGTCAGTAAATTATTTAATGGTTTGGAACTAAAAAAAAAAAAATGTAGTTACGTATCTAATTGGAGTAATTTGTATAAAATGACATTGTGGTGCATACAAGCAAGTGAAAAATTGGAATATAAATTAACCCTAATATATAGAACATAATTTGTCCAAAATTATCAAAGCAATTATGGCGAACAAATTACGCCAAAAGTGGTTTATCATAAATGAATGATGCACCAAATACTAGTTAGTTTTAGTACAGTTAAAACTGTTCTAAGATAAGAATATTAAAATCAAACTGATAACTGAAGTTTTCGAATTAATTTTAGTTTCAAACCAGTGTGACATGTTTAACCTTAATTTGAATCCAATTTGAATGCAAATCAAATTTTTTCCCCCCATTTCATTGAACAACTTATAGTAATTATCTGATTATACGTAAACCATAGGTATACAATTGATCACAATCGGTTTAATTTCGTTCAAACTTTAGACAAAATATTCTTAATAAAATACAGTTCGTAAACCAATTAGATAGCATATTTCAGGCTAAATTTCAAACCAAATCAGAAATCGTCAATTTGTTTTGTCAAAGATTTTTTTTTATTTTTATAAACGCCGGGCTTTTAATTTTGACATTTCGGATTTTCAAAAATCTATTACGAATTATTTACAAATGTAAAATTTAAAGAATTGAAAGAAACCTTTGAAACCTTTGACATTTTTAATTAAAATATTCTGTTTAGCATAGAAGATTGGAACGAGCAATTAGTTATCAGTTTTAAGTAAAATTTACTCCTTTTACTGGTCCGATAGTATTGGCCTAGCGTTGCATGATCGTAGGATGTGATTTATTTTCAACTTATTGAATATCAATCTATCAAATTTCAATCTGTTGATCGAATGTCAATCTATTTAATTTCATTCTTTCGTATTTCATTCCATTTAGTTATCGATATATCAAATTACAAAACTTTACAAAACAAATTTGCGGTTGGAGGTCGAATTCTTCGGTCTAAAAAGACCAAAGTATTGAAATCCTGTCAAAAAGTTGGTTGATCCAAAATTCTCGAGGTTTTGAATGTTCCGAGTCCGAAGAAACAACAAAACATAAAATGTCCGTCCATCTGTCTGGATGTTTCATACAAGGCGGAGAATTGTAAAGGTTTTGGAACCTGTACGTCAAGAGGGTCGGGTACCTGCCATTTGAATTGACCCAAAACCACCTGGTTATACAAATATTTACCAATTTTTTATATATGCTGGTTTGAATAGTGAGCTGGACACTGTATTTTGGGTCGAATTGAAGATTAAATTAAAAATCAATTTGCGGTTTGAGTAGAAGTTGAGTTGGGGTTGGATTAGGATATAATGAGTAGTTGACCAATTTTTTTGTAAATGTTGATTTGAGGATTGAGTTGTGCATTGAGTTTAGATTGAGTTGAGGGTTGAGTTGGATTCCATTTGCGGTTGAATTGAGATTGAGTTGGAGTTGGATTAGTGCTTAGTGAGCATATTATGTACATATATGATATTTAACAAATCTACACGCGTTGGTGAAGGTAATGGTGATGGTGAAAGTGAGGGTAACGGTGATGGTAAGGGTAATGGTAATAATAACAATAATGGTAATGGTAGGATGTTATCATATTATGATGTTATAAGGTTATGTTGTGGTGGTAAGATGGAATGATAGTTTAATGGTATGATGGTGCGACGGGTTTTCGAGCCGTGTTAGTTTGAGGAATGGGTTGATATTGAGTTGGAGGTCAAATTACAGGTTCAGGTCAGACACAAGCGGTTTTCAGACCGTGTTGGTGTAGGGATTGTGTTTTGGGTTGAGTTGAGGATTGAATTGGAAGTTGAGTTGTGATTGAGTTCAGGTCTAGTAAGGATCCAGTTGCGGATTTATTTGAGGAGAGTTGGGGAGGAACATACCACTTGGGGCAAGAATCTTCCGAAAATTACTAGCGCACTTCGGAATTCTACATGGCCTGAACGAAACAAGCGGTTTTCAGATCGTGTTAGTTTAGAGATTGAGTTAAGGGTTGAATTGGGAATGAGTTAAGGTTTAGTGAGGGTCCAGTTGCGAATTTATTTGGGGAGAGTTGTGGGTTGAGTTAAAAATTAGCTTGAGTTGAGTCACGAACGCATGTATCTTTTCGGACTACGTTGATTTGCGGATTGAACATGGCGCTGAGTTTGTGTATTTGTATATTGTTGATTTTATATATTCTTGCAGCTTTAGAAGGGTGTTGATTTAGGGTTTAAGATGAACGTTGAGTTTGGGTTGAGTTGAAGGTTAAATTGGGGTTGAGTTGAGGATTGAATTGGGGTTGAGTTATGGTTAAGTTTAGGGTTGGGTTGAGTTGAGGTCGAGTTAGGTTTGAAAAGGGTTTGAGTTGTAGTTGAGTTTGATTTGGTGAGTGGTCGAGTTTAGGGTTTAGTGGAAGGTTAGATTTTGTTGGTTTTAGCTGAGTTCATACACACATGTAGCTTTCATATAGAGTTGCTTTTGAGATTGGGTTGGTCGTTAAGTGTGGAGTTGAGCAGAGGGTTCGAATTTATTTCAAGCTAACTTCAGTTGAAGTTGGGTTAAGGTTTATTTAGCTTGTGTTGGGGTTAAGTAAGATGTTCGAATGGAGAATTATTTGGGGGTTGATTTGGTGATTGCATTGCGATTTAGTTGGAGGTTGAGTTTTAAATTGAGTTGGAGGTTGTGCTGAAGATTGAGTTAAGAAGTTCAGGAATTGATTTGGGAGTTAGGTTAATTTTCAGGACCGAAGTTCTGATCACCTCATGACATTTCAGCCATTTATATTTTTATTCTGCAGAATTCCCTAGCCTAACGAATTTCATTATATCGAATTCCATTCTATCGAATTTTAATCTATGGAATTTCAATCTATCGAACGTCATTCTTTCGAATTTCATTCGATCGATTTTCAATCTGTCGAATTGTAATTTATCAAATTTTATTCTGAAGACTTCACCAATCTATCGTTTTTCTCCATCGAGGTTCCATCTAACGGACTCAGTGCTATTTTATGGTTTCGCTGGGCATTAGACCAACGATACTTAACATCAACATTTAAATGATATTGCGCACTTATTTTACTTAAGATACACAGCTTCAGAAATAAGCAGCTTCAACGGTGGTGCAGTGCCTTCGTGAACTCTAAAATTCACAAACCGCTTCGTGCGACATTTGCCAACTCAGTATTGGGCAGTTTCAAATGAAAGAGCGCGAGCGTTTCGTTTCTTTACTTAACATAAAGTGCGAATTCCAAAAATTTTAATTGTACGGTTTTTCTTTTCGATAAGTATGCCTAAAAGTCGAATGAAATATTAAAATTTTGTGTACTAGTCGTCGCATTGAAGATCCTCCATCAAGATAAAATAGTTGGCCAACTTCTATCCTTGAAATCAGTTAATCCAGTGTCCCTAATGAATATATAATATTTTAACCATTTCAGAAAGAGTTAAACTATTGACGTACCCAATTTCGTAAATCTAGTTAGAAACAGGGGCGTAGCGTCTTTGGAAGCAAGGGAAGCACTGATTCCCTAAAATTCTAACTCGAAATGCTAATATGCTTCAACACATGATCTTTAAAATTTTCATATTGGCTGGAGAGCGCACAAAGTCGTTTTCTAAAAAAAGAAGAAACATGTAAAAAACTAATTGAAACAAAATTCCAAAAGGGAACTAAAATAACGTTTGATTATTTCTCTATGCAATATTACACTGCATAAAATTATCTTCATTTACATTAGCTTCTATTTCTTGGTTTTTTCGATTGCTTTACATTCTACAACCATACGATCGTTCCTAAACATAAAGAGATCACAAAAACCTAAATGTCTGAAAAAGTATATGAGTTAGTTTTTCACAACCCAGGCTGCGGGACCAATAGCCGGGTTAAATCATTTAGCACAGTAAATTTTAATTTTAGTACAAATTTACCTCAATTGGCGTACCAATTCTCTAGAAGTAAAAATGGTTTGATGGGCACAAATTATGGTTTGTAGGATTGAAATTACTGACTATTATAGGTGCAAAGAAAAAACGTCAAATATTTGTATTGCTTTTCATTCGTTAATTACCTGTACGTACATTTAATACATATTATGGGAACGCGAAAATTTTAACAAACATCAGTGAAACATGAAAAAAGTTAAAAACAACGGTTTGTTTACCGAGCAAACGGTGCAGTGGTTAAAGCTGCGGCGGTTGGATCGGGAGGTACCAGGTTCGAATCCCTATAGGGGTGGGATGCAAAAGGGATTTTTCATCATCTGATTACGATCGGTGATGAAGATGAACACATCTATGACCCCCTGTTGAGAGTGCAGAATCTATGGGCCGACCCACCTTTCAAGTCATCAGCACTACAGGTTGGCATGAAGCAATGCAATGTGCAGGTGGTTTTCAAAGACGGATCTGTAGCCGCCCGTCCTGGATTTGGCTACTCCAGGCGTAAAGAAGGACGGTAAAAAATAAATCAAGAACAAACAACAAAAACGGTTTTTTCATATTGTACCCAACTTTTTAGTACAATATTCGAATTTACCCTGTACACTTGTTAAAAAGTAGGTAAAAGAACAATTAACCGACTGTTGGTCCGTAGCCCTAGAAAGAGATGTCGTGTATGTGTTGTATTTAGGTGTGAAAATTTTCATTAAAAATCACTGTTGAAGCCAGGTAACTTTCGATGGTCAATATTGGTATGATCCAGAAGTTTAACCTGCGCGTTTGTTTCCAAGAAAAATAAAACTTTTGATAGTTCACTGTTTTGAAATTCATTCAATTTTTTGTGTTTTTTTAACATCGCTCATTTGAGCGAATCAGTCACTTTAGTACATTCCCGCAGCTTTCTGGGATTTAGTTATTTCATCTTTTAAAGTTATTGCTTCCCTCAAATCGTTGGTCACAGTTATCAGTTCTTCAAAATACACGTTAGCATTAAGTAAAGTTGCGGCAGCCGGGTATGTATTTTGGTTTAGTCTGACTAGTTCCTTCATAACCCTTGTTGCTAAGAACGGGGAAGAAGCGGTACCATTAGTGACCAGGTTTTGTACGTACGTTGTTTTCCTGATCTTCATCATTCAATAAAATTTGCCTGTATATCTTAACAATATCTGAACTCATGAGAAAGGCATGTTCCCGAAACCGCAAAATTATTTCGAAGATACTTGATTGTATTGTTGGTCCAACTGGGAGTTCATCATTGAGCGAAGCGGTCGATCCAATTTTGGCTGGTGCATCGAATACTACTACTATCGAGTTCAATATATTGCTGCATGAACGATTTATGTATATGTATATCTTTTGATATTCTTCGCGACAAATTTTCTCTCCCTGGCGTGTAACCTACTAATTGTTAAATTGAGCAATGATCCTAGGGTAGGCTTGGTTTTCTCAAACGGCAACCTCGTATTAGAAATAAAATAGACTTTACCTTTCTCTTCGTCATTCGTTTATTTGGATGGCGCTGGAATCTCCTCCAATTCCCCAAAAGACTCTCAACTGTTTGTCAATATTGAAATTAGCTGAATATTTTGATATTGTAGACAATGAAGTTGGCGATGAATTGGCGTCCAACCAAAACCCATCCAAATTAGGTCTATTGCACGATAATTTGACCTTTATTATTTGGAATTTTGCCATAGCGTAAAATTTGCAAAATTACATCTGACCTTAATAAAATGTCTATTGTGTTTGATTTATTTGTTTCGGGATTTACTAATTCAATGCCAGTCAATAGACTTAGGTCGTTTTGGTGTGGTGTTGGTGTGGTGAAATTCTGAGTTGTAGTTGTTTAGGCTGGTCATCTGGATTGATGTAATCCCCTTTTTGGAGTCTGATCGATTTTCTCGATTCATACAGGCTTCCGAGATAAACAAGAGTTGGGATCCAGTATCCAACAGCACCTTGCATTTAACCCTATTTCCACACCAAACCTTTACCTTAACCAAGGCCGTTGGTGGTATTGATTGTACTATTAAATTTGTCTTCAGATTTCCTTTATAGCACGTCCGATGACGACACTGATTTACACTGATACAAAACATGATCGTGAGAATCGCAAACATCACATTTTACCGAAATGATTGCAAACCATCGTAAAAGTTTTCCATTAGAATTTGGACCAGTCCTTCGACTTTCTGACTTACAGGATTCCAGATTTCCAATTTCAAAAAAATCGTCAATAGTTGGAAAATCTACATCGCACATCGTTTGTACATCGCATGACTTTAGTGAGTAGCATAATAATGAGTCAAGGCTCCCGTTGCTCAGTTTCCTCCAAATGCTCGCAGCTATCTAATAATTTTGTCTTAACTATTTAGTAGTTTCCGAAGGTTAGTTCAGAAATCACAGTAAACCGTTCAGATATTGAAACTTTTGGCGAAAGTCATAGAATAACTGCCATTTCGGGTATTCGCCGCTAAATTGAAGAACATTAATTTTTGTCTTAACTTGTATAGACCTTTCAGTGTTCATTGTGCTATCAAATAATGATGAATCTGTATCATTCATGCTTGCCTTTCGACTCTTTATTTCGTTGCAGTGATGGTAATTTCTAAGGTTGGCGTCGGATGGCTTGCAATTTTACTTGCTCACTTGTGACCACCCAAACTTAATTGATTTAACTTTATATTACAGTTAAAATCTCCCTCGAAGGAGACTCCTTCTTTCCTTACTCATTTGGTTAGTACGCAGGGCATTTCCTTATAATAAAACTTCCAGTTTAGCGAATGAAAATTCGTTGCGAAACTAAATTCGTTACACCATAAGTTTCGTGTTCGATAAAAACAAAGTTGATTGTATTCGTTTTTTCGAGTTGCAAATATATTGTCTACAAAGTTGCAAAACGATTTTCGCAAAATATTTTTGGAGGACACAATTTTTACGATGATATTTTAGATGAATTTGCAGCTTCCTTTAAATTTTTATTTTATCTTTTAATGGTTATTAGTTGTATAATTTTATAGAAATAAATAAAAAAATATCAATGAAACTGCACACAACAGTTTTATTCTGCGAGGGTATTTGTGAATTCGATTCGAACGTATTCGACTCAAGATTCGATGTACCTGAAGTACAAAGTTCTTCTATAAATAAGAAACGAACGAAACTGATTTATTTCAAATAAGAATTCAATACAAAATATCGAATCCAATTAACAAATAGCTCCTGTAGCAACATTCTGACACTTTTATGCCCGGTTTCACAGAAAAATATCCAACCCTTAGTTAAATAATATTTCCTCCCTTTCATCTTTTATAAAATTACGTTTTGTTTCATAATACAAATTCTATGCAAGTTGATTATATTTTATTTTTACATAGAAATATTTAGCCTTCAGCTAAATATTTAGCTTGACGAAATTGGGCAGTTAAATATTTAGCTCTCCAGTTAAAATGTCCATGTAAAAAAAGAAATAAAATTAGCATGCGTTGAATTTGTGTTATGAAATAAATCGCAATTTAATAAATGATGAAAGGGAGGAAACATTATTTAACTCGAGATTACTTCTTTTTTTGTGAAATCGGGCATTCGACTGTTTAGGTATTATTTTTCCAAAGCATACTGTGTCGATTGCTACAGTATGTTCTTGAGAAACTAATAACAAAATAGTCTAAAAAAGTCGTAATAAATCAATTTTCAATTCACAGGGAAAACAAGAATAGTGCTCTGGTTTGCGATCCTAATTGTTGGGTTATAATTAATCAATTGTTTTTTAAAGAATGGGATCAAGCTCGGAACTACCTAACGTCAAGTGCTTCCCTACCTCCAAAAACCATACTACGCCACTGGTTACAAATTATGATTTACCAAATGAGAATAGAAAATGACACACTTAACACAAATAACTTCATTTGTCTGTTAAGCAAAACATGTGCCGGGTTGAAAACGTAAACAAAAATGAAATTAATTATTATTCGGAACATATTTCGTTTCAAACTAATGTGTCATGTGTAACTAGGATTTAACGCAATTTGAATATAATTTCGAACTCCAAATTATTCTAAAGGGGATTGCTTCGTCATTTTGACGAAATCTACGATATGTTATTATTATTAATCTAATTAGACCTCACAAACAACAACCTCGTAACAATTTACAACATTTTCGCGGAAGATAACTTTGTTTTAGTTCCAGGGAGCGAATTAATCTAAATTGACGAATTTTCTGAATATTTAGGATGTTAAATTAAACAAAATAATATTTATTTAACTTAACCTATGTATACATCATCTTTATATGAGCCAGCCACCTCACCAAAAAATGTATAAACATCAACCCACTTGTTGTTCGAATAGCAATAAAAAAAAAAAAAAATAATAAAACATTTCTCGATGGAAATTCTGAAGAATATACATAAAAAAAAAATAAACAGACAGCGAAAATAATTCGAAACGGAAAATAAACGCGCATGTTTGGCATCACGTGGAAACAACTTTAGAAGTGACGTAGGTCGCAAACATTTTTATTTTTTATTTTTATTAAATGTTTACATTAAGCGATTAAATAAATATCGCCTCCCCGCCGCTACTCACTAACCAAAAAATACAACAACAAAAATCACAAATAAATAACCCAAAAAATTCTAATTAGGATCTAAACACATTGCCAATTTTCTATATAAGTATATTTGTATATTAGACGATGATCGCGATCGACTAAAGATTGTGCAAAATTAAACTCACATAAAACTTACATAAATTATGCTTAGCAAAAACCAAAACAAAACTATAAGAGTGTAACTAAATTTAGTAGGATAATAGTGATCGTTCGCGATCTAGACACACGATCATTTGTTTAATGAACCGTAAAGATCTTTTATTTATTTTTCTTTTGTTTGGTACCCAAAATGTAAATATACACAAATTTTTTTTTTTTATCGTTTTGGCTCAATGACAACAATTCTGTGTTATCACATCAAATTTTATATATTTTAAGTACAAACATTCGCGTCATGATCATACCGTCTCTCGACTTAGTATAAACTTTAGCTACTACGCGCAAACTACACACAAAGTGTAATTATACAATACAAAAATTGTGCACACAAAGTTTATTGCGCGATGGGAAATTATTGAATATATTAAACCGATTAAAATTATATTATCAACGATTAATATTTTGCTATTTTTATAAATAATTAAAATCGTCGATTTTAAATTTTTTTTTAATATTTAATGTTTAAGTAACCTTGGTGAAATGTGTTCGCGTCAACGGCAGCGGTTTTTTGTAAATATTGTGGGGGAAGAGATCTTGATTTTGTCAATTAAGATAACCTTTACATTGAAGATAAATTTAGTGAGTATGCCAAAATATGATTAAATCAAGTTTAATAATTCCATTTCTATTTTATTCCAATTAGGGTTAATATAATAAATAATTATTATCCGGTGCGGAAGTCTTATCCCCCTTAAGCCCAATCAAATCAAAACATAAAACTTAAAATGGCAAGAACCTTAATAAATAAATTAGTTTTTTGGGGTTTAATATAATTATATCGGTCTTATCTCAACGTCTTAAAATCACAGAATAAAATGTATATTTAGTAATTCAAATAACTTATTAAATACTATACATACTTAAGATTTGGGAGCCAAGAAAATAATTGCAAAAACTACAAAAACAAAATAAATCCGTCGAGATTTAAGATTGAAATCAACATTTAAATAATTCGAGTTATATCTTAGCAATACAATAAATATCTGGATGTATTTACAATTTAACTTGTCACTCGGTGGGTAAACACAATGGCGCCTAATGGTGTATTGGCGAAATTTATGTGAAAGTTGAGGATTAGTATAACCACGTACTATTGTTAATATATCTCAAAATGTTTTACGTCTTAATGACAAAAATATACGTACGTCTTTTGTCGTCAGTTTTGGCGCCCAAAATTCAGCACATGTTTGCTATTTTCCTAATGAGTTTTTCGAGGTTACTTGGCCAATACAATTAAAAAAAAAAAAAAAAAAATTCTCCGACCCTCTCGATATTATTATATTGAGAAGACGTCAAAATATCGATTTAATGCAAATTTTTATGCGGAATCCAGGTCAAAACAATAAGATTTATATTTTACAGCTACACATGTTAACCTATTTTTACAAGCTAATTAGGAAAAGCCATGAAATGGGATATTGACATTTGCATTTGGCACAATATCAAAAAAATATTAAGAAAACCAAAAAAACAATAAATTTACGAAACGAGTGTGTACAGCAAACGAAATTTTGACCACCTAGATTCGATTCTTGGAAATTGGGAGTAAGGAAATATGTAGAATTAGCCTTCAACAAAAAAAAAAAAAATCTGTTACTGAAGACAAATCGAACCCCAACAACATACAAAAATTAAAGAATGACGATTTCGATTCACCAAGAAAAAGCAAACCGGCTCGATGAAAGTTGATCTTTCTGCTGTCAAACAAATCTACCAAAAAATCGAGATTCGTAAACCAACAACAATTTTGGTCGATGATTGACTTTTCTTGACAAATCGAACAGTTTGACAGCAGAAAGATCATCTTTCATCGAGCCGGTTTGCTTTTTCTTGGTGAATCGAAATCGTCAAAATTGAAGAAAATAAAGGGAACTTGGAAATATTTCTATAATTTTGAAACAGTAAACATTTTTTTTAGTGGACGTCTTTTTATCTAAAGAGGCCTGCATGGATTTTTTTTTTCTTGATTGAAGAGTCGTATCCGAAGTATTTTTTTTGCAACTCGCTTTACAAATTGATCCATAAATTGCCTTGTAGGCATTTTTATTTCTACTAAATTTTCCACGTAAATTATTTTACAGTTTGGGTAGAAGAATCACCACTTTGAAAGTAAGTTTTCAATATTTCCCAATTTTGTTCAAGCGTAAAGCAACCCATTTCGTAAATGTCAAACATTAAACTAATTTTCTGCCATGACACGAATGACGTAAGCGTTGCCACACTCAAAATAACCAGTAGTTGAAATTAAGAACGCTAGATGGACCACCAGTTAGGAAAGTTGTTAAAACCATCACCGAGGTGTAAAATGATTAAGTGATCACAAATTAAAGTTTTAAAGGAACAACAAATTTACTTTTTTTGATGGGTTGATTTTGCTTTTTGGGAAATTAAGGATCGATGAAGTTGAAATCAAAATTTTAGTATCGAGAAAAACGATTGTTCACAAAAATGTCGAATTACCTAAACCTGAAAAATTTCGGATAAACTTAGAATCCTTCAATAATATTCTTAGTATATCGAGTAAGTTTTTGCTTGTTAATTTAGATTCATTCAAAAACTGCAAAATCGTGAATTTCGAGAATCTCATCAGCTGTGCTCAATACTCTTGAATCTGCCAATTCTTGCACTAAACTGGTGCTCGCTTCAGTTTATTTTATCCTCCCTACGACTCGTCTTTATCTCCTACTTCAGATGAGCTTAATAATCTGGTATTGTGGAGTAAGCGGAAACACTTCCCTCTTATGGTTGGATGTGATGCAAATGCTCATCACTTAACGTGGTTCAATTATTCTCTATTCTTGCTTCTCTATTCACTTTTATAAGCTCTTCCGAACTGGAAATACCCAATAAAGAAAGGCTGACCAACATTTGTTAACTTTGTCTAGCCGCAAGTGATTGACATCAGTTTGTGATTCCTAGACATGAAAGTGACGAATGATATTCTCACTTCATCTCACAAGTCTATCTCTTTATATATTAAGCTTAAAAGGGCATCGTTTAAACCGTACCATAGGAAATTAACCGATTGGTATTTTTTCTCTGACGGGTTGGTTCCTCTATTTGTTACAACACCGAGGGAATTGTGATCTGGGAGGACCAAGGACATTGAATTACAAGCTTCTACTTTTAAGAATGCAATTTCCACTGCCTTTGAAAATTGTTCTCTTCGTATCACTAACCAGATATCTCGTAACAAACTTTTCTTGACTTCTGAATTTAAAAGGCTAAGAAAATTCGTTAGGAAGCCAAAAAATCTAAACACCAGGCTAATGGGTTAGTTTCCTAGTGGCTCAAAAGGATTAAAAAAGCATTAGCCCCATAGAAATTAATAGTTTTCAAATTAATAGTCTATCAGCTGTAGTTAGACTTAATAAAGCTGTGGCTAAAAATTATGTAAGTAGACTTAATGCTCTTTGTCTATCAAATGGTCAGCTCAGCTCCTCCAATATTTCTGATTTTGTTGCTTTCGATCCCACTAACTTGTCTGTTGAAACCTATAATTGAGGCTTATCTCACAAGCTTATCGCGATTGAGTTGGTTTATCCTGTGAAACTGTATTACATCAACGTCTCACTAGGATGGGAGGGGTGGAGTGCTCAATACTCTCCTGTGGCTTTTGCTCATTAACAAGCTTTTTGTTAAACTGCAACTTTATGGCTTCATAATCCAAAGCTATGCTAATGATCTTTTTGTTTAAGTTTCAGAAAAATATTTGAAAATCTTATCCGACTTATTACAACACGCCCTTCTTATAGTGGTGGCATGGTGTAACGAAAGGGTTTACACGTCAACCCTTGTTGGCTTTACTTATTCCCTCCCTGGTAAAGCAATTGGTGTCATGTTAATTAACTCTCCTGGAGTTACCTGGAGCTTTTGGTAAATCCTTGCGGCTAGAGCCACAAAATATTGATGGTAATTTATAAATCGTTGGTTTTACCAATCCTCATATATTCGTCCATTGTTTGGTGAGGTATTCCACTTCTTACTATGGAGTCAATTCTGTGTTTGTCTTAGTTGAACATCACATTCTAGACATTGCTTGCTCCGCGGCGTTTCGATTGAGCGGTGTGGGGCATTAACAACATACTGTAACGGTGACACCTAGTGTGTAATAGAATAAGTTAAATCAATAGCTCAATGTTTAACTGTACTAAAATGGAATTGTCCATGATAAAATTGTTCTAAATGTTTCTATGCTATTCTAACTGGAAACGTCATGAGCTTTCTAGAAGTTTGGTTTGTGTATATAAAAAGACGAACGAAGTCGAATTGGATTAGTAATAATTGGTAAGCGATTGTGTGAAGATTAAAAAGGAATTAAAAGTGATTTAAAAAGTGTTTTAGTGGAAATAAAAATTATAAGTGAGAATAATTTATATAAAGTGATTTTGTGAATTTTTATTAATAAACTGTGTTGTAATAATTCTTGTGTTAACTAACTAAATTCGTTGGTGATAAATTAAATTGATTTTGTATTATTCACAATTCAGTGATACGAACCTTAATTGACACGGCAAAAACGTAACAATACTAATAATTACAATTCAAAGATACCAGAAATCGATATGGTTAATGATATTTTATTGCCTGAGCTCAACTTCAACAATTTATTTTCAGTGGTTTATCCATCGAGATATTTGTGGTCCTCGCATTTCTTAAAAAAACTTATCGGAGTCTCTTGTCTTCTTTCAGATGACTTTCGCGTTGAATGATTTCATATACTGTGAAAGACAAAAATATTTTTTTCTGCTCGGACAGTAAAGCTGAACTCATTCAATAATCCTTTGACTATTTCTAAACATTAGAGGTGAAGTGGATCGTTACTTTTAGGTGCCGTAAGGCGACGCACTTTATTGGTGAGCCTGTCTCAATTTCTACTCATAGATAAGTTTGTCCCTACCTTTATTTGTTAAGCATTAAATAGCAAAATATTTTAATTTCAGAAAGCAAACGCATTCGACTAATTTCCTAAGATAGCAAGATAGTAGCTCAATTTTCAGTAAGTTACAGTGACAACTTTCCAAACGTTTTTGATGTTAATTTTGGAAATCAAAAAATTACTAGGCCAAACAAAATTAAAGCTTCTGTTACCACTAAAGTTGCCTTTCGCGAATACCTCAATTTTGTACTTAATTTCTACTTACAGTTTAAATTGAACTAAATTACGTTTTTTTTCGTTAAGTTCAAGACCTTTAATAAGATAACTAGTTTAAAATTTAAAGTTTTTACTTCTGTAAAATTTATTAAACGTTCAATTTCTAATGATCAGTCCTCACTGATAACTAAGCTTTGTTCAAATTAGTATTTTTGTAAATCCTAATTTAGTTTAACTCAGTAGCTCAATATTCTAACTCAATTATGCCTTATGTATGCCTTGTAAATTTGAAATTGTACAAATATTCGTGATTTTCTGTTCTGCGTTTCGCTTTAAAACTTTAAGCTTAGCCTTCTGAATTGTTGCTGAATAGTTAGTCTTCTAGCTTTAGCCAGTAGTCAGTTAGCTTAAGCCAGTAGCTCAATTCTCAACCGTCAATTTTTCCTGATAACTAACTAAAACTCAGTTAACTCAGTATTCTATATTTAATTTCCAATGACAACTAAATGTTGTTTAACTCAATTTTACGCTCATTTTAATTTAAAACAAAACTGACAATGGTTTTAGAAGAATTAATTCGCACTTTACTATAAAAACTGCTAGGTAGATTTTGAAAATTTAAAAATTAGCAGGCCCCAGTTAAGTTTGATTACACTCAATTTAAAATGCCAGTAAACATTTCGGGAGGTTTTATGAAGAGATCAATTAATTTCAAACTTGTAGTAATTTATAATTCTGAAAAGTCTGAAAAGATGAGATTAAGAAGGTAGCTCAATTTTCAATATTCAATTTTCACTGACAGCTAAGCATGAAATCATTTAAATTTATAAGCGTTTTAATGTAAAACAGCTGTCAATGATTTAAGCCGAATTTAGTTGCAATTTGTAACGTAAAGTGGCAAATCCAGCAGATAACCATTCTAGTTTCCATTTTCAGTGGCGGCTAGGCATGATTTTACTCAATTATGTCATATTTAGTAGCATTTTATACCGTAAATTGAAATACCGGTTAAATTTGCAATAAGCAAGTCACAAGTTGCAGCAACTGAAGAGTTAGCAGACACCTATTTTAAACTTCAGTGAAATCTACTCTAAGCCTTTAGCCCAATTTTCTCTCTTAAGTTTCTCTTCACCGCTTGGTGTACCTCAATTTTGCAGGTGTTGTACAGTTTTAATTAAGCAAATGCTTGCGATTTCTTTAGTAAGAAGTCATTTTCGCGAGCTCTTACAACTCATAAGGCTACTCTACTGCTTTTAGCCAGTTTATTTTTCGTTAAAATCTCATTAGATATGAAGAGGGAAGTTAGATTAGATGCTGAATCTACGTTTAGGTTAATTTAAGGTGTTTTTTTAATTTTGCTAATCAGTAGTCCTTAATTTAGCTTAAGCCAGTTGCTCAATATGCAATTTTCATGAAATTAAATTTAAAACAATACATTTCAGACAGTATGTTTTAATTCTAATTTAGTCGCGATTTGCTTTACCATTTAAATCTTTGTTAAAACTATTAAGCTACATACTTTACGCGACTACCTCAATTTTCTATCTCCAATTTCAATTCACAGCAAAGCAAATTTCGTAAGCATTTTTTGCATTATTTAGTATTAAATCGAGCATCAAGTTCAGGTTTCTTCAGAAAGCAGTCAACTTCGACAGGTTTCTAAGCTTGTCACTTTAGCAATTTAAAATAGTTTATACTCCTTAAAATCTCTTTAATCTGTAATTTCCACCGATAGCTAATCTTGGCCTACCTCCCTTTTTGTTTATATTTTAATTTACGATACCACTTATGCGAAAAGTTTAATTTTTCCAGCAAGGAGTCAAACTCAACTGTTTTCTTCTAAGCGTTCTTTGTAGATCATTCATTTTGAATGCTTTAAGTCGAATTTAATCGTATTTGAGTAATAAACTAAATCTATCAATTATCTATTTCGGATAAATCTGATACTAGTAAGTGTGTATGTAGCCCAAGTAAGTAATGAGAATGATAGGAAAAAAGTTTTGAGTGAATTTAAGAGGCGAGAGGTAAAAGTGACTTGATTGGCGAGAGGTAAAAGTGACTTGATTGTTTGTGGTGAGAGTGTGTTGGCGAGAGGTAAAAGTGACTTGATTGTTTGTGGTGATATGAATGCACATTCGAGAATTGGGAAATCAGTTGGCTAACCTGATTCAAGACTCGGATTTGTGGATCTTGAATGATGGGAGGCCAACTCGAATGGCGAATGTGGGGGTACGGCCAATGCATTAGATCTGTCTATGACAACTATTGAATTGGCCGGCCGGGTCACTTGGAATGCAGAAGAAAAGAATTTGGAAGGCCGTTCCTTGCACTCTCTCAATCTTACTTTTGTAAGTTACCTTGTCCAGAGCTGGCCACCAAACACCCACCCCGTACATGAGTACAGGTCTCACTACAGCGGTGTAGAGCCAGTGTACCAGCTCCGGCTTCAGACCCCATCTATGACCAATGGCGTTCCTACAGGAGTACAAAGCAATAGTATCTTTGTTTATTCTCTCCAACATGTTGGGCTTCCAACTAAGCTTACTGTCCAAGATAATGCCCAGATATCTAGCTCTATCAGTAAAAGCAAGTCTCGTGCCATTTAAGGTAGGAGGGACAACTACCGGGATTTTGTATTTCTTAGTAAAGAGTACCAGCTCTGTCTTGGACGGGTTAATACCAAGTCCACATTTGCCAGCCCATTTCGTAACGATGGTAAGCGCATTCTGCATTACGTCTACAATCGTGCCCAGGAATTTCCCGGTAACAGCTAAAGCTACGTCATTTGCGTACGCGATAACTTCAATGCACTCTCTCTCCAATTCAAGTAGTAACCCGTTTACCACTATGTTCCAGAGAAGAGGGGACAGAACCCCCCCCCCTGCGGAGTTCCCCTAGTTACTCGCCTCTTGATGGTGGATTCCCCCAACTTCGAGCTAACAATCCTGCTTCCCAGCATATAATTGATTAACCCTATCAGAGGAACGTCCACCTCCAAAAATGACAATCCCTCCTTGATTGCCTCCGCTTTCACATTATTAAAGGCGCCTTCTATATCCAGGAAGGCCACCAAAGAGAATTCCTTCGAATTAATCGATTTCTCAATCGTAGACACCAAGGCGTGCAGAGCAGTGTCCACAGATCTACCCTTTGTGTACGCATGCTGAGACGATGCCCACTTCCTGGCACCTATTTTATCTCTGATGTATACATCCAGCCTTTCCAAGGTTTTCAAAAGAAAGGATGATAGAGTTATTGGTCTTAGGTCCTTAGGATAGACATGTCAGCTTTTTCCCGCTTTCGGTATGAACACCACATTGACCTCCGTCCAGTACCTAGGAATATAGCCCAGCTTCAAACACCCTTTGAATATAGCTTCCAAGTAGGGAAGAATAATTACTGAGTTGTTTTGAAGTTCCGCTGGTATAATTTGATCCGGACTAGCCGATTTAAATGGTTTAAACCCCCTCAGTGCCCATAGGATCCGTTTCCTGGTTACGATATCCTCTGTGGTTACTGACAGTGATTCCTGATGATTGCTACGCACCACCAGGTCTTCAAAGCTCCCTGGGAAGTGTGTCTCGAAGAGAAGCTCCAGAGATTCTCCACTAGAAGCTGTCCAAGATCCGTCCGGTTTTATCAAAAAACTGGGACTAGATGTACTTTTGGAAACAATCTTTCTAAGGCGGGAGATTTCGGATACCTCTTCCATATTATCACAGAAGATTCTCCAAGACCTCCTTTGTGCCTTTTTAGTGAAGTTGTAAGAATGGAAAAAAATTAAAGAATGGATAGGAAATATGAATGGAGTGAGTTCCTTGGAGTATTGGATAACTCCAAATCGACCACTCCAGGAACCAACCGTGTAAGTTATAAAATGATTCAGCTGTTGAGTGAATCAGCTAAACATAATTTGCTTGAGACACTCAACAAAGTTTGGATGAGTTTAAAAATACCAGTAAAATGGAAAGAGAGTAAGGTGGTCCCAATTCCTAAACGGGATAGAGAACCGAATGTGGCATCAAATTATCATGGCATATGTATGTTGAATGTATTTATTAAATTTTAAATGGAATGATGAAAGAACGAATGGAAGCTTTTATGGATGAAAATAATTTGTTGCCAGCAACAACATTCGGATTTCGAAAGAACCACTCTGCAATCGAGTGTGTGGAAAAGTTTGTATGGGAAGTGAGGAAAGATAATGTGAAGGTAGTTGCGGTATTTTTGGTCATTGAGAGAGCCTATGATTATGTAGTTCCGTGGAAATTACAACAAATTCTTTCGAATTTTGAATTTTCACGGAAGGTATGTATGTGGATAAAAGATTTTATGAGTAAAAGAAAAATTGTTTTGAATGGAAGTGGGTATAGGTTGGAGGGCGTGGCGAATATTGGACTTCCGCAAGGAAGTAAAATATCGCCAGCTCTTTTCAACCTATACCAGCGAGATACACCGCATCAATACAGAAAATCAAATTGTTCTGCAATTTGCAGATGATTTTGTTATAATAGGAAAAGGAAGAAGTATTGATGCGGCGACTCAAAAAGCGCAAAAGGGTGTTATTGGAAAACTAAAAATGTTAAATTTAAGAGTGAATCCTAATAAGTGTGCTTATATGAGCTTTAGAATGAATAACGTAAATCTAATCATTAGAGTGGATAATAATAGAATTGAACATTTGAACACGTACAGGTATTTGGAGTGATAGGCGCTTGAATTTTGGGAAGCACATAAAAATTTTGGCAGATAACTGCAAGGATCGTATAAATGTGATTAAACGGGTGAGGAAACCTAAATGGGGCGCTCACCCCAGTGTGACTGATATGCTAAGAAAGGCCCTTATATCCTCCAAAATTGGATATGGTATTAGTGTTTATGGAAATGTTTCGAAAGGGGCTTTTAGTCAATTGATGAAAGTAGAGAATGCGTGTGCCAAAGTGGTACTGGGAGCGATTAATTCAACTCCAATACATACTCTATGGTCTGAAATGGGTGGTTCACCTCTCGATTACAAGAGATAGTGGATCACAGTGAGAGAGACAGTGCGAATGATAACGACGAAAAATGAGTTTTGGAATGAAATGGTAGTGAGACTTTAAAGTAGGGCGGTGTACAAACCAACATATAGAGCTGGCATTGCACTGGAAAATATGAATCTATTTCTAAGTACAGGCAATGCTGGTCCGCAACCCGTTCCTAATAGTCTTCAGTCGGCAATACGTGGGAATTTATGATATCGTTTATACAGATGCTAGCGTGATTAATAATGATGTTAGCGTTGGTATTTTCATGCCCAGTACGAATGTGGAAAAGTGTTTCCGAGTGGATGAAAGTATCTGTATAATGAACGCCGAATTGATTGAAATATATGAAGGCATCCAACTGACTGTGAATGAAGGGAATAGGAAGGGAATAGGAAGATAGTAATATTTTCAGATTCCCAAAGTGGTTTGTGTTTGTTAAAATGTGGAGGTGGAAGGGAAGGTAATGTGTATGTTGATTTAATTTTATTCCTATCTGTAAACGTGATGTGACCATACAATGGGTTAAAAGTTTAACGAAAGGAACGAAGTACAGATAGTTATGTAGTACTCCTTTAAGAAATCCCTTCTACAAGGAGCTTAAAGGAGATACGCGAATGTTGAGAACGATAGAGAGAATCAGGCTGAACCATGGTAATTGGAAAGAATGCTTGTGGAAACGTCGATTGAGTGAGGATAAAGATTGCGCTTTGTGTGGATGTGTGGAGGATGTTGAACATCTGATTTTGGGCTGTCCAAAATTCAGTCAATACAGATCAAAGTTCAACATCCTTCGGAATGCGAGAAATTTAACGACAGTAATGAATGAGGAAGGTTTGGTTTATAAGGAAATAAATGAGTAGAATAACAATTTAATTGCTGCAACCGTACCAAGAACTACTAGGAAGATATGTAAGGGGATTATCCAGTGCCTGCCTTCAGGAATAAAATAATTAAAAAAATAATAAAAATAAATGTAACCAAATCAAAAATTTGATAAAATTAAAATTTGATTTTTGGCAACATGGCTCGTTATTTTCGGAGCCAAGCCTAATAAAAAAAAAAAAATATCTATTTCGGATTGGAATTTAGGCCCTTATTTGGTAATTCTGGAAAAGGAAGATATACTTTTAAAATATTTTGGAAAATGTAGATCACCTTTGTAATTGTAAAATTATCTCGACATCTGCTAGAGCGATACAATTTCTTTGTTCTGTGTGTCTGCAAGATTGACGAAGCATTTACCAATTTAACTCAATTTTGTTGTACTCTCATGCGTTCGTAGATTCTAATGAAACACAATGAATTAAGCCAACTGTTTTTGGCTATTATTCGGGACTTGAAATTCCCGAAAATCGAGACAAGCCAAAATAATCGATTTCTTTTGAAGCACTCATTGAAAAGATAGTAGCCCCAATTTCACTTTTTTCTTTTCTTTTAGGCCCTCAAATTAAATAAAGCTTTCTCAAAAGTCGGTACCCACTTTCAATTTACTCTAACTAGTAATATTAATAAAACTTTAGTCTCCAAATATACAATATTACATGTTATCCAACAAAATTACCGCAATTTAAGTGCTAATAACTTCTGTAATATTTATAACTCATAATATATACCTACTCACCCATTACGTAAAGCATGTTTATACAACAAAACTATTGATTTACCTGAAATTAAAATAAAATAAAATAAATTAGCTGATTATGCCTACACATAAAACTATTCGTTTATTAGTTTATTTAGTACAAAGAAAATAATAGTTTTCGACGAGCAACTTATATGCACGCGCAGAGCAAGTGTTAAAAAAATATTTGAAACAATAAATAAAAAATGTAAGCAAAATTGTCCGCAATTGTCAGCGCGCGACGCAAATGCAACGATTTCGTCACATCGCACACAATATAATATCGTAATTATACTACATTTTTAATGTCTCGCGCAATTTTATTTCAAATTAAAATAATTTACAATTTAAACTCTGCCAAAAAAATAAAAATCACAAAATTACAAAAAAAAAAAAATTTTTTCTGTATTATAAAAGCGATGCGATTTTAATATTTTGGTGGCGCTTGCATTTTACTACATTGTGCTTAAGAAACACACGGTTGTGGGTCCTGTTGAATTTTGCCTTTTAATTAAAAGGCAAACGATGATTAGCCTGTAACATATTTTTGTGTGAATCATATAATTTTTCCGGTTGAATTTATTTATACAGTATTCCAACTACTTACGTAGCTTCGATGTTCAAGAATTGGTAATACAATTTTAGTAAATTGTGAATTTTGAACACTTCAAAGACAGTATTTAAACTTCAAACTAAATTTTATACATCTCTCTCACGCATGTTGGCGGATCGCTGCATCAACGCTCACATGTTTTACATTTTTTTTTTGGAAAATCAATGAAACAGCAGTTTAGACATTATGTATATGCGATGAGGCGAATAAATGAAAATGAGTCAGATATGATAAAAGTGTATTAGCACAATTTGGATGGTGTTTATTATAAATGGAAAATCGTATTGATTTTCTTCGTTACCTTGCAGCATTTTATTTTTGTTTGTTATTATATGACCGTATTTTTGGCATTTAAGCGATTTAAAAAAAATTTGGTGTGGAATGTGTATAACTAATACTAATTAGTGAAAGTAGGTATACACAAACAATAGAAAATACAAAAATAAAAATTGCAGTCATACAAGTTAATCCCTTAGATCAAGTCGACTAAATTCCAAGACAATGGGCATCATAAATCAAAGAGGATTTTAAAGATAACTTTGGTTCGGATTAAAATTGTTTTTAGTATATCTTTGTAGAGAGATAGCACAAACTTTTATTATTTTATACAAAAGAAAGAAAAAATTTTTAAAACACAATTCGGATGAATCACAAGCTAGAAATTCAAGCCCAAAGAATTAGCCAATTAAATTATTCCATGTCGCATGAACATAATGTTTTTTTTCTTTCTTTTTTTGGAAAATTTTATTTGTTATTCGTGCCTATCTAGACATCCCCACCTTAATTTAATGGCATCTATATTATCGCGACAACAAGAAGAAGAAGAAGAAGAAGAAAAGCATTTTTGTTTTTTCTATGATTCACATTAGTCATCCGTGATTTTATTAATCCATCCATTGTCTACCATAAATACATAAAAAAAAAAAAATTGCTTTAATGTTCGCCAGCATATCATTTACGTTTCATTCTTGATTAAAATAAATTTAGTTTGACACGATTGGTTAGAGCAAAAATTTTTATGAAATAGTTGACACATATTTAACACAAAATATTTGATTTTGCACGCAAATTTTTTGAGGCGAGCCATATTTCTACCTGTAGGTAAGTCTCTTCATGAACACATGATGATGATATTTATAGACCACACACGAGGTCAATAATTTCTAGATAATATCGATTGCTGTTGAATTGGGGAGGGAGATAATCCAGTTAAAATTTAAATTAGATCGAAATCTTATTTGTGATGTGTCATTTCAAACTAGTTTTTAGTAGTCAAAATTTAATTTTAATTTTAATATTCTTGGTTTGAACTTTGAAGTTTTGTAAAGTAGTTTTAAAATCAACTGTTGGTTTTATTTCCTTCCAAGAAGTATGTAAGTCTGAATAAAACTTATTTTTTGTAAAAAAAAAAAAAAATTTAAAAATTTAATTTCTCTTCCAACGTCAAGGTAGAGCTCCCAGTGAATGGCATAAACCCAGTGACCGGAATGTACTTGATGTTAATTTATTATGGTCGCAAATTATCATATCCTCTGCTCTTTTTCGCCCAAAAATCTGGTGCTATGTCGATACATTTTTTTGGAGAAAAATTCAGTAAAACAACTTAACATTTTTACCATTATTACCAAGAGGGAAATACCTTGAATGTGGCTTTAAAGAGCTCTCGATTTTAGTAAGAGATTATCAAGAAACTCCTTAAGTTTTTTGTCTTTCTAAGCGATTTTGAAGAGCTTTCGTTATTATTAAGAACCCAAGATTTTTGAAAAATTTGTCCGTACTAAAATTCCTGGAATTTCTATAAAATTGAGAAAGTATGTGGGGCGGCATCTCTCTGCTTCGGAAAGTACGTCAGTTCGAAACTGTTGTTTTGCACCAGAAAATTTTACGGTAGTTTTCATTAATTTTCTGATATTTGTTCCAATTGATTCTGGTTTAATTCCCTAATTCTACTTTTGAAACTATTTAAAACGTGAAGTTATCTTCTTGTAGATTCCACAGTAATCTAGCTCTTTGAACGTCCCGTTCAATACATCATCAAAATATACGTTATTTTCAATCTCTTGCGTAGCCACTGAGTTCTGATCTTTACTTTCTATGGCAATTTGCACGGTGCTCTGGAGTCGGTTTAAAAATAAAAGTGCGGTATCTCCGAAATTCTTTCGCCCAACGTTTGGACACCTAAAAAGGAGTACTTTCAGCCGCTACAGAAAAAAATCGGCTCGGCGCTTTTTTTTTCTAGGACGAAAATACGAAAAATAATATGCCTGAAGAAGATAACGCCCTTTCATGTGTGATGATGATTCTGGATATATATATACAGGGTGTCATATACATTCGCATTGGTTCATACACAGTATAATGGTCGATATAGGGTGTTCAATAAGTGTACGGCAAGTGTTGTCACTCATAAAAGCATTATTTATTATTATTATTAAAAGCATAAAAACACAACAGAAAAAATGAAAATTTAGGGAGGTTTGTAAGATCCAAAACAAAAAAACAATAGCACACATATCATAAATGAAAACTATTATATTCGCATACAGCTCGCAATAATTTGAATGAATAGTCAGGATAAGTTTTTAGTACTTTGTGACGATTCCAAGTCTTACTAAAATCTGCATGGGTCGATTCGACAGCTTGTTCGCTATAAAACCCTAGTCCTCTTTTGGTTTCGGAACAAAAATCTACTACATGATATATTATGACATGAATTTTCGGTGTCGCAGGTATCTCTCGAGTGCTTGATATCTAACCTTGAAAACTTCAATATATCTCTTGAAATTGGGGTCTAGTTTCAATGGGAAGCAAGAATCAACAACTTTCTTCAATTTTCTAAATTTCTCCACATACTTGACACAGCCAAGGCATTTCATGGCATCTAAAAATGATCCACCTTATCGAGCTAGACCTTACACGCATTTCCTTCAAATGTTGGACTACCATAGGTACACTGCCGGTCCACGTGGCACTCCCGGGCCCATTTTAGGCTGACCTCTTCATTCACCAACATCATATGATGGAAGAGGGTATTTACTGCTCCCAACAGTAAATGCAATTTTGAAGGTGGGATTATGTCGATGATCCGCTTATTTTCTTCTGCATTGAAGAGAGGTGGATGTATGCAATTATCAAATAACTTGGCTGACTTTCTAATTCCTCCTTCTGAACGCCACTTTTCGCATTTGGCGCGACAATCATTGATCATTCTGTAATTGCCCGAGTTGATTACGTTTTTTTGGGGAGCATCGCAGATGTGCACTTTACTTATAAGACCCGAAATAATATTGGCCAGCTTCAAATCCGTTGCAACTGTTCCAAGAAAGGAATTTATATCTAATGCTGACCATATAAGCGAGACATTATGGTAATTTTCCTGAGTGTTAGGGGCTAAACAAAGAATAAATAATCGTTTCACCCCAGATTCGAGGAATTTTTCAGCATATCTTGTACTTAGAAGCTTTCCTTGAGGTGCCATGGGCGGTTCATCGTTCGATGACTGGATGCAAAGAGAAAATTTTAGAAAACCACCCCCACCGTCAATTCCGAATTTGAGTTGTACATTGGAAACTTGTCGTTGCTCTATTACAACTTGAATGAAACTTCGCAGATTCTTGCAAATGACGACAAACTCTGAAGAATTGATTTTTCACCTTTAGTTGTGACAAATGCAAATACTCGTGGCTCAAAATACTCGTCAAACCGATGATTACTTTCTAATTTTTTTTTTTTTTTTTTGATAATTGGGTTCTATTATTCCTGGTGTGTTGGTTTCTGCACGGATGAAAGCAGCAATTCTCAACACTTTTCTGGTACATAAATCCATATCAGTTTGCATTTGCCGCAGGGAATTTGCCGAAATCGATGGTACCTGCGAATTCCTTGTTCCTCCAACAATATTCACGGTCAATGGTTTCCCGTGAAGCTGCGAGAGGGATATTAACCCTTCGTCACGCGAGTGTGAGCCTTCTCCTCCACACGAATTTGTAGCTATCTTATCTTTTAATAAGCGAGTTGATATAAGCTCTTTTTGTTTCGAATTGAGCCCTAATTTTTGCATGTTATTTAACAAGTTCGTGCTATTGCACACGTGATTAATTCCTCTGGCCAATAATCCTAAACATTTACCAAAACGTTTGATAACTGTTTTTTTTTTTAATTTCAGGAACCTTAGAGGCCTTTCCGCATTTTGTCTTTTTTCTCTCCTGGCGATTTTTATTTACGACCACTGGTGTCAGATTTCGCGAGAAATTTGGTACCAAAGGGCCGATAACTAACACACAAAGATAACATTGGCACTGGTCTCCTTTCCTAACAGATCTCGTGCTGTACTTCACGGACAAAAATTTTCCAATTTCTGAGAATTCACATCTTTTATCTTCTTTCAATGACTTGCCCAGGCGTAGATTACAAGCAGGGCACAGTACAACTGGCACTCTTGTATCACATTCATCAAAACCCGAGATTACTTCCATCAAGTTTGATTTCACCTTTCCTTGAATGATCACCATTTTTTTTGATTTTTTTCCACAACACAGACATATTTTGAAACGGGTTTCTTCGTGATTTCCACGCTTTTTATAATCCGGATAAAACATATCGAAAATAGAAAAATCAGCGATTTCAGATTATTGTTTACTCGTCAGAGCCTACCTGAATACTAAATGTAAAACATTGGAATACTAAATGTAAACATTGAATCTTGGCTCTCTTTCTCTCATTCAAAACCAAAACATGCCAATTTTCTTTATAATTATCTCAAGGCGATGTAGAACGGGTCTTACGAACGTCTCTAATATTATTTTTGTTGTGTTTTTACGCTTTTAGGAATCACATCCATTGCCCAACCCTTCTCGGAAACCCTATATCTATCATTATATATGTGTATGAACCAATGCGAATGTATATGACACCCTGTATATATATCCAGAATCATCATCACACATGAAAGGGCGTTATCTTCTCCAGGCATATTATTTTTCGTATTTTCGTCCTAGAAAGAAAGCGCCGAGCCGATTTTTTTCTGTAGCGGCTGAAAGTACTTCTTTTTAGGTGTCCAAACGTTGGGCGAAAGAATTTCGGAGACACCGCACTTTTTTTTTAAACCGACTCCAGAGCACCGTGTTTGGTTAATGCTTCTTGTTTCTACCTCTGTGCCATAAGTAACAGTTGTCAATTAAAAATGATGTATTGGCAAGTTTTTTAACTCTCTTGTTTCGATTCGTGGTCACTTACTATCTTCTGGTGCAATGATAATTGGCCGATGCATTTTTTGAGTATCGGTCATAAAAACAAATTTATGTGAACGGCATTTCAGAAATATTGAATATAGAGACCGTTGAGCTGTTAGATCTACCATTAGAATAATATTTAAAGATTTATTGTTGCTTGTCTTGGCGGAGGCGTCAATAACGACCCGAACATTAATTGGTTTCATTTTAAATCGTTTTTCTATCGATATTAATCGACCAACTGCTAAACCCAATGATTTTGCTAGATGTCTTGGATCTTCCCTGAACGGTAGATGGAGATTCGATTTCACAAAATGCCGCTGATTTATTCGGTGTACAAATAAATTTCCGACCTTTTTTACTGAAATAAAAGACATTCGTTTGTGTAGAAAATGAAAGCATGCTCCTTCGGAAGCTATAACCTTTGCCCATCGTTCAGGCAATAAACGGATTCCCCGAAGGAAGAAGTCTGGTGGTTTCGAGGCGATCCAGTCATCGACCCATTTTTTGACGTTTTCATATGAAGTGAAGTGCTGGTGTGGCAGGGCTGATTGCATCGACCGGAACAAGTGGTGTTCAGAGGGAGCAATGTCTGATGAATACGGCGGGTGGGGTAGAATTTCCCAGTTCTGCCTGTCCAAATAATTTTTGGCAGGTATAGCAACATGTGGCCTAGAGTTATCATGTTGCAAAATAATCGTATTGTGCCTTTTGTCCTATTCCGGTCGTTTTGCAGCTAGAGCTTGCCTTAAAGCCATCAGTTGTCGTCGATAAACTTGTCCCGTAATGGTTTCACGCTCTTTCAGCAGCTCATAATAGACGATACCCTTCATATCTCACCAAATACAAAGCATCACCTTCGAACCATGGATATTTGCTTTTGGCGTCGACGGCCCTGATTCACCTAGCTTGACCCACGCTGGTTTGCGCTTTGGATTGTCATAATGGATCCATTTTTCATCCCCAATGATGATCCGATGCAAAAACCCCTTCCTTTGTTGTCGTTGAAGCAACAATTGGCATATGGTTTTCCGACGTTCCATGTCCCTTTCTTTCAATTTGTGTGGCACCCAATTTCCCAGCTTCTGAACCAATCCCATTGCATGTATACGTTGCGAAACACATTGTTGGGAAATAATTCAACTCTTCTGCCAATTGTTTTTCAGCCTGACAAGGGTCCACATCAGGCAATTCTTCCAATTCTGTATCTTAAAATTTTCTTGGTCTGTCTTCACGTTCTTTTTCTCTTACGTCAAAATCACCAACTTTGAATCGTTGAAACCACTCTTTGCATGTTATTTTCGATGGAGCATGTTTACCGTAAACTTCCACAAGCAAACAATTTGTTTCCGCTGCACTTTTCTTCAACAAAAAATAATGAATAAAAATTCCCGTAAATGTTGTTTTTTTGGCACAAAATTCGACATTTTCAATTACATGAAAATAATTGTTGTTTAAGCTTTGAACAAATGTCACTAGTAATTATTCAAGTTTGACATCTAACCTCCAAAAAACATGAATTGCCGAATCAATAATATGCAAGCAGTGATACTAACGACATCTATCTAAAAAGGTCGGAAATTTATTTGTACACCCAATACTAAATTGGAGTGTATTTGGAGAGACATCTTCCAGCCACCACCCAGCCAAATTTCATTTGTCCTTCCTCTAAAACATTAAAAAACTGATTGGCGCCGATAAGCATGTCTACGTCTCTGTAATTATTGCGGAATTATTGCGGAATTATGTGGCTGAGGTACATTGGAATCAACCAGTTCAACTATATCTGTGCGGGGTTTCTGGCTTATTCGTCAATATAAGGCATCTAGAAATTGGAAGCCAATTTTTAAAGCTATTGGTGTTCCCATCATATCCCAGTTTCATTTAATTTCAATGTATATGTTAAATTGCCAAATTGTGGTAACGTAGATTTTTTCTGGAATGTGGCCAATTCTGGAATGTGACCAATTAAGGTGGAACTTCACTGTTTCTTGACCGAGTATGATGGAATTTGACATGATCGATGGAGGTGGGATCGTGAAATGATTTTTGGATAAAGTTCTGGAATGTGGCCAATTAAGATGGAACTTCGCTGTTTCTTGACCGATTATGATGAAATTTGACATGGGCGATGAAAATGGGATTCTAAAATGATTTTTGGATAAAGTTCTGGAATGTGGCCAATTAAGGTGGAACTTCGCTGTTTCTTGACCGATTATGATGAAATTTGACATGAGCGATGGTAATGAGATTCTTAAATGATTTTTGGACAAAGTTCTGGAATATGGCCAATTAAGATGGAACTTCGCTGTTTCTTGACCGATTATGATGAAATTTCACATGGGCGGTGGTAAAATGATTCTAAAATGATTTTTGGATAAAGTTCTGGAATGTGGCCAATTAAGGAGGTTTTGATTATAATTTATGCATTATTTATTCAATATTATTCGAATCACATAAGGTTTAAATAATTATATTCAAATTCTAAGTAAAATTATACCATAAGAAATCATGTCTCACCCAAAATAGTAAGTTAAATTTACAATCCACATCAATTTATTATAATAAAAATATAAGATAACAAAAATAATATGTTCTGAACCATTCAAAATATATCACTAATAAAACATAAAGGAAACAAAAATAAAATAATTATCAAAAATTTTAGCATTGTAAAATTCTAAATGTTACCTAATTTATGCATACAAAGTTTCAATAATTCATATTTGTGTGATATTTGGGGAAACAATCAATATGTAAAGAAACTTTGCATTCGTTACACATATATACTGTATCCTTTCTTATGTTATGGGAAGCACAAACCCGGCATCTTCTTCTGATGCGCTTACTTGTGGTTGATATTTTTATAATATGATGTTTCTTCAGATTCGTGGATAGCCTTTGTAAAGATGAAGTCACTGACGCAGATGGTATGGTCGATTGCGAACGACTTTACGTTGTGTGCGATTGTGTGGATGATTGTGCAGAATAATGTGATGTGGATACCTGTATCTCATCTTCATAGCCTGTTTCCCTTTGTTCTATCCATATCTTTGCGAGATTTAACAAAAAATTGTAAAACTTAAGTTTACGCCCAGGATTTAGGCTTTCGTAAATCCTTAGGGAATTAAAAATTGCACAATTTATTAGGTAAAAGGCAACTTTTTTTGTCCTCTTCTTGGTTTTGCAAAAGATGGGATAGTAGGATAGGTATTGATCTGCACGATCAACACCTTTCATGTACATATTATAATGTACGATTGACTATGGTTTTTTAATAGATTGCCTAGTTTTTCTGCAGGTTTTGTTTGTGTCTACGATATTTGCGTTGTGAATTGTGGAGATCATACGAACTTCTATCTTTTTAACGTTTTTCCAAAGTTGTACTAAAATATGTCTTTTACGCTTATATCTTGAATCATACATGTTAAGCCTTGCTTCTTTTAAACATTTTGGAAGCCCACGGCTTGGTCTAACTGTACCGCAAATCCTTACTTTCTTCAAAAATAAGTCGTTTGCAAGTTTAGCGCTGTTATAAAAGTTATTCATGTAAAGATGGTGCCATTTGTATAAGTGCGGTGCCATTAAATCCATAACTGTATCTTTTAAAGGTACCCCAACACCCGAATACAGTTTAAATCCACAGATATACCCAGTAAAGGGGTCGCAGACCATTCTGACCAATATGCCATATTTGGTAATTTTGCTTGAGTTGTACACTTTCATTTTTAGTCTTCCTCGCCATAGAATCATACCCTCATCAAGTGATAGATTTTGTTTTGGCTTATAAACCTCTCTGAACTTTTCTGAAAAATAGTCGATAATTGTCTGCACCTTCGATAATCGACTGGAATTGATTTGAATGGCTTCATTATTTACCGAAGTGTAAAAATTTCAAAATTTGAAAAAACGGTTGCGAGGCATTGTTTTCGAAAATATTCGCGATTAGTAGACCAATAATCACTCAATTTACTTTTCTTTACTAATCTCATTATAATAACAAGACATATAGTAACCACATTTTTAATTCGGGAACTGTCACATAACACCATTTTTTAGTTTTTTGGGGTAATTTATGGGCGTTGAAATTTTGGTGATAGTAGCGATTTGTTTCAGTTGAAATCGTTTACAACAAATCATCTCCAATAAACAGGCTCACAATATCGCCTATGTTATTTTTATGTGGATTAAATGCTAGTCCTGGGTTACCTTCAAATGGCAGATTATTTCGGGTTGGTCATCATCGCTCCAGTCGGACTCAACATCGTCTTCCTCTTCAGAATCGCTATAAACTACACGTAGAACACGCGGACGACGCCTTGTAGAAAAAAAATTATCAGAGCCACTTTCACTGCATTATCACCAGTGTCACTATGGTCATAATCGTGAGGAATATCTGATAAAACATCTGCACAATTTTCTTCTAAAAATATATTTTCGTCTTCGTTATCCATTTTTATCGGTATTTAAATTCAAAGTATGAAGCAAACAGTCAATTTAAATTTTTTGATAGCTCCACTACAAATAAACGTATTTTATTGCAATTCACGCGACATTTTATCATCAACTGAACTAAATAGCTTCAATTTTCACAAAATACGAAATCATGTTATTCTAATTTGAACTGCATCTACATTTGAGCATATTTTTTCTGTTTTGTGTCGTATATCTGTTGTTGATTTGTTTTTCTCTTTCGTTTCACATAGTTTTTCGTTTTTTTTTTGCGTTTAGAAAAAATATCGCCATTTAGAATTAGTTTGTCGATGTTTTGCATACAATTAGTAGTAAACATACATTTACATATGTAATTTTGTTTAAATTAGAATATTGTTTTTGAATATTTATTTTAATTTTGAACGAAGTGCCTTTTTATTAAAAAGCGTTACAAATGGAAAAATATTTAAATTTTATACCACAAAAGCATAATGATGCAAATAGGCATCATGTCATAAAATCAATTTTCCGGGAAAACTAGCTGCTTCCAACCATTTTTACTTTGAAATTCGTTTCAACCAAATACATCTTTATAAGAAAAAATATATGTCAATTAAAAAGAAAAAATCATGCATTAAAGGGTTAAATACGACGCTGCATATTTTCTAGAACATCGCATTTGCAGTTTTTAGCGAGAGTCAAAGTGCTTTACATGATTACATATCGCAATATGATTATTCCATATATGACGCCAATTGGCGTTTCCGGTCGTTAAAGTGTTAATAGAGTGGCCAAAACGTTGAAAGTATCCAGAGCAAATAGAGTTTTCGATAAGAACGAGCAAATAGTGGCAATTATTAGACCTTTGGAAATACTTTTTAGCAATCCATAATTTTTGGTTGTGGAGCTGTATATTAAGGCGGAAGCGAATTAAAAACCTTATATTCGTCTTGTGATATATAATTACCCGATTGTATTTTTTCGCTAATAGTTAGTAACCCTCACGTGACCAAAATCCAGGTATTCTCCCATGAAAGTTCTGCAAAGTTTTTCGAATGCTGATTTCATATTAAATCGTTTTTCTATCGATTTTAATCGGCCAATTGCTAAACCCAATTATTTTGCTAGATGTCTTGAATCTTCTCTGAACGGTAAACGAATCACATATCTTCCATCTGGAGTATTCAAACCAGATATAGATTCAATTTCCCACAATGCCGTCCATTTTTTCAATTCCAGCCATCACTCAGGCATGCTTAGTTGAGGCGGCAGGTAATTTAAAAAATATTTACTACGGAAGTCATGAACCTACAGAATTAATAATTCGGTAAGGTTTGGTCAAAATTTGATTTTTTTTTTTTGGGGTAACAAACTGAAACTGTTGCAGTTGATATCTCGGCTCCAAAGTCTTAGAAGAATCAACGCTATTAATTCCCCCAGAAAAGCCTAGTACTTCGAATCCAGACTTACAAGCGACCTAGTTAGTAATATCAAATCTAGCGCTAGGTTCGGAGCGACAACCATCTCTGAAAAGCGAAATCAGCGAGTCAGCGAAATGAATTTGGTGAAGTTTAGGAGGGGCAATACTTAATCTGACGTATACATCTAAGGCCAGAATGGACTTCTTAGTTAGAAGTGGAGTGGTAGTTAATGAGTAAACGTAAACCTCTGCCTACGATAGTTAACGAGTAAACATGCTTCAATAAAAGAATATTCTGCTCCGCTTCATCAGTCCGAAACAATTATTCAGATTCGCGGATCATGGTCATTCCAAGGTCAAATAAATATCATCAGTTAATTTATTTCAATAACACAACTCAATTTCTTCGAGATATTTGACCAGTCTGAATATTTTTGGATATTCGATATAATCTTTTGCCTGTTCGCAAAATCAGCTTCTTTCAATAGACTTTCGCTGGATTTCAGGTCACAAATAATGACATTAAATAATTTTTTTAGTTAGCGATGCTTTACTTTCTGTTTTGTTTGTTGGTCATCTTATTTATTACCTTTGCTTCTGCTAAGTAGCTCTTGTCCAACGACTAAAATTGCAGCATCTTCCTTGATGTTCGTTGAATTATTTTTCTAAGCAGATTTTTATAAATTTGGGTTCTGTTTTGTTAATAGATGCAAAATATTTTCGTAAGCTACCAAAAAAAAAAAAAAAAAAAAATTCTGACATAAATTCAAACAGCCGAAAAGCCCTACTTACCGAAAAGCTTACCTTAAACTAAGCAGATGAGAAATGCCACCGATGCAAGTGTACAGAGCGTTTATAGAGACAGGATTAGTCAGAGGTAAATAACATTTTGAACTCTGTGTAACAAACAACATTGTAATAAATAACACGGGAATATTGCGACCTTTATATTGCCGTTACGAGCGAGATGCTGTAAGAGCTACCTAGATAAAGGCGTTATGTCTTAGGAACAAAAATGAAAGGAAGTTGTGTAGGAGTCTCCCACTGGGATGAGACAATATTCAAATGGAAAAAATTAAATTTCTTCAGCATTTTCCTCCCTCAGATACGTGACGTCCTGTAAGTTTGAACCTGTTATTTTGATAACTATTTATCACGTTTTATTTTGAAAAAAAAAATTTTTGTTATTATTTATAAGAATATTTATAAAACACATTAAAAAAATATTAATTTATAAACAATTAAAAAATAATATACAATTTTTTTCAAGAAGACTTTCTTATTGTGATATATTTATTTTTAATATTTATAATTTATAAATATTTAATTTTACAACTTTTTCTACAGTTTTGTGTTGTAAAATTAAATAATTATAAATTATAAATATTAAAAATAAATATATCACAATAAGAAAGTCTTCTTGAAAAAAATTGTATATTATTTTTTAATTGTTTCTAAATTAATATTTTTTTAATGTGTTTTATAAATATTCTTATAAATAATAACAAAATTTTGTTTTCAAAATAAAACGTGATACTAATGTGATGATATAAGCCGCAGAAAATGGTAAAAATGGGATTATATCATTCAGCAATAGTGTGTCAACTTTAGGTTTAGATAATCTAACTTAATTTTGGGTTTAGTAAACATTTTGCGAATAAATGTTTGTATACAACAAATACAAGAGCTCATGAAAGAATAAATCATTTCGAAACGTTGATACTTGACTACAATGTTTTTTTAAGATTATCTAGGCGTGTTAATAGCATGTGTATATATGTACCAACATTATGGTTGAGTGCGTTTATGTTTCCAAAACAATCAAATTAGATTTGGAATTGATTTGTAACATTCTTATCACAATTTTTGTTGTGTGATATTTAGGTACACTACGGAAATTCAGAATGTCAATAAATCGCATGTTTTGAAAATTCAAAATTTCATTCATAATTTTTAGCACAAAATCCATTTTTACGTTTTATTACAAACAAACAAAGGGTTAAGTTAATAATCAATTTCAACAATAATTACATTTTATTTAATCAATCAATTCTGGTTGAATAATTTTTAACAAATACAAAAAATATTTTGTATATCATCCAAAAATTAATCGTGCGTAATTAAAGTAAAGTGAAATAGACACCCAATCAATCAAAATGGAACTCCAAATTGCATACGAAGCCGCGCGCGCCATAAAATACCGATGGCATTTATGAATCATAATTCCATCAAAATACCTTCAACCAAACACACACACACACACACCTTTTCCTATATACTTATGAATTTTTTATTTTTGATCGCATCTCTTATGTTCATTGAACCCAAATCATTAAAAATCTAAAAATAATTAAATTTCAAAGTTAACCAATTTCACTTTTCGCTGCGCGCGCGGTTTATGTGTATACACAAAATCAATTCGTATAAATTAAAAATTTGAAGGCCACACAAAAATGGGTATCTCTCTCTATATCTCAATTATATTACATTGAGTGCGCAAACTTTGATAAATTCCAAGTACAATGAAGGTGAGAAAATCACCGCGCACATGATTTGAATTTCCTGATTTCGTAATAGGAAATATCATGTTTCTCTAATGCGTCTCGTACATCCTTGACCGAACAATCGGATTTTGACGGTTAGCAAAATAATGTAAATACGAGGCCATATCATTTCAGTTAGAAAAAAAAAACATCAGTACGCAAATACATTTTATGCGCTTACAGTGTGTGTACAATCGTGAAGATATGTCAATCAAAACCAAAACCAAAAAAAAAATCTTTTTTCAATGAAACGAGCGCGAAAAAATATTAAAATTCAATTAACTGTATGATAAATAGATGCGAAATCATTCATCACATGTTTGGCATATTTATTATGCGGTGAGATGGCGCAGCAGTAACCCCGTGCACGAGAAATGTATTTTTAGGAAAATGGGTCAAATTATTATTATTTTTGCATCACGATTATTATTATTATGGCGGCGGCGGCGGCGGCGTCATCTGAGATGTGCGCGGGCGTATTTTAACGTGAGTAGACTTTTTTTATTTTTTGCTATTAATTGCAAGTACATCAGATAGAGTATCACAAATGCTTTCAAAAATTTGTAAATATTTAATGGATTATTATGAATCCATTTGCTGTTATTTAGTTATGCTTTGATACGAATTTTAGATGCCGGCAGTATTATCTACATTCAATTTTAGATTAGATTTCTTGTGAACAAACTTTGAATGAAATATAATAATTCGAACAATACCTAGAGGAGAGCAATGCAAAGCTAATGGAAATATATCAAAATAATTTCAAGTTACTTCTAAAATGACGCAAATACAAATTTACAAATTTTTAAATATTTATTTTAAAAAGGTTTTGGCTCACTAATACCTGTCACGGATGATTCCTTCTATAATAGCTTCATTATCGAAATTCAACAGTTTCAGAAAAAATTCGAAGTTATGGAAAATCTCCAAAAAGTCGTCGAACTTTGAAAGAATTTGATTATCTTGAATATTTTGCAATTAGATCTTGACAAACTTTGAGTGATGGTCTGATACTTCGACATATATCTAAATTGGCTAATTTGAACAAATAACTGAGCTTATTGCCCATTTGAAAATCGTCTTATAAAATTTTATAAGGTCAAAAGCAGAATGTCTAGTTGTTTCAATTTCACAGAATTTTTCAAACTCTTTCTTATGTCCCTTCTGAAAATTTTTTCAATTTCAATTTTACGAAATATTTGAAATTTGTGGCAAATTTTTCAGAGTTCAAAGCTTCAGAAAATTGTCGAAGCGCCATTTATAAACGGTAGGAAGGAAACCCTAATTTTAATGTTTTTGCGGTTAGCATTTGAGACTACTATCACCAATATCTTACAATTTTTGAAAACACAGTTTGGTATAACAATGTGCTTTAAAAAACTATTAGACGATGACCTTGAAACACCCTGTCAAGGTTAACTGCAAACATAAATTAAAAATTTGTGTTTTTCAGACATCACAAACATTTATTTGTCACGTAAACAGTACCATTCAACAGATTGAGTTAAACTTTTATCTAGTTACACTTTTATCTAGTTCGTATTAACCGTCAAATTACATCAATGGTAAGTATTTTCCCTGACCTTGGTTTTAATTGATGCTGGTTTTTTTTATTTAGCTTAAGATTAGTACACGATTAAATCGATATTGAAACTAGATACCTAGAAATTAGCAACATTGTCGCGTTTGGGTCCAAATATTACTCGTATGACTCTGTTTATTAACCTTCCCCTCAATTGAATACTAAAATTTGTTGTGAGGACAAAATTTCCTATGATAGACTAGCCTAATTTCCCATCGCCACTATATAAAATTTTTTCTAGAATTCGATAACATCAATCGAATGGAATAAATCGCAATCACCAAATTAAAGCAACGCTAGATGATACGTCATTTTAAAATGATTTATTTGACGCACCTTAAATGACGCAACAAACAAAATGAAGCGGGGGTAAAAACGCATTTTAAAATAAAGGATTTAATAAGTAAAGGACAACTTCTTTCGGATAGTTTAAAATTAAGATTAAGTGCGTCATTTTGCAACTTGTTAAAATAATAATAATTTTAAAATTGGTTAAAGATATAAAATTTCCTATTATTTTTATATCTTAACAATCTTAGTTAGTTATTTGACATAAATGTTTAAATTTGAAAAAAAAAAAAAATCCTGAAAAAAATGACGCAAGTCAAAACGAAACGGTTTAAAATGAGAGATTTAACGCAAGAGACAAGCAAATGTCAAAATGACGCATTTAAAAATGCCGCAAGGTAAAATGAAGGACAAAATTTAAAAAGTTTAATTTTTTCAGGCATATTAGAGTGTGTCATTTTGAATCTTGTGAAATTTTAAAATTTGTCGCGGGGGCAAAATTTCCTATTATTTTGAACTTAAAGTCATTTTAAAATTTGTTGTGCTCACATTTGTGACACGCAAAACATTATTAACGCCGATTCCCATCCCTAATACATAAAACATTTCTAAATTTAGAATTACATTTTAAAATTTGTAAAATTTGATAATATCCTACCGAGGGCACATTTTTAAATGAGACTAATTTCGAAAATACGAATTCAAAGACAGGTTCTTTTCGAATAGTCCACTAACTAAAATGCGTCGTTTAGCACCTTGTGAAACTTAGAAATTCGATATTAGAAAGGCCGAACATTATTTTTAAACGTTAATAATGAAATATAAATTTAAGGGGCCTACGGCTAGGGAAATTAAAACCGATTAATTACAGACTAATCGAAACGCCTCGTGTTTGATTCAACGTTATTTTCCGCTTACCGTTGGTCAGTGCTGGACTTGATTGTTTTCGTATTTCAGAAATCCTATTTGCGACGAATTCTTGTATTTTAGGGACGACCTTTAATCCACGAAAGCGTGATCATTGAATCTGTCAAAAATGACATCTCTATATCTTGGATGTGTAACGCTTCATACACCTGTTTCATTAACTTAGTGAGCAATAACGCGCCGCATAACTCGAGTCGTGGAATCGCCAATATGTTTTTTATCGGCCCTACTTTGGTCTTGGATGCAACAAGAGTCACGTTGATATCTCCAACGTTGTTCATGCTCCTAGCGTAGACGACTGCTGCATAAGCTTTTTCAGACGCATCGCAGAATCCATGTAAACTGAGCGGTGATTGACCATCGAAACAAAGCCATCTAGGTATAGATATTAATTCTAATGAAGGAAGTGCAATTTTAAAATCCTGCCATTGCGTGGCTAGTATCTGAGGTAATGTTTGATCCCAAGAAAGGCCTGCTACCCAAAGGTCTTGCATGATTAGTTTAGCTATTATAGTAACTGATGCTAACCACCTCGAGAATATCCGTAATTTATAAAAGGAAGTACGCATAACGTTAGGTTTATGGCAAGGTTTATGGTTCTTGTAATATCGAGATTATCTGAGTGTCCAAAACCTCAATTCAATATGAGAAGAATTATTCGGGATTTTCGGATTACTCTACAATTCTAAGATTATCCGAGATTTTGGGCATTGAGTTGTTGAGCGGTATCGGAGAAGTTAAGAAACCTCGTTAAAATGCATCGCTTTTGTAATTACATTAAATATTGTAAATTGAGGCAAACCAGTTGTATTTTAAAATAAAGAAAATTCAACGTTTATCAACGGGCAAGTTTTGTCGTCTTGCAGGAAGGGCTTTGTAAATATATTTTTTGATACCGTTAAGCGACTCGGAAAAAATACCCTAGGATAAAAATCCAGGTTTCTAGAATCCGCCATCACTTTAAAGAGTTTCATTCATTTTGAACAACACTTCACATTAACCTTTATGCGAGGCGTAGAAAAATAAACTGCTATTACAAAATTAATAGTTAATAAAAAAAAACATAAAAACTTGATAATAATTCAATACTAAGCATTTTGCTACGTACTTGAATATTGATTAATTGGGTTCGAAAGGGCAAGGCAATTTAAGCAGACTTTGTGCCATTTAAAATTCTTAAATCTCATGGAATAGTTACAGTAACTCACAGAATGGTACGTGTTGTTGAAGGTTACTCGGTAATTGATAATTCACTTGCAGTTTGTGATTCATTAAACATTTCGCAGATATCTGCTAAGAACGTGAGATTAGTGATCTATTTTGAATTTTGATTCAAGACTGAAGGAAGGAAAACTTTTGAAATTTCTGCTCTGCACTGAGCCACAGTTTATTACCATTTTCAAATTGTGAAACATCCACCAGATTTACCTTGGACACGATTTCCAAAACCATCGTTACAAATGGAAAAATGGACCCGATCTGTTTTCATGTTAAATAACTCATTTGAATAATTCAGTTGGAGAAACTGTTTTTAAGAAACACTGAAGTATACTAATAAAGCCCACAAATTTAAGGGTTCCAAAAAATACTTTTCAAATTTATTCATGTTTGTATAGAGGAAGGCACCAATACTTCAGTTTAGCACATCTCATTGTAATTCTCAAGTGGAGTGAGACCAAAAGATGAACTCAAACGTTTGAATTCAATCTAAATAAGTTTCAGTGGCCAAGGCGGAGGAGGCGGAGGCTGCAGCTAGGTACTTTGGACATTTACGACGATGCAAATTTTATTTTAATACGTCAGAAATTTTAGAAATTTATAAAACTCAGAACCGAGCGTACGGAGTGAGACCAAAAGATGAACTCAAACGTTTGAATTCAATCTAAATAAGTTTCAGTGGCCAAGGCGGAGGAGGCGGAGGCGGAGGCTGCAGCTAGGTACTTTGGACATTTACGACGATGCAAATTTTATTTTAATACGTCAGAAATTTTAGAAATTTATAAAACTCAGAACCGAGCGTACCGGAATGATTTCAGATTCTAACATCTCCTCTATCCTAGATTCTCCTTCGGTGCCGAGAGAACAGTTTAGAGGTACAATCTTGAACTAAAATTTGCAAAAACAAGTAAGTTGTAAAATTTTATTTTTCCTTCGGAGCACATCATTTGTGGAATGGACTGGATGTTGAAGCTTTCTCCGTGGCTTAAGATTTAAAGACATCCAAACTCAATACCAAAAATAGAATTATTGAAGACTGGATACCCGATCCTTTATAATCTCCTTTTATAATTAGGTCCTTGGTTCTTTCCTTTCCTTTAGTAATGCTGTGTCTCGTTGCGTTCAAAAATTGCTAAGCGTTGACCACACCTTGACAAGTAAATAGTTCAAAAAATTATCAAGTAAAATCTTGGAAAATACAAGTAAAAGCATTTATTTTTTTGTACAAGTAAGCAACGTTAGTTACACTCTCAGTATTAAAAACAGGAATTATTACATGAGTTAGTAAAGAATAGGCTTACTAATATCTTAAGCGTGAAAAGAGTATCAACAAATGCCATTTAAAATAAAAATAAAAAATTCAAACATAAGAAAAGCGCCAGTCACAAAGAAGCTTACCGAAATTGAAAATTAAACTACCTAATACTCTTTAAAAATCTTTGAACCCTCTAAAGCAAATTTTTTTTATAATTTTGAAACCGAAATAGATTTGCAGATCAGGGGAACTCTCCTGTAAATCTCTGGTTAGCTTTGATAGATTTCCAACTTTCTTTATTCTGTCCAAGAGTTTCCTACATTATGTTGGCACTGTCAGTTGTAAATATTTTAAAATCGGTAACATGCATTTTGAGTTTTAAAGCACCACCTAAAAATAGCCGTAGGAATTACACGAATGGATAAAATTGTTAAATGAACAACCGTTGTTTTCCCAAAGAAATGAAATGAAAAACAACCCTATTTGTCCAATAGTGCTTCAATTTCCGAAAAGATTATCGCTGGATCTCAAATTGGGTCTTCGTATTTCCCTGTTAACTCAGCCCAACCACCCAGCAATAAAATGCAAAAATCCAGCGACAGCTGAGTTCTTTTTTCATGAAACCTTCACATTTCCATGAGTATCATTCACAAAGAAAAAAATTGTCTTGAACAAAACATTTTCAGGATGCCGAGGACGACCTGAAACCGATTATGATGTGTACGATGGAAATGAGATCCTAAAATAATATTTGGATGAAGTTCTGGAATATGGCCAAGTAAGAAGGAACTTCGTTGTTTCCTAACCGATTAAGATGAAATTCGATATCTACACCGAAAATTTTATTCTGAAATGATTTTTACATGGAGTTCTGGAATAAGGCCAATCAGGAAGGGACACGGTTGTTTCTTTACCGATTTCATGTCGTATTTATCGAATTTCATCGGTTTGGAAATAACCGAGTTTCTTACAAATCGGGCGTATTTCAGAACATAAAATAAAAAAAATATCACTTTAGAGTCTCATTTCGTACAAATTTGATATCGGCATAATCGGTTATAAAACTGCCAAGTTCATTGGCCCTATTCCAAAATTTCATCTACGATTTCCACCGTACTTGGTCAATTTCATCATAATCAGTTAAGAAATATCAAAGTTTCGTCCTAATTAGCCAAATTTGCTACAATCAGATGTAAAGGATAGTCGGAAATAAGAGGCATTCCTGTTCCGTTATACAGTCAAAATAGTATGTACATAAAAATCATCGAAAACTAGGAAATCCCCGGATCTCCCGCTATCCCGGGAAACCAGGATACCGTTTTTTATTCCAATAATGATGAACGATTGTGATACTGAAATTATTGTCGTACGCACCGCAATAATATTCATATTCAGCGATCATTTCGTATATGCCCGGTCATTCGAATATGACAGATTATGCCAATTTCGTTGACACTGTGAAATCTAAAATTGCTTGCTTTCTGCAACCGGAGCATGATGGAATTTGCATGACTATAAGAGAAAATTTCAAGGAAGAGAACGATTACCCCTTCTTCGATGTATTTAAATGGTCGAACTTGAAATAAAGTTCTGGATACTTCACAATCTATTTGCTGATTTGTTTGAGAGCGTATATAATTGAAAACCAAATCTTCGTAATTCTAGTAACGTTGTGAGGAATTCGAAATTTTGAATGTTTCATCTGGAAGTTGAGATTATGTTTTTTGGACTGGCTAACCGGTAGTGCAATTGCACGCTTAATTTCCATTCTTTTTAATAGAATCCGTCATGCGAAGAGATATTTTCCTATTCTATGGAAACGGTTACTTATTAAGCCGATCTTCAATGTTTGGCTATCGTAGTAATATCGATAACTACAGAGGTATTTGTATTTTTTCTATTTTAACAAACCTTTCGAGAAACTAGCGCTAAGAAATTTATTTTCGCGAAGCAGTACAGTTTGTTCCCTGGTGGCAGATCAACTGTTACTAATTTATTGTTGCTTGCTAAGTACAACTCGAATGCTCGGCCAAATGGTAATCTGGTGCAGCTTTTTACACAGATTCTAGGAAGGCCTTTGACAAAATCGGTTATGAATTACAAAACTTTGTCCCTTGAATTGTAACTTGTCTTTACCAATAGATTTTAGCATCAGCCAAAACCATAACATATTAAGGTTTTTGGCTTCTGGCAACAATTCGAGCTTCCTCCGTTTGGATTTTTTGTCCCCGAACCACTGAGTCCACTTCGTAACACGTTGCTTCTTTTAAGTCGTGTGAGCTTCATTTTGTTCGAAAAACATGGACTTTTTGACGTTTATACGGATAGTTGTTAAGGTTTCCTTTGGCTATTTTTCGAATTGTTTCGCGATTTACTTGAAGGCTCCTGGCTACATTACGCATATTGCTTTGCGGATTTCGGATGACTCCGATATTTGATTATTTTGAGGAGCGGTGGAGTATTAACGGTGTGTGGACGCCCGCTTCCTGGATGGTCCGAAGAACAATCTAACTACCTGTACCGTTTTATTGCTTAGAAGACCGTTGAACGTGAAAACAAAAATAATAAATCCGGTATACGAAACGCCATTATATTTTCTTAGAGATAGAATTCCAATCGTAAAAATTATTACATTTCTGAAAAATACAATCTATTCTAGGGAGGCACCCCAAATTTCAAACCGATATGCTATGTAGTTTTGTTTTGGAAGCTATAGAAATAATTGCGCAAAAAAACGGTTCCGCAAACCGAAGAAAAGTTAAAAATAATTATGACGACTAGGCTCCTTCACGTTGCAAGTTGTTTACTGAATTTCAGTCACACCAGTACGAATGACGTTCCGCGCTCAGGACGCCCTCTCGTTGAGGTCACTGCTGAGGAAATGGTAAAGACAATCCTAGATGTCATGTTGGCCGATCGCAGAGTGAAGATTAGAACAGTGGTAAAAAGGCAAAGATCCTAAAAGAACTTGTATGGAACATCCTACATGAACATTTAGACGTGAAAAAGTGCCCTTCCAAAACGATAATACAATACACCGTCTCAGACGGCAGATTTGGTTCCTTGTGACTTGTTCGTGGTTCTAAACATGAACAAATGGCTGAGCGGAAAGAAGATCACACCGTAGCAGGTGGCCTATTTTGCGGAATTCAACAAATCGAATTGTTTCAGATTTCTTTAAATATTGTTGAGCCTGCATATATTGATCTAAGAGAAGCCTACTTTGAAAAATAATTCATTTTATCATTAAAAAAAGTGGCTAACATTTTATTTATTTATTTATTTATTTATTTATTATTAACTGATTAATTTAATTTATTTTTGGCAAACTCTATTTTGAGCAAAAGCTCATTTACAAGAGAGTGCACCAAAACAAACAAACTCCAAAAATATAATACAAAAACGTGAACTATTCCTCTACAATTGTGGTGAAGCGCAAGTTTTCATTTCTCCACTAGTAACTGCAGTTTCTCCGTTGAAAGTGTAGGCTAATGTGCGGGCTGTGGAAACAGCATATTTTGGACTGTTTTACCTTATCTTTAGTCAATATCATAGCGTATATTCGCTCAACTCTGGTAGCCATCAATTCGAATAACATTCCCTGCTTTTCCAGCATCTGGATGTATCTGTAATATTTAGACACATCAGCGATGACGGGTTCACAAGTTACAACAATTTTGGAATCATAAACGTTTTGTATAATAACAAAAATACGATTTTAATAATAATTAGTTTTAAGGAAAAATAAAAAAAATATATACGACCATCTGACTCAAAAATCAGAGCCAACATTTCACTCTACTATCTTTAAACAACTACCGGCTCCTTTATGGAGCCTCCACAGGTTGCACGATAGACTAAGCGATTTTTTCAATACTTTAAAAAATCGCTTCTCGACACACATCACTTGTCGCGTGCACTCTGGCCGCAGCCTTACCATCAGCAACAAACTTTATCGTAATTTAATTAATTTTTAACTTTTCAGTTTTTCCGATAGTTTGTTAGAATGGTTGAGTATTCGATAAAATAGCAAAATATCCGAGTACTCGGGTATTCGATAATCCAGGTTAGATACCTTAAATCGATCTCATCTTCTTATGCCTTGTTCTCATTTTTCTTTCATTATTTGGAGTGATGCAATGGGCCAAGTATGCTTACGTGCCAATTTAAAACGTTGATTCATTTCTGTTGCTAAATAAACAGTTAGTTATGTTTTCAGCTCATGAATTATTCAATGTACAAATTACATAGACCAGAATGAGTGAACAATATACTAAGCGTCATATGGGGTTTGTGGTCAAATTGTGTTTATCGCTGATAACGACTAAATTGTTTATCATATTTAAAAAAAAAAAAAAATAATCTTTTGGTAAAAAAATGTATGCTTTTTATGACCAAAATTTTATTGTTATATAAATGTTAACAACCGAATGACTTGAAAATATTTTTTAATTTACATAATGAATTAGATGATTATAATAGATAACTGATAAAAATATAGTATATTAAGCTCTATCTACAGAAATATTTCAAGAATTTCGGGAAAGTCTATTTTACAAAAATAAATCGTGTTGTTTATGTTTATGTACGGTTAAACCATTAGTTAATAAATAAATTAAAACAAAATTGCAACCAAGTGATAATGCAATAAGCAGAAACGTGCCCAATTAACACACGTACACTAGGTTTAACCAAAATGTAATATAATTAATATTGATTATAATTTAAATGTAATTAATTTGCTCCCCACCTGAGAATCCAACTCTTTGATTGGTACTGCAAATACAAATACTTGTCCAGCTACCTATAAATTGTAGAAAAAAAAAAGAAAAGAAAAGAAAATGTTTTATTGTATAGAAGAAAATTGTCTATATATTCTACTCCATTCCGTTCTTGACCTCAGATAATTTATTTATATAAAACACATTCAATTTACATACAACTCAAAATACGATTATATATTTACTTCGCGCACTATATCGCGACATATACAACCTATCTAATTAAAATATAAATAAATTCCTTTTTATTTATAACAAAAACATAAAAATATCAACAAATTCTTTTAACATCTCTCAGTTTAACTTTAAAATTAAAAATAAATGATAAATTTAAAATTTCTAATTCTAATTATAGCAACACATTTTCCCTCTCTCTTAAGACTGTATTCGCGTACACTTTGTGAAATTTTCGCGCACAATTAAAATTGTGTTACGTATATTTGATTTTTTTATTATTGAAACCAAAACAATAACAACAATACAGTCAAATTAAATTATTTTTAATTTAGAGAAGACAATAATATTTAAGATCTTAGATGACAATCAAAAAGAAGATTTTAAATACAATCATATGACAATATTTTATGGCGCCATAAATTCTATTTAATGTATCTGTATGTGTGTATAGTCAAATATATAAAAGTGTAGTGTGTGTGTGTGGCGCAAAATAAAAAAATTTCGCTCAATTGAATTAATTAATTAATTAAAATTAGATAGATTGAATTTATAATTTAAAATCGTAATTGATTTAGAAATGTTTTTATGCCAGACAGGTTTAAGCAAAAAAAAAAAAAAAAAAAAAATCGACGAAATAGAGCAGCACGTCTCGTAACATAGATAACTCAAATTACTTGGAACCGCCACAAAACCGATTATGTCAAGTGTGTTAGATTAGTCAACCGGATAATAACAAAGTCCGATTCTACGAATGATTAATTTTCGATTACAATATTATAGTTCCAAAATTTCTTGGGAAAATTATTTATTATTTATATTCAAATATTGTGTGTGTACAATTTCTAAGTTGTAAACAAGAAATTCTACGAATTTAATTTACTGTTCAAAATCGCATACAATAATATTTAAATATAGCCGCCAAACATATTGACTAATTCTCAAATTTCAAAAATATAACTTGTATAAATAAAAAAAAATTAATTAGCTACTCATTTTCCAGGAAAATATGCAATCCGGTTGCATTAAAAAAAAAAAAAAAAAAAAGTTTGTTTAACTCATTCATAGATGTCACCAGGATCAATAAAATATTTTGTTCTTGCCGAAGTATGACTGGTTTTGGATTGTTTGACGCATTGCAGTTTCACTTTATTCAGTTCGTTAAGCTGTATTACATGTAGTATATTACCATCCCAGGTAGATTCAGAGCTGGAGGCAGCGATACTTTCTTCCAGAGCATGCAACTATTTTGAAATACGAATTTGGTCTGTACAATTCATCTGTGGAGTATTTCGATGCACAGACGAATGCAGGGATGCTTCTTTGTTTGGATCGAATGCCCTTTTACAGCTTCCAATGGGTGAGGAATTCAAAAGGAATGAAAATTTGATCAATACTCAGCATAACGGTCATGACTCATGATAACGCCAACAAGTTCCACAATGTGGGAGAAGTTTGAAAAAAGTAAGAAAGAAGAGGTTACGCAACAGAGTGGAGAAATGCCGGTCCATTGTGACTGAGGTCGATTAATTGGGTTATATAATAGATGCAAAAGATATCCGTCGCTGAGGAAGTCGAGTAAGAGCCATCGAAAACCAAACACTGCTTAAAAATTTAAAAAAACTTGGAATCATTCATAGGGAAATAGATTAATTTTCTGAGGAAATTCTACATTATTAATGAGTGAACTAATTAAAAATATTGAGAGTTCTTCAAATAAAGACGAAGGATTATTCAGACTAGCTCCGGATAGTTGTCCGCAGAATATTTGCATGGTAGGGTGCTTAACAGCGACAAAAACATAACTCGATTAAGACAATTTGAACAATTTTGAAGTTAGTCAGCCAGTAAACGTACGCACCTGAAACTGGGCAATTATCTTATTTATTTTATTCGGACTCATCAAAAATTTGTTTGTAACTGATCAAAATCAGATAATTGGTCGCAAAATGGAACTGACATTAACCTAACCTTAATAACTTAATTTTCTAAAGATCTTAATTCAGTGTAAACAACATTATATTTTTGAAAGGCTTTATATTTGTGCGATACTATGCTAAACGGATCAAATGTTAAAACGCCGACAATAAATGTCGACCGTTGTTTTACATGTGGATGATCGAGAAGAACATTTACTTAAGCAGATCTAAAATTAGCCAACCAGTTGCCGAATAACTACGTTTTGGGTCTTTGTTGTTGCGGTTGTGTTTAATGAAAATTCGGGTTTGGAAAGTTTGATAAAGTTTAAACAAGTGAAGTTAATGTGTTGGTGACGACGAATGCATGTAGCCCATTATGTACATCGAAGCGGTCGAACCGCCCCTGTCGGCAGTCCAGAAAATAGCCAAATTGTTAATTTTGTATCAAACCCCCGTGAAATTGGTCTGGTTCAAGGATTGAACTTTCAAATGTTGATGGGAAGTCCTTCCAGTAGGGTGCGCATCACGTGAGCTGTTCTGGTCTTGTAATTAGGCAGCTGCGTGATGGGTACAGTTGTGTAAGAGGTTAACCTGTTCACAATTCGCAAGTGTACGTGCTGCCTCCTCGTGGCAACCAGTGGTAACTAAGGCCATTTGGCACATTTTTGGACATTTGGCACAGGCTAAAGTACGGCGCTAAAGGAGATAACCTTGCCAAAATACCCTAATCTAAGGTGGAACAGCATATGCCGATGGATGAATGGCTGATAGGTTAATCAGTCCAAAATATGCGGACTCTGGATACCAGGCACCCTCCAGTTTTATTTAGCCTTCCTGTAGTAAGCTGGGTGACCTACAGGCGATTTGCAAATCCCAGCAACTAGTAAGAGTAAAATCAAACGGAATACGGGTCCGGAGTAGGAATATACGGGAGTGGCAACCATCTCGAAGTCCTTGCGCTCCAGTGCCACCCTCTTTCTAGCGGAAATACATGCTGTAGTAAACATCTAGGAGGGAGAGCAATAAGCCCAGGTAGTATGTATTACGTACCGGGAGGCAGTATTGTCAGGTTCATTAAGAACCTGAATATTGACTGGACGGATAATTAAGGAGGGTCCAGCACAATAGATCTTTTAGGTCGCAGTGCGAGGTGGCTGATCGCCCGCATGGCCCTCCAAGAATAATAATAATAATCAAGACCAAAATTCTTAAGGAAATTGATCGTGAGGAGAAAAATTGTATCACCAATCTAAAGTAGAAATTAACTGCAAAAAAATGTTTGGAGTTCCAATCCAGCGGAAGCAGAACCCATGTTTTGAACGAATTGATACTGCACTGTCTAAAAAATACGTTGAAACCGTCATTTGCTTCATTCAATCGATTTGAGAATACGTGCCTTAGTGATTGGGTCCCTTCCAGAGAGTAATTTAACCATAAATGCTTTAGTTATCATGTACTCGCTGTTGTACATGTGAACTTCGTGCATTTGTCAATTCTATTAAATTGCCATCATTGAATTCAGAACAATCCAGGTAAATTCCTTCGTCCGACATAATCATTCCGTGGCTCTTCGTCATAAATGGTTGGTCAAAGAACGTTGTGTCGATTAAAACTTGAATTAAATCATCCTAATTATCATCATCCGATTTGTAGGATTCGCCTTAATGATTTACCAACCGAACGGTTTACAGTCTGGCCGACTATATTTCTCGATCCGGTTGATCGAATCGGCGATATTTTTCTCGATCCGGTTGTATTTTATAAAAAAAATTCGACCAATCATCCAGCCATACTTTTGCTAGATGGGCCACGTACTCAAGACTTTACTGACCCCGCCAGGAAATGCCCAATGCCATGATTTGCGAAACAATTTAAATGACCAACGTTAGAGCAAGGTCGATTCTAAAAAGGCCACCCGCCATTGCCGGTGTTTTAAACCGTTCCATGAAATCGATTTTCTGTTGCAATTCCACATGACTGAGTGTGTACCAATGAAAATGAAGCTGCCATTTGAATGCGCCAGAATGAAATTTAAAACTTTTGATATACATATAGCTGAAATTTTCATCCGAAATTTTATCGATTATAATGTGGGACAAACAACTTTCCGACAATATTCTTCCACTCGAGCCAAAAGCAGTTCGTATCATCTGAGTTCGACAAATTAAATATTTTAGTCGGAATCGGTAGCAAAATAACGTAATCGTTAAGGGCGGTTAAAAGGCATGAAACACTGCTACAAGCCGTGCTAATTTGACGTCAGAAACACCGCCAAACTAAATTACAACTACCGCAAGTGACGTATGTGAAGTTAGCCCGAAAAAAGGCCTTTTCATCCCGAAAAAAAATTTGATGTGTCTTGGCTAAATTCAATATAAAAAGCATTTCAGCACGAAAAATTATAGAAATAAAAGAAAATTACACTCCATCCCGAAAAAAAATATTTACCTGAAACAAGATTTTTAGTCATTTTTTTCAGGGGTTCATATTTTTAAATCTGATACAAATAAAAGAATTTCAGCACGAAAATAATAAAAAACAACTCAAAATAACAATTGAACCCCAAAAATATTAAATTTATATCTGAAAACAAATATTTTTTTCATTGTTAGTAGTGTTTTTCATTTATAAATTATACATAACATGTTATACTTATATCACAAAACACACTGGAAAACAAAATACATTTTTTTAAAGAAATGTATACGATTAACTACCACGATATACCATATACCATATGTTTATTCACGAAGGTCGAAAGATATCGGAATAAGGCATTTGCTTAGATGGGCCTACAAATATAAGCAACAAGACCGCCATTACCATATGATGGTAATAAAGGATATTCCATAACCATTTTTCATTCAATAGTTTTGGTTGAGCGATTATTAAAAATGCTCATATGTTAACCAATGTATCTCTGTTCACAGAGGTTTGCATATATAGCGGTAAATGGCATGGGAATGACCAGCCCTTTGAGAAAAAACACCCGTAATGGCATTACCATACGATGAAGATAAGGGTTTTTCCGAAACAATTTTTCATTCAATAGTTTTGGTTGAGCGATTATTAAAAATGCTCATATGTTAACCAATGTATCTCTGTTCACAGAGGCTTGCATATATAGCGGTAAATGGCATGTGAATGACCAGCCCTTTGAGAAAAAACACCCGTAATGGCATTACCATACGATGAGGATAAGGGTTTCTCCGAAACAATTTTTCATTCTATAGTTTTGGTTGAGCGATTATTAAAAATGCTCATATGTTAACCAATGTATCTCTGTTCACAGAGGTTTGCATATATAGCGGTAAATGGCATGTGAATGACCAGCCCTTTGAGAAAAAACATCCGTAATGGCATTACCATACGATGAGGATAAGGATTTTTCCGAAACAATTTTTCATTCTATAGTTTTGGTTGAGCGATTATTAAAAATGCTCATATGTTAACCAATGTATCTCTGTTCACAGAGGTTTGCATATATAGCGGTAAATGGCATGTGAATGACCAGCCCTTTGAGAAAAAACACCCGTAATGGCATTACCATACGATGAGGATAAGGGATATTCCATAACCATTTTTCATTCAATAGTTTTGGTTGAGCGATTATTAAAAATGCTCATATGTTAACCAATGTATCTCTGTTCACAGAGGTTTGCATGTATAGCGGTAAATGGCATGTGAATGACCAGCCCTTTGAGAAAAAACACCCGTAATGGCATTACCATACGATGAGGATAAGGGTTCTTCCGAAACAATTTTTCACTCTACAGTTTTGGTTGAGCAATTATTAAAAATGCTCATATGTTAACCAATGTATCTCTGTTCACAGAGGTTTGCATATATAGCGGTAAATGGCATGTGAATGACCAGCCCTTTGAGAAAAAACACCCGTAATGGCATTACCATACGATGAGGATAAGGGTTTCTCCGAAACAATTTTTCATTCTATAGTTTTGGTTGAGCGATTATTAAAAATGCTCATATGTTAACCAATGTATCTCTGTTTACAGAGGTTTGCATATATAGCGGTAAATGGCATGTGAATGACCAGCCCTTTGAGAAAAAACACCCGTAATGGCATTACCATACGATGAGGATAAGGGTTTCTCCGAAACAATTTTTCATTCTACAGTTTTGGTTGAGCGATTATTAAAAATGCTCATATGTTAACCAATGTATCTCTGTTCACAGAGGTTTGCATATATAGCGGTAAATGGCATGTGAATGACCAGCCCTTTGAGAAAAAACACCCGTAATGGCATTACCATACGATGAGGATAAGGGTTTCTCCGAAACAATTTTTCATTCTATAGTTTTGGTTGAGCGATTATTAAAAATGCTCATATGTTAACCAATGTATCTCTGTTCACAGAGGTTTGCATGTATAGCGGTAAATGGCATGTGAATGACCAGCCCTTTGAGAAAAAACACCCGTAATGGCATTACCATACGATGAGGATAAGGGTTTCTCCGAAACAATTTTTCATTCTATAGTTTTGGTTGAGCGATTATTAAAAATGCTCATATGTTAACCAATGTATCTCTGTTCACAGAGGTTTGCATGTATAGCGGTAAATGGCATGTGAATGACCAGCACTTTGAGAAAAAACACCCATAATGGCATTACCATACGATGAGGATAAGGGATATTCCATAACCATTTTTCATTCAATAGTTTTGGTTGAGCGATTATTAAAAATGCTCATATGTTAACCAATGTATCTCTGTTCACAGAGGTTTGCATGTATAGCGGTAAATGGCATGTGAATGACCAGCCCTTTGAGAAAAAACACCCGTAATGGCATTACCATACGATGAGGATAAGGGTTTTTCCGAAACAATTTTTCATTCTATAGTTTTGGTTGAGCGATTATTAAAAATGCTCATATGTTAACCAATGTATCTCTGTTCACAGAGGTTTGCATGTATAGCGGTAAATGGCATGTGAATGACCAGCCCTTTGAGAAAAAACACCCGTAATGGCATTACCATACGATGAGGATAAGGGTTTCTCCGAAACAATTTTTCATTCTATAGTTTTGGTTGAGCGATTATTAAAAATGCTCATATGTTAACCAATGTATCTCTGTTCACAGAGGTTTGCATGTATAGCGGTAAATGGCATGTGAATGACCAGCCCTTTGAGAAAAAACACCCGTAATGGCATTACCATACGATGAGGATAAGGGTTTTTCCGAAACAATTTTTCATTCTATAGTTTTGGTTGAGCGATTATTAAAAATGCTCATAATGTTAACCAATGTATCTCTGTTCACAGAGGTTTGTAGATATAGCGGTAAATAGCTAGTGAATGACCAGCCCTTTGAGAAAAAACACCTATAGTGTCATTACCATACGATGAGGATAAGGGGTTTTATGGGTTATCGGGTTTATTCAGTAGAATATTTGTGGTAAGTCTCATTTTAGCGCAACACTATAAACCAAATAGCATAAATTCAGAGGTTGGCTCATTTAGAGACTATATAGTTCAAGATCGTACATTGTGAAATTTAAATCACTCAGTGCCCTTTTGATTCGAGTCATATGGCTCTTGCAACAAATTTTTGAAAATTAACAAATTGACGAATTTCGCATGGACACCTATCTGTGTACTCTTCGTTCTCTAGCCTTGACATAATCATTCTTGCAGGATAGCCCGTTTATAGGGATCCTCGTTCATACAACCATTCATATGGAGCGCCCAAGTCAATGGGATCCATTTCACTCTCGACAGAGAGCCCGTTTATAGGGATCTTCTTTCATTTCCAAGAGAAACGAAACATCGAGTCAGACAGTTGGTTGACGGTTTTGTCGCCCCTTTGGGTCATTTAATTAATAATTAATAATTATTAATTAAAAACGTCCTTATTCCACACAAAATTCGTCGGTTTATTAATTTTAAAAAAAAATTTGCAAGGGTCCTACGGCTCAGATCAAATGGACACTGCGTGATTTGAATTACTCAATGAAAACCATTAACAACTTTATAGTTACTATATGAGCTAATCGATGAGGTTCGTGTTATTTTGTATAATAGATAATAAATTGTGCGCAAATATTATTATTATTATAATTTGTCCATGACAAAATCTCGTCATGTTTTTTGAATTCCAATTTTTAAAAAAAATACACATTATTGTACGTATGGAAACGATGTAACAATAACGACATTAGTATACTATATAACGAATGACTTTCATCGGCCCCTTAGTGGTCGTTATAGGCGAAACATACTGTATACACATATATATATATATATATATATATATATATATATATATATATATATATATATATATATATATATATATATATATATATATATATATAATATATATATATATATATATAATATATATATAATATATATATATATATATATATATATATATATATATATATATATATATATATATATATATATATATATATAATATACATATATATATATACAGTAGATTTCGCCTATAACGACCACTAAGGGGCCGATGAAATTCATTCGTTATATACTAATGTTGTTATAAGATTTTTTGCAGTGTGAAACACCCCAACCACAGTAATGTTTTAATTAATGAATAGAGTGCAATACAGATTTATTTTCAATGATCTATGCTTGAGATGTAGTGTAAACAATCATATGTGGATTAATTCGAGTAGTGTTTGTATTCCTAACGGTGGCAACATACTTTTTTAAATCATCGTACCGGCCCCACTTCTGTTTGTTCTTACAGTAACTGACAAAATGCCCTGATTCAGAATAATTAATTTGACTAAACTGTTCATAGCTAACAATTCCTGTCAAATTATAAACAGTTTCATCAAATGTAAGAGTGGGTTCGATCTGATTTATTGTTATTATCGGGCTGTTTTTAGTAGGGTATTCACTATATATGCTTATTATTTTTCCATATCTCTGATTTCGAGGGTTCATTTTATTTTTGCAAACAGGGCAGTCCTGGGATGGAACTTGTTCTATACATTGGCTTAAATTAGAATAGCCAACGTCCAATAATAAAGCTGTATTTATTAGGAGAAAGTTTCTTTCTTCTTCGACAAATGTCTCGCAACATTGGCATTTTAGCTCAACGGTTAGGCTGGGAATACTTTTTAAAATATACCCTGCGACGTCCTGAATGTTGCAGTCACAGTTATTTTGAACACCAAAAATTTCAATTAGCATCTCTTTTCGAATGCTGCTAGAAAGATTTAATGCATTTTTTAGTAAATGTTGTATTATTATTTTGACTCTGCCTTCTTTTATACCACAACCTGTCATGCCCAAAACATTTATTGCAGCGGCCAATGTCTGGATTAGAGAATCAAAGGCACATGTGTTTGTATAATAGTCACAAGTTTGGCTTCCATTTTGAAGCACTGGTAATGATGAATGAGTTGCATTACTATATAAGTTGCTTTTCGCCAGTAAAGACTTTTTCATTATTTTACGGGGGCGCTGTGGAGTATTGAATTCATTATTGGATTTAGAGTTTTGGCTTAATAATTTTAAAGTGGCAATTGCGCGTTCCTGTGGTGAATGTGTTACAATTTCTTTTATGTTTTTTAAATTAAAGAATGAAGAATATTTATTTGTTGGTGTCGTTGGTGTCGTTGGATCTTTATTTGTTCGTTTCCATACGGATTCACTTAGTTGCGAATCGTTAACAGTTATTTCATCAAGGCTTGACTGGATGGGAAGGGATAAATCGATGTTAATTCGGTTTTTGGCTATTTTTTTTGGTACACCGGCCGATATTTGTCGATGTATTGCCACATTTCGATCATGTACACTTCTTACAAATCGCCCAACTTTGGTTGGCAGCTTACCGACATTTGTGGATGTTTTAAATCTTCGCTTTATAGTGGCGAAGTAATTCTCTACATGACTATTGCTTTGTCGAACTCCATTATTCATAATACCAGCCCACATAGGTAAATAAGTCATGTATTTCTTTAATATCAGGAATAGGAATTTAGGGTTGTAAAAACTATTTAATCCACTATTTATTTGAGAATTTGTATCACCTGATTTAAATTCATCTATAATTTTTTTCATATCTTGAAAATATGGACACTGAATGTAAATAGGTCTTGTGTTATCTCTTTGTGTGGCGATATTATCATGATTTTCGGGACCAAGTTCAAAATCTATATCAGTTGGACAGGCAGTAATCAAATTTGTTACGGAATCTAATGCATGTTGTACGTTATTCGTTATGTATTTTGACATTAATATAACAGTAAGAAACTTCCATAATTCTTTGATGGTCTCATAATTAGAGGTTATGAAAAGAGATGCTAAAATTTCTTTAATAATTTTGCAAGCTGACGGATATTCAGAAAAATTTGCTTTTATATCTTGAGCCATCGTATGTGTTAAGTGACAACAACACAAGTAAACTTTAACAGTGGCATTTTTCGATTTAGAACTAGTGTTATTAGTGACCCAGTTATGAGTTTCTGTTAAATATTCCACTACATCCATGTTATTAAACGCATTTAATACTGAATTAAGTTCTGCAAATGAAAAGTCAATAATAACTGAGTCAAACATGGGCCATTTCTTAAAATTAGCCTCAACATATAGTCTGAACGATTTCAGCCAACCACCAATTGAGTCAATATTATGGCTTGAACTAATCATATCTGTCAAGGGAAACGGAGACGCTACATCAGTATCTGAAGTTCGAGCTGCTACTACATATAAGAGCGTAATATAAGATTGTTGGGCAGGGTTTATAAGGGGCCCGAATCAAACTGCCAGTAGCATCCAAATGTACTGAAAGGTTTCTATTTTTATAAGCATCTCGCATTATCTTTAAAACATCGTTTTGCATTTCGCTGTACGTCATAACAATGAAAGGGCGGCGCATTATTTTTTGAATATATTTATCATCCCGAAATTGCCTTTTCTTCCATTCTTCGTCAATGTCAATGAAATCATCACAATGATTATCATTCAACTGGAGCGCCTCGGACCTTATTTTCCTTAACACATCATGCGATTTTGAATTTTGTATGGTCTTCGTTTTTCGAACAAAGTCTATATCTTCGTCAAGTATTAACCTTTCAGAAACATTCTCCACAGACTCTTTTAATAATTTTTTTTTTAAAACATCCCGATCGTAACCTGACGTAAAACTAAATTGTTTGGTGGAATGGACGATAGGATCATTTGAAGAATAAACTTCAAATATTCCAAGGGTTAAATTCTTATTGATCAGCTTATACTTTCGACACATCTGATTCACATTTTTATGGCCACAATAAGTTCTTATTGTCAGACGAGTCTTTAAAATATCATATCCCTTTATTTTAATCAGACATCCTGTTTCTTTAGTTAATTGCTTGCATATTACAGATTTATACAAATAAGAATCTAAAGTCCGCTCTTCGTTTAAAAAAATTTGTTTCCAGATATTATCAGAAATATTCAAGGTATAATTGCATAGGTTATAAACCAATCTTCTTTCATTATATTCAGTTTGCTTAGAATCTTTAAAATGGTCACAAATATTGGTTGTTAGTTTACCATTTGTATTAAAATTCGAGGAGTGCTGAATAACTGCTAAATTATTCGTTTCACCAGACAAAATTTCTATTCTTTCCTCAGTCAAATTTTCTACTAATACTAATGGATTCGATTCAAATTCATCTAGTATATTTTGATTAGTTAATGGCGAAAGATCGGTAAAATTATTTTCCACAAGATTTACATGATTGTCTTGGATTTCTGTATTAAGTGTTGTACACATTACATTACAATTAAATTCTATCACGGGTGATAGATCTTCATTTTGGTTGCAAGTGGTATCACTTCTTAAATAATTGCGCCATATATTATACAAACGAGTACGATTCAAAAAACTATTATTTATACAAAGGTATTGGCATATTTGAGTCATATCATGACACTTTGAAGTAGTGAACTTAACACTTGCAAACGACAATTTTTCAATCGCATATTTCACAGCGTCTACGGTAATTGCGCTTCTTTTCTTTTTATAATTAGATCTGATTTTTTTTTTATTCATTTTTTCCATTTTAAAGTAGAATTATCCTTAAGAAAGCCGAGGTCAAATATTTTTTAATGTTTCAAACAATATCAAAATGTTAGCGTTAATTAGAATGTCCTAAAAGAAAGCCGAGGTCAAAAATACAATATTCAACAGTAAAAATTAAAATCAGGTCACAAAAACAGAATGTCCGGGAGAAAGGCGAGGTCGATTTAGTTTTTAAAAAAACTTTTTTAGTATATGAAATAATCAAAAAAACACGAGGAAATCACAAAAACAAAACGAAACGCACACGGCAAAATCTGAATTGGTATTAAAATAGAAATGAGAAAAAAATTCCTTTTATACTCGTGCCGAAAATTTTTATTTTTAGGTTTAACAAATCGTTTTTTGTCGATTTATCGGTCATGCGAGCATTTTTAATAATCGCTCAACCAAAACTATTGAATGAAAAATTGTTTCGGAAAAACCCTTATCCTCATCGTATGGTAATGCCATTACGGGTGTTTTTTCTCAAAGGGCTGGTCATTCACATGCCATTTACCGCTATATATGCAAACCTCTGTGAACAGAGATACATTGGTTAACATATGAGCATTTTTAATAATCGCTCAACCAAAACTATTGAATGAAAAATTGTTTCGGAAAAAACCTTATTCTCATCGTATGGTAATGCCATTACGGGTGTTTTTTCTCAAAGGGCTGGTCATTCACATGCCATTTACCGCTATACATGCAAACCTCTGTGAACAGAGATACATTGGTTAACATATGAGCATTTTTAATAATCGCTCAACCAAAACTATAGAATGAAAAATTGTTTCGGAAAAACCCTTATCCTCATCGTTTGGTAATGCCATTATAGGTGTTTTTTCTCAAAGGGCTGGTCATTCACATGCCATTTACCGCTATACATGCAAACCTCTGTGAACAGAGATACATTGGTTAACATATGAGCATTTTTAATAATCGCTCAACCAAAACTATTGAATGAAAAATGGTTATGGAATATCCCTTATCCTCATCGTATGGTAATGCCATTACAGGTGTTTTTTCTCAAAGGGCTGGTCATTCACATGCCATTTACCGCTATACATGCAAACCTCTGTGAACAGAGATACATTGGTTAACATATGAGCATTTTTAATAATCGCTCAACCAAAACTATTGAATGAAAAATGGTTATGGAATATCCCTTATCCTCATCGTATGGTAATGCCATTACGGGTGTTTTTTCTCAAAGGGCTGGTCATTCACATGCCATTTACCGCTATACATGCAAACCTCTGTGAACAGAGATACATTGGTTAACATATGAGCATTTTTAATAATCGCTCAACCAAAACTATTGAATGAAAAATGGTTATGGAATATCCCTTATCCTCATCGTATGGTAATGCCATTACGGGTGTTTTTTCTCAAAGGGCTGGTCATTCACATGCCATTTACCGCTATACATGCAAACCTCTGTGAACAGATATACATTGGTTAACATATGAGCATTTTTAATAATCGCTCAACCAAAACTATTGAATGAAAAATTGTTTCGGAAAAACCCTTATCCTCATCGTATGGTAATGCCATTACGGGTGTTTTTTCTCAAAGGGCTGGTCATTCACATGCCATTTACCGCTATACATGCAAACCTCTGTGAACAGAGATACATTGGTTAACATATGAGCATTTTTAATAATCGCTCAACCAAAACTATTGAATGAAAAATGGTTATGGAATATCCCTTATCCTCATCGTATGGTAATGCCATTACGGGTGTTTTTTCTCAAAGGGCTGGTCATTCACATGCCATTTACCGCTATACATGCAAACCTCTGTGAACAGAGATACATTGGTTAACATATGAGCATTTTTAATAATCGCTCAACCAAAACTATAGAATGAAAAATTGTTTCGGAAAAACCCTTATCCTCATCGTATGGTAATGCCATTACGGGTGTTTTTTCTCAAAGGGCTGGTCATTCACATGCCATTTACCGCTATACATGCAAACCTCTGTGAACAGAGATACATTGGTTAACATATGAGCATTTTTAATAATCGCTCAACCAAAACTATAGAATGAAAAATTGTTTCGGAAAAACCCTTATCCTCATCGTTTGGTAATGCCATTATAGGTGTTTTTTCTCAAAGGGCTGGTCATTCACATGCCATTTACCGCTATACATGCAAACCTCTGTGAACAGAGATACATTGGTTAACATATGAGCATTTTTAATAATCGCTCAACCAAAACTATTGAATGAAAAATGGTTATGGAATATCCCTTATCCTCATCGTATGGTAATGCCATTACGGGTGTTTTTTCTCAAAGGGCTGGTCATTCACATGCCATTTACCGCTATACATGCAAACCTCTGTGAACAGAGATACATTGGTTAACATATGAGCATTTTTAATAATCGCTCAACCAAAACTATTGAATGAAAAATGGTTATGGAATATCCCTTATCCTCATCGTATGGTAATGCCATTACGGGTGTTTTTTCTCAAAGGGCTGGTCATTCACATGCCATTTACCGCTATACATGCAAACCTCTGTGAACAGAGATACATTGGTTAACATATGAGCATTTTTAATAATCGCTCAACCAAAACTATTGAATGAAAAATGGTTATGGAATATCCCTTATCCTCATCGTATGGTAATGCCATTACGGGTGTTTTTTCTCAAAGGGCTGGTCATTCACATGCCATTTACCGCTATACATGCAAACCTCTGTGAACAGAGATACATTGGTTAACATATGAGCATTTTTAATAATCGCTCAACCAAAACTATTGAATGAAAAATTGTTTCGGAAAAACCCTTATCCTCATCGTATGGTAATGCCATTACGGGTGTTTTTTCTCAAAGGGCTGGTCATTCACATGCCATTTACCGCTATATATGCAAACCTCTGTGAACAGAGATACATTGGTTAACATATGAGCATTTTTAATAATCGCTCAACCAAAACTATAGAATGAAAAATTGTTTCGGAGAAACCCTTATCCTCATCGTATGGTAATGCCATTACGGGTGTTTTTTCTCAAAGGGCTGGTCATTCACATGCCATTTACCGCTATACATGCAAACCTCTGTGAACAGAGATACATTGGTTAACATATGAGCATTTTTAATAATCGCTCAACCAAAACTATAGAATGAAAAATTGTTTCGGAGAAACCCTTATCCTCATCGTATGGTAATGCCATTACGGGTGTTTTTTCTCAAAGGGCTGGTCATTCACATGCCATTTACCGCTATATATGCAAACCTCTGTGAACAGAGATACATTGGTTAACATATGAGCATTTTTAATAATCGCTCAACCAAAACTATAGAATGAAAAATTGTTTCGGAGAAACCCTTATCCTCATCGTATGGTAATGCCATTACGGGTGTTTTTTCTCAAAGGGCTGGTCATTCACATGCCATTTACCGCTATACATGCAAACCTCTGTGAACAGAGATACATTGGTTAACATATGAGCATTTTTAATAATCGCTCAACCAAAACTATAGAATGAAAAATTGTTTCGGAGAAACCCTTATCCTCATCGTATGGTAATGCCATTACGGGTGTTTTTTCTCAAAGGGCTGGTCATTCACATGCCATTTACCGCTATATATGCAAACCTCTGTGAACAGAGATACATTGGTTAACATATGAGCATTTTTAATAATCGCTCAACCAAAACTATTGAATGAAAAATTGTTTCGGAAAAAACCTTATTCTCATCGTATGGTAATGCCATTACGGGTGTTTTTTCTCAAAGGGCTGGTCATTCACATGCCATTTACCGCTATATATGCAAACCTCTGTGAACAGAGATACATTGGTTAACATATGAGCATTTTTAATAATCGCTCAACCAAAACTATTGAATGAAAAATTGTTTCGGAAAAACCCTTATCCTCATCGTATGGTAATGCCATTACGGGTGTTTTTTCTCAAAGGGCTGGTCATTCACATGCCATTTACCGCTATATATGCAAACCTCTGTGAACAGAGATACATTGGTTAACATATGAGCATTTTTAATAATCGCTCAACCAAAACTATAGAATGAAAAATTGTTTCGGAGAAACCCTTATCCTCATCGTATGGTAATGCCATTACGGGTGTTTTTTCTCAAAGGGCTGGTCATTCACATGCCATTTACCGCTATACATGCAAACCTCTGTGAACAGAGATACATTGGTTAACATATGAGCATTTTTAATAATCGCTCAACCAAAACTATTGAATGAAAAATTGTTTCGGAAAAAACCTTATTCTCATCGTATGGTAATGCCATTACGGGTGTTTTTTCTCAAAGGGCTGGTCATTCACATGCCATTTACCGCTATATATGCAAACCTCTGTGAACAGAGATACATTGATTAACATATGAGCATTTTTAATAATCGCTCAACCAAAACTATAGAATGAAAAATTGTTTCGGAGAAACCCTTATCCTCATCGTATGGTAATGCCATTACGGGTGTTTTTTCTCAAAGGGCTGGTCATTCACATGCCATTTACCGCTATATATGCAAACCTCTGTGAACAGAGATACATTGGTTAACATATGAGCATTTTTAATAATCGCTCAACCAAAACTATAGAATGAAAAATTGTTTCGGAGAAACCCTTATCCTCATCGTATGGTAATGCCATTACGGGTGTTTTTTCTCAAAGGGCTGGTCATTCACATGCCATTTACCGCTATACATGCAAACCTCTGTGAACAGAGATACATTGGTTAACATATGAGCATTTTTAATAATCGCTCAACCAAAACTATTGAATGAAAAATTGTTTCGGAAAAACCCTTATCCTCATCGTATGGTAATGCCATTACAAGTGTTTTTTCTCAAAGGGCTGGTCATTCACATGCCATTTACCGCTATACATGCAAACCTCTGTGAACAGAGATACATTGGTTAACATATGAGCATTTTTAATAATCGCTCAACCAAAACTATAGAATGAAAAATTGTTTCGGAGAAACCCTTATCCTCATCGTATGGTAATGCCATTACGGGTGTTTTTTCTCAAAGGGCTGGTCATTCACATGCCATTTACCGCTATACATGCAAACCTCTGTGAACAGAGATACATTGGTTAACATATGAGCATTTTTAATAATCGCTCAACCAAAACTATTGAATGAAAAATTGTTTCGGAAAAACCCTTATCCTCATCGTATGGTAATGCCATTACGGGTGTTTTTTCTCAAAGGGCTGGTCATTCACATGCCATTTACCGCTATATATGCAAACCTCTGTGAACAGAGATACATTGGTTAACATATGAGCATTTTTAATAATCGCTCAACCAAAACTATAGAATGAAAAATTGTTTCGGAGAAACCCTTATCCTCATCGTATGGTAATGCCATTACGGGTGTTTTTTCTCAAAGGGCTGGTCATTCACATGCCATTTACCGCTATATATGCAAACCTCTGTGAACAGAGATACATTGGTTAACATATGAGCATTTTTAATAATCGCTCAACCAAAACTATTGAATGAAAAATTGTTTCGGAAAAAACCTTATTCTCATCGTATGGTAATGCCATTACGGGTGTTTTTTCTCAAAGGGCTGGTCATTCACATGCCATTTACCGCTATATATGCAAACCTCTGTGAACAGAGATACATTGGTTAACATATGAGCATTTTTAATAATCGCTCAACCAAAACTATTGAATGAAAAATTGTTTCGGAAAAAACCTTATTCTCATCGTATGGTAATGCCATTACGGGTGTTTTTTCTCAAAGGGCTGGTCATTCACATGCCATTTACCGCTATATATGCAAACCTCTGTGAACAGAGATACATTGGTTAACATATGAGCATTTTTAATAATCGCTCAACCAAAACTATTGAATGAAAAATTGTTTCGGAAAAACCCTTATCCTCATCGTATGGTAATGCCATTACGGGTGTTTTTTCTCAAAGGGCTGGTCATTCACATGCCATTTACCGCTATATATGCAAACCTCTGTGAACAGAGATACATTGATTAACATATGAGCATTTTTAATAATCGCTCAACCAAAACTATAGAATGAAAAATTGTTTCGGAGAAACCCTTATCCTCATCGTATGGTAATGCCATTACGGGTGTTTTTTCTCAAAGGGCTGGTCATTCACATGCCATTTACCGCTATATATGCAAACCTCTGTGAACAGAGATACATTGGTTAACATATGAGCATTTTTAATAATCGCTCAACCAAAACTATAGAATGAAAAATTGTTTCGGAGAAACCCTTATCCTCATCGTATGGTAATGCCATTACGGGTGTTTTTTCTCAAAGGGCTGGTCATTCACATGCCATTTACCGCTATACATGCAAACCTCTGTGAACAGAGATACATTGGTTAACATATGAGCATTTTTAATAATCGCTCAACCAAAACTATTGAATGAAAAATTGTTTCGGAAAAACCCTTATCCTCATCGTATGGTAATGCCATTACGGGTGTTTTTTCTCAAAGGGCTGGTCATTCACATGCCATTTACCGCTATACATGCAAACCTCTGTGAACAGAGATACATTGGTTAACATATGAGCATTTTTAATAATCGCTCAACCAAAACTATAGAATGAAAAATTGTTTCGGAGAAACCCTTATCCTCATCGTATGGTAATGCCATTACGGGTGTTTTTTCTCAAAGGGCTGGTCATTCACATGCCATTTACCGCTATACATGCAAACCTCTGTGAACAGAGATACATTGGTTAACATATGAGCATTTTTAATAATCGCTCAACCAAAACTATTGAATGAAAAATTGTTTCGGAAAAACCCTTATCCTCATCGTATGGTAATGCCATTACGGGTGTTTTTTCTCAAAGGGCTGGTCATTCACATGCCATTTACCGCTATACATGCAAACCTCTGTGAACAGAGATACATTGGTTAACATATGAGCATTTTTAATAATCGCTCAACCAAAACTATTGAATGAAAAATGGTTATGGAATATCCCTTATCCTCATCGTATGGTAATGCCATTACGGGTGTTTTTTCTCAAAGGGCTGGTCATTCACATGCCATTTACCGCTATACATGCAAACCTCTGTGAACAGAGATACATTGGTTAACATATGAGCATTTTTAATAATCGCTCAACCAAAACTATTGAATGAAAAATTGTTTCGGAAAAAACCTTATTCTCATCGTATGGTAATGCCATTACGGGTGTTTTTTCTCAAAGGGCTGGTCATTCACATGCCATTTACCGCTATATATGCAAACCTCTGTGAACAGAGATACATTGGTTAACATATGAGCATTTTTAATAATCGCTCAACCAAAACTATTGAATGAAAAATTGTTTCGGAAAAACCCTTATCCTCATCGTATGGTAATGCCATTACGGGTGTTTTTTCTCAAAGGGCTGGTCATTCACATGCCATTTACCGCTATATATGCAAACCTCTGTGAACAGAGATACATTGATTAACATATGAGCATTTTTAATAATCGCTCAACCAAAACTATAGAATGAAAAATTGTTTCGGAGAAACCCTTATCCTCATCGTATGGTAATGCCATTACGGGTGTTTTTTCTCAAAGGGCTGGTCATTCACATGCCATTTACCGCTATATATGCAAACCTCTGTGAACAGAGATACATTGGTTAACATATGAGCATTTTTAATAATCGCTCAACCAAAACTATAGAATGAAAAATTGTTTCGGAGAAACCCTTATCCTCATCGTATGGTAATGCCATTACGGGTGTTTTTTCTCAAAGGGCTGGTCATTCACATGCCATTTACCGCTATACATGCAAACCTCTGTGAACAGAGATACATTGGTTAACATATGAGCATTTTTAATAATCGCTCAACCAAAACTATTGAATGAAAAATTGTTTCGGAAAAACCCTTATCCTCATCGTATGGTAATGCCATTACGGGTGTTTTTTCTCAAAGGGCTGGTCATTCACATGCCATTTACCGCTATACATGCAAACCTCTGTGAACAGAGATACATTGGTTAACATATGAGCATTTTTAATAATCGCTCAACCAAAACTATAGAATGAAAAATTGTTTCGGAGAAACCCTTATCCTCATCGTATGGTAATGCCATTACGGGTGTTTTTTCTCAAAGGGCTGGTCATTCACATGCCATTTACCGCTATACATGCAAACCTCTGTGAACAGAGATACATTGGTTAACATATGAGCATTTTTAATAATCGCTCAACCAAAACTATTGAATGAAAAATTGTTTCGGAGAAACCCTTATCCTCATCGTATGGTAATGCCATTACGGGTGTTTTTTCTCAAAGGGCTGGTCATTCACATGCCATTTACCGCTATATATGCAAACCTCTGTGAACAGAGATACATTGGTTAACATATGAGCATTTTTAATAATCGCTCAACCAAAACTATTGAATGAAAAATTGTTTCGGAAAAAACCTTATTCTCATCGTATGGTAATGCCATTACGGGTGTTTTTTCTCAAAGGGCTGGTCATTCACATGCCATTTACCGCTATATATGCAAACCTCTGTGAACAGAGATACATTGGTTAACATATGAGCATTTTTAATAATCGCTCAACCAAAACTATTGAATGAAAAATTGTTTCGGAAAAACCCTTATCCTCATCGTATGGTAATGCCATTACGGGTGTTTTTTCTCAAAGGGCTGGTCATTCACATGCCATTTACCGCTATACATGCAAACCTCTGTGAACAGAGATACATTGGTTAACATATGAGCATTTTTAATAATCGCTCAACCAAAACTATTGAATGAAAAATTGTTTCGGAAAAACCCTTATCCTCATCGTATGGTAATGCCATTACGGGTGTTTTTTCTCAAAGGGCTGGTCATTCACATGCCATTTACCGCTATATATGCAAACCTCTGTGAACAGAGATACATTGGTTAACATATGAGCATTTTTAATAATCGCTCAACCAAAACTATTGAATGAAAAATTGTTTCGGAAAAAACCTTATTCTCATCGTATGGTAATGCCATTACGGGTGTTTTTTCTCAAAGGGCTGGTCATTCACATGCCATTTACCGCTATACATGCAAACCTCTGTGAACAGAGATACATTGGTTAACATATGAGCATTTTTAATAATCGCTCAACCAAAACTATAGAATGAAAAATTGTTTCGGAGAAACCCTTATCCTCATCGTATGGTAATGCCATTACGGGTGTTTTTTCTCAAAGGGCTGGTCATTCACATGCCATTTACCGCTATATATGCAAACCTCTGTGAACAGAGATACATTGGTTAACATATGAGCATTTTTAATAATCGCTCAACCAAAACTATTGAATGAAAAATTGTTTCGGAAAAAACCTAATTCTCATCGTATGGTAATGCCATTACGGGTGTTTTTTCTCAAAGTGCTGGTCATTCACATGCCATTTACCGCTATACATGCAAACCTCTGTGAACAGAGATACATTGGTTAACATATGAGCATTTTTAATAATCGCTCAACCAAAACTATTGAATGAAAAATGGTTATGGAATATCCCTTATCCTCATCGTATAGTAATGCCATTACGGGTGTTTTTTCTCAAAGGGCTGGTCATTCACATGCCATTTACCGCTATACATGCAAACCTCTGTGAACAGAGATACATTGGTTAACATATGAGCATTTTTAATAATCGCTCAACCAAAACTATTGAATGAAAAATTGTTTCGGAAAAACCCTTATCCTCATCGTATGGTAATGCCATTACGGGTGTTTTTTCTCAAAGGGCTGGTCATTCTCATGCCATTTACCGCTATATATGCAAACCTCTGTGAACAGAGATACATTGGTTAACATATGAGCATTTTTAATAATCGCTCAACCAAAACTATTGAATGAAAAATTGTTTCGGAAAAACCCTTATCCTCATCGTATGGTAATGCCATTACGGGTGTTTTTTCTCAAAGGGCTGGTCATTCACATGCCATTTACCGCTATACATGCAAACCTCTGTGAACAGAGATACATTGGTTAACATATGAGCATTTTTAATATTCGCTCAACCAAAACTATAGAATGAAAAATTGTTTCGGAGAAACCCTTATCCTCATCGTATGGTAATGCCATTACGGGTGTTTTTTCTCAAAGGGCTGGTCATTCACATGCCATTTACCGCTATACATGCAAACCTCTGTGAACAGAGATACATTGGTTAACATATGAGCATTTTTAATAATCGCTCAACCAAAACTATAGAATGAAAAATTGTTTCGGAGAAACCCTTATCCTCATCGTATGGTAATGCCATTACGGGTGTTTTTTCTCAAAGGGCTGGTCATTCACATGCCATTTACCGCTATATATGCAAACCTCTGTGAACAGAGATACATTGGTTAACATATGAGCATTTTTAATAATCGCTCAACCAAAACTATTGAATGAAAAATGGTTATGGAATATCCCTTATCCTCATCGTATAGTAATGCCATTACGGGTGTTTTTTCTCAAAGGGCTGGTCATTCACATGCCATTTACCGCTATACATGCAAACCTCTGTGAACAGAGATACATTGGTTAACATATGAGCATTTTTAATAATCGCTCAACCAAAACTATTGAATGAAAAATGGTTATGGAATATCCCTTATCCTCATCGTATAGTAATGCCATTACGGGTGTTTTTTCTCAAAGGGCTGGTCATTCACATGCCATTTACCGCTATACATGCAAACCTCTGTGAACAGAGATACATTGGTTAACATATGAGCATTTTTAATAATCGCTCAACCAAAACTATTGAATGAAAAATTGTTTCGGAAAAAACCTTATTCTCATCGTATGGTAATGCCATTACGGGTGTTTTTTCTCAAAGGGCTGGTCATTCACATGCCATTTACCGCTATATATGCAAACCTCTGTGAACAGAGATACATTGGTTAACATATGAGCATTTTTAATAATCGCTCAACCAAAACTATTGAATGAAAAATTGTTTCGGAAAAACCCTTATCCTCATCGTATGGTAATGCCATTACGGGTGTTTTTTCTCAAAGGGCTGGTCATTCACATGCCATTTACCGCTATATATGCAAACCTCTGTGAACAGAGATACATTGATTAACATATGAGCATTTTTAATAATCGCTCAACCAAAACTATAGAATGAAAAATTGTTTCGGAGAAACCCTTATCCTCATCGTATGGTAATGCCATTACGGGTGTTTTTTCTCAAAGGGCTGGTCATTCACATGCCATTTACCGCTATATATGCAAACCTCTGTGAACAGAGATACATTGGTTAACATATGAGCATTTTTAATAATCGCTCAACCAAAACTATAGAATGAAAAATTGTTTCGGAGAAACCCTTATCCTCATCGTATGGTAATGCCATTACGGGTGTTTTTTCTCAAAGGGCTGGTCATTCACATGCCATTTACCGCTATATATGCAAACCTCTGTGAACAGAGATACATTGGTTAACATATGAGCATTTTTAATAATCGCTCAACCAAAACTATTGAATGAAAAATTGTTTCGGAAAAACCCTTATCCTCATCGTATGGTAATGCCATTACGGGTGTTTTTTCTCAAAGGGCTGGTCATTCACATGCCATTTACCGCTATACATGCAAACCTCTGTGAACAGAGATACATTGGTTAACATATGAGCATTTTTAATAATCGCTCAACCAAAACTATAGAATGAAAAATTGTTTCGGAGAAACCCTTATCCTCATCGTATGGTAATGCCATTACGGGTGTTTTTTCTCAAAGGGCTGGTCATTCTCATGCCATTTACCGCTATATATGCAAACCTCTGTGAACAGAGATACATTGGTTAACATATGAGCATTTTTAATAATCGCTCAACCAAAACTATTGAATGAAAAATTGTTTCGGAAAAACCCTTATCCTCATCGTATGGTAATGCCATTACGGGTGTTTTTTCTCAAAGGGCTGGTCATTCACATGCCATTTACCGCTATACATGCAAACCTCTGTGAACAGAGATACATTGGTTAACATATGAGCATTTTTAATATTCGCTCAACCAAAACTATAGAATGAAAAATTGTTTCGGAGAAACCCTTATCCTCATCGTATGGTAATGCCATTACGGGTGTTTTTTCTCAAAGGGCTGGTCATTCACATGCCATTTACCGCTATACATGCAAACCTCTGTGAACAGAGATACATTGGTTAACATATGAGCATTTTTAATAATCGCTCAACCAAAACTATAGAATGAAAAATTGTTTCGGAGAAACCCTTATCCTCATCGTATGGTAATGCCATTACGGGTGTTTTTTCTCAAAGGGCTGGTCATTCACATGCCATTTACCGCTATATATGCAAACCTCTGTGAACAGAGATACATTGGTTAACATATGAGCATTTTTAATAATCGCTCAACCAAAACTATTGAATGAAAAATTGTTTCGGAAAAACCCTTATCCTCATCGTATGTTATTTTGAGTTGTTTTTTATTATTTTCGTGCTGAAATTCTTTTATTTGTATCAGATTTAAAAATATGAACCCCTGAAAAAAATGACTAAAAATCTTGTTTCAGGTAAATATTTTTTTTCGGGATGGAGTGTAATTTTCTTTTATTTCTATAATTTTTCGTGCTGAAATGCTTTTTATATTGAATTTAGCCAAGACACATCAAATTTTTTTTCGGGATGAAAAGGCCTTTTTTCGGGCTAACTTCACATACGTCCGCAAGTGGCCTGCGTCGAACGAGCCTAAATCTAAATTCATCAACCTATTGAAAATATGAGTACCCGACAAATCTACAAATATCGGATACTGGTGTCGACGTATCGGTCATGCCACAACACTGAAAGTAAACCTCGGATTACGATGTCACTTCGTATGGACGTTTTTAAACGCCAATCATCGGTAAGTATTTTATTACAAAATTTGGATTATTGCCTAAATTGAAATTGTATGCATCAAGGTTAACGAGAATAAAAGGAAAGAATAAGGTTTACCACTTAAATACGGTTTATGCTTGAGTTCTCGAAGGCTGTAGACAAATTATAAAATCGCCATTCTGCTGCCGTAGTAATAACTGTAATAACTTTTGTAAAACACCAAGGTTTATTTGAGATCAGTTCTGAAACCTAGCCGCTAATTCATCACCAACCGGGAGATTTTATCTTCAATATATTTGGCATAGTTCACTCGATGCCAAGAAAACAATATTCGGTATTTGGCGCATCAGGAGGATTTATTGTGGGTGTGTTCTGATCATCATCCAATGGAATGGTCCAGTTTTGTGTAAAGCAATTTAAAAAATTCATTTGCTAATTGTACCATTTTGGTCAAGATTGGACGATTTCGATTTGAGATTTGTCATCGAAATTATCGAAAGATCGACCTTATCCAATATTTTCAAAATTTTTCGCTAGGTTTTGAATTGTATATCATTACATTGCTTCCATGAATCAGATTATTTAAGCTTCAAGTTCTTGATTTTTTTACAATATTATTCTATAAAATTCTAAATTTGTTCGAATTTTTTGGGGATAATCGAATTTTTTTTCTGGATTCGATTCTGTTCGTGTTTATTATGTAGGAATATTTGAGACTTTCCGAGGTCACCTAAATAATTTTGGTTTAATCCAGATATTACAAATGTGGTGTTAAAGGACAATGGGAAAGTCTGACGATTGTTTCTGTAAGGGACAACGCGTTATGCTATAGTCGGTTTTCTTGTGAATTCTCTTTTTGAAAACAGATTGAGATTGTAGGCAGCGGATTGAATAAGGTTGCTGAAAACAATGTATGATTTGATCTCAGAAAGGATATCTGAATTTATTTACGGCATATTCAGCCAAAACAAAGCTTTATGAAGTTACAATGCAGGATTGCATGAAATAAGATTTGTCACTCGGTTGGTATTTGAAGAGTTAGACAGTTTTTGTTATTCGAACTTTTATTACAAATTTGTTGAGTTCAAAAGAAAGGGAATTTAATCCTAAAATTTTACCAAAATTACGTTTGGATTTTGAAATTTAACAAATGCTGAAGTTTTTCAGTTTTGCAAATACTAAACTTTGAGTTTTGGAGCCATGCTTGGAACTTGAAAAAGGCTCGGATCAAGCTTTTAGGACTACATTCTCGATAACTCATTGCAAGCAAATTAGCAACTTTGCTAGCTGAAATCGAGTTTTTACATTCTCAAAAATTTTTGTTAGTCATTAGCAATCAAAATAAATTTGCTATCACGGTTGGTAGAATCCATGCAGAATGTTTTTTTTTTTGTCAATAACAGATCTGAAACTAGAAACTTCCCGAAGCACCTTTTGACGTTTTGGCGTGTTAAAAATGTCCTTTTCGGTAGTTCGATGTAATTGGCTTTTCATTTAATGTTTAAGCTACCCATTTATGAGTCGTTGTGCAAAATGTTAATGCCAAATTGTAATACAGCATCGCACTGAATAAAAATAATAATTCGATTTGCTAGACGTACTATTTTCAAAATTGTGACTGGCAATTCCGCCATTTTTGCTAATAGTACAAATTTGCCTTGATAGATGTAGCCCTTACACGTTTAAATAATAGACCATGAGCTATTAATTTGTTTGTGCTTTTCTGTGAACCACCTGCTTTTTATAAATATCATTGCCATGTGTAAAGTAATAACAAAAATCGGCATCCGGGTTCTAATCACCGTTCGGGACTGCCGCGAGGCTTTTTAACCCTCCAATTGTAGTCAACATGGAATTCGAGTTTTAAATATTTTGTAAAATTTGGCAGGAACTATTATCGCGAAGACCCTTTGAGTGTCTGAGAACCAAATGAAATTACCGGATATTGTCGGCCAAGTAAAATAGAACTACTTGAAAAATAATTTCATTCAAGCAGGGGTTGCCAACTTGTAGAGAATAGTTTTTAAAAAGTATTTAGGACGTAAAATTACTTACTTTTCGGACGACTATCTCTGCACGATTCGCAATCAAAACTACTTAGTGCCTACACCTTTTTCCATTGCGGGTTTTGCATTTATAAAAAAAGAAGCAAGGGAGTAACATTTTTTTTCGGACTGTTTTTGTAATTAGGATTAATAATTCTTTTGTGGCGAAAATTACTCACCAGTAGAAAAACATTATTTCTTTTTTAACTTTTTTAACTCAGGGATTATGTTATAAACGCTTTAATTTAAATGTTTGCATTTTGAGTGAAATTTTTAAGGTAACCGTCATTAATATGTTTAGAATTTGGATTAGTTTGTGGATAATATGACGAAGAATTAAATCAGTAAAATAAATTAACTTAAATTTGTTTATAAATTAATAAGTATTTGATAGTCTTGATCCCAATCGTGATTACAATTACAAATTCTAAAAGTGAACTATATAACATCCATATCAGCCAAACCGATACATATGCATATATTGATTTTTGATTCCTATAAATGATAAATCGATAATCGACATAATAAATAACAAATTGGTAACAACATGCATAAATTCTTGTGACTTCTAGACAATCACGTTTTATATAAACGGCGCCCAATATGAAACCATAGGATAAATGTAAATAATGGCACATAAATATAATATTTTAATCCGGAAATTGTTCTTTACGAATATACTGCAAAAAGTCATTCTTCCGTATGTTAAGGGTTTATTTGATAAAAATTCTTAGGATTTTTTTTATGCAGATTATCTCAAATTTTGATATTTTAAAATCCCACAGATTTCCATTTACAATAACTAAAAAAAATTTAAATAATCAATATTGATTCAAGTACGTACGTAAGAAATTCCCGCACTAAGGAAAATCAATTCAAATATTTTTTTTTAGAAGTATGGTGTGCAGGAGTATATTTATACCCTAATGGAAAATTTTAAAAGTTGTATCGCGCAAATTTTTATTATTTTTTTTTTATTTGTATTAATTAGATAGAGAAGAAGCCAAATCAGGTCTCAACAGCTTAAGCAATATTTACATAAGAAATAACATTACTTAATAATATCGTCACAGTAATTGATTAGATAAATTTGTAAAACGATAAAGTGGAATATAAACATTAAAAAAAAAATAAAAAATTGGGTATTGACTCCGTAAACCCGAGCATTGTAAGCGACGGAATACGTGAAAGATAGCATGGTATTCGATAGTTCGAAAAACTCGCATCGTAACATACATATATATAAATACAACAATTTTAAGTAACGCACAATGACTAATAACAAAACTATTTTGTGTAACACACATGCATAATATTGTATGTTGTTTTTATGTTATCATCATCGGCAATGTAGTTAGTCTAGTCGCGTATTTTATAATACTCGTATGTATACAACACAATAAATAGTTACTTAAACATTTTTTTTTTTTTTTTAGAAATACTAAACCAATCTAGCTGATTAAAAGCGATATATATTAAATTCCTACTAGTGGTACAGCATGTGTTAAGATATTTAGATAATTTTGTATTCTAAACATAAAAATAAACAAAAAAAAAAGAATTTTTATGGAGCGACTAACAAATTACACACACATTTACACACGAAATAAACTATAGAAGAAATAAAATATAAAAATTCGCGAAATAGTTGAATGGTCGCGCAAACAAATTATTATCACATGTCTGTGGTGATTGGTTGGGTAATTAATATTCAAATTTTTCTGTTTTCAACAAAAAAAAAAAAAAATTATACAAAGTTGATAACACACACACAGACACACAATGCTATACTGTAACCGAATTTATAGCAAATAAAAAAACCTGGCTGGCGACACGAATTCTAAACAGTTAAAATATAAAATTGATTGGTTCTGTCTTGTGTGTGGGAATTTTTTTTTTTTAAATTAAAGCAATTTTAATTGGTGGCAGTGTGCGATATTTCGCTGATTCATCATGCTTATCATCTGTACCATCATGACCTATTCTCTCGCGCATTTCTTTGTTTATTTATTTATTTCGCTAAATTTATTATCATAGGGGCGGTTGAGACCAAAGGTTATCTTTTAATTATTTTTAAGATAAAATTGACATCGTGCACACAAGTTCGCTTGAGACAGTATATTAAATACGTGGTGTGTATTAAAACATTCTAAATATATAACAATTTTTTTCAAATTGTACAAATAACAGGTGCTGTGGAACCTGTTGATTTTAGTATCCAAAGCCTTTATTAATCTTTCAAAAATATATTGCATTTTGTTTTATTTGCAATCCAGTATCATTTTGTAATTTTAAAAACTGGGTAAAACTTGCTGAACATAAGTTCCACAATTAATTTTTTAATATTACTAGAAAAATGAGTTCTACAAAATATTGTCAATCCAATGAGATTATTATGTTGTCACAGTGACATTGGTAGGAAGTTTCCTAACTTCGTAATATTCAGTTTTAAAACTAAACATAGATTCCACAAATTGTATCAACAATCCAATAACATTATTAATATTTCACAAAGGAACATTCATGTAGGAGGTTACCTAAATTCATAATATCAAGATCAAACCTGAACTTTTTATTTTACAAAGACAATTATTACGTTTCGTTCATTGCATGCAAGAAAGCGATAACGATAAGTACTACCCTTAATGCGTTAATACATGATTGCAGTTTTATAAGTTACCCAGTATTTTTCTACAAGTTATTCAACTTTAAAGATTCATTTTCGCACGGGGTTTCTTAATAATTTGAAACTTTAAAGCTTTCTCTTGAAAAACGAAGTTTTTACTTATCGTTTTTTGTACGAAAGGACAATTCATTTCCATCTAAATATTGAATATAACATTAAATAAGATTTGTCTATTCATATAACTTCAAAACGTCACATAGGTTCCACAAATTATTTTTTATTTTGAGACGACATTCTTCTTTGTTACGGTGGTGTAAAACAATTGTTTTCATATTGTACAAATAACAGGTTCTGTGGAACCTCTTGATTTTAGTATCCAGGGCCTTTATTAATCTTTCAAAAAATATTTAATTGTAATCCACTATCATTTTGTAATTTTAAAAACAGGGTAAAACTTGCTTCTTAATGAGTTGAACATAAGTTCCACAATTAATTTTTTAATGTTACTAGAAAAATGAGTTCTACGAAAGATTGTCAATCCAATGAGATTATTATGTTATCACAGTGACATTGATAAGATGTTTCCTAACTTCATAATATTCAGTTTTAAAACTAAACATAGGTTCCACAAATTATATCAACAATCCAATTACATTATTAAAATTTCACAAAGGATTATTTGATAAATAGGGCTGATAATTGGTTTATTCTACCTTGCAAATTCTCAATGTGGTCGTTCGTAACATTAAAGTGTTTTATTGTTAGTTCACTGTAATGTTTGATAACGTTTACTGTTGCGTTGATAATTGAGGTTTAATTCGTGTTAAATTAATTAGCGTTTCGCTTTTATCTTCTAGGTTTGCTTTTATTAGTTCGTAGTATTGGACTCCCGCTCATGTGGTGATCAAATTGTTGAATGAAGGTATTACAAACATCGGGTTCATTTGTGTGGTTAGTTCGTTTTTGGACGGAGTTTCAGATGTTGATGTTGTATATTCATGTTTATAAGCTCCACTTCAAACTCGCTGAGATCATAGTAAAAAATTATATTCCAGATTGAAGCTAACGGATTCATTTCAGCTTGGTTTTTGAAGTATAATCTAGGATGGTGATCAAGGTATTATATGTTATATTCTGCTTTATTTACATTCAATGCATTTGTAGCGCTGTACAACAGTGTCGTAAGGCAAATCGAATTCAGAATAAGATTTGCGAAAGCTGAATTCTTAGATTTTTTTCATATTTTTCTGTGGGTTGTTTCAATAATTTTCCGTTGAGATTGGAATATTCACGAACTCGTTGACATCTGAGCTTGTTACATTAGAATTGTTAGATACAGCCTCATCATCTTTCCTCTCGGTACAGTGTGTCGGTAATAGACTGACCTTAGCAATTGTACCTATTAAAAATATCCATCTGTTAGTCGTTCCAGTTCGCCCGGGTCATTCGACAGTGCACACAGCGGTTTGGAATATATACAGTTTGTAAATGTTTGTCGGCAGCAACAAAATTGGTGGCGTTATCGCTGTAAAAGTTTGTGACATTTTCTCTTCAAGCTATAAAGGGTTTAAAGGTGGCGAGAAATCCTTGGGTTGTCAGTTGTTGTTAAACAGATAAAAATCGCGATATACCCTTTCTGACTCTTGGTTCCGCAACCTTTGAAGCATTAAATTTGAAACATTTCTGAATCGGTGGATGTATTTTGTGGCTCTTTTGTCTTGGAAAATCCGAAACTGCCTCATTATGAAAGCAAGCGTCAAGTTCGCGCCTCCAAGCTGAGTACTTCTTTGTCCCCAATCGAGGATCGAATTCGTAAAATGACATGTATATAGTAGGATGACTGGGTGTTTTTCATTATACTTTAAGCTTGATTGTTGCAAACGTCCTCCCGCTCGTAATAATTCTTGCTTGCCTAGAAATGGATGTAAAGAGATGATGGTTTGGTCTGTGATATTTCCATTATCTTGATCGCCTCTTCTAACCCTTGGACTGTTAGATAATCCATCCGTTTTCCATCCTTGGGGTGGCTGTTCCAATACCAACTCCACCAGTATGCTGAACCTCGAATTGTTGGGGTATCCTAGTAACCAGGCCAGAACTATTGTGGAGTCAGTCCAAGTTAGCAAATTAACTTTCCTAGCCTATGAAACCTGTCTCAGCAATGTCGCTAATAATAATGCCCTACAAAGTTCTAATCTTGGAAGACTAATGTTTTGACTGGTTGGAACCACCGTGGTTTTTCCTGAAATAAGGGTTATTATTGTTTTTCCTGCTTTTGTTACTTTGCAGTAAACAGCTGCAGCGTACGCTAGTTCCGACGCGTCACAAAACCCATGGAGCTCTAAATTATCGCACTTTTCCTTCTTATCTTATGGTAGCTTTTCGTCCCATGACAGCCCTCTTAACTGCTGAAACAATAGTTTTACTATAATGATTGTTGGGAAAATCATCCTAGCGGGTCGAATATTTTGGGTATTTCTGATCTCAAGGGCTCGTTTTGCTTGTAGTGATGTCATAGGTTCCATGTTGACCAGGGAATCGAATTCGCCTCGCTCTGTAAATTCCACGTGATTTCTAATGTTTATATGGATTCATGTTCTTTGTTTATGATGGTTGGTTTCGTTTTCCTTTGTTCTTTCGGAATATCCTCCACGATAACATTATGGTTCGATGCCCATTTTCTCAGCTTAAAACCCCCAGAACAAAGCAGTGTTCGTAGTTGTTGTTAGCATTTTACTGCATTGTGTCTCAACATAAAAGCCTCTCAGAAGAAGTTCTGAACCAGTCAGAAAGGTTTTCTGTTCACCTATGATGAGTTGTTTGAGGGTTCTTACCCAAGTATGGTGCAGAATATGTACCATAAGTTATAGTTCTTAATTTGTACTCCTTAATTTGTGGTTAGTTCTTCAAAGTACCCTTTGGAAATTTTGTTGTGGCTTGATCACCAGGATCTGCCTGTAAATTTCTCCAATATCTACGATAAACAAATATTTGTGTTTTCTCCACCTTGAGATGATTGTAATTAGATCATCTTATATTAATGGGCAAACTAGTTGAAGGTAGTTAAAGCTTAGGCCAATTGTTATCTTCACTGATGCATCACATACCACCCTCACCTTCTAGGTGATCACTTGATAACTCTATGGTGTGGTATATAACATGTATCGCCCTTGGTATTTTCTGAATTTATTGGGCCCTTATATCCCGGTTCTAGGTAATTGTTCATGAAGTTATGGTATTCTCGTTTTAATTCGGGGTTCCATTGTAATCGTTTTTCCAGCTGGTGCAGTCTCGCTAACATTTTTCTTGGAATCTCCTGTGGTCATCTCGTCCTTTGTTGGTATAGTGACCTTATACCTTCTGTCTTGGAACCTACGGTCTGTTTCCTTTGGTTACACCTATGCTTTTTCACAGAGCTGTTCTTCCTCTGTGTAAAGTTTAAACCTGCGTACCTCTTCTAGTTCGTTCCCAGAATTTACGAAATTCCAAATCTAGATTATTTTGCACTATCAACGACACCTTATTTGAAGTTTATGATTGTGTCGCGAGACCCAGAAAAATCTGAACTACTATGGTTGATACGGTGATTTATGTTGATGGAGTAACAGTTCCACAATTTTGTTATTTTGAGAAGATATTCTTATTTATTACTAGAGTTTCTAGTAAAATGAAAACATTTGGTTGTTAAACTTAAGTTCCACAATTATTTTCTTGCAAAGTAACAAGAAAAATTGTTATACAAAAAATCAACAATCCAACGAGATTTCACAAATTGACTCATGTATGGGGTTCCCTAACTTCTTTAATAAGTTCCAAAATTTAACATAGGTTCCACAAAACAAATTCGTATTTTGAGAAGACAATTTGGTTAATTTCAATCTAAATATTTAAATATGTATGGATTGGGTGTGATATTAAAGAAGTTTTACTCTCGAACAAACTTTGTAATCTTTTCTTGATTGTAAACAAATCATCCAATTTACTGCTCTAATACACTAATAATATTATTTGCTAAATTGAATATGAAAAATTTCAAATAACAATTTTATTGGATAATTTATCTAATTAACTTTCGTATGATTGATCATATGATGAATAGGATGACAATTATTTTAACCTTTAAAGTTTTATGAATGTATATTCAAAAACATTGTTATTTCCAATATTAGTAACAAGAATAGTTGTATTTTGACAAGAATGGGGCTTATGTACTTTTCGAGCGAATACGTAAGTATATAAGGTTAACCTTTCCAATTTATTTAAATCTATATATATATAAACTTTAGTATGATTGTGTTAATTTCTAAACATACCACATACTGCAATTAGTCATAATGTTGTACATGAATCATAAATTAATTAATATTCAAAAATTTTATAATGTATACATAAGTAAATACAATTTAATTAAGTTATCACTATATAATACATGAATAAATACATATTTATTTATGTTTCATGTTAAATATTTTTATATATATATACATAATATTAAAGCGACATAATTCGACTTGGTGTGGGAAGGAGACAAAAATTTATTTTGTGTGATAACACAAAGTCTGGTGGGTGCCGGAAAATTTAGATTAGTTTTATTTTTTGTCGGTTTATTTACAAAATAGAGCGAAATGATTCACGCAGGTGGAAAGGTGATTAATCCAAAAAGAAAAATCAACCTCATTTCAAAAATTAAAACCTTGCGCTGTACTACACTCTCTAATACCACAAGCAATCATTGTGATTTGCTTACATCCAAATTGAAGTTTTTTTTTTTTTTTTTTTGGTGTAAGTTTCAAATTAACGACCTTGTTTCATTTTACTCGCCTTCTCAATGTTAGTTTTATTAGCTTTTATATTGTTTACAATTATTTTGAAAATAAATAAAATGGAAAATGGGAAGAAAAATTTCACCGTAATGAAAATGTTTTCTCACATAAATATTTATGTATGTATGTAGTTTGTTACTATGTAATATAAGATGGGTCCGGCTGAGTAGGAGTTTCCTCTTATTTCTAATATAATTGAATGATTACGTAGTGGTTCTTAAATTCTAACAATGTATACTATTTTGTTAGACACAAAATAAACTATTAGTCTATTCTAGCAGATAAAGTGAAACAAATCATGTTAATGACATTTAATGATAAAAAGATATAATTATCTTTTCTATTTTTAAAAACAGTGGCAGTCACTTTTTATCAAATAGTAAATAATTAATATTATACATGAATACATTGAATGACGTAGCACAAACATTTAAAATCAGTTCCACAATTTCTAACAAAAAAAAAAAATTTGAAAATTTTTCGAAGTCTAATAATAGAATTGTCTAGATACGTCAGAAGATTGTATTTTGCATTTCTAAACACAGTTTGAAACGAAATTTTGAAAATAAAATTACGTTCCACAATTTATTTAACATAAACGTCTTAAATTTTAAGAATTTGGTGACATTGTAAATTTTTCCCACTGTTCATTTACGTATTTTAAAATAAAAAATTTAATTTTTTCCAGACTAAACCAGAACTAATTGATAAGCAAAGATTGGCCGAAATATTTTTCAATCACTTATTTTAGGAAAAGTAAACACTGCGTTGCACGAGGGCAAATTACAAAATCACAGCTAACACAAAAACAATTAATGAAATCGAATATAATTAATTTAGTAATTATATATATGTGTGTGTGTGTGTGTCTGTAATTAATTAATTAATAGCGTGGTTTATGTATTGGAAACTATAATGCATGAACTCTAAATGTACATCGTAGACACCCATCTTGTCTATATACATGTACATTCTCCAATATATCTAACCAATCCACTTATATAGAAATCTAGAAATCTATTTTTAGATTAGCAACAAAATAATGTATTACACTCTCTTGCATCTTATATAGATATCTGCAAGACGATGAAAATAAATAAAAATAAATAAAAAAACATTCTTGTTAAAAAAAGTCTACGAAATGAAATGAACAACGAAAATTTCTCAATTCTGGTGTGCAAAACCTTGAAATTGACTTTGTCCGCATTGCATTATATTGTATACATAAATGCCCTCGAGTTGCTTGTTGTTTAACCACCACTGCCTCCATTCTAAATAAGGAATCCAGTTATATGTTCATCTTTCATACATGTAAACGTAACGTAAATTATTTTAGTTTTCTTTTCTTACATTTTTATTTATAAAACTAAACAGAAATAATTTATAAAAGTACAAAATAAAAAAAAATGAATCATCGATTTCAGGTTCGCGAACATATTATATTATGCAAGGTCAATTATTATGTATTGTGCACGCATTCTTGCGTATATGTACTCTCGTATATACTTATCGCGGTTGACAGATTGCAATTTCCTGAAATAACTTTTCCCCAATTTATCAAAAAAACGATTTTTTCAATTCTACTAAACAAAACCGTAATGAAACCAATAAAAATATTTCTTTGAGACGATAAATTATAAATTCGCGATCGTAAATCACTTTAAATAGACACACACAAATAAAAATTCAATTCCAATTCAATTCTCCGCGCTACCACCACACTATAAAGGTTTTCGCTGAAAAATTAAGATTTTTGCAAATTGTACACAGTAAATACAAAAATAAAATAACGTACACACATTTTTAATCGGTCAAACGCGTACAAAAACAAAACTGACTACTGATGGATGGCACGTGTTGTAGTCTGTTAAAATACGATTAAAATTCGAGGTTAAAAAGAAAACAAAAAATCGGAAATAAACAAGGCACAAGTGAAATTTTAGCGAATATAATTAGGTAGGCGTAGGGGGTTATGAAATGTTTTTTTACAAATTTGCGATCATATTATTATTGTGTAATAATAGTCAAAAGCGCGGCGGCTACAATGAATTTTATTTAGTGTAAATAACAAATAAATTTGCAAGGCGGCCACCAGACAATATTTATAGTATACGGAACTTTATTACGTCTGTCACAGTCTAACGATTCAGTGTTCAATGAAAATAAATCAGAAATTCAGTGATCTGAATCGAACATGATTATTGTAAGATAGGGCTTTGTACAGACGTTTATACGGAATGACGATGTTTACAGTATGCAATATCGATCTAACGTTTCTGATTACAACCTCAATCTAACATGAGAATTTTTTTTTACCTATGCTCCGAATTTTGGTCGTCAAATAGGAATTGCGAAATGAGATTTTCATATAATTATGTTATTCACACACTCTCAAACGGAAATGAAGGTCAAAGTCGACACACCTTCCATCACATATAAACAAATATGTTTTTAACGCTTTCAAGGGATTCCTAAGCCCACGATCGTAGACAAAAAATTTCAGATAAAAGTTGTTTAACATTTCGCTTACAATAAGGTGATGTTAAAAGAAAAGCGTTTATTCAAAATAAGAAATTAACCTTGGTATAACATTGATGACCTTCATGTAATTTGAAGGTCATAAAAAATAATTTAACTACGTTGCTAAGCTGAACTTAAACAACCTTTTCCTGAAATATTTTGTTCGATATGTTCACATATAACCCATTTCTCTTTGCTCAGAGATGGTTAAGCGGCATCAAAAACCGGCCCGCCTCCCTTATTATAAATACCAAAACTAATGTGGAGTTCTTTCAGGTTTATCAATGCCATCAATTTTGAACGTGGCTGAAAGAACGATAAAGCTGCATGGTGTTGTTTATCGTTGTATTGGTAACCAAACAATATATTTTTGATTTGAAGTTTAGCTGCCAAAATTTATGTACGTCTCTTGGATTTTTTTTAAAATGGAGGAATTTTTAAAAGAAATGGCAACCAAAAAGGAGCAAAGAAGTCAACGAAAGGAGACATACAGAAAAACTCGAAATTCTAGCGGAAATTTTGCAAAATCGACAATAAAATTTGTATCATACACATTAGCCCTGTTCATTTTGTGGGGTGTTTTTCATCTTTTTTGTGCTTCACCTGGGATCGATTCCGTATCTAAAAAAAAATGATTTTAGCCATTTAAGGAAATTTTTTGGATGTAATTTAGAGGTTGCCACAGTCAATTTTTCATGAAAAATTAGAAATGATGACCCCACTTCCTATTGACTCGAAACTTATGACCGATTATTTGGTAAATTCGGTCTGATGACAATGGTTTCTTACAAGAAACTTTATTGAAGTTACAAGAAACAATATTGAAGCTTAAATTATGACAAGAAGAACAAACAAACAATGTTTCAACCAATGTTTGAAACTTCACAAACTATCGTAATAAATTACGAAAAAATTATTGTTTTTTATAATAATTGTTTCCAATAATAATAATTGTTTTTAATAATAATAAGTCTTTCTTGAATTATTTATCATAATAACAGTTTTTGTTCAACTAAATTACAGAATACGCGCAGATTCAAATCCTAATTTCAAATCTTCTTTCTTATTACTCGTACAAACGTTCCTATGGTGAGCTACGGTGTTGTACAAATACTGTTGTTGTTCTTCACTCCTGCCTGCTAGACCATTGAAATCTTGAGCAAGAGAAATTGATTGTTCCGCGACATCATTGACGACCTTTAGTTCAGAAATTTTTTCACGAGCTTGAAGATACGATGGGCGATTTTTCTAGGATGCCGGGTCAGAATTCAGAAATTCCATATTAATATCATAGCTAGTAAAAAAGTTTCTCGTATTTGCGTTTATAAAATCGTGAATTTGATAGCTATGGATGTCACGATTATTAGGTTTTAAAAATGTATTCCCCTCATTAGGTACGGTGACTGCTCTCAATTTTTCGCACATCTTCATTCTCATCGATCTAGGTATTTTGTTATCAAAAAATGATAAGGCAGCCAAACTCTCGTACAAATACCAAAGATGTTTTGAAAATTGGTTAACTGTCACCAGTGAAATTTGTTCATTTATCGTTTAACAGGTATATTTTTAATGAGTAAATCAATTTGGCCATCCATCGAGCGCGATGAACAGCACCAGGCGGGCGAATAACAATCCCGGGATTCAGATCTTCACCGGCAAATAATAGGCAAAGCTGCAGTAACTCCGAGTAATCTGCTCGAGCATGATTAAATTTCAGGTGCTCCTCTACAACGAGCCTTGTTTGACGTCTTATTTCTGTCACACGATCTCGCAATTGGTCGTCCAGGATTGCTGACTTATACTCTTCTCGGGATATTCCTTCAGAATCCCACTCGTTCCTAAATCTCTCAAATAGTTGGGTATTTGGGTCAGTTGACTTTTCAAATAAAGTATTGAATGCAGCCGATACTATGAGCTCCAAAACGTGGTGTCTACAAGCGAAATAAAAACGTATTTTCCCCAAAAGTCTTTCCAAACGTACGCAAGCTCCCTTATAACGCCCAGTGTTGCTTGAAGTCGTATCAAAACACATCGCATTTATATTTCGAGCTAAGTTGTGTTCTTGAATCAAATTATTTAAGTTGTCCGCCATGACTTCACCTGTTCCTGACGGTATCTTTGGGATTCCAAGAATTTGCTCGATCCGAAACCCAGTAACAATGACCGCCATTCTATCCACTTTTCCCCGCTGTTCGTTATCGTCTTGGGTGAAATCCCTCTATTATAGATCGTGATAATTCTTCTCGTTCTTTCATACGATGTCTTCTAATTGTGCTCACAGAGCAAGATACCTCGTCTATCGAATGGCCGAAGGCGGACGCCGCTGTTCCGACAACGTATGCCATTTGACCATTTGATAATTTTGCGCGATCGGCAGTATTACAAACGAATGAATTTAGAGGCTTTTTTTTTGCGATCCGTTTCTTCTTGGGTTCAGGTGACGGGCAATAACAACTCTCAGACGAGGAACTCAATTCACTGCTAGATTCTTCATACATTTCGATAATCCTGGGTCCTGAACGTTCACATCTAATCTGACTTACACTGGCTTGAGCTTCTACTGAAGAGTTATTCCCGAATTCAGCGTTGAATTGTGCAGCGTATGAGCACCGTTTATTGTCTTATTACAATTATAAAAACATAAAAGTTTCGGTGAGTTTGCTAAAGTCCATGCTGCTAGAGAACAATTGCTGATTCCGTTTAAATTTAGAAGTACATATCTAGGCGTACTAGAACCAACCACATAATGGTTTTTTAGTTTAAGGTTATTTCAAGGTCATTTGGAGGTCAATTTTGTTTTTTGAACAGAAACCTACATTTTTTCCTTTATATTCTGATTCTACTCGTACGCAAATAAATAATAAAACTTTGGCCAAAATATTTTTTTATTGGACGTCAGATAAAATCAATGAAAGTAATTGATGCTGTCGCCACAATCCTCTCGTTTTGTGGCAAATCTGGTTACATAAACCATGGAACATCTATCGGCATAATAAGCTTTATTGGTCACTTAATTGAAAAACGATGTAAGTTTAGAAGAAAGACGTAATATAATTGATGTAGTCAGCACGATATGCGTGTGATGTAGGCCGTGATTATACCGGCTGCTGAAGGACGTCATACCTGATGAATTAAAATATTTGACCTCACCATGTTTTCCAGAAAGAACAAAATCCTTGTCCCTAGCTCCCCCTGCCTCGGGCCCATATTGCGTTTGATACTTGCTGGAACAGCCCCGAATTACCAAAAGATCGGCTTCTTGGTTTTATCACCAGCCAGAATGAAGGTACGCAGGCGAGAGGCAAAACGCACTTCAGCCTTCTGAACCCAAGTGGTTACGCCTGAGAGAGGCCAGGCACCAGCAAACAAGACTCATCAAAAAAGGAAAATGAAGAGACAATGAGGAGGTCAGTGGGTTTACCATTGACTGCCCCACAAAGGACTCTCCAAGTCAGCCATCTGCCTCAAAACAAGCTGGGGAATCCAATCAGTGAGAACGGCAAGCCCGCGCCTGCCTCACGCTAAGGCGGCATAAAACGTCCGAAGGCGCAGGTTTATCTGCCAAAATATTGGCATGCACCTCATACCTCATTCAGAAGTCATGGTACTAATCAAGTAGAGGGATTACCAAAACAAGTGGGTAAGTTGATTTATGATAATGGAACTCAGCGTCTAATAGCGGCCATTTTGGTAAGCTCGAAAATAAACCTTATTTCCATTCCAGAGTTCATCTCTGACATTAACGACAGTACCTTTATGATTATTTGACTACTAACAATGTAGATATTATCAATAGGGTAAGAAATCTACTTTTAGAAATGCGGTCAGGCAAGAAGTCCTAGATTTGACACTAGCCACCCCAAATTTGTCATGCACATTAGATTTAATATAGTGGCCGAAACTATGAAGAGGCAGGAAATTAGAGTTCCAAAACTGCCGGACTGGAGCTTATGCAAAGAAAGCACTTCTCGGATCAGAAATGCTCTCGACTATGGGGCACATTGATTCCCAATTCACCAATTGCACAACTCGACACACACTCGACAAGTTCGAAGTAGCCTACATACTACACCATAGGATCCGGAATCCATCTGGTAGGGTTTACAATGGCAGTAAAATAAGATGGGCCTTTGGCTCTTTAAACCTATTAAATCTGTTGTAGGAGATGTCATTCGCCAGCTTTATTGCAGAAAGGTATTGAGGAAATCTACGCAGCTTTAACCGGTTATCCGAGCCTTGAACTACATTCCAAAACTTTGAAGAAGAGTAAACCACATTGTTTATACCAAACGGTAAAATCCGCAGACACCCAGCCCAATATATATCGTCCACTTCATTGAACCAGTTTGCATATCAAGGTGACAAATTTACAGTGACGACCCTTAGTGGCCTTGTTAGAATAATTGAAAAGGCGATGGTTGAAAAAGAAATCGCCCTCTGTGCCTTTGTCGACATTGAGCGGGCTTTTGAAAAAACCTCCTTTGAGTCGATAAAGAGTGCCGCAAGGGGAAGAGTTTCTGCCTCACACAATCAGGTGGATCCGTTCCTTACTGAAACATTGAAGCTAAATTAGACAATGAATCAATAACCATTATAGCCCTAAAGGGATGTCCATGCAAATGATTTGGCTGTTATAATCAGAGGGAAATTTGATGAAAAAGCTTGCGCTAACAGCTCCTTCGTTAAACGGTTCAATTTTCCAAAGAAGTTAAATATCTAGGAGGTATCCTTCCTGAATGAAAAACTGGAATTGAAAAAGCATTTACTTAAAATTCAAAATAGAGCCAGAAAATTAATCTACTGGTCATTCCTAACAATAATTAGGCCCATGGTCAAGGTGGCCCAAAACTGAGAAGGCAGCGCAAACTGTATGGCATACATAAGGTTCAGCGCTTAGCCTGTCTTGGTATTCCAGTCTCAATGCGAACGTACCCGATTGCTGCAATGGATGCACTCCCACGACTGATTCTGTTGCACCTGCCTATTAAAAAGGGTGATGTAAGGAGTTTCAAACAGACCATACCAAAGAAATACCTTCCGACTGTATGCCAACTATCGGGATAAGTGGTGCGTTGGTAAGCCGTCCTTTGAACACGGCTCAACGTTTTAGTTTATAGACGGGGAGCAGGGATGCAATTATACGGGAATGGAACTGCGCCCTCACGAAAGCTACCGTCTTCCAAGCAGAAATGCGGCAAGTAGGTATAACTAGAGGCTTAAACGATGGAAAGATCTAAATTTTATTAAATAGCCAAGTAGCGTTAAGGGTTGTGAACTTCTTTATCGTTATGTCAAGGCTGGTGTGGAACAAATATCTTAACCCAGTTAAAAAACTGCAAATAAGGTAAAACTTTCATGGGTACTCTGCTGATGGAGTTGGCCGCGTGGGTTTTGCCTCTTCATTCATTAGGTCAAAACCCTTCTGCGGAAGAAAACCTGGCTTGGTAACAACTTTCTTAACCACTGCCCTATTATTCGACAATATTTATACAAATTCAGTAGACATATCGCCTTTTTCCTGTCCATCATGCTCAATTAAATTTGTTTGGTCATGTACAGTGCCATTTCGCACAAAAACAATGCAGATGACATCAAGAAAACCGTACAATTGAAATTAATTAATTTTTGTTGCTTTGTGGAACCAAACCACCTGCCCATTTGTCTTTTTTTTTTTGATTGTTCTGCTAACACCAAACACAAAAATATCACAGAATTGGTCAATGAGTTTACTACAAATAATTTCAATTCCACACACGTTAATCTAGTCCAGTTAAATCAAAAAATATAAAAACGTACAATAAATATTTACTTTGGTACACTCGGCTCGTAAAGTATTATAATCTCGCTGGCGAAATATTTATGTTTGAAAGCTTCCTGTGGAATACAAATTTAATAACGCAGTCATTGTTTTTATAGTTTTTAGAAGTTAATTGAATAATTTTTTTTTTGTTTAGTTTACATGTAATGAGTCATATAATTGTAGACAATAGAATGTTTAATTAATAATAATTAAATGCATATTACCGTAACCCTTAAGAGGACACAAAACTGAGCTTGCGGAAGTGTGGTGGAATTCTTTATTTGTAAACGAACCAAGTTGTCACGAATGGATTGATTATTACATTTCCATCCAAATCTAATCTACTCGACCATTTATCATAAATATTTGTATGCACAAACATTTATTATTATATATTTATGATTTATTGAAACGGAAATGTGATGAATGGTATTTTGACGCCGTCTATCCGACAGACAGGATTCAGATAATAATTCGAACGAATTGCGATATATGATACATAATATGGTTATTGTATTTAAATATACTACGATTTAGTTGTAAAATTCTTAGCACGTTCGGCGATCAAAAATGATTAGTCAAATGGTTGTCTTTCGGTTTATTGTTTGGTTTCCAAACAGGCAAGCGTTGCTAAATAATTAAGTTCATCAATAAGTTTAATTTAGAAAATTAAACACAATAACCGAATTTTGGCCGACAAAGAGGAATTGAGAAATGAGACCTACGTCAATTTTATATTTTAGTGTGCTGAACTTTTTCCTCGTATTAGTGTTACACAGATACAAAGATAAAAATTACGCCATACAATGGCTAGACATTTTTACGTTTCCTAGTTTTCGACTAAAATTCGGGCGTAGGTCTTGTTTGTGAATAGCTCTTAAAAATTCATTTTAACGTTTTTTTTCTAGTGTAGGGCCATTCTTTAAAATATCAAATTTTATTTCGTTTCGTTCGCCATCAAAAACCCAATTACGTGAAGTATTACATAAATAATAAGCGATTTGTTCTTCAACCTTAAATTATACATTTTCTTTGGTTTAGGGCAGTTTATGTAAAAATCAAACACGTAAACCCATTAGGAGTTATTAAAAGCCTTAGGTATCTTAGGTTTTTCATATAATCCACAAGAATATGCCAACAATTTTTATTTGCTAGCTCCTGTGCCCCGGGGCAATAGTGTGTTAAATTCCCATGAACCATAAATTACAATATATTACAACAAATCAGAGGTTTTTGACACCAAACCGTAAAGCTTTCGCCCATATTTTAAACGAAACCAAAATGTCACAACCAAAAACAAACATTTTAAAATTTGTTTAAATCATGAATTTCTACATGTTTAGCCAATATAGAATTTTTAAAAGTCGTCACATATTAGTTTCTCCACACCTTATTCCAAGTTTCACGTTTTTTTCTTAACTTTCTATGTGATTAAGCGAAAACTTCTGGATTAATCTTGATATTAATATTAAGTAGTAAGTAGCATGCTGAAGAAGTCATCTTCAGAAAATACCGCGGTGCTTGATAGCTCATCTGTGTGCGCGGAGGTAGCCAGCCAAGCGGAAACTCTCTCCACGGACACAGAGATGTCAACGTCCATGGAATCTTTAAAGAGGCTCTCAGAGGACTTCTCATCAGGGGATGACTCTGATGTTACTGTGGTGGAGAAGAGGCTGTAGAGATGACACTGACGTTTCTTCAAGTCAACCTTCACCACTCTAAGGCAGCATCAGCTGTTCTAATTTTAAAAATTGGGAAAAAAAGCGACAGATGTCGTCTTAATCCAGGAGCCTTGGGTCACTGAAGACCGGGTACTCATTCTCATTAAAAATAACATACCATAAGTGGTTTTCTGTTATCAAATTTCAGTAACGGAGATGTAGCAGCGGTCAGCATTGAGATCGATAAACGAAACCTCTGGCTAGTATCAGCTTACCTAGCTTGTGATGAAGTGGATACTACACCAATCATTTTAGGTGAGCTAATCTTGGAGGCTCAGAAGCGCAAGGGAGTGATGCAAATGCTCATCACACGATCTGGGGAAGTACGGACACAAATGAACGAGGTGAGTTACTCCTCGATTACATTTTAAGTACTAACCTTCATATATGTAACATAGGCAATAAGCCGACCTTTATAACTAGTAATAGACAGGAAGTATTAGATATTACTCTTGTCTTAAGCTTCCTGACGACTAGTTTATTAAACTGGAGTGTCGGAGGTCCACTCCTTTTCTAATCATTGTTATCTTCAATTTGAAATGGACTTGACTTCTCCAAAAAGTCCAATCTACAGAAACAGGAGGAAAACCAACTGGGATACCTTTAGAACTATTCTGGGTAATTCACTACCAGTTCCGGTGCCAAAACCTCCAAAAACTGCGCAAGAGCTCGATGGCTTAGTGGATGAGTTGTCCAGCGCTTTTAATGAAGCGATACTGGGCTCTAGTCCCCTTAGCAGGCCTAGGGGTAAATATCGGCCACCCTGGTGGTCCAAGGAGATTCAACAAACACGTCGAAAATACAAAAGACTCTTCAAAACAGCACGGAAAACAAAATCTGATGTAGACTGGGACTCCTATAAGGAAGTCCTCAGCATTTACAAATATCAATTGAGAAGTGCCAAGAACAGCTCTTGGAGACTATACTGTGGCAAAATTCAGGAGTCTTCGGAGATGTCTAGGCTACGCAAAGTACTAGCAACTGGTCCTTCCATCCCAAGTTATCTTCAACAGCCGGATGGGATATGCACCATTAATAGTGCGGAATCGCTGGAACTTCTGATGGAGGCTCATTTTTCTGGTTGTTCCTAATCTGTACCTAGCACATCAGTAGGTAAAAGGGCAAGTAGCCTCATAGGCGAAATTATTAGCAGAAAAAAGATCCTGTGGGCGATAAACAGTTTTAAACCATATAAGTCGCCTGGACTCGATAATATTATCCCTGCGGATATTCAACAAACTACGGATCTAACAATTTCCTGGTTAGCGGAAATTTTCAAAGGCAGCCTAGAACTATGTGACATTCCTAGTAAATGGACAGAAGTGAAGGTTGTTTTCATACCTAAGGCGGAAAAACGCTCACACTGCAAACCCAAAGACCTTAGACCGTTTAGCTTGTCTTCTTTCCTTTTTAAAACACTGAAAAGGCAAATAGAAGCTCATATTAGAGGCACGAGTGTGTCGGAAAAGCTGTCCAAATCTCAACATGCCTATTGCAAGGGGAGATCGATCTGTAGAGACTGCTCTTCATTCTCTTGTATTTTTGGGGGGGCCTTTAACAATGTGCTTCCAGGGGCTATAACTCGGGCACTTTCAGATCTGGAAGTGGATGAATCACTCAGGAACTGGATAGCTCAGATGCTAAGAGGCAGCATCATAAATGCCAGTTTTGGGGAAACCTCCGTCAGAAGATTTGCAAGCAGAGGTACGCCACAGGGTGGCGTACTGTCCCCCTACTTTGGAACTTGGTCATAAATAACCTGTTGCTGAGACTGGAGGACGGTGGCTTCAAGATGGTTGCTTTGCTGTGGTAAATATTCCGCCACCCTTAGTGAGCTTATGCAAAATGCCCTGGGCACTCTTTCATTATGGACCAATGGCTGTGGGTTGAATGTGAACCCACACAAAACCGAATTGGTTCTCTTCTCTAGGAAATATAAACTTCCACACATCGATACTCCCACTTTAAATGGGTTCAGCTTGACTTTTACAGTTGAAGCGAAGTTTCTGGGTCTCGTTTTGGACAGCAAATTATATTGGAAACCTAATATTCTGGAAAGGGTAAAGAAAGCTACGGTAGCGCTATACTATTGCAAAAATGTCATTGGGAAAGCATGGGGGCTGGAGCCTCGCATCGTATATTGGCTTTATCCCGCAGACCCATACTCTTGTATGGGATAATAGTCTGGTGGCCTGCTCTGGACAAAACTGTCAACCAAAAGCTGTTGACAAAAGTTCAGAGAACAATCTCTCTGTGGATCAGTGGTGCACTGAGGAGCACTAGAGACTCTGCTATTTTTGACTCCTCTAGAAATCTTGGGGAAACAGTTGGCAGCTTGGACTGCCATACGGTTGAAATCCATCTTAATGTGGACCTGCAACAATACAGGGCACTCATCTATTTTGTGCAACAAACAAATTCCCAAGACCACCGACTATAATGTCCCATCACTATCTTTAGACACAAAGTTCCGGACTAGGATCCCATCCAGGGAGGACTGGATGATGGGTGCAGTTTTGGAACCAGGAGTTATAAACTTCTTTACTGATGGTTCAAAGCGGGACGGGAAAATCAGGGCTGGAGTGTTCTGCGAGGAACTTCTGTTAAATCTCTCCTTCCGTCTCCTCGAGTACTGTAGCATTTTTCAAGCTAAAGTAACTGCCATTAAGGAAGTCATAGACTGGTTGAGGTATAATGTAATATCAATTTGTGATATTCGCATATATACGGACAGTCAGGCTGCCATTAAAGCGCTTCAATCACACCTCCTCACGTCGAAAGTAGTCCAGAACTGTCTCTCATCTCTTAACGAGATGGCAGATCAGTTCAACATCCACATTTTATGGGTGCCAGGACATTTCATAAGTACTGGCTCGACGTGGTACAACAGACCACTTCTCAAAAAGCAGAGAGGATATTGAAATGCCTCTTGCGGAATGCAAACGGCTGCTTCAGGAAAAAGCTAGCAAGCTGACGAATGACAGATGGTCAAGTATCACCTCTTGCGTAATAACTCGGCAGGTTTGGCCAAAGTTGGACTTGGCGAGATCCAAATAGCTGATCTCACTTCAGCGAAGTCAGATCAGTGTGGTTGTTGGAGTGATTACGGGGACTGTCTCATAGGGAGGCATGCGAGTAGACTTGGTGTCTTCTCACATGACTACTGTCGTAGTTGCGAGGACGAAGAGGAGGAAGAGACAGTATTTCATCTTCTTTGCACCTGCCCTCGTCTGGCACGAAACAGACTAAAATTTCTAGAGGCACCCCTCTTCAAGGACCTGACGGAACTCTGTAGGATGGACCTCAGGAGTATCCAGCGCTTTGTTAAAAGCTCAAAATGGTTCCAATGAATTGGAGGAAACAATTTTTCGTGGCTACGGACCATTTTTGTGTCTATGCCTGGCCCTAGTGGACCGTCACCCAAACCTAACCTAACCTAAGTAGCATGCAAACCGGTTTCTCTCTAAGACTAAATTGTTTTTGGAATAGTAAATAAATTCTTGTTGGAAGTTTCTAGAGGAGGGAGACTTATTTTCTTTCCTCGTTTGTTAGACTAAATGATCATTGCCTTCATTCATTCGTTTAGTTCAGTTTTTTAATAAACTTTACGAGACTAGGATATTATAAAACTCTGCACGATACAAATGATATCCTCGAATTTTGACATAAAGAGGATCTGGTAAAATGGCTTTTTGAAATAAACAAAATGCCGGTTTTTTCTGATGACATTCCAGTTCGCTATTCTTAGTGTGTTGCTTTTGATGTTATGTGTGGTGATGTTATTTTGTTCCTGTTTAAGGATACTTTAAATAATTTTACCATGGTTAGTTACAATTGACTTTCGACCTTCTTTTCCTTTAATTATTGGAATCGTTCCTCGTGCACGTTGGTTATAGACCGCCGCTAGCCATAACATTAATTGGCCAGAGTCCGACGTCTTTATTTTCCATACGTCATTATTTAAGGTCGTGACCATATATTCATTCGTCGTTACCAATTACCTACAATATTATAAGGTAGAGAGTGCTTCCCTTTATATTGTTCTACGCTTTTAACAGATTTAGTTATCTGCTCAGATTGCTCGAATTCCGGTGAAGATTCAGCTTTCCTATTTTTAACTCTCGTCGATGGTCATTTTTCTTCAATTATATATACAGATTTTTCTACTCTCTGTTATTATCTCATCTGATGTTTAATGTTTAGAGTCGGTTTTAGATCTTCATTCTCTAACTTGAGAGTTTAAATTTCATTGCTCAGTCTGCTAATAATTTCTATGTTCTTTAGTTTCTTCCGTAGTTCTTAGTTTTCTTATTCTAGATTCTTTGCATGATGTAACTCGTTGAATTTGCTTTCTGGTATCAATATTAATATTACGTTTAAATGATTTCAAGTATGCCAATAGTACTGAACTTTCATATTGGAAAATGCCCTATGCTTACTAAACGTGGGTATCGCGGCCAACAAATTTAAAACGAACCCCAACTTTAATGAAATATCTACACAATACCTCAAAAAATATATTAAACTTTGGGATTGGGATTATCGCGGATTGAGATTTTCTGCGATTATTGCAATCCATAAGTATAAGAGAGACAACCAAATTAATTGAAAGTCATATCATCGCATTAATTAATATGTTGATTCCTCAAATTAAAATACAAACCATTTAAATCCGTACATACAAATAAAATTCTAAGGAAAATTGTAATGTTCACCCTCAATAAATACCTTACTTGAATAAATGTATAATATAATAAATAAACGATATCACGCATTCATTTGGCACGCGAACATTTCCATAATTCCCTTAGCCGTTTAATTGCTACACAATTTATTACAAACATATAAATTAGGTTAAGTCAAAAACCTTTATGGCAGTTACATATACCTAGCATTCATTTGCCCTCTATTGACTTGCTGCACTCATAAATAACAAAAAAAAAACTAAACCATGAAACTTGGCAATTTCTTTCAAACTTTTTAATTCAATATTGTATTAAACAAAAAAAATAATAATAATAATAATTGGGTGTATTCAACCCAATGCAATAGAAAGTATCATGGTTTTTATCAAATTAAAACCAAAAAAGCATCACCGCACACACACAACAGACTGAGTGTAGACAGACGAAAGAAAGTAGTTTGAACAGTTTTTTTTTTTTGTGTTGTTGCTTAATCTATCGCGCGCGCGTACTCTAAAAATGATATATCAATTAATTAAAAATTTATTTTTGATTTAAATCTACTTTTCCCCTCGAAAAACACATTTATCGTGCACCTTGGAAAGAAATGTTTGAAAAGGAAAACAACAAAAAAAAGAAAACTCATTGATCGACATTATTTGAGACCAGATATAGTCATTCAACAAAATTTCTAATTTTTATTAAAAAATGATAATTTAATACAAAACAACGACGTCTCTTTGACAAGCAAGATATTGGTATTATATTTTGAAGAGATTTGCATTTTGGTAATAAAATAAAATTTTGTTGGTGCTTCCAAACTAAAACCGCAAAAAATTACACAAACCGTAGTAAAACTAACTTACTATAATACACTAACTCTATTAAAATTTAGTACATCGCCTAGAAAGTCGAATTATTTTTTTAATAACAACACATTTCTTTCATTGGAACTTGAATCATGCGCCACTCGACGCGACCAATATGACATCGCTTATACCAAAAAAAACGATTAAATTTGATTGACATTGATTAGTAAGTGTAAATCAAATTTTACACGTGGTTTATAAATAAACCATTTTTTATCTTACGAGTATGTACGATATTAATAATTTGATTGATTTAAAATTAAACGATCTTGAGACATTTTTCTGATTATCGCTAATATTTCACAATATACAAATCAGAAATTATTTCTTTTAAAAAAATTGTGTTGCTGTTAAATTTAAATCATAAATTCAAATATTTTTTTTTTAAGCTTTCAGTCACGCGACATTTTATCTAAACCAAAATGTGTTTAACATTTTGACACGCCACACACGTGGAAGGAAACTATTTATCAAATGTGGATTGCCTTGCCAAAAATATTACGTCTACTTAAATGGTGTTGTTTCAAAATTTCTTTTTTGATTATTATTAATAACATTTATTGACCTGACCCCCCAGAATAACAGAAGCTTAAATTAGCGGCCAGTGATTTCCTAAGATCTAAACATTAATTTGAGAATGAAATGCACAATTTCATAATTTGAAATTTTTTTTTTTCTCGGAAAATATTCAAAAATAAGCGAGTCGGTCGTTTTATAGCCACCAGTAAACCAGCCCCCAACCAGCAAATTTTTTTGTCCTTAATCTTCTGCCTCGTAGCAGGCTTTCTCAATTCTTTCAAATCAGATTAACAGAGCATTAAAAAGGTTTGTTCAGAGTTTTCTGTAAGTTTAATAAATCAATAATGGAAATTGAATTAACAAAAGTAGGCTCACAGCCTACTTTGAGAATTTCAAGCTTAAGTAATTAAACAAAAGAGGGAAATGTCTCTTCGTTTTAGATAACACCAGATTGTTACGTCCCTCCTCAAATTCAATTTGATTGCCCTCCTCAAACTTATTTAAATGCTTGTATGTATGATGCTATTTAGACGAAACGTTTTGAATACTAATTTACAAAATCAATATTTGGGGTGTCGCCTATATATGCACAACGTCTTTTAACCATGATTCATTTACTATAATAATATGTACGCGATCGATGTACACAAGAAGAAAAATTTAGTTGCGGAAAAATATCAAAAAAAAAATCCTTTTTGTTGTCATACAACAAATTTTGTGTAGGCCGGGTTACAACGTCTCATATTTTATTATAATTTTTAATAATAATAATAAAATATGAAATGTTACAAAAAAGTATTGTTGTAAACGTAAATCACGTCGTTAAAAATAAGCCCACTATCGTCAATTACTATATTATTGTCTATATTTAATGCTCTATAAAAAGAGTGAAAACTTTAATTAGTCATGGATACGCTTTAATTATGTATTACAAATTTGAAATATTGTATGAAAATGAATTTGTAAAAAAGGGTAATATGATTCATATAAAGATCGCGGACAGGTAAACTAACGTTAACAACCTACATGTCACGAATTAAGAAATTTGAGAAATTTTCATAAAACACTTTTTTCCAATTCTGAGGAATTGAAACCCATCCTTTTATTAAACATTTTTTCGCTTAAAAAACTTTAATTAGATCAGGTTTAGTACAAGTACTAAACTTGGTCTAAATTTTCATTAAACGCTCCAGTGCTCGCTTACTTTAATTGATCTGTAAAAAGTAATTCAGATTAACGCCATTAGCGACGGTATTAAGACTATGCTCGAAACCTATGACAAATATTTTTTAGTACACATTTTTAATATTTGAAAAACCATAAACCCAAATTATAAAAGCCTATTCCTAAGAAACATTTTTGACAGCTACAGAATAAATTCATTGTGTGACTGACTTTCTGGCCGATAACCTAAGGTTATCTGTTTTGTAATGAGAATACAATTTTTGAAAATTTAATGTTGTCTGGTAAACAATAACATAAATATTTGAGGCATTATTTAACCCGTACCATTTTAGTCTCGACCTCGACAACTTCACTTGAAGGTTTACCACCTAAGATATTTTCTGTTCTAAAAATCAACCATTTCTTGGAAATTACTGTAATTAAAATGAAACACCAAATATGAGCAAACAAAAATGTCAAAAATGTGTACTAAAAAATATTTATCATAGGTTTCGGGCACTGGCTAAGAACTATTAACGCGATATATTATGATTTGTACAATAATTAGGCAACTTTTAACGTTCAGAAGCGTTTATTTCATAAAAGTGAATATCCCCGTTATAGCAACATTTGTGGTCCATTAAAAGGCATTCCACTTAGCCTTTTTCAGAATGCTTTTACGATTCATTATTTTTTGTCTTACTTGATTGGATGATTTTTTTACCACTTTAATTACTACTGAGAGTAATTATCGGGTAAAAAAAATTTAAGGCATACAATTTTTTGCGCTTCTCTATTAATTGCCTGAGACTAAAAATTTGTGACAGTAAAATTACAAAAGTTGAACATTTTTATACACCTATCCCCCGCTTTACACGAAAGATAGGTTCCTCACAAAACCGTGTAACTCGAAAAATTAACTTTTATATAGAAAAACCGTGTAAAATGAAAATCACTATAAATCTCTTTTTAGTCATTTTTTTAATACATTTTTTTAATGCAATATCTACTTCTGTCATATCCTCGAAGCCTTCTCCACCCAACGTATGACATAACTCAATTATCTGAGAATATTCATTCTCTAAAGACAGTTTAGAATTCTTGTCTTCAACTATAGCAGGCCATACTGCTTTCCAACACGCATGGAGCGTTGATTGTTTAATTTCAACGTATGACATTCCTTTATGCTTGACGCAATCTAAAATTGTAAATTTTTTCCAGGCATCAATAATCGAAAGAGATTCTTCATTTTCCATTTGATCCAAAATATATTTAAATGACTTTTTAATGTACAGTGCCTTGAATGTCGAAATCATCCTTTGATCTAGGGGTTACAAGAGAGAAGTTGTATTTTTGGCTAGAAACACTATTTCAACATTTTCCTCTTGTAAATCTTGAGGGTGACCGGGAGCATTATCAAGAATAAGAACTTTGAAAGGCAACCCTTTTTTGATTAAATACCTTTTCACATCTGGCACGAAGAAGTTACGGAACCAATCATTGAACAATGTAGCGGTAACCCCCCACGCTTTCTTATTGTCATTCCAATATACGGGAAGATTGTCAATATTTATCCCTTTAAACGAACGTGGCTTCTTGGCTTTGTTAATTACCAATGGCTTCATAATATGATCGCCGGAAGCATTACTACAAAAAAGAATCGTTATACGATCTTTTGCTGCCTTGTGGCCGCTAGCTGACTTGTTGTGTTTAGCTAAAAAAGTCCTCTCAGGCATTTTTTTTCCAAAATAATCCAGATTCGTCTGCATTAAAAACCTGGTCAGGACTATAAGACTTACCGGCAATAATTTCCGCAAATTTTTGTGCTGCTTCGAAATCCGCAGATGCTTGCTCACCTTTTAATTTTAGACTATGCAAAGAATGTCTTTGTTTAAACCGTTCGAACCAACCATGACTTGCTTGAAAAGGCACCTGATTCGATTTCTATCAAAGTTGATACTAGGAATTCGTAATACAACACGTACAAAATTGTATTCTTTGCATGTATGTTGGCAGTACAACATTTAAAATGTTACTGTCAATGTTTTTGGTAAAAAATTTTTTGATTTTAAAAACCGTGTAAGATCGAAAACGTGTTAAACGGGGGATTGGTGTATTGCGATTTTGCCTACCGTACTGACACTGCACTAATGACATATAATGACTAGAACAATACGTAATTTCTTGTGCATCTCTTAAAGCTTTTAAAATGTGCACAATTGAAACATGTAACAGCAAAACGGCCGCTTTCAAATTCGTTCTCATTAGGTCGAATCCAATTTATGTTATTATTGCCGTTTTCACAGGAGTATTTGTATCCATTGAAAAATTTTGTCACGTGTTAATCTTTTATTTGTTGTGACAGTCTCTGTGAATTATATCGTATAATTCGAACCATGATACATCCTACTATGGTTCTTAAAAATTTAGACTCGAACCGCTTTTATTATCATTTTTCAGAGCAGTTAGACGTTTTTCGGGGTGAAACCCTAAATATTTTATTTCATCAGTTTGAGGTACATAAATACTGATTATTTATTTGTATTGGTGGGCATGTGCCTCTTCGCATTATAAAGGTTATATAATTAGATTTGGCATCATTAACTTTAATTCGCCATTTTCTCATCCATTCTTGAATACTGTTAATATTCTCCTGCAAGACTTTTGTAGCTTTGTACTGCTGTGTTGTCGGCAAATGATGGTCCGGAATCAGCTTCTTCTTCAACAATGTAGGCTTTAGACGCTTCGGTTGTAATTTTTCAAATAATTTACACACAACTGGAAGCAACCTTATAGTCTGTACGCAAGGGTGGGTAGAAACGAATTACATGTATTTAAATTACGTAATTAAAATACAAATTACAATTTGTAATTTGTATTTTAATTACTCATTTTCCAAGTAACAGTATCTTGTATTTTAATTACTTAAATTCTAAGTAATTGTAATTTGTATTTTAATTACCTCAGTTTTTAAAATTTCTTATTTAAATTTTTACAAGGCTTATTAAAATCTAGTTCCAGAGCCATCAGTATAACACCTAATCTTAATATTCCTTGTTCTAATGATACGTTTTTTCACTAAACGAATTTTGTCAAATAAAATTTGTCAAATTACAAATGTAAAGTAATTGTAACTTGTATTTTAATTACTCCACTCGAAAGTAATTGTAATTTGTATTTTAATTACTCAGTTTGCTGTAATTTGTAAAGTATTTTAGTTACTCAGAGTAATGTATATGCCCAGCCTTGGTACGACGTAAGTTCTTCTCGGTACTCGCCTGGTTTTGGTGTAGTTTCTGGCAAATTCCTTTTAAACCTAGATAAAGGAACAAAATTCGAAATTATGCTATGCATTTCAAGGGAATTTTTATTTCTTGAATTATCTAGACATGATGAATATGCTGGAAATGTTTTGTTAAAATCTTCGGCTTCTTCAAATGTAAGATGAAAAACAAGATCGATTTATTATTTTATACCCACAAAAATGATATTTTTCTAAGTGGTCGGGTAACAAAATCGTTAGTAATAAAATTCAAAGTGCAATCAAAGTGAATTAGATCCCGTAATGTTTTTCAGCCATTTTTGCATTTTTAGGGGACTAATGCACTTTTATTGAGAATTAGAGCCCTAGGTACGCGAGCCGACTGGTAACGTCACATTAAAATTCGAACATCGTATTTAACAATCGATTTCCGAACAAAGTTTGATAACTCCCTTTTTTTGGAGGTAAACCTGTAGGAATTAAATGATGTATTTCATTTGCATATTATGAACATCAACTTGACTCATTAGCTTACTACAATCAATTCCATCAGGTCTGACAGAATTTAATACGTTTACATTTTTTCATGAAACCGACGCGTGACGATATGAAGTTTTTCACAAATGCAGCCAAAATCGTGATAAAAATATGTCGTATGCTGAACGGCGAGTTTTATAAGAAATTAGATGTCCCGCAGTTTCTAATCGGTGTGTAACACTGTTTTAACGAACAAGAATCATTTGTACGTTGAGAGATTTTCGAAAAAGCCGGGCGGCAATTTGGTAAATTTTGCGCTTCATTGCAGAATTCTCGATGTTAGAAAGGGAGGATCCTGTACAAGAACGAGAACCAGTTGAAAAATCAGAGAGATTGACGGGGCAATGAGCCACAGCTATCAATACATCTTATTAATCTACCTTCCTAATTTTGACAAAACTGACTTGATATAAAACTCAAATTTTGTTCCTGAAATTGGTTTGGAATTTAAACTATCAGTTTTCTACTGTTTGAATTTTGACGAGAAGAGGTTTGCTTATTTTTCTAGCTTGAAGATTTGAAATTTGTTAATTTTTTATATCCAATTCATATTCTAAAGAGGAATTTTGGCTGAGCGACGGGTGACGGTTTAGCGGTACTTACGATATGAACTTTGACTGGCTAAAGTGTAATATGCATAAAAATGAATCTCAGCTACTGGTGTATTAACTACACTTTTCTTGAATTTGAATATCAATAATCGCCCTTATAACAACTTCGAAAAACCGCGATTTTAATAATTTGTAGAACTTCTCTGGCCGATTCTAGGTAAAGTGTAATATGCATAAAAGTGAATCTTGGCCATTATATCAACTACACTTTGTTTTAGTTCGAATATTAACACTAGATTGCCCAAGGAAGTCATTTTGACTGCTTTTTAATTTCAATTAGAAAAAACAATTATGTATAATGACAAAATTTTTAAGAATTTTGTGACTGTTTGTACAACATATAAATGCGTTTATTAATAATTGTAGTTACTCTTTCTTCCTTCATTTCCGGGATATATATATGTGTTATACCTTTATTGCCCAAAAGCAGTCATTTTGACTGCTTGGGAAATTTTAACCTATAATCCTATTATAGGTTAGGTTAGGTTACAGTAGCTGCTTTTCACACACTTAGGCCAGGTAGTGGCCCATTGTGATACCACGAGGGGGGGGGGAGGGAGAGGAAGGTGCTTAGCTCAATCTGTTTTCTTTTTTCAACGTTCCTATCTTTTCAACCAAATTTGTACTAACCCAAGCAATGGTTGCTTGACGTCGTTGGTGAAGTTGTTGCCATCTCTTCAAAAGGCTTGTTGCCATCTCTTCAAAAAAGGTTCAATTTATTGTTTTATCATCGTTCAATTTTTCTACGATCAACCCAAAATTTATATTAGTTTTAGACCCTTTTTTTTTTGTTTATGATTTTTACAATCCCACATGTTTTATTGTTACCAATGTTACCTTTGTATATATTTACAATCCCACATTTTTTATTGTTACCAATTTGATCTATATTAGTTTTAATTAGGGTATATTTTATATTATATAGAAGAAAAACTTCTATTGGTTCATTTTTTGTTTTTTTGTAATTAGTAGTAGGGATAAAAAAAAAACTTATAAAAACTCGGTGATCAAATAAAATAAATATCATAAAGTTTCATAGTGTCAGAGAGAACTGAACTAAAATAAATGTCGAATAGAAGTGAGTTATTGGAAAAGCTAACGAACATAAATGAAGAGTGCTCCGATATAGAATCAGATGCAACAAATTCTGAACTATCATCTGAAGATGAAGCGGATTATATTCAAAGTGAAACATCTGACACTGAAGATAGCGATGAAGGGTCGATCACCAATGATGAAAATGAAAGTGTCATCAATATGCCCAGGAAAAGGTGTAGGGTGCTAAGTAGTTCAGACTCTGATGAAGAAACTGAAAACACCTCTCAGGAGACCGAAACAGCTGCCGATGGTACTGTGTGGTCAAAATTTGCAGAATGTGGTAATCCTGGAAGGTTACCCTTTACTTGTATTTTCAAGGGTGTGAAAGGGCCAACTGGCTACGCAAAAAGGAACATTATGGCAGATAATCTTATCAGTGCATTCTCGTTGATAATACTCGTAGATAACTATATTATCACACATATAAAAAAGTGCACAGAAGAAGAAGGCCGCCGAATTTTGAGGAACGATTGGACAACAGCATTACCGGAAATACGTGCATTTATTGGGATTTTATATGCTCGTAGAGCCTACGAAGCAAAAAATTTAAAACTGAGTTATTATAAGTGGGGTCCCGAATTTTTTAGAAAAACTATGGCCAGAGAAAAGTTCAAGCAAATCCTACCATTTATTCATTTTGACAAAAGAACCGAAAGAAGTAGGCGCCTACAAACAAATAAATTTGCCTTGGTTTCGGAAATATGGGACAAGTTTATTGAAAATAGTCAAGCTTGCTATCAACCAGGGCAAAATATAACAGTTGAGCAATTATTTCCGTCAAAAGCCAGGTGCAAGTTTATACAGTATATGCCTAATAAACCAAATAAATTTGGCATCAAATTCTGGCTTGCATCAGATGTTAGTAGCAAATATGTTTTGAATGGTTTTCCTTATTTGGGGAAGATGAACAACGACCATCGTCAATGCTTCTCAGTGAACACGTTGTTCTGAAACTTGTTGAGCCACATACAAGCTGTGAAAGAAATATTACGACCGATAACTTTTTCACCAGCATATCACTCGCGACAAAATTATTGGCCAAAAAAACAACTCTAGTTGGAACTATTAGAGGAAACAAAAGAGAACTACCCAAAGCAGCCAAACAAACGAAGGATAACATGCCTCGTTTTTCCACTCTGCTATATAAATCTGAGAATTGTGTTCTTACAATATATAAAAGCAAACCAAATAAAAGAGTAGCTGTTCTAAGTTCTAAGCATAAATTTGTTAAAATTGATGAAAGTAATAAAAAAATGTTAGCGGAATCTATTCAATTTTATAACAGCACAAAATTTGGAGTTGATATGGCAGATCAAATGGCCAGAAAATATTTAGTAAAAGCTAGTTCTCGTAGATGGCCCCTCCAAATATTTTTCAATATTTTAGATTTGGCTGCTATAAATGCTTGGATCCTTTACAAAGAAACGACAGGAATACAAATACAACGATAAGAGTTCTTAGCAGAACAGCTTTCCACCGAATACAGAGCTGCAAGACAGAAAAATTCATCAGAACATGAAGACGCACAAAGATCAACTGCAACATCATCAAATGCAACCCATTCTAACAAACGCAAAATTTGTCAAGTAAGACTTTGCCACAACAACAAAACAAATAATATATGTGAAAAATGTCAAAAGTATGTTTGCGGAAGATGTACACATAAAAAGATTTCCACTTTTATTTGCATGACTTGTACAAATAATAATGCATAAATTATTTTTTTTCTAAGTGAAGTAAATTTTTTTTATTGTTAATATTTACTAATAACTTGTTATATAACTGTAAATAATATAAAAAATATTAAAAATTAATTTTAAACAAATTTCTTTACAAATTAGTTATTCTTTCACAATGCAGTCATTTTGACTGCTTTTGGGTAATATAGGTGTATACTAAGTTTCAGTCTTTCTAGTGTTAATAAAAGGTGGAATTTGTGGAAGAAATCGTCCAAATAATCTCTTCGAAAAACCACAGTTTTGTAAAATTGTGGAAGTTCTACGAGCGATTCTGCCTAAAGTCCAATGCAAAAACGTGACCAAGTTTCCACCAAAAGTGGAGGTTCTAAGGCCGATTTTGGTTATAGCATAATATGCACGAACATGAATCTTATCAGTAAAAGGTGGGATTTCTGGAAATTGCCCATATACCCCTTCGAATAAGAACGATTTTCATGAAATGTTGAGGTTATATGGCCGATTCTGGCCAATTTGAACTATTTTTAAGATAAGCTTAGTAATGCACCATGTTGCACAATCATTATAAACCGAAAAATATGTTTTATTACGTAATCGGATGTGCGAAATCCCATCCATCTTTCCTAAAGTACGCTATGCACAAATTTTCTAATTACAGGCACAAAATTGCACATTCACAAAGGTGCGAAATATATACAAAAAACTTGGGTTTTCTAAAATGGAAATTCTCCCTCGTCGATCCTCCCTTTAGGTTTTCAAAGTTTGCTCTGCTTTCGCACTATTCCAAAGTAATTCCGAACTTTTATTTAATTAACTTGAAGGTCTATGGTTTTGTTCAATTACAAATTGTTTGGGTTTTGTGGTGCTACTCAATTAATTTAATTAGGTTCTAAATACCAGGGTTACCGCTTCGAGAGAAGAAGAATCTATAGTGTTCTAGTAAAATCATTTAGTTAAATTGCTCTTATATTTATTTATTGTTGTTCTTAAATTTTCTGAAAATTTGTGTTTTTGTGAGTCTGTGAGCCTTTGTATTAGTGGAAAGGAAAAAAAAAATATATTTCGAACAATTCATGATTGGAAATCGAAGAATCTAAAAATAATAATAATAGTTTGTCGTCCGAGTGAACTAATTTCATTTAGGGTCCCTGGGCTTTGGCCAGTAGGGACTGTTTCTTTCAGCTTCAACGTCGCGGAGCGCTTTGCAGACTTTGAATGGTGAGTAAATTTTTTTGGTAAATTTTTCATATAATAAATTGGATACCTGGGCGTACAAATAGTTAACCGCGAATTAGGTTGTGAATGTTGGACAATCTATTACAGTTCTGAAAATTTAGTGGTACATACTATTGCGAAAGTTAGTATGAAGGCTAACTAACGCAGTTAGTTTTTTTTCCAAATTAAAGTTACATAATTAATGTTTGTATAAATTGTCAATCCTATAAATTATCATTTTTCATTTTATATTCAATTACCGAAAGATTATTCAAATTAGTTTACTATCGATCTCGAATGTTTTATTTGGTTAAATAAATGGGTTTGGTAACTTAACTTTACTGTTTTTATTTCCATTAATCGTAATTGGTAAATACTAGGTAACATGAATTGTTGAGTTGCGTCGATGGAGGGAGGGTTGGGGACTTGGTGGATCCAAGAGGGGCCAAATAAGACATCTTGCGATGTTCACTTGGTAAAAACCACTTGAGTGAATTAGTACTGGTTTCGTCCTGGTCATTTCGTATCTTTTTTTTTTCCTTCTTATTGTTTATTTGATTTTGTTGCACATGATAATATTTAAGTTTTGTAACATAGTTGGAGTTGCTGTCTAACGTACCCGCCCAGCCGGAGCTCCCGGAATTTAATATGAACAAGCATGTGCAGGTTCAGCCAGCGTTACACACACAGAATTTTTTATTTCGGGTTCGACGATTTAATAATGAGCCAGATTTAAGAAATTTACTGTACGAATTTGTGATATTAGATTTACAAGTGAATTTTCAAGAGGTAAACAAACCTTTGTGTTGGTTGCTAATTTGCTCTCCCAAGCCAAAGACAGAAATGTGTACTACAATTCTACGAAAGGATGAGTTGGCCCCTGCTTTATTTAATACGATCACCGGCCATTTTGGTTGGTCTTTCTGATGGCATACCCCGCCATGAGAAACACGAAAATCCATGCGAAGAGTGTCGGGCATTGAACTGACAAATAAACCAATACAATGTTTTCTCAAAAGTTTGGCAACAGTGTGCCCGGTTACCCCCCTGAGGAGTTTTTGTTAATTAAAATTTTAAGTTATTTTCTTGTCAAAAAAATTCTAATTTAATCTAATTATAATTTCTATAACAATTTACTTTCAAAATAAACTGAATTTGAATAATTTTAAGTTCTTTTTGTCTTTTGTTTTGCAAGCAATGCAGTTCAAATTCAGGTTAAACATTTTTTAGGAACCAACTCTAAATTTATTCTTTAAATTCCAATTCGAATTTGAACATTTTGGTTTACAGTAATTTACTGAGTTCAAACCTTTTTCTCACATGGCATTGATCGAACTTTCTAATATAATTCATTACAATTTTACTCTTTGAATTGTAGTAAATTAGAAATTATTAGAAATCATTTTTTATCATTTATACTTGGAAATTCCTTCAGCAGTATTTTCTGCGTAAAAACTGTCTGCACTCAAAAATATTAAACGAAACCAAAAAAAAAAAAAAGTCATTCATAAACCAATCGTTTGATCAACTTTATGAATAAATGAACAACTTTATCAAATTGTCAAAAACACACAAAAAAAAATTAAAAGGAAATTATTCAGCTGCCGCATAACAAAACCTTGTACAAATGTCATACTCGTATATTTTGATCAATTTATTATTTGCCTAAGTTGTTGTATATTTTTTGCGAGCAGTCGTCTTAGCAAACACCTGCCTCTAATCTGCACCAAAAAAAAAAAAAATCACAATTTATGTACCACAAGTGTTCTAACAACTAAAACAAATCAAATGCAAATAACATTGTATATCGCTCAGCTAAGAAAAATACATTAATCACAATCACTGTGTGTGACTCACTCTAGTAAAAAATCGCTAATATAACTAAGATTGTTAGTGTATACAAACTATAAAATTTGCAATTCTTTGCTGTTTTATCTATTCTCTGTGACTTACAATGGTAACAACACTTTAAAAATTTCTATTTATAAACACACAAACAAATTATGGTTTCCAGTTGTTGCATATAAAAAAAACTATCATAATCTCGTTTATAATTCACAATTTAGTATTTCTTTTATACATTTCGTTTATACAAGAAAAAAAAAATATTTTGCAATTCTTTAAAGTTTAATCATATAGCAAAAAGAACAAAATCTCGTTCAACTGACTCACCCAATCTTAATTTACATAAGTTGCTAAAATGTATTAATAACAGTACACGTACCTCTTCTTTCCGTTTCAGCCATCTTCCACACGGACTTTCTTCTAAGATTTCACTTTCATCCTCAGAATCTTCGCCACTTTCTCTAGGTGATTTATGTTCCTGCTCTGTATTACTTGAGCGACTTCCCGGCATGGCAAAATTAAAGATTTAAAAAAAAAAAGTTAAAAAAAAAAAAAAAAAAAACAAAAAACTTCTTTTCAAAATTTTTTGTCAATTTTTTTTTTCTTCTCCTAATTTTATTTTTAATTTTAATTTTCTTTAACTTTTATTTTTTATTTTTTTTTAACTTTGTTTTAATTTTATATCCTTTTATATAAACTAATATTTCACACCAACAAAAAATATCCGATATATACTGTACTTATATATATATATATAAAAAAAAAAACACGGACTTAAATTTTGTGAATGCTGACTGAAGTTTAAGGGTGATTGTAATCCAAAGTTTAATCCTTGTGTGGTTAAATTAGTTTGATCACCTGAATAAACAAAAAAAAAAAAAAAAAAAAAATTAATTTTTCAATTTATTGCTTTTTGTAATTAAATTAATTAAAACATTTCCACCCCCATCATATATCATAAATATAAATATATATGGAAGGCTGGCAAAATAAAAATCGATTTTTTTAATAAAACAGCGCGCACACCAAACATACACGTCCAAAAATTCAGCAATCAATAAATGCAAAAAGAATTTTTGTGTTTTATTTTATTTTTTTTTTTGGTGAAATAATCTTTATCACATGTGTTACGAAATTTCTAAGACAGTGCGATTTTCATCGAAATTTTTAAAACAAAGCAACCCGCGATAAGTACCTTAAAGACTTATTTATAATAATTTTAAACGAACAGATTAAGAATTTTTTTTATTTAATTTTTTTTTTTCATTATCATCTCGCGATCGTGGAAATGATAAGGAAAAACATTGAATCGATCATAGACTTTAAAATCGTTTATGTATTTAAAAAAAAAAAAAAAAGTATTTCTATAAAGCAATGTCACCTTTCCATTTTAGGTTTTGTGTTTTAAAGCAAGCAAGCGTGCGATATGATCGATGAGCAATGTATCCAAAATTCCTTGATCATACAAATATATAGAAAACATGATCAAGATGGACAAATATTTTTATGTATTCAAATATGGGGATCACGTACATATATAAGAATTTGTTGTTTACGTTTTATCTGAGATTATAATTAACACATTGTAGTCGGGCGTTTTGTACTGCCACATTTTGTTATATTATACAATTTATCAATTATGTTGGTCTTGCCCTTCACATATCCCTAATCTATTATTTTGTATAAGACAGGCAAACAATGTGTTAAGTTGCAATTCGTGATCAGATCAGGTATTTAAGCTTGATTTACATTTGCGACGTGTGACGTGTGACGGGTACTTATAGCCAATCAGAGACGAATATTTTGACCGTCACACGTCACACGTCGAGACATGAACCAATTCTATCTTTTCCGTCACGGTTACACACACCACTAAAAATTTTGTGTATTAAAAAAAAAAAAGGAGCCGTTGTTTATACATGCATTTTATTTTTGTTTAAATTTAAAAATTAATGTGTCATCGTTTCTGCTTGGCAGACATTTTTTTTATTCTGTGTTTTTGAATTGTGATATGATATCGTGGAACAACTAAAAAAAATAAATTATTATCTAAAAAAAAATAAATAGTCGAATACAGATAATATGGATTGTGTAACCGACGAAAAATTAATTCGAGCCGTGGAAAAACGCCCGATTTTGTATGATATTACAAATAAGCTTTATAAAAATAATGGCTATCGGAAAAAATTATGGCAAGATATTAGCCTAGAAATTGCAATTCCCGGTAGGTTTATATACTTTTACTTATGTGCTCATGCATTATTAAGATTATTAATTATTTTGTTAAATTTTTAGCTGATGTTTGTCAAAAAAGGTGGAAGAGGCTACGAGAACGGTTTTGCGAGCTTAATAAAAAGGCAAAAAGTGGGAGTGCATTTAAGCCTAAAACCTATTGCTCGATTTTAAAAACGATGGGGTTTCTTAAACCTTTTTTAAATGACCATCCAAAGTACGTAAATATACATCTTTTTTGTATTTCATTTAATTAATAATCATTTTATATGTTTAGGTTTATGGGTAGCAATTTCTCAATTAATGAAAGTCAGACGAGCAATTCAGAAAGCAATAGCTCCAACATCTCGCTCCGATCATTTTTTGCGGAGACGGATCCGGATACACTGCTAACACTATCAGACGATGACCAATCCCGTTTATTAGGGTTAGACGATCCAGTGGAATCGGCGGCAGAAGTTGTGGCATCATCATCAACCCCAAAAAAATCCCGTTTGGAGAAAAGTACGGTACTAACGTAATATTTTGAATTTATAAAGATTAGATTATATTTTTTTCAGATAAAACAACTGAGATTTCAGATCTCATTCAAATTTTAAAAGAACCGGTAAAGGAGCTCGATGCCATTGATTATTATTGTATGTCTTTGGCAAACGACATCAAAAAATTGGATACTGCTGAGCAATGGCGAATTAGAATGGAGATTACAAAGATAATGTGCACGGCCAAGTTTAATGATGTATAATCTGTTTTCAACATACAAGACATAATATTTTTATTTATTAAAATTTCAGTTTGTAATATTTAAATATATAATAAAATGTATATTACGAGTTATACACTCTTAAGTTCTGCCAAGGCAGAATATTAATTTCGTTAAAATAATTTTTGAAATTATTTCTAATCTCCACAGCATTTGCTGATGAATTGTTGGAACCTGTTCGACCAATACGCTGTAGAGCTCCATTGTTGTCTTCCCCCGTTTCGCGACGCCATCGTCCTTCTACAATTTCCCCATTTTCAGTTTCCACGTCTGTATAACCAGCTGGGCAATAACAATCATTCCTTTTTTTTACCCAGTTGTGCAAACAAACCGCGGCCTTTACAAATTTTAAAACGTTCTCTCTCTTGGCATGTATGGGCTTTCGGAAAATTCGCCATTTAACTGATAGAATCCCAAAAGAGTTTTCAATGACCCGCCTTGCTCTCGATAGTCGATAATTGTATATTGACTCCGGTACGGGTAGCCCATTACAAGAATTCCTTCCCGGAAATGGCCTCATGATACGCCTTACCAGTGGAAAAGCCTCATCGGCGACGATCACATAAGGAGCACTTATGTTGGTATGTGGTAAACATCGATCAGGAGGTATATTCAAAAATGAATTGTCGTCTATCAATGCTTTTCCAAACGCAGTACTTTTAAATACGCTGCTATCGCTGAATCTCCCCGATGCTCCAATATCTACAACTAAAAAGTTGTAATCCGCATCACAGATTGCCATTAAAATTATGCTATGTGAGTTTTTATAATTGTAGCAATTGCTTCCACTATTATTAAACGCCTACAATTACGACAAAATTAACTTTAGTAGAACAACGTAATACAAAATTACCTGAACTGTGCAATGTTTGCCGTCAAGAGCACCAATGCAGTTTGGGAAATTCCATTTCGTTCGAAATCCACTTTCCACGGCTTGCCATTTGGCTTCGGTCAACGCATCGAAGCAGACGCTTCGGAAACCCTGTAATTGTACGCAAGTGACTTCATCATATCGCCACTTGCTAGATATCTAAAAAAAATATTTAGAATCTTGCAATTATGTAGAGATTTTTTTAATCACATCTTTACCTCAAGGTTAGAGAAAGTCTTGCTCCTGGCGATATAGGCTCTCGAAATAAATACAGTTTTTCAATCCTATTTCGAATTTTATCGAGTAAATTGTCGAACAAATCAACCGACATTCGATGGTAATTAAAAAATTTGTGGCTTTCATAAAGCCTCATTTCTGCCACCAAATTGTTGTAATGGCCTTGTTCGTTTCTTTTTAAAAGAAGTTGGTTCACCCAACATCTTTTCGAAGATTCTTTTTGTATTAACGACAAAATTAGGAATACCTTTATTTTCTTTTTTCTGAGATTTTGGTTATTTTGCCACATTTTTTCGAAATAATTCACTATAGACAGAAATACTATAAACAAAAATTAATTTTTTCAAAAACTACCTCGTTTATGGAAACAGTTGGATTATTCGCCACCAGAAGGTCAAAAAAAATTTTGAATTAGTGTGCGTGCGACTAACCCGTCACATATGTAAATCGTTGTCAAGATAGCGTCACGCTATTTCCACCCGTCACACGTCACACGTCGCAAATGTAAATCAAGCTTTAATCACGGATTTTATTTATTTGGCTTTGTTTACATTCAAGCTGCATTATCGTGAACATTAGAATGGTGGCCGCGTAGAAGGCAAATTTCAAGGCCAGTCATGATTTGATTCAACAAATTTGCAAAATTTGAATGGGAAATTTGTTTTTTATTTGAATGGGAAATTAATTAGCGACGTTTGTATTTTGTTTCAAAAAAGAAATCTCTCATTTAATTTCGATCGAATTTTCTGGGTTTTGCCTTGTGATTACTTCCGGTAGATACATATTTCTTGTCACTTTTCGGCGGTCTTAAATTTGATTTTGACGTTTAATTTTGGAAAATGAAGCTTGATAGTGGTCTTTAACAGTTTTAAAAATGTACCGAGCGGACCACTTAGCTTGACACAACTAAATATCATCGTATTTTTGTTTTTATGACTGTTGGAGCACAAGCTTTTTTGTGCTGTTGTTTTTTTATGCAATTAAAAACTATTGAATAAAACTAGAAGTTGACTGTCCGATCTTTCTTCCTTGATTTTCAAAATGTATATGAATTTTATTAAAAAATGTTTTTTTTTATAGCAAAAGAGAATGAAGTTGGCGATGATTCTATAAGTTAAATGGTATAATAACTCTCACATGAAATCCACTACATTCAATTTGCACTGTCAAATACATGTCAATAAACAATGGTAAGTAATTAATAATTATTCTAAGTCAGGCAAATTTTACAATATTTGGTTTCGTTTCAGATTTCACTTGAATTGTATGCGTCCCCTGTCCCATTCATGAAACATCTGGAGCTGGTGGTCGATGCATGAACATTCTCCCCGCCTTGAAATGGGCCAGACATTTCAATTGTGTCCTGAGGGAGCCGGCAAAGTTTTGCTATTCCGCGCTTCAAGATTCCATTGGCAGTTTTAACATCTGATACACGAACAATGCCATAGTGACCATTGTAAACCTTTTTGAACTTCCAGACCTGAATATGTTCTTGAGTGTCCCGGACGTTATGCCGAAAGAACTCTGCTTTGGCAGGAATTTCGTGGTAACAATCCCCGATAGAACAGACTGGGATACTGGGTTACCTCAGATGGAACCTAACAGCCTAGTCTGGTACACTGATGGATCAAAAATGGATAGTGGAGTCGGCATTGGTGTCTTTGGACCCAATCACAAAATATCGAAATCACTGGGTACTTACCCCAGTGTTTTTCTAGCCGAAATTCACGCCATCGAAATCTGCGCCTCTACTATTATGACCAAAGGTCTTAAAGGCGCATCCATCCACATTTTGTCTGACAGCCAAGCAGCACTGAAAGCATTGGCTTCTAACTGCCTGGATTCCAAGTCGGTTCAAAGTTGTTATAAACTGCTACAATCTCTCTCTTGTCAAAACAAAGTAAGGTTGTGGTGGGTGCCTGGTCACATGGGGATCACTGGAAATGAGATAGCCGACGAACTTGCACGGGCAGGCTCGTCGACTACACTCATTGGCCTTGAACCTTTTTGTGGTATCCCGTGGGCTTCTGCAACCTACACAATCAGTAAATGGGAAAAAATACAGTGCTTGACTTATTGGAACTGTATTCCCGGCCTTAGACAAGCCAAATCTTTGATCAGACCATTTCACCACAAAAATTTGGCGATCAATTTCAGCAAAGAAAATATTAGGAAACTTGTGAGTTTTCTCTCAGGTCACTGTAACCTGAGATATCATTTGAACAAAATGAACCTGTCCACAGAGACGGAGTGCCGACTCTGTTTGGAAGAGACAGAAACCGCAGAACACATACTATGTGAGTGTGTTGCTCTGTGCACACGGAGGTGGATTCATTTTGAACAGAGGTATCTGACCCCTGAGAAATGTAAATTGGCCTCTATAATCAGCATTCTCGCCTTTATTAGAGAGGTGGAGAAGCTCCTGGAGTAACAGTACCCAACAGCACAAAAGATCTTTTAGGTCGCAGTGCTAGCCGCTTTTGGGCAGGGTCAAAAAAAAAAAAATTTGTAAACCTTGATCACCCGATCCAATCTCCATCTACGCGGTGGTTGATTTTCATCGGTCAGTACTACTAATTCTCCAACAGAAAGGTTTCGTATTGCTTTGGTCCATTTGGTTCGTTGTTGGAGAGATTGAAGGTATTCAGTTGACCAGCGCTTCCAAAATATCCGATGATAAAACTCAATTTGCTTCCAAGTGTCTAACGGCGGTCGATCTGTTAGATGAGGCATCGGCAATGTATTGAGTGGTCGCGAAATTAAAAATGCCCCGGTGTCAGGCAATCGATGTCATCAAGGCTGTTAGTGAGTGGTCCTAGCGGTCAAGAGTTTAGAACCACCTCTACTTGTTTGATTAAAGTAATCAGCTGTTCGTATATAAACTTTGCAACACCCATCGTACGACGCAGATGAAATTTTGCAAGTTTTACACCTGCCTCATGTACGCCACCAAAATGAGGGGTAGCTGGCGGCGTGAATCTCCACTCTATCTGGTCTTTTTCACATATTGATTGCAATTCATCGTTTAGCTGTTGGGATGTGAGCAACGAATAAAGCTCGCGCAACTCTGAATTAGCCCCGAAAAAATTTGTACCTTGTCTGAGAACACGTTTGCAGAGATCTCGGGTGGCCACAAAACGTTTGAAGCAGCCCGTAAATGATTGTGAGCTTAAATCAGAAGCCAAGTCCAGATGGATTGCTTTCGTCACGAAGCAGATGAACAAACATAAGTAGGTTTTCGTCGGCGGTTTGCCACGAATTCGGTAGTGGACGTAGAATGGTCCGACGAAGTCCACTCCCACTGTATAGAAAGGTGGCAATGCGGTTACACGGTCCGGTGGTAGATCTCCCATTGATTGTGACATAGGAGACGGTCGAGCTCGAAAACATTCTTTGCAATCTCGAACAACCTTCTTGCAGACAGTAGTACCATAAGTGGCCAATAAGACTGGCCAACGGCAGCTAACAACGCTCGTGGACCGGCATGCAACAGCTTCCTGTGGTAATAGGTAATTAATGTTATTGTAAAGTGGTGAGTGTTTGATAACAAAATTGGGTGTTTTGATGTGTAAGGCAACGCTGTGTGCTGAAGACGTCCTCCAACCCGAATATTGTGATTACTATCAATAAATAGGGAAAGCAATCGGAGATGGGGCTGCTTTACGATGAAATGTGCCTTTCCCAAACCGTCGTACTCAACAGGAAAATATTCACGCTGTACAATTCTGATGATGGTGAAGAGTGCTTGGTCCAATTCTTCCAGCTTAAGCGGTTCGCTAAATGTGAATTTTGATTTCACCTGTAAGCGTAACATGTACGCGATGACTCATCGCAGTTTTCGGAAGTCGTTATGAAATTTTATATCCCGTAGGATATTGGAAGATTCCGTTGACACGACGGCGACTTGTGTCGCTTTCTTCATTTCAAACATTTCCTCAGGCAGTGGAAATTGTTCACGCAATGTTGGCCAAGATAAAGGTTCTTTTAGCAGGAACGCAGGTCCATGAATCCATAGGTCGAATTGAATAAATTTTTCTGGAACGACTCCTCGGGAGATCAAGTCAGCTGGATTACAATCGGTGGGTACGTGCAGCCAGTTTTCTTTCTTTGATTTTTCTTGTACGATGGTCACTCGATTCGCAATGAATGTTTTCCATTTAGATGGACAGGATTTTATCCAGTGAAGCGCAATAGTAGAATCTGACCAATAAAATGTTTCATTGACATCAAAATTTAAAATGTGGTGAATTTTGTGCACCAGCTGAGCAAGGAGCACCGCTGCACACAATTCTAATCGAGGTAATGTTGTCTTTTGCAGTGGAGCTACACGCGATTTTGAGCACAGTAGCTTGACAGACACCAAGCCATCTGGTGATGAGCTGCGAATGTAAAGTACAGCTCCATATGCACGTTCACTAGAATCGGCAAATCCATGTATTTGGATATTTTGTACATTATTCGAAGTGAAGAGATGACGATCGATCACAAATTTATTAAGTAGCTTTATACTTTCTCCGAGCGTCTGCCAATATGTGTGTTGGTTTTGTGGTAGTGATCGATCCCAGTCCAGCTTCAACTGTCATAGCGATTGCATGAGCAGTTTTCCCAGGACAGCCACTGGTGTCAAGAGACCGAGAGGATCGTAGATTCGAGCGATATCGGAAAATATGGTTCTTTTCGTGATCGTTTTACTTTCATTGAAGTTAACAACGAAATTAAATTTGTCGGTTGACGGATTCCAAAAAAGTCCGAGTGTTTTGACCAACTCATTCTCTTCGATTTTTAGAACTGTCTCGATGGATTCCGTTGGAATATCTTTGATAATTTCAGGGCAGTTCGTGCACCACTTTCTTAATTCCATGCCCGCAGATTCCAGTATGTTCGAAATTGTCACTCTCAGCTCTATTGCAGCATCTGTTGAAGTTGTTCCTGTAAGCAGATCATCCACGTATACGTCTCTTTCCAGTACATTTGCTGCGACGGGTATGGTGCCTTTATGATCTATGGCTAGCTGTTTAAGACATCTCGTGGCGAGAAATGGTGCTAAAGAGGTCCCATACGTCACAGTTTCCAATTTAAATGTCGATAATGGTTCAACAGGCGAGTTTCATTTTAAGAAGATCGGCACTAAACGCATATGCATGTGACCGGAAACGAACTAAAATTGAGAATAGATCATTCTGAACCACTGGACCTACAATCATTATCGAATTGAGTGATTTCCCTGACGTAGTTTTGGCGGATCCATCGAACACCACCCGTTATTTAGTTGAAGAACTGTCAGGTTTGTAAAACTAAACTTGCGACTTTAATGCTTAGTTCAAACTTTTTCTTGTTAACAAAGAACACAAAGTATTGACGATTGCTTGTTCAAGAGTTGTCAGCTAGAAATGTCCTCTTTATCCATACTACAAAGAGGTGTCTATGACTTTCCAATGGGTTCGTTAAACAACACATGACTTGATGGCGCCCACGAATTATGCGTGTACTGGGTGGGGAAACGGAAAATCCTACTGGCTTGCCATAACAAAGATCTACTTTGAGGAGAGGCTAGAAAAGAAGGGTACTTCTAAGTATCACAGGCAGATTGGCCGACTAATAAGCTGTTTATGTCAAAAAAAAATCTCGAAAAAAAGATGGAAGATCTGGGGCTAATCGCCAAACTATTGTACATGTCGAGGTAATTTCGACTCGCTAAGGACATTGAATTTCAAGCCTTTTCTTATGAAGCCAATTTCGGCTATCTTTGAAAATTCCTGTCTAATCTTTCTGGAGCTCTTAACTTAAAAGGTCAAGAAAAACCATTAGAAAACCAAAAAATACAGCCAAAAAATCTAAACTTCAGACTTATTGGGCTAGTTTGTAACTAGCCCAAAAGGATTATAAAAGAAGTTTTAGACACGCTGACAGAACTTCATGGATACACTTCTGTGAAGAAGTGAATAGCCTGTCGACTGTAGCCAGGTTTAATAAAGCGCTAGGTAAAACCGATGTTTGTAGAGTTAATGATCTTCGTCTAACAAACGGACATCTCAGTTCCTCCAATGCAGAGGTTAGTGAGTTTTTTCTGTCTGTTAATTTTCCTAGTCAGTTCTGATTTTGTTACTTCCGAACCACTAACTTTTATGATGAAACCCTACCCTGATTGCGTTGGAGCCTGTTCTACTTTGCCTCGTCTAAAGCTGGTGGTCTAGATGAAATCTTCCCTGCTAAATTACAGGATAGTCTTTCCCATATTAGGAAGCATCTACTCTAGAGTTGTTTTTATTTCGAAGGCTGGCAAGTCACGGTGTCCCTGAACCAAGTTTAAATGGGCCAAAAAACCACTCCCGATTTCCCTTCGGCCATTGAAAGTTTCACCTTCGAGAAGTTCAAAAACGCAAAAATCAGCCAAATCCCCGGAGCCGTTTTCAAAAAAACACAATTTTAAGATTGTTTACGCCAAAAATGAGAAAATTCGAAAAATCCGTTTTTTTTCTTTGGAATCCCTTAATCTACGTGTCCCTAATTCCTTTGAAGTTTTCTCCAAAGTTGAAAATACATTTGAAATCGCGCCTAAAATTTCAATCATTGGTTGCTTGATCACACATAAAGGTGCGTCTGTGTGCGTAAAGTGCGTATTTTCAAATCATTGTTTCAAAAATACACTGGAACCTAGAGGGGGTGTCAGGCAGTAGTCGACCAGTCAATTTCAAAATAAAACATTAGCTGCGAATCGTTTACTAATAAAGTTCAGATACGGAGTGTCCTCCGAGCTATATTCTTTGTGTGGTGTGCATTAATTTGTTGCTTGTGTAAAAAAATTCAAAATGCCGCGAAAGTCAAAAGACCATGCGCGAACTCATGAAGAAAACCGATTCGTAATCTGTTTGTTCTGTTTAAAGAAAAAGGACAAGATGTGGAATATTGTAGGCATATTGAAGAGTAGAGTAAAAAATGTGGTAAATATTAATGTTGGCGATAGTCAACAAATCCAGTAAACAAGGTTTCGGAGATCAACCCACGTTGTCTTTGCCGGACTATTCTGATTTCCCAGCACTTCCATGTGCAACCAGATCTCAGGATAACATACTTTGTGAGTGCAATTTGTGTAAACTTGTGCGAGCTCAACCACGGAACATGATTCTCGGGAAAATGATGAAAAATAAAGTGGTTCATAGGAAATGTAAGAAATGCGGAGGAGAACTGGATACCAAGAATTTCTGCACTTCTTCAAAATGCGTTTCAACTCTGACCGACCTAATTAAAAATAATTTATCGTTAAAAGAAAAGGAACAATTGACATTGTCAATATTGAAAGACATTTTAATTGCACCAGAAAACTCAACAAAACAAGGACAGTTGTGTTTATCACAGAAAAGAGGAAAAAACTACCAGCATTAGTAAATACAAACAATGTTGCCAGCAGTTCGGGAACACAATCACTCGCAGCAACCGATATTTTAAAAATCATTACAGATTTAGGTCTGTCGACAAGAAAAACAAATTCGCTGACTGCTGCGTTGCGAGTTGGTGCTGGGAAGAGGAAAATATTCTAACCCAACTTAAGACAGGACTTGTTTTTGTTAAATCATCGTTTTGATTCCTTTTTCGAGTCTCGGGCGATAAAAAAATCTGAATGGTTTGTGTATTGCAATGATGTGCCAGGATTGGTTGACTATATTAAAGAAAAAAGAGCATTGCAGGAAGTGGATTTGAAATTCGGTCTTGACGATGGCGGCGGATTTTTGAAAATTTGTTTATCTATTCAATTCAAATTTGATGAAGCTAATGGTAATTTGGAAACCAAGAAAGCGAGACAGCAATATAAAGATGGAGTACAAGCCAGGAAATTTAAGGATTCGGGTGTGAGGAAATTGATCATTCTTGGAATTATTTCTGATACGCAAGAACACTACATGAATGTTCGTACTCTCTGGTCTTGTCTGAATTTGCAATGCATTAACACAATCATTGCTACGGATCTGAAACTAGCCAATATCATGACTGGTGTTATGGCGCATTCTTGCCATTTTCCGTGTACGTGGTGTACCGCATCGAAAGACAATTTAAATACGTGCGGAAATTACAGAACCATTGGTACCTGCCGTGAAATTTCAGAGGCCTTCAAAAATACCAGTAAAAAAACTAATTCCAAGAATTTCCACAGTAACATCCACGAGCCTATATTTACAGGAAAACCCAGACACGCTGATCATCGAAATAATCCCTCCACCTGAACTTCATCTGATGTTGGGAGTTGTAAACACCCTGTATAACCACATGCTGAAAGAATTCCACCACGATGCCGAAGAATGGGCTAAGTCCTGCAATGTGTCCAAAGATTTCGTACATGGGAGCTACCGCTTTTGCTGGAAATGCCTGCAAATTTTGTTAAACGAATAGATATTCTTCGGGCAAAATGTACCATCCATTGTTTGAAGTATGTCAAATGTTTTAGTGACTTTTCAAATATCGTGAATTCCTGTTTTTCAACTTTTCTTGACGAAAAATTTGAGGTTTATGTTTCGCAATTCAAAACAAGTTATCTAGACCTGGGAATCTCAACCACTCCGAAAGTTCATGCCGTTTGTTTTTCACGTGCCATATTTTTGCCGCAAAATGGACTGTAGACTCGGTTACTATAGCGAACAAGCGATGGAGTCCGTTCATCACGACTTCAAAAATACACGGGTGAATTACAAAGTAAATCGCACACATCCAGATTATAACACTAAACTACTGAGAGCTGTACGGGAATATAACTCCCGTCATGTTTAAAGAATGATTTTTTTTTTTCCAATTTTTGGGTAATTCAAACAAAAAAACAAATAAATACAACAAATAAATTCCGTCATTTGATTTCGATATACGAGTACATCTTTCGTGACCATCGATATATTTTTCTATTCAATGGTCATTTTTGTAATAGACTTCATAATGAAGTTTCATCGATTTGTGAATAAAGATTCATTTTTTACAAGCTTATCATATGATTTTTTAATATTTCCAAAAGGCAAACACTTATTAGTATTCCAGTAGATGGCGTTTTACAAACTGAAACTTTCAATGGCCGAAGGGAAATCGAGAGTGGTTTTTGGCCCATTTAAACTTGGTTCAGGGACACCGTGAAGTCTGACTATTCGGTTCCTAAGTCTTTCCGAATCATTAATCCGTTTTCAAGACTCTAGAGAGGAACAATTTATTAGAGAACATGGAGTAGTGTGGAACTGCACTACATGAACTTGCCACAATGACTCAAAGATCCCTGAACAATAAAAACAAAGAACAATAAAGGGTTTATTGTGATTATTTATCTAGATATTGCTGGTACTGTTTTTAGCATTTCATTTGTTACGATTACTAAAGCATTTAACAATTTTGATATCGACGTCACAATTATTTCTAAAGGAGCTCTAAGGCTCAAGTGGCTTTGCTACCACTAGTTGTCGTATCGAAGCATTTTATTGTTCAGCCTAATTTCGTAATTTTTAATTAACGAATTTTAAAAATTTTGATTTATTTAAAAGTAAAATTTTTGCCAATTTCCAGATTCTTGAAATTCAAACTGTACCAATTGTTTAGGAATTTTTATAACAAAGATTCGAATTTTGAAATTTTTTCAATGCTGAAGTGAATGCTAAAATTTTACTACTTATTCTTTTACAAATCGTACAGGTTTTCGAAATTTAAGATTTTTCCCAATTTTTCAATTCCATATTTGAAAATTCACTAAATATTTTCGAATCTTAAAAATTTAAACTCTGACGCTTAGCTTATGGCTTTAATAAATTCCTGTAATTTGTTAAGTACTGTTGTTGTTGGTGAAACACAATGACTTCAGAAATCACCAAAGTATAAAGTTACTTAACCCTTATGTCTATTTTGGGTAACCCGGGTAACCTTTTTGATTTTAATCGATAAAATTTCTATTTTATCAATGGAATTTTGGCTCTAGGGCCTAGGAGTGCCAAATGCATTTAATTGTAACAGTTACATTTTTAAGTGATTTTCCAATAAATCTGATAAGGTTACTGGGTAACCCTTAATTGATTAACATAAGAAAAAAGATGCATAGACATAAGGGTTAATCTCAAATAATCGTAACTATACCTATTATTCCAGTTTCCAGCTTTCAAATCAAAACATTTAGAAAGAATATTTTGCTAAACATAAAAAAAAAGTTTTTATTACTGTTATACGTATTAACTCATGCAATTTGTTTTATTTTTACATAATTGCCGCTCTAATTAATTACATTCAATCGTCATAAAATCGCTACTGCACATGTAAATGAAATACTAATTGTTAAGACACTTTGATCGGCTATTAGTCACGTATTGCAATCAATAAAAAAAAAATCCGCTAATTGATGGGCCTTAATTAAAAATTAATCGAAATTTCTAAATACCAATTAAATATCAATGATTCAGAATAATTACATGGATTCAGTACTCAGTAATAATATTGCTTGCAATGACTAAAAAAAAATTCGTTACTCAACTCAAAATTTAATCGCCTAAATTTGCTTACAGCAAAACTGTGTGTGATAAGAAAATTTAAAGTAGAAAGGGTAAACTATAAATAAATATGTCTAGCAATTTTTGCACCAAAAATATACGTGCAGTGTGTTACGTACTAAATTCCTCTTTTAATTTTTGGACTATGTACCTAACAATAGAATATTCGATTCACAATTTAAAAGAAAGCAAAAGAAACAAAAATTTCTTAAAATGTTTAAGATTTTTGCCTACTGAGTAATTTTAAAATTTCAGCTGAACTGCGCGACTATTTAGTCGCGCAATTGAAAAACAACAAAAATACAACAGAAAAAAAAATGCCGATTATGACAAATTTGTTTACACTCGTGTTAAACTGGATTAAATTGGATATGCATATATTATATGCAGTTAAAACCGTGATTCATATTGATCGATACTAAAAAAAAAAAAATGCCTACATCATTGCAAATTTACTACAGCGACACAAAATAAATTGAGGCTTAGCTTGTACTATTGTTAAAAAAAAAACATAATTGAATGCTGTACATACATTATGCATGATGGTCAATATGTATAGACTAGAGAACATATTTTTCAACGCATCAAGGCCGATATCGATTTCACGTGTTGTTATGTTTACCTTATTTTTTTCAATAAAATTGATCATTCATATTCAATTACAATTTATCAAGTTTGATCGTTGTGTACTTATATACTCTTTATGTATAAATTACTAAATTACGATCTATGATCACAAAATTGAGGTTACAAAAAAAAAACTTTACGCGACGATCAATTTGTAACTGAATATGATGATGATCGGTGGTGATCGCGCGATTTTACTTTCTTTAAAGAATTCAGGAAGCAAATATTTATGATAATATCGAATCGTTATTGTTTTTTGCTGATTTTAGTTGCGATCATGTTTTATTTGAATAATCATCTACAATCAAATGTTTAGTGTTTTTGGCTGGTTCTGTGTGTGTGGGGGTACATTTTCGATGATCGTATCTATGTATTTTGACTTTTTAATAAGCATAAAAAAAATTCTTGGCTATGCGATCATCGCAGATCTTTTTATTCGATAATGTAAATATACACACATTTTATGATTATAAATTGTGTGTTTATGCGGGAGTGAAAAGTAAAATATTTGGATTATCGATTTAATTCGGTTTGCTTTGATTATTGTATTATGATCGGTCGAGCGATTACGATCAAAATGAAATTTTGATATAGTGTGCGATCGCATAATCGATTGATTGACAAGAGTTTACGATTTGGCTAAAATTCAAAAATTTGCTGTTTTTCTTGTTGTTTACGTTGCACGTTACGTTGGATGTAGTCATTTGAATATTAATAATGCCAACGGTATTTACTATTTATTACTATTTACAGATCTGTTCTTTGATGCGACATATTGATAAAATCGTGCTATTCATGTGGCTTTCGTCTTAATTAACCTTGTTAGAGGATTTATAAATACAAATTGATGGATATTAATGAATTAAATAACCATTTGGTAAATTTCACAATTTTAAAAATTTTAGTCAGTAGAAATGAATTTCTATACGCAAGCATCTTTTTTTAGCAAGATGCACCCCAACACGATTCATTAACGAAACATGCGATTCAATTGTTTTGATCAACTTGAAATTACGTACCAAGGTCGTACCAAGGTCAATCTATTTTTTTTATTTATCATTAAAAATTCTTAAATGCTCTTGAAGATGTGTAATCAGCCATGTATAACACCGGAATTTAATTGTACACTCGAAAATTTAAATGAAAACTTAATGGTAAATTTCAAAATGGAATTTGTCATTAAAATTTAACAGAAATATATTGGAATTTTGCCATTTATTACGAAACGTATTTCTATTCAATTTTGTTATCTACGATAATTAATTTGAAATCTAAGAATTGGAATGAAATAGATATGTCCACTGTAGTGTTGATGTGAATTTAATTGACAACTTGACAAAATTGATAAGCTAAGTTTTCTAATGTAAAAGTGCGCACATTTAGAGATTTTATCTAATCTATACACCCTGTAAACTCAAACCCATCACAGCAGTAAATTTAATTAATTTAAATTTACCAAAGACAATGAACTGAAATATCTAACCACTACAACTAAACGAAACGAACAAATGTCTATGTCATCTAAATGAGCGCGAGCGATTATAGTCGCGTTTTGCATTTTTTGCCTCTTAAATAATAACAACAACAGACAAAAAATTATTATTTTAGCGATTCAATTTATAAATAAAACACAAGTTTTTTTTTTTTTGTTTGTTTTATTGCAATTGTTGGCGTTTTATTTATTTATAGTCTAACAACAAAGCCCGAAGAAAAATTAAATATTATTTCAAGACATAAACAAAAAATAGAATAAAGAGTTTAATAGATTTGGACGTTGGTGATAAAAAATTTAGCTTTATTAACTATAATCTTTGCACTTAATAAAGGCGAATTTTATGCGAATTCCACATTGATACAACTCGTTGAACTATATACTATGTATGTACACTAAAGAATATGTCATTTCTAATAAACACTACTAAAATACTTATCACAATCACAATCAATCAAAAAAACATAAAGCAGAAAAAAAAACTTTAAGCGATATTAGACTCTTATCTAATTTATTTTGGCATCACCACTTACGAATTTATATAGCCATACTAGCGATTTAATTCGGCTTTATATCAGCTATTTATAGTTGGGTGATTTTTTTATATTTTTTGAGGTTTTTAGGCGCTTATATTCCCAAAAACAAATATTATCAATCAAATTTTTATCAAATCATCACAATATTATGTAAAATTTAATTAAATAAATACAAAACAAATTTACTTAGGTTATTTCTAGTATTTTTGCGAATTTAGTGCGTAATGACATAAGTATGAGTACAGTGTTAAACAAGTTTTCAAAATAATCTCAGAATAAGTCAAATTTATTTAAAAGTTAAAATAAAATCATTTCGTTGCAGGCCAAATTCAAATCGGAATTTTATTCCAGGTAAGCAGTCTGCAAAACAGCAAAAAAACGATAGTAAAACAATACAACTTATAATGCGATGACTGTCCAAAATAATAAATTGGTCAAACAGGAAGATCTATTTCCTTCAACTTTAACAATCTATAATGGGACATAAAATAAAATTATGCCGCAATATTTAAAAACTTAAAAGCACAATTAATACTGATTTTGACACTAACAAAACGACTTTGGTCAAACTAAACACTCCTAAACTAGCGAAACAGGAAGATCCTGCAACTAACGATAAAAACGTTCTTAAATATGAAAGTCGATTAAAAACGAAGACTATTTATGTACCACCATCTAAGATAATTCATGGTGGTTTGGCGTCTATTGGAGGGGGGGATCAAAGTTGAGTAGATTAATCTACCAGCTCCGTAACCTTCCAGTAGGGTGCACATCACGTGAGCTGTTCTGGTCTTGTCATTAGGCAGCTGCGTGATGGGTACAATTGTGTAAGGGGTAACCTGTGCACAATTCGCAAGTGTACGTACTGCCTCCTCGTGGCAACCACTGGTAACTAAGGCCACTTGGCACATTTTAGGCCATTTGGCACAGGCCAAAGTACGGCGCTAAAGGAGAAAACCTTGACAAAAAACCCTAATCTAAGGTGGAACAGCATATGCCGAAAGATGAATGGCTGATAGGTTAATCAGCCCAAAATATGCGGACTCTGGATACCAGGCACCCTCCAGTTTTATTTTTAGCCTTCCTGTAGTAAAGCTGGGTGACCTACAGGTGATTTGCAATTCCCAGCAACTCGTAAGAGTAAAATCAAACGGAATACGGGGCAGGAGTAGGAATATACGGGAGTGGCACAACCCTCTCGAGGTCCTTGAGCTCCAATGCTACCGTCTTTCTAGCAGAACTACATGCTGTAGTAAACATCTAGGAGGGAGAGCAATATGCCCAGATAGTATGTATCACGTACCGGGAGGCAGTATTGTCAGGTTCATTAAGAACCTGAATATTGACTGGACGGATAATTAAGCAGGGGCCAGCACAATAGATCTTTTAGGTCGCAGTGCGAAGTGGCTGATCGCCCGCATGGCCCTCCCAATAATAATAATAATAATAAGATAATTCATCATACTCGACTTAACGTATGGCTTAAAAAAATGGAACTGGAGCATTCAAGCATATTTCAAAAACAGGTTATCTTTTTCTAAATTTCACTTTTGTTTTTTAAGAACTTTATTACCAGTGCATTATTTTAAAAAATAGTCCAACGCGAGTTTTGTCGCCTTTCTGACTTTCATGGGCACTTCTCGCATGTCTCTTTGGATTCCATCCAGCGCAATTGCTTTTAGTTCCTTTTTGATCTTTACGATCAAGTTTTTGGTTGTTTTGGCTTGGTAGCTATTTTGGTAGACTTTCCTCTTCAACATAGGCCAAAAGTTTTCGATCGGTCGCAGCAGTTGCGGAACATTTGGCGGGTTGAAATCCTTTGGTACGTATTCGATTTGCCTTTTTTGTAAATTGGCCAAAGTGTCTTTGGCGTAATGTGCGGACGCTAAATCTGGCCAAAAAACAACTTTATCATATTGATGATGTTTTTTTATAAACGAGTCAAGTACTAACACGGGTTCACTTATTCCCTTTTCGCTAATGGCTAACCACACTAAAACCTTAGGAGGAAACTTGGACTTTTTAATCAGTTTGACACTTTCTGGTGCAGGATGTTCAGCAGACTCGTAATATGATTTTTCTTGCCATTCATTTCCTTCCAGAGTGAAATATGACTCCATGACACACTTATAATTTGATTGTGCAGCAAATAAATTTCAGGAAAGCAGCTTAAATCGCTTTATTATCACTTTTTTCTGCCGATCGGTTTGACTAGGAGCGGTTTTTTTGCTCGTCGTCTGATGTTCATCTTTTCCAAGTACTTTTTGATGGTAAAATGATTGGTTCCATATTTTCTGGCTAAAGCACGATAAGATTTTGCACTGCGGCCTTGCGTTTCTGCCTTCAGCCTAGCACACATTCGACTATCCTATAAAGTAGTTTTTCTGTCCGAACCAGGTTTCTGCTTTACTGATTTCCCAACCTCGATGGCACTAAGTATGCGATATATCGTCGTTTTTTTTAATCCCATTTTTGCAAAATGTTGGAAAACTTCATTTTTAGCCTTCGTTGGATTTAGTTTGCAAAAATTAACTATAATATTTCGGCGTTCTAATTGAGACAACGACATTATTATAATTAAACTGCGTAATAATTAATTTTCTCTTCTCTCTTTTAACACAAATAGATAAGAGTTATTTTTTTTTGTTTTTGATTTTTTGATTGTATGTGTGATATTGTTGTATTATCGGTTTGTGTGTTGTTCCATTTTTTTAAGCCATACGTTAGAAATTAAATTTTGGGTTCCATTGGGTTCTAGAATGAACTGCAATCTTCCGACCCTTCCCCCATTCAGCCCTAATTGCTTAGCTGCATTTCTTTATAATCCCATATATGCTCTATGGAATTCAGGTCCGGGCTTTGCGGCGGAGAATGCAGTTGTTTCAGCTTATTGTATAACAGCCATTCTCAGTCATTGTCTTGTTCGAATACCCAATAACCATTTACTAATCCTAGCTTCACGGCAAATTCGGCCAAATTGCCTCGTAAAATATCTAGATATTTGTGTTCGTCCATAATGCCGTTTATAAACATTACATTACCCTCACCTGCCGCTGACATGCCTCAACCATTTTTCACCAAAAATATTACATTTACTCTCATCTGTAAATATAACCCTCTGCCAAAACAACTATCTTGGTTACAGTGTGTTTTGGCGAATTGAATCCTCTTTATTCTATTTACACCGCTAATTAAAGGCTTTATCCTGGCCATTCTCAACACTATTTCCTGCTTAGTATCCGTTGTAGCGTTACTTGTTTCCTGCAACCGCTGGCAACCATTCATATTTTGCACAGTCGAACTGGAAATTCGTAGATTTTTAGGAATGATTTGTAGTACGGTGCTTTCATCCCTTTCATTTAAAATCCTTTTTTCACCCCGGTTTTGTTCTTTATTATTCAACGCAATAAAAACTGTGTTGACCAATCTAAGTAAGCTGTTTTAGAATAAACTCTATACCGAAAACCGGTTCCGATTGGCATTAAGGCCTGTATGTGGCAAGTCTGGAAAATGGAGATTTCCATTCTAATTTTAAAACAAAATCTCCCTTTTTCCAGAATGTTTCAAAATTAAATCTTCTATTTTACAGAATGAAATTCGAAATCCGCTATAATACATTCGTCGATTCTATTCTAAAACAACGGATTAAGCCAACCAAAAAATAATTTGAAACATTTGTGGTACCACTACCGGTATAAGCGATACCAACAATACAATTCCGAGTGATACGATATGTGTCTGCAAGATTGGCGAAGCATTTACCAATTTAGAAAAATAAAAAATTTGAGATACCTTGTCTGAACCTTAAAGTAAGACCGGTTTAAAAGCCTATTTTGATTAAATTCGATCGGATACAATTTAAATAGGCTTTCTAGAGTAAATTCTCTAATTATTTTTCTTCATAACGCTGTGGCCGTTTGCTTGCGGAATTGATTTTACCAGAGATATTCCCATAGGTAAACTCTCAGTTATATTATGAGCATACATTAAAATTAAAATTCATTGTAAGAACTACGTATTAGAGTATGGCTATTTATGTAAGATGTTGTTTAAACTAATATTTACTTACTTCTTAAGTTTCATAAGATTAGTTTCACATCAATTCAAAACAAATACATTTTCAAGGCTAACACTTTCTTGATGGTGAAGTCATATGCGGTCGGTCATGATTACGCCAAAATTAAGATAAGATAACGAAATCCTCTTTCACAAATTAAACAACATCCTGAATCTATTTCTAAACCATATTTTTCCAATTCTATTTAAGCTCATGTTTTCTGATTGAATTTTAAAATATCCAAATCAAATTCAAATCATCCAATTCAATGAACCGCAATGAATTAGAGAAAAATCATTTTTATTGTCTAAGACAAATTATTTTACAAGGGTATTTAGTTCTTTTAGAATTATAGACAGTGAAGTTTGAATGCACTTGCATTGTACCAAAAACGCAAAAAATGTATAACCATGAACTACTAAGATTTTATCCAAAGTGTTGTGGCATTTCAAGATATTGTTTGTTCGCCCAAACAAATATTTAGTTGGCATGGTCAAAAAAAAAAAAAAAAAAAATTATTCATTGAATAATATAAATTTTAGCGAATATTTATTTTTTTGCACTTACATGTAAACATCTCATGTATGACCATTCTCAAGTGCACGATTCTAAAACAATCTATTTCTAAAAATATATATACCAGTTTTACCCAAGATCAAGCCGCGCTTTCACAATCAAACTGCATGAACACAATTTGTTTAGATTTTTTTTTTGATGTGAACGTCAAAAAATTGTTTTTATTTTTAGTGTAATTCATTTTTGCAACAGCGCGAATCAACCTTTCCAAACTTTCATCGATTTTTCATCTATATAAATTTATAGATCCATAGCGATTGCATTTCCGAACTACTTTCGATTTTGTGAATATTTTTTAGTGTTCTCGTTTCCTGTATGACAAACATGTTTTTGATTTTTTTTGGCCTCTAAAGATCAAAAAATCTACCAATTAATTTTGCTACAATATTTTAGAAGTATATTGTATTGTTGTATACTTGGAAGATGAATTTCTTAGAAATTGGGATGTTGTTTTTTTTTTTAAATGGTCGTGGGATAACCAAATTACAATTCTTACGAATTTTCGATTGCTCGTTTGCTTGAGGGTTGATTTTTTGCTTGGTTTAATAAAGGATTCATATCCACGTCAACCCTCAATATTTATTTGAAATATTGTGTGTGTGTATATGGAGCATTTTATTTTTTGTCAAGGATTAGTGTACAATAGAGTTTTGCCCTAATTGCGTTTTAACAAAAAATCATGTTTTCACGCTTAGGATAAGTTTAGTTTTAATCTTTTGTAAATTTTCACTCAACTTTACAAACTTCAAACTTTATTACAACCCTTTCCATTTTGTGGTGCCGCTGCCTTCCTTGTCCTTGAGGATTCCATTCTAGAACCAGCTTCACTAGGTCTTCCTTAGAAGGTCTTCTTATCCATTTGTTTTTCAAATTTTCATTATTTATTATAGAAAATACATTTTAATGTTAAAAATTACACCAATTATTTTTCAGTATGTTGTTGGGTGGGAATAAATAGTAGTGACACCAAAATTTGCGTTCTAAACAAAATTTATTCTCTAACGCTTCTTATACAATGTGCCATAACTGCTCTTTATTTGTGGGTTTCTTTTGCTTTCCTACTGGTATGTATGTTTCGGATCGTTGTGCGGCTGAAACACAAATCTCACGGGCATTTATTTCTCTGAATAAGGCAACATAGTGTTCCATAATATACTAACTTATGTGGCACCAATGTTTAAATTTATCCAGAATACCGGACCCACTTCGAAGTAAGAAAAGCAGCTCCACATCATTATACCATAACCTCCATGGCTCACAGTAGCAAGTGTTTTTTGGATGGTGTTCAGTGTTTGGAGGACGTTTAATATACAGTCTAGAAACCAGGGCTGTGGATTCGGAGCCGGAGTCGGAGTCGTGGAGTTTATGTTTATTTTCGTATTTTTAAAGGAGCTGGACTAGGAGCCGGAGCCTTGTGGAATAGACAGACTACGGCTCCGGATTTTTTTTGCTTACGTAGCCCAATTATTTATATATGCATTAGCACAGTTCAAATTGGAATTCAAAATCGGACTAGCCGAAGTTAGGGTTTCTTCTCGAAAAATTTTCGTCTTTTTTAAAGCCTAGTACGCTGTTCAAGCCCAATGCAATTTTCACTGGTCTTCAAAAATATAAGAAGATTAATCTGACGTGAAAATTTAATTTGACGAGTTTCGTAAATATTTTAGTGCGTACAACTTCATGTTGTCTCTGACAACGTATTTTATACAATAAAATTCACTTCGATTCTCAAAATGCAAAAACTCAAATGAAATTGTCAAAATTTATCTTCACATTTATCGTCCATGAAGATAAAAATGAAGTGTATTCTGATATGAAAACTCCCATTTCGCTAGCTAAACTGCGCACCACAAAATGAAGTTCAGTGGTGAAATTTTCAGTTTCGTTTTCGCTTTTTAAATGAGAAATTTCATTTCACTTCAGCAGCGTAGCGGGTTAACTCTCGAAATTTAAGTCTAGATACGCGTAGAAAGTCGAGGAAGTCGAGAAATTTGGGTTAAGCGAGCAAATCTAATTAAATATTTTGTCATCACATTTAACGGAAAATTACTGATGTTAAACCAAACAAAAAATTGAAAAGAAAACATCAAGAATAATTAACAGGGACTTACTGAATCTGACAAATTTCAAACATGTGACCGGTAATAAATCAATAGAAACTCTCCCAGTTAAAGCGCCGCAGTAAATATAAAAAAAAATATCGGCTCTTGGGATTGAGCCGACGGCCTTTTGTAAATTAACACCGAGACGCTATCGTCCAGCTGCTGCCAAAAATCCAGTTTTTCAGCACATAAGCAAATAACAGCGTTTCACGGAAATGAAGACCCTATTAGCTTTACGCATAAAAAGATATATTTTTGATGTCGTGGGAGGAGCTGGAGTCAGACTTGGAGCCGGAGTTGGAGCTGGAGCCGGAGTCGTTAATAAGTTTATAAATTTCCGAGTCAGAGCCGGAGCTGGAGCCGAACATTTTTGCTCGGACTCCGCAGCCCTGCTAGAAACTCGATTGCCATATAGTATGGCTTTACTTTTACCCAACCATAAAATGTTATTCCTTTTTTTAATGGCAAAATCCCATAATTTATCGAAAATCCTGATGTAAGCATAATTCTGTAAAAATCATGCGACGGCAGCATTTTCCCAATTTAGAGGAATATTGAGAAATTCGAATGATCTCAGAAAGGTCGAATAATCTCGAATCATCTTAATATTTGCAGAATAACCTCGATATTTTCAAAAAAATTCAATTACGTCTCGAAAATCTCGAATAAAGTTAGAATCGTGCAGAATAATCTTCATAAATCTCAATGATATTAGAAACTATATTTCTCCTAAAATAATTCAAATACCTCGAAATATCTCGAAAATATTGAATTTAAGTAAGTAAATGCTAAAAACTCTTTTCGAGAATCTCCTAACACATAGGCGCTAACTACGCTTAATTCAATTCAAACAAAACTTGAGTATTATCGAAAATCTTAAATATTTTCAGCAAATCTATAAAAAAAATATATTTTTAATTTGTGATAACTACAAAAGTAGATACATGTGGTATCAATGTATGGATTTCTGTTGGATACCCATTTCCCAGGTAGTGTGGGTGTGTCGACGGTGCTTGGTAGGAATAGGGAAAAATTATCGTCGAGGTGCCCGGAGGAAATCGTGTGCAAAAATCGGATCATATGGGCACTAAACGGCTTTAAATCCTATAAATCGACATTGCAAAAACACTCGTCGGTCATTCTCCCATGGCTGGAGGTGATCTTCAGGGGGTGTCTAAAACTGAATTATATTCTAGGAAATGGACGGAGGTTAGGGTGATTTTCATCCCGAAAACGGGGAAGAATTCACAGGCCTACCCAAAGGACATAAGACCTATAATTCTATCATCCTTTCTGTTGAAAATATTGGAAAGACTGATCGACGTGTACATACGTGTAAAAATAAAACCCAGTAATTGGGCGACTTCCCAGCATGCGTACTGGAAAGGGAGATCTGTGGACACGGCTCTGCATTCCCTGGTGCGAGCAATTGAGAAATTAATCCACTCGAAAGAGTACTGTATGGTAGCCTTCCTCGATATAGAGGGCGCCTTTAACAATGTCAGGATGGAGGCATTCAGGAAGGACTGTTTTTCTTAGATGTGGACTACTCCTTAGGGAGGTTGAAAAAGCGGATATGGGGGAATGCACCATTAGGAGACGAGTAGTTAGAGGGACTCCGCAACGTTGCGTCCTATCACCTCTTCTCTGGAACATAGTTATCAATGGATTACTTTTGGAAGTGGAGAGGGAGGGAATAGGGGTGATAGCGTATGCAGATGACGTAGCGATCGCGATCTCGGGAAAGTACCTAGGCACGATTAAGGAAGTACCTTAGTCATGCAACACGCGCTCGTAATCATTACAAAGTGGGCCAGCAAATGTGGGCTGGGTATACCATAAATCCATCCAAAACAGAGCTGGTACTCTTCACCAAGAAATATAAAACTCCGGTAGTCGCCCCTCCTACTTTAAATGGCACGGCACTGGCCTTTGCTGATAAGGCAAGATTTCTGGGCATAAACTTGGACAGTAAGCTAAATTGGATGCCCATGGGGTGTAAAACCAGAGCTGGTACACTGGCTCGCCACCGCTGTAGTCAGACCGATTATGATGTACGGGGTGAGTGTGTGGTGGCCAGCACTAAACAAGAAAACTTATAAGAATAAGATAGAGAAGGTACAGAGAACGGCCTGCTTGGTTATAAGCGGGGCACTGAGGGCAACCCCTACACGTGCTCTGGAGGCTATGTTCTACCTTCTTCCTGTCGACATCTTTGGTAAGCAGAGAGCGGCAACTACGGCTGCACGACTCTCTGCCGTGTTTGAGTGGAAATGTCTTCAGACAGGCCACTCGACGATTGGCAGGTCGCTAAAGGCAGATGTGGAGAATAGTGACTACACGATACCGATTGTAGGCTTTGAAAAAGGTTTCCGGACTCTTCTCCCCTCAAGGGAATCCTGGGGAACAGGTCAACAACAGAAACTGGAAGTATACAATTCTACACTGACGGCTCCAAGCTAGACGGCAAAATCGGAGCAGGAGTCTATTGTGACAAATTAAATGTGAATATATCCGTTCGTCTTCCTGATCACTGCAGTGTGTATCAGGCGGAGGTGATAGCGATTGAGGAAGCGCTAACTTGGTTGAAGCATAATGTCATATCCACAAGGGATATAACAATATACGTGGACAGTCAGGCGGCAATCAAGTCGCTGGAATCAGTTTCTCTGGCGTCTGTGGTGGCATTGAAGTGCCGCTCATCTCTTAACGAGATGAGTGAGCATTTCAATATCCAGACATTCTGGGTCCCCGGTCACTCGAACGTACTGGGGAACTGCAGGGCGGACGAACTGGCAAGGCAAGGTACAACTCTCCAATTGAAACCGGAAAGGGCAAATCTGGGGAGGCCCATGGCAGCGTTTTATAGGGCGATTAGAAACGAGGCGATAGCCTCGGCACGGAAGAGGTGGACTAACACCATAACATGCTATGTAGCGCGGCAAGTCTGGCCGTAACTGGACTTGAAGCGCTACAAAACACTACTATCCCTACGTAGACCTGACTTAAGTACAGGGTGACTGACACGAAGTGTTACCAACTTCAGACTGTTATTGCTGTCAAACCAGTGATGACAGAGCGCTCAAATTTACACTAATGACAGTTCATTCCATTGTTTACAAGGGTACAGACTACAGAAGCATTTTAGTGGGAAATATTCAGGAAAAAAGTTATCCGCAATGGAATTCAAGCATAATAGTGTGATTTCTCTATATTTGGCTGGAAAATCACAGCCGCAGATTGTTAACCAGTTAAAACATCTGCATGTGAATAAAATGTTTTTGTATCGCACCATAAATCGTTATAAAGATACTGGCAGCATTGCAAAACGCCATGGTGGTGGACCGCAACGCACTGCAACATCGCCGTATATCATTCGGAAGGTGAAGGCCAAATTAGCTCGGAATCCGCGCCGTAGCGGCAGAAAAATGGCTCGTGAGGCGAACATTTCGCTCGAACGGATGCAGCACATATTGAAAGATCATCTTGGACTAAAGGCCTTGAAATTTCATAAAATGCATGGTCTCACCGATGCTCAAAAAAAAGTTACAGTGGAAAGAGCAAAGGAGTTGTTACGCTTGCACGAAAGTGGCGATTTGCCGAATTTGGTTATCTCCGATGAGTCACCGTTCGTTATTGAGCAATATGTGAACAAGCAAAACGACCGGATTTACTTGCCCGGCCGTTCTACTGAAAATTTGGACCAAAGGATTGCCACTCGAAACCAAGCGCCGCCGATGGTGATGGTTTGGGCCACCGTAACGGCAGAAAGCCGTTCACCGCTCGTTTTTTTAGACCGTGGCATCAAGATAAATGCTCAAATTTATCGGGATCATGTGTTGGAGGGAGCGTTGAAGCCTTGGGCACAAAAACATTTCGGCCACAGAGCCTGGACATTTCAACAGAACTCGGCGCCGAGTCATAAAGCGCGCGTCAATCAAGATTGGCTGAGAAACAACGTTCCGCGGTTCATTTCCACTGCCCAATGGCCACCAAATTCACCGGATGCAAATCCGCTAGATTTCTCGGTTTGGGGTATTTTGAAGAGCAAGGTTGGGACAAAAAAATACCAAAGTGTCGATCATCTCAAGCAAGCGCTTCGCCGGGAATGGGTCAAAATACCGCAGAGCCACTTTCGTGCTGCATGCAATAGCTTTGTCGGCCGTTTGAATGCCATAATCGCGGCTAAGGGTGGCCAAATCGAAAACTGCTAATGCAATTCGAAAATTTAAATGTTTGTGAACATTTTTTACTTTGATTCAATAAAATTCATTAAAAAATAAAAATACTGTGGCGTTTTGTTTTGGTAACACTTCGTGTCAGTCACCCTGTATTGTGGTGGGGGGTGCTCACAGGACACTGCCTCGTTGGGGAGCATGCGAGGAGGCTTAGGTCAATGGCAAATGACTTCTGTAGAAGCTATATGGATGAGGAGGAGGAAGAGACTCTGAGCCACTTCCTCTGCTCATGCCCGGCGCTAGCTTACAGGAGGCATAAACATCTGAGAAATGGACGGCCTTATGGATCTCGAGAACTGCAATGTGCGAGATATCTTATGCTACATAAGTAGCTCAAAATGAAGGTGTAAGGATCCCTTGGTATCACAACGGACCGTCATCGGTCTAAGTGTGCGTTTTGGCAGCCACTCTAATCTAACCTAACCATGGATTAATTTAATTTTTAATTAATAAATTATAATTACTTAATTATAAAGTAAGCAACGAACGCATTATTAATTGAAATCTATAGTGTTGTTGACACGTTGCATAAAAGTAACGTAACTGGTCCATATTAGACACGAAAAATGTTTACTAGGTCCATATAGTTGTCCAAAATGTCTTTTTAATTAAGTATTAAAATAGTTAACACCCCAATTCCCATAGTCGTGTCATTTCAGACGACGTGACTTCAGTCACGTCACGTCGCTTGAAAGTTATTATTCTTGAAGTCGATTCAAATGACACGACTGTAACTATAAAGATGTCGGCCAAATTACAAAACAAATGAACCAAATTACGCAATTAGAAACATTTAAAAAAAATATTAGGACGAAAAGTTCGCCCTTTCATTTTGTTATAGTCGCCTGTCACTTACAAAATTCAAGTGACATCTGTCGTATAAAGTGACTTTAGGCGTAACAAAGGACTAAGAGAATAGGAAAATTGATGTGACGTGACTAAAGTCATGAAAAATAAAATAGCGTGATACGACTATGGGAATTGGGGTGTAAAAGTGAACTTTTTTTGCTTTTCTACAAAAAATAATTAATAACTCTAATTGAAAAGCCCCACCCCTCCCCCCCCCCCACCCCCACCCCCACCCCAACGGATAAGTTGAGCAAATATTTGAAAAAAATAAAGCTTTGAACATTAGAAAATAGTAGGTCCATATTATAGCCGTTTACCTTAGCGGGTCTGTTGAGTGTATTTCGATCAGTTGTGTATTTCGATCAGTTGTAAAACTGAGTAGGACAATGAAATGAAAAATAAATGGTAGTTTAGTGTGTGTACTGGCTAACAAACGAAAAGAGGTGTTTTATTTTTCACTTGAGTAGGGTTTGGTCTAAGTTTATCCTAACTTTTATCTGGAATCATCCGAGTAATTTCAACAGGTTATGGGCTAAATTGTTAAACAAAATTGCTGAACACAATAGTGGTGTTATTTTGAAAAAAGAGGTTAAAACATTTTTTTGAAAAATTACATGCATTGTGGTGATAGAAAATTTATCACATGGACATATTGAAAGTGAAAAATAAGTAATAAAGACATAAATATATTGAAATATAATTCATCATCGGTGATCAGAATCGATTGATAACGTGAATACAAAAAGTCCGAATTGGATCAGACAATTTATGAGAAGGATATCTTTGGATGAAAAAAAGATAGAATCTTGTGCATGCACGTATGTATTAACGGGACAAATTGTGGAAAAATATTGAACAAAATGGAAAACAGACACAATTAAAATTGAAAAATTGCAGGAGGCGAAGCAATTTTTGACATGGAAATTTCAAGTGAAACTTGGTTTGATTGCTTCGGAAATTTATGATGTTGTGGATGGGACAAGTAAAAGGCCAAGTGATGCAGGCAATTCATTGAGTGCATGGTTGAAAAAGGATGCACGTGCACAGCGAATGATCGGAACAACCGTGGCAGACATCAGAAATTGTACAAGTGCGAAGGCAATGTGGGACAAATTAAATTCAGTGTTCGAGCAAAAGAATGAAACAAGCATGTTAATGCTTAATCAGAAATTTTTCTCAATTACAAAGGATGCAACAGAAAATATGGTGACATTCATAGCAAAGGTGGAAGACATGGTGCAACAATTGAACGATTTGGGTCAAAATATTTCTGATGAAATGATAATTGCGCGTATTATCATGGCATTACCGGATGAATACAATTCTTTTAGCAGCGCTTGGGAATCGACAAGCAAAGCGGATCGAACATTAGACACATTGCGTGCACGCTTAGTCATGGAAGAAAATCGCAGGATAGCAAAAGGTGTGACAGAATCGAGTGAGGCTTTGTTTGCAAAACAAAAAATAAAGCACGGAACTCAAAAGCACAAACAAGGCAAAAGTCAAGAAAAGAATAAGCAGGTAACTGACAAAGCGAAAACATTGAAATGTTTGAAGTGCCACAAAATTGGACATTTTCGTCGGTTTTGTCCCGAGAAAGGAAATAAAAGTTTTTTCTCTTCAGCAAATACTTCAGACAAAGAAGGTGAAGCTTTTGTGTGTACGTCAGAGGGCATACGATCAGATAGTTGGCTTTTGGATACAGGTGCGAGTGATCACATGTGTCACAACAGGGCTTGGTTCAGAACTTTTCGGGAACTGAAGCCAGAACGAATAATCAAAATTGCAGACGGTGGAAAACTCGAAGCACCGGGCTGTGGCATGATTGAAATCTTGTCATTCGACGGAAAACGATGGAACAAGAAACAGTTATCAGATGTTTTGTACGTTCCGAAATTGCACAGCAATTTGTTTTCTGGTACGCACGCAATGGATAAAGGATTCACATTGGAATCGAACAAAGATAGATGTGAATTAAAGCGAAATGGAGATGTCGTGGCAGTGGGAGTTCGTGATGGAAATCTATTTAGAATGCAGTTCAAGGCATTGGTAACAGAGGGCACGGCAAACGTGGCGATAAAGCAGAATGGATTAAGAAGCTGGCATGAAAGATTGGAACATCAGAACGTGAACTATCTGCGAAAGTTTCTAAAGAAAAACGACATTGAATACATCGACGAACAATTTCTCTGTGAAGGATGTCTGATGGGGAAGCAGCATCGTGACAGCTTCAAAAGCAGTGAGACGAAATCGAACAAATGTGGCGAAATTGTTCACGCGGACGTGTGTGGACCTTTTCAAATAGAATCGCTCGGTGGCTCCAGGTATTTTCTTTTAATTAAGGACGATTACCAACATTTCCGATTTATTTATTGTATGAAAAATAAGTCACAAGTTTCGTCTGCGGAGAAGCAACATGGTCACAGTGTAAAGATCATCAGAACTGACAACGGCACCGAATTTGTAAATTCTGATATAAAGAGTTTTTTTGAAGCAAATGGTATCAAGCATCAGCGGACGGTACCATACACGCCGGAGCAAAACGGATCAGCTGAAAGAGAGAATCGAACGGTGGTTGAGGCTGCACGGTCGATGATACATGCGAAACAGATGGAAAAAAAATTCTGGGCGGAGGCGGTTAACACGGCGGTTTTTGTATTAAACAGAACGGGCACGAGCAGTATTACTGGAAAAACACCATTTGAATTATGGTACAGCAAGCCAACCGTTTTTAATCATTTGAAGGTTTTTGGTTCGGAAGTGTATGCACACATTCCGAAGCAACAAAGACAAAAACTTGATCCAAAGGCAACAAAATGCATTTTTGTTGGATATGATGAAAACATTAAGGGCTATCGCATTTGGAATCCTGAGTCAAAGAAAATTGAATTGGCTAGAGATGTGAAGTTTGTAGAGGCATCAGACACTGTTGAATTTCCGATCAAACACGAGGGGAAAGTAGATAGTGGAAAAGGACACGAAATCAACACAGACAAATGCGATGAAGATGACGTCGAAGAAGTCAGCAATTTCGAGGATGCAGTGGATGAAGGCAACGCATCATCGTCAAAGATCAAGGGTGGATGGTGTTCGCTAAATCAGGGGAACGTCGTCGATGAACGCTTGCGTGATCGGGGAAAAACGAAGAAACGAAATTGTGACTGCTGCGTGGAGAAAAATTACAACAGAGCGGAAATGGCATCGGCAATGCTGTCAATAGCGGCGATGAACGAAGAGCACGACTCGTTAATCAAAAATGAAACATGGATATTGACGCGGCCACCAGAAAATCAAAAGGTCATTGACAACAAGTGGGTATATAAGATCAAGTACGACACTGATGGCAACATTGAGCGTTACAAGGCCAGGCTGGTTGCTAGAGGGTTCACTCAGGAATATGGAAATGACTACCAAGAGACGTTCAATGCAGTGGTAAGATACACTTCAATTCGTGCTATATTATCACTTGCAGCGGCGGATAAGATGAAACTTTGTCAATTCGATGTGAAAACGGCATTTTTATATGGTGAGCTGAGTGAGAAAGTATACATGAATCAGCCAGTTGGATACGACGATGGAAGTGGAAGGGGATGCCAGCTTGTGAAGAGTTTGTACGGCTTGAAACAGGCATCGAGATGCTGGAATAAATGTTTCACGGGATTCATTGAAAAATTTGGTTTCAGCGCATCAAAGGCTGATCCATGCCTGTTCATACGAAAGCAGAGCGACAGGAAAATTTTCTTGGCAATCTATGTAGACGACGGATTGATTGTGGCGAATGATGAAGACGATATCATTCCGGTGATTGCACATCTAAAAGCAAGATTCGATATAATAACGCTTGACGTGAATACATTCCTTGGAATGGAGATAAGAAAAATGGTAAATGGTGACATTTATCTAAGTCAAGCGGCATATACACAAAAAATCTTGGTTAAATTTGGCATGGAAGAATGCAAAAGCGTATCGACTCCGGTCGATATAAATCAAACAGCAAATAAGTTCGAAAACTCTGAATTAAATAAAGGTTTTCAATACAGGGAGGCTATTGGAAGCTTAATGTATCTATGCGTTGCAACAAGACCTAACATACAATATGCAGTGGTAGTTGCAAGCCGTAACCTTGAAAAACCGACGAATGCACACGTAAATGCAGTGAAAAGAATTTTCAGGTATATAAAGGGAACAGCTGATTATGGAATCTACTTTGAAGGAGGTGGACAGTGTGATTTGGTTGGTTACAGTGACGCAGATTATGCGGGAGACACTGCAACAAGACGATCAACTTCTGGAGTTATCTTTTTGTTGAATGGTGGGTCGATCAGCTGGGAATCAACAATACAAAAGTCTGTTGCGTTATCAACAACGGAATCAGAGTACATGGCGGCAGCAACGGCTGTGAAAGAACTGATCTGGCTTTACGGGTTAATTACTGAACTGGTTGGCATGAGAGATAAGCCAGTGCTTAACATGGACAACCAGAGCGCAATACGGTTGGTGAAAAATCTAGAATTTCACAAAAGGACCAAATATATTGACGTGAGATATCATTTCATACGTGAAAGATATCAAAAGGGGTTGTTTGATCTCAATTATGTGCCAACGGACGAGCAATTGGCAGACATCTTTACCAAAGGATTGAACAAAGATCGTTTCGAGAATATTTGCAATATGATTGCAATAAAAAAAGGTCGAAAGACACAAAAATATTTAAACGAAAAAATATTGTAACGCAAAACAAAAATAGGCAACTGTATCAAAAAGTAGGAGTGTTGAGTGTATTTCGATCAGTTGTAAAACTGAGTAGGACAATGAAATGAAAAATAAATGGTAGTTTAGTGTGTGTACTGGGTAACAAACGAAAACACGTGTTTTATTTTTCACTTGAGTAGGGTTTGGTCTAAGTTTATCCTAACTTTTATCTGGAATCATCCGAGTAATTTCAACAAGGTCTTAAACAATTGGCCCTTAATTTAGGGAATGGAAAGTTGTTAAACCATTTTTTATGAGTGTGAACAAATTCTACAAACAGAAATCATAAAGCATAATGAAATTCATCAAGGAAAACTGCTTTTTCAGACCCGAACAGGTAGAATTTCACTTAAATTCTTTAACTGCTCCTATTTTATTAATTTTACTGTTTAATTCATTTTATCTTAAAAATTGAACTGTTATTTTTATGTGATAATAGACAGAAATGTATAGCCTGTGAAATGAAACATTAAATATGTAAATGAAATACAATAAACCATTTACTTATATATTTATGAGTTTTTATTGTTTTTCTCTAAAGCGACCAGGGGGCCTATTCTCGAATTCCACATCCATTTTCCACATATGGACATCTGTCAAAACTCATAAAAATTGAATTTTTTCGGTACTAAGGGAATATTTCCGAATGGGTATAAGCATGTGGAAAAATTCCCCATATAGGAAAATGTCAATGCCGCATGTGTTTTATACGCGAATTACAATTTTCGAACGTTTTTTTGTGAACTTTGACAGATGTTCACATGTGGAAAATTTATGTGAAATTCGAGAATAGGCCCCCAGCTCTTGAAAATACCATTTTTCCCCGGTATGCAAGGTGGTCGGCTTAAGGAAGTTTCACTGTACTAAATTATCGACGCCAACATGCAGTTAAATGAAAAATTCTGTATATCTGATCCTAAGGGCTTAGCGAATAAAATGCAGTAACTGCAAGCTATTCCAGCATGACAAAATACCTCCCTAATTTGAAATGTTCTGCTAAATAAGTAAAAACATCTCTGACATTATCGCAAGACATATTGGATATTCTAGCTTCATATCAAGCAGCAGGGAACCAAAAGCAATTCATGGTGAAACCATTTCTTCATTAAATTTTCCATAGTTTTGATTTTCGGGAGGCACTTTGTCATTTCTAAAACTAAAAATGTACTTTGTTTAGTTGGACTTGGTATGGAACGGAATTTTTTTCAATAATGCAAGATCGTTTCACACACAAAGCAAACCGTCTTATCTTACATAATATGTCACACGAATTGTTTACAAAAAAAACCCTAATTGCAATAAATTGGTAAGCCGGCATCCTGACCCAGACACTAAAAAGATGCTTATACCGATAAGACCATAAAATTTGGCCTTGTCAAAATTACTACCCTTGAAAAATAAAATAAAAAGTCTCCGACCCATTAAAAATACTAAAAGACAAAAAGCATCAAGAAACACCCTGTTCAAGCAGCAGTTCTCTTCAACTCTCTTTCTCTTTTGCACTACTTTTCTCTCACACCCACCAATGTCAAAAACTCCAAAACACTTTAAAATCAAAAGATTACACAAAAATTTTTATCGATTACAGGAATTTTTAATGACAGCACCCGAAAAAATTCCAATTAATAAAAAAAAATTGTGTCACACGCAGGCAGCACACATTCACATATGGTTTGTTGACGGAGGAGCATTGTGTTTTATATGCGGCATGCATGCACACAACTTATATCGATCGATGCGGTAGTAAACAACAAATCCAAATTTCTTAACGACAAAATTAATAAAAGATTAAGTTTTATATTCCAAAAAGAGAAGAATTATGTAAAATAATTTTGGTATAGCAATGTACTTAAATAAAATAAAAAAAAACAAAAAAATACCGCATTATTGTTGGTGCATTGCACAAATACATAAAACAAGAGCAAAAAAAAAAAATAGAAAATTTCTTTTTTTGAGGTTATGTACACATGCGATTGATCCAAATTTTTGGGGCGTAGCAATTTAATTTTGTTTTTAAATCACTTAATCGATTTTTATTCTCTTAATTATTAAATATTAAATAACACACTATAATGCAATAAATAATTTCACTGCATTTTCATTAAAAACAAAAAAAAAAATTTTTTTGACATTTACCCTTAAGTTCTTAGGCAATTCACTTCCATTTTTTTCTCTCTCAAAATGGGAAAAAAAAAAAACAAAAAACACTTTTTATCACTCAATTTTGTTGTTGTATTTTAAATGATAGAACAAACTTTGTTTTTTTTTTTGATATTAATTAATGAATTAATATTTTTTAGATGCAATACATTAATTGGGTATATTGTTATCCAGGATTTTATCGTGTATGTTGTGTGTGTCTGTATAATTGGGGTTTGGTACTTGGCGCGGTGTAATAAAAACTAGAAAATCGGATTTTTATTTTTATTAACAAGAGACCAAGGTTACCGGCTGTCTGATGAACTTTTATTTTATTGAACCGACCGAGAAACAACCGACGAACGAGACATCGATTTAATAACACACAAAAAAAAAAAAAAAAAAAAAATGAAAAAGACTGAAACACTAGTTTTTCCCTATTTGAAGTGAATGATTTTCTCTTCTTTTTTTTTTTGGTTTAAACTATTTTCAATTATAATTAATTTTTTTTTACAAATTTTTATTTTGTACAACACTATTTTCTCACACACAAACAAAACCACACACTTTGCATGTAAATTTTTTTGTTTTTGTTTAATAAATAAACACACAACACACAATTGTTTTTTTTTTTAATGTTTATATAAATTAAATGAACTGTTTGTCACCATTGTTTTTTATAAAATAATAATTAAAAATAACCGAGGTTTAATTAAAATAAAGAGTTTTTTGATTCACAATTTTTTTTTTAGTTTTGCTTTGATGTTTTTTTTTTTTTGTATTCCTTTAAACGATCTATTATCGACTGACAGAAAATCGCCATATTCAATTTTATTTAACGAATTTGAACGAAAATGAGGGTGTTTGTGGAATATTCGATGAGTTTCGATTTTTAGTTGTTTGCAGTGTGGCAACACGACATGTGTGGCGACATCTTCATAAAGTCTATGTGTATTTTTATATTTTGAATGGAGACATCTACAGTTTAATAGACGAACGGTTTTATTGTTTTAATTATGTGAAAAAATGAGGTTTCGCTTTGAAATTTTTCCTGTCTCACACGTTCACTGGCTTAAAATGGGATCAATTTTCTTTACTTTTGAGAAATGCAGATTTGTAAAATCAAATTTTTCTTAATCTTTAACAGCGGTTTGAGTACGAAATATATATTTAGGTGTTGAAAATCAGATGGCACACTGATAACTTTCGTTAAAATGTGTCTCGAATATTTTTGCCTGATTTATTAATTTAATTTTAAAGATAAAATTATTTATGAATAAATTATTTAGCATATTACGGAGCCAATATAATAAAATTAATGTACTTATTTAGTTAACGTCTTTGATAACCCTTTCTCTCAAAATTATAAATTTCCCTTACAATCAGTGTTGTCGCTCTGAAAACATTGAACGAAGTACGTTTTCGTACGCGCATTCCAATTCCTGTTCGGAGCATCCAAATTGTTGGTTCCATTGGAAGTTTGACGCTAAAGCAAACCGTTGCCGTAATCCGTACAATTTTGATGCCACGAATGCCGCCCAGTCAAATAGTAAATGAAGCCAATAGTCTGCGTTAGATTTAGGTAACGAACAGCCTAAATCCAAATTCATTACCGGACTGAAAATTTACGACAATACTAAGAACATCGGAGTTTTAATTGATACAGATGCCATCGGAAATTAAATTTCATTTCATCGGAACTACAACACTGCGAAGGTAAACCTCAAATTACGACATGACTTCAAGTGGACGTTTTTAATCGCAGACGTAACAACTCCAATCATCGGTGCAGATTTCATTACAAACTACGGATTGCTAATCGATTTGAATGGAAAAAAAATAATCGACCCGCTCACTGGCCTGAATTCAAATCGTATGCGCATCACTGTCGAGGAGACGACCTAATAAAAAACGTACCAGTTGAATTTGAATTACGCTGGTCTACTGGAAGAGTTCAAGCAAATTACGATCCTTCCACTACCAGGAAGGGAAATTTCTACCGTTATGGTCCATCGAATTATCATGACACGATATCCTGTATACGCTCGAAAGCCAGAATTTGTCGACCATCAAACAGTAGTTGGGCAAGCCCGCTCCACATGGTGATGAAGCCCGATGGATGAGCACCATGAAGAGCACCAGGAACACTTGCGAATCTTTTTTGCGCGCTTGAAACAATACAATTTAACAATAAATGTTACCAAATGCGAATTTCAAGTCTTCATCAAGTCGTCAACAATGGACTTCAACCGTTGGGGTTTTTCTAAAAAAAAAATTCGACAAACCGCAACTTCGATACAGCACATATGATCGTGAGCTCACAGCAATGTATTTGGCCGTTAAACATTCCAAATTCATGCTTCAAAGAAGAAATTGTCACATCTACACCGATCATAAGCCGCTTACATTTGCCTTCGCACAGAAATCCGAAAAAGCGAACTAGTATACTGCGAAGCCATTTCATTCTGCCAATTCATGATATCTCGCATCCAGCTATACGAGCCTCGGCTAAATTGATGACAAAACGATTCGTTTGACCAGGCATTCAATCAGATGATGCGAAATTTGTTCGAAGCTGTTTAAAATGCCAACGAGCAAAAATTGACGCATTCGGAACTGGAGTTCCCACCAATCGAAAGAAATCGCTACTGTTTGATGATAATAGATCGTTTTACACATTGGCCAGAAGCGATTCCAATTTCCGATATGTCAGCACCAACAGTCGCAAGCGCACTCATTTCGGGGTGGACAGCAAAATATGGTGTGCCAAAAGCAATCACTACCGACCAAGGTTCTCAGTTCGAGTTGCACCTTTTTGGCGAGCTGATGAAAACTTTGGGAACTCGACATTACAGGACAACTGCGTATCGTGCACAGGCAAATGGCCTCATCGAAAGAGGGCACCGCACTCTGAAGGTAGCAATTCTCTGCCACAACACCGAGAAATGAACGATGCATTTACCAACAATTCTCCTCGGCCTTCGATCAATGTATAAAGAGGATTTAAAAGCAACACCGGCCGAACTCGTTTTCGGTACAACGATTCGCATTCCAGGTGAATTCCATAAAAGAAAACAGCAACACAAACAGTCATCGATCTAAGAAATGCAATGAGCAATATTCGTCCAACAACAACGGCGGCTACTGGCACCCCAGTCCAAAAGTATTTGTCGGGCCGCAACCGATTCATGTCGATGATGTGCCCCAAGTAACTGACCGACTTCTGGTCGAAACAATATTTTGCGAGCTTAAGAATGAACCCGTAGTCATGGATGCGGCCGAGGACAGAGAACAGCTTCTTTCGATGGTCCTGTTGCTCATCGCAGCCACAATCATATCGTCGAGACATGATGCAACTGCATGAATTACCCCTAGCATCATGTCCATTAGATGTTGGAAAATACCGGGTGCTGTTTTTACTCCAGCCTGCAAGCGATTGACTTGGAAAAGTCTGAAGGCAGTGCAACCTGCGAATTTCGCAAAAATGTCAGCGGGTGTTGGCAGTGGGTACTACAAATCGAGTAGTCGATTGTCATGCTAGTACCTCCGTTTTTCTTTCTAACAGCAACAATAGGCGTTGCTGAGTCGGCATAATCAGTCGGCTAAACCACTCCTAAGAACTGCAACCTTTGCAACTCTTCTTGTATTGTTTGTGTGGCTATGTAAGATATTAGGCGGCTTCGCCTCTGGTTTCAGTTTAAGTACCATTTTCATCTTGTTACACAACCGCAAGCGTGAACACTATGGCAGACTGCTGATAACGCTACATTGAAAAGCTTCAGCAGCTCCATCCAATCGCTACCAAAAACATTCAAATCTGACATTGCAACGTAGACCTCTCCGATGGCTTGCCGATCGTACAACCTCAGTTTTGACTGGAAACTACCTTTTATATGCTGATTGCTTGTTCTTCGAAATGGGTCGAGGCAGGCATCTCCAAATCTTCGCAGTTCATTTGCGAGATGATTGTCCAATCTGACCCTGTCTCGAGCTGCAGTTTAACTTTGCAGTTATTGATTGACGGCATGAAGGATTTGCGTATCGACTGTGATCCTGACTAGATTGTAAAACTCCGTCTACGTTTGCGGTCCTCTCGACGAGCTCCGTGCGGATGTCTTGTACGTTTGACATTTCTTCTCCTTAAATGGATATTCTCAGGGTACTTTGCAGTCAGATCATTTCTACGATTTGGTCCGTCTGTGTGTATGGAAGGATGGATGTCCCAGGTTCTGCTTGACTTCCGACTTGCGCATCGCGACGAAGAACCATACCCTTGTCATTTATGAGGTTGCTGAGACGGTCAGCGATGTTCACCAGCTCTTGCAGGGTCAAATTTTGCTCTGTGGCTGCCTGTCTTTCTGTCTACTGGGCATCATCTAGCTTTGACAGCAACAGCAGCCTTTCCAGTGTGATCGAGTCCTGCGGTTTGACGAGGGCATGTACGAACAGCAGAATCTTGAAATCCTCCGCCGAAAATGCTGCGCTATCAAATTTTTCACACATCAAGTTGACGCGAGCAGCATATGTTTTGTAGTCTTCGCACTCGCTTTTTGCGATCCATTCAAAAGTTCTTTTGGCAGTCATATTCAAAAAGAACTTTTGAATAGCCATACTGCGACCTCTGGTTAACGCAAGGCGTATGTCGACTGTCTAAGAGTAATTAGGCTAGTCTAGTTCATATCACTAAGAAAGAGGAGGGTGGCTGGAGCCTCTGTGGAGACTACCGCGGTTTGAGGGGGGCTGCCACATTTTCACAAAAATCGACATTTGGTCGACGAAACGCGGCTCAAACAGCGATTAAAGCGATTAAAGGATGCGATTGATGGGGATTAATTTGAACAAATGTGTATTCGGCGAGAAACAATCTCGTTTTCTAGGATTCGACATTTCAGCTACAGGTATTAAAAGCCGGCCCAATCTCGAATCGAAGCAATAACAAATTTCACGCGTCCAGTTATAACTAAAGGCATTCAAAGATTCTTGGGTATGCTGAATTATTACCGTAATTTCCTGCCAAACGCGGCCCAAGAACAACCGAAACTGTACGAATTCCTTAAAGGACGAAAGAAAAACGACAGTAGCAAAGTCGATTGGTGTGATCAGTCGAACCAAGCTTTCGAGCGTTGTAAAAAATAATTTGGCAGAAGCTACACAGCTAGCTCATCTGTTACCAAATCCAAAAATGGCAATAATGGTAGACACTTCAAATCAATCAGTCAGAGCAGTGGTGCAACACTAAACGACAGAAGGTTGGCAACCACTGAGCTTCTTTTCTCGAAAACTCACAACGACGGAGCAAAAATAAACCACTTACGACAGGGAGCTGCTGCTACAAGTTAAGAACAACATCATGGCCGATGCACTTTCTCGGGTCGTTGCATTAACGATCCCGAGTAGGTAATATAGATTACTCACTCAAGCCGGATGAACAATCCAATAATGGCGAGCTAAAAACATTAATTGAGAAGATGTCTTAAATTTGACAAAATGCCAGTTTTTGGAACAAACAAACTTATATACTGTGACATCTCAACGGCTACATTAAGACCATACGTGCATATAAAAAATGCCGAAGATACATTTTCGAAACATTTCACAATGTATCACATCCGGGAATATATGTAGTTCCGCTAAATTAATTCGGAATAAGTTCATCTGGCCAGCAATTAACTAAGACGTCCGATTGTGGGCAAAATTTTGCGCCAATTGTCAAAAATGCAAGGTCACAAAGCACGTTAAAACTACATGTGGCAATTACCCAGTTGTCAGTAATCGATTTTCTAAAATCCATATCGATATAATAGGCCTCTAACAGCCATCCGAAAATCATAGTTATTGTTTGATGATCATACATCGTTTCACGCGATGGCCTGAAGCCGCGCCAATGGCGGACATAAGAGCTGAAACAGTCGCAGATACCCTATAGTAAAAACGTGGATCAGCCATTTTGGTGTACCTTCCATCATCGTCTCCGACAGAGAACCTCAATTCAAATCCGAATTATTTACAAGCCTAGCCAGTCTAATCGGTTTTCAACGCAAGCGAACCACAGCAGGCTTATAATGGCATGGTCGAACGATGGTATCGCAGCATGAAAGCGTCAATCATGTGTAGTATAATAACCCTCAATTGACAGTCGTCATAGTATAAATACATATAGTACTACCATCATACAAAAAAAATATTTAATCGGTGAAATTCCAGATGTCGCGTCAATCGCATATTAAATTAATATACAAACTTTGGTAATCGCCTAAATGTTTGTAAGGTTAATTGAACATACAACAGAAATTCGAATTGTTCACGTGTAGTTTTATCCTACTCTAACACTTAGTAACGAATAAGTATATGTATATAGCCGACGACTACACATCCTTTTAAATACACATTTTAATTGTGTATTTTTGTTGTACGTACTACTCAAACATAATTTTTTTATTTATTTTAAAATACTGAAGGTCATTGCCTAAAATTGATCAAAATGGCAATAAAAATCAATTTGTCATTTTTTAATTTCAACTCAATTTTTTATTTTATTTAAATTTTTCACTTACTATTTTTATTTTTATATTTTAATAAATAATTGAATATGTAGATATGTAATTTCTATTGAGCAAAAAATTGTTTAGGAATGAGAAAAGATAATTTTCATTTTTGCGGTTCACACGGCCATTGATCTTTTGTATTTTGTTTTGGTAGCATAAACATGAAGTAAATACAATGAGATCCATTTCAAAATAAATAAAAAAAAGTTAAATATTAGTAGAATTTTAGATTCCATTTCTTCTAAATTGAAAAATTTTATTTTAAAGCCTTTTCGGTTGCTTGAGTTCATCATTCTTTTGCTTTAAGCTAAGACGTATAAATTCAGCAATTTTATTTTTGGTAATGCGAGCAGTGTGCGCATCACTTAATCGATGTGGATATTTCCCGTGAATAAACTTCGTAAAAAGTTTGTCAAGAACATTTTCTTCGCAACCCATATTTGAGATATTTTTTTCAAATGTATTTAATAAGTTTTCGACGAATTCTTCGGATTCGACGGAGGGCACTGATAAATTTCCATATGCAGCTGATTTCGCATTTTCAGTTACATGGGCCTTTATTTTTAAAGAACGTCATTTTCTCGTTCTTTATTATTTGTATTAACCGCAAATATTGATCAATTGTCACAATTAAACTGTTTAGTAACTTTGTTACTGAAAAACTCTGTTAAATAAACTAGAGAGCAGATCTACATTGTCAACTTGCAGTACTAATAATAATTCAACAATTAAGAATAAGACATATTTTTATGCATACATATATGTATATGTAATTTTAATTTTTTTTAACTTTGTTTGTTTGTTTTTTCTTAACCACTGTTAAATTTGAACTTAAATTGGATTTATGAAAATAATTGTTCTTAGTATGTTTTTTGTGTGCGTTAGCTTCCTTTAGTTGTTCCATATATTTTTTTTGTTCCTTTTCTTGTATTATATTCCTTACATAACTATTTAAATTAATTTAAGTTTTTCAAAAATATCGCGGTATGTGTGCTTACGAGTGATGTCATGTAAAACTCTCACTGTTCGATGCTCCATTGAATAAAGTTTTTGTAGTATCTGCCACAATATTGTCTTTTCGCAGTCGTTGGTTAATATGTTATCAGAATACAAACAATTCCGAACACTTTTAAAGAGGTGAGGAATGTCGTAAAATCAAAATATTTTTCGTGAACCACATAGCCCATGGCTCCTGCTTGGTTACCCCTAAACTTAAAAATGCGTTTCTGTTTGTACTACCTTGAGCACATGCGATGCCAACTATTTGCAAACCGTTTTTGTGAATTTTGCTGACAACTGTTTCTAGTAATAATTTTATTTGGTCGCCTTTTGGTGAACCCATGTATAACCGGCTACTTGTTTCCAATTGCGGTTGAGTCCACGTAGCATAAATACAAATGCTTTGTCGGAAATCAAATTGCCCCTTCCATGTTCACCAAGGTCCTGGTATCCATGGATTAGGTCATCTGCTAGATTATATTCCAATTCTTTTTTATTGCCATTTCATCCATCAACAGAATGCAACGTTTGTCAACCTACTACAGTAATTAGGTTGCGAAACGGCAGTTTTTCCATAACTAGATAGGAAATGAAGAATATATACAGTGGTACATGTACAAGTTTTGCCTTTAAGGCAATACAAATAATTACATCACATAGACCATTTTAAATGCCTTTAAATGGCGACCAGCGAAAAAATAAGGCTTAACCAGCAAAAAATTATAAACTTAAAAATTTTAACGACACTAATTTTTCTTAATTTTTTTTTTTATTTTTTATATTTTCCATTTACAAAAAAATCGGCAGAAAAATGTTGCCAATTTAGCAAATAAATTAATACCACAGTAAAACCTATAAAAATCTTTGCACCTACCGCATCAAAAATGTATTTTTATTTTTTTATTTATTTCTTAAGTTTGGACACAAAATCGCTCATTCTTAATTTTACGAAGCTTCGTCAAATTTCTTACGTGACGCCAATTTTTCGCTAGGCGAGAATACAGAAATATGCTATCTACCGCATTTTTAAGTTTTGTAAATTCTTAATTAGATTATAATTTTTCGCTGGTCACCACTTAATAAACTTAAAAATTAAGAATTAACAAAACTTAAAAATGCGGTAGATAGCATTTCTGTATTCTCGCCTAGCGAAAAATTGGCGTCACTTAAGAAATTTAACGAAGCTTCGTAATTTTGCATCCAAACTTAAGAAATATGTTAAAGGCTTTTTAGTTTTATTTATTCATTTTAATTTTATTTCTCTAGGCTTAACCCTATTAATTTATTTGTTAATTTGGAAAAATTTGTCTAGTGTATTTTTTCCTAAAAGGTAAAAAATGTTAACATTTTGTGATTGCGAATTATGAAGCCCCATTTTACTTTGCACATAAAACATAACAATTTGTAGTTTAATAGTTTTTTATTTTATGCCACAGTAAAATAGTTTTAAATATTCAAGTTTATTTTATTAGAAGTAAAGAAAGTTTGGTTTGAAAACAAATATCGAAAAATAATGGTTCCATTAAAATTCTTAAGTTTATAATTTTTTGCTGGTTGGAATGTCAAAAAATTTAAGCAAAATTAGGGTCGTGAAAATTTTTTAATGTATAATTTTTCCCTGGTTGAGCCTTTAAAGGCCGCATACTTGAAAACCACCGACAGTAACTTTTATGGTAATTCCGTAATAGAAGAACTTTACGGACATAAAATTTCCTCATATTTTTGGCTATTTTTCCCCCTCCATACCAACTTTCTCGTATGAAAATCAAAATTGTGTTTTTTAAGTTCATATGGAGGTGAAAAAAATTACCAAAAAGATGAGAAAATTTTATGTCCGTCAAGTTGTGTAGTTTTTGTCAAGTTCTTTTGTTTTGAAATTACCAAGTTACCTTTGGTAGTTTTCAAGTATGCGGCATTAAGGCAAAAATTGATCATTGTTAAATTTTGTATAAAGACAATTTTTTTGCCTTTCATGCAAAATTACATATTCTTAAAAAAGTAACAGCTATTTCAACAAATCAGCATGGAAACACGTTGCACGTATCACTGCCTTATTTCACAACTGGTGACGAAATATTCACCAGTTTGTGTCTACTTGATTTACAATAAAAAAAAAAAAAAAAAAAAAATTAAATTAGTTTGGAATTTTACGACTTAAAGACTTTTTTGGCAAAATTCAATAATTTACTGTTTTTTTTTTTTATAAAAATTAGAAAAAATTTTTGTAACGAAACGTTATGAAATCTCATTTTTTGTAACTTGTGTGATTTTCGAAACGAGCGAAGCAAGCAATATCCCACTCGTTACACAAAATGAAGTATTTCTTATCTGGTTGCACAGCTATTTAAATAAAAAATTAATTTTAAATTAATAAAAAAAATACTTATGTGAAATATTACAATACAAATCATATTTTTAAAATTTGGTATACAAATCCTTATTCTTACTTGGTAAATAAAATTTTTTCTTCAGCAAATGTTTATAAAAACCAGGTGATTTAAAATAAAATCCAAGAAATTAATTTTGCTCTGTTTGTGTCCATGTCGAATTTTTTATTGTGGAATATTTGTTTAAACACAAACGTTTTCAGTTCTGGCCGATCTTCAACTAAGTTGCTAGATGCGTTTTTGGGGGCCCTGCTTCATATTTTAATTTGAGTGGTGGCGAGTCAGGCCTACTCCGGGTACTGGGTCAACCTCAGAATACTCTGTGTTAAAAGTAATGTTTGGCGGCAAAGGTTTTTTTGAAATAGGAGCTTTGGTAGTTGTATAAAATTTTAGATTTATTAATCTTTGATAAGCAACGTCTATGTAATTGTCTTTACATTTACAAACAAAACTATTAAATATTTTAGGAAGCGCCGTTCTTTTCAAAACTTTTCTGTACCCAGTTATTTTAATCTCACTGATACAGAAGTGTTCTTCACAAAATGTAATATATTTTGAACACTCTTGGAGTTTATCTCACACACAACCATGCTTCAACCAGACTTTACGGCGGTTTTCCTGTGGCACAAACAATTTTTATAAACACACACCATTTTAATATTAATAATTTAAAAATGTAAAAAAAATGTATACATATGAAACTAGTTTCAAAATACCTTTATAGAAATACTTCAAACTATAGCGACAACTTGTTATGGTTTGTTTTACAAAAACATTAATTCAGGCCGTGCCCGAATACCGTGTTAAATATTATACTCATCCAAATTATTACAGTCGTTCCCTATGATACATTTTGACAGATCCATATGAAATATTTTAGTAGTGAATGTGATTTGAATATTTTATTAGCAACAGCAACCAACAAGAACGAGAGGTGCGCGATGAACGCTCGAAGGAGGTAGACGTGTTTTTTTGTCTTCCTGCGTAAATTAAATTTTATTTTTATTTTCGATGTACATAAATTCAATAAAAAAATAGTGTATATTGAATTCAACAAATAAATAAAAAGTGATCTTTTTTGATTAATAAAAAGTGTTCATAGTGAATAAAATAAAAACATCTCCTGTATACAAAAATTAACTTTGTTGCAAATGGCGTAATATTGCAATAATTTTGTGCAACAAGAAACAAAATACAGTCGAGAAAAAACATTTGGTTTAATTTCTTCTAAATTTGTGAAAATATTGCGGGACTGTGAAAATTTTGTGAAAAATAGTGGAACAAAGTATAAAATGTGTCCATCCGGGAACATTTGCCAGGTTTTTATCAAATTTTCCTTAAATTTTATGCTTTTTGATTAAATAACGCGTTGTTTGCTTACATGAGTATGAGGCATCTCTTTCTCGAACGTATTTGCATTTGTTTATGTATAAACGGGTTCATTATGTATGTGCGAGGCAAAGAATGCAGAAGGGATATATATGCAGGATATATGGTTGGTCTCTCTTTTAATCGTAAGAACGTGAAGATCAAACATGCCATTTGGTTTTTAAACTATGGACTGTCTCATTTATACAATTCCTATTGGAATTTGGTATAGAATGAAGAAGAATAAAATCAAAATGGAAAGTATTGATAAAAAATTATTCGTAAATCGATTTTAAATCGAATACAATCGAATATTGTATTTGGAAATTGCTAATATACATATGATTGGATGATAGTGTGGCGTCGGAAAGTGTTTTGGTTTTATAGTTTTATATTTCTATTTTAAATTGAGATATATGTAACTTTGGGTGAACTGGTGAATTGGAGTATGATTTACTTATTTAACATGAGCTGAATCAGCACTAGATTTCAGGAAATAGGAACCACGAAAAGAGATTGTGGAAATGGGGATACTTAATTAATTACTATCAATAACTTCTAATTCGGTTTATTGGGTGTTGCTTGGAAACAACTGATTAATTTGATTTCAATTTTCAGAGATATTATTTATCATAAATTTTGACATTTATGTGTTTCCAGAACATTCTTACGCCTTTGGCTTACTGAGAGGTTGAATTGGGAATGGATCTGAATTAAATTTGTTAACCTATTAACCTACAAATTGTTTCAAATTTTGAAAGTTTTAAATATTTAAATTTGAATTTTAAGTTGGTAGTTCTTCAGTTCGGTTATGGTGCGGCGGGTGGGGGAGGGGGAGGGGGAACGTGGGATTAATTTCGTTTTCGATTTTCAGGAAGTAGGATTATATAGGATTGTGTCGTCTTTTCCTACATATAATACCAACTATTGACAACTTAGATGTCTGTAACCCGACAATACCTATGATAAAATTTATAATCCGTACAGATGATAATTTTAAGGCTTGTTAAATTTAGCAATTAATTTGCTGTCCTAAGAGTATAAGTAGTAAGAATGGTATTTCATCGTTTTTTGAGGTTTATGGCTTGATAAATGTTTTACGTATAAGTGTCTGGAATACATTTAATTAAATCATAGTATCTGAATATTATGAGTGAAACAGGTTTGTTTGCGCGCAATGGATGATTCAAAAGTATGTTAAATCGTTTCGGATGTCAAAATAAATTTCGATGTCAATGGGAATAGATGGGCTTGAATTCACAATCAGAAGGGAAAGAAAAAAGAATGGAAGAAAAAAAGAAAAAAACAAAAAATACTACCGCAGGGCAGACATATTTTGGTTGTTTTTTGCACAACAGTGGTTTTATAAATTTGCGACATGTGCTTGCATTGATAGGAAACTTGACTAATGTAGATAGATTAGTTTAAGTTATAATTTATGTTTTGAATGGTTTTAACGTTTAGTTAATTATTGTTGTAGTATGTAATAAATAATTAATTAGATATAGAAGGTCCATAAACTATGAAATAGGGGCTGTTCATTTAAAATTAAATATTTTAGTAAGTTTTTATCAGGTAAACTAGTGAAAGGTGGACAGGGGTAAAACTACAACATTAATAAATTTTAAGCCCTGATTTAGATGTGGAGAGTCCTGAGTATCCGGCTTGGATTCCAGAGAAATGATCACAAATAAAGTAGCTAGATTGTGCTGTCTTGTATTAACTTTTATTATATATTCCACAAAAAATTTACTAACTATCGATCGCATTGCGGTCTGTAAACGGGTCGAGTCTGTCCCAACTAATACAAAAGATTCTGTTATATTAATTATTCATTTAAGAAATAAAATTTTGCTATTAGGCTGTTTATTAATTAAATTTAGTTTTCAGAATCGCCTGGGAATTGCATATTAATTTTAAAGTTTAATTTCAATTTTATTTTATTTTATTTTATTTTAATTTTATATTTATTGTTATAAGGATTAATTATAATCTTAGCTTAGTAATTTTAAATTTCTTAAATACTTTATCAGGTAAATTAATGAAAGGCGGACTGAGGGAAATGGCAACATTAATAATTTTTAATTAAGGTTTAGGGTAATAAATCAATAACCTATATCGGTTTTGGTTGGTATGTGAAAATGGGTGTATGATGTGTGCATGGGGATGCTAAAGATACGGTTACATAAATTATTCATTTAAGTAATAAAATTTGGTATTATGGTGTTTTATTAATTGGATTGAACTTTCAGAGTCGCCTGGGAATTATAACATTAATAATTTTTAAGTCCTGATAAAAAATTTAGGGAGTCCTGAGTTCCAGCCCCCGGATTCCAGAGAAATGATCAACTAATAAAGTAACCAATTGTGATTGTCGAATACTAACAGTAGTTTGAAACTGGCCACCGGGAAACCGGACCAATTCTGTCATTACTAACATACCTTTCCCATCCTACCACACAAAATTTACTAACTATTGACTGTAACGGTGTTTGTAACCTGGTCGATCTCAAACAATTACTAATATCCTTCCTTATCCTTCCAAGTAAATGTAAAAATGGGTGTACGGTGGGCCCGGCGCTTTCCGGGATCTCCTGCTTAATGCTTGGCCGTACATTCGAAATCAATCAATCAATCAATCAACAGCAACCAACAAGAACGAGAACATATTTTTTTTTATAATATTAAATAAAATATAATTTGATTATTAACAGCTCCCACCATTCTATGCCTTGTCCCACTTGCAAGCCACAAAAAGCCATGAGTTGTAACTAACGTTGCCACCCATGCCAAACGAATCCCCAGAAATCCTTACGTGTTTATTCGTTTCCTCTTCATTATAGGATAATATTTCACCAATAATCGGGTTGTGGGAATCGCGGAGTATAATGTAGTCGTTTTTTTACTTTCTTATACATAGTATAAAGGAAGTATAGGAATCATGAAAAATTTCGGTTGCGAGATTTTGATGGAAATACATGTTTTGGGGTCCCCTGAATACGTTGTGACTATTTTCGTAATGACGTCTGTGTGTGTGGATGTGTGTCTGAATGTTCATTATCTTAAAAACGAGAAAAGACAGGACCATGAAACTTCATATTTAAAAGTTTATTAACTATGCGAAGAGCTGATTAGATTTCCAGAATAATCGCACAACCGGAAGAGGAAGTTTACTTAACATTAAAATCAAACATTGTGAATTATTGGAGAAAATAAAAGAGATATGGAAAAAGTTTTTAAATAAAAGTTATAGGAAACAATAATCTTAAGAAAAAATGTTCTTGCATTTTTGTTCTATCTTTATCCAATTTTGAGTAAAATGTTTTTATGCATTGGCATTATTAAAAATATCATATTTGCTATGAAAACAAAATATTCACAGAAACACGCATTTGAAATGACAAAATTGTTTTTTTTTATTTTGTTGTTTTATACGTATGCTATGAAACATTAATACATAAACACAGCGCTGTATTCATTTCTAAATGATGTCTGTGGGTATATATGTACATATAAATATAATGTAAGTATAAGGAAGTAGTGTGGTGGTCACACCAGACACCGGATTTTTTATTATTGTTGTCTATTTGATTTTATTAAAAAAAAAAATAGGCGGGAAAATTATCACGTAAAAACTAGGCTGTGTTTCAATCGGATAAAAAGTTACATTTTTTAACTATGGTGAAAAATATTAAATTTTCCTTACTTTTTAATCGCTTTGGTGTTTTAAATGGAACTGGTTAAAATTGTAACGTGTACTTTTTTTATTTTTATTTGCGTAGAGAAAAGTAAAATACAAGCTAGAAATTTTTAACTGGTCCGGGAATATTATCACAGTATTCGGGCACGGGCACGGCCTAGGTAAGAATATTAAAACAATACTAGAAATTTTTGATTTTGATTCTTGGTTTTACTTTTTATACCAATACTGAAACAAGAACAATGTACGTCAAAACCTGGACCAGATTTTTTACAAACCGTCTATAAAAACTAATTTTCACATCTAATGTTTTTCTCTTTCCATCATAAGGGAAATAAATGCTTTCGTCCCTTGTACTCTCTAAACATGAACTAACACGAAAAATCTAACATCAGCTGATTTTGTTTACAAATATTATTGTGTAGTGTTGATATTCATGGTTTTATTAGGATTTTTCATACAAATAGAATTTAAAAAAAGAAAACAAAATTATGTTTTGTATATCGTGTTTATGGGGAATTTGATATTGTACATATTTAATCAAATAGCACTGCCAAGAATTTTCATCAACATTATAAAATTTACCATCAGTGCATAAATAAAAATTGCGAAAACTTTAAAATGATTTTTTATAAATAATATTGTTTTAGTGTTGATTGAACCGAAACGAAATAAACAAATATCTATGGATATATATATATCTATATTTTACACACTTAACTATTCAATGATCGGTTAGAAAAAATGATTACATTTGGGCGTATTAATTCGAACATATATTTGGGCTAATTTATATACAAAAATATTTTCAAAAATCGAAAAAGATATCAGTATCTCCATCTAACACTTGACCGATGAAGTTTGCATGGAAGTACCATATGTATTTATACTATGCAGTCGTTTATGGAAGGTATGTTAAAAAGTTAACAACAACTAATTGAACAGAGTCCTCCAATCATATATTTTCCCAATTTCGACAGTACGCTAGGTGAAACTTCCATAACTTGAAGTAAAGTTATGTGAGTTTATCCGATCCGCATAATTAATCGGCTTGTTTTAATTTTTTGCAGCTCAAGATGAAAGAGACCAATATTAAGACGAAATCGCTTGTGACAGTTTTGTATTGAAAAAAAAAAATTATGAATATTTTTAATCCTTGAAAACTGACCACAGACTTCCCAGTGATAGATCCAGCAGCATTTTTACAGCCGGCTAGGTTGCAGTGGTTGGGGGAGTTTTTTTCTGGATCACTAGGAAGCTTGATTAATATGCTGTAGGACAAATAAAAACTGGTTGTGTTTCTGGCTCGAGATCACTGTTTCACCGCCAACAGAAATAGAACTAACTTAACGTATCATTTTGTTACACGCGACACTTAGCTGAAAAATGAAACATTAATTTTGAAAACAATTGAAAAACCGTTAATTACTGAATCAATTCATAAACAAATTAATTTATTAAATTCAAAAGAAAATTAATCACTTAAATGAAATATTCATTGTTGAATCAAAAAAAAATTAAATACACAATCAAACCGTTACCCTAAAAAAATGTATTCTTACTCCTAATACCTAACTAGCTAATTAATTCTAAAATCTTAAATAATAATTAACAGTAAATAATGTCTAAAAATGAAAGATATCAATTAATATAAATAAAATAAAAAAAAACATATTCACAATTTGTGGATGTGGATTATTCCGTGTTGTAACTTTTTTTTTTTTTTTTTGTTGCGTGAAGGACATCCGAAGCGGCAACCCTTTTATTTTTCTGTTTGTTTGGTAAACGTTTTGTTCATGTTATGTAACAGGAATCATCCTACCCAATTTTCACTTCGCAATTTAACATGTGATGTGGTTTTGTTATCACACGGTTATTAACGGATATTATAATTTATTATTATTTAGATATACTTATTAGAACTTATCATACCATAGTTAATAAATAATTAATTTTATGTTTTTTTTTTTTACATATTATACTGAATAGTAACACTGATTAGTCTTTCACTGTTGTTTCGGTTTATTAGTGGGTACCATTATCCCATTATGCCACTATCAAACTTAGATGGTAAACTTATCACTTTAATGTTTGTTCAGTTTCCTTGTTTTTTTTTTACTTTTTATTTTTATTTTTATAATCGTCACGATAATCACGGTTGATCACAATCTAACGATATATGTATTATCACTATCGTTTATTCAAAAATCTTAATTATCAAAGTTTATTAAATAGTATATTATCTTAATTTAAACTTATAATTATATCAATTCAAGTATTCACTTATAGTAATTATTATCTATTTTGTTCTTGTTTTATTTTTATTTTTGTACTTTTTATATTGTTTTTTTATCCAACAAGTAAATCGAACCGTCTCTAACAAAAATAATTTTCTGACTCCCCGCATTTCATCTCGACCATCCCATCTTCAGCCCGTTTTTTCTCTATCTTCGTTCCGTTTCATTTTTTTTTTTTCGTTTTATTATTCCCCAACACATTTGAACAATCCAACTGTTATCTCATAAATTACATTATTGTAGCGCTAATCTATTGATCACCTGTAAAATATTCATTATTAAAGCTCTATCAAGCAAGAATACATTTTTTTTTTATAACGTGAGCATAGGTACAGTGCAGGAATCAATTTTTTCCCTTGTATAGTCCGACAATGTCAATACGGTCTATTGATCGAACTATGATATACCAATAATTTTTTTTTATTTAAAATCTAAAAACCCATTATATCCCGCAATTCCCTGATTGCCACACGCTGTTAAACAATAAAGGGCCCTAAAGTAGCGAAAATCAAGCTTTAATCGAGATGATTCAACAAATCCAGTCAGCGATAATCAAAAGCAATATAGCAACTCCGTAAGTGATAGAAATAGATACATCGACACATCGTCTGCCTTCTGCGAGTGTACTCTTTGTTTGTTGATATCTGGAGATTATTTTGTAATGTTTTATCCTTCATTTGTTCCTTCAGTTGTCTTCAGCTTGTAAAGACGACAAATTGATGATTGTTCTCTTGATGATGGGGTTCTCAGCAGTTACGATGCGTGCGAATCCATCATTTTCGAGGTGCAATTCGATCACTCCGCTAATTTCCAGCACGTGTGTGATCGCAGCTCATCTCGGATTGAGATGATGTCGCCTAATTGTAAGTTTGTTCTTTCTTGTTTCCATTTGGGGCGTTGTCGGGTGGAGCTATTAGCGTATTCCCATCAATAAATGCCCCGTTGTTAATACGTGTAGTGATTCAGTGGCTCCAATCAGATGAGAATTTTCTAACCACCCTCCTACACGGATTTAGTAGTGATTATCTAGAAATGTATACAATGATCGTAGGCTACTGTGTTTGAGAATGGCTTTCGCTTTTTTCAGTGTAAAGTGCTCTTGTAATTCTGAACAAATGACGTGAAATGACGAACAAATCGAGAAAAATCCAGAACTAAATTTTATGATGAAAGCCTCTCTAGTATACCATCCTCAAATTCCTAATCGACATCGGAGCCATTACAAATTTCTATAAACCAGAATTAGCTGAAAAGGGGGTTTACCAACAAAGTCCAATTTAAAATAAAATCAGGGCGGAGGCATCGAACGGGCATCGGATGGGATAATTTGACATGACAGATTAAAAACAACATTTTGACACTCGGAGCAAACATCAAATTACCCCTCCCGGAGAAACCTTTGTACATCGCAAATGATTAATATCGAAATTCGAGTTAGTCACTTTTATCCAGAACCAAAATAGAGACGAGCCATTCTGTACAAAATCCTATCCGTATACCCAGTTAGTATAAGAGACGAGGTAGAAAAACGAATTGCTCAATTCTTAACGAATGGAATCATTAGAGCTTCAAACTCATCAATCTGGAAAATTTAAAAATAAATGCCTGTAACAGCATGAGAATACATCCAATTCCGAACATATCCAACACATTTGCAATTGTTAGTAATTCTAAATTTCTTACCACCATCGAGCAAGCAGCTTTGAACCTCTCAACTCAACCTCCGCAACTCTATTTCCAGGTGTGTAAATATGAAACCGGAATTTTTTAGTAAAAAGTACACGTTCATCATATGATAATGGTTAAGAGTATTTTATTCAAAGTATTGCCCATTATTAGTTATACATTTCTCCCATCTTTCTGGCAATCCATGGAAGCCATGCCAAAAAACTGTTCTTCTTTCGAGGCAAACCAGTTATCGAGCCATTTTCGTATATTTTCGTAGGTGGAGTGAAGTGCTCCTCAGCAAGCCCGTGGCCCATCGATGCAAAATGATAATCGGACGGAGCCAAGTCTGGTGAATAAGCCGCATATGAAAGTACTTCCCAATTAAGTGCTTCCAACGTTTCCTTGACCGGTTTTGCTTTGTGTGATGGTGCTTTATCATGAAGCAAAATCACTTTGTGTGGCCTTTTATCATATTCTGGTCGTTTTTCACGCAAAGCTCGATTCAAATTGATCATTTGTTGTTCGTAGCGTTTAGTATTTACGGTTTTACCAGGTTTTAGCAGCTCAAAATAAATCTCACTCTTCTGATCCCACCAAATACAGAGCATTGTCTTCCGCCGTCCGAAGCGATTTGGCCTTGCAGTCGATGTCAATGGTTGTCCTAGATCAACCCAAGACTTTTTGCGCTTTGAATTCTTAAAATAGATTTATTTCTCATCGCCAGTCACAATTCGATAGAGAAATAACTTTCTTTTGTATCTAGCGAGCAACATTTCGCAATTGGTTTTTCGATTTTCCTATGTTGTCTTTTAAAGGTAAGGAGACGGCTTGAGCATCATCTTCATCCAACAATGCTTACAATTCGCTGTCTTCAAACTTTTTTGGTGGTCTTCCACGTTCTTCGTTTCTCACGTCGAAATCACCACTTTTGAGTTTATTAAACCCCTCATAGCACTATGATCTACCAAGAGCATGCTCACCGTAAGCTTCGACAAGCATTCGATGTAATTCTGCAGCAGTTTTCTTCAAATGATAACAAAAAATCAATGATGTCCGCAAATCGTAATATGTAGGCACAAAACTTGACATTTTTATAACGTAATATGAAACTGGTATGGTTATGAATTTGATGTTATTGACAGGTGTCAAAAGAAAACAATGGCGACGATGACGCGGTTTGTCGAAAAGTACATTGACAGGTGGCGCCATTTATTGTTAAATAAACACACATATGTACCTGGTGCAACACAACCCTATTTAAACGCAATCACCAAATCAATCGGCAACTTTCAAGGTCGAACTAAATCTCAACCCTCTACTCAACTAAACCTCAAACCGAATATTCAATTCAAATCCTAAATCAATAAGGTTCGAAAATTAAATGCTTACATGAACTCAGCTTAATCTAATTTCCACCTCAACCTCGGACTCATCCTTAAATAAATCTCCAACTGAACCGCAGCGCTCAACCCAAGCGCTCAACAACTCAAAACAACTCAAGCTAATTTCCTACTCAAAATTCAACATAAGCCCGAATAAATTCCCTACTTACCCAATGACTCCTACTCAACTCAATCCCAACTCAACTACAGCTCAACCCCAACTCAGACCTAGTCCAAACCGAAGCCAATCTTAACGCAACGTGCAACCCAGCTATTAAATTAACCTCAGACTCATGCTCGACTCAACCCCCAATTCAACATCGTTTTAAAAACTATTATATATGCGTATATGACTTCAACTCAAGATAAAAAATTCAACAGACAAACACACATTCAGTGCATCTCCCACTGCACTGCTCACTAAACCCTACCCTAGCCCAAACCAAACAAATGGAACGGCATTAAACCCTTAGCTCAACTGTAAAATAATAAAATAAACGCCCAACTCAATCAACTGATCACTAAACCCTATACTGCAAAAATTGACCTCTAACTTAATCTTCAACTTAACCCCAAACCAGTGTGTATCTATAAAAAATTGGGGAATATTTAAATAAACGCCTGCTTATGTAAATATTTGGGTCTTATCTCTACTTGCTACTTATTTTATAAATTATATTATTATTATTATTGGTAATAAAGGAAATACGGCTCATTCGTAACCCAGTATATTGAGGAATGGAGTGGTGCGGTTAGTACTTATCCTGGTGGAAAGAAGAATAGCAGAGTTGAAGCTATCTAAGTGAATATTACTTTGCTTACAAAGAGAAAACAGCCCAGTCGTGACCCATAGTATTTTGAGGAGTAGAATCGGAGTGATTAGTACTTAACCTTGGTGGACGTGGAGTTGGAGCTGCTCGTACCTAAGCGAATAATCGGCTGTATGCCCTTGGATGAATTTTTATTTTATATTAAATATTGCACGTTGGCAAATTACTGCGCACTCTATTGTGAATGAGCTTATGCTCAAAATAGGGTGTGCCAAAATTATAATAATAAATAAATAAATAAACAATTCGTATGGTAGGTACTCGTTCGAAAGGTTTTCCAATTCTCCGCCTTAACCATAAAAATAGATTGGCAGACTTTTGCAGAAAGCAGTCCTCGACCTCAATTTATTCAACAAATGACGCAAACCATATGGAATTAATTTCAGAATTCAATGTAGAAAAATATCAATAATTTAACGACCAACCAACTTCAGAATAGGTTATTAAGCAAGATCGTTGATGTACCACGAAGAAAAAAGGCGCCAGCAACATTTGCACGTCATTTATTTCAAAGTTTAAGTCCGGAGACGTTACGGCTTTAAATTTTGATAGAGTTTTTTTTTGCCTTTCTCTCTTTCAATTTTGGTTTCTTGGCGTCTCCGGATCCTCTCTATTATATCTTTGTTTATTTGATTTTTTGAAGTCAGACAGATTTTGATAGTTTACTCTGTGTTCTCCCAAAAAATATGTCACTTGGTTTTTTGTTGAATGACCGAGTAGCGGTCTGCTGCTATATTGATTAATTCCTTTACTGTTCTTTTCTTGTACTCGTTTTGTAGGCATCTGACGATTTCAATTATTGTAGAATGGGCTCTTTCGACAGTCCCATTTGTCTCACTTTGTAAATTTTAACACTTAAGGTTTTTAGATAGCCCGTAATTGTGGGACCTATAAAGCTTCTTTAATTGTCCGTCACAAGTACTCACATGTGGAATGTATTTAGTTTTGATGCGAGAAAATTTCACAAATTTCGTGAATTTGTCCACACGTGAAATGAACTTCTCATACGTCGGAATGGGTGTTTCTTGGATTTCCAAGCGACTAGGATGTCTATCTTTTTTGTTGATGTTACAGGTGTCGCAGGTTTGAGTATGCTTCTTTATTAGACTAAAGTTTGTGTTCTTCTCTTATAATCACAAATTGGTTTTCCTCATTGATTATGTCTGTCACCACTCTTTGTGTTAATCGTATCTTGTAACCCGATAAATTTTCTTTAAAGATTTCCTGGAGGATTTGATTATATTTTTCTGGTATTTTTATTCCATTGATGGTGTTCGGATTTAGTTTTTCTCGTAGAATTCTCTTTAGGGTTTCCTTACTTAGTTCAGGCAGGCTAATGTGATGCCTGTGGAAAGATGGGTGCCGTTCTTCCTGAGCATACATTTCGGCACTCCGCAGTAGCGTAATACGTCCGTGGCATCTTCCTTAGCACTGTAAATTGTTCCATCCAAACGGTTTGTTGAAGTCCGGGAAGATTAATATATCCGTGAAGGATAGTAGCTCTTTGATACGTAAAAATGCTTAGATTTCTTCCTTGTTCATGCTGATTTGTACCTTTTTGGACTGTGTTACTTTTGTTTGTGTATTTTATCCTCTTGTAAGGTTGGTCAGTGGCTTGGCTATCATTGCGAAGTCTTGTATAAAACGCATGTAATAGGACGCTAATCCAAGAAATGACTTTAGATCTTTTAGAGTTTGGGGCTTTTGGATGTTTTTAATGGCTACAACTTTTTTAGGATCAGGTTTGATACCCTTGTTAGTGATGAGGTAATCCAAGAATTCTGTTTCTTGTTTCAAGAACTCTTAGGTTGGATTTCTCCAATTTTGAGAAGATTATCTCGATGTTCAATAAATGTTCCTCTTCTGTTTTCCCCCCAAAGATTATGATGTCGTCTATGTATACGTAATATATTTCACCGATGAAAAGATTTCAGATAGGGCGTTCTTTAAGCCAAAAGGAAGTCGTAGAAACTCGTACTTCTCGTTCATGGTAGAAAACGAGGTTATATTGTATATCCGCTTCTTTCATTTTTATCTGGTGGAACCCCGATGTTAGGTCTATGGTTGTAAAAAATATAGATTCTGCGAGATTTGCTAATGTACTGGATATCTTCTTGTCAGCAACCCAGCTAGTGGAGTTATATGGGCTTTTAGAGGGTCTATTTATTCCGCCTGTTAAGAGCTGGTTTATTTTATTTTCACCTATACTGGTATGTATTGGTTCATTCGTCGTGGTTTTAATTTCGCCTCTTACCTCAGTATCGATTGTTTCTATGTTGTCTACGGGTCCAAATAAATTTTATATTTTGATACTATTGCTTGGCGTTGCTTCTTAGTTTCTGTTGAAAGATGGCTTTCTCCGATTTCCATATTATTGACTTGAAGTAATGTTTTTTCTCATAATGGAGTTCTATTCTTCTCTTCAGAATTGTCCGCTAATTTTCTTACTGATTCCGATGTCACCTCCATATAGCTGATCTTATTTTAAATTGACCCTTAGTTGGGAGCGCGTTATTAGTTAATTCTGGTTTTATAAAGATTTTAGTTGCTCCTGTGTCGATCAGAAATTTAAGGATAGTGCCGTTTTTTAGCCTATACTCTATAAGTATGGTACGCTAAAGAAGCTACCGTCATAACTCCGGTACACTGGTCGTCATTGGATATTTCGCCTTTTGTATTGTCTTTGACCAATTGGTTATAATAGTGTTCTTCTGGTTGCATTTCCAGGTGGTTGATCCTCTGTTCTCTAACTGGTTCGTAACGGTGAGAATAATCTCATTTTGGCATTGGATTATCTTGATTGGTTGGACGGTTGATATAGTTCACCTATCTCATTTGCATTGATGGGTCGATATCCATTGACGTTGGTGGCTTCGGATTGTTTGGTCTTACCACCAGGTAAGTTGTTTTGATTTTGGTTCACACGGTATTGTAGTATCGTTTGTTCACGGATTTGTTGAGTTATTGAATGAAATTTGATTTATTGGGGCTGTTATCACGTTGTTGATATTTCTTTTGTGTATTGATTGTTTCAGCTAATAGTCTCCGTTTTGACCTTATGTTGAATATTAATGAGAATTGATGATTTCCAGTAGCATAGAATTCATCCACTGTCATATTTTTTTGTGTTATGGTGCTGAGCTGGTATTCTAGCATACGGAGATCTCTTTTATCTGCCTAGTGTAGGGACAGGCATTTTTTTTGTTGACGTCCAGTCCACATCAAAAATATTTTAAGATATTAAAGCAAAGTCGGCGTTGCCTCGGAATTTTTGTCTTATTTGTTGAAGTATTGCCGTGTAGATCGGTTTATCATGTATTGCAGTTCTCTTACACAATTAGGTAGCCTGCTTATATCTTTCAGTTCTTGTTCGTTTCTTGGTGTTACCAATGTTGTTATTGTTACGGGAATCACAGGATTTTCTAATTTTTTGAGTCATCTTTCGATTTTTTTTTTGTTAGTTCGATTTGCGCGTTCAGGGCCCCAGTTAATTGCTGCAAGGCGGTTTGAATTTGAACTAACTATTCCGTCATTTTTTATTATTAAAATTTCGTTTTAAAACTTATATTAAAATGAGTTGGATTTTCATTTCCAATATATGTGTGTTAGCGTTTCTGACAGATTTTTTTTTTTGAGTGTACTCCGGGGTGATTGTACATTTGAGACCAGTCGTGTGTGCTTTGAACGGTACGTAGTCTTCCTTTTTGGCTGTTAGTGTTAATATTTACTATCAGTTTAATGCGGTACGTTTTAACTGTCACTTGTACTTTCTTTGTTGCTATAGTTTAATATTTGCTATAGACTTTCAGTAGCTTGTGTGTATCTCATAAATCACGTTGTATTGACTCGATCAATATTAATGGTGGTGTTAACTAGTATATGCTAGTTTGAGGACTGAGTTGGTCGTTCTGTTTGCGGTTGAGTTGGGTTCCATTTGCGGGTTGAATTCCGGTTTAATTGAAGTTGGTTGGAGTTGGGATTAGATTAGGGTTTAGTAAGCAGTTCAGCTGGTGATATATTTGTGTGTTGAATTACTTCGGTCTAAAAAGACCAAAGTAATGGAAACCACTTTTCTCGACGTTTTGAAAGTCCCTGAGTCTGTAAAAGCAAAAAAAAAAAAATGTCCGTCCGTCTATCTGGATGTCTGTATGTCTGTACCCATGGTATCTCGAGAACGGCTTGTTAGATTTACAATTTTTTGTACCAATCTGTTTCTATGGTCAATGCCGAGATTTGAAAAGCTTTTGGAACCGTCAAGAGGGTCGGGTACCTGCCATACGAATTGACCCAAAATACCTGGTTATAGATATATTTACGAATATTTTATATATGCTGGTTTGAATATTGAGTTTGGTATTGAGTTTGGGATAGAGTTGAAGATTATGTTAGGGGTCAATTTGCGGGTTGAGTTCAAGTTGAGTTGGAGTTGAGTTGGGGTTGGATTAAGATGTAGTGAGCAGTGAACCAAGTTTTATTTATGCTGGTTTGAGGATTGAGTTGAAAGAGAGTTTGCGGTTGAGTTGAGGGTTGAGTTGGGGGCCGTTTGCGGGTTGAATTGGGGTTGAGATGGTTTTGGACCAATGTTTAGTGAGCAGTTGAGGAATCTATAAAATAAAGTGAGTGTTTGTCTGTATGTACAGCATATCTATATGATAAATATTTAAACAAATCCACACGACTTGACCGATTTGAACCAAACCTTACACAAATATTGTTTAAGGCTTAAGAAAGGTCACTGTTAATATCTCAAACCTCAAATTGAACCTTTTACGATGAATGGCCAATTAGCATGGAACTTATCTAATTTTTAACTGATTTTAGTGAAATTTGACTTCCGCGATGGAAATGGGATTCTAAAATGATTTTTGGATGAAGTTCTGGAATATAGTCAAGTATGGTGGAACTTGCCTATTTCTCAACCAATTAGTATGAAATTCGGCTTATTTGAATTGACCCCTAACATAACCACCAACTCAACCCCAAACTCAATATACCCAAAAAATACCCAACTCAATATGCAAACCAGTATATATAAAAAATTTGTAAATATTTCTATAACCAGGTAATGGTAATGGTGATGTTGATGTTGATGGTTATGGTGATGGTGATGGTGATGGTGATGGTGATGGTGATGGTGATGGTGATGGTGATGGTGATGGTGATGGTGATGGTGATGGTGATGGTGATGGTGATGGTGATGGTGATGGTGATGGTGATGGTGATGGTGATGGTGATGGTGATGGTGATGGTGATGGTGATGGTGATGGTGATGGTGATGGTGATGGTGATGGTGATGGTGATGGTGATGGTGATGGTGATGGTGATGGTGATGGTGATGGTGATGGTGATGGTGATGGTGATGGTGATGGTGATGGTGATGGTGATGGTGATGGTGATGGTGATGGTGATGGTGATGGTGATGGTGATGGTGATGGTGATGGTGATGGTGATGGTGATGGTGATGGTGATGGTGATGGTGATGGTGATGGTGATGGTGATGGTGATGGTGATGGTGATGGTGATGGTGATGGTGATGGTGATGGTGATGGTGATGGTGATGGTGATGGTGATGGTGATGGTGATGGTGATGGTGATGGTGATGGTGATGGTGATGGTGATGGTGATGGTGATGGTGATGGTGATGGTGATGGTGATGGTGATGGTGATGGTGATGGTGATGGTGATGGTGATGGTGATGGTGATGGTGATGGTGATGGTGATGGTGATGGTGATGGTGATGGTGATGGTGATGGTGATGGTGATGGTGATGGTGATGGTGATGGTGATGGTGATGGTGATGGTGATGGTGATGGTGATGGTGATGGTGATGGTGATGGTGATGGTGATGGTGATGGTGATGGTGATGGTGATGGTGATGGTGATGGTGATGGTGATGGTGATGGTGATGGTGATGGTGATGGTGATGGTGATGGTGATGGTGATGGTGATGGTGATGTTATGATTGTGTGATGGTAAGTGGTATGACAATAGTGTTTTTTATGATCATTAGACTGTACGATGGTTTCATTTCAAGATGCTATGATGGTACGTTGGTATGATGGTGGTGATATGATTTTATGATTCTAAGATGTTACGAAGATTTGATGGTATGATGCTACGACCTTATGATGATAAGATCGTATTATTATATGATGATACGTGTCACTCATAAAATACACCTCTGGAGGTGTGGCGGCACCAATAACGTCCACGGTACGCTCCCCCATATAACTTTCGGTTCACTGGGCGAATATATTGACGTCGCCAAAATGGTACTCACTCGACCCCTGAATAAAAAAAGGGTTAATAAGATGGCGAACAAGTAACACCGCATTTTTATGTGTTCTAATTTTATAATTTATTTCTGTAAATTAAACATTTTAATAAAGTGAATTTTCAATCGTTATAAGTATTGTAGCGTAAATATAATCCATCGTATTTATTATTAGTGTGAGTGTGAGAGTAGCAACATAAATCTCCGAGTTTATAATATCGAGCTCAGCATGTGCCCCAAACGCCCCAAAGTGGAAGTGTGGTTCAATCGGGCACAAATGATATCTAACGTAACAATAACCACCTCCACAGAGGCGTGTCAGTCAATGCCTCATCGAGAGAGCTAACGCTAACTTCATATACTATGCAAAAGAAGAAGGAAAATAAAATGAAGTATTGTAAGGAAACATTTTTCCAAACATAGAACTCAATTAACTTAAATGAGTAAATACATTTTCAGAAGTTATACTATCCTATTCACAATTGTTTGTTCGAGCTAAATTTTCAGTGCAACGTAACACAAAACCTCTTCAAAATGAAACAAATAATAATTTAATGGAAAATTTTATTTTTAATTTCATTAAACTAAATATTAAGCTTTTCAATTCAATATTTTTTTTAAATTTTCTATTCTGCGAGAAATTACAACTAATAATATTTGATTCACAATTGTTTGTGCGAAGCAATCGTGAATAGATCTCTCAAAAAAAATCATGTGACAATCATCGTAAATACTTCGATTACTAATATGAGGTATTCCCTCCTTTCGATTTTATCACTTCGAATAGCCGTCTTGGCACTGAATCTATTAAATTCCTTATTAAATCAGTGGGTATATTGTTCCACACCTTTACTATTGTATTCCACGTTTCATCTTCCGTTCTTCCAAACTCACATGGTATTTTCCGTTTGATGTAGGCCCAAACGTTCTCTATGACATTTAGGTCAGGACTCTGAGGTGGCCATTTTTAGAACATTTTGTCCGATATCTTTTAAAAAATATAGAGATGATTTTTCCGTCCCACAACTAAGCCGATCTCATTAAGAAGTTCCAAATATTGTGATTGACGAACTTTCCTCGTAAAATTTGAATTGGCCCAACACCATTATAGGCAATACTGCCCCATATCATTATGTGGCCGCCACGTGTTGAAGTTATCACAGCACGTTTTAATTGCTCTGACGGAGTTGAGTAATAAAACCATCCTTCCCCATGTTCCATCTAATGAAAATATAGACTCATCCGTCCATCCGAATCAATTGTGAATCAAGATATCACCGCACAAACAATTGTGAATAGCATAGTATAATGATATAATTTCTAAAAACTGATTTACTCTCTCTTGATATTTCCCCGGGTAGCGCCGTGTATATCGGATAGTTTATTATATATGCTGGTTTGAGGATTGAGTTCGGTGTGTAGTTTGTGGTTGAGTTGGGTTCCATTTGCTTGTTAAGTTGAGGTTGAGTGTAAGTTGAGTTAGGGTTTGGTTAAATTTATGTTGGTGTGTTGAGTTTACAGTCAAATTGGAGTTAGCTAGAGTTGAGTTCACGTGCGCATATAGCTTTTCAGACCATGTTGATTTGGGAGTTGAGTTGGGCATTGAGCTTGGGGTTCAGTTATAGGCGGGGATTTCAACTTCTTGCGCTACATATTCAAATAATCACACGAAAGTATATTATGAAAGGTTGATCTACTTAATATTTGTTTTTGCAAATATTAAGCTTTACCGCCTGCAAAATCGTTTTTATAGCAAATTTTTTCTCTATTAGGTCAATACAAATTCCCAAAACTATAAATAAAGCAACATTAATTTAAAAATAGGGATAGGAACGACAACAACCGCGGGCGTCATTACATAAAGTTGGAGCTGGGAGAAAGTTGGAGGTAGAAGACTGAACGAGGAAATGTATTTAGGGTTAAGTTGAGGAGCAAGTTTGGGGTAAAGTTGAAGATTGTGTTGATTGTTGAGTTGAAAGTTGATTTGGGGTTGCATTGGTGACTAAGTTGAGGGTAGGATTAGGAGTTGATTTTGTGATTTCGTTGGAGATGACGCCTGCATTGAATTGGAGGTTGAGTTGGAGATTGAGTTGGTTATTGAGTTAGATTGTAAAGGGATTAAGGGGTTCCGTTGGAGATTGAGTTTAGATTGAGTAAGGGATTAAGGGGTTCAATTACGGATTGATTGATTGATTCGGGAGTTAGTTTGAACGCATGTAATACAGACCGAAGTTCTGATCACCTTCAATTCGAAGCGATTTTAAACAAACTTTGTTTAGTTTAAACGTTCAACTCATACTTCAAGAACTTGAAATGAAAGGCCAAAATTTTTTTAAATTTTATATTTTCACGATTTTGTGTTTTTTTGTTTCATTTTTGTATTTTTGTTCAATTTTTTGTTTTTTTTTTTAATTTTTGTCTTATTTTTATTATTTATAACAAATCATAGTATAATAATAATAATGAGCGTTAAATACAATAATCAGAGACATTAAATTAAGAAAAAAAAAATTATTAATTTAATCCTTTTTACATTGGTTTGTTTAAAAAAAAATAAAATAAAATATATTAACAAAATTATTAAATATAAATAATATTTTGATTAAATAATAAAATAAAATATTTTACAAGTACTTCGGAGATTTTTTTTGTTTTGTTTATGAAATGGCATTTTTTGTGGCGGGGGGTCAAATTTTTTTTTTTTTTTTTTGTGGAGGACATAATATCGGTGTGCGTTGGTCGGAACTACATAAAATACAAATGCGTTGGTCGGAACTACATAAAATACAAAACGGTCTATACAAAAATAGGATACTTAAATTTCGGGCCCAACGCGACCAACTGTGTCCGAAGCCATATTCCAAATTATTTTTTGGTTAGCATAATTATTCCATTTCATAATTAAAATAAATTATATCGTATAATTAATTTTTTTTTTTACTCTTTTAAAATTTACAAAAATTAATTAATTAAACATGAAATAATTATTAATTATTAATTAGTATATTTTTTCTTATTTTTATACAATATATTTATATTATGTATTATTTATATTTAAAATTATTAATTTAATGTTTTGTTTTAATTTGAGCCGATTTTATTGAAATTAATAAAATTTTTTACAATTAAAATTAATTAATTTTATATTTATGTTTGTTTGTTTATTGTGTGTGTGTGTGTGTGTTTATAATAATAAATCGATCGATGATATTCGAATATATAAATTAATCAGAAAATTATCTGTGTGTGTGTGTGTCTACCTCTTAAATATTTTTAATTTAATTAATTTACAAATACAAAATAAAAATTGGTTTTAAATAAAATATATTTACTTTAAATTTTAATTAAAATTAATTGTTTATTATTTTAATTATTAATTAATATATTTTTAATTTAAATTTAAGATTACGGACTACCAGGCATACTGTCATCACTTTCTAAATATGTTACATATGAATCTGTACTATCGGGATGATGTGAATTTCCGTCAAGCTGCGGATTATTTGAATTTAATGAGGGAGGCTGTTGCAGTTGTCCACTGGGTGGCATACCGTTCATATCGTAACCGTGCATCTGAAACATCAATAATTACAAAAATTATGTTACAATAAGTGGTAAAAGCTTAATTTAATCGAAAGGTGAAGCTTACCTGATTAACTAAATGCTGAAACGCTGATGTATGCGTATTAACACCACCATTATTATCCAAATCGGCATGCAGCGCAAAATCGGACAGTGCTTTCCACGGCGGTTGATATGCTGTCACTTCTAATCCGTGCATATTTAATGGTGAATCATGCCTTACCGGTGAACTCGCCACCATAGGAATACCTTGCATTGTACCATAACCTAACTTTCGTCCATCCTGCAAATTGATTTCCATTTATTCACCAAATAGAGCATTTTTGTTTTTTTGGTGGTATATAGAGGCCGGTCTCACAAACCGGACTCTATATACCGCCACACCAAACGATAGTATTTACTTACTTTTTCTTGTTGCATCTGTAATTTCATCTGAATTGTTTTCTTTTTATCTTTACATCGTTTATTTTGAAACCAAACGCGGATGACACGCGGCGATAGTCCAGTCATTTCTACTAGTTGTTCTTTCATTAGCGCATCAGGTCGTGGATTTGCATTGTAACATGTCCTATACATAAAAATACAAAAAAAAAAAAAAATTAGACACAAACAAGTAGAAAGAAATTTTTATTATTTTTTTTTTTTTTTCTAATAACATTTCTAAATAAATTGATCACGATTCATGATCACCAACGTTGATCTTTGGTTTCACTCAAAAATTTCTCATGAAAAATTTATTTATTTTTTTACTTGCTTGATGTTAATTAAATTATCTTTATTACGTTAACATTCGATAATAATTAATAAAATCAATATATTGAGGTATGCATATGCGCGCTCTTATATACTCTCTAGTACTATAGTATCGAGTATGTATATTGATTTGGAAGTTAGCATGTTATGGGAATTATGTCATGATGACATATTAACAGCATGTTGTATACATATATACATATATATTTACATATGTACACAAACGATGAAAATTTCCCGCGCGCGTAAATTTTATAAAATAATATTTGAATAAGTTGTGTGCCGCGCGCGGTATCTCTTTGAGAGCACGTCAGCGATTTTTGATTGGGAAAGTTGTAAACAAAAAAAAAACGATTGAAACTTTAAGCCCTTTCCTTGAATTGAATTAAACATAAACAAAGCAAATTACAAGGATTGGATACTAAATATTTACAAAAATCATAAACCAAAAAGTTGTTAAATGCTAAACTACCATAAAATACATTATCGACACACCATAAATAACTTGCGATTTGTCGGTCGCGATATCAAGATCTTACATACATAAATTCTCGTTTTTTTTTTTTTTTTTTGGCGAATTTCAATAACATATATCAAAATACAAAAAAAAACTTTAATACTCATTAATAACAAATAATATGAAGCCAACGAACGAAACGAGATGTATATAAGACGATTAACTGTTGTAAGAAAACATATATACAATACATGCAACCAAAACATAAAAATTTTCTACTTGCGCGCGCTTATCACATCTCAAAATGAATAACATAATGTTTTACAACATCTTTAATGGATTTCATAGAACTTACAAAACATATTATGGTTTTGTCTTTTTATGCCATAAATAACTGTATAATACATGTATAGAATATATATGTATCTGCGTATAGATGTGGAAAAACTATAAGAAAATTGGTTGTGCAGGTATGAATACCTCTCTTATCATATTGTAATTTTGCGTCTTTAAAAAACAAAACAAAAAAAAAATTTAACATTTCAGATAAGAATTGTAGATGTTTGTGCATATCGTACACAGGAAATACAATAATAATGATTAAATTGTTGACATTTTTCCGAGAAACAAGTTAACAAGGTCCTCAACTACGCATTAAAATACGCAAATTTGGAGTTATTTACGACTTATTTACGGCAGCAAGAGCAGGTAAAAAGCTTGACTGTGTTAAAATAACTCAGCAACTATGCAGTTATTGCAGTCGGCGCAAAATCTACCGATTTATCACTCGTTCACAAAAAGTGTAGCTACACAAATTCACAAAAAGACAATAGTCATTAGTTTCTGACAACAAAGGCTCTTGAGAATTATGAATTGAGTGACTACACTTTTTCGTTACACTTTTTTGTGTAGCTACACTTTATGTGAAGAATTTAATATCGGGGTTTTCGGTGTATCTAGAGATTTTGATTTGTCATTAATACCACCGGTGTAAAGATTTTCCCTCAAAGTGTAGCTACACAAATCAAAATTACCGAAAAAGTGTAGTTGTACATAAAAAAAAGTGTAACTTTTAATTTTAAGAACAAAAATTGTTTCGGAAAACTTGACCTGGTAGCAACTTAGTTACACTTTTATATTATTTATAACTACACTTTTCGTTAATTTTGTTTGCTACACTAATATTTTACAAACTTTTGAGTTTGTGCACTGACCTTGCATGTGATGGAAAAAACATTTGACCCAATTTGCAAAATTGTATCGCCAGTTCATGGCTAAGATTATGAGAAATAGAGACCTTAATCAAGTTCACAAGTCCTGCATCTATGTATTAAAATACGCAAATATGGAGTTGTTTATGACCTAAGCAAAGCAATTTGCACCGGTTAAGAAAACTTTGTATTAGAGGGAAAGGAAACCTGCAGCAAGAGCAGGTAAAAAGCTAGACTGTGTTAAAATAATTCAGCAATTACGCAGTTATTATAGTTGGCACAAAAACTAACGATGTGTGTACTCGTTCACAAAAAGTGTAGCTACACAAATTCACAAAAAGACAATAGTAATTAGTTTCTGATAACTTAGGCTTTTAAGAATTATGAATTGAGCAACTACACTTTTTCGTTACACTTTTTTGTGTAGCTACACTTTATGTGAAGAATTTCATATCGGTACGTGTCGGGGTTTTCGGTGTATCTAGGGATTTTGATTTGTCTTTAATACCACCGGTGTGAATCAAATTACCGAAAAAGTGTTGTTGTACACAAAAAAAGTGTAACTTTTAATTTTAACAACAAAAATTGTTTCGGAAAGCTTGACCTGGTAGCAACTTAGTTAAACTTTCTTTATTTCTAACTACACTTTTCGTTAAATTTTTTTTGTACACTCATAGTTTGCAAACTTTTGAGTTTGTGCACAGACCTTGTATTTATTTCCTTTTAGGGTTGTTAAGAACATGTACACTCAATTTATAAGACGATTAGATGCCATGGAAAAAACGTTTGACCCAATTTGCAAAATTGGGTACCTTAATCAAGTTAACAAGTCCTTCATCGATGTATTAAAATACGCAAATATGGAGTTCTTTATGACCTTAGCAAAGCAATTTGCACCGGTTAGGAAAACTGTGTATTAGAGGGAAAGGAAAGTGGTAGCAACAGCAGGTAAAAAGTTTGATTGTGTTAAAATAGTTCAGCAACTACGCATTTATTGCAGTCGGCACAGAAACTACCGATGGTTCTTTACACTTTTGGTGTAGCTACACTTTCTGTAAAGCATTTTACGTCGAGACAAAACGGCTTTATGGCGGTATTTGTAAATTCGATTTTTTGATGACCGTACATAACTTGAGGTACATGATTGAGCAGAAGAATTATCCGATTATTGAAACTGTTAATTAAAGAGAAACAGATCCGGTAGTAGGAGCAGATATAAAGCTTGACTGTGTTAAAAAATTCAGCGACTATGCAGTCGGCACCTGATATTGTAATCGGTAATATACCATTCCACTTGGTATAAAAAATACTGGAAAAACTACCGATGTGCGACTTGTTCACAAAAAGTGTAGCTACATTTGTGTAAATTTTCACAAAAAGGCAATAGTTATAGTTTCTATCAATGAAGGCTCTTGAGAATAATGAATCGAGCGACTACACTTTTTTGTTTACACTTTTTGTGTAGCTACACTTTATTGAAGAATTTCACATCGGTATCCGTCGAGTTTATAAGCGTATCTAGCGATTTTGAATTGTCCTTAACACATCTGCTGTGGAGTTTTTCGCTACACAAATTAACGAAAAGTGTAGTTATACATAAAAAAGTCTAACCTTTAATCTTAACAGTAGAAATTGTTTCGGAAAGCTTGACCTGTCTGTCCACTTTATGAAAATATAGAGGAACACTTAGTGGTATCTTAGTTACACTTTTTTTATTTGTAGCTACACTTTTCGTTAATTTGTGTAACTACAATCATATGTTGCATATTTTTGAGTTTGAGCACTGACCTTGTTTTGTATCATTAAGAGTTAAGTTCAGAATAGTTAGTCATAACTCTTAATTAATTAGGGAGCACTTAAAGGGTGGGAGGATTTCATGCCATTGAAAAAATCATTGAAAAATGCTTGTCCATGCTGAGGAATTTGCTCAATTGTATGGCCAATTAATGGCGGTTCATGGTTAATGAAAACTTGAGACGCATTAAACTACGCAAATATGGAGTTGGATACAAAAAATACCGCAAAAACTACCAATGTGTGATTCATTCACAAATTGTGTAGCTTCACAAATTTACAATAAGCCAATAGTCATTAATTTCGCTCAATGAATGCTTTTCAGAATAATGAACTGACCCGAGACAAAACTGCTTTATGACTGCATTTGTAAATCTGATTTTTCATGATCGCACATAAATTGAGGTACATGATTGAGCAGAAGAATTATCCGTACGTGAAAATGCTTTGCCAGGTCTCACAAAGCGACCCAAAGAGCGTGAAGAGAGTTTTTTTGGCGTATGAGGAGCTTTAGATTTGTCCTTAAAACGACCGGTGTGTAGTTTTTCTCTCAAAGTGTAGCTACACAAATTCACAAAAAGACGTTTGTCATTAGTTTCTGTCAATAACGAGAATAATGAATTGAGTCACTACACTTTTTTGTTTACACTTTTTGTGTAGCTACACTTTATGTAAAGAATTTCACGTCCGTACCGGTTGGGTTTTTAAGCGTATCTAGCGATTTCGATTTGTCGTTAAAACCATCGCTGTGAAGTTTTTCGCTTGAATATATCTACACAAATTAATGAAATTGTGCAGTTGTACATAAAAAAAGTGTAACCTTTACATTTAACAATACAAATTGTTTCGGAAAGCTTGAACTGTCCATTTTATGAATATATAGAGCCAAACTTGGTAGCATCTTAGTTACAAATTTTTTTAATTGTAACTACACTTTTCATTAATTTGTGTAGCTACAGTCAAATTTTGCATACTTTTAAGTTTGTGCACTGATATTGTATTTTTTTTGTATCGTTTAGGATTGTTAAGTTCCGAATAATTAGCCATAATTCTTAATGAATTAGGGAGCACCCATACTCAAGCTGTAATACGATTACCTACCGTGGAAAAAGGCTTGTCCGTAACGAAGAATTTGCCAATTATCTAGTTAACAAGTCCTTCAACCACCTCAGTAAGAGAATAAAGCTTAACTGTATTAAAAAATCCAGCAACTATGTAGCTATTACTACCCTAAAAACTACCGCTGTGTGACATGTTCACAAAAAGTGTAGCTACACAAATTCGCAAAAAAGGGAATAGTCATTAGTTTCTGTCAATAAAGGCTCTTGAGAATAATGAATTGAGCAACTACACTTTTTTGTCTACACTTTTTGTGTAGCTACACTTTTTGTGTAGCTACACTTTATGTGAAGAATTCCATATCGGTACACGTCGGGTTTTTAGGCATATCTAGCGATTTTGATTTGTCCTTAAAACCATCGATGTGAAGTTTTTTCCTCAAAGTGTAGCTACACAAATAATTGAGAAGTGTAGTTGAACATAAAAAAAGTGTAACTTTTAATCTTAACAACAAAAATTGTTTCAGAAAGTCTGCACTTTATGAAAATATAGAACCACACTGCATCTTAGTTACACATTTTTTTATTCGCTACTACACTGTTCGTTAATTTGTGTAGCTACACTCATATTTTCATACTTTTGAATTTGTGCACTGACGTTGTATTTTTTTTTATCGTTTAGGATTATGAAATTTAGAATAGTTAGTTATAATTCTTAATTAATAAAGCTAGAAGAAAGGCTTGTTTGTGACTACGAATTTGCCTAATTGCATCGGCAGTTCATGCCTAACAAGTCATTCAACTACTCATTAAAATACGCAAATTTGGAGTTATTTACGACTGTCCAAAAGGAAAGCAATTCACTTTATTAGAGGGAAAGGAAACCGGCAGCAAGAGCAGGTAAACAGCTTGACTGTGTTAAAATAATTCAGCAACTATGCAGTTATTGCAGTTGGCACAAAATCTACCGATGTATCACTCGTTCACAAAAAGTGTAGCTACACAAATCCACAAAAAGACAATAGTCACTAGTTTCTGATAACAAAGGCTCTTGAGAATTTTGAATTGAGCGACTACACTTTTTCGCTACAATTTTGTGTAGCTACACTTTATATGAAGAATTTTATATCGGTACGCATCGGGGGTTTCATCACCACCGGTGTGAAGATTTTCCTTCAAAGTGTAGCTATACAAATCAAAATTACCGAAAAAGTGTAGTTGTACATAAAAAAAGTGAAACTATTAACTTTAAGAACAAAAATTGTTTCGGAAAACTTGACCTGGTAGCAACTTTGTTACACTTTTTTATTATTTGTAACTACATTTTGCAAACTTTTGAGTTTGCGTACTGACCTTGCATTTTTTACCATTCAGGGTTGTTAAGAGCTCGTACAATCAATTTATAAGACGATTACATGTGATGGAGAAAACGTTTGACCCAATTTGCAAAATTGTATCGCCAGTTCATGGCGGATTATGAGAAATAGAGACCTTAATCAATTTAACAAGTCCTGCATCTATATATTAAAATACGCAAATATGGAGTTGTTTACGACCTTAGAAAATCAATTTGCTCTGTTATGGCGCCAAAAGGAAAGCAATTCACCGCTTAAGAAAACTATGAATCAAAGGGAAATGAATGCAGCAGTAAGAGTAGAAAGCTTGACTGCATTAAACAATTTAGTAACTATACAGTTAATGAAGTTGGCACCAGATATAGTAATCGGTATTGTATCAATACAATTGGTATAAAAAATACTGCAATAACTATCGATGTGTGACTTCTTCGCAAAAGTGTAGCTACAGAAATTCACAGAAAGACAATAGTCATTAGTTTGTGCCAATGAAGGCTCTTGAGAGTAATGATCGACCACAATTTTTTGTTTACACTTTTTGTGTAGCTACACTTTCTGTAAAGAATTAAAAAATAATAATAATAATAATGAGGTAAATTGAGCTACATGATCGAGCAGAAGAATTATTCATACGTAAAAATCCTTTGCCAGGTCTCACAAAGCGACCCAAAGAGCGTTAAGGGAGTATTTTGGCAGGACATATCAGGAGCTTTAGATTTGTCCTTAAAACCACCGGTATGTAGTTTTTCTCTCAAAGTGTAGCTACACAAGTGAACGAAAAGTGCAGTTATACATAAAAAAAGTGTAACCTTTAATCTTAACAATAAAAATCGTACACCGGAAATAAATAATAATAGCTAAATTGTTAATAATTTTTCGAGAATTAAGTTGACTTCTTCAACTACGCATTAAAATATGTACTCAAATTTGGAGTTATTTGCGACCTCAGAAAAGCAATTCCCTGCCAAAAGGAAAGCAATTCATCGATTAATGAAACTGTTTATTAAAGGAAAACAGATCCGACAGTAAGAGCAGGTATAAAGCTTGACTTAATTTATCAACTACACAGTTATTGCATTCGGCACAAAACCTACCGCTGTGTGACTCGTTCAAAAAAAGTGTAGCTACACAAAATCACAAAAAGGCAATAGTATTTGAGAATAATAAAATTAGCGACTACACTTTTTTGTTTACACCTTTTGTGTAGCTACAGTTTATTGAAGAATTTCACATCGGTATCCGTCGGGGTTTTAAGCGTATCTAGCGATTTTAAATTGTCCTTAAAACATCCGCTGTGGAGTTTTTCGCTAAAATAAAGTGTAACCTTTAATCTTAACAATAAAAATTGTTTCGGAAAGCTTAACCGGTCTGTCCACTTTAAGAAAATATAGAGGAACACTTAGTGGCATTTTAGTTACACTTTTCTTATTTGTAGCTACACTTTTCGTTATCTTTTGTAACTACGATCATATGTTGCATATTTTTCAACGACGATTTCGGTCGGACGATTTCATGCCATTGAAAAAATGCTTGTCCATGCCGAGGAATTTTCCCTATTGTATCGCCAGTTCATGGTGGATTATGAAAATTTGAGACCTTAATCAAGTTGATAAGTCCTTGAACTACGCATTAAAATACGCAAATATGGGGTTGAGTATAAAAAAAACCGCTAAAACTACCGATCTGTGACTTTTTCACAAAAAGTGTAGCTACACAAATTCACAAAAAGATGTAAGATTAGTTTCTGTCAATAATGAGAATAATGAATTGAGGGACTACCCTTTTTTGATTACACTTTTTGTGTAGCTAAACTTTATGTGAAGAATTTAACATCGATACCCGTTGGTTTTTAAGCGTATCTAGCGATTTTGATTTATCGTTAAAACACTCGCTCTGAAGTTTTTCTGTGTAGTAGTACATACGAAAAGTGTAACCTTTAATCTAAACAATACAAATTGTTTCGGAAAGCTTGAACTGCCCACTTTATAAAAATATAGAGCCAAACTTGGAAGCATCTTAGTTACAAATTTTTTTATTTGTAACTACACTTTTCGTTAATTTGTGTATCTACACTCATATTTTTTGTTTGTGCACTGACGTTGTATTTTTTTTATAGTTTAGGATTATGAAATTTAGAATAGTTAGTTGTCCATGACGACGAATTTGCCCAATTATCCAGTTAACAAGTCCTTCAACCACCTCAGTAAGAGTATAAAGACCGACTGTATTAAAAAATTCAGCAACTATGTCCTGCAAAAATACTGCAAAAACTACCTTTGTGTGACTTGTTCACAAAAAGTGTAGCTACACAAATTCACAAAAAGGCAATAGTCATTAGTTTCTGTCAATGAGAGCTCTTGAGAATAATGAATTGAACAACTACACTTTTTGTCTACACTTTTTGTGTAGCTACACTTTATGTGAAGAATTTCATATACACGTCGGGTTTTTAGGCGTATCTAGGAATTTTGATTTGTCCTTAAAACCATCGATGTGAAGTTTTTCCTCAAAGTGTAGCTACACAAATTAATGAAAATTTTAGTTGTACATAAAAAAAGTGTAACTTTTAATCTTAACAACAAAAATTGTTTCACAAAGTCTGCATTTTATAAAAAAATAAAACCACATTTGGTAGCATCTTAGTTACACTTTTTTTATTCGCAACTACACTTTTCCTTAATTTGTGTAGCTGCAATTATATTTTGCATACTTTTGAATTTGTGAACGTTTAGGGTTATTAAATTCAGAATAGTTAGTCATAATTCTTAAATAATTATGAAGAACTTACAATCAAGCTGTAAGACGATTACATGCCATGGAAGAGAGGCTTGTTTGTGACTACAAATTTGCCTAATTGTATCGCCAGTTCATGCCTAACAAGTCATTCAACTACGCATTAAAATACGCAAATTTGAAGTTGTTTAATATCTCAGAAGCAATTTGCTCTAATGGACGGCCAAAAGGAAAGCAATTTACCGATTAAGAAAACTGTGTATTAAAGGGAAAGGAATCCAGCAGTGAGAACAGGTAAAAAGCTTGACTTTATTAAAAATTAAGCTACTATATGTAGTTATTGCAGTCGGCATAAAATTGGTATAAAAATTACTGCAAAAAGTACCGATGTGTAGCTTATTCACACAAAGTGTAGCTACACAAATCCACAAAAACACAACAGTCATTAGTTCCTGCCAATGGTGGGTCTTGAAAATAATGAATTGAACGACTACACTTTTTTGTAGCTACACTTTCTGTGAAGAATTTCAAATCGGTACATGTTGAGTTTTTAGGCGTTTCTAGAGATTTTGATTTGTCCTTAAAACAAACGGTGTAAAGTTCTTTTCTCAAAGTGTAGCTACACAAATTAATGAAAATTACATTAAACAAAAATGTTCCGTTGCGTTTGAATTTTTTGTGTACCGGTAAGTTTTGGCTGTCATCAACCACATCTATTGATTCCTCGGTTATTCAATTTTGGTGTTAGTAGTGGGATACACGTCTGTGATCTAGTGTGTATTACGCACGCACATAGTTCACATTTACTGCGTAGTTGTGAGAAAGACAAGTCGGTCGCCTGAAACGATCGTTGTTTAACTTCAGGGCAATCGATAAGCCTTCATCGAAGAAATCGTCTAGACATGGTCGATAACTTCACGTCCCCTTTGAGATCGCTGACTACAATGAAACGATCAACTGCTCAATCGGATGGCCTGATTGTTTTTTCTGTTTGTTTCTAAGTTAAATTCAGAAACACGATCGAAATGGTTAGATGCCGCTCCATCAAAGAAACTTCCTACATTTCAAGAGTTATTAACATTTATTAAGCTTTATTGTCATGAACCTGTGAATGTTTCTGAGAAAATAGTGACGTCTTCCAACAATTGAGATTATTTCCTTAGTTTCCACGTCAAAGAACCACATCTTTCTAGCACGAGCACTTCTAGCTTCCTTGTCTGATATTAGCTTTATAACTAAAGCATTATTTACAAGGCTAGGACTCAAATTCAATGCACTTAAAAGCACTGTTTGTGGAATTGGGTGTTCCACGGTCACTTCTGATGTTACTGTAATGATGTACTATGCTACAATCAATGTTCAAGTGTTGTCAAAAATTTCCCATCCTCAGAATTCGAAATTATCCTCTAATATTAAGTTGGCTGATGAAAATTTCAATAAACCAAAACACATCGATTTACTACTGGGAGCTGAAATATTCTACAACTTGCTGTCAAATGTCGCAGGTTCATTTATACCACCAATATCTAATACATATATCAGAATCAAGCACTTTCTTGTCGTGTTTGTCTGCATCACTCGACTTAGAAAATAAAATAGAGTCGTTTTGGAAACTCGAAACAGTCGGATAAGAACTTGAATCGTTATCATAAATTTACGAAAATTTACTGTACGTCTGCCAGTCAAAGAGCCAAAATCAGTTTTGGACAGCTTATTTTCATTGACACAATGTCGATTTAATTTAGAGAAAAAACAAGGACGTAATCCAAAGTTGAGACAACAATATTCTTCTGACAACAATATGGCACCGATTTCTTGAGGTAATGTGCCACCCCAATTAAAGTTTTCCGTATCATTGTGTGTTGAAGCCCGACAGCTCAACGATAAAACTACGTGTCGCCTTCGATGGATGCACAAGGTTTACAAGTGGAAAGTCATTAAACGAAATTTTAATGGTGAGACCAAAGATGTATCGACAAATTGATGTTGAATGGTTTCGCGGATGCAAGCGAAAAGGCGTATGTACCTGTGATATAAACAATATGCTGCTTACTTAATGAAAATCTCTACACTGCACTACATTACCGCGGTTGGAATTATGTACTCCCAACTCCTTGCCCAGTTGATGACAAAAATCATTACTTTATTAAATATGGAGATTTCAAACATTAACTACTGGTGGATTCCATATTAGTGTTGAATTCGATTCAAGCCCCATCATCTACGTGGCAGTTATTCATAGCTTATTGGCTCTATTGAGTGTCGAACATTAAAGAGCTTACAAAAATTCTTTCATGGAAACACGTTTGCGTCATCGGTTGAAAGAGTTGACGTTATCAAATCCATAAAATTATATAAATAATTTGGTCGATTGCGAAGGGTTATATCATTTGTGTGTCGGTTTATAGCGAATGCAAGACTAAAGGGTCCTGATATTAATCTAAGAGAAGTTGGAAGTTTGAGTATTTCCGAAAAATTAACGTTTTCATGATAAACTTCAACTAACAGGGCTATGCTGGCCCTCAAGCGTTCCTTGCTATCAACACAAGTCGTTTGGCCAGTAAGGTGCAACCACAGAAAATGGGAAATCTACCGGCAAAACGTATTCAATCATGCTCACTAGTCGTTAAAACAGGATTTTTGTTGTCGATTCTACATTGACTTCAAAGCGAAAGGAAGAGCTCCGGTCAAGGCTTATGTCTGTGTATTTGTGTGTTTTGCAGTAAAGGCCATCCACTTGGAGTTAGTGGGTAACCTAACTACAGTTCTTTTCTGGGTGTTTTAAAATGTTTCGTGGCGATCAGAGGTTTTTGTCGATTTATCTAATCAGACAATGGTACAAATTTTGTCGAGGCCAACTCTACCTTGAATGAGCTATTTAAACTGATTTAGTCCGATGATCATAAGCAACAACTACAAGGATAGTGCTCAGAAAACATAGTTACATGGAATTTTGCTTCACCAGGCTCCACACATTATGGGGGCATTTATGAATCTGCGGTCAAATGTACGAAGTTTCATCTAAGATGCATTGTGGGTGACACCCACGTGATATATGTCCTTTTCCCTGTATATCTTACGGAAAAGACCTACTTGTTTGGCCAATGCAAAATGTTGAATAGTCACCATAGGTTAAAATTTCAGTTTTTTCGATTAACTTGTAGCATGAAAACAACCCGTGGGGCAAGGAGTCAATCAACTGAATAAAGATGAGACGCAGGAGCGCTCTGTCGTGCGACTTAAAATCCAATCTGGATAATACATAATTTTTCCGAGTTCCATGGAAGTAAAATAAAATCTGTCATCTGTTTCAAATCTGTTTTAAATTATGTTCCTAAGTTAAAAAAACTCACTTGTGTAGCACTGAAATCGGTGAGTTTAATTTTGGAACCTTATTTTATGTCCATGCCTATGCAACAGACATGAGGCATCGGAACAGTTTGATTCTTCTAGACGGTGAAACTCATTCCAGGGTATGAATACTGCAGGATTCTTCGGATTTTTATTTATTTCTCCATTAGCACGCCGCCGATTACAAGGTGAAGACAGTAGCTACTCTATAAGTGTTGTAACTTCCAAGTGCGATCGGGGGGAAGACCAAATCAGATTACAATCTCGCCGTAAGCGATTTTAGAAACTTTATTAGTCCAGTAAGTTGAGTTATAATGTATCTTCCAGTTTAAAGCAGATATTAAAGACATACTGAACGTAAATTACAAATTTTAGGAACTAGTATTGTTGCAACAGCCTACAATATCACAGTTATTTTGAACAATTCTTCCTAAGAATAAAGTGATTAAGCTTTTTTGTGCTATAATTGGCGGGGTGGCAGAAATCGTTTAATGGTTTTCATATCCCGCATATGAAATCGAATGTTGGTTAAACTGCAAGAGAGAGACAATAAAATGAAAAACATCGATTTAAAATCAGATGGATAATTTTGACTGAGTTGCTCGAGGATGGAAATCAACTAAATAATTATTATTGAAAATATCTCTGAAAGTTTCATTGTGAGGTTAACAATTTCGATAGATTTTGTGCAATAATAGTCATAAAGTCATAAAGTGGTCTGCCATTGGTGAAAAATATATTATTAACGAAGCTCCAAGAATTCAGTTGCCAAGCACAGAAGGATGATGTGCAGAAGAAAAATATAAATCGCTGAAACTTCATCAGAACTTCGGTCTTGAAAATTAACTCAACTACTAACTAATCAATTGCTAACTGAACCTCTTAACTCAATCTTCTGCTCAACCCCCAACTCAATTTATAACTCAACCTCCAACTCAATCGAAACGAAATCCCAACCGAACCCCCACTCAACCCTAACGAAAGTAAACTGAATCCCAACTCAACTTCAACTCAACTTAGTTTGAACCAAATCTCAACCCTCTACTCAACTAAGAACTCAACAGCCAGCTCAATGCCGAATTTAACACGATTCAAAAACTACATGCATGTATGAACTCAAATCAGCTCAATCTATCCTCACACTAAACCCATAACTAGACCCCAAATTAATCCCCAATCAAAACCATCTCTCAAATTCAGCTCAACTTCAACTCAAAATCTTTTCAACCCTAACTCTAAAAGTTAATCTAATTTCCACATCAACCCCCAAATAAATCCCCAACTTAACCCCATTGCTCAACCCTAACTCAACACCCTACTCGGCAACAACTCAACCCTCAACTCAAGACGATCCGAAAAACTACATGCGTTCATGAACTCAACTCAGAACATGTCAAGCTAATTTTCAACTCAAATCTCAACTCAACCCACAAATAAATTTCCAAATGAATAGCGGAATGTACCCCAACTCAACCCCAACTCGACCATAAATTCAGTCCTCAACTCAACTCAACGCCCTACTCAACTCAAGCTAACTTCCAACTCAACCCACAACTCTCCCGTCAAAACTCAACCCAAAACTCAATTCCTAAGTACCCGGTCCGAAAACTGTTTGTGTCCATGTATTTAATTCAGTCCTCAACTTAACTCCAAACTTTAAGTCCAAGTTAATCAACAAAATAACTCAATCTACTTCCAATTCAACCCTCAACACAATTCAATCGCAGCTCAACCCCAACTCAGCCCTTATCAAACCCCAACTCAACCTTAACTCGACCTACAACCCAGTCCTAAAATGAACCCCTAACCCAAGCCCAACTCAACTCTCAAATTAACTTGATCTTAAAAACTACAAAAACACAACTCAAGCTAACTCTACTAAACCGTAACACAACCCCAACTCAACTACAACTCAAACCGAATTTAATCCGCAAATAGAACAAAACGCCACAAACATAACGCCCAACTCAATCCTCAAACCAGCATTTATAAAAAATTGATCAACGTGGTAATATGACCACGTGATTTTGGATCAATTCGTATGACTCTCTTGACGTACAGCTTCCAAAGCAATTATCTGCCTTGATCATAGAAACAGATTGGTCCATTTGGAAACCATTCTTCATTCCAGACAGACGGATGGACATTTTTTTTTTTTGGTGTGAGTTTTTTCGGGCTCAGGGAAGTCCAAAACGTCAAGAAAAGCGGTTTTGGACCAACAAAATGTTTGGCAATTTTTGACAGAATTTTAATAACTTTTAAACAATTAATCAACAATAAAGGTGAAAAGCATTTGCAACTCATTAAATGAATATCGCGGCGCTCTCAGAAGAGGTTTGCTGGTTTCGTTTTGTTGTGTAAGCAGAGTGCCCAAAATTTTGGTGTATTTTGAGGATAGGGTACTGATATGTAAACTTTAAGGAAATTTATCAGCAAGTTTAAAGCTTGCTCAAAATTTGGGCGTAACCAGATTCTATTCTTGAAGAGGGAAGATAAATTTTATAATATTTATGAAAGATAGTTTTAAAATCAAAATCAAGAGCGGGTAGCTGAGGTTTTGAGGATAGAAATTCCGATACAAAGAATTATTGCGTTACAATTTAGCTTAGAGAATTTTTAAAACTATAGGTATGAAGTAGAAACGAACAAGAATAATACTGAACATATGAATTTTAGTATGAAAAGAAATTTAATTGTTTGGAAGGACATCGACTAGAACATCAAAGCTCTTTATATATGTACATAGGTATTGTGAGAAAAGATAATTGCAATCCTAAAATGTAGATTTACTCCTTACAAGGATTAAACAGGAAATTCTTTCTTGTTTAAAAAAAATTAGTTATCGTCTCTGCAAATTTCGCACACTATACACCTGATCATACAAAGTAATAAACTTAATCGCTTAATAAAATACTTTGATTGGCGCGGTAAGCGCACATATTGCCATTGAAAATAACTAATTGTAATTAACGTCGCATCTTGGCTTTGTCAATTTAATTTTTATATAAATTACTCGATTAAATGTTAACGTAATTTAAAAAAAAAAAAAATAAAAAAATTCAACATCACAACAATTACCATTCATAAAACTATCAAGAAATTTTTTAATAGTAATTAAATTAGCAACTGTGTGTGTGTGTGTGTGTAATATACAATTTTTAAAACGACATGCATACAATAAATAAGGTGTGCTTGTTGTATACGACCATAAAAAGTAAAAACATTTCCCCGACATTTTTTTCCATCATTTACTTTATTTAAATGTGACTCACCTTAGCGTGTGTAGCTGTTTTTCATTTAGTACCGTTCTCACGCGTGTCGGTTTACCATCTGATGGCCCTGACGGTCTTTTCTCTCTAATACTTTTGTGTGAACCTGACTCACTTCCTGAATCTGAAAATATATTTTTATTTTGGTTTGATTTAATTTAAAGTAAATACTTAACCGTCTAATAAGTAATTTATGAATTTATCTATAAATTATTTTGTTTGATTATTATGATTATCTATATAATATCGGTTTATATTGTTTTATGGCCGATAAGAGCTATCACACTATTTATACCTTTTTTTTTTTACTTTGTCTATTTAAACTTGACATTAATAATTGTTGAGCAAATAAATAAATCGTTATTGTTTGATAATGTAATAACTAATAACGATCGATTAAATTAATAAGACAATAAAAATTAATGTTATAGTTAAACGAGTTGGAAAAAGAGTTTTATTTAACTTGAAAATCATAAATTCGATGATTCAACATTATAATACAGAGGTGAGTGCTAAAATATTTCTAAAAACCTATCCTAGATTGATAGATTGAGAATTAAAGAAATTTCAGAAGATTATTAGAAATTAAATCATTATTCAGATGGACTGAGACAAAACACGGTCGGTGTTGCACACGGTCTTTTGTTGTTCGAAACCGAAGCACACATTTAATAACGTTTCAAATTTTAATGAGAATTTAACGATTTTGAAAAATATATGAAGCTTTATTTGGTTGGCAGAGTACATTTAAAAAATCAAAAAAAAAACATCAGCGAATTTTCAAAATATTGGAAGTTAATAATATTTCTAGAATTCTGTGAATTTATAAATTTATACTAAGTGTGGTGATGTGACTCCAAATTCTAATATATACTCAAATATAGGTTTTTTCATGGAACGAGAATTGATCCCCAGGGGTCAATTCTCGTTCCATGAAAAAACCTAATGAAAAAAATGTTTCCATTTTGTTTCCATCAAGTCTTTTTCATTTATAACATTTCACACAACGACAATAAGCGGTTCTCGATGTCCAAATGAAAAATAATCGTGAAAAAAACGCTGAATAAGTTGTTTTCATAGTTACCTACACTGTAAAAACAAATTTTATCGAGTTTCATATAGATTTCCGCTAGATGATACAGCAATTGGTTTAAATATTAGCTAAATAAATGGTAAAGTAGATTTAGATAATCAGTTTTCGTCATTGCCTGTCAAAACATAAAATAATTTATAAAAATGACGAATTTAGTTTTAAAACTTAAGTTAATTAATTATTTGGAGGCTTTTCCTAAATCGTCGGAATAGTTTTTAATAGATTTACTTATTAGCTAAGTTTAAAGTGAATTATATTATAGTTTCAAGGCACATTTAATGCTTTTATGATGTTCTCACCGCCAAAATGGTCGGTTAGCAAATTTTATTTACATGAAAACATTTTGACGTCATTTTTTCCTCCTCGACGAACATGAATCGGAAATGTGTATTTCTCACTGAAAACACGTTTCATGATACTTTTCACGAAATAAGAATTGACCGCTGGATTCGGGTCATTTAAAGTGTGGCGGACATAACCTAGAAAATGAACCTCAAAAGAAGAGAAGGGGTGGTTGTTTCTATATTCATTAATAAGATTCACATAATGCTAATACATAAATTATAATCAAATTGAATTGAAACAAAATTGTTCAAAGTTTAGATGAAGTTTAACTTGTCCTAGTAGAAGGTTGCTGCAATATTGATTCCTGTTGATCAATCTAAAGCAGAATATTGTTGCTCATGGTTTTATTGAATTAACTATTTAAATACAAATTGCTTACTTTGGATTAGTGATTGTTGTGCGAAATGTCTAATTTAGCTATAAATGAAGTTGGCCGTAATTTGTAATTTCTTTGCGATGTTATTCTAGTATAAAATTTATGTAATTACCTACATAAATAACAAAATTTCGATCAATCTTAGTACGTTCCTGTCAAATAAGAATACATATTAAAATTCTGATTCGTTGATATATACATTCAGAAATTGGGTTGACAAATATGCAGAGACTCTAAATCTCCAGATGAAGTTAGACTGGAATAGTGAATATTCAGTGCTACTTTTGTTTCTTAGGTGATTATTAACTATTGGGCGATTCATGTTGGTAAAGTTGTCTAGCGTACCTACATGTAAAGGTTTGAAATTGAAGGTGGAATTTAATTTTTTAATTATTAATTTAACTTAAAAGTGGGTCTGAGTTATATAAGTAGTGATACAGAAAAGGAAAATAAAAATCCATAGAACAAGGCCTTTATAAACTGGTCTAGCTGGGACTCAAACCAGTTATAGTCAAGACATGTGAGTGATTTATGCACCAGTTCAATGTTCCATAGGACAAATTATATATGAGGTTGCGTTGTAAAATTGCAGAGCAGTTTTTACTTGATACTTGGTCAATATTTAGCATCACAACCACGAGGTTTTAACCTTTGGTGTTATAGTTAATTTGCGTATTTTGCTGATCGGGTCTTGAACTATAATAATTTCTCGTAACAATTTATCAGTAAAAATATTCTGCTAATACTTTATTCCCAGCAAATCATAGCCGTGGTCGAACCGGTAAGGTTGGCGCTGAGAAATGCCGAGTAACTTGTCAGGATTGTCAATACATCAAAGCAGAATTTGTTTTGGAGCAAGACTTTAGAGACTCTATTTCAGTTTGCAGCAAAATAGTAAGAATAAATGAATTCGGAATATCAGTCCACCAGCTCTCTGCTTGTCCTATTCTTCTGCTGCCTTCCTTTAAAGGATAAGATTGTGTACCTGATTGGTATGAAACAGGTAAATGCGCCCATTTCCTCATCTCCAACCATTGTGAGACATTTGCACACAATGGAGTGGGTTAAAATCTCACAACGGGAACCTGAACACAATCTATGTAACGAATATTTCAGTTAGAACGAAATAAGAAGAATTTGAATTTACATTCCCACCATAGTTCTAGTAAGCAAAGAATTCCAAACTTCAAAAAGGAATCATTAAGAATGTAAACACAGCAATTTTCTCATGTTCTATTTAAGGAAGGAAAGACCCTTTCTTAGGAAAGACCTGAAGAAGGTGCCGATATAATTGATAATAATAAATGTAGATTATGAAGGGAATAGCCGTAGTGGAATTAATGGTAAGAGATTTGAACGGGCTGATGTCGCATTCACAGATACCTGAGGAGCCGGACAGCATTCCAGAAATTCAAGCATACGAGCACAAAGTGAGGAACTTGATGGCTTGCGCAAACCTATCTTAGTAATATGTTTCAGAGTTTCAATTTAAATTTAAATAACATTACTTAGAATAATTGAATTTGATTCAGTAATTTTCCACACCGTACACATCTTAAGGTAAAATTTTTCTTAAATTAATTTAATTTACTTTGTAATTTAATTTAATTTTTGTTGGTCGCCTTTTGGTTAAGGAAAATACCTACGAAAAAATCTAAATAATTGCAACTTTAGTTTTGTATTCTTCTTATAAATTAATCCAATTTGTACATTATGTATGTGGTTTCTAAAATCGTAATACAAGCTTCAGGAATTTTAATCGCCAAATACTATTTCTAAATTAGTCCCAATAATATTATGTACATATTATTATTAAACTGTAGGGAAGCCACACAAACCAACCTTTTTGTGTTCTATTCCTCAATCAGACGAATTCACAAATATTTAATTTCGCAATGAAATCTAATAAATTTATTTGATGTTAAATGGAATCGTAAGATCTTTCAAATTACTGAATAAGACTGAACGCGATTATTCTCTTTAGTTGAAAACCAAACATTTATTCTTTATACAGTCATCCTATAAAGGGAATTTTTCGTACTAGTGAGTAAAGTGAGATATTACACAAGAGAGATACGTTTGCCCCATGCAGGGCTGGATTTAACATTTTTCCAATTAATTATTGAGTTTTTATTATATATATGCACACATCTTTATTTACCACCCTGCTAACCCTAAAATTAAATTAAAACCGATGCGTACGAGCGTACAACACTGAAAAGTCACCTAATTTTTAAATGAAAAATCGATTTATTGTTAATCCTTTTAGCTCGATACACTTAGTCCGAATTTGGCGGTGGTGACCGAAGAGCATTTTTTTTCTTGCCCAAACGTTCTTCTGGGATATTCCCCAGAACCTCATAGAAATTCAGTAAAACACTTAGGTGAACCATGAAATGTGAAGGAGCAGAGTCGTCATAATGCGTTTTAATTGTTCTTCAGCTTGCGTAATAATTTTTCCTTGTAAAAATTACCGTCCAAACCACGAAATTCGATTTTTTCCACGGAAGCAAAAAATATCAAAATTCTCTGAAGCTGTTTCGGAGCTTTTTTTGAGAAATTTGCCGCCTTATACCCAGGCCTATAGGGCATATATATATATATATATAAATATGGGCCAGATCCCATGAGTCGCTACAGTCGCGTGGGACCGTACCCCGAGTGAGTGAATTTTGGTTGTTTTCAGAATCAAAATCGGTTAAGAAATAGCCTAGTTCCACCCTAAATGGCCGAATCCCAGAATATTGGTCCCAGTTATTGGTCACATTCCAAAACTTCATCTAAAAATCGTTTTAGAAACCAATTTCTAATACGAGGGAATTTTAATTTCATTAAAATCGATTTAGAAATTTTAATCGCCCAAATTTCAGAATTTTGTCAACAAATTATTTGAGCATCCCATGTTTTTGTATTGTTCTATTTGTCTCTCCTCATTACTTAGCTTCTTCCCAAAATTAAGAAAAGATTTGTGTAAAAGCAGACCTACGCGATACGAAAAATCACCGATATCTGTGCATAATTCGGTGTTAGATTATTAAACATTAGAACACAAAAAACATTGTTTTTGAATCCCAAATCTGTCAAAAACAACTTTTATAATAAACAATAGCAAATCGAAAATAATTGTTCAATTTCTTTGTAACCATCTCTAGAATTCCTTCTCACTATTCGAAAAGCAAATTTGGATTTTGTAAATGTTTTTTGTTGGGGAAACCCCAGAATAATGCCGAATAATCTAAGGGTTTGGTTTGTGTTCTCAAAAATTTTGGAGTATTATTTAAAGTGCCGAATGGCTTCGGGTTGCTCGCTTCACCAAATCCGACAATTTTGCTTATTAACAAAGCCGTTGAGAATAATTTTGAGATGAAATCAGGATCTTTTGAGATTTTGAGATGAAGATCAGGACGGCGCGGAATTCACTGATTTGGGTTCTCATTTGTACTCTTGCGTTAAGCCGCAATATTCTTAACACCCCTGCATTTCTTTGTCTTATTAGTAAGGCAACATTATGAAGTGAATATGTTAACTCGAATTTTTTCACAAGATGTTCAATGGCTAGTGCACGTAAAGTAGTGTTAACCGAATGTGAACTTTGAAAAAAAATTTGGATAATTTGTAGACATTAATAATAAATGGTAGAGACTGACGAGTTAAAACGTCAAAACAAAACCGGAGTAAACTTCATGACATCCACAAAAAAATCTAGTAAAAAAATGCATCACCCTTAACGAAAACCCCTGTCCATCTACTCAATATTTGCTGCGTTCCATTTGACGTGGCAAAGTACAAATAAGTACTTGGGGGTGGATGGTAAATGGAACGCAGTAAATTAGTTGCGAAATTAAAATTTAATTTAAAAAAATTTACGTGCAACATGCAAAATTGGAAAATTAATTATTAATTTGAAAACTGATCAGCCATTTCTTACCGATTAGTTGTACGAAATATTCTGGTAACGAAGTCGCCATAAATTCAAAAAGTAAACTACTCATAAAATTTAGCAAGAGTAGCTGCGTGCAGTCAGAAGTACTTATGTGTCCTGTGCCACGTTAAATGGGACCCAGTAATTTTGAAGTAGTTCTGTTAAAAATAATATTTTTTTTGTCTAATTTAGATAAAGAATATATTTGTACTTTTAGTACATACATTATTTAGTAAAAGCAAAACTTTGTATTTTGAATACAGATAACACATGATAGTATGGTATCCGACTTCTCAATACATATCCAATTAGAAAAGACTACCCTCATTCAAGTGTTGAGAAGTCGGAGTTCTCAAGTGTTGAGAAGTCGGATACCATTCCACTATACATGTACATATTTTGTACAATTATCAATAAATATTTATTTTTCTATAATGCTCTTAAATCTTAATCAATTTCTTTACAATTATTTTTCGAGATAAATATCGTTTGGTTAAGAGTTTTGAATATTTTTTTCTAGATGGAATGAAAATTTCCTTAAATTTTAGCCGAGACACACTTTTAAAAAAAGCCTTTTCGGGATGAACATTTCATGCTAACTTCTCATACGTTCTTTTCACTAGCACTTTCTTATTATAATTTTCCATAGGTGGTTTCTAAAATCATACTACAAACTTCAGGAATTCAACGCACCATTAAATCAGTAACAAATCGTATAATTGTATATATGGAATCATCGAATGTATCTGCGGAAGTTGTCAATTGTAATGATGAGTGTCTGCTTGTCAATGCTGCCTCAAAAAAGAATTCAACTAATAGTAACGAAGTTGTTGCAAGTATAACGATGAGCGTAGCTTGTTGATATATTCAATTTAACAATAAATGGTAATGGAATACTGTGAAATGATGTATATGCATTAACACTAATAATCTATCAAGTAATTTCGAGCAATTTTTAATATTGTATTGAGTGATCTGGAACTTCTTTAATAATTTTCTATGAACTGTAACATCACGTGAATAACATCAATGAGTAATTGAGTACCAAATCTCGAATAATCTCGAAACAAAGCGGCCAAATGCCATTGTAATTCACATTACTTCGAGGAGCTCAACTATCTTCCAAAATTATCTTAACAGTATCTATACAGAAAAGCTCCGATAAACTTAAAATTCTAGGAATAATCTTAAAAAATCAGGAAATCACTAAGAATCTCGTTTAAAATAATTTCGAATAACTTCGATGTCGTGTTACTCAACGTTATTTAAATCTGGAAATTTAGATAAATCGAAAAATCTTGAATTTCGAAAATCTCTTCTCTGCAAGTTAATTTAAATGATGCTTACTCGTAATTTAACTCTAAGATAAACTAGAATAATATCGAAGTCTATAAAATTTTGAATAACCAACTAAATGATTTGTTCAAGATGTTACATTCATTTCATGGAGCGGAGTTAATTTGTGTCCCTGTACGTAGATTCTGGGTGCGTGGAATTATTTGGTTTTAAATGAGAATTTCGCATTCCAGTTCAATAAAATGGGAGAATAAATCCCACTTTTATGGAAATAAAATTCGAAGGCGAATTATTTTTTATTAATTATTAATATTTTCCATAATTTGAAATATCGGACGGAAAAATATAAACCCAATGGGACCCTGTTAAAGTGAAAAGTCGATAATGCAGATTTCGTTATTAACATTCCAGCCGAAAATAAACAATTTGGTGGTTATAAGCCGAAAGTAAACGGGATAGATGGATTGCACTGAAAACTTTTGTAAATAGTCTTACACGTGGACAATTTTGTTGCACCTACTCATGGAAAATATTGGAAAATCAGAAGAAAATCAGCCTCTAAAGTTTTATGCCTGGAGGGTTTTCTAATGATTTTCTTAATGATTTTTGGAAAATCGTATTTTCATAGATTTCCTACGGAAAAATTTTACTGAATTTTTCTTTCGATATTTTTGGGTTTCGCGAATTTTCCACAATTATCCGCGATGACCTGGAGGCAGGTTTTGCCACTTAAGAATATTGACAAATGTCTTTAATGCTATCCATTTATCTATAGTATTATAATTCTCGGCTAAACACTATCGACTGATTACGACTTAATTTTTTATTTTCGTTAGCTCAGATTAAGCTTCAAGTACAAATTTGCAGAACGTGTTAAGAAAAGGCGATGGTCTAATTATTAGGAAAAGAACAAATCGTTCCTGTTCCTATTAAATATTTTCTTAAGACATTCACAACCATTTCCTCTCGGTTCTGACTCCAGAGAAATAAAAATGCGTTAAGGTTCTGACCGATATTTAGATTTAGAACAAAATTAGCTAAACTCGCAAGTTTACCGAATATGAATTTAAAAATTAACCTTTTACAAATCAAATTGAATTTTTAGCCAAACAAATTCAACCTTTCAGAAATCAAGTTTTGATTAGAAAAGGTTGAATTTGATTTGCCAACAGATCAAATTTATTTGGCAAAAGGTTAAATATTTAAAAGAGAGAGCTTATAGTAATCTGCTGGTGTTAGGCAGCTTGCGATGTATCATTGTGATGTTCATAAAAATCAAGAAGAAGTAGAAAAATAAATAACCGCGACTGAAAATAAATTCTTCAGTAAACTGTAAATAAAAATGAAATTTACAGGTTTATTTTGAAAAACTATTTTAAATACAAGGAAAATGCAAATGCCCATAAATTAATTTTGCAACTAGTGATGGTGTTTTTTGGGGGGTTGCTTTTAGTGGGGTTCTCCTGAATTTGGAAATTCTCGCTTCCCGATTTCATATCCGCTTGTCTCAGGTTTCATCTTTTAATCACTTTTTAAAATTTCTCGAAATTTTCGGAGTTTATCATTGAAATGAGGTGCATATTGTTTGAGACTTAATTGGTGATTCGGTGTTATGAAACAGTCAGGTTATTCGAAATTATTTGAGTATGTTTGAGATTGTAGTAGGGTGTATTTAGGGCCTATTCGAAAAATATGATTGTTCAATAAGATCCCAGGGTTCTATACGAAATTGTTCGAGATCAATCGGTATTCACATAATATAGAGATTTTTCGAATTTTTCTGGGGTAATCGAGGTTATTCCGCGGTTTATTCTAGATTTCTTAAGTTTTTGACATTCCCAGGGTTATTCGAGATTTTTAAAGATTTGCGAATTTATTCGAATTTTTCATTTAAAAGAGTTTTTAAGATTATGCGAAAATTTCATTATTTCTCTGATTTCCTGTAGATTATTCGAAATTATTCAAGAATGTCCAGGTTATTTACTTTTTACATGGCGGTGATTAGCACGTACAGGTAGCCCTTTGGTTTTACATACTTTTTGAAAACTTTCAAGAATATCACTTTGAAAATTCGACATTTTTGAGATTATTTCGAAATTCTTGATATTTTTCAAATTATATTTAAAATTTGTGATGCTTATGAGAACTCGTCATAACATAGAGTTGCAAGATATTTCGTTTTATTTGAGGTCATTCAAATGACTCACGTTCTGTTTCATTTACTTTTGAATGATTGCCCGAATATGTTCTGAAAATTAAATCTGAGTAAACCAATTGGTTTTCTTACACATGGAACTCCTCCAAAATGGAAACACATTTTCGATGAAGGATATTTACATTGATAAAAAATATTTTGAATTTTTTCCAAAAAATACCCTTTGTAATATCAAATTTCTGAGTAAAATGGTTTGAGTTGAAAAGCTTCGATAAGTGAAAGCTCTTAAAGCTAAAAGTTAAAACGAAAGAAAGAATTTATGGAAAGGCACAAAAATTACCGAGAAAGTATAAATAAATTATCAAATTTAAAGCTCATTGCGAACAAATACTCTAAATTATTCCCAAAATACCACCTTCCTTTATAAAATCAAATTTGAAAGATTTGATTTGAAAAGCTCTAAAAACTAAAAGCTCTTAATAATTAACATTCAGCAGAAATATTCTACCCCCAGTTCCGTCATCCCTTGTAATATCAATTTTCGAAGCAAAATGGTTAGTTGAAAAAAGCTTCGATAAGTGAAAGCTCTTAAAAACTAAAGCTCTTGACAATTTTTTCAAAAACATAATTTATGCTCATAAAACATTCTATTAAAACCATAACATTATTAAAAGCTCAAAAATGTTAAGTTAAGCTTAAAGCTTATTGAAAACAAATATTATAAATTTATTCCAAAGTCCCACCTTCCTTTAAACCATCAAATTTCAGAATAAAAAGTAAATGATTTGGGCTAAAAAGCTTCGATAGGTGAAAGCTCGTAAAACTTAAATTTCGACATTTTTTGCAAATACATAATTTAGGTTAATAAAACTTTTTAACAAAAACCTCAAATTATGAAAAGGATGACAAACGTTAATTTCAAACCCAAAAAGTACCAAAGAGCTCATTGGAAACAAACATTCTAAATTAATCCTTAAATTCCGTTACAAAGGGTAACGGAATTTTGGGATAAATTCTTTAAAAAGTTTTGATCAATGAAAGTTCTTAAAACTAAAAGCTCTTAAAACTTTTTGGAAATACTTATTTTTTGCACATAAAACATTGTAGTTAAAGCTTAAAATGATTAAAAGTCTCAGAAATGTTAAGTTTAAACCCTAATACCTAGTATAAATTAATTATCAAGCTTAAAGCTCATTAAGCACAAATATTCTAAATTTATCCAAAAATACCACCTTCCTTTGTAATATCAAATTTCAGAGTTAAATAGTTTGGTTTGAAAACCTCCAAAAACTAAAAGCTCTTAATCATTTACATTCAGCACAAATATTCTACCCAAGTTCCGTCATCCTTTGTAATATCAAATTTCGAAACAAAATGGTTAGTTTAAAAAGCTTCGATAAGTGAAAGCTCTTAAAACTAAAGCTCTTGACAATTTTTTCAAATATATAATATATGCTCATAAAACATTTTATTAAAAAAATTACATTATTAAAAAGCTCAAAAATGTTAATTTAAGCTTAAAGTTCATTGAAAATAAATATTCTAAATTTATTCCAAAATCCCACCTTCCTTTATACTATCAAATTTCAGAATAAAAAGTAAATGATTTGGGCTGGAAAGCTTCGATACGTGAAAGCTCCTAAAACTTAAAGTTCGACATTTTTTGCAAATACATAATTTATGTTCATAAACGTTACGATTACAAACGTTAATTTCAAACCCAAAAAGTACCAAAAAGCTCATTGGAAACAAACATTCTAAGCTTATCTTAAAATTTCGTTACAAAGAGTAACGGAATTTTGGGATAAATTCTTTAAAAAGTTTTGATCAGTGAAAGCTTTTAAAACTAAAAGCTCTTAAAACTTTTTGGAAATACATATTTTTTGCACATAAAACATTGTAATTAAAGCTTAAAATTATTAAAGGACTCAAAAATGTTAAGTTCAAACCAAAAAAGTATGGATTAATTGTCAAGCTTAAAGCTTATTGAAAACAAATATTCCAAATTTATTCCAAAATCCCACCTTCCTTTATACTATCAAATTTCAGAATAAAAAGTAAATGATTTGGGCTAGAAAGCTTCGATTCGTGAAAGCTCCTAAAACTTAAAGTTCGACATTTTTTGCAAATACACCTGTCCCTCGATTAACACGGTACTTGATTAACACGGATTTGATTTAACACGGTCAATGAATTGAGACAAAGTCTTGATTAACAAGTACAGAAGTTTCGCCGCGTTAATCAAGTACCGTGTTAATCGAGGGACAGGTATATTAGTCGCGATTAACACGGGTTTGAGTTACACGGTAATTTGGCGGAACGTAATTACCGTGTTAATCGAGGGACAGGTGTACATAATTTATGTTCATAAAACCTGGGATGGTCGTTGACGCTCGAAGAGGATAGACGTGTTTTGGTCGTCCTCTTCGTAAATTTAATTTAATTTTATTTTTTTAAATATACCATATAAAGTGTTTAATTTAATTTATTTTGTGTATATTTAATTAGTTAATTAGGAAAGTTGTGGAAAAGTGGTGTGAAGTTTTTGTGTACATATCTACATATATACATTATACATATATTGATAGAATTTAACCCAACATTTTTTCTGTTATGTGTTTGTTAATATTATTATTAGTTTCGTGAGTGTTTAGTGAGTATTTTTGTGTTAAATTTCGTGTGAAGAAATATTTTGATAGTGAACAATATTCATTTGTGAAGTTTCTTGTTATCCATTTTTACAAATGGTTTTGTTTTAAAAACAAGGAAACATGAACAGACGTGTTCAAAAAAAAAAGACACTAACGGTACTCTCAGTTATCGTTATACAGGTATTTTCTCATCACACATATTGGAATACATACATACATACATATGTGTGGTGATAAAATTGTGCAAACATTTTTTATTTTATTTATTAAATAATATTGCGTACTACATACATACGTTGAATTTACAACATTTTGAGATCGGCGCGTGTGTGTGTGTATAAAATTTATTATTATATTGTAATGAATATCGGTTGTATTTAGGTTGTGTTGGTTGTGTATACAGATCAGTGCCGTCGCACTGAAAACTTTAAACGGAGTACGTTTCAAGTTTCCAGGGGAGTATTTCTGGACAGAAGGGAGTACACATACGAAATAGAATAGTTAGACCTTAGACATAAATAATTGTTGTTGTTTCGTGTTTTAAAAAATCACGATCCAAATTTAAATATTAAAAGAGAACTGTTTTAGTTATTGGTTTAGAGCTCTTTATAAAGCTCTTTTACTATTAAAGCGTTAAGTTCTGTAAGCTGCAAGCTAAATAGTTTTTAACGCGGCCACGACTCTCCACGAGATCACAGACATTTTTTAGGTTATCGTTTTGAAACTTTTAAGTTTTTATCGTAGAGAAGAGTATCGATCAGCGAAACCGGAAGTGAAATTTTTAATTTTTAACTATTTGTAAATGCTACTATTTGCTAAATGACTGCAAAAACTATCTTAAAGTATTATTTTTAAATAGAAGTGTTAATCTAAGCTTAAAGAAGGTCATAATTTGTCTTGCAGCGTAATTTTTGTATTTATCTAAATATTTGTTGAAAGCTGATAAATTATTTTGGTAAAATCAGGTAATCTTTGTCATGTTTTTGAGTTTATCTGAAGTTGTAAAGTTATAAGTTTTAAAAAAAACTCGGAATTATCGTTTTATAATTTTAAGATTTTTCCTAATCTCAGAGTTATGGACATTGTCAACACATAAGAAAAACCGACGATGGTCTATATATGACTTTATTATAGTTACCAGAGCGGGCCATATTCCACCTCGTATTAGTTTATATAATAGGCCAACGTTCCTTACATAGTCAAATGCATTCTTAATGACTGAGTAAAACTATCAACCACATTATTTATTTGAGGATTAGCAATATGGTCAGAACCACTGAATACCGACTCATATTCCGCCATCTTATTTGCAATAACTTAGGGATCAATAATCGGATCTTCTTGCTCTTCTATGACAACGATTTTATTTTTATTTTTGGGCAAGGGGTAAAACCGACTATGGTAGAAGGATGTAGCCCTGTTTAGCTTGTGTACTGTAGATGGTGTAAAGACAATAAAAGTTGAGCCGAGTTTTATGTTGGGAGTTTGGTGTTGCATGGCGGGTGGGGTAGCTGGATGTAATATTGCTGGTTTGTTTAGACCATGGCAGGGGTGACTAGATGTTTCGTTCTGTCAGTGCTGACAGGTTGTGGCCATCATTGACCATTTATATTACAATTCTTTAAAGTTATCTAGATTCAAGCTAAATTAGGCGGTTTGGAGCGGGAAGCAGTAGAAGTCGCAGATGTCTGTATCGCCGAGGCGCAGAAGTGGCCGGAAATTTTTGGTGGTGGAGCAGTGCGGGGTTGCTGATATCAAATTCATTGGTTGTTAGAAATATTAATCGTAAATTTGTTTCAGGGATATAAATGTAAATTAAAATATAAATTGTGTTTGACTCTAGATTATTAAGCAGAATTTAGTAAAAACTGGGTCTGTGTCCAAAAGCGAAAACCACATAAGTGCACTTAGCGATTACCTTATTGTATTATTTTTGGCTTATGTAATACAATTTAGGTCTCCATTACACTGGCCAATTTTTTAAGCCACTTATAAGTCATACATTTTGAAAGAAACACTAATCCAGTTTTTTAGAAACCGATTTAAATCTTTATTTGGCGGAAACTTAAACAGCAATTAAACTTGCAGTAAGAAATTGCGTTGTCTTTGGTAACTTATTTACTATATTTATTAATAACAGGTTTGCTAACTATCAGCTACTTAGGTGTCTGGACCCGGCTTGTTTCTTCGTGACTAATTTAATATATTTTGTTTAATTTTATTGATTTATTTCATTTATTTATTTTAATGTATGGGCTGTACGTTAAAAAACTTTAATGGAATTTTTTTGGTATCAAGGTAGGATGCGGCATTATTTTGCATTTTAGGTTTTACTCCTTGGTGTGAGCCTGGAAATGGATAGATGGTGAGAGCCGTGACAACAAAATAATTTATGAAAATTGATATTTATTTATGCCGTCTTTCCGGGAACCTAACATTCTAAGCTTATCCTAAAACTCCGCTACAACGGGTAACGGAATTTTGGGATAAATTCTTTAAAAAGTTTTGATCAGTGAAAGCTCTTAAAACTAAAAGCTCGTAAAACTTTTTGGAAATACTTATTTTTTGCACATAAAACATTGTAATTAAAGCTTAAAATTATTAAAAGTTTAAACCAAAAAGTATGGATTAATTGTCAAGCTTAAAGCTTATTGAAAACAAATATTCTAAATGTATTCCAAAATCCCACCTTCCTTTAAACTATCAAATTTCAGAATAAAAAGTAAAGGATTTGGGCTAAAAAGCTTCGATACGTGAAAGCTCCTAAAACTTAAAATTCGACATTTTTTGCAAATACATAATTTATGTTCATAAAACCTTTGAATGAAAACCTCAAATTATGAAAAGGATCACAAACGTTAATTTCAAACCCAAAAAGTACCAAAAAGCTCATTGGAAACAAACATTCTAAGTTTATCCTAAAATTTCGTTACAAAGGGTAACGGAATTTTGGGATAAATTCTTTGAAAAGTTTTGATCAGTGAAAGCTTTTAAAACTAAAAGCTCTTAAAACCTTTTGGAAATACTTATTTTTTGCACATAAAACATTGTAATTAAAGCTTAAAATTATTAATAGACTTAAAAATGTTAAGTCCAAACCAAAAAGTATGGATTAATTGGCAAGCTTAAAGCTTATTGAAAACAAATATTCTAAATTTATTCCAAAATCCCACCTTCCTTTAAACTATGAAATTTCAGAATAAAAAGTAAAGGATTTGGGCTAGAAAGCTTCGATACGTGAAAGCTCCTATAACTTAAAGTTCGACATTTTTTGCAAATAGAGCTCGATAATTTCATTACACAATGATGAGGTAGAGCTCGATAATTTCATTACACAATGATGAGGTAAGAAACAATGTGGGGTTGACGTGTTAAACTCATGAACGACTTCAAAATGTTTCAGTTGCTGATATTCGTTGACAAAGGATGAATACATTTCCTTCATTTCAGGCTGCTTCTCCAATCTTTTTTCTAAGCTCAACAAAAATCGAATTGCGATTTCATATGATTCTCCTATTAGTGATGGATCCTTAGAAAATGGTAAGCGGACGACGTATGATCCATCGGCATTTCGACGAGTATGAAGCGCATAATGATCTTCGCACTCCTGATCTTTAGAGCTCAACTCCGTGGCATCGCCAACTAAACTTTCATCAGGTTCGGTTGACCAACATTTTTCGTTACTAGTCAATGCCGCTAAATTATGGCCATTATTCGACATTATGGGACCACCAATGATCCATCCCAGCTTGGTCTGCTGCATCGTCGGTAAATTTCCGCCCAAACGAATTTGACCAGGTAACAGAAGATGCCAAAATAAGCCAGCACCCAACAACAAGTCAATTTTCTGAGGCTTAAAAAATTGAGGATTAGCCAAAAATGTGACTTCAGAGGGGATGTTAATGTTCGCAGATGTTGAATTTTATTGATACATCGAAATAAGGAGTCAGCGTGATATAACACGAAGCCTTTGATATTGTAGCCATTGTGCCAATTCCACCTACAGCAATGTATGATTTTCGCTTCTTCACATTTAACGTTTGCACAAATCGATCAAATATGAAATTTGTGGTGGCCCAACTATCTAACAGACCAAGGCCAGGAATAATCGATTCATTGACATCAAATACATTTACTATGGCTGTAGTAAGAAACGCTGGCTCATCAACAAATTATTCTGTAGTTAACAGTGCTTTGTGTTTCACTCCGGAAGGTAATGGAGGTTGAGTAACAGGTTGCTCAAAATGAATCAATGTGTGATGTTCCTTTTGGCATTTATCGCATTTCAAAACCTTGCAAAAACGTTTTCGTGTAACCTCGTGATATCGATCCACAGGCGCCATGGCGAGAAATTGTGGGCAAATCTGCAAATTGTGATCGGTAGATGCACATTTAGCACACGAATTCGAATTCGATGTCGTAAAAGCAGTATGCTCAGACTTATGTGAATGGACATTTCGTGTTGCGGATGCTTTTGGCTTACTAAATTGTTTTTTGTTATACTCAATCTTCTCTAAAGTTGTGGCACGTTTCTCTAAGAATGAACAAAAACCATTCCATGTCGGGACCTCCTTATTAGTGGACTCTTCCCATCTCTCCACATTGTTAGCATCCAATTTCTTTAACATCAGACAAATCAAGACATTTTCAGCCACTTCTTGCATGGACCCCATTGATTTTAATGCACGTTAATGTGCACTTAATACTTGATCGACCATTTCCCAAACACACTCTGAAGATTCTTTATTCACACTATTCATCTGAATTACCTCATTGATGTGAGACTGTAAAATTAACGCCTTATTTTCATATCGAACACAAAGAGCCTTCCACGCACTTCGAAAATTCTCTTGTGATGCTTCCATCCTTGATAAGATTCGTGTTGCACGACCCAACAAACATGATTTCAAAAATCTGAAACGATCAACATCGTTTAAATCAGTCTCCTTTATAATCATTGTTGTGAACTCGTTCTTAAAATCTGTCCAATCGCTGTGTGATGCGCTGAACTTTGGTCGCTCTAGTTTGGGAAGCTTAACATTCTTCGTAGAAACTACAATTGGTTTAGCAGCGACCACCTTTTCAACAATCAATGTTAAAAGTTCGGCCTTTATGTCAATGTACTTTTCCTCAAAACTAGAATATTTCGAAGTGAAGTCGTCATCATCTACTCAACTTGTTCCGTTATTAGCTCCTCGTTATTTAGAAACCTCGGGTAATGCGATTCAAGTTGCTCTAATTGAACCTTAAGTTTGGAAATGGTTGCCGATTTTCCGTGAGCTGGTACCCAAATCGCTATATTATCGATGGTATTCACACTTAAATCTTGTAGCTTGACTAATCTCTTTCGCTCAGTAGCTCGTTTTACTTAAGCCTTGTCTGCCATTTCTGATAATTCTAACGCTCAATAGCAACTGTTCAGTAATGCCCACTAATTGATGTGTGTCCTTGAACCACAAAAAAAAACGTGTTCGAAAATTTAATTGCTAATCAATTACGGGATACTGTTGAAAACGGTTACTCTCTAGAATGTACTTGAGTGTTTAGATCGTATTCAAAATTTCAGTGAATTGACCACACAAAACACAATTCACCGGTGTACTTATTCGGACACTTTGAGAACTTATACGTATATTGTTAACACCGCAAAAAAATAAAAAGTTCTGAATCACAAAAACAACTTTAAGAAAAATATTCTTCCAGTTGAAAATGACTGTGAATCAGCTGTTGAATAGCGATGAACGAACAATATAATATTTTTCACCGATATGTAATGCAATAAACCGTAACCGCAGCGCACATGTACCAAAACTACTTTCTCGCCCGAATCAAATAAAGAAAACTTTAACACTTATTACAAAAGAACTCCACGAAAATATTAAAACAACTATGCTCTGCTACCAAATGTTTTTTAAGGATAAAACACCAAACCATGAATACGCGATATTTAGCAATATAATTATTGGGAGAGTAATTTAAATAATATCATACAGGGTGATTAATTTGCCCTTGTCCGGAAAAAGTAACCAAAATAATATATGAAACAATCATATTTGTAACTACATAAAAAACCGACAGGTTTCAAAATTGGATAAACAAGAATAACAAAATAATTTATAAATAATTAAACAGTTCAATCTTCAACATAAAGCTTAAAATTATTAAAAGACTCAAAAATGTTAAGTTCAAACCAAAAAGTATGGATTAATTGTCAAGCTTAAAGCTTATTGAAAACAAATATTCTAAATTTATTCCAAAATCCCACCTTACTTTAAACCATCAAATTTCAGAATAAAAAGTAAATGATTTGGGCTAAAAAGCTTCGATACGTGAAAGCTCATAAAATTTAAAGTTCGACATTTCTTGCAAATACATAATTTATGTTCATAAAACCTTTGAATGAAAACCTCAATTTACCAAAAAGCTCATTGGAAACAAACATTCTAAGTTTATCCTAAAGTTCCGTTACAAAGGGTAACGGAATTTTGGGATACATTTTTTAAAAAGTTTTGATCAGTGAAAGCTCCTAAAACTAAAAGCTCTTAAAATTGTTTGCAAATACTTATTTTTTGCACATAAAACATTGTAATTAAAGCTTAAAATTATTAAAAATTTAAACCAAAAAGTTTGGATTTATTGTAAAGCTTAAAGCTTGTAGAACACAAATATTCTAAATTTATTCCAAAATCCCACCTTCCTTTAAACTATCAAATTTCAGAATAAAAAGTAAATGATTTGGGCTAAAAAGCTTCGATACGTGAAAGCTCCTAAAACTTAAAGTTCGACATTTTTTGCAAATACATAATTTATGTTCATAAAACCTTTGAATGAAAACCTCAAATTATGAAAAGGATCACAAAGGTTAATTTTAAACCCAAAAAGTACCAAAAAGCTCATTGGAAACAAATATTCTAAGTTAATCCTAAAATTGCGTTACAAAGGGTAACGGAATTTTGGGACAAATCTTTAAAAAGTTTTGATCTATTAAAGCTCTTAAAACTAAAAGCTCTTGAAACTTTTTGGAAATACATATTTTTTGCACATAAAAAATTGTACTTAAAACTTAAAATTATTAAAAGTTTAAACCAAAAAGTATGGATTAATTGTCAAGCTTAAAGCTTATTGAAAAAAAATATTCCAAAATCTCACCTTCCTTTAAACTATCAAATTTCAGAATAAAAAGTAAATGATTTGGGCTAAAAAGCTTCGATACGTGAAAGCTCCTAAAACTTAAAGTTCGACATTTTTTGCAAATACACATAATTTATGTTCATAAAACCTTTGAATGAAAACCTCAAATTATGAAAAGAATCACAAACGTTAATTTCAAACCCAAAAAGCACCAAAAAGCTCATTGGAAACAAATATTCTAAGTTAATCCTAAAATTGCGTTACAAAGGGTAACGGAATTTTGGGATAAATTCTTTAAGAAGTTTTGATCAGTGAAAGCTCTTAAAACTAAAAACTTTTTGGAAATACTTATTTTGTGCACATAAAACATTGTAATTTAAACCTAAAATTATTAAAAGTCTCAGAAATGTTAAGTTAAAACCAAAAAGTAATGGATTAATTGTCAAGCTTAAAGCTTATTGAAAACAAATATTCTTAATTTATTCCAAAATCCCACCTTTCTTTAAACTATCAAATTTCAGAATAAAAAGTAAATGATTTGGGCTAAAAAGCTTCGATACGTGAAAGCTCCTAAAACTTAAAGTTCGACATTTTTTGCAAATACACATAATTTATGTTCATAAAACCTTTGAATGAAAACCTCAAATTATGAAAAGAATCACAAACGTTAATTTCAAACCCAAAAAGCACCAAAAAGCTCATTGGAAACAAATATTCTAAGTTAATCCTAAAATTGCGTTACAAAGGGTAACGGAATTTTGGGATAAATTCTTTAAGAAGTTTTGATCAGTGAAAGCTCTTAAAACTAAAAACTTTTTGGAAATACTTATTTTGTGCACATAAAACATTGTAATTTAAACCTAAAATTATTAAAAGTCTCAGAAATGTTAAGTTAAAACCAAAAAGTAATGGATTAATTGTCAAGCTTAAAGCTTATTGAAAACAAATATTCTTAATTTATTCCAAAATCCCACCTTTCTTTAAACTATCAAATTTCAGAATAAATAGTAAATGATTTGGGCTAAAAAGCTTCGATACGTGAAAGCTCCTAAAACTTAAAGTATGACATTTTTTGCAAATACATAATTTATGTTCATAAAACCTTTGTATGAAGACCTCAAATTATGAAAAGGATCACAAACGTTAATTTCAAACCCAAAAAGTACCAAAAAGCTCATTGGAAACAAACATTCTAAGTTTATCCAAAAATTCCGTTACAAAGGGTAACGGAATTTGGGATAAATTCTTTAAAAATTTTGATCAGTGAAAGCTCTTAAAACTAAAAGCTCTTGAAACTTTTTGCCAATACTTATTTTTTGCACATAAACCATTGTAATTAAAACTTAAAATTATTAAAAGACTCAGAAATGTTTAAACCCTAATACATAGTATATATTAATTATCAAGCTTAAAGCTCATTGAACACAAATATTCTAAATTAAAAGAAAAAGCTTTTAATGATTAATGATTAACTTTGAGAAGAAATATTCTAAATTTTAGCCAAAATTCCGTCACCATTTGTGAAATCATATTTCTGAGTAAAATGGTTTGGTTAAAAAAGCTTTGATAATTGAAAGCTTATAAAATTTAAAGTTCTTTATTTTTTGCAAATTATATAATTTTTTCACAATATTTACGGATAATTCGATATTTGAAAACTTTCAAGAATATTCAAGATACTTTGAAAATTCGAAATTCTTGATATTTTTCAAATTATATTCGAAATTTGTGAAAATTTGTGATGCTTTGTTGATATATTTAGAAATCGTTAGAGCATTGAGTTGCAATAAGTTTCGTATCATCAACTCTCGAAATCAGGATACTTTTAATTAATGCGGGAATAGACAATAGGAAGAAATAAGTTTTGCACTAAAAGCTTTATTTGTTCTTAAGGTACAAGAAGCATTTTTAGGGGTCCAAAAAAAATGTTGCGGAGAGGGCCCGAAATTTGTAGTTACGCCACTGACAAGAAAACCGATGCGATCATCCGATACAAAAAAAAATAAAAAATCTCACAACATTTAAATCGGAGCATATTGTTATTGTTCAAACTCCCACTATTAAAGCAAAAAAATATTAAATTTATTCGTCCAATAGGCGTTTCTTCCGCAGCAAACCAAAAAAATTTCTTACAATCGAATTCAAATAATTCTGATTAGATCAAAAACTCCCAAACCGCATGTGCCGCCATTCATCGTGACGAGTACACATATACACTGACCGGTACAATCGTACGCAGCCACAAAATGAATTCAACGAAAATTAATCATAAATTATTTTCTGTAATTATATGATGAAACATTCTTCATTCGGCATTTTTTTTTTTTTGGTTTTGTTATTTATGTATGTGCGGCTGTTTTTGTATTGGCCGCAGCGATATTTCAAGGTTATATACGTATTATGTATACGATCATCATGGCTAATGATTTTCACAATTATTTTACCGTCAATTAATGTCAGATTTTTTATTTTTTATTTTGACATTGATTGTACACATAAAAGAGAGATGAGTATCTCTATATTATATGCTTCAAGCATGGATCATAAAATCCGCAAACCCACTCGAAAAAAAATCCCACACTGTTCTCAAACAAAAATTAAAAATCATAAATCAATCAAATCGTTATGTGGAGTATTTATTGTTTGGACTATAAATGATAAGTAGACCGCGGTTCATTTATCGCCGAATCGGACAAAATTTCACATTAATCAAAAATTAATTCGCCAAGCAAACGCGAAATTTTCAAAATTTCTCGAAAGGGATCATCAGTTAGTAATTACCTATTTACTTATTTATTGTTATTTATCTTATTTATCGTAGTTTTTTTTTGTTTTGTAAATAAAATATTAAAAATCAATCGATCGATAAGAGAACAAAAAAAAAAATAAAAATATTTATCAGTTGTATTGTCAAATTGTTGTGTGGCGCGTTTGAAGTAAAACCGTCCCGCGCGATCATTTTCTTGTAAATAATTTTTTTATATATACTGTACGAACTTTTTGTTGTTGTTGTTGGTATTGTGTTATTGGTGGTGTTTTTAATAATATAAAAAAAAAATTATTAAGTTTTTGAAAACACAGTGATTTATTTTCATTTGATGTTTGCCGCGAAAAAAATAAAGAAAACATTTTGATTCTAGTGACAAATATTTGAATTTTAAACAAAAAGGAATTTTTTTTTGACTCTTTTAAATTTAAATATTTGAATATACAAATTTTAAGATTTAAGAAATACAATTTTTTGTTGTGCTTTTTTTTTTTTGTGGTTGGTCATCATCATCAGGCTAAGTTTTTAATTTTATTTTTGTCTCGACTAATTAATTTTGGATTGTTGATTTTTTGACTTTTTTTTCTGTCTTCCACTTTTTTTTTTTTTATTAACTTAAATAAATAAGCCGAAATATTGATCGTTTGTAGATCACTATCGAGATATGAGATATTGAAGTATACACGGAATGAAAAACCGCGGTTGTTTGAAGTGTATATACACATAACAGATTGTTTATATATGTACATATATACGAGTATATACCATCAAGTTTATGAGTGGTGTGGTTTGGGCGAGCGCGCGCGGGGAAATTTAAAGGTCGATTTAGCTAAATAATCAAATGCTAAATTGTAAATTTACTTACTGGTTACGTTATAATTTGGTAATTAAAATGAGTTGCACACGATGTAATGAGGGGTGTTCATGCGATCGGCTCAAGTGGACATACATTGTTGCCACTGACCACCAACAAAATGTTTCAGCGGAAATTGATTTTGGTTTATTTAAAATGATTCACAGAACCCGATTTGATAAAATTAAAGCAGTTTTTATTATGTATCTAATGAGTAAGACCTTTGAGTTTATTTTTTTAATTTTAATTAACTGCTTGACAAAGATGCTATCTAAAGAAATTTCTGATTCCAACTATCTGTATATAGTGTTGAATGTAAGGCAAATAAATGCATCCTAGGGGCAAAAATAGATGAAACGAAACTATAGGGTGGGTCGTCTGTTAGTCCTTTTTTCAATCAATGAATTTTAGTACATAATGTTATCTGTTCTAAAAAATTCTTTGACATATGAAAAGTCAAAAATATGCCATTTATAATCATGGAGTCGCCAACAACACAATAACGCATTTTGATTGTCCAAATTTATTACGAAAATAATCGTTGAAAAACAACAACATTTCGTAAATTACGTGAGAGTTTTGGTCGTCATGGACGTCCTACTGAGCGTACAATTGGCAAAATTATTGATCGTTTTTGAAGAAACTGGTTCAGTGGAAGGTCGTAGACCGTATCAACAGATTCATGCAGTTCGTACTCCTAATGCAGTGGCAGCTCCTAGTGCACGTGTTCGTAATGAACCAGGCATAATTGGAGAGGTAATTGGATGCTTCAACGAAATGAAGGTTTTAGATCAAAAATCATTTTTAGCGACGAAGCTCATTTTTATGAGGAGCGGAGAATCCTCATGTTGAATGGAAAACGTTATCGCAACATGTTAACAGGTTTTTTGTAGCCCAAATTGAATGAAGTGCGTGCCAACACCTTTGGTTTCAACAAGAGGGAGCGACATGCCACGCAAATCATGCATCAATCCATTTATTGTCAACAAAATTTGGTGATCGCTAATTTCAAGAAATTGTGAAGTTCCTTGGCCACCAAGAAGCCCGGATTTAATACCACTTGATTATTTTTTGTGGGGTTGTACAATAACCTTTCCTTTTAAGGTTATTGTGACGATTTTGGCCATCATACAGCAAGTCCAAGTTGTAAACAGCGATAGTTCAGACGGCTGGTGCGGGGAATAAGCAGGAAGGTCGATCTTTCAATGCTCGTCGGAGCCAATGTTTGTCAGTCTTAAGTCTTAAGTCAATCTCAAGTTTTAAGTCAATGTTAAGTTAGTCTTCAGTCTTTAGTGTTAAGTCAGTCTTAAGTCTTACGTCATAAGTCAGTCTTAAATATCAAGTTGGTTTTTAAGTCTTAAGTCAAACTTAAGTCGCCTTAAGCCAGCCTTAAGTATTAAGTCTGTCTTAAGTCTTAAGTCAATCTTAAGTCTTAAGTCAGTCTCAAAACTCAGTCTTAAGTCTTAAGAAAGCCTTAAGTAAGCCTTAAGTCAGTCTTAGGTCTTAGGTCCGTATTAAGTCTTAAGTCAGTCTTAAGCCTTAAGTCAGTCTTAAGTCTTAAGTCAGTTTTAACCGTCTCTAATCATCTGAGCAGGCCAACAAATTTATTATGGTTATTATGGTTATTTATTGTGGACACCGAAACATGTTTATACACCAACAATCAAATTTATAATGATCTAGTAAATAAAAGAACAACCGAGATGTAGCGTACAGAGGAAGGCGTGGTTTAGTGATCAAGAGTGAGAACAACGACACAAATCCATTTACAACACCGCCCGTCGACGTTGATGAATAAACGATATTTCTAGACGATTATGTGACAACAACACGCAGCCGACCGGACAATCAGATCTAGTTACGCTATTATTGGGGTTACAGCAAGCGTTAACATCCCAGTTAAAATCCCAATAGGAGAAGACGTCATCATATAACCAAGTTCTTGACGTTACAGTTGAAATCGTAAGAGGAGAAGATGTCACCGCGGCTATCTTCCCTGCAGCAGTCTTTAAAATTACAAAGGAAAGAGCTCCAACAATCAATCGAAGGAGTTCAAGCAAATATAACCGCACTTGAAACTACCAGTATGTCTTCTTAGTCAAATTTCAAAGTGCAATTCACAGCAGCAGCCAAAACTAATAAATGGGACGCGGAACAGTTATCAAGTGAGTTATTATTGTAGTTAACGAGTAAAGCAGCAGATACCATTCAGAGTTTGCCATAATCGCAAAGGAATTACGAGCAGCTGATGAATGGGTTGGAGTTACCAGTGAAGGTCTACAACAATTGGAAGCAGAAATCACACAAATTAGAAGCTGCAGATATGAGTGAAATTCAGGCTATGATCAAGGAGTCCTTAAAAGCATTTAAGGGAGAAAGTTCGAAGACCATAGCAGCAGTATCCGGACCAGGGTACTACAGGTCCAGAAAACGAGGACACTTTGCCAGAGCATGCCGAGCTCCAAAGGTAAAACTGGCAGATTAAAATCCTCACCCATCATACCAGTCGAGCAAAGAAGCGCCAATAAGGGTTATCAACTCTGAAGGAGATCCTTCAGTAGCAACGACATGAAGCTGTTAAACTAAATTCCGCCGGCTTTGACGGGCAAAAGTTGCCCGAAAAAACAAAAACCCCAGGACCACTATCACAGATGAACAGCTAACGCGAAACAACCACAGTCTTTTCATTGAAGGAATAATAAACAGCAGGCCAAGTACGATATCTCTTGATACCGTCGCATCAAAATTCGTGATAAGACCAGACATAGTAACGAGAGAAGCCATTAATCCAGAGATTCGATATCGACTGAAAGCTCCTAACGGAGAGCGCGTAGCCTTCCAAGGAGAGTGTGATATTGCCTTTAAAATAGGAAGCCCCAATTTTCGTCGTAAATTAATTGTGGCTAACAATATAGACGAATGCATCCTGGTAGTGCTTACTACGATGGCAGAATATTAAAATCCCTCTGGGCCTTACTGATGCGGGAAACGAAGTCAGAGTTATTCTAAGGGATCCTCTGGATATTGGACCAATGTACGAAGCCTTAGCTTATGCATGCGTGGATGGGGATCCTGGGAGCATGAAAGTTGGAATACTAGAGCCAACAACAGGGATATAGCGAACACGATTACTGTTTGGAAAAACACCAACATTGCTCGGAGCAAGCATTGCTGTCCGAATAATGAACATTACCGAACAAGCTAAAAATCTAAAATCCGGTGTCGTCCTTACGAAAATCCAGCCCGTTGCTAGTATCACCCAATGCAGTATGGAGACCAATGCTGATAAGTCTAAAAATATTAGCGAGGCGAAGAAATCAATTCAAAGATTATGCCAGCGTTTGAAAAACGAGCAGTTTGCGATGGCAGTAAGAATGTTGTCAGAGTACGCCGGGGTATTTCCGGGGGATGAATACGATCGAACGGAGGTGATACAGCACAGAATCAAAACCGGAAATACACCACCAATTCGACAGGCAACCAGAAGGACTACCATTGGCTAAACACAACAGATGTGCCGGGATAACATTATTGAGCCATCCAACAGTCCATGGAATTCACCGGTAGTTCTAGTGCAGAAGAGAGACGGCTCAATGAGGTTTTGCGAAAAAGGACATCTACCCATTACCCCGGATAGATGATACACAAGACACACTGTCAGAATCAACGTTATTCAGTACCCTGGACTTGAAAATTCAAGAATACCAAGAGAAAACGGCATTTTCTACGGGCACGAGGTGTTACGATGTATCAAAGCTGCGGGAATGAAAGTGGGCTCAGACAAGTGTGTAATCTTCAAGAACGGAGTGAAGTACTTGGGGTGTATTGTGTCATAGAAAGGAATTCGCACTGATCCAGAGAAAATAGAAGCAGTATTAAGTTGGCCAGTATGAGGTTAGAAGCTTCCTGCGGCTCTGCAGATAGTACGGGAGATTTGTCGCAAACTTCTCGAAAATAGCTGCCAGCCTGCACAAACTAACCGAGATAAGCCAGCCCTTCCAGTACTGAAGCCTATCAAACGTCAACAGCAGAGATATCCGAGACTTATCCAACGCTAAAAGACTACTGGTCGCAGTGGGACTCAATGAAGATCGAGAACGGTGTGCTAAAACGAGCTTGGGAATGTTTGGATGGAAAAGGTATGCAAATGCAGACCGTGTTACCAAAATGCAGAATTCCGCCGAAAGTGTTAAATGAAGTCCACACTGGATCAAGCGGCGGACATCGTGGCGTAAATAAAACTTTGGCCAAAGTGAGGGAAAGTCTCTACTGGGTCAACTGTCGCAATGATGTTGAAGATTGGTGCAAAAAGTGTCACACTTGCGCAGCTAGCAAAGGACCAGAAAGGCGAACCCGAGGTAGAATACAGCAGCACCACGTAGGAGTTCCATTTGAACGAGTGGCTATGGGTATCGCCGGGCCATTTCCACGAACAGTTGGTGGGAATCGATACATCCTTGTATGTATCGACTACTTCAGTAAGTGGCCGGAAGCCTATACAAAACCAAACCAGAAAGCACAAACAGTGGCTGGAGAATTCGTAAACAACTGGATCAGCAGATATGGAGTATCGTTGGAGCTTCATTCGGATCAAGGTCGTAATTTTGCTCGTCGTAAAGCGCTCAGTATTAAAAAGACAAGGAAGACACCGCTACATCCACAATCTGATGGATAATGGTAAAATAATCAATTAGATTTTAATTTTGTATTTATTTTATTGAAATAAAGATAGTAATAATAATCGAAATTCCTGAAATTTGCAAGAAACCTAGTTAAAATTTTGCTTATAGACAAAGCACTCCTTAACCCTATCCCTTCCCTCGAGCTTGAGTCAAGGTAATTTTTGCTATCTTCATTGACGAAATGTCGTGTGTGGTGAGATTTATCAACCTACAGTAAATCTTAGCATAGAAGGAAGAGCTTCTCCGATTAAAACTTAAGTGGGTTGAAATAGAAAAATAAGATGGCCGTGATCTATTAAAAACCAAAAGACACCGGGTAGTGATAAAAGTTGTAGATGGATACAGACAATTTAAATGAAAATCACTTGTTAATTAGCCAAAAATTATTTTAAATTTAATTGGATAACAAAACGAAAAATGGAAAGTGAAAAGTGAAGAGGGCAAAGTCAAAGGTGAAAAAGTCAAAAGTCAAAAAATGAAAAGTGGAAAGCGAAAATAGAAAGTCAAAAGTCAAAATTGAAAAGTCAAAAATGTCAAAAGGTCTTAAGTTTTAAGCCAAAAGGTCTCAGGTCTTAAGCCAAAATGTCTCAAGCCAAAAGGTTTCAAGTCTTAAGTCAGTTTTAAGTCAGTCTTCAGTCTCAAGTCAGTCTTACATCTTAAGTCAGCCTTAAATCTTAAGTCAATCTTAAGTCCTAAGTCAGTCTTAAGCCTAAAGTTGTAAGTTTTACGTCAGTCTTATGTCAGACTTTAGTCTTAAGTCTTAAACTGGTCTTAAGTCGTGAGTCAGTCTTAAGTTTTAAGCCAATCTTAAGTATTGAGTCAGTCTTAAGTCTTAACGCAGTCTTAAGTCAATATCAAATCTTATGTCTTAAGTCAATGTTAAGTTTTAAGTCAATGCTAAATAAGTCTTAAGTCAGTCTTAAGTCTTTAGTATTAAGTCAGTATTAAGTGTTACGTCATTAGTTAGTCTTAAATATTAAGTTAGTTTTAAGTCTTAAATCAGACTTAAGTCTCAAGTCAACCTTAAGTCTTAAGCCAGCCTTCAGTATTAAGTCAGTCTTAAGTCTTAAGTCAATCGTCAGTTTTAAGTCTTAATTCCTAATACCCTAGACACATTGCGATTTAATAAATCCGATTTAGTAAATTTTTCGAGATTAGTCGTGAGATTAACCGGCGTTTTAAGTAAGTTTGACGTATAAAACCAAATTTCTCATTTTTGGCTGTTCGGCTAGGTTTGACGTATATTTAACGAGGTGAAGTTAGCGGGAATAAGTTTGACGTAAAATAACGTGATTTTTTTTTTTTTTTTCGTTCATTTTGATCAGACCGAACACGTCCATTATGATATAATGATGTCATCAGACAATGAAAATAATAACGTAACGGCAAATAGTGACAGTTCCTCTACCAATGATGAGAGTACACACATTTAAAAAAAACACTTGTTTTAATACTTCGCAAATTTTATAGGTTTAAAAAATCACTCGATCAATTTCTGCTTGTTAGGCCATCATCAGGAGTATCTACTAAAGACAGTTTAGTAAATACTCCTGATGATGGCCTAACAAGCCGAAATTGATCGAGTGATTTTTTTAAACCTATAAAATTTGCGAAAAATTAAAACAAGTGTTTTTTTAAAAAATGTGTGTATTAAGTGTATTTCGCCAAGTGCCCACGGCACATAGACGTGTTTTTTCTATCCTCTTCAAAAATTTAATTTAATTTAATTTTTATTTTGTTTTATTTATGTAGTTTATGTAGTATATAAAGTTTAGTTATAATTATAATTTTAATTCTATTTAATTCAGTTTTTAGTGAAATAACAATTAAAGTGGAAGTGAAATAGTTTAAAGTGTAATTTTGGAAAATGCAATCCACCGGGATGCATTTATCAAGCAATGTTTTATATTTATAGATAAAGAAATCAAAATTATTGATTTCTATTGGGTGCATGTTTTTAACGTGTGTGTGATTGTACATGGATTTTATTACTGAAACCTAATAATTGGATCGTATTAAAATAGTTTTTAACGTAAATTAACATACGTCGTAGTTAATTTCATATTCGATTTTATATTTACGCATAATTGAATGCGTTTGATAAGTACATACATACGTATAAACATTTTTGTGGGTTTCGGTATGGTTTCGGTTCTTGGTTTTTATGTTATGTACAAAGTATAATAGACAGAAATACATTGTTGAAAATTGACACATGACAAAGCCAACGAAATGTTTGTACGGGCCGCCTCGTTCGCTCTTTACGCGGATTTTATTAGGGAAATGTACTATTTATTATTGGTTTTTTGCTATGTACGTCTAAGTGCTTGCGATAGTCGATTGAAAAGTCACTATTTGTGTTTGTTTTGACAGATTGAGTAAATCTGCATTAACGATCGTATGCATGACAATTTAAAAATTAAGGGCAGACAAATTTGTTGGTACGAGCTAACGTTATATTGGAACATCTATCATCAAATTTTTTGCGCTGTATGTACCAAGTTACAAGGTACGTAAGAAGATTTTATTATTAAAATTCCTTTACGTTATTATTACACGTAAAGCTGAATTGTTTTCATCTCATCGTAAGAATCGGTATAATACGAAACTTGCATCAGGAGACGTTGAAATATTGTATTGCTCGTGTACGCTAAAGAATACGGTTATTTTGACGGAAATTACCTTAAACGTAATTAAGGTAATTTCAACTGTAACCTATTACCGGATATGTACAAGCATATTTAAGCGGGAGATTGGTATGCTTCGAAACTATATACTTGATAATAATCACTATCGTCAATAACATCGTAATTTTTGGATATAATTTCCTCTCTTGATCCAATCATATGCTTTTCGTTAATATTTGGTTTTTATTGGGTCGGCGGATAAATAGATTGTCTTTCCAAAATAGTTTATTTTAGTTCTATAAAAATATGTTCACAGCCTCATCTGTTACTTCGTCAGACGTAATCACTTAGGTAGCAGCATTTACAAGTTTCACCTTGGCCCAGCAAAAAACCTCTCCAGCCATTGCACGCCAGTCGGCTGAAAAAGCTGCTCTGGGACAACTGAGAGGAAGTCTACAGCAGTGGTATTCTCAGTTTAATAAAACTGGAATACACAAATCGGATACTGCCCTTTAATTATAAAACAATATTCAGATAGATTAGAATACATCCACAAAATTGTCAAAAAAAAAAGGAAAACAGAACGCTTTATGTTGCTTAAAAAATGCATCAAAAAATCTCTGGCTGATTTGGAAGTACCATTCCCACCCAAAGACAATAATTTAACAATTATTGAAGGATTCATAATTATTTCGAAATCCCTGGAATAGGTGGTTAATAAATTAAGTATTGACGACGCCACCGTCCTCACATATGAAGGTGCATTCAAATTTTTTTTTTTTTTTTTTTCAAAATTTAGCGGAATAAACAATGCGGTGGGGTTATTGAAAATATTAAAAGGCCGTATGAATCTCAAAGGTGCAATAAATTATTATGAGCCTCCTAATTTATTTGGAAACAGGGAAGTTGGCAAAGAGTGATTTGACTTCGACAAGAGATTGAATTGTTGTATCTTAGTGGCAGGTTTACCTAGATTCTACATTTATATCAGTAATTTGAGCTAAATTGTTGTTCTAAGGTTCTAGCAGTGACCAATATGATGTAAATCAATTGAATAAGTAGCTGATACCAAATTTTATTTGTTATTTTTTAATAAATCATAAAAGAAATGTAACCAGGTCAATTTCTATCATTACTAACTAAACCTATTAAGAACTGTGGCAGAATGTGGAAAAAAACGGTGGCCTAAGCGAAGTTCATGAGCTCTAAGCACAAAACAATTATTTCAACATTTTTACCTAGAATACACACGGTTCATTCACTTGTTTCAGACCTTCACATTATTGAAATGTTATGTGCGCTCTGTGATCGACCAGCATGATAGAGCCAAACATTAAGATGCTTTAACATCTCGAAAATAGCTCGACCGAGCATTCTCTCGAAATTCTCTAAAAATCATGAAAGTCACGAAATTTCTAGAAAACTCTTTGTTTTTTATCAGGAACGTAGGTTTTGTATTCAAAATGGAGGCCGAAATGTCTGTCGACTTTATTAAACAAAACGTATCTTCTGAATATTTCGTTAACTACTAGTTAATATCCAATCCATTGCCAAATATGTTCTAAATCTTTTAGTCATCATGCTAATTCCGGGTAATTCGAACTAATAATACGGTTCGGCATACCCTAGCATAAGTCCGTCATTCTGCGAATTTTTATTCTAATTTGTTTTTGCTGTTGCTGTCTCAAGTTGGTTGCCTAAAATCTTGTCTTTGATGACAAATCTAACAATTATTGACCAAAGATGTACCAACAAAAAATATTTTCATTTAAAATAAAATAAGCTTGAAACGACTGTTTTATAGCTTAGTTTTAAGATGCCTTATTTACTAAAATTTTTTGAATACAATAAGATCTGCTATATATATGGTTTACCTGACATTGATCCTAATTCACTGGAATGATTATTATTACTAATTTGTGTATTATTATTGTTGTTATTATTTGTTTCTAGCGTTGTTATAACATTTGTTTGTGATGTTTTCTCCAGTACATCGTGATCCAATTTACAGTACAGCGAACCACCATCCCTTAGCGCAAATTCATCACCCGGTATTAATTGTTTTGTACATGCTGAACATCGAAAACATTCTATATGATATATTTTTGTTTTTGCTCGCATCACAAAATCATTTTTACTAAACGAACTACCACATTTATCACATTTGGTTCCAAATAATCTGCAAAAAAAAAATTAAAAACGATTATTATGATGCTATTTGTGCATGTCCAAAAAAACACTTACCTAACATAATCTCTTTTGCAATATGTTTTGCCATCTCTAACAAAACATGTACAACTTTCATCTAAAAATTGTCGACACTCCTGACATTTTAAACATGCCGCATGCCATTCTAAATCGGGTGCTACTCGTAATATATATTGGTCATGTATTTGACCACCACAGCCAACACAATGTGATACACGTTGTTTTTCTATAAATAAACATAAAAACATAATTATAGCGTACTCATTACTCTCCAGTATAAATATAGATTTTTATTGACAGACTGTATATATCCATATGTAATAAAAAATTCGTTAAAGAACAAACCAAAACCAAAATGTCACCATTTAATATGCTTTAAGACTATGTCGAGGTATATATGTCTGTATATCTAGCTATGTGTATAGGAAGAACATATAAAGAAAACGAAACAAAAAAAAAGTTCTTGAAGGCGGGGTTTTTTAAGTTTGCTTTATACTCGACGTCTTATATATTTATGTACAAATTTTTTTTTTTTTTACCAAACAAGAATGAAAAAAAAATGTCTTATCCGACAAAACGTACATAAATAACCTTCCAGCCATAATACGAAAAAGAAAAGAAAAAAATTCGCGCCTGCCATAAATTATAGTAAAAACCAAAAAATAGTAGATTTGCGTTATTCATGTTTCAAATACGAATTTTATGTAGTTTTTCATTTTATATGTTTCCACCGCACACACCATATTACATGGTAATAGATTATGTGTGTTTGTGTGTGTATATATGGGGAAAATACGCATGTGCGCACAAGAACATTGGAAAAACATACAAGTTTGCGGTTTTTCATTTTATATGCTCAAACAATAAAAAAATGTTATACATGATGCGGAGGAGATATGTGTATGGTGGAAAATGGGACAAATTTTTTTTTTTTGTGTGTACAGGCGACTCCATTTTCCTATATTATTATGCTTTTTTTCTAGGTATATAGGTAGAGGTGTGCGATCTAAGGAATTGTTGTCTGTTGCCATGAGGTGGAGGTCGAAAGCAGACCGACGGTTTTAACCAAATTTTTTCAATAGATTGACTACTTCCTAACAGGATTTGATATTATTTGGAACAATCTTCTTTAAAATAAACTTTAATCTTTAAGAATGAACTTTAAAATTCTAAGCAAACAACTTAAAATTCAAGATTCAAAACTCACAACTGGATAATTAAAATTTTAAGTTATGATAGCGTTTATCTAGAGGCGCAATGGAGTGGCTTTTACTCGCTGTTTAAATAGGAAAAAAAGCAACTTCAATTGAGCATTCAAATGAGAAAATAATGAGAGAGGAAACGATGTTGTTTGTGTCTCTTCAAACAAAATCTTGTAGCAATATTTGAATGAGGTTTAAATGACCAACTGTTTAAAAGCCATTTTTTGTTTTGTTTAATTTTAGTTCCAACAACAACTTTAATTTTCTGTTTTGTTTTTTTTTGGAACAAAATCTAGAATCGATCCACTTGTTACTTGATGAGCACAGTGTTAAAAGTTTGTCACATTATTTACAGGGAGCTGAATAAATTCTAAATTAGTTAAAGACTTTTTGAAGCTTTATCATCAATTGATTGAAAAGCCATACTGCCCATATTGTATAGAACCAAACATAAAGCAGCAACTCAACACTAATAAACTAGCAAGTAAATTCGAACATTTTTCAATATTAAAAAATCTCAAATGATCGTGAAAATTTGTTATCATGAATGATTGAATGTTGAAAGCCTTCATTTTTGAATAATTTGTAGCATCAAGCGTAAATCACATCAACGAAAACCTAATCCCAAAAATCATGATTAGTCTTCAACAACAATCTTGAAAGTATCGAATAATCTCGAACATGAGCAACTCCTAGTCGAAACAACTCAAATTCTTGCAAATTTTGAAGAATATCAACAGCCTGAAAATATTTTGCAGGCATCACAAATCCTCAAATAATCTCAGAAACATTGAATCGTGTCGATAATGTAGAATATCTTCATCGTCTGAAGATCATATATAACTGAGTGCTAAGCTTAATTCAACTTCAAGCTAAACTTGATAAAACTGGAAAACGAATTTTGTTATTTTCAGTCCCTACAACAAATAATTTTGGCTCATAAAAATCAACCCAAAATGATTGAAAAACCACTCAATCCTATTGTACAAACCGACTTTAAATCCGAATTGGAAAAAATTGTGTTGATTTTGCGTTCGAGATAAGAAAGATATTTTCCTGATTTGAACAAATGGGCCGAAGATCGCCTGAAATCAATTAGTCCGGCAAGTAAAATATTGCGAACGGAAGATCACGTTTGGATAAGTGGTTGTATGGATTTGTGAGAATGGAAACTGAAATTACGTGAAGATGCTAATAGTGGTGTCAATTATTATTAGAATCGAATTCAAGTATGCGAATATACTAAGTGAGACAAATATAGTCCAGATGCCGAAATTTGAATTACATGAAGAACGTAACCGTTAACGAATTTAACGAAGACATTAATCGAGCGATGATCTATCTAATAATTAAAGTTTAATCAGAATGCATTAAGTGACTGTGGTGAATGCTTAAAAATTGTATTGTGGCATCGATTGATTTTGAAAACAGTACCACTCAAGCGCATATTAATGATTTGAATAAACAATTGCCTGATTTGGTTAAATCGTAGAAATTTAGAATGAAAATTGGCGAAGATTATGTAGGGCCATTGAACAGTCCCAAAAAAACATCTCTCAAGTTATCGAAGCAAAAGAAGAATAAGAACCGGTTAAGGATATTGATTTTGTGAAATTAATTATTTGTAACAAGATGGTTAGAAATCATTCACCGGAAGCAATCAAAGCGTTAGGAAATCATTTCGATAATGCTGCGAGATGAAAATAAAATTTGAAAACCATTATTCAAGAAATTTGAAATTAATCAAATTAAAAAAAATGTCGAAAAACTTCAATAATCTCGAAAAATCACTAATCCTTCCAGTTTCCGTGGTTCAGCCTGATTCTCTCAACTGTTTGCAATATTTGGGTATCGCCTTTGTGCTCCTTAAAGAAAAGAGTTTTCAAAGGAGTACCACAGGGTACTCTGTACTTAATTCCTTTCGTTAGACTTTTCTCGTTAAATTCACTCTCCCATTTTATCCACAGATTCATCTGAAGCATTCGAAGTACGTCTCTTTCATCCTTTTTTCCGTACTGCTGAACCATTCTTAGCTAACATATATCGGCTCTTTCATTCCTTTCGATCTGTCTATGTGATGGGATCCATTACTGGATATTACTGGAAAAATATTACTATATTCCTTTCCTCTTCATTCACAGTCAGTTTAATACCTTCAAGCATTCCAATCAATTCAGAATTCATTATACAGATGGTTTTGTTCACTTTAAAACACTTTTCGACATTCATACCAGGCATAAACGTACCAACACCTACTCCATTCTCATTTATACTAGCATCTGTATAAACGATATCGTCTTACACATATCGCTGATTGATTTTCCCAAACGTAATTTTGGCGATAACTTCATTCATCCCCTTACTATAATTCTCCATATCCAAGCTTATAGCAAGATTATTAGGAATGGGACGCGGACCAGCATTGCCTATACTCAGAAACATGTACATATTTTCGAGTGCAATGCTAGTTCTATATATCGGTTTGTACACCGCCCACTTACTCTCTGATTTTTCCATTTTCATCAATTGGCTAAAAGCCCCTTTCGAACCATTCCCATACACACTAATACTATATCCAATTTTGGAGGATATGAGGGCCTTCATATGTTTCCCAAAATTCACACGTCTGTCAATCCAAATACTTAAATACCCGAACGCGTTGTTCAATTCTATAATTATCAACACTGATGTTAATATTTGAAACATTCGTTCTCCGTTTTGCAATTTTTGAGCCACCGCATCAATACATCTCCTTTTTCCAATCACTATAAAATCGTCTGCAAATTGTAGAACGATTTGATCTCGCTGGTTTATAGGTTTAACAGAGCTGGAGATATTTTACTTCCTTATGCGGTAGTCCAATATTCACAACTCTCTCCAACCTGAAACCACTTCCATTCAACACCATTTTTCTCTCAGTCAGTGAAAATTCAAAATTCGAGAGAATTTGTTGTAATTCCTACAGAGCCACACAATCATAAGCTCTTTCAATGTCCAAGAATATCGAAACTGCTTTCATATTATCCTTTCGGACTTTCCACACAAACTTTTCCAAACACTCGATTGCAGAGTGGTTCTTTCGAAATCCAAATGTTTTTGTTGGCAACAAATTATTTTCATTCACAAAATCTTCCATTCGTTCTTGCGTTAAAATTTTAATAAAAGCATTCAACAGATATATGCCTCGATAATTTGTTGCCACATTTGGATCTCTATCCCGTCCACTTTGTTGAGTATCTCAAGCAATTTATGTTTGGCTGAGTCACTCAACAACCGAATCATTTTATAACTTAGGCGGTTTCTCCTTGGAGTGTTACTTACAATCCATTCTTTCATTTCTACTCATTCTGAAAACATCTTGAACTTCATTGTTCCACCATTTCCGTTCAATTTCACTATCCAATTGGCTTTGATTTATTTCATTTTCTCCGAGAATCTCATTCATCTCTTTCACCCATTTCCATCATTTTGATGAATGATTCTTTTACATTCCAAGTGACCGGGCATGCCAGTTCAATAGTTGTCATAGACCTCCATCCTCCAGGCCTTCCACATCATTCAAGAGCATCAAATCGGAGTCTTGAATCAGGTCGGCCAACTGTTTTCCTCTCGCGCAATTGTCAAAACAACCCAACATTCTCGCATGTGCATTCATATCTCCACATACAATCAGGTCACTTTTATCTCTCACCCGGTGGGCTTTTTACCTTTCATTTTCATCATGCGCCTGGGTTATACATACCCGCTCACTAGTAACAGATTTGTTTCCAAATTCGTCGTTGAGGCGGTTGTTGCTTCAATAACCTCGAAAGTCGGGGTCCACCACAACCATCGTGCCCAACATGTCTTTTTTAGCATAGAAACTTTGAATGTTTATCTGACCAACAATAATTCTTTCATTCAAGTTTCACATTCACACAATTTATAAAATTTGTTGCATAAAAATTCTGTTGTTGCATCCTTCAATATGATAAACGTTGCATTTTGTTGCTCTATGCTGCACGTTATTGTCCAATTACGTGTGAATAATATTGAACTTTTTTTATTGTGTTTGCTTACAAAACAAACTTTTATACCATTACAGTCGCGGGCTGCAGAAACAAACAAAGTTGGTACAAAGTGGCCCAGGTATGGCTTAAAAATATTTTAAATTTGTAATGCGAAAAATCCGAGCAAGCAAGAAATATAGTAGCAGAGTAGCACACAAATCTGTCACTTATTTAAATGTTTCGTGGACTTTTGACTATCGGGGCTTTTCAAAAAACATCCGGGGCTAAGGGAGAATATTCATCACGATGTTCGACCGAATTTTTAAACCGACACTTGCAATTTTTTACAAATTTGTTATTTCTTCAATGACAAAATTATGGTTCGAATTTATCACAGCTGCATCATAATATTAGGGTAAGGAAACAATTTGTGGCGTTTTTTTCAATGGCTTTCCTTATGACTTTAGCTGTCTTTTTTGTGGATCGTTCAGCTTTACTTGTAAATCTAATCTATTTCTTCAAAGTTAAAAAACTTGTGCGGAACAAGAGGTCATTATGAACTTTTTACTATGATCTTGCATATTTACTTGTTAAAATGATAGCAGCTTCAAAAAGTTCACAAAAATGTTTCCTGGAATTCTTACCTCAGAATCGAACCGCAAAGAGTCTAACGGGTGGTTTAGCCGTTCAAATAATTTGTTCTTTAATTTAATTCCAACAAGATCCAAATTTTTACGTTATAGACCTAATCTCAAATTTCTGAATTTTATAATGCGGCATTTAATTGTAAGCTGTTTTCATACGAGATTCTAAATTGTTGGCATTCGTTTCTGAATTTTTCAATATTCAGTATTATTATTTATAATCTCAAATTTTAAAATTTTGAAATTTTTAACAAATAAGAACTAATTTCAGGAATGATCAAATTTTGATGATTAATCAAAATTTAAAAATTTATTAGTCCGCCCTATTTTTAATATTTAAAGTTCATATAGCTCATATAGAGGTCACGTGCTGATTTAAAATTTGATGCCAAATTATCTCCAAAATTTATAAAATTTGTTGAAAATTTAGAAATTCAGAAGTATGGAATTTTGAAAATTTTAGAATTTTCTGCATCTACATTTTTCCAAAAAGAAAAAAAAAATAGAATCAACCGAATTGTAACTATAGAACTGTAAAAGTTTAGGGTCAAAAAGTTTCGTTGGCAGAAACCAAGAATAATTTTTTTTTACCGAGTACCTCGGTTGTAGATTCTAATGCAAAATCCTGTGTAACACCAAGACACGATTAATAAAAAATGTTCCACCTAGTTTATAGTTTCCATTAGGTTTCACCAATTTGAGCGATTAAAAAATTATTACGCAAATATTTCATTAAGTTTGTCTATTGATGGATAAATTGATTTTGTAAAGTTTTAAACTTTCATTTTACAATACATCACGGAACTAATTAATTTTATTGAATATTTTGGCTATATCTTGACATATTCGTACATATAGTTGGCTTTATAATACCGTTATTGAAAATAAAGCAGTTTACGAATTCCTAAATTTTAAATACTCCTCTAATCAAAAATTAAAATTTTAAATTAATGAATTTGGAAAACATATTTACTACTATAGGGTTGCTAATTGGGTCACTTTCGTCTGGAGACTTCGAGCCTGAGACTCTAAGTATCCGGTCTCCGGCTGATCTCAAACCTTATCCAAAGTATTTGAATTGATTTTAAATTTGATGAAGGTCGAAGTTTTTGGAGTACCTAATCTAGTAGGTAATTTGATCAAGATGGAAACCTATAGTACCTTCTGAAATGTCTCCCTTAGCACCTTTACGAAAATTTGATCATTAAAGCCATCGAGTTTAAAGCCTAAAGGAATGCAATTTCTAAATTAACACGACTTAATTACAAAATGTTTTATTTGGCTTCTTCGATTGAATATTGGACAAAAACTTGGAATGGAATTTAAAATTGAGTAATAATGAAAGATTAGGCCATGCTTTTTTGGATTTTCTAATCCAAATTGTTCTATCTCTTATATATTCTGAAGTAATTAATTCTTGATTTTTCCATTAGACCGTATGAGGTTTTGTTTACTTGTATCATTATTTTAATTCGTATTTGTCACTGTCAGGTTGTCCTATTGTGTGTCATATAACTTTGGCATACACATAGTTTTGACTTTCTATTTTGTATTTTTATTTTAAGTTTTTTTGTTTGTTCTATATCCAATGGACCTGTATCCATTTTTGAGTTTTTGCGGGAATATTAGTTTTCTATTTCTAATAGAAAGAAAATTTAATTTGATTTTTTCGTAAAATATTTTGAAATCTTAGGACAATAAACCAAAATTCATAATAGCTACATCAAAATGGTATTTAGAAGGTAAACAATTTTAGTCGGACGTTTAAAATTCGATTTCGTGACACTGTAGTACTCACAAGATGACTTGTCTTAGCTGTAATAGCTTGTAAAATGACGTACGAGTACCCACATTTATGGATAATGGCTATAAACTTGTTCTGGAAAAAAGGGAAATATTCTGGAAAAGAGGGAAAATTCTTTAATAAATATTTTGGAAAAATATAAACTTATTCTTTTGTTTTGGAGGTGTAGCCTTTACCTTTTTTCACATCTAATGGTCCGGGCGAAGCACTTTGAACAGAGACAAAGAATGAACAAAATTTAAACGTAGCCAAATTTCTTAATACTCGTTTATTTCAATGATGGGGGACAAATTCTTAAATAATTCTAATAACCTTGAAATGATATGTGAAGGACCTATACTTTCTTCACGAATTCCTATATTAAGCAAAAAATCAAGAACATATGACTGAAACATACTTTTATCCGCCCTTTATTTTCTCAATGTTGGTAGGAGTGGTTTGTAAAGAAACAAAGTTAAACTTGGTAAGCCAGTTGAAGATCATTCAATATAAGTTAGTTGTGTGCCCCACAAAAACAAACAACTTTCTAGCTATACTGAAATATTTTTTCTACAACTTAAGTAATATTGTTAACAGCAAATTATCTTAGTAGTTTGAACCATTTGCAGAACAATTTAAAGATTTTGCTAAATAACTCTTCCGAAAATTTAATTTGGTGACTTTTATATTAACTTTAAACATTACAAAAATAGTCATCTCCTCAAGTTCATAAGACAAATTTTCAAACTTGAATTTCTGGAAGATGCAAATGTGTGGACCACTAGATATAAATCTCGTTAGACGTTTAAAAAATAAATTTGTGACAATTTTTTGAATAGATTCAGAGAATTTATTTCCCTAATTGTCCAGGTCCAAGAATAGATTTGGCGAAACCCAAGACATGATCAAATAAAACTTGCAAAGTATGCTTAGCCGAGGCATTTCAGTTTGAATAAATTACTTCGCAATAAGAGATTTAACTAAATAGATTCTCAATTCAGTGGAAAATATGCGCATGCTTATGGAGTTTTAAACTGTACAGAATTGAATAAAACTCAAAATACAAAATGGACAAATGTGTCGTATTTTGAGAATAAATCCATTTTGACAAGGACGAGAAATTTTAAAATTGATACAAAGATTTATATATAAAAATCTGGAAATTGCAAATTCTTTGAATATTTTAAGAACTCAAAATTTATAACATCTGAATTTTGAAAATTTTAGAATTTTTATCGACGCCTACTTAGTGATCCGGATCAGAAGAAATAATATATTTTTGTTTTTGGACTAAAATTTAGATCCGCGATTCGTGTACTCTAACCGATTTGTCTAACGATAAAGGCGAAGCATGTATTAGGTCCTTTCAGGTGTTTGAAAATTTACTGATGGGCAAAATAGCATTCCAATATGCATTCCAATAGCCAATATGTTCGCAACATAAAGTGCCTAAAGAAATTTAGATTTTGCGATAGAAAATTACAGCGCAACACAATTTTTTACATATAATTTCACCATCAACTATATTTCATTCCACCGAACCACAACAATTATGAAAGATATAAAATCATGTCATTTGTATTTCTTTGGTCAAAACCGTTTTGAAGCCACCAATCAGTTAAGTTAAAAATTATCAATAGCAAAAGATTTGAATTATTTGTCTTACAGCAACCATTTTTGTTTGGCTTTTGTGTTTTGGGAAATCATTAGATACCAAAAATTCATAGACTCATATACCTCGGTTGTAAACTCTACTTCAGTGTCCCTCGTCCCGCCAACAGAAAATATTGCTTCAGCTTCTACCAATTTGAGGGATTAAAAATGATTATGCAAAATATTTCATTAAGTTCTTCTATTGACGGATAATAATTTTGAAAGCTAATTATTTTGATTGGACATTTCGATTAGAGCTTGTAGCTAAAAACAAAAAAATTGGTTTTAATATTGTTGGCTTCGTCTCGTCGGTTTTTAAAATCCTTATTCAAAATTAATAAGTTTGCAAATTTTTAAGCTATTTTATTCTAAATTAATTATCCAAATTTAAATTTTTGTATCTTCTTCTAGGAACGAAATTTTAAATACTCGTATAATTAAAATTTAAAATTTTAAATCAACGAAATTGGGTAATTTGTATACCATTTGAAATGTTAACACGAAGTTACTTTGTTGTATTGTTCAAATGTCAAACCAAATTTTGCTTAAATTTAGACCTGTGAATTATCGAAATATGGAAACCTGCGGAATACATATTTAAAACATAAACCACCAACAATTCGAATTTTTGATATCGGACTTTGCATACAAAATTCAGAGTTATATCGGAAGTACTTTTTAAATATTTTTGAAACTTTATTAGATTTAAATTGAAAATTTGAAATGTTATTTAGAACCTTGGAACATTCAATTTGAATCTTTTAACATAACAAAATTTTGGATTTCGAATTGCTTTAATATTCTAAAATTTGAAACCAAAAAATTGAAAATCATGTTTTTATGAACCAACACATCATTGTCCTCTAATGATATAAGCGTTTACAATAAGGGAACTGTATCGGATAACTATGAATCGAATTAAGTTCAAATAGCGCTTTATTTAGTAAACTGGGGCATATTCGGGTAACATTAGAGTTTGAAAACGTTTATACTAGAGCTAGCTTTCTATAGAAAAAACGAACGATCAAAAATGATCCAACAAATGTAACAAAATTCAAAACCACTTAACTCTTCTTTTGGATCACTTTTGGCTGAAATGCTTAGTTTTCGAATTATTTATGTGGTTTATATGGTTTAAAGTAGCAGTGGGTTCGTTTTAATTTTTTGTTATTGTTTATCTGGTTTATCTCAATGATGGAGGTCTCAATGACGATTAAATAATTTTAATGACCTTGAAACGACCTGTGAAGGACCTCTATACTTTTTCGACGAATCCTTTTATTGCGCAAAAAATAAACAACTTTCTAGTTATAATAAAATTTTTTTTTTCTACAAGGAGCTTAAACGGTTCACCATGTATAGCCAGCCATCATTTATCGAGGTAATCTAAAGAAATATCGACATGAATTAAAGTACAGAAAGCTTCTATGAATATATTCCATAAACTTTCCGGATTCATTAAAATCGATTCTGTAGTTTTGGCGTGGAAGCCGACAGCGCTAATGGTCAGACAGTCAAAAATTGTATGGTTGTTTATGTTCAGTTTGCGTTCTATTTTTAAAATACAGACAAATTAATAGTCGTAGCACAAGCGCAATATTTTTGTTTGTTTGGTTTGTAATTTTGAAATAAAGTCAGTTAGCCAAAAAAAATCGATGCGGTAGGGCGTACTTTAAAAATCAAAACATTAATTTTTAGGAATTGAAATACACGAAAAGGATGGATTTTAAAACCAATCAATTTTGTGATGTAACTTTAAACTTTGAAATTTGTTATATTTTAAATTTTGAACTAAATTTTATACTTTAATTCTTTGTTTAACCATATCAAGGTTTTTAGATTGCTTTTGAAATTAGGAAAATTTCGATGAACTTTTATTCTGGAATGGTGAATAGATATCCAGAATTATTAAAAATTTTAAAAATTTGAAGATTTTAAATAATTAAAAAAATTTAAAAGTGGAGAGTTGCGAGAATATTCAGGATACAAACAATAACAATTTTAACAGTTTTATGCGAAAAAAAAAATCGTTAATTTTGCCTTTTCTTGAGAGAGTTGGACTGACCCAACGTGATATAGTTTTTCCGAAAGGCTAAGATGCTGCAAATTTTGCTTGTTACCCTTTGTTTGTATTTAGTAATTCAATCCTCGTTAGATCCATAAGCCAATTGTTTGTAATTTGACATCAGTTCCTAATGCTGGTCTGATTAACTTGAGTACAAATTCAGTTTTTTTAGCATTTGTCGGGTAGTTTCTACCCGTTGAAGTTTGACATGACTTGCTAAACGTTGTTGATGTGCTCAAATGATGATTTTACTTTTGACAATTGCTCTAACATCAATTCGATTAGAAAAGTTGGATCCGATCTGACAAATAAACTATTACATTCTATTTTGAGCATTTCCTCATTTAATGAGCCAAATCAACCTTTACCAATCGATTACCAATCAGAAATCTGTTTGAAACCAGTCAGAAACCTATGAGAATTTGTTTATTTAAAATAAAGTGAAATCTGGACGATTTGATACAATCTACAGATTGTTTAGATTGTTAAGATTTCTTGTTATTAACTGAGAATGGAAAACTATTCAACCAATAGGAATCAGTAATGCACATTTCACTCAAAATTCCAATAAGAAATTGTATTAACAGTGTATTTATTAATCCATGTTCATATTTTGTTATTTCTTGTAATCTACACTACAGAATGGTGTGAAGTTTATAACAAAAAAATAACAAGTATACGTATACAATTCCAATTAGAGTTTTTTTTTATTCGTAAGTGTGAGTGATTTACACTGTTAACACCATAGTTTTATGAGATAGACATGCACAAGTGCAAGAGATGATACTTGCTATCATGTTTTAACATTATATCTATTTCTTTCTAATATTAAGCCATAAGTGAAGTTTGTAACAAAACCACATGAATGAAAAATTACATTGTGGGGAATAATAGCCTTAGGTATCGTGAATCTAATGGTGTATAGCACATTTCTCAACGGTCGGGAGGAAACCCAAATTTTAATTTGTTTGTTACGTCACATCGGTTTTACTGGTATGAGTAATTTATTGTTCAAACCAATAGCATGAATATTACTATGACGTAAAAAAAAATAAAATTTGGTTTTCCTCCCGACCGTTGAGAAATGTGGTAACCACCATAAGATTCACGATACTTAAGGCTATTATTCCATACTAATGGCATCTTGCGATAATCCCTGTGATATTCATATTACTGGTTTGAACAATAAATTACTCAAACGAGCAGAATCGATATGACGTAACAAAAAAAATTTAAATCTGGATTTCTTCGGACCGTTGAGAAATGGCACATACACCATATGATTTACGTCACAATAGTTCTCGAAAATATATTATTTTTGTCATCAAATTTTGTGTATTTTTTTATTATAAACTTCACACTTTAATATTTCACTCAAAATTCTTATTGGAATTTTATTAACAGTGTACTTTGTAATATATTATGTAGTGTAGTAGAAATCTAAAATTTCGGAATATACAAATCCGTTGTGAAGCTTAAAATGGTGTTTCAGGATTAATCAGTTTTTTCTGAAAAAAACTGAAGTCCAACTAAAAATTTATAATTTTTGAAAACTTAAATGTTTCTACAAAATTCTGAATCTTTAATTTTAGAAATTCTACTATGAAAATTTCCTGATATTGAGATATTGAAAATTATCAAATTTTAAAATTTCGGTACCAAATCAATCACCAAAATTTGATTTTTTTGATACCTGAAAAAAAGTTTTCCTGATAGTAACGTTGATTTTTAATAATATTTTTAATTTTTAAAAGATTAATTTCGGATAAGATCCTTTATCTGTTTCCTGTCTAGCTATGTTTATTTTTCGAGTTACGATTTCATTAATTGGTTTTCAACAAAATTTATCATCATTTAGAATCGGCGTTTCGAATGACTTCTTCTTTGGTTACTTTAGGAACCATAAAATAAGGTCTAATTAATTCAATGCAGGTATTCAAAAGCTCATCAGAGATCATGAAGCCTTTTTCGACCATTACTGCATCTTCCTCTTCAAGGTTCATTAATAAATTTGATAAGATGGGGAAAACTTTAAATTTAACAATTAACAAACAGAAAATACAAAAATAAATAATCGCGAAGCGAAAAATTCTGAACAACATATGATAATATAGGACAAACTTCACAAACATCATTCATCACAATTTGTGTAAATTCCGAAATTATGATTACGATCAAATAGTGTGTCAAGTTATGAATTTTTTTTTGAAAATTAAGACAATTACTTTAAACTAAACGGATATCCTGGAGATACCTGAAGATTTAATTATTTTTTTAAAAATATATTCCCAAATATAATCTTGTACTGATCCATTCATTCAGCTTCTGCGTCAATCGACGAATATTTAACGTCCATACACTATCTACATACTATATAATGTAAACTCTGCAGAAAATTCATTTATCGATCGTCTCTCTTCGATATAATCGGTTTTATGTGTTATATAGGAACGTTACAACAGCTATCATTTTGTTGTTGTTGTTGTTATTATAGTTTTCGTTTTTATAAACAATAATAATAAAAATAAAAATAAATAAATTATATGCAGCAATTTTATATCGATTTTATTAACAAAACAAAAAAAAAAAATTGCTGACAACAAATATATGGGGTGTTATCTTGTCGGCGATCTTAAAAAAAATAAAAAGCAAGATAGTTTGCTCCTTTTTGCTAATGATAAAACGCATTAGCCTTTTGGACATTTTTTTTTATTTTATTTATAAAACTAAAATTTATTTAAATCTCTTCACCACCTATATATACCATACATAATATACGATTTTTTATTTGCACGATCATTCGATCTTCTTGTTCGTCTTATTCCCCATCTTTTCGATATATTCTTTATAACTTCTGTGATTTTGTATTTTTTTTTTGTTTTGTTTGTGTAAATGACGACGCGTCCATTATTATGATGGAAGAGGTATAGTTATATACTAATTTTTGAACTTGATCATCACAGCATGATACCTCTTTTAAACACGTTTTTGTATATCTTAAAGATCATCATTGTATAAATTTTGTGTTGTTGTGTAAATATTAAAATGGCGATCTGTATTTTATCTTTAATATTTTGATGTCTTGATTTTTTGTATGTACATACATCCAAAAAAATATTGTAAACGTGATCATATAAGAAATTCATAACTTTATGTAGCATTTTTTTGCATGCATCAATGTTGTGTTGTGGTCATCGTCAGACCAAACCAAGTTTTTCTCAAGAGATAAAATAAAAATAAAAAATGCAATTTTTATACAACAATTTTATGTTGTTTTGGTCAATTTTGATTCGAATTCATGTACATACTTATATGTACATATAGTTAGTTAGTTAGGTGGTAGGATTATTATAGATTTGTATCACGTTTGAATTTTTAAATTTTTTTTATATGCAACACCAACGCGATGAAAATAGATCGATCGATTGGATTTGATAGGCGGCGCGCAATAATAATTTTTATGAATGAAATTTTATGTATAAATTGTGCTGAAATATGGAGTATTTGAAAGGTATTTTAATATGTAAATGTATATGTGTACTTACTGATAAGATCTGATTTTTAAGTTGTACTTTTTGTTTAGATAAAATTATTTGATTTATATTTTTGTTAAAACGTAATACACACCTTCTAAACATTGTACGTAATATGTGAACATTTATTAAATTTAAAATCGGGTACAATGACTTAGGAATTTGTTGGGTACGAAATGGGTAAATTAGGTACAAATTATAAGAAATTGCCACGTAGGTTGACATTTTTTCATTTATGTCGGCTTTTTGCTTGTCGATCAGTAAAAATTTCGTTAATTTATAAATCAACGATTTTAATATGTTTCGAAAATTGTAAGAGAATTCAATCCAGTTTCGAACTGATGAGCTTATGATTATGAAAAAATCAATCTTCTCATCAGGCCACGGCGACTGGACTGATTATACCACAATTTACATTCTATATATACAGAATGTGCTGTGCGTTAAGTACTAGCGAATCATACTAATACAGATGAACTCTCTTACAATTTTTCTTCTTCATAATATTCACACAGCTCTATTTCTGTGTACGCTAATTTTTACTGTGTCTATTAGTCGGTTTCGTTGAATTACTGTTCGTAAATACTAATATACTTCTAGTGTTAATAAAAACATATATAAAAAGGTCTAATCACCGGTAGCATATTAGAAATTACATGATTTAATTAACATTCAACAAAAAATTAATAAAGTATAAATCAACCGCTAAATCAATTACTGATAGAATTCGTTATAAATCAGCCACTAAATCAATTACTGATGGATTTCTTGATGTCTGCCTTCTTATACTTGTAAAGATTTTCCGGAAACGTTCCGAACATTGGTTACTCTTACCATGATGATTTTCTATTCCTCTATGTAATTGCGAATTATCTAGATTATTCATACCGAAGCGTTTAGAAAAGTTTTATATACTCTATATTCAACCTTCATCAACGTCTTTCTATTCAATCCTAATTTAAGTAATATCGCCCAAAATTATTTCCAATGGAGCATAAAAATCATCAATATGATCATTGAGTTTTCCCTATTTTAAGAAATTATTAAATTCTAAATTGAACGTTGAACGTTCTGTACTATATCTTTAATCAAAATTCAAGCAACGTATCCGGAAAAATTTAGAAAAATTGGTTAACAGCCCAATTTTATAAAACTCCTATAAAATGATAAAAAATATAAAGTCATTACACAAACTCAAAATTATATAATTTTTGTTAGCTCCACCGGTGTAAAGTTTTTCACTCAAAATGTAGCTATACAAATTAACGAAAAGTGCAATTGGGGACAGGTCAAGCTTCCCGAAGCAGTTTTTGTTATTAAAATCAAAAGAGTTGCGAATCGGTAGCATCGGTTCCTGATATGTCTAGAAAAACTCTTCACGCACTTTGGGTCACCTTACGATAATTCTCCTGCGCAAAATTAGGTCATTTACCTCAATGTCGATACGAATTTCATCATAGAAAATGTAGCTACACAAATTTACAAAAGTAGTCGCTCAGTTCATTATTTTCAAGAGCTTTAGGGTAGGTCAAGCTTTCTGAAATATTTTTTGTTGTTAAAATAAAAAGTTACACTTTTTTGTGTATAACTACACTTTTCATTAATTTGTGAAGTTACACTTTGAGAGAAAAATTTCACGCCGGTGGTTTTAACGACAAATCAAAATCACTAGATAAGCCTAAAAAACTCTCTTCAAGCTCTTTGGGTCACTTCGTGAGACCTGGCAGTGGATCTTTGCGCATGGTAATTTTCCTGCTCAATTAAGTACCTCAAGTTTTGTTTGGTCATCAAAGTCCAATTTACAAATGCGACCAAAAACCAGTCTAGTACCGATGTGAAATTTTTAACAGAAAGTGTAGTTACACAAAAAGTGTAAACAAAAATGTGTGGTCGCTCAGTTCGTTATTCTCAAGAGCCTTCATTGTCGGAAACTACTGATTATTGGTTTTTTGTGAATTTGTGTAGCTCCACTTTTTGTGAACAAGTCAAACGTCGGTTGTTTTTTGCAGTATTTTACGTACCAATTGTATGGATCAAATGGATGTTTGCATATGGATAATTCTCCTGCGCAAAATTGGGTGATTAACCTCAATGTCGTGTGGTTGTCAAAAACCAAATTTACAAGAACAGTCACAATTCAGTTTTTTGTATCGATACGAAGTTCTTCATGGAAAGTGTAGCTACACAAATTTACAAAAGAAGTCACTCAGTTCATTATTTTTCAAGAGCTTTAGGATAGGTGAAGCTTTCCGAAATATTTTTTGTTGCTAAAATTTAAAGTTACACTTTTTTGTGTATAACTACACTTTTCATTAATTTGTGAAGTTACACTTTGAGAGAAAAATTTCACACTGGTGGTTTTAATGACAAATCAAAATCACTAGATAAGCCTAAAAAACTCTCTTCAAGCTCTTTGGGTCGCTTCGTGAGACCTGGTAGTGGATCTTTGCGCACGGTAATTTCCCTAATCAATTAAGTACCGCAATTTATGTTTGGTCATCAAAAATCCAATTTACAAATGCGACCAAAAACCAGTCTAATACCGATGTGAAATTTTTAACAGAAAGTGTAGCTATACAAAAAGTATAAAGAAAAAAGTGTAAACAAATAAGTGTAGTCGCCCAGTTCGTTATTCTCAAGAGCCTTCATTGTCAGAAACTACTGACTATTGGCTTTTTGTGAATTTGTGTAGCTCTACTTTTTATGAACAATTTACACATCGGTTGTTTTTGCAGTATTTTATGTACCAATTGCTTGGATGTATTTTACGTCCAATTGCATGGAGCAAATGGATGTTTGCATATGGATAGTTCTCCTGCGCAAAATTATGTGATTTACCTCAATGTCGTGTGGTTGCCCAAAACCAAATTTACAAGAACAGTCACAAACCAGTTTTTGTATCGATACGAAGTTCTTCGTAGAAAGTGTAGCTACACAAATTTACAAAAGTAGATCAAGCTTTCCGAAAAAATTTTTGTTGTTAAAATTAAAAGTTACACTTTTTTGTGTATGACTTCACTTTTCGTTAATTTGTGTAGTTTCACTTTGAAAGACAAATTTTACGCCGGTGGTTTTAACGACAAATCAAAATCACTAGATAATCCTAAAAAAACTCTCTTCAAGCTCTTTGGGTCACTTCGTGAGACCTGGCAGAGGATCTTTGCGCACGGTAATTTCCCTACTGAATTAAGTACCGCAATTTATGTTTGGTCATCAAAAATTCAATTTACAAATGCGACCAAAAAGCAGTCTAATACCGATGTGAAATTCTTTACAGAATGTGTAGCTACACAAAAAGTGTAAAGAAAAAAGTGTAAACAAAAAAGTGTAGTCACTCAGTTTATTATTCTCAAGAGCCTTCATTGTCGGAAACTTATGACTATTGGCTTTTTGTGAATTTGTGTAGCTCCACTTTTTATGAACAAGTCAAACGTCAGTTGTTTTTTGCAGTATTTTATGTACCAATTGCATGGATCAAATGGATGTTTGCATATGGATAATTCTCCTGCGCAACATTATGTGATTTACCTCAATGTCGTGTGGTTGTCAAAAACCAAATTTACAAAAACAGTCACAAATCAGTTTTTGTATCGATACGAAGTTCTTCATAGAAAGTGTAGCTACACAAATTCACAAAAGTAGTAGCTCAGTTTATTATTTTCAAGAGCTTTAGGATAGGTCAAACTTTCCGAAACATTTTTTGTTGTTAAAATTAAAAGTTACACTTTTTTGTGTATGACTACACTTTTCGTTAATTTGTGTAGTTACACTTTGAGAGAAAAACTTCACACTGGTGGTTTTAACGACAAATCAAAATCACCGATGTGAAATTTTTCACAGAAAGTGTAGCTACACAAAAAGTGTAAACAAAAAAAGTGTAAACAAAAAAGTGTAGTCGCTCAGTTCATTATTCTAAAGATCCTTCACTGTCAGAAACTTAGGACTATTGGGTTTTTATGAATTTGTGTAGCTCCAATTTTTATGAACAAATCACACGTCGGTGGTTTTTGCAGTATATAATGGACCAATTGCATTGGTACAAAAGTTTTCGGAAAAATTTCACAAGCATGACTTCTTTAGAAGTCGTCCGTTTTCTGGTGTAGTCGTCCGTTTTCTGGTAAGAGAAAAATCCCACTTGTTTAGAAGCCTTTTTAAAACTTGTTTGTTGCAGGAAGTACCTAAGCTAATAAATAAATAATGCGTCTTCAGGTCCTCAGTCAACTTGAAATATTTAACGGTTTCCATGATCGTTGGTAAACCGTCTTCACACCCCAATCTCGTTGAATTTTGTACTGTGTGCTAGTGCTACCGCAAAAAGGAAAATTAATATCTTGAGAGCCCAGGGCTAAAATTGATGATTTTATTTCAAAATGTATTTTGATTTGCGTTTCGATTGACGTCTCTAGTCAAATTTAGTCTAGAGTTGAAAAATATTGCGCCAAATTAAATTTTGAAAATTCTATTTTGAATAGAGTTTGAATTATGTAATTTTAAAGTTTTAAATGATCAGAATTTGAATTCATTCAAGTTTATTTCTTTATGAATGAGTCAATAGGCCAAGAATATGTTTTATACTAGCATTTAGTGCATTTAGTATTATTAAGTATTATGACTTTAGATTTTAAAGGATTTTCCATGAAATTGCTGTCATACACTCAGAATTGAGAATTTAAAAAAAAATTGATCAGACATTTTACTTATCAGTCCTCTTAGAATATTTTCCGCGCAAGAAACAAAAGCAAAAATTCCCTCTTCCAATCTTTTGTATTTTTTTTGGATTTTTTAAATTTTTAATTTACAAGGAAATTATTTCGGCCTACACATAGGAACTGAGCCAATTAAATTTAGACGGACGGTTTCTACAAGAATTTTATGCTACGCAGGACCAATTATTTTGTAATTTACTAAATTCTTTTTTAAACATTGTAAATACATATAGTAACAAAACCACACCTGTGATATTGCACACCATAATGCTTGCCGAAACATAAGTGATCAAAGGAAGATATTCCGGCTTTAATTGAGAACATCAACAAAACGTTGCAAGGTTTCAGATTGGCAATGTTTTTCAAAATGTCTTGTCTCAGAATGGTGTTTTAACCAAGAAAACAAACGAATACCATTTTAACGAAATTTCCAGTATAACGAACATTTTCAACTTGTTTGGTTGGCCGAAGGGCGTTTCCTTAATGAAAAATTTCCCTTGTAACAAACTATAAATTCAAATGTACAAATTTATTTAATTTGACACAATATTAGTAGGAAGAATAACGGTCAAATTGATCCTATTTGGTGCTCGAAAAATTTATCCTCGGGTCGAATTCTCCATTTTTATGGTAATCACCCTTAAAGGCAATAAATTAGTACGATTTTTGATTTACCGTGTTAAAAAATTAACTACAGATGTCACCGTTGGTATCAATCAAATTATAAGGGACCAAATTTCCAACCTAGTAAAATTACTAGGATGGACAAAAAATCGAATTTCATAACATAAATCGGACGTCAAACCACCCAAGAGCAGCGAAAAGTAGTTTTTAGGTCTTTGCAACTGTTTTTTTACATTGGAATTTGATTACAATTTGGAGCCTTTTGAGAAATTAAATTTGATATATCAAATTATTTAAGGATATTTCCATTAAGTTAAAATATCGAATCTTAATGATGAGAGAAACCGGCCTTTGTCAGTCGGAACTTGACAAAGTAAATATGCGCGAAAGATGCGGAAGCTCATCAGAAAATGTCACTTAGTCGTTAGTAAGAAGTAATTAGTAGCATCAAGTGTATAAACCGTTTTGGAACAACCGGCCGTAGCATTATCTACAGTGGAGATAGGAGGTCGAATTTTGTAGGTGTAACAATCTACTGTGACAACAAAATGGCGATCCAACTTTGTGAAAAAACGATGTCATTACGTCATTCCTGGTCTAAACTAAAGTTGAATCACCTTTCCAAATTTGTTTGATATATAATGACGCGAATGGTTTAGATGATTTATATATGAATCGCAGTCAATTGAGTGGACCAAAAATCAATGCGTAACAACCAGTTAAATTGTATATCAACATAAAGATTTTGCCCTCCCCATCCTATTCATATTTCCCACTTCAACCAAAAATAACCTATTTTAATCAGCCACAAAGTGACTAAAATGACTCAACAATGGTGCTTGAGAAACGAAAAATTAAAAAAAAAAAATTTCAAGTGGTTACAATTCGATATCGTATATAAAATAAAATTCAAGATTGATGAAGTTTTCTGTATAAATTTTCAAACCAAATAAAAAATAAAAAAAAACGTTTCAACGATTTGTCATTATGTGTAAATTAATTTTTCCAAATACATTAAACCACAATTATCCACTTGACTATGTACTACAACACAAATAAAATATAACCTAGAGGCACACCACAACAACATACAGTGTAAAAAAACACTTTATACCAAACTTAGGTTATGTAACAGATATTTAAAAACATAAAATATGCCAAAATATATTTTATTGACTCTCAATAATATTTACCAACCAAAAACAAAAAAGTAAATAAATTCCAAAATACATAGAACCATTTCACAGAAGGAGAACCTTAAGAAACATAACCAAAAAAAAAAAAAAATTTTTTTTGTATTTTATTTTTAAGTTTCTGGCAAATTTTCAAAATTTGGAAGAAAATATTTATTTTATACGTTTTACAACCGCACAAAATATTTAGTCTAGACAAATACCACAATAGGTCAATCGATTTGGTTGAATTTTACAAATTTTTATTTTTGAAAATCAAACAGAGATTCAAACGATTTTTCTTGTTGTTTATCTATCTTCTAGCTATATAGAGAGATTGGAGAGTTAATATTTACTATTTACAAATTTATAAATTTTAACGTAAGAAACAGAAACAACAACAATTTGATCTTCTTCATCTTACACGTTTTGTAAGTGTAGGTATTTCGTTTTGTCTGTATGCACAATAATATTGTACAAAAAAATTTAAATTCAGTAATTCACACTTACCGGCGGTAACTAAATACCGTCGGTCGGTCGGTCGGTGATATCAAATGTTTATTCGTCTTATATAAAACCTAAGAAATTCCATATTATCCAATTCGTTGAATCAACTTAAAAATTCTTGGTATTTTATATTAAATTCTAGGAATGGTATATGTCTAAACTCTAAAAGTGATCCTTGTTACCAAAAAGCTTTACTACACATACGAACCGAATATGTGTATTAAAAAAAAAAAAAAAAAAATTAAGATAACAAGACGAAAGGGATCGCAATAAGACGAAAAAACAATAGAGCTGTTTATCTTTTCTATTGTCTTGTCTAGTCTCCCGTCTTATATTGTTGTTGTTGTTGTTGAAATCATTACCTTTTTCTTCTAACTTTTTATATTCGGTTTAAACCATGGCACGACCATAATAACCAAACGTCTTAAACAAAAACAAAAAATTTAAGTATTAGACGCCGTATTAATTTTATTTTTATTACACTTTTGAATGTGATTTTGTGTTTTAGTACAAATTAGAAAAAAAAAAAAAAATTAGAATGTCGTAGATAATGTAGAAAAAGATGATAATGAGGCTAAACAGGGAGTTTTGTTTACGTAAAACAAATCAATGTTTTTATTTTTTAGTTATATCATTGCTGGATGTTAATGCAAGGGACATAAACCATTTACTCGATTTATTAAAACTAAGCCAATGCTAATGGTGGATTCAGCGAGAAAAATTTGCTAGCCCGTGATCACGAATTGTTGAGATTTCGTCATCTTTTTTACCCCCTCCAATTTTTTTTCCAATGCGCTACAAAGAAGGGGGTAAAAAAGATGACGAAATTTCAACAATTCGTGACCACGAGCAAGCAAATTTTTCTCGCTGAATCCACCATAAAATACTGAAAAATATTCAAATTAACGATTTTATATGGCGGCGATTTTTTCAGATTTATTTTGTTTAATACTTAGAAGTCAAGGGCTGCTACTCCTGAAATCCTGTAATTTGTATCTTGGGCAAATTTCCTTATAAAGTAACAAATTGTTGAAAATATGTTACTTTATATGCAAATGTCGGAGATTTCGGGAAGCTTAGCTTCCACAAATAACAATTTGAAAAGGTCCTAGCTACCAAACCTTGTATTTAGAAACATTTTACAAACTTTTTAAAGGTTATTAAAAAAAATTCTGGAATTCTGAAATTTGAATTTTGGAATTATAAAAATTTAAAAATTAGAAATAATTAATAATTTTTAATTCCGAATTTGTAATTTTATAATATGAAATTTTAAAATGAGAATCTGAAGGATTTAAAATTTTGAATTTAAAATCTAAAATTTCGAAATTGAAATTCTAAAATTTCCAAAATTTGATAATTTTAAGAATTAATTTTGAAATTTTTTTAAAAATCATTAGAAAATTTTGGGAACCACGCAAATTTGGCTAAACCCAAATAGGTAACAAAGTTTAAAAATTCATTAAAAATTTCAATATATAAAATTTTTGAATCTGCAGAATTGTAAATTTAATAATTTTAAATTTTAAGAATTTATCGAAGTAAAGTTTATGACAAAAGTACCGATGTACATGGTCGAATCAGTTTTGAATGCGTGTTTGGATATGAAAAACCTCTGAGCTCTTCACAATTCCAGAAAATTCATTGGGTGATAGTAAAACAGGTCTAAGTTTTGAAATATTGTAGTTTCACTAAATTTCACTAAATGAATTTTCCGAAATTGTGGAAATCTGATAGATTTGCAATCGTGCACAATAGTGGAGTGGTATTTTGTTTCATAATTTACATATATATTGAAAGCCGCTTCGACCATATCGATGAGATCCGTACAAACTAAGATACAACATTTAATATTGAATTCCACTCAAATTTGTGTCCAAATTTCTTCTTAATTTTTGCAGTGATAGTAAAAATGGTCTAAGTTTTGAAATATTGTAGTTTGGCTAGTATAAGTCGAATCGACATGATCGAAGCAGTTTTGAATACGTATTAAGAATATAAAAATCACCCCACTAGCAAGAGATTTCCAGAATTTCGGTAAATTTATTGAGTGAAACTACAATATTTCAATACTTAAACCATTTTTACTATCACTCAAACAATTTTCCGATACTATGGGAATCTTAGAGATTTCCGATCGTGTGCATGAAAGGGGTGTTTTTTATAATCTATGTGCGTATTGAAAATTGCTTCAACCATATCGATAGGGCCCGACAAACTACGATCCAACATTTAATATTAAATTCCACTCAAATTTCTTTCCATATAAGTTTTCTTTTAGCATTTTGTTTGAGTCGAACTTGTAAAGCTATGATTTTCTGTGAATATTTGTTGAGTGAAAATTGGAATAGTTTTAGGACAAAGTGTATATTTTGTTGTTAGAAGGTGCTTAGTTTTTATGATAACTTTAGGTTTTTCTAATCATTTTGAGTTCTGAGTTTGGATTTTTATAATTTGAAAGTTTGAAACGAGAATCTGTAGAATTTAAAATTAAAAATATTCCAATTTTCACTCAACAAATTTCCAAAGAAAGTAAAAAAATAAAATCAAAAAAAGAAAATTATTCGGAAAAAAATTTGAGTGGATATTAATATTAAATGTTGTATTTTAGTTTATACAGGTACCATCGATATGGTTCAAGCAGTTTTACCTCACTAACGCCAACGAATAAAAATTTCTGAGATTTTCACAATTTCCGAAATTTTATTGAGTGATAGTAAAAACAGTCAATATTTTGATTACATCGATATGTTTAGAGCGGTTTTGAATACGTAAATATATAAGTCAGTAAAACCTCCTCTATAACGCACAATATAGGAAATTTCTAGGCTCGTACAAGTCGCTTCAACATGGTCGCACAGTCACAATTTCGGGAAATTCATTGAGTGAAGTGTAGTGAAACTACATACATTATAATATTTCAAAACTTCGACCATTTTTATTATTACTCAAAGAATTTTTCGAGATTGTCGAAATCTCAAAGGTTTTTAATCGTATGCATTAGTGGGATGGTTTTTATAATTATTCAAAACCGTTTCCAAGGTATCGTGATCGTGTATATTCAAAACCGTCTAATTTTAAATTCCACTCAAATTTTTTTAAAATAATTTTCTATTTTCATTTCTTCTTTGAGTCGAAATTGTAAAGTTTTCATTTTCTGGTAGACCAGTAAAAATTTTGTTGAGTGAAAATTGGAATACGTTTTAGGCTCCATTGTGAATTTTGTTATTTTGGCATAAGCTTCGCTCCGACCAAGAATTTAAATTCTAGAAATTCCAAAATTTGAAAATTTTAAATATAATATATTTTAAAGTTCAATAAAAAATTCTTAACTTCTGGATATCAACCAAATTTATCTAAACCAAAATAAATGGGTTTAGAAGTTTTAAAAATTCATTAAAAGTTTAAATATTTTTTGATAACGTTTGATTTTTGTTATTTTAAAAGTTTATAAATTAGAAATTTTGAATTTTGAATTTTATAATTTGAAAATTTGAAATGAGAATCTGCAGAATTTAAAATTTTTGAATCTTTTAAATCATTAGTATTTACTATTGAAGTTTATGCCAAAATAATATTCCAATTTTCACTAAATAAATTTTCATTTATGAACTAGAAAGTGAAAATTTTTAAATTTCGACTCAGTATAGAAAATTATTTGGAAAAACATTTGAGTGAAATTTAATATTAAATGTTGTATTTTAGTTTGTACGGGTCCCATCGATATGGTCCAAGCAGTTTTAAATACATATTTAGATTAGAAAAGCTAACCCACTAATGCACAACTTCGGAAAATTAATTGAATCCAAAGAATTTTCCGAAATTGTCGAAATCTCAGAGATTTCTACTCGTGTATATTAGTGGAGTAATTTTTCATAGTCCAAAACTAGAAAATTTTTATTTTCTGGTTCACCCGCAAAAAATTATTTTGTTATTTTGGCATTTTAAATTCTAGAAATTTCAAAATTTGAACATTTTAAATTGTTTCAATTTTATAAACTTAACATTTTAAATTCAATAGAAATTTCGTCTAATCTTTGAAATTTTTATTATTTCAGTATTGGAAAATTAAAATTTAGAAATTGGCATATAGAATTTTTAATATTCTGAATCTACATTTAATCATAATCAGAAATTTCTAGTTTAGAATTTTGGCAGCTAGTGTTAATAAAATTTATTAGAAAATTTTAAAAAAATTTTGTCCTGAAAATTTTGAATTTCGAGCCTGGAGCGTCATAAAACCTGTATTGAAATTTAAATTGCACTGTAACACTATAAAATTGGTAAAATATCAGGACTAGTTAGTTGGTCCTCAAGTAAGAGGACGTTTTAGTTGAGCAAACGGTTAAATTTTAAATTTATAATTATGGAATTTGAAATTTAATATATAAAAATTCCAAAATTAACATTCTACAGTTCCAAAAAAATTTCGAATTTCCCAAAAATTTAGGTAACAATTGCAAATGGCAGTTTCTAGACCTATTGCAATGTGAACCGGTAAATTGATTGACTAAGAAGTTGTTGAGCTCGCTCATGAATAGAATGCTCGACGAAAGTGTAAAGGCAGGTACAAAAAGAACGACTGTTAAATAATGTTTGCAGACCTAACCAAAGGCGGATTTTCAATACACATTTTTATGACATTCAAATGACAACATTTCATAAATGACAAATCTCTTAATATAAGTATAGTCGTAGTCCTTCTACATCACGTAGTCATGGTAATGAAAACTTGTCGCATGAGAATAAAATGCCATGGACATCAAGAAGCAAAGCCAGGCGCAAAGCCAGATTACTGACAAAGGGCTATGCACAAAGACTCTGTTCTAATTAACAAAAATGGATTATTCGTCAAAATCGATAGACTTACTGGTACCCTCTTACCTTTTAGTATGATGTCACAAAAAAATTAATTTGTCCAGCTCCAGACGTTGATTACAAGGAGAATAATTAGCAGATTTTGTGAAAATTAACGGTTCTACCGATAAAGAAATTGGCTATTTCAATAAAACTACAAAACTACATTTTATCGAACTTCAAGATTGAATTAGTTTTCATAATTTTCGAAATTTACAGAAATCGTAAAAAGTCAAATAATTTGAAAATTCAACGTACACTTAGTTAGATTAAAGAGATTTCCATCAACAAAATAACACTCAGATAAATTTAGAAACGTGAACCTTGGAGAACCATAGACATCAGGCCTATGTCGGAATAGTAAACCTTCTTCAAACCGGGCCTAATCGCAACTTCCATTCTAAAAGACGGAGGAAATGCTAAAAGACGCATAATGTAATCGCAGCAAAATTACAATGGAGGACTAGGAAACTGTCACTTTTGCCATTTAATTGAGTACACATTTTATGTGGCAAATCAAACCCAATTTAATTCCAAAAAGTAAATATTAAGCTTAGTTAATCGAAGCAGTATTTTATTGACTACTGTCAGGCGTTAACTTACTAGTGGGATTCCCCCGATTTCAAAATAAATTTTCATCATCATGTTATATTGAGAATAATCTAAACAATTCTTAGATCATTTGAGATTTTGTGAAATATATGAGATTTGTCGTGCTTCTGTTGGCTAGCTTTGAGTGAATATTCAATATACTTCAAGATTTTCGAAATGTTCGAGACCGAGGTTATTTTATAAATTATTCGAAATTTTTGCGAGATTAGTCGATAATTTCGAGATTATTACTCAAGATAGTTCTCGAAGTTTTAAAGTTTTTAGAAATTAGAAGGATGAAGATATGCTAGCTGAGTTTAGCAGGAGTTAATTTCGAGGTTTTCGAGATATTTTGAGATTATTCGAGATTTTTTATATATCTACGTAGCTTAAGACTTTTGATTTATATTTGTTGCAGATTATTGGAGAATTTTGATACATTCGAGATTATATTTAGGGGACTATTCGAAATTATTTGATATTTTGAGATTATTGGAAATTTTATAGACTTTTCGAGAATATTCGAGATTCTTCGCGTGGCTTTGATTTGCACATTTTTTTTTGGTGGATTTCCGAAGCGTTTTAGAGGTTATTCGAGATTATGCGAGATTTAGAGGGTTTTTCGAGATTATTCAAGAGAGTTGGAAATGTTTCGGAGTTTTCGAGTCTTCCGATCGTAGCTCTTTTCAGAAAAACGAAATAATGCTGTTTTGCTTAGCAATGAATTAAGCTACTTATTGAAGATTATTCGAGATTACTTGATATATGATTTGTCCCGACATATTATTTGAAAACGGCGATATTTAAGATTATTCAAGATTTTCGAAACTTGCAAGATTTTTGAAATTATAATGATGTATAATCGGCTCGTTATGCTTAGCATTTAGTTAAGTGTAGCGTCCGTTTTTGTTGGCTTCGAAATTGGTCGAACTAATTAAGCAAACCTGCCGCCAATTGAATCAACTATTATATGTTCCAAAACCTATTATTATAGGTACAAACCATCGTAATCGGAGCACATAAGCAGATTTTCAGAAAAATTGAATTTTCTGTGAAATTGGTCAAACTAATTGAGCAAACCTGGCGCCTGTTAGATCAACTATTCTAGATTTTTTCGGATTTGCTTGAATTTGACTTTTGATTTGACAGTTTAAAGGAGATTTGATTTTATGTTTATTTTTGATGGAGGTTTTTACTTCGAGATTATTCGAGAATTTTGGCATTAACTTAAGCATATCATTGAGTGGTTCAAAGATAACTACAGATTTTTTTAAAATTTTCAAAATTATTTGAAATTGTGAAGAGTTTGAAAGATTCTCTGTTTTATTCGAATCGTAGCATTAAATTAAGAGTTGTTGAGCTTATTGGTTATTTTGAAAATCTTCAAGCTAATTTTTCAGTTTTGCTCGAGATTTTGTGGATTTTCGAGGTTACAATCGATAATTTTGAGGTTATTTCAGAATATTTTTCACCAAGACTAACAAATTTTCGCCCAAGCCAAAAGCAAAACTCTACGAATTGCCAAAGTATAAAAACCATTTCCTGACCTATATACAAATTTCTAAACACACGGGTTGTTTTAAATTCTTCGTTATCACTAAATTAAATACCAAATCCAAAAATACTATAACCTTCTAAAAAAAAGCAAAAAAAAAAAACATTTTGCTGTTCCTAAATACACAATGGGCGCCATATTTACCAAACTAACATGTGTAATTATTTTTCAATTGTTTGTTTTGAAAACGTAAAAAACGATTTACCCGCGGTACTCCTATATACTTTCTATTAAAACTTACATATGCAGTTTTTGTCAAGATTTTCGGCAAATTGCCTAGATTCAAAGTTATCAGCTTGTTGTCTTGATACGGAAAGAACATAGACCGCTCCAACTATTACAGTTACGATAATTTTTTTTTTTTTGGCGTATTGTTGTTGTCCCTAATCATTGTACATAATTTTATTTTGAAACGTTAATAATTATTTGTGATAAGAACGATATGATACACCTAAGTCATTGAATATTATTGTTGTGTATGTGCGCGGCTGGGCTATTTATAATATTCGCTGTAATATATACCGCCCGTTATAGCTAATAAAAACAGAAAAAAAAAATCAAAAACCTGTCTTCACATAAGATTGACCGTATTTTTTTGCAATTTAGTCATTTGAATAATGTGCTGCGGTCTTCTTCATTGACTTGGAAATGAGCCTTACAAAACAAATCTGTATGCGATCATAAAATCAACCGAATTGTGTCGGTAATATTTTATTGGGTTGTTTATTCTGTTTTTGGTTTGGGAATCGAGTGATTCCGCGCACTTATCATACTTTATTGAATATATTTAGGTCAGTGGTTCATAACCGGTGTTCTGCCAAAACGATCATTATTTAAACGACTATTAAATTACGGTCTATTTTAATTTAAATGGTGTGCACTATTTATTTAAAAAAAAAGCTTAAGAAACACTGATTTGTGCGAGGTACCCAAAAACGACTGAAATCCAATCAAAAATCAAATTTATTTAAATTTTATTCAATTTGGGTAAGAGGTGTGAATTATTAACTAACATAATAAAACTAAAAAAAAAAAAAAAAATAAAAAATAAAAATTAAAAATTAGAATTTAATTTGAGAGAATTTGTATTTTTCGGTCGTCCGTTCGTTCGTTCGATCTACAAAACCTAACAATACAACAACAAAAAAAAATTAGTTAACTTTTTTTAAAAACCGCCAAGAGAAACAACATACATGTACGTATAAAATATTCAATTTGGTGGTTGCTGATGTTTTTTGTTGTTGCGGTTGCTGCTTAGCTTTGGTTCTCTTCAAAGATTTTTATTATTAATAAAATACCGACCTGATTTTTTTTTTTTTTTTTTTAATTTTATTCCGCGGTATCACAAGACAGTAAAAAGGAACTTTATTTTATGTTTTTTATTTATATAACAAAAAAACAACAACAAAATACAATAAATTTTATTATGGTCCCAATGTTGGATGGGGTTGTTTTGCATTTCATACACGAAATTATTTATTTATGAAGTGTGTGAATAGAAAAATTTCGAGCACACGCATTTGGCATTCACCATATGAATCGCGGGTTAACGGCGGCTATATTGTACCAATAAAATATTTTACAAAATTTTATAAGATTTTGTTTATCTTAATTTTATTGAGATTTTTAATGATAACTGTTTTTATTTGATGACAACACACTCATATTAACATTATGATTAATTGTACGAGTATCAATAATGTTACGCAAATACGAAGTTGAAGAATATAAGTACAATGTAATAAAAAAAAAACCGGCCCCGCGGCTGCCTCGATTTGATGCATATTTTAATTCAACTGTTTTTTTAGTTTCTTCGATGGTATGTTTATTTAAAGCATCTCTATATATACCAACCTACAGTACAGTTTGCGGTGATTGATTTATGGATGACGTTGGAAAGTTCAAAAGAATATTTTAATTATGGCAATTAGCATAAACTACTACCAATCGTATAAAAGTTGTGTCCCGGAATACATGGGGGGTACAAATTGCTGTTTAGTGGCGGTTTGTTGTTGATATATACAAATGCCGGAAAGTGATAGACGATTAAGATCATTCAAATTTTTGCTTTTTCTGATTAATTTGTTTGGAAATTAGTTAAACCTTAAGCCAGAGCCTCTTTTAAACATTAAATTTTAGTAATTTTTGAAACATAAATTTTTAGAAATTCACGGGTTAAACAAAAATTTAAAATTGCAATAACCTAATGTTTCTGTATATGTCAAGAATTTTAAAAAAAATTAAGAAATTCAAATCTTTTTAAGAGTGAAAAATTAAAACATAACGAGAAAATTTTAAATAATTAAACAGTTTAAGATCACTAGAAATTTAAAAATTTTAAGAATTTCAGAAATTTCAATCGATTTTAAATTTTTGAAATTTTAAAATTTCCAAGAATCTTACACTGTTTAATTGTTCAGAATTTTCAATTTTAACAAATAAAAAGAATTTTAAAAATTGTATAGTTTCAATTCCGAAAAATTTTAGCAACCCTTCCTAAATTTTCTAAAATTTACAAACCTAAAAGTGGTCCAAGCAAAATTTGGATAATTTTAAGAATTTACATTTCAAGTAATTTGAAAATTAAAAAAATTAGGAATTGATTAATTTTAAAATTTAAGAATATTAAGTTGTTTAAAATTTTGAAAAAAACAAATTTTAATTTTTTTGAGTATTCCAAATATTTCAAAATTTTTAGAATTTGAAAAGCTTTTTATGTGTTTTTATTTATGAAATTTTCTAAAGTTCTAAAATTCAAAATTTAAAAATTACCCACACCAGCATTGCAGTTAATCTCACAAAATTAAAAATTTCCTTTATGTTCCAAAAAAAAAATTAGGAATTTCAAAAATTTAACAGTATTTAAATATTTCAAATTTTAGGAAGTTTTATAATTTTAAGGTAACAAATATATTAAGAGTTTATCATTTCAGATTTCTCACCTAACAAATTTAAATAATTTTGACAAACTTTAAGAAAAAGATGTTTCCTAAATTTTTTAAAAATAAAAAATAAAATTTCAGTAAAAACATAAAATTTCAGTAATTTTTAAAATTAAAATTTTACGAAATATAAGAATTTAAAGAAAACATGAATTCATTTATTTAATTCTAGGATTTAATAATTTTAAAACAACGATTCCTAGTAATTTTGAAAATTTTAATTATATTAAATTTGTTTTAAGAATTGCAGGAGTGTCACTGTATTAAATCAAAATTTGGGAGCTCCAATAAATTTCATATATTTTTAAAAAAATACGCAGATAATTACAATTTAAATAATATACATTTCATGAAATTAAAGAGTAAAAAAAAATCCAAATTTAATTAATATCAAAATTATGAAATTTAAGAATTTCGAAAAATTTCAAGTTTCATTTGTTTTTTGAAATATTTCAAATTTGTTTTTATTTATTCAGGGGTTTCAAAAAAATTCTAGAAATTCAAGGTATGAGGTTCCCAATAATTTAGATATTTAGAATTTCCAAGAGACCTAAAGTATTCCGAATTTTAAGAATTTAGATAATTATATAATACAAAATTAAAGAGTTTAATAATTATAGAATTTTAAATTTTTCAAGGTATGAAAAAATTTGCAGAATAACGAAAAATTTATAAGAACAATCCCCAAATTTTGAGAAATTTTTCTATTTTTCAAAGTACCTACTAATTTAAGTTTCCTAAATTTTTATAAATTCAAAATTTAAAAATCAGCTACATAGTCATTTCTAGAACCCTTATTTCTTTGGAATTTTACATTTTTAAATGTCCTTTAAATGGTTTAATAAAATCTTAATTTCTTAAATTTTTTGAAGTTGTTAAAATTTTTGAACTATTCAATCTCATAAAACATAAAAAGCATTTTAGCAAATTCCCAAATTTTAGGAATTAAATTTTTTAAAACATCAAAGTTTTCAATTTCTAAAAAACTAAGGAATTTCAAAATTATTAAAGATATAGGAAGCTACATAATTTTAGGGACAAGTATAATAAAAAATATAAAGTTTCACATTTTTGAAAATTTATTTGACAAATTTAAAAAATTTTAAAAGCCAAAGAATTTTCTTAATTTAAAAAAATAATAAATTTGTAGAATATCCTATACATAATCGGAATTTCATTATTTTAAAGGAAAATTAAAAAAATATGGATTAAGAATTGTGGAGCATTAACAGATTAAAAGATTCAAGAATTTGAACAATAACAACAAAATTAGGGAAATAATTTTTTACGATTGAAAATTAATTAAATTTAAGATTTAACATTTCAAATTTTTTTAAAAGTTTACACAAATTTCGAACTTCATACAAATTTCAAAAATACCCACATAATTTTAAGAATACACAAATTTGAAGCAACTACTTAGAGTTAAAGCTTCAAACAATTTCAAGAAATTTAATTAGTTAGTGTAAAAGCCAACAATTTTACAAAATTTCAAATTTTACAAAGTTGAAGACTTGAATATCGAGAAACTTCCTAAATTTTTAAAAATACTAGTAAAGTATAAAAAGTCAGAATTACAAAAATAGGTTTAGAACCAGCAAAAGAAGAGATATGTTAAGAATTTTCAAACTAAAATTTTAACGAAATTTTCTAAATTTTGAAAAAATTAAAAAATTTAAAAAATTGAATTTCACAATTTTATCAGTTTGACTGACTTAATTAATTGTACGATTATATTTTGGCAAGAAATGTTCAAATGAATTTCCGAAAAAATTAGAGATTGAAAGAATGAATGCCCAGTTAATCAGAATTTTAATAATTTTGAGAGTATAAAATTGAAGAATAGCTTAAGAATTTAACTTATTTTAGGAACGCTAAAATTTTAAGTAGATTATAATTTATAGAATTTCGAAAAAAAAAATCCAGTTTTTTTTTAAACTTCAGGAGCCGATATTGCAAATTTCAAGAATTTGAAATGAATTTCTAAGAGGTAATTGTTGTTTTTTTTAACAGTTTGAGGTTCTACAAAATTTCGGAGTTTTACAGTTTTAAAGAAATTTCAGGAACCTCAAGAAATTTCATAAAATTTAAAAAATTCATAAACGTAAAGAAAATGTATTCACAAAAGAAGAATTTCAGTCAATTTAAGACTAAATACGAATTTAATTAGTATTACGGTTAACTTGAAATGCTAAGAAGTTTACTAATTTAGAAATGTTTACAAGATTGAAGTTTAAAAAAATTGAATAAATTCATAAAAATTAAGGGACCAATTGAAAAAAGAGTTAAGTTCAAAAAAATGTATGATCTTCAAGAATTTCAGAGATAAAAATTTTCGTGATTTAGGTACCAGGATTTAGATATCAAGACGTAATAATTTTATATTTTAAAGTTTCCCGGAAATTAGAGTGAATTCCCAGAAAATTGGGATTTCAATAATTTAAAGAAAAAGAATGTCCCGAAAATTAGGATTTTAAAAATTTTAAAATTTCGAAAAATTCCAAGTTTTATTTTTTTTAAAGTATTTAACAGTTTGGGGTTCGTAGAAGTTTACAAATTTAGTATTTTGAAGAGGCTTATTAATTAGTAATTTAAATATGGAAGACAATTTTATATACCAAGAATTTTAAGAATTTTAGCGTTTGCACTTTTCCAAGACCCTAACAAAATTATGGAATTTCGACATTATATTTAAAAATTAATTAATTTAAGGAATAGGATTAAACATAGAAATTCCAAGCACGCCCAGATAATCAGAACTTCAATAATTTTAAGATTATAATATTGAAGATGTTTAGGAATTTAATTAATTTTAAAGTTGTTATAAGTACATTCAAATTTTTAATGTACTTATAACAACTTTAAGTATATTAAAATTTTTAGAATTTCGACAAATTTACAAATTTTAATTTTCTAAAATGTTTTAACTTCACAGAAATTCAATGTTAGTGTTTATTTACTATTTCATCGAAAAGGCCTGATTGATAATGAAAAAAATGTACGATTCTAATTAAAAATAAAATATCCTAAATTTTCACATTTTAACAAAAAATTCAAATACCGAATTTCAGGAATTGGTTCATTTAACAGAAAATGTCACAGCCTAGCAAAGATGATATTTGAGCTTGTGCATTAATTCTTAAGTGAAGGGACATTTATCGTAAAAGTATCTTAAAAGTTATTGATAATGTTTCTAGGACGATTGAAAGAGGTTTGTGTTTCCATTTCCAGATTACGAATGCCATAAACAGAACTACGAGTACAACGAAAAATTTTCAAATTTTCTGAATTGGTGGGGAAAAAATTTAAATTTAATACTTTTTAAATTCGGAAATTTCCTAATCCTTTATCAAAAATATCAAATACATCGATCCAACCTCCACAGTTATTAAAAATTATAAAATAACATAAAAATAGCAAATTTTTAATAGTATTTAATCTAGCTTGGATCTTTTTAATATTCTGAAGTTTATTTTGTCAAATTTCGATGGAAAATTGACAAATCGCTTATTAAAAATTTCAAATTTCGGAGACGATATTTTTACGAAATCGAAAAATTCAAATTCTAAACATAATCTTTTAATTGGAGATCACGATTAACTCAATATTTAAGTCGGTGAAGTTAGCCCGAAAAAATATCAGCCCGAATTTTTGGTTCGTTTCTCGGATAAAATGAAGCTATCCCGAAAAAGTGTAAATTTTTTGTAAAAAGTGTAGGCTCATCCCGAAAAAAATATTATAATTAAAATTGGGAGGATAGGCCATGATGATAGGAGGTAGTCAGCATACCACGGTCAAATCATGGAAATAAACATATGATTTTTAAAAATTTGTGTTGTTATAGCGCATGTGATATGGAGAAACCTTAAATTATAAACATCGAATACTAGTTGAAACTTAAATTCTGTGTGGCGATACTAAAGATAAATATCACTAAAGGTGTATACCCTCAGATAGGTCTTGGATATGCTAAGAAACCATGAATAGTCCATATCCATATCATGGAGATAAGACATATAATTTTCGGTAAACGTAATACACATTTTCGTACTACGAAAGCACTGCGTCCAGTTGAAACTTGAATTCTCGGTGGCGATACTGGAGATAAATACCACTAACGGTGTATATCCGCAGATAGGTCTTGGATATGCTAAGGAACTATGAATATGCATATCCATATCATGGAGATAAGACATATAATTGTCTATACACATAATACGCCTTTTCGTACACTGCATCGAGTTGAAACTTAAATTCTCTGTGGCGATACTAGAGATAAATACCACTAACGGTATATACCACCAGATAGGTGTTGGATATGCTGATATGGATGGCCTATTCATAGTTCTGATGATATGGATATGGCTTATTCACGGTTCCTTAGCATATCCAAGACCTATCTGGGGGTAAACACCGTTAGTGTCACATATCTTTAGTATCGCCACACAGAATTTAAGCTTCAACTAGTATTCGATGTTTATAATTTAAGGTTTCTCCATATCACATGCGCTATAACAACACAAATTTTTAAAAATGATATGTTTATTTCCATGATTTGACCGTGGGATGCTGACTACCTCTTAGCAATCATCATGCCCTATCCTCCCAATTTTAATTATAATATTTTTTTCGGGATGAGCCTACACTTTTTACAAAAAATTTACACTTTTTCGGGATAGCTACATTTTATCCGAGAAACGAACCAAAAATTCGGGCTGATATTTCGGGCTAACTTCACCGACTACAATATTTTATATTTTAGTGTATGCCAGAATTTAAATTTTAGTCGAAATTGTGAAAATTTCTCGTCATCTGGAAGAAAAAAATATTTCGGAAAAATGAACCGAAATTAAAGTTGGAATAATAAAGGCGTCATAGCTATTTTTTTTTTGTTTAATTCGAATTTCGAAGTGGAAGTAAGACGTCAAAATTTTTAAAATTTCAGAAATTCGGATTAGAATTCTACATTGAAATTTAATTTTTCATTATTGGTACAAACATATTATGCCAAATATTCATTGTGCTAAGGGTTCTAAAATTCTAAAAATCAGCAAAATTTCTAAATTTAAAAATTCTAAAAATTTAACATTTTAGAAATTTCCAATTTTTTTCCAGCATTTTTAGAAATTTTAATAAATCTCTAGGACTAATCATTCAAAGTGTTTTTAAGGTCAACATTTCAATATTTTTGAAAATTTCAAAATAAGCGATATCCCAAAATTTGAAACCTTAAACATATATAAGTACACATACAATGCTAAATATTAAAAAAAATTAACTATTTTTTTCACTAATTAAAATTTGGTAGATTGATATATTTCCAACATTCCACTGTATCAATTTAAAAATTTAGTAAAATTCGAACTTTTAACGTCTCGCTCCCTTACGAATTTTGAAATTTTAATATTAAAAAAAAAAAACAAAAAATTAAATTTCTTAAAAAATTTCTTAAATTTTAAATTTGAATTGTAGAAATTTTGGGATTAAAATTATGAGAACTGAAAAATTGTTATGTTTCTTAACTCACAAAAATCGAACACTTTTTTCACTATATAGTTAAATATAGCGGTATACGCATGTGAAACAGCTCTTGTAAACAAATATTCTAATAAATTTAAATGTATCCAAATTTTTTTAAATTCCTTTAAGATTAAATATTGCCAAACTTGTCCAACCGAATACTTTGAATTTTGAATTTCGAGAGTCTCAATTAATTAAAATTTTTATGTTACAAAACGAAAATAAATCTTCAACATTTTGTACACTTAATTTACCGAGAGTTAGAGGTAAACTTGTTTTAATTAGTAAAAAAGTATTCAAATTTCGTAATCAAAGTTGTTACAAAATCAAAACTTTTAATGAACTGAACAAATGGTAGATTTTGCATTGCCACAGGCTTTCCCGTTGGAAGGCTGGTTAAAATGAATTTGTCGGAATTTGATAGATGTGAATTTACTCAAATTATTAAATAATCTGAAATACCTGTTTCCAGGTAGCTAATAGGTGAATTACAGATTTTAAAAGACTAGATTTCAGAGTTACACAAAATTAACAAACGTCTAAAAAATATTTGTGTAGAAAATACGTCTTAAATAGAAGAACGGAATTTAGTTTTAAATAAACAAAATTGTCGGTCGGTTTTTTTCCTTTTATTGATAATTATTTTGCGTCTTCTACATATTTACATTCTTACGGATTTTTTCTTAAAGAAAATTGTAAGTGTGAAGTTCACATTGTTCAGTAATACATTATATACAAGCACACAATATATAAGATGTTATAGTTTCCTCGCGGACGTTTATCTATAAAAAAAAAGTTCGCTAGACTAAAACAAAAAAAATTTACTGGAAATTTGCATATGTTTATATAAACCGTATACAAGAACAGAATCATCTTTTCGTATAATCCCATAACAAAAACATAATTTTTTATTTTTATTTTTATTTTTTAATTAATTATTTAAGAAAATAAAAAATGTTGTTTTATTTCTTTATTTTTTTTTTTGTGTTTTGTTTTTTATTGTATTTTATGGTATAATTTACGAGGCAAAAGTACAAGTGTCGGTCTAGTCAATTAGATGAAAACAAAAAAAAAAAAAAAAAAAAAAACGAAACAAAATACAAGGCATCTTAAGGAAAGCTCACGTCGACGTTATATACACATATACGAAAAAATAAATAAACTAAGAAGAAGAAGAATTTGGTTTCTTTCTCAGATACAGATTATAAAGTTTTTTTTTTATACATTTTCGTCTTAAGGTTATTGAAGTCACATTAAAAAGAAAAAAAAAAATTCTAAAATATTGATCGGTTTTCTTCTCGATTGAATCGGCGATCATCCATTACACAATATACATATATGTATATGTATATGTTTACAAATCAAAAGAAGAAATACGTTAAGTGCTAGGTTATAAAAATTCTTTGGCAATTAGCTATAAAGGAAGTGTCAGGCGCCTCATAAAATTCAGTGTCTCATCATATTTCTTCTTTACTTTCTGACTTTCTGACTAATATACAATTCCAATTACCGACACCCATTTATATATAAGGCTTCTTTGAATCTACGTACACATAGTGTATACCGTATATACCTGTTGTAACTTTAAACATTTAAAATGAAAAAAAATTAAATCAAACATTCTTTAACGTTACCTACGTTCTTATGTGTATACGCGTATATTTCTAACCGAATAGTTTCTTTAAGTAATAACAACAATTTAGCGTTGCGCTAAAATTTAAAATACACAAAACAAAAAACAAAACTAATAAATTGTTTATAAAATATTTACATGTACAGTAAGACCACAAACAAAAATCTCATACCCATTTGATCTTTTCATTTTTTTGGTGTCGCCCCGCAACATTATGTCAAAATAAATTAATCAAATAATTTAATTTATTTTTTATTGTTTTTGTTCGGTTCTAACTTAATTACAATGATTTATACATGCGATTTTCTTGTTGGTTTAATTTCGCGGACCGATACACAAATACCATAAAAAAAAAAATTACGCGACCGGAAGTTTAAATTAAGATGTGACGTAATGTCATCTCATTTTTTTAATGTCACTAAAATTGTCTCACCTTCTTTTTTTTTTTTGTATAATACCGCTCCGTTTTTTTTTGATCAGATTTAGTTTGGCGCCTAAATATAAAATCGATTTTATATAAGACAGAACTCGTAAAACGATATTTTCATATATGAGATCCGACAAACGTTGGATCGTATATTGTGTAGATAGAGGTAATAAAAATTATCTTATTATGGTTTGATAAGAAATTTAATGTTGACGAAAAAATAAAAACAAAAAAAAGGGTTTGTCCGATATTAATACTGGACGACAAAAATCCCATCAAATGTCCTTTTTATTGTTATAATGTAAGTGTCATGTGAAAGAAATCGATTTTTTATGTGGGTAGTGTGGGTGAAAGAACTTCTAGATCAATTAAATCCGGTTACGATCACAATTTGATTTTTAAGTATTCTGATCAACTGATTAAAAAATTGTTAACAATTGATGCTTATAACTTGGAACGTAATTTACAAAAACTTAAATGTTTCCAAATTTGTTATGCAAAAATTTAGTCATATCAATCAAGCTAGGCAAATCATAACAACTTAAGTAAAAGGCATATAATATTAGGCTTAATTCATTAGTCTAACTTAAAAAAATGAAGCTTGAGCCTTAATTTAAGCGATATAAGTTTTAGACGGTTAATTAGCCTAAGCTAATTAAAATTGTATTATGAACGAGTTTAGCAAAATCGGACATATTAAACCGCAGTTTGGCGTGTTATGCATAAACATATAGGAAGAAGGCATGAATTGCATTCTGAAAAGGCCTTTTTTTAGCAAAGTGTCTCGGTAAAGAAGGAGTTATGAAATTAGTTTTAGCTAAACTATATCCATACCTTCGAACTTTTATTAGTAATTTACACTGCCTTAGGGAGAAGGAAACAGGAATTTCATCCCGAAAAAGTTTTTTTTTTATAAACTGGTTTCATTTGGTAATTATTTGAATTTTTTATTTGAATTAAGTCACAGTTAATAGAAATTAATTATAAAAAACGGAACCACAACTTATTTTATTAGTAATTTACATTACTTTAAAGCATGTTATGCATAAACATACGACAAGGAAGCATGAATTTCATCGCGAAATGGCTTTTTTCAAAGTTTTTGTTTCGGTTATGAAGGAGTTATGAAATTCATTCTAACTTAAGTATCCATAGTTTCAAACAAGAGTGATAAAAATGGCTTGAACTAAATTTTTTGTGAGTTAAGCTAGAATGCGGGGATTCGGCTATAATTTTCTAAACTTTTAAAAACATATTTCTAGCTTTAGTCATTCAATAGAACTTAATTATAAAATACGGAATCCTAACTTATTTTATTAGTAATTTACATTACCTTAGCAAGAATTTCCTCGCGAAAAGGCTTTTTTTACAAAGTGTATGTCTCGTTTATGAAGGAGGTTTGAAATTCGTTGTTACTTCAAATAAGAGTGATAAAACTGGTTTTAACAAAAGTATATTGTGGGGGTTCGGTTGTAATTTTCTGAATTTTTAAAAATTATTTTTAGCTAAATGGAACTTAATTATAAAACACGGAACCCCAATTTATTTTATTAGTAATTTAAACTACCTTAGGGCAAGCTATACATAAACATATAGAAAGAAAGCGTACATTTTATTCCGAAAAGGCTTTTTTTAACGAAGTATTTGACTCGGTTATGAAGGAGTTATGAAATTAGTTTTAGCTTAAGTATCCCTAGTTTCAAACAAGAGTGACAAAAATCGCTTAAACCAAATTTTTTATGACTAAAGCTAGATTGTGGGGATTCGGCAATAATATCCTGAATTAAAAAAAAAATATTTCTCGCTTTAGTCATTCAATAGAACTTAATTATAAAATACGGAACCGAACCGTAACTTATTTTATTAGTAATTTACACTACCTTAACAGGACTATAATCGCAAAAAGGCTTTTTTTAATAATTTTTGTGTCTCGGCTAAAATTGAAGGTAATTTTAATTCCATCCAGGAAAAAATATTCAAAACTTTAATCAGAACGGGTTTCCCGAAAATTTTTTATAGAAAAACCCATTCAGATTTGATCGCATTTTAGTAAACTAATTATTTATTGGTAGATCCGTTGATTTATAGTTATTAAACTCTTAATAGTTCAAATATCAATTTCTATCTATCTCAAATTGTCTAAGGTTAAAATGTCGGATACAATATGCCATTTTGGGCAGATATCTTTGAGGTCGGCACAACAAATTTCGAAAATGGTCGTGTTTCATTCTAAAGTCCCGTGATTTTTTAATGAGGCTCGACTTTTAAACTATCAAAGTGTTAGGAAGACATCTCTGAGATCGAAACAAGGTACATAGAAATTGAGATTTGAACTATCAATAAATAATTAGTTTACTAATATAAGGTCAAATCTGAATCGTTTTTTCTACAAATATTTTTCAGGGTGAATACCGTTTTAATTAGAGTTTTGAATTAATTTTTTTCTGAATCGAGTTAAATTTTTTTAAATTTTAGCCGAAAAACATATTTTGAAAAAAAAGCCTTTTCAAGATGAACATTTCATGATAACTTCTCTTATGCATAAGCCCAAAAAATGTGCTTTTAATTTAAGATAGATTTATCTTACAAAACTGAGGGATTGTTCAACCTAAAGCCCCTAAAATTTTCAAAGTAATAACCAAAGTGATCACTTAACTTTTAAATTTACGAATTTTCCTGATCCATTAGGATAATGAAATAAGCAAAATTGAAGTATGTATTTGTGCCTGATTTTTTGTCAATTCACGTTTGTTTCTTATTTTTAGAATCATTTTTAGAATCTCCCCTGTTTAACGATTCCAATCTTGCGATTTAGGAAAACCCCAAAAAATACTATGCATCACTAAACCAGCCGATAAAATCATACTTTCACCTTTTACTCTTTCAGATTAAGATTATTCTAATTAAATTTAGTACATATTAGTACAATTTAGTACGTAATTATAATATTTACCACACTTACAAAAGTTATTTTTTAAGTGCAAAATTTATTAATTGAAATGTAATTGTGTGTACTAAAAACTTTAAGTGCTAAATATGTACTAATTTTATATAAATTAATCTTAATTTAAAACTCAGTAAGATTTTTTTTAGCACAAAATTACACAAGTTTAAAATCAATATTTCAGAACATTACCTCTGTCGAATATTTTGCGCTACCTCTGCCAGAAAAATTATTTAGTACAAATCTAGGTACAATGTGTTTAATACAATCCTTTGCTGTACATACAATTTTCTTGTGATAGTGCGCTTTAAAAATGTTTTAGTACAAATATTATTTAGTATAGATCGTGTTTAGCATTTGTACGATTTGTTCGAGACTAGAAGCAGTCGTTCAAATAGATGACATATTCCCTTCCAAAACAGATAGAAATATGGAAGCTTTGTCAAATAGAACAGCTCTTACGATTTAAATAAAATAAAACAAAGAATAAATTGCAGAGCTTTATTCCATTTTTTAAAATTGACATGTTGAACTTTTAAAAGAAATCTTTAGGAATTTTTGCTTTGACCAAGTCTTTCCTTCTGATCTTGGTAGAAGTCTTTTTTCGCAAGTACTGAATGACAAGACATACTCTCGTACAATGACTAATAAAAACAAACCGCAAACCACCTATATCATTACATCCAACAAAAATGCGATAATAAACTTTAAAGTTAATTAAATTCTCTATAAAACAGTCTGAAGACCCACCAAGACGAAAATTTTTATATTGTACGCGCCATATCTATCACAAAGCAATTTCAGTAGTGTTTATAAACTCGTATGTAAATAAAATACCTCGCGCCCGACTCTCATGGGATCTCATCTCAAAAATAAAAAATGAAACCTTTTGGTCACACAATAAAAAAAAAAAATAAATACAAAAATTTAATGTCGGTTACCGTAAAATCTTAAGATATAAGATCCGTGCGCAACAAAGTACAAAAAAAACAGAAAAAAACGAAACAATTTTCAAAGTGGACCGAAATCTCCGCACAAAGAAATAAATTTTGTCGAGTAAAATCATTATCACACTTATATGCAAATGATCTAGTTTTTGTTGTTATTGTCGTCGTCGTCGTACATAACAAAAAAAAAAAATCAAATCGAATTCTTAAGACGAATAATGAAACACAAAGATGATATGATAATAATGATCATGGATGCGGTACATAAAAAAATTGTATATCTGTGTACACACAGCGTTCACAATAAAAGGATATACAAAAACAACAAAATCAATAAAAAGGCGTGCCTCATGTATACACACAATACAAAGTGGAAAAATTAAACTTTTTCCAGTCTTATTTTCAAGTCTCCCCCTAAAAAAACAAAAAATCGGAAAATTTGGGGTAAAAAACTATAACAAAAAAAAAATGTTGACAATATTTAGAGCTTTTTGTTTGAAAAACAAAATATTGCATTTTCATATTTTCCTTACCACAAAAAAAAGGAAAGTCGCCTCCCACCCTCTTTTGCACAAGGTACAATACAATTTTTTTTTTTTGTTTTTCGATTTTTGTTTGGAAAATGAATTATTCAATTATAATAATGGCGTCGGTCGGTTTCGCATACATACACAATGTATAAATTGGAAAAAGCAACAGAATAAAGCTCACATACAAACATATAGACGCGCACAAAAAAAGGTTTTTCCTGTAGATTTTTCTTTAAATTTTTTCGTTTTTTTTGATGACATACATTGTTTATAATATTTGTTGGTCAAATGAAATGAAAAATCGATCCTAAACTTTTTTTTGTTTTTGTTTTATTGTTATTGTGTTATCTAACTTCCGGTTTCCCGCAACTTTATATACACTGTTGTTGTATTTTGTTGATTAATTGTGTTTGTGTATGGCAAAAACGAATTTTTTTTTTTTTGGGGGAGACTTATGTACTTGAATTAGGGTTGTTTAAGATTTATTTTATTCTAAGTGGAATATTAATTTATTGTAAGGCATTTTTCTTTGTGGTTTTGATTTATTACTAGGATGCGTGAAGGATATGTATAGAAATAAATATGTGAATATTCGTCGAAAATGTTGTCTGTGTACTTCCAAAAAAAAAAAAAAAAATGTGTGATTTGAAGCGAGAATTTTTATTATTTTTCGTTTGACGTCATTATGGTGTGCTCGTTGGGTTTGTTTCTTTAGGTAGGTGCTAAAACAATGAAAGGTGCTACTTTTGTAAGAAACTTTTGTAAAGTTTAAGTTTTGGTTGAGCAAAATGTTTTACCTACATTTTACATACATTGCCACGATATTCTTTTGTTTTGAAGACCGAAGGCTATCGTTTTTATCCGCAGATGATGATGAAAGGTAAAATGCTTAGCAGCTTAAAGCCAATTCAAAAATATCAGTTCAGGCCAGAATTTGAAATTCAATTTGTTCCTTTCAAAATTAAAATTCTTGAAATTTTTCAAAATTTATTATTTTTGCAAATTTTGATAATCCTGATTGAAAATTTGTTGAAACTACTAAATTTAATAAATTTAAAACTCTGGGAACCCTAAAACTAATTATATTCGGGTTTTATTAACTTCTTTTCATTGTTGAAAATACTAAAATTCTGGAATGAATGTGGGTATTCTTTAAATTTAAATTGTTTCTTTTTAAATTGTGTTGAAATTTGTAAAATACATTTACATCTTGAAAATTATGAAAATCAATAATTCTTTCTAGAACTTTGTTAAATTGTTAAAATCTTATAAATTCTACAATTTTCTTTAAATTCTTAAGAATATTGATGAAATTTTACTTATTTTAAAAATGCCATAATTTCTATTAATTTCATAAATTCTTTGAGTTCTACAAAATTTGTGTGTTTTGATTAAATAAATTTTATGAATTCCGTAATTTCTATAAATTGTAAAAATTCTACAAATTCTTTAATTTTTCTTAATAAAAAAAAAATCGATTTCAGCGCCTTTACAAGCCGGTCTACTCTACAAATTATATAAATTTTATCAATTTTATAAACATTTTAAATTTAAATTTTTTTTTTAAATTTTTAGGTTCTTTGAGTTCTTATACATTTTTTAACTGGGCAGGTTCTGTAAATTCTACAAACTCAACTTTATAAAATAAAATTTCATGATTTCTTTATATTCTGTAAATACTATAATTTCTATAAATTCTATAAATCTCAACAAATTCTATATGGTCTAAAAATTCAGTAAGTTCTTTAAATTAAATTAATCGTTAAATTCTGTAAATAAGTCTAAAAACTCAATAAATTCTAATAGAAAGAGAAAGTTTGTCTGTATTAAATCAATAAGATTCTTTCGGCTTTTTATAGACCGAATATAAAAAAAAGAATGGCATTCACAACAATTTCGACTTGTTAATCAGAAAAAATGAAGAGGCCAATCATTTATAAATATATCTACTAGAAAAAGTAGAAATATCAAAATCACACCCGTACTCCAAAAAATGAAAACTTTCCTTGAGCTTTCTCTGTGGTAGTTTGGTTTCGTACTGATAAGTTCGTACAAACAAAAAGTTCGGTCTACTCATCAGGTACCTACGACCAAACTACAAAAATATAATTCTAACTTCATACATTACATTAAGTTTTACTTGAGTTTTTGATTTGGTGAATTTTATAATTCGCTAAGTCAATGCGTTCTTGCCTCATACGTAGTGTATGAAGTTAGAATTATATTTTTGTAGTTTTCTATAAATCCTATAAATTCTTTAAATTTGATTAATTCTGTAATATCTCAAAATTTAGTACATTATGAAATTATTATTTCTTTTTGTTGATTCTATGAGTTCTATAAATTGTTTCAAGTCCGTCAGTTCCATAAATTCTGCAAACATAAATTTTTCTTATTTAAAAATGCCATAATTTCAATAAATTTCATAAATCTTTGAAGGTAACCCCCGCTTAACTGCGAAGGAACTGTGTGATGGTAGCCTGAGTATGTGTCCTTTTAAAATTAAGGTTTTCTTCACTGGAGCAACTTCGGAGGTCGTCATTTTGTTTTCTTTTACCGATTTTTATGGATGAGTCATTCTCTAAAATTTGATTTTTTAATTTTTCAGCAAGCTCGAATATTGTTTTAATTGCTGTCAATATAAAATTTGGAGTTGGCAGTTCGCTTGAGTCGCCTTCGGAATCAGTTGATTCATCAAGTGTCTTTTCATCAACTATACCCAATAGATCTTGTTCAGTCAAATCATTTTCTTGAGTTACCAGCTCCTGAATATTGTCAATTGTCAAGTCCTCAAATCCTTCTCCTCCTACAGCATGTGACAGGTCAACGATTTGTTGATATTCTTCATTCACTGCTGGAATTTCAACGTCCTTAGAAGCAATTTCCGGCCATATTGGTTTCCAACAGCCGTTTAAAGTGGATGATTTTAATTCATTAGCTGCCAAAGAAATGATTTCCACACAATTCAAAATGCTAAATTGCTTCCATACTTGAGAAACCCCCCCTTTAGTATCACTATCCATTAAATCCAAAATATGCTGAAAAGTTCTTCTGATATAGTAGGCCTTAAAGGTTGAAATTGCCCCCTGAGGTGTCCAGGAGCGTTGTCTAAAAGAAGTAACACCTTAAAAGTAAGTTGTTTTTTTGATAAATATCGTTCCACCTCAAACCAATCTCTAAAGAGATTAGCTGTCATCCAAGCTTTTCTGTTGGCTCGCCAATATACAGGTAGTTTGGTTTTGTCAATTTTTTTCAAGGCTCTAGGGCTCAATGATCTATAAATAAGCAATGGCTCTGTCATTAAATCACCCGACGCATTACTACAAAACAGCAGTGTGAGCCTGTTTTTAGCTGCTTTGAATCCATAAGCCACTTTTTCGTTTTTCGCAATATACGTACGGTTTGGCATTTTTTTCCAGCAAAGACCTGTCTCGTCCGCGTTAAAAACTTGGTCTGCAGTATAGCCATTATCTTGGATAATTTGCGATAGCTCTGCGGGAAATTTGTCAGCGGCAACCTTATCTGCCGAAGAAACTTCTCCTTGAAGTTTAACATAATGCAAAGCGAAACGCTTTTTAAATCGCTCAAACCACCCCTTACAGCCTAAAAATTCTGGAACGTCTGCTGTAGAGGTGGACGACTTGAAGCTTGATTCTTTAACTCATTGTATATTTTCACCGCTTTCTGTCGTATAACATTACCATCTATGGCATCACCATCTAATTTTTGTAGCCGATCTAAAATAACCACGTTCTCGCCCAAAGAAATTGTCTTTCTCTTAAACACGTTGCACTTAGTTTTTTTATCTATTGATTCGAGTTTATATGGTTTGTATCTTTTGCCACAATTATAAAAAAAATCGACAATTTAAATGTCTAAACAACAAAACTTTTTATCACCAACACATTCGTGAAATAGGCAGCAGAATTAAATAAAACTCGGTTATTCACCGAAATTTTGTTAGTATCTTCTTTAACGGTAATTGATTGAGGATTTTATTTTAAAAATTGAAATCGTGTTAAACGAGTCACTTTCACGACCGTGTTAAAGCGAAACCCGTGTTAAATGAATCGTGTTATCCAAGAGATTGCGCATTTGCATAACTATGCTATAGCGAAATCGTTAGCGAGATCGGTTAGCGTACTACAAATTTTGACTGTTTGAATTCGATAAATTCCGTAATGTTTTCGTTTTTATAGATTTGACTATTTCTATATTTTCTGTAAATTTTATGAATTTTTTAAATTCTTTAAATTTTTTAGGTTCTAACTTTACAAATTATTTAAATACCATAAGTCCCACAAAATCTCTATAAATTCTTTAAGTTCTACAAATCATAAAAATTTAAAATACATTTTATGAATTTTGTAAATTTTTTAAATTTTGTTAATTTTATTAGTTCTATAAATGGTTTCAACTCTGTCAGTTCTATAAATTCTACTCCATAATTTTATAAATTTTATAAATTCATTGAATTATACGAATTTTATAAATTCGATAAATTCTATAGAATACATAATTTAGAACAATGTTTTAAATTTTTTTAAAAAATAAATTCCGTAAATTTCATTGAATCTGTAAAACCTCAAAATTCAGTAAGTTGATGAATTTTAAGAATTGTTTAAATTTTCTAAATTCTATTAGTTCTATAAATTGTTTCAACACTTCAACACGTCAGTTCGATATATTCTGAAAAATCAAATTTTACTTATTTTAAAAATTCCATAATTTCTATTAATTTCATAAATTCTTTGAGTTCTACAAAATTTGTGTGTTTTAATTCAATAAATTTTATGAATTCCGTAATTTCTATAAATTTTAAAAATTCTACAAATTCTTTAATTTTTCTTAATCAAAAGAAAATCGATTTTAGCCCTTTTAGAAGCCAGTGTACTTTGCAAATTTTATAGAGAGAGTTCTTATGTTAAAAAATGTTAACTGAGCAAGTTCTGTAAATTCTACAAACTCAACTTTATAAAATAAAATTTCATGATTTCTTTATATTCTGTAAATACTGTAATTTCTATAAATTCTATAAATCCCACAAATTCTATATAAGTTCTATATGTATAATCTATAATTAAATTAATCGTTAAATTCAGTAAATTTACTAAATTTTATAAATTCTAAACATTTTATAAATTCTTTAAATTCTTTCTATAAACTGTGCAAACTCAACTTTGACTTATTTTAAAAGTTTCATGAAGTCATTTTTCTTTTCCAAGCGTAAAAATTCAGGAAGTTCTATAAATTCTTTAAATCCTTTTATAAATTTTTATAAGCCCATAAACTCTATGATTTATAAATTATTTAAATTTTAAATATGCTTTCAATTCTAAAAATGCTATGGATCCTATAAATTCTAAGATTTCTAAAAATTTTAAATAAACAAGAATTTCAAAAATTCTTTAAATTTTGAAGATCCTAGTATTATACATTTTTTCAACTCTATCAGTTCGATAAATTCTACTCCATATTTTCTATAAATTTTATAAAGTTTTAAATTCCATGAATGCTTCTGTAAATTTGATTATTTCTGTAAAATCTCAAAATTCACTAATTTGTAAAATTATTAATTTTTTTTTGTTGATTCTATGAGTTCTATAAATTGTTTTAAGTTCGTCAGTTCCATAAATTCTGCAAACTTAAATTTTACTTTTTTAAAAATGCCATAATTTCAATTAATTTCATAAATTTTTAAATATTAAAAATTTTATGTGTTTGAATTTGATAAATTTTTTGAATTCCGTAATTTCTATATGTTTTTAAATTTATTCTGTAAATTTTATGAATTTTGTAAATTATTAAAATGGTTCCAACTGTTCTATAAATTCTACTCCATAATTTCTATAAATTCTATAAATTACATAATTTAGAACAATGTTTCAAATTCTTTTAAACAATAAATTCTGTAAATTTTATTGAATCTGTAAAATCTCAAAATTCAGTATGTTATGAGTTGTAAATTCTATTAGTTCTATAAATAGGTTGGTCGTTGACGCTCGAAGAGGAAAGACGTGTTTTCGTTGTCCTCTTCGATAATTTTAATTTAATTTTGTATTATTTGACTTTAACCAATGTGTATTTAATTAATTTAATTTAAATTAAATTTAAATTTAGTGAGTGTGTGGTGATAAATATATTTGTGGTTCTGTAGTTTGGCTCACGAGTGATTTTTTAAATTAATTAGTGAATTGTTAAACGGTTATTTTTTAGTTTTTTAGTGTTTTGTGAATTAAATTTAATTAAATTTAGTAAAAGTTCGTGTAATAAAAGTGAGATTTTATTGGGAAACAGAAGAAATCATGACTAAGTAATAATTAACGGTACTAATCGAGTACCGTTAGACAGTGTGTTGAGTGATGATTGAACAAGATGCAGGATTAATTTTGTTCAAAAATTGACTAACGGTACTGCTATCGTTAGACAGGTATGTGGTAGTGAGGAAGAGTTGTTATATATTAAATTCATATATTGATTTTGTGTAGTATTGTATAACGGTTCTGATTTGATGTGTATATATATATGTGCGTGTATACATTTTTATTATTTTATTATTGAAGAATCTAGTTTGTATTTTCAATGTATTGCTTGTGCTATAATTACTGTTATCTGTAGAAACAAAACCAACAAAAATATCTATGATGTTTTTACGGTATAAACCCTTATGATATAAAGTAGCACCCTTTATATATATGTACACACAAATCTGATATGTTGTTGTTTAAATATTAGAAGATTGAATGTTTTACATCGGGTTGTTGTATTTTACCAACCAAACACCTGTATGTTAGTGGTGGAGAAAAATCGATAGTACTATCGATAGTTTTGACTATTGGACGCACATCGATAGTTTTTTTGATTCTATCGATATTTTTCGATAGTACGCAGAAGAAAAAATAAATAAAATTTTTCTAATAAAATACGTGTGGCAGTGTGGTACTGTTCTTCTTCATTGTTCAACTGTTCAGTTCAGTTGTGTGTGTCATTATTTTATTACCGGTAAAATTTATATGTAAATGCCTTAACGCAAAATTTCAAACGTGTGGAATTTCTTTAAACTAGATAAAGACAAAAAATTTGCAAAATGTGCAAAGTGCAATGAAGAATATAAAATTAGTTGCAATACAAGTAATCTTTTGGACCACTTGAAACGTTGCCATCCGGAATGCCTTCTTCCGTCAAAATGTTTATGATCGCGCGATAGTAAACGAAAACAGAAATCAGATAGAGCGCTAATTAGTATGATAGCTCTCGATTTTCTACCTTTTACTTTGGTTGAAGACTGAGGATTTAGGACACTTGTCAATTTACTTGATAATATGTATGAACTTCCCAGCAAGACAACGTTGAGGGATAAATTATTGACTACTAATCATTATGCCGATTGTAAACAAAAATTAGTAGCCATCCTGGAAGAGGTATGTTCCTCACGAGCTAACGTAAGTTTTCTAATGGTTACTTCTCATTTTATTGATAACACTTTAAACATTCGTTGTGCTGTTTTGTCAACAAACATTATGAAGAGCAATCATACAGCAGACAATGTCGCTCAAAATCTCAAAATCCGTCACCATCCTTGTTTTGCGCATATGCCCATCAAATGCAAACAGTTAGTAACATATTTTAAATGCAATAATCTGGCGACTCAACGGCTAACTTCTGAGCAGGAAAATAGGATACCCCTCAAGTTAATCCAAGAAGTTCCAACTCGTTGGAACAGTGCCTTAAACATGATCAAACGAATATTACAAATCAACGATTCGATAGCGATTGCCCTCTCCAACATGCCAAAAGCACCTGCTGGCCTTACGTTGGAGGATACAATGGTTTTGGATGACATGGTGTCAGTACTAAATATATTCGATGTAGGAAACTCTTGAAGAACCAAGAACCTGAGGAGTAAATAAACCTGAAATTGTGTTGTCTTGTAAAAATATTTACTAATTATCAACTACTTAGGTGTCTGGGTGATCGGGTTGATTCTTTCTTGCTAACATACCTTTCCTTTCCTTCGGTTATGTGTAAAGGGGGTACGGAGAGCCCGGCGTCATCCGGGAGTTTTTCTTAGGCTTGGTCGTACACCCTGATCAATCAATCAATCTATTAGTTCTATAAATAGTTTCAGCACTGTCAACTCGATCTAAAAACTCAAAATTTACTTATTTTAAAAATGCCACTATTTCTATTAATTTCATAAATTCTTTGAGTTCTATAAATTTTGTGTGTTTTAATCGATAAATATTTTGAAATACGTAATTTGTATAAATTTTATAAATTCCACAAATTCTGTACTTTTTATTAATCAGAAAAAATCAATTTAATTTTAATTTTAAATTTCATCAAATTCTGAAAATCTAAACATTTTCAATATTTTTAGAATCTTAAAACTTTTTAAATTTCTTAAAATGAATATTCTTAAAATAATTGAAATTCTAATTTGCTGAGTAAATATATCATATTAAATTTGTAAATTTTTTAGCAATTCTTTGAATCTCTTGAAATATTTTTAAATATAAAATTGTTAAACCTTGCTATGCACCCTATGCAAAATGCATGAATTCTTGAGAACTGTTTCTTTTGTTACCTTAATTTCTTAAATTTCTAAATTTCTTTTAAACAATTCTTTTTACTTTAAAATAAATTAAATTTGAATTTTTTAATTCTGACCATTCCTGAATTTGATAGTGTTAAAATTACTGAAACTCTGCTTAAATGGATAATCTTTAAATTTATAAATTTTTAAAATTTTATGAAATTTCTTGAAAATCTGGAAAATTTCTCAAACTTTAATTACATAAAAAACCTTAAGTTTAAATAATTTTTTTTACAAAATCTTTATCTTTTCAAAATTTTGAGGTTTTCAATCCCTCAAACATTATTGAAAATTAAAATTTGTAAATTTTTCGAAATTTTTAAAGTCTAAACTAAATTCTTAAATTTTATATTCTTAAAATTATTGAAATTCTTCTGTCTCCTTTTTTGGAAATTCAAAAATTTCTTAATATGATTTGAATTGATTTAATTAAAATTAATTAAATTAGTGAAAATTAAAAATTAAACTTTTAAAATGTTTTTCGAAATTTGTCTTAAATTTGTTAGGTTATGGAAAATTGCAAAGACTAAACTTCTTAAATTTGTAAATTGTGATAATGTTGGTATTCTTAAAAATTTAAAACTAATTATTATTATTTACTTCATAAGCCCCTTGAAAATTCCAAATATCTAAATTTCTTGGAATATTAAAATTTACAAAAAAAAAGTCAATTTCTTAAATTTCTTGAATTTTGAGGCTTCTGCCTGTAATTTATTTATACTTAAATATCAAATAAAACTTTAAATTTTTCTAGATTCTAAAATTATTGAAATTCTAATTTTCTTCATACTCTTATCGTATCCAAATCACGAAATTTTTAAGTCTCTGAAATGCTTGAAAATCATAAATTTCTTTGGAATAAAAATAAAAACCGAATTAGATGATTCGGTGTAGACACCGAAAATTCCTCATACAGAAAAATGCTCATATGAAAAATCGCGCAAACGGAAAAACCATCAAAGAATAAAGTGCTGTAGAAAATCTTTGTTTTAATTTTGTTTAGGGCAAGTTTATTAAACATAAAATTTATTTATTATTGTTTTAATTCGATTTGTAGCTTAGAGGATTGGGGCCACAATAGCCCTTGCCAGAATATGGTTCCCATTTGAAACGCGATATTTCAAAACGCGATTTGGTAAAACGCAATACAGTACAAAACGCGAGATGGTACAAAACGCGAGATGGTACAAAACGCGATATTTCAAAACGCATATCCTAATTCCATTCCAGTACATGTTCAATTTCATCATAAAGATGAAGAAACATTTTATTAAATGAAAGAAGATTAATAATTTTGAAATATCACATGTTGTACCATATCGCGTTTTGTACCATAACACGTTTTGAAATATCGCGTTTTGTACTTTATCTCGTTTCGTCATATCGCGTTTTGAAATATGACATTTCGAGCGGAACCCCAGAATATATAGCAATTTCAGGATTTACAGAAATCTACGCAAACATGAGGATTAAATCCAAAAGATAGCCGTCTTCTGTGAAATCATCTCCACTTAAATCGCCCTAAGTCCTTTTAGCGCAAGGGTTAAGAGAAGCTTGAGATGGTCGTTATGTAAGAATAAACTGTAACAAGTATCTCAAGGACTAATTCAACATACATTCGATAACCCACGACAATATTGTTGCGTAAAATTGTAGGTGTAGTATTTGTAGGTGTATCTTAATGTTGACCCATAAATCGGTAATTGTCGAAAAAAAATTTGCTGTGTGATTTGTTGTACTGGCAAAGTATTAATTTAATTTAATTTTGATAATGCCATATACACATGAGCTGATGTTCTACACTTGTTAATGTGATCGGTGAATCTTTTTTGGACACCTCTATTTAGTTTTGCTTCAACCACAATGTCAAAAGTGTGACGCCATGATTAAAGTTAGCCGAAAGGGCCCAGCTGGAAGCAAACCGTCGATAATGCAGATTAAAGTATTATTATCCCAGCCGAAAATCGAAATTATGGTCGATTATCAGGATCAGTAGACCGTATCCAGCCGAAAGTTAGCAGACGTTAGTTCACAGAAGAAAAACGCCGATAAAGAAGATTTGTTTAGTTTATAGCGCACATTAAAGCAGCTTTAAGAAGAAAAGCTCGAAATTGTGCTCCAATACATTTTGGAAATTATTATTTTGCAATCTAACAATTTACAAAATTATTTTGAATATATAAAGAATTTTGAGAATTCGCAAAATTTCTACACTTCTTGATTTTCATAATTCGAGAAACTTCAAATTTTACTTTGATTAAAATATAAAATTTCACGAAACAATTTCCTAAATCTTAATGGTATTACGAGCAAATTCGAAGACCGACAGGAAAAGCATTTGTTACACGAAAATCATATTGAATCAAACCAGATTAATACAAAAACAAATTTGAGAATGCGTTGCTTTTCATTAAAATCGGTACCGTATTTCCTCTAAACATCGCTTAAGAATCCCATTTCCATTGCATACTTCAAATTGCAATAAAATCGTTAAGAATTGTCCAACTCCCCACCCTCGTAAGCCATATTCAAGAACTTCATCGAAATTCAATGATAGACTTTCATTTTTATTGCGCGGAAGGACAGAAAAATAAACGGACGGTCGGCCAACCGAAATCATAGAGCTTTGGGTTTTGAACATTGAGTCTCAAATATAGTTACGCAATCTCGTTACCGTCATTGCTACGGCTCACGCTCACATAATTGTTCTAAGTCGTGAAATTTCCGACCTGTAACTTCTCAAGGAGAAACTTTCTCAATAAATTTTAGGCCTTCGGAAAGCAAGTAGGCTCTCTCTGTTGAATGTCAATCTCGGTCTCACGCATTCGTTCACAAATCTCTTTATAGTAGCGGCAGAAAAGTGGCTGATCTTCTGTCCAAAAATGATTCCCGTCCAAAAATAAAATTGGTCAACCCTTGTCGTGAATGTAACCATTGCTCAGGATGGTAAGTTAACATTAAAACACTGCGCCTTCAAATTATAATCTCCAAGTGAAGCATAATGTAATTCACACTATATCGTCACACAAGGTAGACAACCTTGTTAAAAGGGGTTTGCCAAAACCGCGACAACTCGACACAACTAAACGCCGAAAGGCCGGGTTTCAGTTTATGACAATTATTGGAATATGCGCCTTTCACTATTACACATGGTGCAAGAGAAATACAAGAACCTGTGGAGACGATCGACAGCAACGAAATTCTGAAAGGGCTGCACTTAGGCATCTCTTATATCGATGAGACGGAAAATTTAGCCTTAGCCTATTAAATTAGATCAATAAAATGCAGGTTTAAACATATCCACATGGATTTAGTTGCCGTAACCGTGTATTTGTGTTTGCCAACTGCAAAACCATTAATAAGATCCTCAACAACAAAGAGAATATGTGCAGATTTGATGTCACAACCTATACGTAACGAATTTCCTGGGTTCACATCACATTCAGACAATAGCATAAAATCTGAAAGCAGCGAATGGTCTTGCTGAACGTTTCGATAGCAACTTAAAACCGTATTAACAATCCATTGAAATTCTGAACTTCCAACCATTTTTTTGCGTATGCAGATATTACGTCAATTGAGTACTGTATAGGGCATATGGAAAATTTTCGAGAAATCGAATTTTAAACTTAGGACTAAAATTTATTCAACATTCGAATCAAATTTTTATGTTTTACTAATTTTAGTTTAAAGTTCTAACATTGCTGAATGTTTACAAGAAAGATAAAATCGGAAAATAGATTTTTCCCCAAAAAGTCAAAAGTCGATATAGGATACTTTTCATATAAATTGTTAAAAGTTTTTTTTTTACAACAATGCTAAAATGCATTGAATATGTAGGAAATGGCGGACTTCAAGAAATTTACATTAGGGCATCAATAAAACATAGAACTTAGCATAAAGTCGATTTTATTAGGTCAAGTGTCGAAGCTAAAGAGATATTTTAAAAAAATGATGTAGAAGGGGTAAGGTTGGCCATTTCATTATCATCTTTCTGTTTGCATCCGTAGTCAGAAGGAATTGAAGAGAAATTGAGCACATCAACCGTTTCAAGAACTACAAATTTTGGACAAGGAACGAAAGAATGTCGTAAAACCGGAACCCCTTGGGGTTACCTGACAAAAAATCTGAACCTTTAAAATTTTGAAAACGATAAATTTGGGTGAGAAGATGAAAATGGATAGCTGGACATTTTTTTGTTGATTACAACTTATTGAAAAATTTGAAATTTAATTTAAATGCATGAATTGACCAAATTTATACATACAAATTTTAAGAATAGGAAGAACAATGGTATGCATCATTTTTTATTCGCTAAATTTATGATAATTTATTATTTGACCTTGAATAAAATTAATAAATTTAGAATATTTGCCACAAATAAATTACAACTCATTAATCATCGCTGGGATTTCTTGAAATGGTTGAATAATTTTAAAATAACCACCCGCACATACATCTAATCACTTAATGCCTCTAAACAAGTGTCTTAATTAGAAATTATGTTCTATACTATTCCTAAAAATAACTTCATGCATAAAAATTAAACGGCGCATCTAATAAATTTTGATAAAAAAAAAACACCGCGTGCATTTTATCAAACAAACGGCAAGCCCTTATAACGTCATAAATAGAATAATTGATGCGTTTGAAACATACATATTTCATGTATAAAATTTAGCATCATTATAACAAAATAAAACAAACGCTACTATGCACCACGTAGCTACGTATATTCCAAAAAAGGTGTTATAAAAACTTCTTCGCGTCTTTTTTCTTTTTTTGTATTTTCACCTGTTTTATTGTACTATCATACATAAAATAATAAAAATTCATAACTTCTAAGTCAATGATCTTGAAGAATTCTGTAAAATAAATTTCTGTTTCATCTCTCACTGTTCGTGACATGACAACATAGAACATGATTTTTTTTATTTTTCTACTAGATGAGATGAAGACATTCCTAAACCACTTTTCATTTTATGTATTTCATGTCAGTCACTTACTAAATTGTTTTCAAAATTCACTTGTAAATTTTTTTTTTTTACCAGAAGAGTAGTACCTGGAAATCTTTGTTCAAAGAAACATCAATTTGTCATTTTTATATTTATTATATTTTCTTGGTGCTTCTGGTTTTTTTTGGTTTTCTTAAATATAAATCTTTTCGAAAAAAAAAAAAAAACTCAAATTGATGGGATTAAATTACAAATTATTATATTTATTTGATGTGGGATGATTTGGTCTATAGTAGTATTTCGTTACAAACACACACACGCAACAGAGATATTTGTACGTAAGTTTTGATTTTTTAAAAAGATGTTTTATCTCAAAAAGAAATCAAGATAAGTCTTTTTTTGTTTGGTAGTATGGAAATCAATTGATATATAGACGGATCGAATGAGGTGTGAGAAATTTTTCAGTATTTTGTCGGCCTCGTTTTGTAAAACAACCAATTTCGGTTATTCTGTTGTTTTATTTTTCGTTTTCTATACCAAAATACCAACAACAAATTTATTAAAGAAAGCTTACACTTTTGAACTTTTTTACAGTTAGTGCAAAAATAACTAAAATGTTGAAAACTTGAATAGAAAAAATCAATATAATTTTATTAATAATATAGTCGAAGCTTTAACCACTGTTGCTATCTATACCAAAAAGTTCTGAAAAGTTTGAAAAATATTCAACGCTCCAACCAGAACGTTACTTCTTTCAATTTCTATTTTAGTTTTCAATGAAATCCTGAATTGTACTGTTTAATAAAAGCTCACATTTATGAGCTTTGGAAAGTTATTCGATACAAGTTCAATATTTGTTTATTGTTGAAAGCTTCTATTTAAGAGAACAATACCCACTTGAGAAAAAGCATTTAATAATATAAAAATATTTCGACTTGTTTTTAAGAATACAGCTTTAAGCTGTGTTGCTACCAAATATTAATTTGGGAATTGTTATTTCATAATCAAAGGTTCGTGTTAAGCCATAAAATTATTGAAAGCTTTAGATTGAAAAAACTAAGTAAGTTTAAGCTAAACTGATAAAATAAAGCTTTTTATGACAGAAAGCTAACAAACAAAGCTTTCCAATGAAAACATTTAAGTTAATGTAGCCTGATATATAAACTAAATATAGACATTTGGTTTGATTTAGCTCTCAAGCTTTCGATTGTTATACTAAAAGCTTTACGCGAACTTTGCGTTTTTGAAAACAAAAAATTCGAATAAAGATATAAAATTAGTCAAAACTCATCAAGAACAATTATCCTAAACTAAGTTTAATAATTTAAAGCTTTCAATCACAAATAGTACCAAACAAAGCTTTTGGGGTAAATTAATTTGCATATTAATTAAACCTAGAATTATTTTAGAAATAAGGCGAAAAATAAAACCAGTCCCGAGCTTTATTAAGCTGTGTTTTATTATTTGCAGTTAGCCAATCTTCTCGAGTCCCTGAAAACTCACCACAAAATATTTACAACATCAAACCATCAAGATGGAAAAATTTAAAATTTCGGTTTATTAAAATTCACTAAACGGACTGTAAGCTTTAAAAATGTATTGCTCACTGTAATAGATTGTGAAAGTCAAGCCTGAATTCTATGTCATTATTTAAAATTAATCGAACAAACATCCAGGAAAAAGTTATCAATATTTCAGCAGTTTTACTAAAGGAGCTTAAAGCTTAAATTTTTAAACTTTCAATAGTTAATATACAACTAAATTGTTGAAAGCTTTCAGATAAAAACTATTTTCTCTTAATTAGGACTTTTTAGTAATATACAAATAATAACGCTGTAAGCTGAGTTGCTATAATACCCTTTTATTTTCAAAAGCTTGTGTAAAGTTATAAAATTATTAAAAGCTCTTCAAGAAAAACCAAGTTCTGAAAGTCAGAAAGCTATTTCAGAAACAACAAAAGCTTTCCGATGGAGAAAAAAAATTAAACGTCTTTCGGAGCTTTACTGGGCTAATTAGTTGGAAATATGATCAGTTTGGGTGAAGTTTAAGTCAGTACTTAAAAGCTTACATAAATTTATTTTCTTCATTAGTTTTCAATAATTGTACAGCTTTACAAAATTTTTTGGGTTGAAAACCGAAACTTTATGTAAAGCCATACAAAGCTAAAAAAGTAAAGCTTTGAATGGCAAAAAGCTTCTTCAGTACCAAAAAAACTTTTTGCAAAAATTAATATGCATTTTAATTAAACCTATAAATATTTTAGAAATAAAGCGTTTGAAAAAATAAAACCTACATGTATTCCAGAGCTTTATTAAGCTGTGTTTTATTATTTGCAGTTAGCCCATCGACTGGAGTAAAGACTTTAATTGCATGATTATAGTTTCAAGAGTTCCTGAAAACTCACTGAGATTTATCCGAACTTCTAAAACATTAATGTCTGGTTGAGAATTTACACTGAGCGTAAAACAACATAATATTTCGAAGATCAAACCATACAGATGGAAAAATGTTAAGTTTCAGTTTATTAAAATTCACTAAACCGATTTAAAACTTTATAAATTGATTGCTCACTGCAATTGATTGCGGAAGTAAAGCCATATCAGTGATCAGAAAATTATACCTGTAAATTGTTGCTATTATTAAAAATTGATCGAACAAACACCCAGGAAAAATTTATCAATATTTTACCAGGATTATTGCAGGATTTTCAATTAAATATATTAAAAGCTCAAATTTGTGAACTTTTAAAATTTAATATAAAACTAAATTGCTCTCTTAAGACTTTTCAATAATGTACAAATGATAAATTTTTAAGCTGAGTTGCTATAATACCCCTGAATATCCAAAAGCTTGTCTAAGGTTATAAAATTATTAAAAGCTCTTCAAGCAAAACACAGTTTTGAATATCAGAAAGCTTTTTAAGAAAGAACAAAAGGTTTCGGATAGAAATAAATTAAACGTCTTTCGGAGCTTTACAAGGCTAATTAGTTGGAAATATGATCAGTTTGGCTGAATTTAAACTAAGTATAAACTTACTTAAGGTTACCTTTTCTTCAATAGTTTTCAATAATTGTACAGCTTTACAGAACATTTTGTGTTGAAATCTGAAACTTAGAGAAATATTTTAGAAATAAAGCGTTTGGAAAAAATGAAACCTACATCCAGTCCACAGCCTTAAGACACATTGCAGGCTTATAATTTCAAGAGTTATTGAAAATTCATTGAGATTTATCCGAACTTCTAAACGTTAGAGTCTGGTTGAGAATTTATGGTACACTATCCGCAAAAGTTCATTTAAACATTTATTTTCCGAAAACTGATTTTATTACAAAATATTTTCAACATCAAACTATCAAGATGGAGACATTTTAAGTTTCACTTTATTAAAATTCACTAAACTGATATTAAACTTTATAAATTTATTGCTCACTGCACTGGATTGTGAAAGTCAAGCCTGGTCAGAATAAACATCATTATTTATCAATATTTCACCAGTTTACTAAATGACTGCAAATGAAACACACCGAAAGCTCAAATTTGTGAAATTTTGAAAGGTAATATAAAACTAAATTGTTGAAAGCTTTCCGAGAAAACTATTTTCTCTTAATTAGAACTTTTTAGTGATATACAAATAATAAAGCTTTAAGCTGATTTGCCACAATTCTCTAGTATATCTAAAAGCCTGTGTAAAGTAATAAAAGTATTGAAAGCTTTTCAATAAAAAACAATTTTTGAATGTCAGAAAACTTTTTCAGAAAGAAGCAAAGCTTTCCGATGAAAGTAAATTAAACGTGTTCCCGAGCTTTACAAGGCTAATTAGTTGGAAATATGATCAATTTGGCTGAATTTAAACTAAATACTTGTAAACTTAAGGTTACTTTTTGTTCAATAGTTTTCAATAATTGCAAAGCTTTACAGAACTTTTAGGGTTGAAAATCGAAATTTTATGTAAAGCTACACAATTATTAAAAATTCTTGAAGAAATATAAACTAAATTCAGACTAAACAAATAATTTGAAGCTTTGAATAACAAACAGCTTTTTAGTTAGAAACAAAGCTTTTGTTAATTAATTGCTATTTACATTAACCTTACTATATTTAGGTTTTTAAGTGCAATTTACTAGGTTAAGATAAGTCAAGCTTTATTATTTTTGTTAGGCTAATCGTATCGAATTATGAAAGTTCAGTGAAAATTTATACCAGCTTTTGTAATCGAAATATTATCGAAGGAAATGTTTTTCAAATAATAAATTATCTCAAAATTTTAAATGTAACTTTAAAAACCAATAAACAACGAAATTTAACTTTATCTAAATTAGTCGAGCTTTTTTGTGTTGAAATTACTTAGAAATGCGAGAAATTTAAAAATTTCCAATTTCAGTCAAATATGTAGTTGGACTTTAAATCTTTTGATATTAAACCAATAATAGCAACAGAGGATTGTAAAATTAATTAATTCAGAAAGCTTATCGAAATAAAATTTGTGTAAAAGTAATAATTTGAAAAGCTTAAAAAACCTGTAAGACCAGAAAACTCCAATACTTAATATTTTATTTTATCAGATCCTAGAAAAATTTGTGACAGCAAATTATCCTATCAGCGAAACTTTTTGCCAGAGCTTTTCAATCAATTTTGTGAATATACATTTATGTTGAATTCAACGAAGTTTTCTACCTTACCTAAAGGAACTGATTAATAAAACAAATTTTTTTTTATTTTGCAAGTTTTGAAAAGCTCTAATTGCGATAAGCTTTTTGTTAAAAAAAAAATCTGTTAAAGATTTTCATTTAATTTTGTGTCACGATTTAAACACATGAAAAACTTTAAGCTTAGATTCTCTGCATTAATTTTACGAGCTTTGAAATTTGATAAGCTGACTGCAATTTCATATCAAAAATTGATAAAAGCTCTCCGATTAAAAACGGGTTAGGAAATTTTGACTTTGTGCTTTTCCTTACAAGTACAAATTTTAAAGCTCTGTCAGTCGCCATTTACAACTGGCTTTAAACTAGTTATAGACCAGAAATTACTTCTGATATTTGATCGCGTGGTTGTTACTCGAGATCGGTGTATCAGATGCTGGTAACCGGCAAATTTGCAATGACAACAATCCTAGTCGGACTGAGCAGGATTCTGGTACTAAAGTAATACATATTGTGTTATACGAAGTATTCCTGTAACAATATTACCATAATAGTGTATACAATATAAATTGAAAAATTATTTTACGTTTGGGAATACACCGCACACAAAACATTATAATTTAATTAAATTACGAGAGGGAGAGAGAGAAAGCAAACCAAACTAGTAATAGTTCTGAGGCGCAACATAATCCATAAGATAATCAATAATGATATAATAATCGTGTGAAATTTATGAATGTTAAACTTTCCCTGTATGAATACAAAAAAACAAAAACAAAATAAAAACATCGGAAGATTGAATCTCTTGAGACATGACAGTGTCTATACTCGTAGTAAACTATATGCGGTTATCGTAATAAAGTTGTAAATCATAATTACAGATGAGCGTTTCCCCTTATATATCCTTGTTGTCTAATGATGATGATGATGATGATGATGATGATGATGATGATGATGATGATGATGATGATGATGAATGAGGTTCGGGAATTGTCGTGTGCCTCTTTTTATTTATGTGCCCCAAAAATAGAAACACACCCCATGACTCGTGATTTGTTTTTCCAAATTAATATTGTTACACCCAAGAAAACAAAAAAAAAAAGTGAAAATTCCTTAAAACCAAGAAAAAAAAAAATCCCTTTTACCTTTTTTGTGCTTGGGTTGTCAATACATAATACGCATACATATTCGGATTTATCTTGTGAACGCTAAAACCTCGAATTTCGATTGGATCCCAAGAAAGCATCACAAAATCACCAAACAATTTTTTATTTTTTTGCAAATTAGCATCATCAAAACTTTTATTATACCATTTTCTTATTTTTGTTATTTGACCGCCGATTTTTTTTTTTTATTTTATTTTTATCATAAAGTATTAAAAAAAAATAAAAATAAACGCGAATATTTTTATTTTGGAGGATACAAAAAAAAAACCGACACCTTATTTGTTTTTGTGAATATAAGTTTGTGTCTTCTTCTTTGTCTTCTTCTTTTCGTATTCTGCTTCTTTACAAATTTGTTTGTATCTTCATGATCATCTGCGCGTCTTCGTCATTTTCATCGGTCTTATTTAATGTTTTAATGTATAGATTTTTATTTATTTATTTATTTAAGAATTAAGAGTTGAATAATAATGATAATAATTTAGAAAGATGCGGGAAAAAGAAGAAAATATTTCTTTTCATTTCTTTGGCATATCGCGCGCCTCAAGGAAAAAATTTTTTTTGTTTCTTCTCTTGGGCGATTTTTTTTTTGTTTTAAAGATGATGATGGCATTCATTGAAATCATAAATTTATTTGCTTTTTTTTGACGTTGCGTATTTTTGAATAATAGGGATGGTGTACGAGGATTACAGGTCTAGATGACCAAATGATCAAATTTTTATTGAATTACTCGTAATTTTGCCTCGGGCGAGACCAAAATGACCAAGATAAAATTCGATTATACTGGCTAATCTAAAGGCTAATCTTAGCAGTCTGAAGAAAAAGCTCTTCTACTTGTTTCACCAGTTTGAATTCCACTTTCATTAGAGTAACGTGTTATTAGTCTGTCTCATACTACCGCAATCAAACATTTAAAAAAGTGTGACCGTGTATTAGTTATAACCGCTGGTAAGGCAATCTGTCTTGTCCAGCCATTTAAATTTAACATACCATAAATAACCAATTTGTAAAGCAACTTAAATACTGTGAATCGCCATCGTGTATATTCATTTTAATGTAAGGATCCTTCTGATGGTTTTATTCATTATTTTCAGACACAGAGTTGTCATAAACATTTACGACGGATGTGTGAAACAATAAGCTTCCGAGCCACAGAATTGTCGTACATTTTTACACCAAATTTTTTTGTTGATATAAGCTATGAAGCTATCAGATAGACAAACAAACGCCATCCTTAGACTTATTTTTGAATAAGTAAGAAATTGGAAAGGTTTGACAGAAATCGAATCAAACTAATCTTTCCACCTGAAGAAATGGAGGAAATAAACGGCAACTATAAAATATACTCGGATCTATTTCGGATCCCATTATATCTATCCACAAATTCATAGGGCATGGAAAGCAGTTCAGAAGCGCAATTCTTAGGGAAGCATTGGGTGGCATGCAAGAACTGTCTTATTATAAATTGCAGCTTTGGGCGATAAAGCAAAGCGATAACATGACTGTGAATTCATATTTCAAAATAATTAAGGAGATTGTACAAAATATTTTTTTTTGCCACATTCCTAATTATAATTTTGTTACGTGTTGCAATAATAATTATCGGTCGGGTAGTGTTGGTATTTTTTATAATTGTCATCTTAACTGTTTCTTTGAGTCAATCAATTTAGAGTCTGCTGATATCCTTAAGTTAACTGTACAAATTAATAATGAAACTTTCATTATTGTTGGTGTTTATCGCCTTCAGTCTGCTTCTGTAGCCAATTTCATTGCGGAGTTTTCGTCCTTCTTAAGTGTAATTAAAACTAAAATTTTTTTTGTTTTATGTGATTTTAACATTAACATTTTAAATTTGCCTAATAGCAGTGACGATTATTTATTTATGATGTCCTCTTTTGGTTTGCAGTCTCTGGTTGATTCTCCTACACGTGTTTTTAACTCTAGTGTTTCTTGTATTGATCACTGTTTTGCTCGAATTCGTAATAACGATATGAAGTTGTTAAAAGCATCCGTTTCTTCCATTGTCGATTACTGATCATTGTTTAATTGTATTAGAAATAGTTTTGTAATCCAGTATTAGACTTTCTTCTCATAATAACGGCCCATACATATCTTTTGATCTTACTAAATTTTATTCGTTAGTTTTATCGTACAATTTCTTAAACTCTCTAGATAGTGATCCGTCCGCTAGCCTTAACAATTTCGTAAGTTGTTTTAACAATATTGCATCGTCTTGTTACATTTCTGTCATTCGAAAATCAAATACCAAGCTTAAATCTTGGATTTCTTGCTACTTGCTTAATTTAATGAAAAAAAAGAGGAGTATTAGTGTAAAATGTAGCAAACATCCTAATAACATTAGACTCAAAGAATACTTTTTGAAGTTGTCGAATAAGGTTAGTTCTTGCGTTAAAGCTGAGAAACTTAGTTACTATAACCGCAAGATTGATGATTGTTCTGGGGATAGTAAGCGTGTTTGGTCAGTGGTTAATGATATTTTATCAAATAATCGACAAGTTTCTATTGATGATGATAGTATTATTGTTGAATGATGATGGTATTATTGTTTCTGATTCTGTTTTAATTGCCAATGAATTTTCTAATTATTTTTCAAGAATTGTTAATGAGTTGAAGTTGAATTTTTCATTGCCATATGCTTGTAATTCGAGTGGTAATTGTGATTTTGGTGATTCATTTTTTATTGCGCCAGTTGACAGTGATGAAATTTTAACCATTATAAAGAGTCTAAAATCTCGAAAAAGTACTGATTTATTGGGTTTTAGTTCCGATATGTTGAAGTCGGTTGGCGAATTTGTCCTTTCTGTTCTTATAAATGACAGTTTATCTGTTGGTTTTGTCCCGGATATTTTGAAAACTTTAATTGTTATTCCACTGCACAAAAAAAAAAGTTAATCGCTTGCTCAAAGAGAACTTTCGTCCTATTGCTCTTCAACCTATTATCTTAAAAATAATTGAAAAAGCCATGAAACCACGAATAGATACCTTGCTAAACATAATTTTTTAAGTGACAATCAGTATACGGCTTTAGATCTGGTAGAAGTACTGAGTCTGCCTTGGTTGAATTTCTTAATGGTGTTCATCTTAATTTGAATGATAAGCTTGAGGCTGGAGCTATTTAGCTTTAGTGCAAACAAGTTGATTTTAGACAACCCTAAGAAATTGGGAAACTTCAAACAAAACAAACAAAGCGGAACAGAGCTAATAAGGTTGGGATCGAGGCGTGCCTTCAATAGGAATCTGTTAAATAATTGAGGAGAATGATACCAACGTGAATATTGATTATCAAGAGATTACAGTAAGAGGAGCGAGATACATCGGGAATTTTTAAGAAAATCTAAATGTTACTGTGAATATTCAAAACGCACAATTACACGGCTAATATATACTGATGCAAATAAAAACTTCATTAAACCAGATATCATCCCGCAAAACCTCACTGAACGAGCAAATGAAACATCAGTAAAAAACCTCTTAGGAGTTCACCAACTAAGATGAAATGTAAAATTAATTCCCTAGAGCATAGACAGCGGAATAATCAGGCATTTCTTCGGAAAAACGAAAGGGACCTGCGGGGAAACGAAAGATCAGGATGGTGATAGATTATCGTAAACTAAACGAAAAAAAAATTGGACGATCAGTTCCCCATCCCACAAATCGATGAAATGTTGGACTATTGATCTTGAAAAATCGTAGAGGTACAGCTCCAAGACAAGGTAGAGAGACCAATTTCCTTTGCGTCCCAAACATTTAATGCAACCGAAATTAACTATATGCGACAAACGTGAAGGAAACGTTCGGTCATCGTATGTATAATAAAAAAATACCAACCCTATCTTCACGGTATAAAATTTGCTCTAGAAATAATAATTTTCATTAAGGTATCAGAAAAAAATTCCACAATCCTAAGAATGCGATTGGAATTAGACAAATATGTCTACGAGGCCATTTATCGTAAAGGTAAATCGAACGAGGCGGCGGACGCACTGTGTAGATTTCATTTGAAGTTTGTAAAAATCCGTCATACTTGCAACACACATAAATATGATAGAAACTCCTATAACATCAAAATATCTCCTGGACCTATCACAAAGAAATCACATGAAAGAGTCTACGTTGATATCTTGGCATCAACAAAACCAGCTTTTTGTCTATAATAGATTCTTTTAGAGATCTACAGATGGTATCGATCGACAGTAATACCAAAAACCTAGTGGACACAACTGTTCGGAATACCAAATATCATTAACTCAGGTCATGAGCTTACAGACATATAACACTGTGACCAAAAAATATTAAGAGTTTTTAAATAAAACACTTCAAAGTAATCCTCTTCACATAGAATACACTTATGCCGACGTTTTCGAAACGGTTGTTGAAGTCGATTTTCCCAATGGCCTTCGAAACCTTCTTCGATTCCGCTTGTATCTCTTCAATCGAGTCAAAACATTGTCCGCAGTGCAATTTTGTGAGCTTCGGTAATAGCCAGCAGTCAGATGGGCTCGAAAATTAGACAGAATATTTCGGCCAAATAGCCACGTACAATCAATACATTCAACACGTTTTCTGCCTTCTTTGAACAATTTATATCAATCAAGAACTCAGTAGACAGCATGCATTGTCGACAAAAGCCTCTTCCAACATTTCCAAAGGTTTGGAAGCAGACATTACATTTTTGAAGCAAAATTTGATGCAACTTCTTTGTTAAACTCATTTTAAAAATCGAAAAATGTCTTTTTTGAGATGAAAGTAAACAAGGGTATCTCATTAACTACCACATTAAGAAAAAAAACTATTCGTTTGGATAAGAACGCGCGATTTAAATCTTACTACGTCTTGATCACAGTAGTAAAACAACTATGGATGGTGAAAAATACGTCAAATCATATTTTTTTTGGAAGTCATGTTTTAATTTTATGATTTTTATGTTTTGAATGTGTATATCACTAATTAAAAAAAAAAAAAATTATGGACACATATTTTTAATGTTGTTGTTATTTTTTAAGGTGCAGAGGGTCAAAATGAACTTGGTGCTTTATTTATTGCCGTAAAATATGTTTAAATATGGCAATCTACAAATTTTTTGTATCTCAAAATGAAATTTAAAACAAAAACTATTGATGAAAAATATTTTTTTATTTTAAATAACACAGAGAGTGAAACCGAAATGTTTTTCGTTCCGGTTTAGGGTTACGTTCCCAAATTTAGTTTTTCGTTCCGGTTCTGTTTCGGTTTCGTTTCGGTTCGGGTTTAAAATCGGCTTAAACCGGTTCAACATAGCATCACATAAATATATTATGAACTGTAACGCCTGCAGCCTCCAAGGTTTGCTGGCATATTTATTAAGGTTTATTAAGGTATACCGTCGTAAGTTGAGTGCTTGGCTTCCTGGGGGGAGGAGAGGGGGTTAAGTTGGGGCAAAATGGTATTTTCCTCGCCGAAACTATAATAACGTATCAAAAAAGTTTCGAGTAAGAATTAAACCTGGCAGAATTGCCATTAATTTGGCGAGATACGATATTTCAAATTTAGAGTAAAACTGAAGAGTTAAAGGTGAGTTGTGGTTTTTCTAAATATTAAGATTTCAATTCCTTTGATAATCCGAATAGATATGTATGTACTTGTAACCATTTGCCATTCGTATAAGTAACTATTGTTTGTTTGCAATCGAATATTTAACTTACATTTGCCAAAGAAAGTTAAAAATGATGGTGAAACCAATTAACGGAAGATATGCTATGTCAGATATATGTAGCTAATTGGTGGGTTTATTTTTGACTAATCCGTATTTTTCGGCCAAGTAAGAAAATTGGGCCAATGGTTCAAAGAGTTGAAGTTTGTCATGGTACTTAGCGACTACGATTTCCAATGTCCACTGGTACACAATTAAAATTCTCTGTCACGATTTGTTGTTTCCAATTGTATTGTTTATTTTGCCGAGAAAGGTTATCGATGGCAAGGATGACAACTAATCCAATGTCAAATTGAAAAACGGACTCCGACGAATGGTATACATTATTATGAAAGTATGTGTTGCAATGTGTCGGAATTGTTTCCTTCTCATAAGGCTCTTTTTACTGGACTAGTATAGGAACATCTCTAAAATTAGTGCGTCACACATCTATCGGTTTTTTTAGTCAGATATAGTTTTGATCAAACTAAACGTAAAAGTGGACTTTTTTCACAACTAAAGTTGAAACTATCAAATATCTTTTCAAATTTACCTATATTCTATCATTTATTTTAAATGGGAAGTTGGCTCTGATTTGTCACTTTTTTTGTTAATTTGATCAGCTAAATCTTTCTGTTAACTTTAGGTTATATGCTGAACAAAAATCAGTTCAATTAATTGTGACCAATTCTTAGAAACAATTCGCTACGGTGATAGAACAAGTTATGACAGTTTCTAGGGAAATACACAGAAACTCGATGAGTTTGTCTTTCAAATTTAAAGTTACTGTCAAACTCTACTATATATGTCTATCAAATCCTAAGTGTAAGGCCAAATATCCTTGTGGCTCGTTTCCAGAATGTACTTTCCAGGGATCACTCAAATGGAGGTCTACTGCGAAAACCGAAAGATACCCACTTTCCCGATTCAATAGTGGTAGGAGCCCAAGAGGATCGGCGTGTGCCTTAAAGTGAGGTAACCTATGCACCTCAGATGGGCTATTGTCTCTTTCAAACCTTTCAAATCCGCTGGGGGATGGTATCTTTCCAGCTTTACTTCAAGAAAGTATTGAGGAAATACTCCCCAGCTTGATCCAGATGTTTCGAGCAAGTTATGTTTTTAACTATATTCCGAAGCTTGGTCTTTGTAAGAAAAGGAGGGGTCGACCAGACACCCAGCCCAAGGCTTATCATCATCAAATAGATCATCAAATAAGAAGTGAGATTCTTGTAAATAATCTGCTGCATTGGAACCAGTTTGCTTATCAAACTGGTATATCCACTGTGGTGGCTCTTAGCGGTCTAGTCACGAGGATTGAAATAGGGGTGGCGTATAAAGAAATTGCCCTTTGTGCCTTTGTGGAAATTGAGGAGAAGACAATGGAGGACAGCCAGAAGATTACAGCCAGATTAGGTGGTGAGTCAGTAACTACCAGGGCCGTAAAGGGCTCTCCCCAAGGATGCGTACTGCCTCCTCTCTTATGGTCATTGTTTATTGACAGGCTAGTGGTCCTTCTGAGTAACCATGGGTTTGATGTCCAGGGCTATGCGGATAAAACTGTCCTTGTCGCTTTTACGAGGAGAAAAATTCTCGCTAATAGCTCCCTCGTTAAACGGAACTATTGTTTATTTTTCCAAAGAGGTTAAATATCTAGGGTTCATCATAGATCAAAAACTGAATTGGAGAGTTCAAAATAGAGACACCAAGGCTTTTTGGGCCTGTCAGAGACTCTATGAACGTACTTGCAAACTACAACCAAAAATGATTTACTGGGCATCGGTAGTATGGTGGCCTAAAACTAAACAGAGGACAGCGCAAACTATATTGAATAAGGTTCAGCGTATAGCTTGCATCGGTGTTACGGGCTCAATGAAAACATGTCCAACCACAGCAATAGAGGCACTCGTAGGATTAATTCCATACCATCTGCTTGTTAAGCAAATGGTATGGTTTACAGATGGATCAAAAACAGAAAACGGGGCGGGGGTAAGAATACACGGTAGTGGGACTGCCCTTTCAAGCAGATAGCCAATTTGCTTTAAAAGCTCTTAGGTCTTGTACCATTGAGTGAAGGCTGGTATGGGATGGTCTGAAGGTTATTAAGCATCTGGCAAGTTCAAATAAGGTAACACTTATATGGGTGCCAAATCATACTGGAATCGTGGGGAGTGACACAGCTGATGGCCTCGCCCGTGAGGGTTCTGACTCTCCATTTATTAGACCAGAACCCTTCGGCGGCGTCACTAAGGGGCACCTTAAAGTAGCGGTAAAACTCTGAGAGGATGTGCAAAAGTCCTCCTACTGGCGCAGAATTCCAGGTTTGCGACAGGCGAAGAAATTTATATCATCTTCGTCAGTCGGGGTTAAGGAATTTTTTGCACTTAGGAAAACTGAGTTGAGGATGCTTCCTCCCTTCCTCACAGGTCATATCCCCTTAACACGTTCGCCCCTCAAACGATTTGATTCGATGTTCGGAAAAACTCAAATATTAACAATTCTATGACACATATATGGGTCATGAGTTTGTGGAAAGCTGGCATGGTCACATATATGTGACATGAATTTTTGATTGTTTCTACGACACATATGTGAGACATGAGTCTTTCATTTTTCCAATAAAAAGGACACATATGTGTGACATGAGGTTTAGGTGGAACATAAATTATTTTAAGGTGTACAAGAAATTGCAAAATTCAGTATATTAGGTTGATATTTCTAAAGAGTTAATTATGATTTACATATGAATTATATAAGCGTAAATCAGTTACAGTTTATAAAAAGAAAATTCAAATTTTTTATTGAGTATGCCATAGACGAAAGCATGGATATGGGCATAGACCGATCAACTCGCCTTTAGCATCTTTGCATGTGTCACAAACGTATTTACTCGCAGCCCTTTTACCAGTTTTGTAACACATGCGGCACCTCCTGTGGCTGTTGGCCATGCTAGGGAAATGGCTGTATTTGAAGTTGGAGTTCCTGCGGTTCTTAGGCACTTTTGCCACGCTAAAATCTCTCCTAAGTACGAGGTTATAATTTTTTTCTCTAAATTCTAGATGTGGTAATTGTCGCTGCTGGGTTTGTTTAGTATATATCCAACACGAATTTCATATTGGCATGTCCAGTATGTGAAAAAACACTTTCATGTACCATCGCACTGAACGCCTTGGGCAAGCTTAATATGAAATCATTTGATCCGTCCTATCGATCCCCAGCATATTAGCGTTGTAGCCTACCACTATTTTTGGCTTTATTATCTGCATTATGTTTGGTAGAAATCATCAAAACGTCTCGCTTGTCTTTCCATTTTACACCATAATGTTCTTGCGGTTTCGCCGCCATGAAATTTGTCCTGGCTTTAATTTACTTTAAGTTACTCTTTATAACTTGAGAGGAATTGCGTTTCCTGTTTGAACGTAATATTCCACATATATTAGTTTGATGATTTACCAAGTGCTCTGCCAGGTCAATACTGCAGTAGTAATTATCCATATATAGTACAACGTATGACCTTTACCCAAATATTTCTTCATTAGTTCAACAACAACGCCAAATGCATGCCCTTTCTCGTTACACACCGTGCCTATTCCGGTATATAATCATATTTATTAAAAAACCTTCGGGATTGCATAATTCATAGAATTTGATTCCGTGCTTGTGCCTCTTATTCAGTATATACTGCCGGAATGACAGTCTTCCTCGCCATAACAGGAGAGCTTCATCTAATGAAAGGTTTTGAGGTGGGCTATACAATTTTTTTATGTTAGCCAGAACGTGATTTGTGACATTTTGTATTTTGTACAATCTATTAGTTTTGACATCGTGTTACTCGTCATAGAAACACATACACCTAAGAATGTTTTTAAACCTTATTCGACTCATTGTCTGGCCGAACGCATTTTGAACATAAAGCCCAGTTTAGAGGCATTAGTAAACATTTATAATTTGCTGATAATGGCTTATGCTCAATAATGAATTTAGCACGTGCGTTAGTCCAAGTAACTATTTTCTCGAGCAATGCATCGTCAAATATTTTCCTGAAATATTCTAATAGTTCGGCGGTTGGTGGTAGATCTGTGGTTATCAATTCTGCTTCAGTAAAAACTATGTTATTTGTTTCAGGCCCAACATCCACTCATCATTATTATTTTCAGCAACATATTCTTGAACTGGAACCTCTTGCTGATGACATGTTGTCAGTGTCGTAGATGCGAAAGCTGCTGCCCGATTCTTCAAAGTCTATCGCGCTTTCCTCGACTTTCCATTATGCACAAATTCCTTTAAAACCAAGAACCTATTATAACAGTACAACAAAAAATGCAACTAACTTTAAACTCACCCAAATCAGAAAATCGGAGAGTAAATAATAAAATTATTATACCTTACAACACGCTACACAAATAACTTTGAATAATTTTTATTACACTTCAAAAATTTAGTTTTGAATTAAAAATCGTTAATTTTTCACTATAATACCAAAAATTCTAAGTATAAATATTATAATGCAAACAAAATACCTCTTTATTAGACAAAAATCGTCGACAAACTAACATAAAAACGTTAAATAAATCGTTATCCCTTTTCTTTGTACCAATATCGGGGGTTTCCCGAAATATGAGAAAATATTTCGATAAATAAAACTTTCTCATTGAAACCATGTGACACAAATTTGTGTCATATACTCATAAAGACTACGGCGAAGAGCAAATAATCATAACACAAACCATTCCAAAGTTATACCTATGTAAAGTTTCAGGACACATATATGTAACATGAGTTTTTTGGGAAACTTGAGTGACACATATATGTGTCTTTGAGGGACGAACGTGTTAAGGTATCACCGTAAGAAAATGGGCCTAATTACGTCCGTCGGAGGCCGTTCTTCGATCTGAATGCCCTTCCAGGTTCATTAAGAGCCTGAATATTGACTGGACGGGCTAATTGAGCAGGATCCATGCACAGAAGATCTTTTATAATAATAATCCTTGTGGTCCGACTTCAATTCGAACTTCAGAGTTTTATCAAATTTTGAAAATTTAATGTCTCGTAAAATTTTAAATATTGAGAATTCAAATTTTTTAAATTATGCAGTTTTCGTTCTTCGTGATTTTTCTAATATTTTCTAATTAAAAATTATTCAAATTCAAAAGCGAATTCGAATTTTTGCTGAAATTTCATTTCAAACCCGATTTGTTAAATTGGTTAAATTTTCTTAAAAAAAAAATATTTCCATCCTAATTTTGTAATTATAAATTTTTAAATTTTTTCTAATTCTCAAATTTTTTCCAAATTCGAAAATTTAGAAATACTAATAACGTCAAATCAAGGACCTTAGGTCCAAATATAAATTTATATTTTGAAAATTTTGAGATTTTTAGATTCAGAATTTTAATTTTCATACTCTAAACTTATTTAGGCGCGATTCTAATTTTAAATTAATTATTGCGATATTTAACATTCTCTAATACACAATTCAGCGAAAGGTTTAATTATTTGTCATTTATTTACCTATATATATATATATATATATATATATATATATATATATATATATATATATATATATATATATATATATATATATATATATATATATATATATATATATATATATATATATATATATATATATATATATATATATATATATATATATATATATATATATATATATATATATATATATATATATATATATATATATATATATATATATATATATATATATATATATATATATATATATATATATATATATATATATATATATATATATATATATATATATATATATATATATATATATATATATATATATATATATATATATATATATATATATATATATATATATATATATATATATATATATATATATATATATATATATATATATATATATATATATATATATATATATATATATATATATATATATATATATATATATATATATATATATATATATATATATATATATATATATATATATATATATATATATATATATATATATATATATATATATATATATATATATATATATATATATATATATATATATATATATATATATATATATATATATATATATATATATATATATATATATATATATATATATATATATATATATATATATATATATATATATATATATATATATATATATATATATATATATATATATATATATATATATATATATATATATATATATATATATATATATATATATATATATATATATATATATATATATATATATATATATATATATATATATATATATATATATATATATATATATATATATATATATATATATATATATATATATATATATATATATATATATATATATATATATATATATATATATATATATATATATATATACAAAACGAATATAAATTATAACATTACGTGACGTCACGCATTTAATAATTACGCGCAAATCGCATAAATTTTCCACGAATGAAAAGAATTCCATCATGTCAAAACACAATTAAAATCTTAAAAAAAAATTCTTATTTACAATAAATAAATATGAAATTAATATTCCAGTCAAATTGTCTGTGTCCGTTGGAATGATCTATTAACTGCCATATGGTGCGTGCGGAACGATATATACGAATAATTTCGGTACATCATTTTACATAAACTACAAGTTTATTAATTAAGAAATTCCAATAGTAAAATATCGAGTTTAAATGAGAACAAGTTTTGTCTGTGTGTGACCAAAGTATTTGCCCTATGGGGATGAAACCGATATAGACGTGTATGCGATTATAAACGCGTTTTAGTTTTAAATAATGTTGTTTCTTGTAAATATATTCTACCATAAATACATGGAAGCCAATTTCGAAGGTGTTGTTCATTTATAATGTACATGCCGTCCGTCATTAACACCAATTTTTCCATCATATTTTATTTCTCAATAGTACATTTCTAAATTAAATACAAAAATTGTACGTATTTTAATTTTAACATTCAACATTAATATTTTATAAATAGTTGTATAGTTAAATAAAAAAAAAAAATGAAAATTTACATGGAAATGGATGAAAAACATGTGTTTCTAAGTGAATTGGAAAACATAAATCAAAATGATTTTATTTTTTTATTTTTAATAGTTTTTATATTTAAACGAAAGTTAATAATAAATAATTTTTCATTTTTGTTAAAATGGAAATTTATAATAAATTTCGTGCGTTCTACAAATTTTTCTACTCATTGTGTGTACACGAGTGTATCTTCAGGTACACGCGCTACTAAAAAAATTGTCTAGTTTTTCGAAAGTTGTTTTTTACTTAATAAATATTGATTTTATTACATTTTTTAAATCAAAATTTATGATTTAATCATAAATATTAAAATACATTAACTTTATTTCGATTGCATTAACATAAAAAAAAAAAAAAAAGTCTAATAAAATTATTTGATTTCTAATTACATCTGCGGTGTCAAATAATTAATTTTTTTTTTATTATTTTAATTTATTGCTTGTAGTAATTTATTGTTATTAGCGCTTGGTGCAATGAAATCGATATGTTTGCAATTGATTTTATTATAAAACAATTGTACACTAATGGACGGTTGATGATATCATAATTTAATTAAATCGTTAAATTCAATAAGATATTGGTACAAATGCTACCGAGGAATAGGATGCTCTACTATACCTCAACCTTGCTTGCCTACAAATTAAGGCTTAAAACAGTAATTATTATGGAATGGGCTTATCGGTAAAAATTGATTGTGGTTCCAGATACTGATTGTATAACCTTACTCCCCTTAACCGCACGAAACTATTTACAAAAAGTGGAACCACTTACATTACTAAGCAACCTCAGTGAACGATTCTGTTTTTTTATCTCTCTTATTATAAAACAATAAAGTACAGTCAATTTAACTGCTCATAATGGATTTGTTATGTTCCAAGTGAAAACGAAAATCATTGATGAAAATCGTTTTCACTATAATTTTGAATGTTAATTAATTAATTCGTGTAATTTCTAATATGATATGCAACCGGTCCTTAGACCACATATTAGAAATTACACGAATTAATTAATTAACATTCTAAATTAAAGTAAAATTAGCGTACACGTGAAGAAGAAAAATTGTAAGAGAATTTTATCGGTATTAGTATGATTCGCTAGTACATCCCGCACAATACATTCTGTATATATAGAATGTAAATTGTGGTATAATCAGTCTAGCCGCCGCGGCCTGATGAGAAGTTTGCTTTTTTCATAATCATAAGCTCATCAGTTCGAAACTGGATTAAAGTCTCTTACAGTCTTCAGAACATATTAAAATCATATAAATTAAAATCGTTTTCAAGCGTGTTTTTGCTGTAGAAAGCATTTCCACTTCAAATGCTCTGCAATTTGCAGTTCAAATCCGGGTAGTTTTTTTAACCTGATAGATCAAGATTTAATTTTTCCGTGGGGGAAATACATTAGTGTTAAAATTAGTAACCCACTCCTTCTTATAGGTGGGCGAAGGGTAGTTTTGAAACTAAAATATGACCCCCTATTTTTTATTGCAGATTCGGATTCTACGGGTAAAAAAATACGTATGATTTGACTGAAACAATTTTTTCGAATCATGATAGATGGCGCTGAATTTGACGATATTCAATTTCCATAGTTTGTAAAAGTCGGCTCGTCGGAGAACAATACGTAACGAAAAAAATTTGGGTTTTGCTGTATTTGTTCACGTGGTCACTGACAAATAGTTATCCGATTTTGGAAATCAACGCCATAAAGATCTTGGTGTAAAGACACATAATACGGCTGATACTTATGACGTTTTAAAATTTTCCAAACATTGGTCTGGGACATTCCGGAATCACTAGCTATTTCTCGTGTACTAATATAAGGATTATGAGCTACTGCAGCCAATACATCAATTTCATTATTTTCTCCAGTGACTGTTGCTGGACGAGTCCTTTTTCACGGTTGAACACTTCCATCAGTAATAAATTCTTTGACAGTACGCTGAAATGATACACGTGACCGAATCCTATCCGGAAAACGCGAGACGTAGAGAGTGACAGCATTATCAAGACTCCGGCCAGCTTCTCCATAAACCAGAATCATTTCAATTTTCTCTTGTACAGTTAAATTCACCATTATTAAGTAGTATTGATAGCTTTACACAGGTATTGTTGTTTTCGAAATAATCTTCGGACTGAATCGTTTTTTTAAAACAAAATACAAACGTATGTTCCTGGGTTACGATAATGAGAAGCCATTTTCAGTAATTGAAAATTTAAGAAATACAAATTGTTTAAGACTAACTTCGAGTATTTAGAATGAAACCGTGGTATATTTATTGCAGACGTATTGCAGAGTCGTTCGCGTAGGTCTCAGTAGGAGAAATCGAAAAAAATTGAATATCGTCAATTACAGTGCCATCTATCATGAATGGAAAAAATTGTTTCAGTCAGTATTTTTAGCCGTAAGGGGTTCATATTTTAGTTTCAAAGTTACCTCCCCCCACCGCCCCACCTACAAAGAGGGGGGTACTAATTTTAACACTATCTTGAACAGTTTTTTCGTAGAGTGCCTATTTTACGAGATATTTGAGTGTTCCAAAACTGATGGAAATATCAAATATATTTGTAACACATGTAAGAATTTGGAGTTAAATATCATCATCACTTAAATGGTGTCATATCACAACTGATAGATATGAAAATTAATGAAGTGAAAAGTAGCAGTTTGGGAAGCAGTGTTACTTCAGTACCACACAAAACATTTGTAGCTGAGAATGGGGCTAATGTCGTTGCTACACCGCGTTGATTTGAGTGACCAATGATAGTGTCTTGCTGGGTAAAGCATCTTCAACTCGTTTGACTCTTCAAATAACGGTGAAGGATGTTGTTAAATTTTATCAAAAAAGAAACGGATTCTGATTGCAATATTGGATGCTTGGACGTCACGCCGGTGAAAATGCTAAATAACTGTATAGCGTTTTGATAATTTGAGGTGGATATACCGCATAATTTTTACAACGTAATATTTACATAAAGCTATTGGCCTGTAGGAGTGCATATTAAACCGTTTATCAAAAGGATCTACCTTGAAAGTAAAGCGAGGAAGAGTTCAGCTGGTTACAGCTGAAATTTCTGGTCGTTCAGTTAAACTATTTATTGCTACATTTTACCAGTGTGAAGTTTTTAACACTTTTTTTAAACACATTTTACGCAAGTGTACCTACATTTGTTTGACAGTGTAATTTAAGTTATTAAACAAAGTTTTTAACGCTTCTTAAGAGAAAAAATTGTCATCAGAGCCCAACGCCGAATTATGGAATAACACATACAGATTTGGAAAGCTTAATGTATCCTCTTTCTATCGTATATGGTGCCTATGCGAGCCAATCTCTGAGATTTGTATTATTTAGCAAAGTGTGGAATCGCGATATCGTGAATTCGATCATTTTAGTAGTATTTGAAAATTTTTGTCAGAGCCTAAAGTATCCTCTTTCTAGCCTACATGGCGTCTGGATTCATGTTATTTGGCTTATGGTAGGATCTTGTTTCCCATATATAAATTTTTTCTTGAATTACACTGTTAAACAAATGTAGGAACACTTGCGTAAATTGTGTAAAAACAAAGTGTTAAAAACTTCACACCGGTCTACATTCTATATACCTCCACCAGTCAATGCAAACGACATTTCTGATCTACTTAGTATTCTTTTAGACTTAGCAACAATGTATGATAAATATATCATATTAGGTGATTTTAACTGCAACTTAATTGATCCGTCCAACATTTTACATCAAGTAAATCCGTTCAATCCGACAAGAGATTCTAGTTTACTTGATTTCATTATTACTTGTCAAAGGGCAAAAATCGCGTTTTAAAATTAGATTGAGACGTTACTTTATACACTGCTAATATTGACGAAGAAATTAATATTTGTAATTATATCTATCATTATTTGTTTTGCAATTGTGTACCTTTAAAAAAAGGTTGTTATTAAATGTGATTCTGCACCTTGGTTAACAAGTCAAATATTACAACTCATGAATCTAAGGCAAATAATGTACAAGAAATAGAAACGAATACTGAGATCTTTGTTCTTATTGCGCTACAATAACCTTAAAAAATTGATTGTAGTTAAAATACACGAAGCCAAATAAAAAAAACTTGGAAATCTTTAAGGCACCTTGGTATTCAAGGGAGCAATAAGTCGAATAATGTTGTTCAGTTTTTCTATTGATTCAATAAATACACATTTCTTAATTAAGCCAGTTAAACAAGTCAATTTTCCATTGGCTGAGATGTTTCATCTATGGAAAGTCCTAAGACCTATAAGTATATTGTCTGTTTTATCAAAGGTTCTTGAGAAAGTCCTCTTTGAGCAAATCACGAAGTAATATTGATTCAAATGAATTTCTAAATTTTCGAGAAAAATTTAGTAAACAAACAGCTCTGATATACACGTTACAGATGACATAAGTCGACTCCTATAAGTTACTACATTCTTACTTAAATGATCGTAGGCAATATGTTAGTTCGAATGGAAATGGTATCGTATCTAGGTAAAGTTAATGACGGTGCTCCTCAGGGTTCTATATTGGGACCATTGCTGTTCTCGGTGTTTTTGAATGACATTTTTACATGTATATGGCACTGTTGATCAAATTCAAGTCAGTTTTTGTATTATTAATAAAGGTAAATGTAGTGCAACGCTTATTACTAAATCTAATTGCCAGGTACCATCAGAAGTCTCTTTCACCAAATTTAAGCAAGAATCATTTGAATTTATTAGCAATATGACTTGATCCGGCTCATATTTATTGACTAATATTTATTTTAATCATTTTTAATATTGTTTATGATTTAATTTTGTTATTTTAGTTAGTGTTACTAAGTGCTTACTATACAAAGTATTCAATAAATATAAACCATACTTTATGACTTAAATTTAATTGGATCAATTGGTAATTGAAGACGATTGATTGCTTAAAGCTTAGTTTTATTCAAGTTGCTTTGAATCGGCTTTTCAATTTGCGTCTCGTTTTTGTATATTGAAATTCACTTGTTAACAGTCTTACCTATAAGAATTTAAAAGTCGACGCGTTTTGTTGAACCGTTGATACTACCTATTTTAAAAACATGCGGGATAGTATGATACCACCGTTCATGAATGAATATCAATGAAATTTAGTTTACATAATTTTTGATTTTCTCTGTCATTTTCAAGTTATTCGCGCCTGCCAATTCGTCATTCATCATATTTTGTATTGGCATTCCAGTATGGAAAAGCAAACCAACGTAAACATTCTTTAGTCCCTAAGTAATGAATTTGTGTTTTTTTAAATTGTATCTTGAAAGTGATGGCATATGGCAAGTGATACTGATTGAAATTTGTACTCTATAGTTCAAAGTTAGATTATGTTAGAATTTAGTACTTTCAAATTTTTTTGAAACTGGATTTTGTCAATTTGGGTTTTCATAATTTGGAATTTGAATGCTATAATATTTTGGGAGTTGTAATTTTGGGAAACTTTTTCCATACTAAATATTTATTGTTGATTCGGTAATAATTTCAGAATGATATTTGCAACATTTTTAAATCTTAATGAAACCGTTTTTATGGAAATCCCCGAGAACTTTATAAGTTGTCATCTTTTACAGAAATAAATTGAATCATCTGGAAACTCGTTTAAATTCAGGTACTTTAGCAGTATATTTCAGAATAATTATGAAACCTTTTATAAATAAAAAAATGAAAAATTTTAATTTGTACTCTTGTTGAACTAAAAAAAATTTCAGAATGAATTTGAGTTTTTTTTTTCAAAATAGGAGCTTTCAGGGGTTTTCTTCAGACTTAAATTAATAGATTCATCGATTTACTTTGATTCTTTACCAATTTAAGTCCTTAAAACTAAATTTCCAACTTGTCTTAAGCTAATTTGTAGTTAACAAAATATTTTTTTGTAGTCATATTAGAATGCGATTTTCAAAGTTTTTAAATTCAAAACTTTGAAAATCGCATTCTTAATTTGATGACAATTTTGTATTTTTTAAGATGACATCAGTCGGATGATAACATTTTCTGAGAGTGGGAATTGATGCAATTAAGTTGATTAGTTTAAAATTATTAAGTTTCTATTTCAGGTGTGTTAAAGGAGCTAATTTCGCAAAGATATTGACTTAAGCTTAAAGATTTGTATTAAAGTGAGCTTTTCGTAACTTTACACTTTTTAAGGCTTTTATAGACTCAAGTTAAGTTAACTAAATTGAGATTCTCAAATTTATTAAATTCCCACTAAACTAACTAAATCAGAACCAATCAAGAAGAGTATACAATACATTAAGATTTTGAAGTTTACTTAACGAATTTCAAATTTAAAAAAAAACACACATTTCAAAGTAACTGTAAGTTTTTTGGTGGATGGTTTCGAAGCTCACTTCAACACGATGATTAAGGTTAAGAAATTTTAATTAATTACGAAGTTAACATTTTGAAAATTATAAGAGAATTAATGACCAGTTACGAGGTGATGAGCCTGCGCTAAACCAAAACAATCATCTCATTAAGCCAGAATCCTAAGAAAATGTAAATTTAGCTGGTTGCATAAAATAGCGTATACAATTCTCAATTTCTTTATAACTTTAATTTCGTATAATAATTCCTGTTGATCTTTATGAGTTTAGCTTGTTTGATTAACTTTTTGTATTCGTCCAGCAGAAGTTGAGCTACCAGCATAAGAATCAAAAATATTTGATGTAAGTTTTTGCCAAGCTTTTGATTTTAATCAACAAAATAATTCATGGTTGAAGGTCGAACCGAACACATTACCAATGAAGAGGACCTTATCGGATTTGCTTGCTTAGATCCGAATTCTGTTTTGTAAATATTTAATTTTACTCAAAATTTGTATCCGAATAGGATAGAATTTAGCTCAAGATTTAAAGCTAAATACTAACTAGGTATTTGTTGTTCACTGGAAATATACGTTCTTTCAAAATTCCAGAAAATTACTCTGAATTTACAATTAGCACTAAGATTTTTGCCTTATGATGGAAATTTTTTGAAACTCCAAAAACACCAACAACTGTGTCAATTGGTTGAAATTTTAAAATATATTATCAAACTCCAATTGATAACTTTCAGTTTTCAACTTTAACATTTATAAAAGAAAAAACTTGAAAACGATAAAAATACTAGAGAAATCAGTAATTCAGGGCTGCGAATACTCTAACTACTAACCAACTTTGTTTGGGAATCTGAGGCCATTTAAAATATTTTGTTCAACACAAAACATCAACTCCAGCTAATTTGGTGAATATTTTAGGGGAGTTTCCAAATAGCTTGAACACAAATTGAATAAAAATTCAGAAATTAGATTAAAATTGAATCTTTAAATTCAAACAGAAGTTTTGAACATATACTGTAAGTTTCAATTTCCGAAGTTTGTGAACTCTAAAGTTTAGTTTTTCTGTTTTTAGTTTTTTTTTATCTAGATTTTCAAATTTTTGTGTGTTTCAAAAAATATTTCGAAATATTGAAACTTTCGGGGAATTTAAAAAAAACAAATTTAACCAACCTAAAACCAAATTCGTAATTTTAAGACTTTCATTTTTAATTTTTAATTCCGAAACATTTAAACTTTTGAAACCATTTTTAAATTTTATTGGTTTTACTTTACGAAAACCTTGAGGAATAATTCTTACAGTTGTCAATGAATTTGATACATTTTGTAGCCGCACTTCTTGATGTTTGTTCTGATCCGAATCAGTTTCATGAAACGATAAGCAATAAAAACAGCTACTCGGAATAAAATTTTAATCCACAAGCAGTATCACACGATGTCAATATCTATACTAATCCTAAAGAATCCTGAACTTATGACAAGAAAAGAAAAATTTAACTGACTGTGTTTCAATCAAGAAAAGGTATTAGATTCGCATTAGTCTTTGTCAATGAAAATAAAAATTTGTTTCAAGTTTCGTTCTGAGATCCTTTTCTATTGGTGCGAAAAAAAACCGCTGCCATTGGCACCGTGCGAATTGTAAGCCAAATATTTTATAAATAGTTTGAATTTCCATTGTACCAGTAATCAGTAAAAAGGTTCTAAATGATGGGTTTCCCATAGCAAGTTTAATTAAAATGATCAAACAGGAAGTTATTTCTTTCATTTATGGATTGATTGACTCAAATGTACGACCAAGCCTAAGCAAGATTCCCGGGATACGACGGGTCCACCTTTTTAAGGAAGTGAAGGAATGTTAGTATTACAGATTCGACCCAGTTTCAGCCACCTGTGCAGTCGATTTTTTTTTCACAACACAATCTCCATTGGTGCCACAAGTTTTTCTGAAAAGCTGTAAGGATTTTTTTGTCTTCACTAATTTTTCCATCGACCGTCGTGAGGGGGGGGGGGGAGCGGGGCGGAGAGATTTCGTTCCATCATCATGTCTACTCGCCCTCGAGTTATTTCTTTCATTCATGCTTTTATGTTTTTTTTTTTTGAAAATAGGCGGTATAGGCCTATATTCGGTACAACTAGAAAATCATTAGTAAGTTATGTTTGATCTAGGATAATCAATAGAATACATTAAGCTCAATTTTCAAAACAAAAATTTTTTTAGATTATTTTTTAGCTAATAAGATTAAATGACGCTACTACCCATGCTATTTAGGGTTAATTGAGGGTTGATGTAGTCCTTGAAATCTTTTCATAGAAGGAATGAATAGTTAAAATTTATTAAATTTTCGATTTGTTTTTGTCAAATGGAAAGGTTTGTCAATTGGCTTATACTCTTTAAATTCTGAATTTTTAATTTTTGAAATTCTGAACAAACAATTTTTAAATTTCATTGGTTGTTTTTCCAGAAATCCCAAAGCCTGGGTACCTAGAGATAATTGCTACAATTGTCAATGATTTAGAAGAAAGTAAAGTAAATCGGATAATCGATCAAAATCTCGGAAAGTCGATAATTCACTGTATTGGTATTACACCGTGTCTCTACATCTGATTTGACCAATTTCAACGTGTTCGGTAATTTTCTTAGAAATTTTATCTCTAATGATTTTCAAGCCAAAGGGACAGAAAAAATTTGACTGTTACAGAATGATTATTAATTGGCATCGATCACAACAGACAACAAAAAAAAATTGATTTTGATTAAATTTTCGATTTCTGCTTTAGTAAAATTTAGAAATTTTAACGGACTACTTAGGTATTTCTGTGGCACCTAAACCGTTCAGTGTTCTTCGATGTAAAATTCTCAAATTTGAACAAAATCGAATTTTAGTTTAAAATGTTAAAATTTGTATAAATATTAAAGAAAATACTCCACCAAATTTCGAAAAATTTAACAATTTTTTAAAATTCTGAAATAACATCTTCCGAAATATTTATGAACACTAATGTTCAAATTGAAATTTTGAATGATTATTTTTAAAATTTAAAAGGATTTTGCACATATCGTATTTTTGAAATTGATGCAAAAGATACACGAGCACCAATTTGAAATTTTGAAACTTTTGGTCTGCTCTGAATTGGAATACCAAAATAAATATCAAAACAAAAATCTGTCTAATTTTTGAAACTCCTAATCGAGTTTGCTTCTACATAAAATTTTTGACGAAATTTGAGAAATGCTAAGTTTTTAGATTAATTTTCCATACAATTTTGGAAGATTATAGGTTTATTCTTAATATTGATGAAATATTTGGTCAAAAATGTCGTTAAATTTTACAAGCATTATTTTTTCCTAAAATTTCAAGTTTGTAAAATTTAGAATATTTTATTTCTTTGCTAAAAATTGATGAAAATTGAAATTTTGCTTAAAATTGATATTTTTAAAGAAAGATTTATTTATAAATTAAATATTTTGAAAAATTTTAATTTTAAAAATTTAAAATTTTTTCATTTAATTTTTAAAATTTGAATTAGTTTTAATCTTAAAAATGTGTACAGACCAAAATTGGTGAATTGTTTTCTGAGCAACCATTTTGTGCATAGTCCGGTTTATAAATTTCGCAACCAAATTTTCTTTTCAAGTGGAATTAGTACCTAACCGGTTTAATTCCGAATTAACGTAACCGTATCACAAAATTCAATGTAAATAAAATTCAACGAACTCCATTTAATTTATTAGGTGTTTTTGGGAGCGGGATGGGGGAGGGGGTGGTCCTAAATTTGAAAGTTTTTAAATTTTTTTGTGACCCCTAAACATTTCTTGGCGGTTTTTATTATAAAAGTTTATGGCTCGATATTAAATATCTTCGAATTAAAATCCTAAAATTTGTTTAAATTCTGGAATTTAAAAAACTCAAATTTAAAATTTAAAACATAATTTCCAAAGGATTTATAAACTCTAATTAAACTACTTAATCTGCTTAATTCGTGGATGTTTCACACTTTTTTTTTTAAATTTCAGCCTGTCCAAAATTTTAAAAAGTGGTACCAAATCTGAAAGTTTCATTCAGACAATAATATTTCTTGAAATTTATGCGTTTTGATTTGAATTGGTAAAAACGACCCACTAAATCTTTGTTGTTTAAATCTTTGAAACGTTATAGAATTTGTGCCTTTGAAATTCTAAATGGAGTGTTTACAATGAAATTTGAATGATTCGAAGTTCTTAGAGCAAATGTAATTTTAATGAAATATTTTCAGATTACCTGTTCTGGAATATTGATTACCTTGCTCAGTTTTTCACGATTTAGTTTGTTGAAATTGTGAAACTATTTAATTTCCATCGATTTAGGCAAATTTAGCGTCTTCCATCGATTTAAATTATTTATTTCTAAGCTTTGAAGCTTGAAAAAATTAAAAAATTGAAGTAAACAATTTTAGAATTTTACTGGTAATAATCCCCCGAAAACTTTATTGTAAATTCGAGATTTTTCATTAATATTTAAAATTTTAATTTGATTTAATCTTTAAAATCGAAATTTTAAACAAAAATTAAAACGCTTCTCCAAAATGTCAAAAAGTACACTCGTGGTTTGAAATTCTAGGTGCTTCGTACTTGGAAACTTTTATTATCTTCTCAATTAGTATAACATTCGAGCCGAGCTATCTGTACTATTTGTACAACTCAAAATTTATGGAGTTTTGCTCTTTCAGAAATTAAACGACCGAATTTTGCGATCAAATCTTGATTTTCTTAAGTGGATACAGGTGACTGGTTCAATGAATTCTTGAATAAACTTAAATCTTGACATCTAATGGGTTGTTAGATTTTTTGATCAGTTCGAATTTTGATCTTGAATTTTAATCTGTCCGAACCCTATATAAACCAAAATTTTCACATTTTCATAATACTAAATCCAAAGTGCATTAATCAAAATTACCTTAGTTAGGGCAACTATTTTTAGGTTAACTACGAACGAACTTTTTATAAAAGGAGCTATAAGTTAAAATTTTGTCAAATTTTTACGCTATTTAAAAATTACAAAATTTTTAGTAGAACTGAAATTTCTAAGAAATTTTTGAAGTTTTATATTACGCCTCAAAACTGTTTAATTTTAAATTGTTTGAAATTTAAATTTTTATTAGAATGTCTCAATGTCTGAATGTTGAGTAGGCATCAATAATACCATCTTAAAGTTAAAATCTGTCAAATTTTGAAAATTTAGCAATTTGCTTTATCTTTTAATTAATTCTTATACGCTTGGAATTTTTACACAACTTATGAATTCATTCAAAATTTTTGAATTCAAATTATTCAATTGTACATTTTGATTCTAATTGAAATTTTGTCTAACCCCTAAAACAATTAAATTAATTTAATTACAAGAAATTGTGGATGAACTCCTTATTTGATTAATTTTTTTAATTTTTTCGACTTCTAAACATTTTGAGGGGTTTTTTGATGAGACATTTTGATGGTTTACTAATTTCGAATTAAAATTTCAAAATTTGTTTAAATTCTGTAATTTAAAAAAACTGAAATTAATTTTTTTGTTTCCAAATTTTTAAAATTCGAAAATTTGTAAAAATTCTGAGAGCAACGATTCTGAAATTGTTAATCTACTTAATTCATAAACGTACCCACATTTTTAAGTTCTTCCTTGTCTTAACGAAATATAATCGAACGACAATACATTACAAGTTTTTTCAGAATTTTTATAAAATTCTGTTCTCCGAGCATAATTTAAAATTAAATTTTAAAAGATTTAACTTGGGCCCTGTAACTTGAAATTTAGGTAATATGATATATTTTAAATTCTTTGTAATAATCTGTCAAATTTTCGAAATTCTGAACACAACCATGAAATTTTATTTGAGAAATTTTATGTTTTAGAATTTTAGATGAACTGAAATTTCAATGAATTTTTTTAAAATTACGTATTTTGAAATATTCGTGTAAAACCATATTATACATTTAGCAAGTAAAAAATTTAAAAAACTTTGTCAGACAACCGATCATTTACTGTACCGATATTTAAAATAATTTCGAGATTTTTTTATGTTGCAATAAACTTAGCACAGAAGGACACAATCTTAAAAAGATGCACTTAGTTTGTTCTTTGTTTAAAAAGAACTCAACAAAGAAAATCGAGGAACTTTAGCTTTGGAGAATTAGGTTTTCCTGTTTTTTACCCAAATTCCTAAATTTCTAAATTTTTTTAAATTTTTAATTTTCTTTCCCATGTTCGGGTTCAATTATAATATTTCTTAGTTCTTAAAAATTTTGAATTCCATTGTGCCTGAATATACCCACACCTTTTTATAAGTTTCAAAATTTCTATAACAATTTAAAATCTACTGCAAATTTCCGAATTTATAAAAATTAAATTTTTAAAAATCACAAAAATTAATTTTAAATTACAAAATTTCCTAATCTAATTTGGTAAAATTTTCCTAAAGTTCCAAATACTCAGTTGAATTCTGATTCCAAATTCCTTTTACTCAATTTTTTGTTTTAGCAGCGGAACTGACTCCTTGTTCAGTGAATATTGACACAATAGGGACATTTGTTCAACGCAATTAGATTACCTTTAAACCGATCTCTAAGAACTTTCCGTAAAATGATGATTAACATTTTCACAGCACGCTTCTGCAGAAATGATAAAATTACCTATTCTAGTCTCGTTATAATTTCAATAATGCGCGATCGATGCTCGAAAGATGGGAAGCAAGTAATTTTTGTAAGATAAAATAAAATAATTGGAATTCAACTTTTATCTTTAGTAATCATGTTGTGTTTTCATTTGTACAGCACAATTTTCCTACTTTTACCTACAAATCGTCCTATTTTGACTGGCAAATGGTTTGCTTGCTAGCTAGATCGAACATGTATCCGAATTAGTGCCTAGCTGTTACAAATATTTTCTAAGGAAATGTTTTCGTTAAATTCAAGATATTTCGTTATTGGTTCGCTGGTTGGACCATACCCTTTGAAAATTCTTTTGCTTTATAGCTTTTGATATTTGGAAAGCAAAAGATTACGAAATTACAAAATTTAAAGTATTAAATCTCGGTTTTTTACATTTTATGCTTAACATAAAATGGCTTTATATAAATTACACGTTTTTTATACGTAAAAAAGTGTGTAAATTATACATAGTGTAATTTACGCGCCCAACTATGATATTTATGATAATTTTTCAAATGTCGATTTTTACATTGAAAATTTAAAATTTTTTTGGTTTTTTTTAATGGTAATGTCATGGAAATCGTTCGAAAACTTTATTTTGAATTCATGGTTTTTCATAAATCTTTGAAATTTTAATTTACTTGAATCTTTAAATTCGAATTTTTAAAAAAGCTACAAACGCTTTATTTTTTTTTGTTTGGTGACAAACCTTCTAAGCACTTGAAATATAAAGTTTATTTAAGCTCTTCAAATGTCTAAATCTCAAATTTGAACTTGGAAACAATCGATATCTTCTCAATTATCATGGTATTCGAACCGAGACGTGCGCTAATCGTGTTCTTCGTTTATTATTTTTGTAAATCGAGGCGGTGTAATTTTTTTGGGAAGACAAATCTTGATTTACATAAGTGGAATCAGTGCCTGGTATTCTATAAGGTTAAAACCTTAGCAAATAATGGATTATTAGATTTTTTTATCTGTGCGTTTAAACCTGAAACCAAGATTTTAAAAATTTTATAGTGTGCTTCACGTACTTATCTCAAAAAAATAAGTTCATAAATTCAATTCCGAAAATTCGATGAGTTAAAAAAATTTGCTGCTACGTTCTAAAGAGACAGTAAAGTTGGAACGCAAATAGAGCCCACAGCCCTACATCTAAACTATATACACTAATTGACCAAATTTTAAGCTTTCAAAATTTTTAATAGAACCGAAATTTTAATGGCACTGAAATTTTATCGAGTCTATCTATATAATGGATTGGACAACAGAATTAAGCCAATTCTGTCTTAGCCTTTAGCGTGAGGTTTTTCAGACAACATCTAACAAATTGTTTTTTTTTTTGTTGCAATATTTTGAGCTGTTGCAGAACATATAGACAGGTGACCTAAGCTTCTAGCGTCTATTTATATGATAGTTTCCAGTAGGTTTTGGGTCTTAATTGGAGTGTTGATGCCTGAACAAAATTAATATTTAAACAAGCTTTTAGTTATAACAATTAAAGACTAACATATTTAAAAAAATATTCTTAAAGTGCAAATTAAAATATTGCGAAACTTTGCGAGTCCCGAAACCTAATATATAAGAGTTTGTTTACCATTACTGGTGGTGCCATCTTGGAAATTTTCCAACATAACCGGCGGGAAATTATTCAATACAACACGGACTCTTATTAATATTCGTAATTATGTAAGCATATTCAACAATTCTAAAATTGGCCGACGGTCTTCTCTATCAATTAGCATATCTTCACTTTCTCGGGAATAATTTGACAATAACCAAAAAGTTAACCTAATAGCGTACATATATATGAATTCATAAAACGCATTATTAGTTCTTGATCTAATCACAAAAATTTGTACAAAAACGAAAACGCAGGTAAACAAAAAAAAAACACCCCCCGCAGGCAAAGCAACACAAATTCCTTAAACTACCTATACATAAATGACATTTTGATTTCTTATAGTTGTTTAATAATTGTATGCATAAATTTTACTAACTTGTATGAATATCGCCATGCCCATGACAATCTAAATCTAAATGATGGTTCATAACCAATGACGGCTGAATTAATCCACCACGATGATTGTGCAATGGTAACTGGTGAGCCAAAGGGCCACCCAACTCTGCCATTACCATAAATTTAATTTACTAAATTTGTTGTTATTATTTCAAATTATATATGAACTAAAAACTATTTGTTTCACACTAAACTATATTACATTATACATAAAAACATAAATATTTTATAAAAAAAAAAAAAAATTAATAATTTTTTTTTTTAATTAATTAATTAAAATAAACAAAAACTTTTTTTTCTTTTTTCCATCTCTAAAACACACTTCAAATTATTTATTTTTTCACTAATTTTTAACTTTTTTTTTCATTTTAATTTTTTTTTTTTTTGCTTTTAAACATTCACACGAAATTATTAATTTATATTTTATTCACTAATCCGCATAATTTAATTATACAATAATTCGTCGGCCGCTTTGCGAATTGTTTGGCGAAAGGCACACGCACGCACTTATACTCGTTTACAATATTATGATTCGAGGTAACTAATTATGAAACTATAAAATAATAAATAAATTATTAAAAACGATAACGTAACAAATGAAAATGAAATTGGTTAATTTTCTTGAACAAAAGAAAATTTATTGTTTTGTTTTTTTTTTTTGTTTTGTTTTTGTTGTTTTTACGCTATAGAAAATTCATCTGTTATCCCGCCAACGAACGAAATAAAACTGAAAAATAAATTTGACAATGTCAAAAAAATTTACTTTGCGACAGACAGAGATGGTAAAAAAATATTTATGTTTTACTCGTTCTAATCGATAGTGTGCGGCATTAAAATTTATATATTTGTCTCATACATTTCATATGTTTATCTATATTTACTGTGTGTGCAATGTGTTTGGTTTGATTGCGCGGAATAAAATAAAATTCTTCGATTTGTTGGATTTTTTGTTTTTTTTTTGTACAATAATCGTCTTTACATATTTATTCATGGCAGAGTAAGACAAAATTTGTTTTATGTTGTACGATAGAATGAGAACAATATATATACGATTAGCTTATATTTATGATACGCCCTAAATCGATGCTGATTGGTTGCTAGGGACATAATGTTGGGTGTTTTTGGGTAGCAGCGTATTTCCCAACCCATTTATTTCTTTTTTTTTTGTATGTGCACACGGTATACACGGGTTATCGGTAATATTATTTTGGAAGATTCTGTTTCTCGACTTTAAGGAAATCATTTCGAATTATTTTTGTACCCGCTCGATTCGGTTTTCAAAACTTAATAACAATAAAATGTATCCTATTTTATCCTGTGCTTTATTTTTCCTACGCTAATTTTCCGTTTTATACATTCGAAATTTACAAAACAAAACGACAAAAATGTAAATAAAAAATGAATGCGTTTATCGTTATCCGTATTTTCTCGTATATACATATGTAACGTAGGTACACATAAAACAACTCGGTGCTCCTTTATGTATATAAACGGCTATGTGTTTGTGTTTATACGACGGTATATACAATTTTTATAGTACATGTGTATAGTATATACATAAATGTTGTGTAGAGTAGGGACTTACAATTTTTTTTTTAATTTTCCTAATGGATATCGATTCTCAATTTTTGTTTTTATTTTTAGTATTTGGGGTTTTTTATTTTGTGTTGTAGATTCATTTTCCCCGGTAGTTTTTCTCGACGTTGTTTTGTTTTATTTTTTGTTTTTTTTTTTGTTTAAATTTAAAGAAAAGTGTTATACATTAAAGGTAGATGGATGAACTTTTCGGTTGTAGAAATTTTGATTGTGTTATGTCTGTTGCCATTATTATTCGTTTTCTTGTGAGCTTTAGAGCTTAGTGAAATTTAAAATGATGCATTTCAGTATTGCAGGTGCAATGAAATCTTCTGACTTCACTTGAAATTTAATAATTCGGTTTTATTGAGGATTTAAATTAATCTTGAAATATTATACCAATGGCATTTAGGTAATAAAATCCATACTTACTTTTAGAGAACCATTTTAAAGAATTCGAAAGTCAAGATAATTTTAAAGTCCAAATTTGAAGCTTTATTTTAGTTGAAAATCAAAATGTTGGTCAAACTGGCCCGAATCTCGTTCTCGAAAGACCTTACAAATTCGGGTTTAAAACTCGTTTTTTTTAATCATGTTAGGAAAATGGTGAGCTTTCAACAGTCTTTTTAGTACAAAATTAAATGTTGAATATAAATTTAAATTCTAAAAAAATTTCCTTTCATGAAAATATGATGAAGTTTGGAATAAGTGTGTCTTAAAGTACTTATCCTATATACACATCAATAATCTTCATGGGATAGAAGAATCGAAGGTGAGATTTGAATTTGTTTATTTTACGACCTCCTCTATTAAACAAGAAATGCCGAATCACCGAATGTATCTTTTATTTAACATATTTTGAAAGCTCTGACCTACAGAGGTATAAATTTTAAGAATACACTACTAAGACCATTTTCGATTAGGGTCTACTTTTGACATTGATAAACTATTATCCAAAACAATATCAGAAATATCGATATATTGATACGTCAATCTGATTAAATTTTGAAAGCTGAGCCAAAATAGTTTGGAAATTTTACATATTTGTGGAAAATAATTTTTGTGTATAGTTTCGGAAAATCGAGGTCACAAAATTTTGAAAATTTGAAAGCTTACAAATTATAGAGTTAGCGCACCTTGTCAAATTAAAAATCAAAAAAAAGAATCTGCTATATTCAGTATTGTTCAAAGGTTATATGTAATTCGAAAGATGTCAGCGTTCATTATGGATGTGAAGTTTTTTACAAATTCACAATAACACATTTCACACTGCTAAACTACATTCCAATTGGAAAAAATACGATTCAAATTGAAATACTTATGAATAAAAGTTATTCCTTAACAATATTAATGGAATTTAGTCAAGATATGGACTATAAGAAACTGACTCAAAATTTCTGGCAAGTGGTCTAATTGAAATTTAACAATTTTTTGTCAAAATCGCAATAAAAAATGTCCAGTCTAAATTATTCCTTGGTTTATGCAGCTATTCCATGCATTAAGGGAACCTAATTTCAAATATCTATAGTAGTAGGTTTTAATGGACATTCAATGCAGTCAAAATTTCATGGTAAATAAAATTTCCAGACTAATTTATTCCCCTGGATAGGGAATACTGATAGAGCTCGTTGGCGGAGAGTACGTCAACTACTACATATATGTACTATCGGAGCCTGAGTTCCAATCTCTGGCAACGAGTGCTAGAGTGATTTAATCAATTTCAGTCAAAATCTCATGTGGTTTTGGGCTCGATGGACGGAGAAGTAGATCAGCTACTACGTGTACTATCGGAAGCTGAATTCAAATCTCTGGCAAGGAGTGCTAGGTTCCATTTATCATTTTCAGTTAAAATCTCAAATGATTCATAAAGTTCTGAGACTAGATTTATTCCTCTCGATAGAGTTTAAGTTTAGGGCTCGAATTCCAGACTAAATATAGAAAAATTCAATTTTATTTATTGAGTGAAAGGAAATTGAACCCAATTATTCCTGTATTCCTGTAAGGGGAAATTATTAGGAAAAACATGAAATTCTTCAGATAAGTGAATCTTTCCTGTGCACGCGACCCAAAGGTCTAAAAAAGTATAATGCAAATTATTTTGAAGTTTTGTATTTACTTTGTGGTACGAAGGTTTGATGATACTCCAATATAATTCTCGATTATATCCGTGTGAAGTTTATAACGAATAACAAACTACAAGCAAAAAATATTAAACAAATTTCAAGCAATTTCTCAGCAATGCAATTTTTTCTCATTTGTGAAATAATTTTCAAACCAATAATATGAATATCACAAGGATTCTTGCAAAATGGCGAATAATAGCCTTAAGTGTCGTAAATCAAACAGTTTCTTCGCTAATTAACAACATAGTGGGGAGGAATCCAAAATTTTAGTAGTTTTTCCACTTATTGTTCAAACCAATTACACGAATATCAACTATCAGCTAACTGCTGGAATTATTAGGACTAAGATCGAAAAATTGATATTTTCCCATTGCTCGAACCCTGATTCCCCTGATTCGGTATTTCTTGCTTATTATGGAGGTTCAAAATAAACCAGTTTAAATAAGTGTGAAGTTATCCCACATAAGTACATCAAGCAAAAGAATTAGATAGATGCCGAATGTTAAGATTTCCACTACATGCCTATATCAATTTAGCCGAAAATGGATACTTGTTAATTTTTTTTTTAATTAATGGCATAATGAAACAAATGGCCTCTATCTAATTCGAATCGCTTAATTACAAATATTTTTTACACAAGCAAACAAAATTAGAATTAACGTTAATTATCTTTTGTCACCGAATCCCACTTCTTTGTCACATAGTATTTCATTTTTTATATTTTCTAATGCCTTTCTCCTAAACTTATTCTACCCTAATGGCATGATAATATTTTAAAGGCGTCCCATAGTAATTTGCTAATAAGATTTATACACGACGTTTAATACCAAGAGAATTTATTACTCAGAAATTAAACCGTTTAGTACGATTTTATTAAAGAAAAAATATAAATGGCTGAAACCAACCAACCAACTTCGGTCTTCATTAATTCAATTCAAAAATCATTTTAAAATCCAATTTCCAACCCACATGTCAAATTTCATCATATTCGGTTGAGAAATAGGCCAGTTCCATCATACTTGACCATATTCCAGAACTTAATCTAAAAATCATACATACACATATGTTGTACATACATACATGCTCACTAAACACTAATCCAACCCCAACTCAACCCCAATTCAACCCGCAAACGGTCACCAACTCAATCCTCTACCCAAACGCATACTCTTTTTCTAACTTAAGTCCAACTCAACTTCAACTCAACCCGCAAATTGATCCTTGACTTCCTACCAACCCGCAAATTGAACCTTCAACTCAACCCCAAACTCAATGCCCAACTCAATATTCAAACCAGCATATTTAAAAAATTGGTAAATATTTCTATAATCAGGTATTTTGGGTCAATTCGTATGGCAGGTACCTGACCCTCTTGACGCACAGGTTCCAAAAGCTTTTCAAAACTCGGCCCTGACCATAGAAACAGATTGGAAAAAAAAATTCTAAATCGAACAAGCCGTTCTCGAGATACCATGGGTGCAGACCAACAGACATCCAGACAGACGGACGGGCATTTTTTTTTGTTGCTTTTTTAGACTCAGGGACTTTCAAAACGTCGAGAAAAATGGTTTTGGACGACCATAAATCATAAATAATGTACCCTGTTAAAGTTAGCCGAAACTTTCCAGCCGAAAGTAAAAAGTCGATAATGCAGATTATGCTATTGGCATTCCAGCCGAAAATAAATCAGCCTCTAGAGTGTTATGTCTGGAGATGGATTGGATTGATGTGACTTAACAATAGCTATCGCAGGAAAAAAATTCAGTTCAAGTTTCCCATGGGAAATCTCGGAAAATTCGATTTTCCAAAAATTATTAGAAAATTTGTATAAAATCAGCCTTTAAAGTGTTATGTCTGGAGATGGATTGCATTGATGTGATTTATCAATAGATATCGCAGGAAAAAATTTCAGTACAAGTTTCCTGTGGGAAATCTCGGAAAATTCGATTTCCCAAAAATTATTACAAAATTTGTATAAAATCAGCCTCTAGAGTGTTATGTCTGGAGATGGATTCAATTGATGTGATTACTTAATAGCTATCGCAGGAAAAAAAGTCAGTACAAGTTTCCCGTTGGAAATCTCGGAAAATTCAAAAAAGTTTCCAGCCGAAAGTAAGAAATGGATGAATAAAATTAGCCTCTAGAGTGTTATGTGTGGAGATGGATTGGATTGATGTAACTTGTCAATAGCTATCGCAGGAAAAAAATTCAGTTCAAGACTCCTGTGGGAAATCTCGGAAAATTCGATTTTCCAAAAATTATTAGAAAATTTGTATAAAATCAGCCTCTAGAGTGTTATGTCTGGAGATGGATTGCATTGATGTGACTTGTCAATAGCTATCGCAGGAAAAAAATTCAGTACAAATTTCCCGTGGGAAATCTCAGAAAATTCGATTTTCCAAAAATTATTAGAAAATTGGTGTAAAATCAGCCTCTAGAGTGTTATGTCTGGAGATGGGTTCAATTGATGTGATTACTCAATAACTATCGCAGGAAAAAATCTTGGAAAATCCAAAAAAGTTTCCAGCCAAAAGTAAGAAATGGATGAATAAAATCAACCTCTAGAGTGTTATGTCTGGAGATGGATTGCATTGATGTGATTTGTCAATAGCTATCGAAGAAAAAAATTCAGTTCAAATTTCCCGTGGGAAATCTCGGGAAATTCGATTTCCCAAAAATTATTACAAAATTTGTATAAAATCAGCCTCTAGAGTGTATGTCTGGAGATGGATTGCATTGATGTGATTTGTCCATAGCTATCGCAGGAAAAAAATGCAGTTCAAGTTTCCCGTGGGAAATCTCGGAAAATTCAAAAAAGTTTCCAGCCGAAAGTAAGAAATGGATGAATAAAATTAGCCTCTAGAGTGTTATGTCTGGAAGGTAAGGGGTGGGGGTCACATCAATTAAATCCATCTCCAGACATAACAATCTAGATGCTGATTTTATTCATCCATTTCTTACTTTCGGCTGGAAACTTTTTTGAATTTTCCGAGATTTCCCACGGGAAACTTGAACTGCATTTTTTTCCTGCGATAGCTATGGACAAATCACATCAATGCAATCCATCTCCAGACATACACTCTAGAGGATGATTTTATACAAATTTTGTAATAATTTTTGGGAAATCGAATTTTCCGAGATTTCCCACGGGAAACTTGAACATATTTTTTTTCCTGCGATAGCTATTGACAAGTCACATATAAACGATTCAGTTTCAGATATATACTCTAGAGGCTGATTTTATTCCAATTTTGAGTATTCTTCTGATTTTCCAATATTTTCTACGAAGCAAATTTTTACACGGAAAACTTATTTACAAAATTTTTTATTTAAATCTATGTATCCTATTTACTTTCGGCTGATAAATACCAAATTTTTTATTTTCGGCTGGAATGTTATATTATAATCTGCATTATCGACCTTTTACTTTCGGCTGAGATTAGACCATCTACATTATCATTTTTTTAACTTTCGGAGGGGCTAACACAATCTGCATTATCGACTTTTCAGTTTCGGCTGGCAACTTTCGGCTAACTTTAACAGTATAAATAATGTATCGATCAACATGTCGTTAAAATTTTAATCATTAAAATGTCATAAAACGTCACAGAAATGAGAATCTCTTTCTTTATTTTAAAGCTTACTAGACAAGTTTAATGTTTAAATGTTAACGATATTATTTGCCACCAAAAAAATATTTTAGGTAAATTTCGAAATTTAAATTCCATATTACACACGGTAATTTATTCTAGGGAACAATTGTAGGGATTTGGAATGTGTAATAACCAGGGCTGTGGAGTCGGAGCCGGAGCCGGAGTCGGAGTCGTGGAGTTTTTGTTTATTTTCGTATTTTTAAAGGAGACGGAGTCGGAGCCGGAGCCTTGTGGAATACACAGACTCCGGCTCCGGATTTTTTTTGCTTACGTAGCCCAATTATTTATATATGCATTAGCATAGTTCAAATTGGAATTCAAAATCGGACTAGCCAAAGTTTTCTTCTCGAAAAATCTTCGTCTTTTTTAAAGCCTAGTACACTGTTCAAGTGAAATGCAATTTTCACTGGTCTCCAAAAATATAGGAAGATAAATCTGACGTGAAAATTTAGTTTGACGAGTTTCGTAAATATTTTAGTGCGTACAACTTGATGTTATCTCTGCCAACGTATTTTATACAATAAAATTTACTTCGATCCTCAAAACGCAAAAACTCAAATGAAATTGTCAAAATTAATCTTCACATTTATCGTCCAGAGGCCCTATTCTCGAATTCCACAACCATTTTCCACATGCGGACACCTGTCAAAATCTATGTAATTATTGACGTTTTCGTATATGGGGATATTTTTACACCTGCTTATACCCATTCGGAAATATTCCCTTAGTACCGAAAAAATTCCATAGCGAATTCAAGAATACAGGAATTTAAATTTCCGAACGTTTTTATGAATTTTGACAGATGTCCGCATGTGGAAAATGGATGTGGAATTTAAGAATAGGGCCCCAGTAAGATAAAAATGAAGGGAAAAATGTATAGAGATAAAATAGAGACATCTGTATTCTGATAGGAAAACTCCCATTTCGCTAGCTAAATTGCGCACCACAAAAAGAAGTTCAGCGATGAAATTTTCATTTTCGTTTTCGCTTCTGTCATTTTTATATGAGAAATTTAATGGAAATCTCGCGAAATTTAAGTCGAGATAACGCTTTCTACGTCGAGAAGTCGAGAAATTTGGGTTAAGCGCGCAAATCTAATAAAGTATTTTGTCATCACATTTCACGGAAAATTTGCTGATGTTAAACCAAACAAAAAATTGAAAAGAAAAACATCAAGAAGAATTAACAGGGACTTACTGAATCTGACAAATTTCGAACATGTGACCTTGCAATCGGTAATAAATCAATAGAAACTCTCCCAGTTCATGTGCCGCAGTAAATTTAAAAAAAAGAAATATCGGCTCTTGGGATTGAGCCGACGGCCTTTGTAAATTAACACCGAGACGCTATCGTTCAGCTACTGCCTGCTTGTCAAATATCCACAGTTTTTCAGCATATTAATAACCGCGTAGGAGGAGCTGGAGCCGGAGCCGGAGCTGGAGCCGGAGCCGGAGCTGGAGACGGAGTCGGAGCTGGAGCCGGAGTTGTTAATAAGTTTATAAATTTCCGGAGTCGGAGCTGGAGCAGGAGCCAAACATTTTTGCTCGGACTCCGCAGCCCTGGTAATAACCATAGAAAAATATTTCTTCGAAAAGTTCGATATTAACTCGGAAAACAAATCAACAAATTTGCATTACTCTTTTGTGTTAACATTACCCACATGACGAATTGTCAAATTTATCATAAACATAACAGAAAAAATGTCGGTTCCTTTTTTGAGAAAATCTGTGTGGCAGTTTTTTCTTTCCCAGCCACCATCTCCGCCCTTTATTCTAGACTTGAATGGACCTAAAAGTTAACACAAACTGCTTATTACTAAATTGTACAAAATTTCGACCAAAACTATCAATATTTGTGAGAATGGGTGGCAAAACTAAAATAATAAAAATGTATGACTAGAATGACAAACAGACGGAAGGACGGACACGACATTTTTCTAATCGATGTTTCTGGGTTCTGATAACCTAATTCGTTGAGAAATTTAACTTCGGTTAATATAACTTCGTTATAGTGTGGAAAGTAAAACTGGGATGGGATGGAAATAGTATTGACCGATGTACATTTTTATTTTTCCTGGGATGGAATCCTGCGATAAATTCACACACTTAGTTCAAATTTCAGATCCATATCTAAATCTCACCTTCAGTTCTTTTATCCTATGAGTATTATTTATTTAGAAGCCATGATTTTTGTCAGAATTAAAAGCTTTATTTAGAAACTGTGATGTTTTTTTAAAATGCAAACAAATATCCAAACAATTAATTTACGAATTTCGGAAGGAATTTTTTTCAAAAAAATTTTTGCCGATATTATTTGCCATTTTTCCCAAGTTTAATAAATTTCAGGATTATAATAAAATTTAATTTGATCGAAAAATACGCCAAGATGGCTGTGAAAATATTTAAAGCTTTCAAGAAACTACTTTATTTCGTCAACAAATAAATTTTGATTGCAACTTGCCGATTCGATTCCTTTTATAATGTCTTTCATGGGTAAAAAATTATTTGAGAAGCTCCACATTCGGGACAAGACCGGCTGCATAACTTGTCATTTAGGGGTTCAATGTATGTACCTAAAATTTTATAGTAGATGTCTTACTTTATAGCACTTCAAATAAATTATCTTAATGTTCTATAAGAGCGGATATAAAAAAAATGGAGGGATAATGGGGTAACTATCCCTTCCAAGTTAAAACTTTGTACTACGAAAATGTATCAAACTAAATAATAAAATTAACAATTTGATTGAAATTCAGATTTTTAACTCTCGAAAGCTCGAATTGCCACGAATATTTCGCTAAACTGAACCATTTTGAAAATTGTGGGATTTATATCTGGGTAAAATAATTTTGACTCAGAAATTAAATTACAAATGAATGCGAGCGCGTGAAGTTATCCAGATATTCTTCCATATGTATACGTACACGAATGTGGTGTTAAAACCAACATTTCAAATGATTAAGGGCTATCACATTTACATTTATCAACTTCCAAGCTTGCTGTTATTTATCTCGTTTGAGAAAATGTTAAATGAACGATTCGTATGGATTAGGGTTTTTTGGCTAAGTAATCTAGATGCCCATTCCATGTGCTAGCCAAACCAATGTCATCATTGTTGGCAATGGCCGAGATTTGCTCTTGAGAGTTGAGTGCGATTTTAAAAAAATAATTTTGTAAAACTTTTATTAAACGAACAATTAGTATGGATTAGGGGTTTCCAACTAGGTGATTAGGGGGCCTATTCCATGTGCTAGCCAAACCTTTGTCACCAAAAACACGTGCGTTTTATTACATCTGATCCGCTTACATTTTCGCAAGAGGCGTTAGTCCGTCTACAAAATTGTACGTTTACATTTTTTTAAATTAACAACATTTTTTTGGGCCCCTAAAAGTGCTTCTTGCACCTAAGCACAAATAAAACTTTAAGTGAAAAACTTATTTCTTCGTATTGTCTATTCTCGCATTAATTAAAAATATCTGATTTCGAGAGTAAATGACACGAAACATCTTGCAACTCAATGCTCTCACGATTTCTAAAGATATCGATAAAGCATCACCAATTTCGAATATAATTTGAAAAATATCAAGAATTTCGAATTTTCAAAGTATCTTGAACATTCTTGAAAGTTTTCAAATATCGAAGTATCCGTAAATATTGTTAAAAAATTGTAGAATTTGCAAAAATCGTTCAAGTTTGGTTTTAAGAACTTTTAATTTTATCAGCTTTCAATTATCAAAGCTTTTTTATTTAACCAAACCATTTTATTCAGAAATATGATTTCACAAACGGTGACGGAATTTTGGCTAAAATTTAGAATATTGTTCTCAGTTAATAATCATCAATTATCAAAAGCTTTTAGTTTTGAGAGGTTTTCAAACCAAACCATTTAACTGTAAAATTTGATACTACAAAGGAAGGTGGTATATTTGGATAAATTTAGAATATTTGTGTTCAATGAGCTTTAAGATTGATAATTAATTTATACTATGTATTTGGGTTTAAACACATTTCTGTGTCTTTTAATAATTTTAGGTTTTAATTACAATGTTTTATGTGCAAAAAATAAGTATTTGCAAAAAGTTTCAAGGTCTTTTAGTTTTAAGAGCTTTCACTGATCGAAACTTTTTAAAGAATTTATCTCAAAATTCCGTTATCCTTTGTAGCGTAATTTTAGGATAAATTTAGAATGTTTGTTTCCAATGAGCTTTTTGGTATTTTTTGGGTTTGAAATTAACGTTTGTAATCCTTTTCATATTTTGAGGTTTTCATTCAAAGGTTTTATGAACATAAATTATGTATTTGCAAAAAATGTCGAACTTTAAGTTTTAGGAGCTTTCACGTATCGAAGCTTTTTAGCCCAAATCATTTACTTTTTATTCTGAAATTTGATAGTTTAAAGGAAGGTGGGATTTTGGAATAAATTTAGAATATTTGTTTTCAATAAGCTTTAAGCTTGACAATTAATCCATACTTTTTGGTTTGAACTCAACATTTTTGAGCTTTTTAACAATGTAATGATTCTAATAAAACGTTTTATGAGCATAAATTATGTATGTATTTGAAAAAATTGTGAAGAGCTTTAGTTTTAAGAGCTTTCACTTATCGAAGCTTTTTAAACTAACCATTTTGCTTCGAAATTTGATGTTACAAGGGATGACGGAACTTGGGTAGAATATTTCTGCTAAATTATTAAGAGCTTTTAAATTTAAGAACTTTTCAAATCAATTTTTTCAAATTTGATATTATAAAGAAAGGTGGTATTTTGGGATTAATTTAGAATATTTGTTCGCAATGAGCTTTAAGTTTGATACTTTCTCGTTAATTTTTGTGGCTTTCCATAAATTCTGTCTTTCGTTTTAACTTTTAGTTTTAAGAGCTTTCACTTATCGAAGCTTTCACTTATCGACATTTGATATTACAAAGGGTATTTTTTGGAAATTATTCAGAATATTTGTTATCAATGTAAATATCCTTCATCGAAAATGTGTTTCCATTTTCGAGCGTTCCATGTGTAAGAAAACCATTTGGTTTGCTCAGATTTAATTTTCATTCAAAAGTAGATGAAACAGAACGTGAGTCATTTGAATGACCTCAAATAAAACGAAACATCTTGCAACTCTATGTTATGATGTATCGATAAAGCATCACAAATTTCAAAGATCAAATATCAAATTTCAAGATCTCTATACGTGCTAATCACCGCCATGTAAAAAGTAAATAACCTGGACATTCTTGAATAATTTCGAATAACCTACAAGAAATCAGAGAAATAATGAAATTTTCGCATAATCTTCAAAACTCTTATTTCTCTCTAAAATGTCACCATTTAGATTTATATGTGTAACTCTGCAAGTTCTTACACCTCAAAGGGAAGCGCAGAACATTGCCTTACATTACAAAATTCGAATAAATTCGCAAATTTTTAAAAATCTCGAATAACCCTGGGAATGTCGAAAAACTTAAGAAATCTAGAATAAACTGCGGAATAACCTCGATTACCCCAGAAAAATTCAAAAAATCTCTTTATTATGTGAATATCAATTGATCTCGAACAATTTCGTATAGAAACCTCGAATCTTATTGGGTAATTTTTTAAATATTGAACAATCATATTCTTCGAATAGGCTCTAAATACACCCTACTACAATCTCAAACATACTCAAATAATCTCGAATAACCTGACTGTTTCATAACACCGAATCACCAATTAAGTCTCAAACATCACACATCTCATTTCCATGATAAACTCCAAAAATCTCGAGAAATTTTAAAAAGCGATTAAAAGATGAAACCTGGGACAAACGGATATGAAATCGGAAAGCGAGAATTTCCAAAATCAGAAGAACCCCACTAAAAGCAACCTCCCAAAAAAACACCATCACTAGTTGCAAAATTAATTTGGGCACTTGTATTTTCCTTGTATTTAAAATACTTTTTCAAAATAAACCTGTAAATTTCATTTTTATTTACCATTTACTGAAGAATTTATTTTCAGTCACGGTTATTTATTGTCTACTTTCTTCTTGATTTTTATGAACATCACAACGATACATCGCAAGCTGCCTAACACCATCAGATTACTATAAGCTCTCTCTTTTAAATCCAAATTAACTTTTTCTAATCAAATCTTGATTTCTGAAAGGTTGAATTTGTTTGGCTAAAAATTCAATTTGATTTGTAAAAGCTTGATTTTTGAATGCAAAAGCCGTAAACTTGCGAGTTTAGCTAATTTTCTTTTAAATCTAAACATTTGTCAGAACCTCACTCAACTCTCAAGGGCTAATATCGGCAATTGCCAATAATGATGACAAAGGTTTGGCTAGCACATGGAATTGGCCTCTAAATTACCTAGTTAAAAAACCCTAATCCATACGAATCGTTCGTTTAATAAAAGTTCTACAAATTATTTTCTTTGAAATTACACTTTAACTTTAAAACGGCATGCACCGGTTTTTTTGTGAACAATTAAAAAAAATTCAATTAAAATTATTTTAATATCGATCGAATGTTTTTTTGATTTGCTTTATTTTAATTAAAGCTTGATTTTCTAAAATAATTTTCTAAATAATACTCAATTGTTTGAAATAACACTCAATTTTCCTATAAGAATCCGTTTTAGCAGTGTAATACTAATACATTGATACATCTCTGAAATGTCTGGAAAACTTCACACTCGTGGATTTTGACGTTTTTGGATTAATATTCCGTAAATGAACGTTGGTATCAAAGTTCTGTTATGAAGTTATTCAAGATTCTTAGTGGTTTTTTTAATTTTTTAAGATTATTATAAGATTCTAAGTTCATTGGAAGTTTTTCTGGTAGATAGTAACCAGTAGCAAAATCAATTTTCAACTATATTAAACTAAAATTGCAATCATAAAAGAGAGCTTCTATACACACAAAAAAATAAAGGGTCACCACAACACCGAATCGGTGTTACATAATGTCCCTCCGATCGGATATTTAAAATTTGAATCCAATCGGATATTTGAATAAAATTGACATTAAATACATTTGGATAAAAACTTTTACACCGCATAAAAACCAAACAGGAACATTCTTGTTTAGGAACACACCGAAAGGTGTTTTTTATTAAATCCAAAAGAAGTTTTTCTAAAAATTTATCTTTTCGGATAGTTTAAAATATTTATCCGTTGATGCGTGCTTAATTTTATTCGGTTGGGCAAAAATAAAATACTTTTTCGGATAAAAAACAAATTAACACCGCATATTTTTTTGAGGGTACTCTAAATATTGCTAAAAACTTTGTTCCTCTAATATAATATGCTCGCTTGCATGCACAATCCAAATTGCTTTTTTCTCCATTTAAGCAACGCATATATGTAAATTTTGTTGCGTATATGTGTGATGTATAAAAATGCGAACAAAAAACGTTTTTTGCCTAAAAATTGTTGAGGATTTTCTATTTGAAAATAAAATAAAGAGAAATGGGTGAGAGGCTCACGACCGATTGGTTGTGGTTCGCTCTAGGAGTTTATGGGGAAATAAACAAAAAAACAATTTTGAGTTGCGTTTTATTTTGTGTTCAAAAATCGAAATTCCTTCATGTTTGCAATTGCAGGAGGCTGCCTCCTTGAGTCATAATCAAACGTCAAATTTTTTACAATTTTTTTGGTGATATAACTCTCACTGTTCCCCTCACTGTTCAATATGTCCAATTACCCAACCGTTGTATAAGCAAATCCTAACAGCAAATATAAAAATATCGGAATTCGGATATGGGATCAAAGTAGTGCTCATTTATTCTGAGAAAATATTTACTAAATTTTTATCTCAAAATACCGGAGATGGTTGAATTAAATATAGCCGAAAATGCTATTTGAAATTCTACCATCAATCCGTTCTCATTTTTTTTGGTGGTAAAAAAACCAAAAATCAATCAAAACCCTCCTCGAACCATATGGCCCCGTACACCAAATATGTTATGTTTTTGTATATAACAAGGAAGGATTACCCCTCTGAATTTTTAATCAAAATAAATAATCGGGAATATAAATAAACACAAAAAAAAATTTATTGGACGCAGGATTATGCAAAAAGGACGTACATGAATTAGTTAGATGCGGTTGCATTAGCTTGATTACTTCCTTACTATAAACTACATGTATGTACGATATAAAATATAAAAGTCAATGTAATCCTTTTAATATCCTGATTGATTTTTATATTGATTTAGGACTCGATTATAGTGTGTCCTGCATTATACATTAAACTTATACGATTCTATTGTTATTTATGTCCTTTAAAATAATATTATTGTTGTAAGTTGACACCCCAAAAAAACACAAAAAATGTGCAACAATAATTTTTATGTGTAACTGTTGTGTGTGTGTTTCCAATTGAAATAACAATTTCTTATCCAACCGATTAGACATAAATCACAACATAAGTGAAATTAATTGATTACCCCTCCTCGTATACGCTTCGACATAAATAAATTTTTATTAGTTTTTAGCGAAATTTCCAAACGACTTGCGTCGTCCATATAATCGCGTAGTTATATGATTTAGACAATAATTGCCATTTGAAATCATCATTGCTATGATTATACATCATTGGGATGATGATAATGATGAAAATTGGTTAGATAACAAAAAAAAAACTAAAGCGAGAATCATTTATTCCAAAAAATTTAACACGACACGGAATTTAATGAATGTCTCGGGGATTATTATGACTCTGTACAAAATATTTTTATTATTATGGGAGGTGAAAGTATTTTTGTGCCGCTATCATTCTCATCGTCTCTCGTTTAATTAAGATTAATGAGTTATGGTGTACGATATTATCGATTCGCTTATACTTCTTATGTTTGTCTATCTAAATATAGATAATTTATTTGCCAGATGGTTTGACACTTTCTGTCTCAATTTTTATGCAAAATGTGAAGGGTTATAGTTAGATTTTATAAATCTCAGAAGTTTTAAACGTGCCCAATGAGTTGGTAAAATTATTTTTTGTTGCTTTATTCGAAAAAAAAAAAAAGTTTTTAGTTTGAAAAGAAAATTACTTTCGTATTTGGAAAATGAAACAAAATTGAAATAAATAATTTTCCGATTCTTTGATGTTTTATTTATAATGCAAATAATTTTTGTATGTTCTATGTTTTATGTATAATTAATTAAAACGGTCAAACCTCGGACTCCGTAACATTGATTTAGTTGAAACCTTTTGTGATCGGTTTTAAACACGATTTAAAACCATTTGTAATTCGTCCACCATAATATTATCGTTCGATGTTGAAAGGGCGAATGTGGGAAAGCCGAATGTCGAAAGGTCGAACGCCGAAAGCCCGAATGGGTCGGAAGGCCGAATGTCGAAAGGCCGAATGTCAAAAGGCCGAATGTGTCGAACGGCCGAAAAGGCCGAATACGTCTAAGGGCCGAATGGATCGAATAGCCCAATTTTCATTAAATTTTCCTTCACTTAATTGATTGAAATCAATATTTAAAACCATTGAATTTATTTCTTAATGTAAAGTCATTTAAATAAATTGAAAACACGTGCTGTGCTAATCTTGTGTATGTAGCATATTAATGTGATCAAATTTTGTCGGAAAAAAATTTATTTCTTTTTCTTTTTTTATTGTAATTAATTAATTTTTAATTATACGACAAATAAAACGTAAAAAGATTTTAATATTTAAGACGATTTACTATTAAACATTTTTATACAAAAATTTTGATAAAAATGTAAATTTTGATTTTCATAAAAATAAAAATTTTGAAAATTTTCATTCATAAAAAGATGAAAAATTAAAATCAATTTCAACACAAACGGCCTTTCGAAATTAGGCCTTTCGACCTATTTGGCCTTTCGAAATTCGGCTTTTCTATATTCTGTCTTTCGATCCTTTCGTCCTTTTCGACCTATTCGGCCTTTCGACACATTCGGCATTCGAACACATATTGGCCACATCAATATCATCCAATTTCGGCAGAAAGAACTGTGTTATCATGTCGCAATATCGAGCACCAGTAAAAGTCACTGCTTGACCAGCCTCATTTTCAAAAAGTATGGTCCAATGATCCCTCCAGGCCAAAATCCGCACCAAACAGTGACACGTTGTGGATGCATTTGTTTTTCGACAGTCACATGTGAGTTCTCCGAACCCCAAACACAGCAATTTTGGCGATTAACATAGCCGTCAAGGTGAAAATGTGCTTCATCGCTTAGGATGATTTTGCTCGAAAAAAGAAGCTGTAGAAAGCTTCTTGAAATTGCCCACGACGCCGAATTGATATTCTGGGATTTTCACCAATATTGTCAAGCACTGCTTCGATATTGACATTTGAACGGCTTGCTTTTGGGCGACCAGTCTTTTTAGCGTCCAACTAATCCGGCCTCCCTGAATTTTTCAATTTATCTCTTCACAGTTGACAAAGTTGAAACACTATTCCGACCATATTTTGTATGAAATTTTCGAACTGTGGCCGCCAAACTTTCATTATTTTTGAGATATTGTTCAATAATGAAAACCCGTTGTTGTATCGTGTAACGCTCCATTTTTATTAACCCTAAACTCTCAGATGTCAAATTGTCTTTTTTCCAGGGTTGCCAACAATTTACTGCACCCCTTATAACAAAAATAATTGTTCAAGGACAATTCAGAATGTTCTCTTTACAAACAGTCGAACACACAAACATTTCGCCTAAATGTCATTCAATTTTAGCATAGACACAATTTAAAAACACCCTAACGTAATCAATAATCAATTTACTCTAACCTAAGATTTTTACTTCAGACATCTGATTAATTGAACCTATCCCAACAATAAGATTCCATGGTAATTTCCAATAGACTTTTAATTTTTCAAGTTTGTGATCGGCTATTAAATACCTTATTTTGGTCGTAAAATGAGAATGGAGAGTTGCGATTTTCTTTTGTTTTTTGGTTTAATATTAGACAACAAATAGGTATAGACGATTTTTCAGAATTAAAAATGTTGGATTCTTTCTTACTCCCACAAATTAATCAAAAGGAAATTCTACAAATTGCAATGGGCATTAAAGGTCGAAACAAATTAATGATTAAAGACGGCAAGTCAATTTGTCGGTACAGTAAATTTTATTGAACTAAGCTTAAAACTAAAATATTAACGAGCTCGCGTTCATATCGTATATTCATCGTATCTACAAATGAATATTCATTAAAACCATAATTTAGAATTTCGTGAATCGAATCAATCATCATTTACGTCATATATGAAAAAGTACGTAAATACCTTTAACCAACAATAAAACCATAACCACAGAAAATTTATTCAATAATTCTTCTCAAACAGATCTATCAATTTCGATCAAATCAATCCGCGCATATGGCATTAAGATTGAAAGCGAGGATGACTGACTATCTTCTCATTATAACGTACGATTTGATACGAATATGTGGTGTGGGTGATTCGTTTTTTGTTCTATGTGTTATATAAACTGCCACGCTCTTCCTTCACTAAGTTTTTCATTTTTTTTGTTTTGTTGTTGTTATTTTCCCTGTAAAAAAAAATTAATTTGAAAAATTCAGCCAAATGGCATGCCAGTTTATTATAAATATACACAACACAAAAAAAAAACCAACAAAATTTTTGTGTATGTAAATTTTAACAAATCATTCACGATAATTTATAGTGTACATAATATACATATACACGAGGAATGGAGGTTTTTTTCCAGCTTTTTTAATCCATCATCAACGAAACATATATACACGTACATACAAACACGACTGCCTGGTACAAAAAAATGATATTAAACCGTTTTGTGCCAAGTCATTCAATTTATGGATCGAAAGATGGAAAATGATTGTTTTCATTTCGTGTGTGTATATATATGTATATTAGGGGTTATGCAATGTAACCGTACTTGCTGAGAAGCACATAAAAAAAAACACAAACTCCACCGCTAAACAATTCCTAGGAAATCATCATACACAAAATTATTATTGGACAATAAAACTAAAACATTTTCGCTGCGGGTTCGTCGAAATTAATAAATTTCAAATAACGACGTTTGATGGTTCATGTTGGAGAATTCGCCAACAAATAATTATTTTGACGCCAAAAAATTTAATTTTGACTAATGCAAAAATTTAAAAATCTTCCTTTTTGTTATAAAATGGATCACTTTGGAAGTTTATTTCCTTAAATGTCGGTTTATTACCTATTTAGTTAGCCTGAAAGTTCTCCAAATTTGTATGAAATTTGGCATTTTTGTTAAAAATGCGTAAAATCTTAGAAAAAGGATTCTTCTTCCAAATAACTTTCTATAAGGGAAATTGGTCATATATTCTTCATTGAAAAGGAAGAAGCAAATATCTTTTTGTTTAGCAGAGATGGCACCACACACCACTAAACGAAGCAAAATGGATGGGTATTTTTGTTTCTGATGTGTTGTCACTTGTCACACCACAGTAACAAAAATTTAATTTGTTTCATTCAAACTTCAATAAATATTTAGTGGAGATGTCTATTGGGATTCGTTCAGTTCTCTACCTAAGATTTCTGTTTTCATTTAAATTTGATAGCGATTTCCCTTGTAAGTTATTAAAAGTTATTGGAGTTTAACCTTCGATATTCTAATAGATCATGTTTCTGTCGAAAGATGTCACTATACTAATGGGAAAAGGATACTTTGAAATTTATTTGTGTTTTTTTTGTACTGTGTATTTTAAAGTATTGCAATTTTACATAAATTGGTCATGATATTTTAATAGGATGTTTCATTCTAATTTCTAATTCTCTCTACTCGGAAATTTTTATCGTACATCCAATTTTGTTTAAAATTCACTAATGCCTGGGAATTAAGAATTTTAAAGCAATTAAAGAGTTCTAAGAATTTAAGCAATTTAGAGATTTAAAAAAATTTTACGAATTTAACGAATTTAAGATCTTTACAAATTTTAAGAATTTAGACATTTTTGTTTTATAAAAAATCGAATTCTTAAAAAAATGTAGAGAATTTAACGGATTCGAAATTTTTTTGAGAATTTATAAAAGGGGGGGGGGGGGGGGGGTTTTGATTATTTAAAAATAGAAAGTGTTCTAAGAGTTTAAAAAATTTTGTGGATTTTAAAATTTTTAAAAATTTAAAGAATTTAAAGATTTTAAGAATTTTACAAATTTTAAGAATTTAAATTATTAAATTTTATTTTTAAATATATAATTTAAAATATTTCAGAATTAGAAAATTCACAAGACTTAAAAATTTCTAGTTTCAAGTAATTTACAGGATATATAGAAATAAAAGTATTCCAGATTTTAAAATTTTTTACCAGATTTAAAGATTTTTTAAATTTTGAGTGTCAACAAAATTTCAAAGATTCTTCCTAAAATTGTTAAAAATTAAGGGACATCTCAGAATTAAACAGATTTTTACGATTTAAATATTTTAATGAATTCGCGGAATTTAAAGAATTAAGAGAACTCAAAAAGTTAAAAGAATTTTGTGAATTCAGAGCGTTGGTTGAAGAATTCTAAGAAATTAAAGAATTTAAAGAATTTTAAAAATTCAAATAATTTCAAGAATTGAGAGAATTTATTGAATTCATAGAAATAAATAAATTAATTAATGAAATTTAAAGGTTTCGATTTAAAAAATTTAAAGAATTTCCAGTATATAAAGAATTTAGAGAATTTTACCAATTCAAATAATTGAAATAATCAAGAACCTAGAGTATTTGAGAGTTTAGAGAATTTAAAACATTTCAAGAATTTTAAGAATTTTTGATATTTAAAAAATTTAGAGAATTTAAAAAAATTAAAGATCAAGTTTTTGAGGATTTAAAAAATTTGAAGATCTCTAAATATTTAAAGAATTTTGACTATTTAAAGAATTGTAAGAATTCTGAAAATTTACAAATTTTAAAAATTAAGATAATTTTTTCAAATTTAAACAATCTAATGTTCAACAAAAATTTAGAGAATTTGTACGAGTTAAAAATTTCTACAAAATCAACAAAATTTGAAAGATTCTTCCAGCTTTAAGGAATTAAAGAATTGTAAAAATTATAGGAAATTTCATAAAACAGATTTTTACGATTTAAATATTTTAATGAATTGGGAGAACTCAAGAAATTAAAAGAATTTAGTGAATTCGGAGGATTCGTTAAAGAATTCCATGAAATTAAAGAATCTAGAGAATTTTAAAAATCAAATAAATTCAAGAATTGAGAATGCCCTGCACAACAGACGACTTACTTCGCTTAATAGTGATAGGTGCTCCTACATGGAACGAAGACTCTATCATGAAGGTGACACGAAATCATTCTGCCCTTCAATCGGTATTAACCGTAATTTGCTATAATGGACAACCAGGTACTCTGGAAGCTGTTTTATCCCTTGACATCTACGGGAATTTTCCAAAAACGCATCTTTTAAATCCAGTTAGAATAAGCAAAGGATAAGGCAAAGGATAAGGGACTCTCACAGTTACCTCGTTTATCTTCCGGTCATATAAGCACAACCATATTTTTATACAAACCTGATGCTTGCGCAGTTGGAGTGGTTGAGTAATACTGCTGTTTTACAGTAGTTGCAGAAGCCAAATCGATATGATGACTAGATAACATGGTTTATCCTAGACCCAATTTGTCAGGATTTGTCCAATTTGTGATTCATTATTGGAATTTTCGGCACTTAAAATTTCAGACACTACAGACAGAATTATACCAAACTGATTCTAGAAATTTCTATGCAGCAATAGAGCTTCTGTGAGATCTGGTGCTAGAAAAATTTGAGCAGATTTAATTAAGTCATTGAAGGAAGTATTCGCAATAATGGACTCTAAAATTTTCAGTTTCTGGCTATGGCTCATATCAAGATGGCACTAAGTGATTTTAATTTCGGAATATATGCCCTTCACAACCTATATAGTTACTATATGAGCCAATCTCTGAGATTCGTGCTATTTGGTATTGTTATATCCATGCCGATATCGTATGGTTCAGAGAAAATTGATGGAATCGGTGTTGGAAAAAAATCAAACGTGGTTTGAAGGTCTCCTATTTAGCAACCGCTGTAACGGGACAGGTGAAAAAGCAGACAAATGGGAGACGTGTCTTTTCCAATTATCCCAACATTTTGAAGCAAACTTAGTGAAGGATGAAAATACAAAACGAGCACATTTTTTTGCAGTGTGCGGATCGGAATTGAATGAAATATTGGTGAAGTTATGCGAAATAGATGACGTAAATACATTTTCATTCAAGGATTTAACCTCAAAGCTAACAAATTTTTTTAAATCGAGGCTACATATTCTTGCGGCACGATATAAGTTATTAGGAACAAAAATGCAACAAGGCCAATCCTATTCTGAATGGATCGCCGAGCTAAGAGGCATTACTCGCGATTGTTCTTTTGTTTGCAAGCTGCTTTTGGGGCATGTTATCAATTCAAATGTCATTCGGCCATCGGGAAGTCGAGTTACGCCTATCGAATACTTACCACGTCCAACAAATCTTAAAGAATTGGAAGCTTTCGTAGGAAAAATTAACTTCTACAATCGGTATATACAAAATTTTTCACAATTAGCCGCTCCATTGAATGGGTTGAGGGCCAAGAATGTTAATTTTATCTGGACCAAGTGATTATTAAACATACACAGTTAGTACACTTTAGAGAGTTAGCCATCTCATATTTATACAGAAGGCTCCGAACACCCTATTTCATTTGCCTCGAAATCACTAACCTCTGTCGATAATTTTCGGTGTTAAAAAATTTCATCAGTACCTATATGGTCAGCAGTTTGAACTGGTAACAGACCATAAACCACTCACGACGATTTTCAGCCCAAATAAACAGTTGCCAGAGATGACAATTCAGCATTTACAACGATGGGCTATTACGCTAATGAGTTACACATACACTATTCGGTATAGACCTACCGATCGCCACGGAAATGCAGATGCTTTTTCGAGACTCCCAATAGGTCCTGATAAAGAATTTGACGAGAAACAAGAGTCAGGTTTGGAAGTTGAACAAATGTACATGTCGTTATTGGACGAATTTCCGGTTAATGCAAAATTAGTTGCTGAACATTCACTCCAGGATCAGCATCTACGAAAGATATCGGAATTTGTAGGGACGGGTTGGCCTGAAAAGTTAGGTTGCAATGACATCGATTTGTTAACTTATATCCGTAGGAGGTTGTCTTTGAATGTAAGTACTAACGTTCTTCTGTTCCAGACTGATCAACCGCGAGTAGTGGTGCCAAAAACTTTACAAGCCAAAGTACTCCAAATGCTCCACCAGGGTCATTGGGGAATAACTCGCATGAAACAATTGGCCCGCCGATATTGTTGCTGGCCACGGATTGATCAACACATTGAAGAAGTCGTTGCGGGTTGTATAGTGTATCAGTCGCAAGCAAGCCATTCGCCGCGAGAGTTTACAAGTTGGCCAACTCCAGTTGCTGCCTGGTCTCGAATTCATGTAGACTATGCGGGTGGGTCCATTTTTATCAAAGATGTGGTTGATTGTAGTAGATGCATTTTCCAATTTACCTTTTGTTATAAGGATGTCATCGTCAACATCCGAAGGGACCATTCATGCTTTTTTTTTTTTTTTTTGGTTTTAATCTCTACAATCTGTTCTGGGGCTCAAGGCACTCCCAACTCTTTCGCAGTTTACTTTTACCGTCCTACTTTACGCAGTATTAGCCAAATCGAGGACGTACGGCTATAAACCCGTTTTGTATAAACCACCTGCACCTTGCATTGCTTCATGCCAACCTGTAGTGCTGACATGAAAGGTGGGTCGGCCCATGGGTTTTGCACTCTCAACAGGGGGTCATAGATGTGTTCATTTTCATCACCGATCGTAATCAGATGATGAAAAACCCCTTTTGCATCCCGCCCCTATAGGGATTCGAACCCGGTACTTCCCGATCCAAACGCCGTAACCATTCATGCTTTGCAAACCATTTTTGCTATCGAGGGTTTGCCATAAACCATTGTGTCAGACAACGGAACACCTTTCGTTTCTCAGGAGTTTCAAGATTTCTGTTACCGCAATTCAATCAAATACTTAACTTCCGCACCATTTCACCCCGCCTCAAATGGAGAAGCTGAACGAGCCGTGCGTACCTTTAAAACCGCATTAATTAAAAACCTGGAGAGTTGCACGAATAATACGATGGCCTTTTTGGTTTACTTATTGACATATCGATCAACCCCGGATAGTTCAGGAAAGTCACCCGCTGAGTATTTGCATGGTAGGCCGTATATAATGCTGCTATCAGCTATGCAACCAAGTGACAGGAGATTCGAAGAAATTGATACAAAACCGACGAAATTTAAAGTCGGCCAGCCAATATTCGCGCGGCAGTATCGGAAGAAGAAAAATTGGATCGAGGGAACTGTTATTAAACTAGAGGGAAGGCGCATGTTTTTGATAGACACAGGCATTGGTACCTTAAGAAGTTTAATCGTTTTTCTTGTAGCCCACCTAGCCCGTCCGTGTCTACTCGCTCTGCAGGCAGTCCGCTATTACGCTCAGAGGCACCTAAATCGTATATGCCAATATCACAGGAAGATACCGCAGGAGCTCCGGAACTCCAACCTCGCTCAGGCACGGCTATGAAGTCCCAACCAAGGGAACCCTATATGAGTTCAGGAGAAGGAATCTTGGAGAAACACTGTCAGCGGTGAGACGATCTAAGCGCTCACGTTTCCCACCAGCCAAGCTTAGCCCGTGAGGTAATGACTTAAATTAAGTTTGAGGGAATGTTATATCCGTGCCGATATCGTATGGTTCTCCAATGTATAGATTAATTTTCTCTATTGTACCATTAACGTGACGTTTACCAATTTCATGTTATATAATTTCTCTTTGGTATTCGTCCATTATATTGTGTGCGCTCGACTTATCAACAACGTCCCCGGTTACCTTTTTAAATTCAGTGCTGTAAAAGTTAATTGTTTACAATAAAGTGATAAAAAAGTGTTTATCAATAATCCTCCTCCATCCATTATATATGTATTTCAGATATAATGGAGAATAACGTGATTTCAATTTCGCAACGTATGCCCTTCACGACCTATATAGTTATACTATATGAGCCAATCTCTGAGATTCGTGTATAATAGAGAACAATGTCCTTGTTAAAAGCGAAATTCGTCGATTCGTTAATTTTCTAAATTTTTTTGCAAGAGCCCTACGACTCATATCAAAATATCAAAGTGGCGCTATAAGTTCTTTGATTTGTTGAAAAGAGCATTGGAAATGAATGTTAGATATTATTAGAGGCTTGTTTTATTTGAATAACTTTTTTTTGTTAAATACAGTGTTATAAGAAGTACACTCGCACAAATATATGTCCAAAAACTTAATGTTTGGTGTTCTTAAAATCGTTTGTTACGAGATTGTTTGAGTTGCGGAAATGAGCGTTAGAAAAATCGTGTTGCAGAACTACAACTGGACCCGGATGTGCTATCGAAAAAATGAGCTGATCGCTAGATTTCTCAGTAGTAAGCTGGTTAATGGTAGGTCTACTATATTTCGGTAGTTTTGAAAGAGCTACTTAAGAGCTAAGTCTTGTAATCTTTTTTTCAGCTCAGCGGATACAATTTAGAACGTTACATTTTTATAGGGATTTAAACTGTCTTAATTTTTTTTTTGGACAGTACTGGATTGTAAGAAAAATTTCATTGGAATTCTGAAAAATAATCTGAGTTATAAAATAAAACGGTGTGTTTAGTCACTCGTCTAGACTGACTCGCCAGGAAACTTGTGAACGCAGTTCAGGGCCACCAGCCTACCTGAATATCACTTGGCTAAGATTCAATTCGAACCGATCTTTGTATGCCTCCGTTTCCCTGGCCTTGATAATTATATTGGATAAATTATTACTCGATTTTATTCTTCAATCTTTCACTAGAAATTTCACAAAATTTTTCAAGTTTTAGTGGTATACAATTTTGTTGTAAATGAAGTTTCTTAATTTTACATCACCACAGTAAGGCGAAAAGGAAATTTACGAAAATTCTAATCAAATGGTTACAAATATATTTTGATCGGATTCTAAAAATAGGAGAATTTTTTAAGTACTAATTCAACCAAAATACAAACAAGTTCTTGACCCCTTCAGAAAATTTATGAAGAAAATAAAACTTGATTTTTTAAATTTTGAATTCTACTAAAAGTTTCGGAAATTTTATAATTTTTTTGGAATTTCCAATAAATGAGTTTTAGAAATATTTTCTTCTTAAAATTTTTAAATTACTTGAACTTTAAACTGTTTACAAAAAATTATTTCCGCAAATTTATTGAATTTGTTCAAAATCTTGAAATGTTTAAAATTTGAAAATTTCTTACAATTTCTAAAAATTTTGCTTTCAATTTTTTTTTTCAATTTGTATTTAGAATTTGTTAAAATAATTGAAATATTCCATTTTGTGAGGCTCCTCAAATTTTGAAAACATTTCCGAATTTCCAAAAATTTGTATATTCTCAGAATTTTACCAATTGTGAATTTAATTAATTCCCTAATTTTTGTTATATCCGTACATTTTTTTGGAAACTATTTTGAAGTTCTTAAAGACTGTTTACTGTTTGATAAAACGAAACTTGATAAAATACTTATGTGAGGTTTCATCTACCTGTTCAAAAATTCGAACTACTTAAATGTCCTTAGATTTCTTGAATGTGTTCAAATTCTTGGAATAGGTTTTAAATTCTTAAAATAATTCAAAATTTTGTAATTCTTGTTTTGAAATCGTGATTAAATGAGTTAAAACGAGTTGAAAATTCTTCGCAAGAAAATCGGGCAGGTGCAGAAATATCACACTTAATTCCACAGTGTGGCAATAATATAAACTACAAAGGAATTTGGACAACTTGTTGATATTACTAGATCCAGGCTCACAAGTGACCCTAATCTCATCCAGAGTGCCAATTTTAGCCTAAAATTGGCTCCTTATGCTATGTGCCTCAGAACACTTTTCAAACTAAAATTTTCAAATTTTGTAGCTTTCGCTATTTCCTCATAGATGCTTGGTGAAAAGGCAGTTTACGAGGTTACTTTTCGATGACTTTTCAATTTGTATGACATACAGTTTAAAATACGTTATAGTAAGTAAATGTAATTGAATATCAAAAACCAATTAAATAAAAATAAATTGCTAACATAAATTATGAGTTAGAGACTTACCATATATGAACATAAAAAAATATTTATTTTTATCATTTTTAATATTTTACACTTTAACTAAAAAGTAATTTTGAATTATAATTTATAATCTAAAAAATTCTTATCTAAGCTTTATAATTATTTTCCAATTAAAACTAAGAATTGCATAAAGAATGGTTTTCAATTATTGCGCGTTGTCGAACTCCGTTGTATTACAATATTGTTGTGTCTGCAACCTTAGCTTTCACATTCTTCATCTTCACCTTTATGTTATTTGCAGTTGCTGCATTTATGATAATATAACTCCTCCCGGCGGTAGAGAAAGAACGTCCACGTTGTTTGATCCCATTTCAAGGTTTGATTTTGAAAATGAACACTCCTTAGTTTTAAGCTCTTTGGATGTCGTTGATCTGGGTCTGCTTGGATTGCCTGTTCTTATTTGTGTGGTACGTATGTGGATGACAATATAGGCGAATAGACTTAATACACCTATTGTTGAAAGGGATACACCTCCTGATAGCGTCCATATCCAATATTGATGGCCCGTTTGTCTGAGATACACTTGTGATAGCTTTTTGCGATTTTGGATATTTTGTTGTTCGATTTGTGATTCGATATCAGTTTCGTTTGTATGTTGTGTAGAGGCTCCTTGGATTTCCTAGGTCTCACTTCTAATTTCGTACGATTGGTACAATTCCAAAACGTTATTAGGAAATTGCATGTCAGCGTGCGGTTGTTTTTTGCGTTGTCTATTAATAATTTACCCTCGGTAATGAGATGCAGCGTTGTTTCTTTGTTTGACGAGACGTTGCAATGACTTCTGACCCCCATTATTAATGGTTTAAAACAGTCGTCCTCGAATTTCTGGGTTTCTGTATGCCTCTGAACAAAGTTTTTATAGTTTAATGTTAAAAATAATTGTTGTTCTGACTTTATGAGATGCTGTGGATAGTTTTTGATAATCGTGTCTTTGATTGTTAATGGAGCGATTAATTAATGCAGCTTTTTGTTTTTTTTTTATTTTTATTTTTTTAATATATTTCGAAGATTGTAAGAGAATTCAATCCAGTTTCGAACTGATGAGCTTATGATTATGAAAAAATCAATCTTCTCATCAGGCCGCGGCGACTGGACTGATTATACCACAATTTACATTCTATATATACAGAATGTGGTGTGCGTTAAGTACTAGCGAATCGTACTAATACAGGTGAAATCTCTTACAATTTTTCTTCTTCACGATATTCACACAGCTCTGTGTGTAAGCTAATTTTACTTTATTAATTTTTTTGTTGAATGTTAATTAATTCTTGTAATTTCTAATATACTACCGGTGATTAGACCATTTTAATTGTGTTTTTATTAACACGAGAAGTAGTCAGTTTCGTTGAATTACTGTTCGTAAATACTAATATACTTCTCGAGTTAATAAAAACACAATTAAAATGGTCTAATCACCGGTAGTATATTAGAAATTACATGAATTATTTAAGATTCCACAAAAAAATTAATAAAGTAATTTTGCCTCTTGTAGTTTCGGCATCTCTAGTATTTACAGTAGTGTGTCGCTTTTTACAGCTATCTTCGGTCTTAGGTAGTTCGATCTTGGTTTTGATGATCGCTTCATGAATATCCTCCAGTATGGTGTTCACAGTCTCTGTGTTTATTATTAGCGTTATCGTTTCCAACTCGCTGAGTATTACCTTGTTGGCTATTGTAGTACTTGTTACGACCTTATTTACGGTGCCTGTAGTTAATCGGAGTCAACCGGAATTGTTGGTTGTATTCTTCAATCAACTCATTCATTGTTGTTGTTTATTATTCGTAAATCCATTGCATCTGGATTATCTGCCAGCCATTTCCAAGCTAAGCCTAATGCGTCCCATCGCTTGTATATCTGGACGAAAAAAATAATAATTTGGATGGTTCTGACGGGCATCAGTTTCATTTTCATGAGTCCGAAAATGCAACCCTGTTCCATTCTTGCTTCAATGACATTTGGTTTTTCGCCAATTCCAATCGGTTTGCTTTACGTGATGCATTTAAAGGAGGTTTGTCTTTGACTTTTTTCAATTTAAGATGCGTAGCATTGTTAATCTCACTTCGAACCGTTGATAAGCTAGCTTTGATTCCGGATTTGGCCTTAATTTTTCAGGCAGATAAGCATGAATTTGAAGCTGATCTCAATTGCCCGTTTATCCGTGGGCGTTGTAGTCTCCAATAACGGTTTTTCCTCTATCAATTTTGTCCGCTATTTGACGATTTGAGAATCCTCCTTCCTTCAAAACTCCTATCTTAATTGCCGGATCTAATGAACATTTAAATCCACCGTCACCTAATAGAAAAAAATCCATGAGGCGAAAATGTTTGTTTGCGTTATAATTGACTATTCTGTATGACCCTTTAGTAATGTACGGGACCCGGGGGTATGTACAACAAAAAATTTACCAGAATTATCGCATACTGCCATTAAATTAATAATGTAATCAAGTTTACGATTTGACAGTGTAACGCAGTCGGTACAAGAATTTTTATGTATTTATTATCGATAGCACCTAACGCTTTCGAAAATATTGCAGTGCCTGATCGTCGATTAAATGGTTTGCCAATAAGACTTTATGAATCTAAACTTGGCAATTTTATTACCTTTGGTGTAAGCTTCACAAATATATCAATGATTTTGTGAACAATTGTTCTCACAGTATATCAATATATCAATTGAAACTTATACCAGTGGCCCTATAGCTCGCTCCACTGGTCAGTCAATATAGAAACATAGAAACAAGGAATTTTATTGAAAATTTGAAACATTTAAAAGTTTTATGTTGGGCGAATCTAAAAGTTCTTAAGTGTTTGCAGATATTCCGCCATTTATATTTTGTGTACTAGAGTACCACATGTTATTTGACAGATGACAAGTACAAACATTTCGTTTAGTTAAAATGGATCGCTACACGAGTGAAAGTTATTCAGAAGTTGAAAGAAGATTTGGTTCAAAATACGATAGAGAAAATGTTCCGACAAAAAATGCTAATAAATGTAACATTGATAAATTTGAAGAAACTGGTTCAGTTCAAGATCAGAGAAGCAAAAGTTATTATCGTAGTGATCGTTCAAGTGAAAATGTTGCAGCTGTTAGAACAAGTGTTGCTGAAGAGCCAAGGACATCAATTCGTCGTCGTTCACAGCAATTAAGCCTCAAACCAACAACTTTTGTGAAGTCAATTGGAAGATATTGATGTGTAGAATATATGGTTTCAACAGGATGATGCAACATGCCACACAGCAAACGAATCAATCGATCTTTTGAAAGAGAAGTTTATTAATCGAATAATTTCTCGAAGAACAGACGTGAATTGGCCACCAAGATCATGCCATTTAACGACATTGAACCTCTTCTTAAGGGGTTTCTTGAAGAGTTAAGTTTATACGTATAAACCTCAAACTGTTCAACACCTTAAAAACAACATCATCGAACAAATTTTGGTAAAAGATTGACAGCCTGCCTAGCCTGCCTAGCTAGCATAGGAGGTGACTTGAATGATATTCTTTTTCATTATTAATCGGAACCAATGTACTTTAATTTCCTTTTAATTTGAACACCCTTTATATATATATATATATACATATATACATACATATATACACATATATAAAATAATATATATATATATATATATATATATATATATATATATATATATATATATATATATATATATATATATATATATATATATATATATATATATATATATGTATATGTATATATATTATTTTGAATTACATACTACGACTCGATTTATTTTTTATTAGACGTCATTTATTTAAACAAGACATTGAAAAAGTTGAGTTGGCTATAAGACACAATTGAATACTTTTAACCTTGTGTCATCTATTTAAATATTTCATGAACTACTGGGTGCTACAAAAGTTTGGTTTGAAAAGTCTTCTGAGGTACACAGCATTAATGATATTATTAGCTAACGCAGCAACTACTCAGTCAGCAACACTTGCAAATGTGGAAAACATCAAAATTGATGCAATCAAATAATTGTCGATTCGTTTGCCGTTTTCCTGGCCTCGGAAATACAAAAAAAAAATCCTAAAGTTTATTTCAGTTTAAATACGCGCGCACAGCAATCCGTCACAAACCTTTCAACGCACCCAATATAAAAATTTTGAAATTTTTTTTTTTATTATTTTGTTGATTTATAATGAAAATCAAATTGAAAATGATGGCGCCATATGATTAACGCTTTAAAATTTATCAAAATTTATAACATTTTCATAAAACCAAAAAAAAACATATTTGGGGGTTTTCCTTTAATCATCGCATCTTCAAGCGAGCGCGCGCGTTAAGATGATATAATCATAATCGATATTTTCGTTTTATGTTTACAATAAGAGTTTGGTTTATTTACATTTAAATTATGTATAAAAATCGGCTTTGATTTATTCGATTGTACATATAAACAACCTGTAGAATTTTGATGTATATAAACACACATTGATCATTTTTGATATGAGAGATAATTATTGTGGCGCTATAGAGGTCTACCTATATCACTTAACACCATTCTACTATATTTACGTATAAATTGTATAACGATAAATAACCAGAAATTTCCATATTCGGTTTTATTATCATGTATGTATAGACGAGGCTATAAATAAAGGTGGGATAAATTTTCGAGGTGACCACCAACATCTCTCTTCTTATAATCTTTTAACCTGTTCCAAAAACTATTTCAATAAGCTCAATTTAATCTAACTGTTTTTAATGCAATATTGAATTTCCACCCTCTTCAAATTTATTCATATGCTAGAGAGTTTCAATTAATCACCAAAAAAAAAAAATTCAACCCCCTATATATACCGTAATGTAACGCTTTTGAATAAATTATAGATGCGATAATAATCATGATAATTCGTAATGTAATCAACTAATTCCTTTCCATATCCGCGCAGATTTTCTTTCGTTATATATCAAATGCGGAGCAGAATATGCAACATTCAACATTTTCATCATAATACCACAGTTTTTAGGTTTGGAAAATTGAAATTTCACGATCATCATCACTGATGGTATATAATGATTATGTACCATAGTGTAGATAGGGGGGTGAAATAGTTTTTATTTGCAAGATCGCCGCGCATCGTTTTACAAGGAGGGAGATGCTATAGGGTGCGGAATTATGGATTTTTCTATGATTGTGCTTATGGTGATGGATGGAATAAAAAATCAGTTATGGTTGGTTTGTTATTTTTTTCGGTATAATTCACTTGGGTATAACTATTGTCATTATTAAATATTGTATATAGTTGGAATATTAAAATGTTCGTCTATACATACTTATATGCGTGTTTGTGTATGACAGACAATCCAAATTTGGTCTAGGGAATTTATGTTGCGGGATTATAACAGGGATTATTATATGATTGTCGAATATTGGTTGATATCTCACAAAATTCTCCTCCTTAAATGGTTCCAGATTGCTGAATATTGGTTTCCATTGAACAGACTTTAACTTACTTGTAGTTCTAGACCTTAGAGGTATCAAAGATGCCATCCCTAAAATTCCTGTAGGAGTGGCATATGCTGATATTAAACCACTGGCACCACATCTTGTCCAAATATTTTCTGTTTCCTAAATGAGGAGTGCACGATTATCAAACTTACTTCATTTCCTCGAATTATACTGTATTTTGACTGGGGCACAGGATTCTAGAAAAATCCTAGAATTTCAGAAGACTACAAACTATAATAGATTCTATGTAGTTCGAAGAATGAAGGTTTGAGCCTTCCCTTTATATGCTATATTGGTGCCATGAACCTCCGGTAGGTTACTTTACATAAAACCAACGATAAAATAATTTTGCACTAGAAAAAAGTGAAGCCATCAGTATGATTGACCAAGTGAATACAAGGAAATTTGTCACTCGCCACCTTTGTTTTAAATAATGTTAGCGCCTCTAAAAACAGTTCTCATATTCCTGGAAATTGTGAAACTCCAACATTCTACCCCAGCCGAAGTACAAAATTAGCTGACCACATCGATTTCACAATGTCTCTATCCATCCTTCGGATTTTGCATAGACAATTTACTTCAGTTCGTATGCACCTTTGGTTTTGTCCAAAACCAATCTTCTCGTCGTTTTGAAGGTCTGGATACCTGAACTCATGGTACCTCGAGAAAGGCTTGCCCGATTTGGAATTTATTCGCCAATCTATGATCAAAGCCAATAATTAAGAAGCTTTTGGAAGCTGTACACTAAGAGAATTGTCATACAAATTGACCCAATGCGGAATTACCATGTGGTTTTCGATTCACTTTCACAAATTTTTTGTATAAGCTGGTTTGAGGATTGAGTTGGGCATTGAGTTTAGGGATGAGTTGGGGTTGAGTCAGAGGTAGATTTACAGGTGGTGTTGGGTTAGGATTAAGTAAGCAATTCAGTAGGTGATTTATTTGGGAGTTGAATTGATAGTTGAGTTAGTTAGATTTAGAGTTGATTGAATTGATTTGGCGTTTAGTTTGAAGTTGATTTAATGGCCGAGTGGGGGGTTGAATAAGGGTTGGGTTAACTACAAAAGAGAACAACTTCTCAAATTTTAGAAAATAAGTGACTTAGGACTGGTGTATTTTGTCTCTTTATGTAAGTTCATACGAAATTTGAATTTAAAAAAAATGGAGAGGGCTGAAACCCCCAAGGTGGACGAACTTCAGTTCAGAAATTTACCTGCATATTTAAATTAATTCAATTTAAAAGCCAGTCTCCAATTCAACCATCAACTCAATCGCGACGCAATTGTCTACGCAATCACTAAATAAACCGCCAATAAAAACGCTCAACTAGATCACTAATTCAATTAACCCTTAACTAGCCCCAAACTTAAAACCTAACTCAATCCACGAATCCAGACCCAAATAATTCCTATATTGAACCGTTCACTCAACCCCAACTCACATAGAACCAAATACCAACCCTCAACTCCAAACTCAATGACCAACTCGATTCGAAAGCTGTATTAGAGTATGTACTTAACATAAATCAACTCAATTTAAACTTCACTCAAACCCAACTCAATCCCCAACCGGACTTCTCACTCAAATCCAACACAACTTCAACTCAAACCCTATTCAACCCTAACTTGACCCCAACTCAACCCGCAACCCAACTCTAACTCAACCTTCAACCAAATGCTCCTTCAACTCAACCGCAAACCAAACGTTAAACTCAAATCATAAATCGACACGGTTCGAAAATTCTATGTGTACATGCACTCAAAATAATCTAACCCACCTAAACCCTCGACTAACACCTCAAATAAACCTCAACTAAACCCCATCGTCCAACCCCAACTCAATTCAAAGCAACCCTTAACTGAACGCTGACCTCCAACTCAAATATCAACTCAACCGTCAAATAAATCCCCTACTATTCAAAACCAACCCAACCCTAAATCAATCTCAACTCGTCACAAAATTCAACGCTCAACTCATCCAACCCCAAGACCCTCCCCAAATAAAACTCCAACTGAACCAATGACTAAACCTTATTTCTACCACTATTCAACTAATCCCTCAACTATCAACCCAACCCTTGGATCCGGTCGTCCGAAAACTGCAGGAGTCCATAAACTCAACTCTCAATTTAACCCCAAACTCAAAGTAAAATTCAACATGGTTCGAAAAAATTCATTCGCACATATACTCAACTCTAAATAACTCAAGCTTATTTCCAATTGAACCGTCAACACAATCCCAAACAAATTCCCAACTTAACCGCTGACTGCAATCCAACTCAACCGCAACTCAACTCAAACTCAAACTCAACCCTAGCCCAACTGCAACCCAATCTTAACTCGATCTTTAACTGTCTATATATATATATATATATATATATATATATATATATATATATATATATATATATATATATATATATATATATATATATATATATATATATATCACCGGGAGTTTAGAGTCAATTCTTATGTACGGCAGGTACGCGATCCTTTTTACGTACAGACTTCAAAAGTTTTTCGTACATGCTCCACTAAACCCTTCACTCAAACCCAACTCAATCTCTAACCGAACTCCTCACTCAAATCTAACACAACTTCAACTCAAACCCTATTCAAACCCAACTTGACCGCAACTCAACCCGCAACCCAACTCTAACTCAACACTAATTCAACCTTCAATCGAATGCTCCTTCAACTCAACCGCAAACCCAACGTTAAGCTCAAATCATAAATCAACACGGTTCGAAAATTCCATGTGTACATGAATTCAAAATAATCTAACCCACCTCAACCCTCGACTAACAACTCAAATAAATCCCCAACTGAACCCCATTGTCTTACCCCAACTCAATTCAAAGCAAACCTTAACTGAACGCTTCAAGCTAACCTCCAACTCAAATATCAACTCAACCGTCAAATAAATTCTCAACTATTCAAAACCAACCCAACCCTAACTCAACCTTAACTCGACACAAAATTCAACTCTCAACTCATCCAACTCACAACAGAAGACGCTTCCTAAATAAATCTCCAACTGAACCCATAACTAAACCTTAAGCCTACCATTCAACTGCTCTCTCCTCAACTATCAATCCAACCCAAGTCCATGAACTCAACTCTCAAATTAACCCCAAACTCAAAGTAAAATTCAACTTGGTTCGGAAAAATTCATTCGCACATAAACAAAACTCTAAATAACTCAAGCCTATTTCCAATTGAACCATCAACACAACCCAAAATAAATTCCCAACTTATCCGCTGACTGCAATCCAACTCAAACCGCAGCTCAACTCAAACTCAACCCTAACCCAACCCCAACCCAATTTTAACTAGATCTACAGTTGGCCATATATGTATCAACGGCGGTGGTGGGGGGGGGGGGTTAGAATCAATCCGTATATATGGCAGGTACGCCATACTCGTTACGTACAGGCTTCAAAAGCTTTTCATTTACCTGCCTTGGCCATAGAAACAGATTGGCCAAAAAAATCTCAATCGGAGCAAGCCGTTCTCAAGTTACCACGGGTCATCGGACGGAATTTTCTTTTTTTTATTGTTGCTTTTCGGATTCAGGGACTTACAGAAAGTTTTGGTTAATTTTGGCAGAATTTAAAACCTTTAAGCCGACCTATTTGTCACACTAACCCAAATATCGCACCCAAGTGAACATATATTTTTACGTGTAGTGGAGCAGCCCCTCTAAAAAAATATAAAACAACCCCCCAAAAATCTAGACGATAAGTGACTTAGGACTGGTGTGTTTGTCCCGATGTGTAATTTCATATGAAGTCTACATTTGAAATGATCAAAATCGAATAAATTTACAAAGATGTTAGGTAATGTGTGTCAGGCGATGTCATATCTGGACGAAACATATGTGCAGTTAAAGGGGTTCCCCGATTACGCATAAAATTATGTGTTTGATTGAGTTTGGGCGTTGAGTAAGATGTTGAGCTGTGGTAAAGCGAGGGATTCGGTTAGGAGTGTATTTTGTTGTTGAGTCGAAGGTTGAGCAGGAGGTTAAATTAAGTTGCATGAAGTTTTTGAACTGTTTTGATTTAGGGATTGAGTTGAGCTTTGAATTTTTCTTGATATAAAAGGAATTGAGCTAGGAGTTGAGTAGGGCGTTGAAATAATACCTGTAAATCGATTTCGATCATAGTTTGCTTCAGATCACAAATAAACGGGACGAAATACGTAATTTTGCTGTTTAAGATGCCAAAGTGATTTTAACATTTTTTTGTATCGAACGAAGCTTTTTATAACTAAAAGAAAAGTGAAATAGAGAAACAAAAAATAAGTCAATTGAATGAGCTGCGAGTTCAACTGGGAAAGACAAGGGTTTCCTTTACATTTAAAGCAATGAATACATTCAAAGAAAGCTTTATAGTTTCAGTTTCATTATTTCCGAGAGACCAATACAAAACAAAGAGTTCTCCAGGTAATGTTAGAATATGTACATAGTATATGTATATCCTCTGTCTAAATGCGGCTGTAATTTCCTCTGTTTATTCTGTAAAATTTGACAAAGATTAATAAATGATACAAACAAAAATTGCATCCAGATCCAATCTACATAGATTATATTCGACAGGATTTAGATTTCAACTAGCAGATTATTAAAAATATAAAAAACTGTTAACTTCATGCACAAATGATTTCTAATGCCGAATTACATAAAATTAGCACAATATGTACAGTATACAGTAGCATGGTGAGTTTGCTGTAATCTTTTATATTGTATTCGAGAGATTATAATAGGATTTTAGGAATCATCTGAAGTGTAAAGAAAACAACAAAACTAGGAATGAATAGATGGATTATGCACGTACCGAAAACAAAAAGATCAACATTTTTGTGTTGAGCTGCTCTTTTCGTGTACTTTGTCTCTACATTTATGTCTTATATTATGTACGAGTCGTGTTTAGATGGTGGATCATGCATAAAACTAGTAAACAATGTATTGTCTCGGTAATTTGTGGTAAAACTAAAAATCGGTGTGCATATACTGGGTATATATACTTATGTAGACGAGTAAATGTTCTTCTTTATACCTTTAATAGTTTTTTGTTTAAAAAGAAAAGTTTTCTGGATTAACGATTTTAAGATGTTGCAGATTTCTTTTAATGCTAATTTTGAAGTAAACTTGTACTACACAGCAGTCTTATGAAATAGTATGTTTTATATACAAAGTTGTAATGAGTTTGACCTGGAATTACGAAACCTAATTTAGCGCAAATCCTGCGTACTAAAAAAATTTCGTACATCAGGTTTAAAAATTGAATTTCAGTGTTAGACAATTTGTTTTTGGTCAACCATAAAATTCGTAAACTTTAAGAATTCGAATTTCAAAATTTGACAAATGTCAAACACGTTCAATGTCCCGATTCCTTCTTCCGAATAAAAATAATTTTTACTAAAATCATAAAACCGTTACCACCGCAATAACGTTGCACAAATTTTTTGCGGTGGTAAGGATATGTCTTGAATTTGTGTAAAGCAATGGAAAACAATTTTATAATTCCTCTTAATCCGATATATCTTTAGGAATCCGAATTAACTCCGCGGTAATTAATTCCGCCGAAAATTTTTGTATGATGAAATTAATTCAATTTTCAATAGGAATTAAATCCGCGACTTCTAATTTTTCTAAAATGAAATAATTTCACGTGGATTTAATTCGTATTGAAAAAGAATTAAATTGGAGCAGAATAAATTCAAATTTGTCAGCGAAATTATTTCATTTCACAAATGAATCTAACTCCGCCAATAAATATGAATTGCAATGAATGTGACGTCTTAAAATGAAAATTAACTAAAATGTTAGGTTTACATTAAATCTACATAAAACGGTTCTGTAAAATTTGGTCTGTCCGACACATCTTCCTCAATATCACAGTTAGTCAACACAATATAAACTGCCTAGCGCCAAGCCATTAAATCACAGACTTACAATTAATTACACCATATTTAGAACTGCAACGTGTCGAGCAGCAATAAAAATCTCATTCACAATTTTTCATCTTCGATCTTCTAGGAGTAGTGCCGGATAATCCTTAAGAATTTAAATTACTCCGTTCAAAACACATCCACCTTGTTCAAAATTCCTTTTCTTAAGATATATGTATTGTTTGGTATGAAACATTAAGTGAGCCACTTGAGAATTGGCTGGTATAATTCTTTATTCAGTGTTTAGTCTGAAGCATCGTTATGGGACATTCGAACAAAACCACAAATATTTAATTGTTTAGCTTTTTATGAGGTCTTTATTCGTCTGAAATACAGCCTAAATCATTTCTCAAGAAATGCTTCAATTGACTTTAAATTTTGTAAACAGATGATGGATTGTCACATACAAAAAAAAAATTGTCGATCCCGTTTTAAAGAAAATCTGTTTGGCAGTTTTCTCTTCCGAATGTTAACACCAACTTCTAATTACACTAGAACCTATTTTTGCAAAAAAAAATTCGGCTAAAACTAACAATATTTGTGAAAATGGGAGGCAAAACAATAATAACAAAAATGTATGACTGGACGAACGGAAGGATGGAAGGACAGACACGACGTTTTTTTAATCGATGTTTTGGAGCAAAAATCATTTTAGTGACCTTATTGCATTTTCAAAGCGTTGCATAGAGGCCATAAAACAAATATTGTTGCACTTTATTTTAGTTGGAATTCAGTTATAGAATTTAGCTAAATTTGAAGGCGTAAAAATCAGGTATTGCGTGAATTTCTGAGGCATTTTTACTTTCTTTCCGTAAGTCAGAAAAATTGGGATTCGCCGTCTGACAGTTTGTCTATCTGTCTGTGTTCTCTGTATAGGGGACCAGATGATTTAGTCAATCGAATGGGAACTTCATATTTAAGCTTTTTTCATAAATTCGGAGGTCTTATAGTGAAGTTTAGTAAAAAATCGGCCAACCGGAAGCGGCAACTACCATGGGCCAAGAAATCTAATTTGTAAATATCTCCAAAATATAAGATTTTTAGAAAAACTATTAAATGACACTAAACAGCAGTCTAGGATGAAGGTGAGGCCAAGGAGTTTGCCGGAGTCAACCCTGACATAGAGCGGTACATACTGGCGGTTATATATGTAGGGGACGATAGCCTGGCTACGGAACTGTCAGCGAGACAAATATCACCAAATTCGTGGTCGTACATGATTTAATTGGTGACGTAGACGCTTAATCGCATGCAAATGGATTTGGCGGTTCAGTGCCTATAGATAGTCATTCCACTGGCTGTATTAGTAGTCAATAAGGTGCGGTTATTTATTCGTTTAGCGCACTACATAGTAGTCCCGAGCGGAAATGGGGTTTCGCCCACATACTCCCTTTTTCCAGAACTTATATTATGCGCCTATTGTTATTATTATTGGAGGGCCATGTGGGCGATCAGCCACCTCGCACTGCGACCTAAAAGATCTATTATGCTGGCCCTGCTTAATTATCCGTTCAGTCAATATTCAAGTTCTTAATGAACTTGATAATACTGCCTCCCGGTACGTGATACATACTATCTGGGCTTATTGCTCTCCCTCCTAGAGGTTTACCACAGCATGTAGTTCCGCTAGAAAGAAGGTAGCATTGGAGCCCAAGGACTTCAAGAGGGCTGTCCCACTACCATGTATTCCTACACCTACCTCGTCTTCCGTTTGATTTTACTCTTATGAGTTGCTGGGAATTGCAAATCGCCTGTTTGAAGGCTAAATAAAATTGGAGGGTGCCTGGTACCAGAGTCCGCATATTTGGACTGATGAACCTATCAGGCATTCATCCATCGGCATATGATGTTCCACCTTAAATTAGGATTTTTTGCCGAGGTTGTCTCCTTTAACGCCGTACTTTAGCCTGTGCCAAATGGCCAAAAATGTGCCAAATGGCCTTAGTTGCCAGTGGTTGCCACGAGGAGGCAGCACGTATACTTGCGAATTGTAAACAGGTTACCCCTTACACAATTGTACCCATCACGCATCTGCCTAATACATAACCAAAACAGCTCACGTGATGCGCACCCTACTAGAAGGTTACGGAGCTGGTAGATTAATCTACTCAACTTTGGTCCCTCCCCCCTCCCTCCAATGGACATCACACCACCATTATACGCCTATAATCTTCATCTTTCAATTATGAATTTCATTTTCATTTTTATTTAATCCTCATGCTAAAGTAGAGAACCCCTTAAAATCCTTTAGAATTATTTTGCCAACTTGACAGGAAAATGTCATATGGTATACTAAAGGTATATTTAAAAACATCGAAATAAATACAAAAAAAAATAAATAAGATTTTTCTGGAAAATTTAGGTTGAGCTACTAAAAACTTTAAATTCACACCCATAAAAAATTGGGGATTTCACCACATTCTGAACTAATTTCAAAGAAAATGAAATTGGAAAATTTTAGGATTTTCACGACAAACCCGAAATTTTTGGCTTAAAACCATAAACTTTGGCCGATTAGCTTGTAATGATAAATGAGGTGAAACAAAATGGTTATGGTCTTATTTCACGTTCCGAAGATGTGCAAATACAAATTACTGTTTATTCTTTAAATTTTTTAAAATCTGAAAATTCTCCAAATTATTTCTTCAAATTTTCTAGATTCCTCATATATAAAATTCAGGCCTAAATTAGTTGCTAAAGTTTTTGCATTTATTTTAACGCAAACCAATCAATTGGTCCTAATAGAATTTTTCCAATTATTCCAAATCCTTAAAGAGATCATTATCTAATTTATTCCATGGGTCAATCACTCTGCAATATTACCCTTCCCTTTGCTCACCAAAATACTGTCGGCCAACAGTCTGTATAATTAATATTGTTAGTGAATAATGGAACCAGAGCACTAATTTAGTTGAACGCAATTGTCCTTCACGGTTTATTAACTTTATGGATCTTCCAATTTTCAAACATTTGTTCTGACTCTCAGGGTTTTCCCTGAATCACCTTAATTCAATAATTCTTAAAGGGGTTGATGGATTGATTTCAATAAATTCTAATCCTTTTTACCAGTAAAATTGAAGTTAAATTCGTCATAAATTGAAGTTGTTGCTTCAAGTTTTTAGACTGATCAAATCGAATGCACAGCAAGCGTGCCAAATCATATTGGGGGTATAAACTTCCAGAAATTCTTGCGTACAGTAGGCTGTTTGAAGGCTGAAATGAATGGGGCAGTACTGCTGTGTGATTGCCGTTAATTATATTTTCAAGATGTTTAAAAGGTTTAATTTGCTCAGGCCTCTGTGGCGCAATCTCACTTTAATTTCGCTGCTATTCAACTATATCTTCAGGCAGCAAGTTCTCTGATATATTTAACCAATTTTCCCTTACATTTGTAAGCCTTCCATTATTGGAGAATTATAAATTGTATCTATAGGGTATACTTAAAATTACGAACTGAATGAGGAATTAAGATCTATGTACACTCAGCAGACTGCGTATGAGAAGTTAGCAAGAAATGTTCATCCCGAAAAGGATATTTTCCAAAATGCATGTGTCTTGGCTAAAATTTAAGGAAATTTTCATTTCATCCGTATTCACCGCGAGAAATAATTGTTTGATTAAGATTTGACAGCACATTTATAATGAATAAACTCTAAGCGGTAAAATTTTAATTTCTAAATATCTTGCATCGATCTCAGCTAAGTCCCCTGCAATTCCGTAAATACCAACTTCTTATTTATTTATAATTAACTGCTAAATTTTAGGACACCCCATTTTGAGCATGAGCTCATTCAGAATAGGGTATCAATACAAAATTACGTTTGCACCATAAGAATAAAATTTCTGCGTATAGCTCAGCTCACATTACAGCTGCACAACTTCTCGGGCAACAGGGTAACTTCCATATGATGGATGATTGGTCCATTTCATGAAGATGATTTGAGGCATATCCGGTATAATTCGCATACATATTTTTAATAATGTACAATTTTTACTAGTAAAAAAAAATTTTGAGGAAAAATTTTATAAAACGTTCGCTTGACACGAAAGTCAGAGCCACTTTCTGTTTCTTAATTCAAACATAATTTAAAACTAGACCCTCATTAAGAAATCACCCATTTTAAGGGTGAAATTAATCACCGTCTTATATGGCCAATTTGGAAATTTCTTGCGCCGAATCCAGAGATCCTGTAATGTCGTATGATATCCGACGACCAACTCTTCCGGAGTTTATCCAGTGAAGTTTTTTTTTTTTTTGTGTAGAATAAATGAAAACAACTAAGTAATGATGATGTCGATTATTTTCTATTCCAATTTCAAAATCGTTACAGCACACGATTCTGTACAAATTCATAATCTCTCCGCGCCTTTACTCTTAGCTCTGTGGATCAAAAAAATAAAAATAAATAAATTCAGATTGAAAAGAACTAAAGATTAGCAGTTTTCTTGTTTAATAAATTCTAAAAATAATTTTTGGAACTCCCCGTTCAATCCCGGGACAGACTGTCATATCATTGATGTTACTTTCCCATAAAATTAAATTTACCAGTCAAATGGCCTTAACAATTTAAATTTTGGAAGTTCTAACAAATGTAAAATTTTTATGGAAACCCATTTTAGAATTTCTCCTAATTCTCTATTCTTAAAATCTTTTGGAGCCGAATTTTCCTCGCGGTAATTAATTCCGCCGAAAATTTTTTTGTGTAGCGAAATTAATTCAATTTTCAATATGAATTAAATACGCGACTAATCAAGAAAGAATTACATTGGAGCGGAATAAATCCAAATTTATCAGCGAAATAAATTCATTTTCCAAATGAATTTAACTCCGCCGACAAATATGAATTAAAATGAATGTAACGTCTTAAAATGAACTTGAAATGAAGGTCTTGAAATGAAATTGAACTTGTACTTCAACAATGTTCTTCAAGTTTATTTTCACTGTTTTTTATTGCGAAAATAATTTATAATTAAAATTAAATAAATTTCTCGGTAAATTTTACTCATAACTAAAAATTAATTAATTAATTTTAAATTAATTAGATTTAATTCAGTTTGTAAAAAAATTGATGTAGCGGAATTAATTCACATTTAAAAATGATTTAAAATTATTACTGTTTCCAAAAAAATGTGAGTGTGGCCAACATACGACTTTCTTTACGAACTTGAAATTTTTAGAAATCTATTATGCAAACTTGAACTCAATTTGTTGATTTGCATAGTCCTGTCATGTTATTAACTCCAGATTTCAAGATTTTATCTACAACTCTTGATTTGGAAAATCTAGGGCTCTTTTGGCGGGATGGAACAATTCCAATTAAGTAGATGAAACTAAAATATGGAAGCTTTTAATTCTAAATCGTTAGCCTTCTAGGGTTGGTTCGGGTAATCTAGGTAAAAACCAAGGTAGGCATTATTAATCTACCGGACGAAAACCTCTGTATACTGGCTTAGTTGATGTATATCACAGTGATATTTATTTGTCGTTTTCATATGAAGACGAATATAGTTCGAATTGATTACTTATTTCTTTGCATTCGATAACATTGAGAATTGAAAATGACAGTGAAGCCTTAGTAATTGTCATTGAAATTCTCACAGAAATGGAGAAATTAATTCCGACTTCCCTAAAGCTAAAAAATCAAGCAATCTCTGGTACAATCACGCACTAGGTTGTGTACCATAAATATTTTAGAAACCCGAGATTCCAAAAAATTGGATGCATTTGGCCCGAGGCCAAAAAATAGCAAGAGAATAAGTTATAAGGAAATGTCGCGATAAATTGAACTAAGACGCTTATATTGAAACGTCCAAGAAAAATTATAAACTTTCTCGCCTCAAAGTTTACTGCCAACTCTAATAAGCCTGATTCTTCTTAACACGCGTGTTCTTTTATCACCCGTGAAAGCTCATTGATGCCTCATATTAAATTCAGGCCTAATTCAGCTGCTAAACTTTTTGCATCGAGTTGCAATGACTCTGCTATTGTTCCTTTTTGTGTGTTGTCAAATTATTAGAATGGGGGTTCCGCATATGTCGGTCAACAGACTGCCATAACTATGATGTCGCATTTGGCCTTCACGCTTTAATAATTTTATGGATTTCCATATTTTCTTACGTGGCGCAAAATTTAAGTGGTATCACTTTTGCTCCTCAGACTCATTCTCCTTCAAGGACCAGTCTTTCCTAACATTTGTAAGCCTTCCCTTATGACAAAACAAAAATCAATTTGGAATCATACTTTTAGTATTATGAATCAACCACCCAAATAACTCTGACCACTTGACGCCTTCTTTCTTCTTCCTTTGCTTTTGTACGAAGGTACTGATAAAATTCGTTACCTTTCTTAATTTTCATACCCTTTGTATCCTTTTGTCTTTGTTCCCACTATCAGCATCATTATCATATAAGCAGCATAAACAAAACAATTTTTTTTTTGTGTTTTTGACTTTCGAAAATATTTAGCACACAAATAAACATTTTGTTCGTATCCGAACACCGGAAGTTATGTTGAGTGGCGCCAATCACAGTGGGATTCGAAATATTTGTATATTGGTTGGAGATCGATATTTATCTATCTACGTATATGAATGGAAAAGTTGATGTTGTACTGTGTTTAAGGTCAATGGATTGCTTCCATGATTAAATATTTATGCGCGCACCTACATATTTGTATCCTGTCTTCTAAGTGTAGTTGTGTTTATACAAATAACGAAAGGATATAAGTCATAAATATTTTTTTTTGGTTAGTGTATAACTTAACGGTGGTTATCTTTGAGAAATCAGAGTAAGTAAGTTTTGGGTATTTGATCCTTTTTTTTGTTTTTATTTACACAGGATTTTCGAAAAAAAAAAGTCAACGAATGTCTCAAGTTTTGTCCAAATAAAATTATTGACAGAACAATGCAAGATGGGTACAATGTTGATATGTAATCGTCGTTTAATCTTTGGTGTGCAGATTTTTTTGTTCCAAGACACGAAGAAATGTCAAATCAAAATGTGATCAAATTTCAAGGTTGTGTTGTAAAATATTTGGGTTTTGTATAAATTCGGTTGTCCGGAAATCTCCTTTCAAATTTTTATTGTACTCGTATATGTTAGAAAATATTAGAATGGCTTTAAACTTTTTCAACTTTTCCGAAACATCGTATACATTTATTTATTACACGCGGAATCATAAACGAATAAAATAATGAAATTTCGATATTTACGAGTTTATTGTAGACGGGTTTGGTACATCGTTTATTACCTTGTTGATTTCATTGTTGTAAATACAATAAATAAAAAAATCACGGATTTCTATGCAACACGTCATTTTCTTGTTTGAGAAGCTTAACGCACCAGAACGACAACACGTAAATAAATTATATTGTAATGCCAAAACAGTGTAGTGTACATAACCTCAAATGATTTTACATAAAATATCTTAAGACAATTGAATGTATATAACCCAAATTAATTAACATGAGATTTCAATTCTATTGTTTGAAAGTCAACAGACAATCGAGATATATAGTCGCCAACTATCTAGTAAACCCGTCGTCTAACTCCCCCAGTCATAAATCATCATCCAATTTTATTTCTCAGTGCGGTTTTCATGTTTTCGGTGACAAATAATTATTCGACCTTTTTGTGTAAATATATAAAATCATAAATTCATTGTTTTAAGTGGCTCATCACCACTTAACAGAGACGACTACTACTACTCTTTATGTATGTAGGGCAGATGTTGAAGTAACCGTAAAATTGTTAACAAATCTTGGCGATGTACAATATACATATATACAATTTCAACTCAACCACTTCATCAGAATGAAAACATGTTCAACCATAAAATATGAAACCGATAAGAACATGAAATTTGATAAGACAAAATATGAAAGGACGTCAAGCAGATGTGTGCGGACAGTAAAGTTGTAAAATTAAAATTAAATTATTTTGATGATTGGATTAATTTTTTAATGACCGCATATTGATAATAATAATCACTTTATAGTTTAGGCCGAGTCACCTGCCTGCATTTGGAGAAAAATAACAGAAATCAAAATTTTTAAAGTTAATATTTCCGAAAATTGTAAGAGTATTTAATCCCATGAAAGAACCAGGAGGCCGAATATGAAATAGGCAACCAAACCCTTTACAGATTCTCAGACATCATCATTCAACCTTCATTAAAAAACTTCATTAAAACGTGTTTTGTGTGCACAAAAACCTACTCTGTGATTATCTGATGGCGCTTGCTCCAATGCAATTTTGAATAATTTCACCAGATGATTGCTCTTATGGAATAAATTCTGTAAACTTGAGATGATTTCACATTTTGGTCCAGAGATAGTAAATTGACTTTCCCATTCGGAAAACATATTCCGTGTGATTCACTGTGAAATATTAAACCAATACAAACAAATATTATCCATTTGCCTAATTAAAACATTGCGGTGCATGCATGATATACTCATAGTCTTCGTCGTAATTGAACGTTGATAACTTTAAATCGGTTCTGATTCTTTCTTTTGATCGAACATATCTTAAGCGAATATTTTCAAGCCATGTGTCATGCCATTCTTTAGTTCTTTCAGCAGCACTTGAAGTAGAACTCAACAACGTTGCTCAGGTATTTCAGCAACTCTTATGGCTTTCATCTTCATTCATATAGATCCTTTTTGGTGGCATTTTTTAGGCAAAAATGAATCGTTGCCTACAAACGACAAACTTGTAAACTGAAAACACAAATCTAATAAGGAAGTATGTGGACTTGAAGCAATATTTCACCTAATCAATATTCACCAATAATTTATTGTTCTAATGTGCGTAAATAATCGAGAGTTATGAATAAAACATGTCCACCTCGAAATATTTCACTATACGAACTGTGTTTGAACATGACGTTACGAAAAACAAAAGACAGTTTTAATACTAAGCCGGTTTTACGCGTACAAAGTTTCATAGTACAGAATATTTCTTGTAGAAGATGTAAACTTTAAATATAAAAGGTTAGTACTTTTCCCTCCATTAAATAATACAGTGACATATTATGAAAAAAATACGTCAAAAACCTATTGACGATTGGAAATAGAGAGAAAGCACTACCTATCGGAATAAAATAAAGCTGTAATACCATAGAAAAATTAGCATCAGCGCTCGCAGAACGACTGAAATATGGTATAGTGGAAATTTTTTGAAGTTATAATGCCGACAAATATTTTGTCTAAAATCACGGTTCCAATCGTCAATAGCGGTTACATTGAATAAAAAAAAAAAAATCTAAATCGAATTTTAAAAAAAACCGTTTTGAAGATTTGTCCTTGACGTAATACATGGTAACAATTTTACGACGAATATTTATTTTATGTCGTGCTTGGGGAAAACATAGAGATTCAGAAAATATACCAGTGCGGTTCGGGTGAGTTCCGTCTGAGCTAACCGGACGTCTGAAAAACGCACAAGATTTAGGCAGCCTCTTGTTTTCGACAAATTTGTAAGTTTTTTAGCTATATCTCAACAATGGACGGGCGGATAGAGACAAAAACCATTATCGGAAGCTTGATGTGTTTTTTTTTTGAAAATATTTGTGAAAATCGCGCCACTGAAGTCGAGGAAAGCGAAAAAAAACTTTGTTGTTGTTGTTTTTTTTTACAATTTTAATTATATTGTAGTTATCAGTTGAACGGAGACAAAAAGCCGTTATACGCTACTCGATGAGCTCCTTATAAAATAGTTTTTAGCTTCATGCTACCCCAATTTGCTGTTATTGCTCGGAAATAGAAAGGGCTAGAGAGACGATGATTTTACTGGTAGATGAAGAAAAACTAGAGATTCAGAAAATATATTAATAGTGCTGGTGAGTTGGATCTGAGCTAGCTGGAAGCGTCTCAACCAGCAGAAGATAACAAAATTTTTATTTGTAAAATTTCCGGGCTAAACGTGAAGTAAAGATAAATGGAGTAATAAAAAAAAATTCGTTAGCGTCGCCATTCGATGTGTTATTATTAGGCTTGCACTTCTCGAATCATTTTAAAATGAAAGCTGAAATTGAACTGTAAATTTGGTATTTTAAATTTCACTCAAAATTATAACTCAATTCCTATTTCAATTTTGTCAAATCGAGTTTGGAACTTTTTTTTTTTTTTTTTTAAAGAGGGTGGGTTGGTAAGAGGAACCCTGTGCACTTCGACCAGCAAGATCTATTGTGCATCCCCGTGTAAGAGTAGAGAAATCAATCTATTGTGAAATGTAGGTCCAGGTCCTTGATAAACGCCACAAGGTCATGCACATCCACAGGGTCGGCGTGAGGCCACTGAATAGAGTAAGCATTGAGTGTTTTAATTCTTCTTAGGGCGATCGCACTGCACTCGAACAGCAAGTGTTCGGATGTTTCTCTTCCCAGATTACAGAATCTGCAGTTCTCTGATGGGGTTTTCCCCATTTTGAATAGATGGTAGTTAAAGGGACCATGTCCTGTCAAGTACCATATGAGTGATTTCAGAGATGATCGATCCATTCTGATTATATCCTGTAAGTGTGTAATCTTGTAATTTAGGAGCTACTTTGTCTGTCTCATTCCCCGAGATGACTCCCAGAGTGAAGCAGAACATCTCTGCTCCCAGAAGAGGACTCTCCTCGCTACATGGCCTTTGGAATAGGCAACGCTAGGCTCGGGGCCGTAGAAGATGCCACCCGCACCCTCTTTTGCACAGGTGTCTGCGGCCTCATTTCCTGGTATATTAGAGTGGCCGGGGGACCACAAGAGAGTAACTTTGTTGTCCCTACCCAGCCTTCTAAGGTTGCTGTAGCAGCTCCATGTCAGTTTAGAGCTGAACACCGGAGCTGCCCGGGCTAATAAAACAGCCTGGCTATCCGATATTATGTAGATCTCTGTTCTTGTATACTTCTTTTTGAGGCACTGAAGCACGCAAGTCTCGATGGCCACGGTTTCTGCCTGGAAACCCGTAGGGGTCTTTCCCAACGGTATACAGAGCCTGAAACCCCCGCCCAAACATATTAACCTACGAATTTTGTCCAAAATTGAACGAACATTTATTTGCTCTGTCTTTGGTCAAAATATAAACGCCGCATAAGATATCATTGGTCTTATGATGGTTTGGTAAAGCCAGATTATCATTTGTGGGTTTAGGCCCGATGTTTTACCAAACATACATTGGCACCCAAAGTATGCTTTGTTTGCCTTATTTGCGATGTATTTCAAGTGGGGGTTCCATGTTCATTTTTTGTCAAAAATGATCCCTAGATATTTAACCTCAGACGTCATCTTGGGTATTTCCCCGTTCAGAGTTATTGGAGGAAAGGAAATTCTCCTCCGATTTGTAAGGAGAGTACATGTTATTTTATTGGGATTGACGCTAAGTCCCACTTCAACACACCACTCGTTTACCAATCTTACAGCATATTGCATACGCTCAGCTATTGTGCTTTCAAATTTGCCCCTGACCATCAGCACCAGATCATCAGCATAGGCAATGATTGATATTCGAGAGTTCCTCAAAATAGCGAGCAAGTGGTCCATTACCAAGAGCCACAACAACGGCGACAGTACTCCACCCTGAGGGCAGCCCTTGGTAGGTGCAATTGAGATGCTTGCTTTGCCAATCGAGGCTTTAATTCTCCTGCTTTTGGGCATGTTTTTGATCCACGCGATGGTTGAGAAGTCGATACCCCTCGCTACTGTTTGTTCCCGAATCACCTCGAAATTAATATTATCGAAGGCACCCTTGATGTCAATGAAGGAGCATAATAGTGCCCCCTTGTTGCGAAGTGTATCCTCGATTTCCGATGTTAGTTCATACAGGGCTGTCTCCGTAGATTTGCCCACCTGATAAGCATGTTGGCCAGGATTTAGAGGACATCTTTGGATTGTATTGAGTCTGATATATAGGCCCAATATTTTTTCCTTAGTTTTAAGTACAAATGATGTATAAGGCTAATATGTCTGTAGCACCTAATGTCCTCGGGGGATTTATTCCCATTTTTTGGTATGAAAATGACTCTTACCTCCCTCCAGCATCTGGGGGATGTATTCCAGACTAAAGCTTGCTCTATATAATTTGATTAGGTGGTGCTCCAGTACATCCAGGCCTCGTTGAAGAAAAATTGGATAGATTCCATCCCCTCCTGGAGATTTAAAGGGACCAAATGAATTGATAGCCCAGCGCAACTCTCCAGAGGTGAAGATTTCCATCGCTCGCTTGTAGGCTCCCCTTGGGACTAGATATGGATGCACCAAGTTCATATTAGGGTCCTCCTGACCCGCAATGATTGTGCACTCTGGAAAGTGTCCCTTCACCAGACATTCAAGAGTCTCTTCCCTTGATGTGGTTAAGGTTCTGTCCAGCCTTCTTACTGAGCCCAGAGGGTTTTTAAGATCTAATGCGAGGGCTTTTTGGAGTCGGCAAGCTGCCGGAATCTCGTCTATCTTCCCGCAAAAAGTTCTCCAGCTCTCTCTTTTGCTCTTCTTCAGAGTCTCATTATACTGGGTGAGGGCAGTTCGATACGCTGCCCAGTCATCTGTTATTTTTGCTCTGTTAAAGAGCTTACGCACTGTTTTTCTTTTAGTCTCCAGGGCGGAGGTCCACCAAGGAACATCCTTAGTTCCTCTGACACGCACCTCAGGAGAACTTGAGTGATAGGCATCAATTATTGCCCTGGTGAGATTATTAGCAACGCTATCAAGCTCTGCAACAGAGCCGATAGAGTTCTATAAACCCACTACATTGTCTCGTAGTTTATTGGTAAAGACAGCCTAGTCCGTACCTTTAGGTATTCTTACCGTAGTTTCTGTTATTTGGGGGGTTCTAATATCAAATCTTATATACCTATGATCCGACAAAGATGCTTCCCCCGATACATGCCAATTCTAAACTGTGCTGGAGATATCCATGTCCGACATAGTAAGGTCCAGCACCTCCCTTCTAATGGCATTCACAAAGGTCGGCTCGTTCCCTGTATTATTTATAGCAATATTATTTGATGAACAGTATTCAAAAACTTGCTCACCTCTTGTATTGATGTTGGTGATACCCCAGACTGTGTGGTATGAATTAGCATCACAACCAATGATGAACTTCTGCCCATGAGCTGTACAGTAATTGATAAATCTCTCTACTTCTTCCGGAGGTGGGTCGTTACCGTCTCCGGGAAAATAGGCTGATGTCATATTAATTGTGACCATGCCTCCTCTGGATAGAGGTATCTCTAATGAGACTGCAGTTATGTCCCTGGAAATAAATTGGTTAATTGAGAAGATATTGTACGACGAACGACAGAGAATCGCTGTCCTCGTCCTTTCTACTTCTGTGTTGTAAATTAGCTTACCTGTCTTACTTGGCAAACCTTTAATTCTTCCATTGTTGGTCCACGGCTCTTAAATAAGCGCTATGTCCCAATTGTTTGTGTTGAAGAGGCTACTCAGCATAGTTCTGGCGGCCTTGGATCTATGTAGGTTGATTTGTACGCACCTTACAGACACGTGCATACCCCCCTTTTTTTTATTTTTTTTATTTTTCTATTTTTATGTTTTTGGGCCCTCCAATGAGCCGCCCTGTGTGCTGCTACTACTAGCACGGTTTGGTGGTTTAGTGGAACTCGACCTGAGTTCAACCCATGTTTTTTGCCAGGCTTGTTCCCCTTTCCAGGTCTGCGTTCTCCATGTGCAGTGCCTGAGGTTCCTGGCTTGTTTGTGTCATTTTTGCTCTCGGGATCTTTCTGGCTGGGGTAACCAGCTGCTCTTTCCACGGAGCGATTTAGCCCTGCTTTACCTGCTGTTGGTATTTGTGTCCTTTCAGCCCTGTTACTCCTCTCTCCATCCTTTTTGGGGCGAAAGTACACGGCTCCAAACAGCCAGTTAACTTTATAGTTGGAGGCCTTTAAAATCTCCGCCGTCTTATGCGACACCGACAAGGTTAGTTGGAGGAAATCATTCTCTCTCTCTTTCCTTGCAAGAATGTTCCACTCCGCGTTCCTGAGATCCTAATTCTGGACTTCCAAGCGGCGAAGTATCTTCTCGTTTGCCTCGTTTTTGCATCGAGGAAGATATACAAAAAATATTTTAGGGCGCTGTAAATCGTCCTCCCCGACTGCTCTCAGGTGTGCGTTTTCCCATGGCTTTAGGGTCGGCACAGTTGTCAGCACAGTTGACAGTTAACCATCCATTCCTTGTGCGGCATCCTAAAAATGTCGGGCTAATGCCGTCCATTGATAGTTCCACCACTGCATCCATGGTGCTATCTTGTACAGCCAGGATCTTGCTGATACCTAGTTTGATTCCGGGAAGCCTTGGTCGGTTATTTCCAACCTGATGGCCTTCACTGCGTCCTTGTATGTTAATGATCTGCCACCATCTCCTAGCTTCGAACCTATCGTATCTTGTGAGCTACCCTTTCCTTCGGTTGGCAAAGGTTGCTCTTTCTTCTCCCTTTTTGCTGGGGTGCTCTTTGGGGTCGTATCGTCTGACCGGCTCCGTTTAGCGGTAGTGACCGATCGGTCTTTTATTTTAATTTGGCACTGTGCCAGAGCTACCTCGTGAGGAATGCCCGCCAATTTAAGATGGGCAAGGCGCTTCTTCGCGCCTCCACTGAGTCTCTTTCTCTTTTTTTTGTTATCCTCGAGCTCCAAGTCCTCTAGGCTGCTTTTAATTTCGGCGGTTGTAGACACTGATGCGGTGTCCGAGAATGATGGCACTTGTGCGCCTTGTACTCGGTCACCGACAATGGTATCCGCGCTTGAATATTCACTGCTATCATCAGATAGCGTGGTTTCCATATTAAAATTCTCAGAGGTAGGTCCTTGTTGGACCTTGTCATCCTCTGAGATTGGTGCGTTTAGAGAAGCACCTCCCTCGTATTTTTTTGTTTCTGAATTATCCATACAATTTCGGATTTGTAAGAGGAAAAAAGTTCCACCACAGCAGCGCCTCTTACTGTGGTAAGGCTAATTGAAACCGGAGGTCGCCAGGTATCCGAAGTTCCGTGCTAGAGACCAAATAACCCATGGCCATTCATCCCTCGGCGCACATGTCTCACCTTGGATTTGTTTTTTTTTGTCAATGTTATTCCTTCCTTTAGCGTCGTACTTTAGCCTGTCGTTCGGTAAACAAACAATCAGTTACCGGTGATCACCACGGGGAGGTAGCACGTACACTTGCGAACCACGATTAGGTTACCCCTCACGCGGTCGTGAGCCCCAGACAGGACTGCCTAAAACATGACTAGAAGAGCCTGCCTGGAGCTCACTCTGCTGAAGGTTACGGAGCTGGTGATTACTACACAGCTTTGTTCCCCCCTTCACCAGACGTCGAGACCACCAGTTTGGAACTTAGTCTACTTGTATTAAAAATATCACAAAATTTGTATCTAATTGCAACCAAAATTTTGGAATTCAAAAACAACTTTTTCACAGAATTTGGCCCTCACTAAACATAAAATTTTGCTCAAATCTATTTTATAATTGTAACCTTAATGTTTTATTTTTCTCTTGCCAGTCCAATTCGAAATATAAACTCAACTTTTAAACTAAAAACTAAATTACAGTTTACATGTTTTTGCTCAAGTCCAAATTACTATTCAAATTCAATTTCTACTCAACAATTTTTTTAATTACGGCTTAAGAATCAAATACTTCGAAAATTACTCAGATTTCTGCTCAAAATTTTGGCACAAATTTAGAGTTTTAAATTCGACTTTAACTCAGCATTTCTAATAACATCCAAATAAATTCTCAATAAATTTCTTAAATGCACTTGCAACTAAAGCTGAAGTTGTATTCCAAATTTCTAATCAAGCACATTTAGACAAATCTAGGTTAGAATTTTTACTTAATTTGTAAACAAAATATCATAAAATTTCTAGCTTAATTCCAACCATAATTTTGCGTTAGTTAAATTTGGAATTCAAGCTCATTTTTGAAATATTTTTTAATTAAATTGCATCCAAATTTTTGCTCAAACTCTTTGATTGGATTGAAATTGAATTTTTAGTACAAACTTTGTTCAACTCTTGTTTTACCCCGTTCAAAATAAAAATATTTAAAATTCACTCAAAATGTTAAATTCCTAATTAAGATTTTATTATATTACGGTTTAAAATTGAAATGCTTCTATTATAAAAGAAAATTCATTCAGACTTTCAACTAAAAAAATTGTTGAAATCGTGTTTAGAATTTAAGCTCAGTCACATAAAGTGCACTGAATATTTTGCTAAAATTATTTTCAAAATTCCACTCAAATTCATTGTATCTAGTTAAGAATTCAAACTCATTTTTTCCCTTCGTACTCTTAATCAATTTCGTCTCTGTCGAATGCAGTCGGCCAAAATTCTATTAACATATTAAAAGGAAAATTACAATAATCAATTAGCAGAATACCCAAATATTTGTTAAAACTTTAAATTTCACTCAAAATTTCATTTAAATTTAATTCAATGAGCGTGATCAAAATTACAATTAATATTCAAGTACAGTTTGGAAGTTTAACTCAATTTCGGATTAAAATGTCACTCAAAGTTGATTTATTCCAGATGGAATTGTAATCTAATTTTATTCTGGATTCATCCAAGGTCCTATTCGAATCCATAAAAAAACATTTTTCCTTTCCAGTCGAATTCAGTCTCGTTTTCTTGCTTGCTCTTCCTTGACATATCTATTATTTGTTCTACCTAATTTGCTCTAATTTTTTTGTTTTCTAATTGAAAATCCACTTGTAACCCAATTCCTATATACATATAATTTCACCAAAGATTTTATTTGGTTTGGAATTTAAATTTCACTCAAAATTCCAGATTCAAATTTCTAAACTAAATTCTAAGGAAATTTTGTTGGTTCGTTGAGATCAAATCTCGTATTGGAACTCAATTCTTTACCTATACAACCATTGTGTTGTTTAAATTCCATGCAAAATGTAGTTTAATGCAGAAACCTTTTCTTAATTTCGATTTTAAATTTCACTCAAAATGTTGGAAGGTGTCGTGGTTCGAATTGTAACTCAATTAAAATTGTATCTGTTTAATTTCAAACTGAAAATTTATGGATTTAAAACCGGAAGTTTTTTTAAATCATTTTTTCCTCGAAATTCTGATTTTATATTCGATATGTTGAAATTCACAAAAGTATGTTGACAAACAATATGTGGTCTTTTCTCACCTAAATGTCACTCAATATTTTACTAAAATTAATGTTTGAATTATGTATGTATAGTGACTTTATTTGTATGATACTAACGCTTCTATTTTGATTAAGGAAGATGTAATCTCAGACTTTAAAGCTTAGATGTTTGTAGTTCGATATTGAAAGGTCGTGTCTCACAATTTTTCAAGAAACTCTCATGTGACTTACACGGGGGTTCTATGAATAAACATTTTAGATACAAAATCGGAAATCGATGTGTTCGTGATACGAAGATCTATAATTTTTTTCAAAAGAATCTGATAAGACTCCCGACAAACAATCTCAATATTTAGTACTGAAAAATAACTGATGGGGAACTGGAGGGCCGAATTGTATTTTGGCAGACTTCGCTTTCCTCAAGTACTGTGGAAAACCCGTGTTTTGGAACACCTTGGGCGGGCTTTAATGTCTGAACGAGGACCGTAGGGTATTTTACAGTCAAATTGCCGAAAATTTGTAAGTGACATTTTCTGTAAATAAACCGTTATTTTATGGGTATCAGATAACGTTATGCAGTCCCCTCACCCTTAATAAATAAGTGAAATTGTTGGATATAAAACTGTCCAATAGTCGAACATTTACATGTTAAATTTGCTGTAAATCAACCATCCCTTTGCGTGTATCTAGTAACATTCTACAGTCCATTGCCGATAATATGTTAGTGAAAGTGTCGGATAAAAAATCGTCCAATTGTCGAACATTTATATGTGAAATTTGCCGTAAATGAGCCATTCCTTTGTGGGAACCAGGTAACATTCTACAGTCCACTTACCGTTAATATGTAAGTGAAATTGTCGGATAAAAAACCGTCCAATTGTAGGACCTTTATTTGTGAAATTTTCCGTAAAGAAACGTATCAGATAACATTTTGCAGTCCCCTCACCGTTAATATGTAAGTGAAGTTTTCGGATAAAACACCGTCCAGGTCCAATTGACATTCGCAAGTAAAATATTTCAATTAAATTTTTCGGCTTTTTTACAGACAAATATATTAATTGTTCATGGCAATCCCAATATTTTCGATTTGGTAAATTAGAAAAATAAAGAGGCCAATCCCTCATAACATATCTACTGAAAAAAAGTAGAAATATCATTCTCCCCTCCCCGTAATTTTAGCCCAAGGCCCTAAGAGTTATACCAATGTATTACTCTGCAAAAATGAGAACCCTCCTCAGAGTTCTTTATGTTGGTAGTTTGGTTGCGTACTGAAAAGTTGGTCTACTCATCAGGTAGCTACGACCAAACTACAAAAAATTCCACTCTAGCCACTTACATTAAGTATCTGGCCAGAACGTACTGACATAGCGAATTATTATTCACTACATCAAATATCAAAAAACCCATGGAGAAACCTCATTTGTGTGTGTATTATGCCCACACGAATATTTATCTATAAAAAAACCGAAAAATTCAATTGATTACAGGCAGACAAATTAAATTCTTAGTATAGTATCTCGTAAATAAACTGTCTTTTTGTGTGTGTACTAGATAAAATCCTGCAGTCCTCTCGCCGTTTGTATATATAAATATGTAAAATTGTCGTATAAAACACCATCCAATTGTCGGAAATTTGTACGTACAATTTTCCGTACATAAACCGTCTTTGTGTCTCTATATTAGATAATTGGCTCGATTCAACGTAAATTATACCATTTCATGCCATCAAATCATTTAGTACGTGAACCAGTGCTGTCGAAATGAGTACGATCGGAGAATTTGTACTACTTTTGCCTAGTGCTTGCTCCTATACTCCGCTATTTCAGTTTATACTCCGCTGGTCTAATAACTACTAATAATACTTTTAAACATTTCGCAATAATTATAATATTCTGGGAGATAGCTGGATTTTTGATGAAGCATTTTTTCAAAGCCAATTTATAATGGTTTTCATGATACTCCGGCAAAAACCCTTAATACGGTTTTCTTGCAGTAATGTGTCAGTCATTTTAGCAGCCAATCACAAGTCAAACATAGCAAATTTACGAACTAAATTATTTCAACTTCATAAACCTTTTTGTTTTCAAAATCTGAAGATTTGTTAGTAAAACTTACAAAAAGATAATTCCGATTTTTTTATAAAACTTATAAAAACATCAAGGCACTCTGTAGGGACACCAGTTAAACTCAAACATGACAGAGATTTTCTGATTTTAACAACTTTTATCTGCTTTGGCTAAATATTTATATTGGGACCTCCTGAATACAAAAATTACGCTGCAAGACAAACTATGCAAGTTATTAGTCATTTATCCTTCCTTAAGCTGAGACTAGGACCTCTATAAAAAATAATACTGTAAGAACATTTCTGCATTCATCTAACCTTTCCAGACTAGAAATATTTATGGAAGTCCGGATTTATGCAGTGTGATATGAAAATCCTTTGTTTACATTTGGATAAAATACAAACTCACATGCATCTCTCTTGTCTGGGAAGGTTAAATGCTCACAGCAGAAATGTCTTTCAGTTTTACTTTGACATTCTAGTTCTCGCCTCGATAGGATCTAGGAAAGAATAGGGTGACCAGACATCCTGTTTTCTCTGGATATGTTCTGGGTTTTCAAACTTCTGTGGGCATCCAGCACATCAGCACATATCTTACATTATCCTGGTTTTTAGATAATATTCATTAAAATCCTTAAATTTTTTAGCGACAGCACAAAATTTAGGAGGACCAGAAAAAAATTAATTTCAACAAAATTTAATTCGAACTCCAGCCCAAATGACTGCCTAAAAAATTTTTTAGGACGTGATTTAATATGTTTAATGCTAGGAAATACAATATTTATATAGAATTGCCCTAAAATACACCGACAAATATGTGTGTCCCATTCGGTGGTGGAGGCGAAAAAAATTGTCTGAGTTGGTTGTGTATGAAAAACCAAAATTGGTAAATCTAATTTTTGATATATGGTATCGATCATACTACCATTAGTACGAGTAGTGTTCCAAAATATTTCTTGAAGTTGGGCGATGTTTTATTTTCAAAATTCTGATCCCTGTCGTATGGCCGAACATTTTTTTTAGTCCACGAAATACTAGGTTTTATAAAAGGAACTTTTTATAGAATTTAGGAAATATTTCAGACAATATATTTCACTAAAATCCATCTACATACAATGGAACATGTTTTGTGCCATTGTCCAGCCATTTTCCAGCAAAGACTACAACATCTAGGAGGGAGAACAATGAGCCCGGATAGTATGTTTCTTGTACCGGCCAGTAGTATTATCAGATTCAGTAAGAGCCTAAATATTGACTGGACGGATAGTTAAGTAGGGTCCAGCACAATAGATCTTTGCGTTTTGTTTTCGTGTTTGAATCGGTTTTTGTCGATAAGTACATTTTTCTAAATAATGTACATTTGTTCGCTTAATATTTGCTTTCTCCATGTTTTTTAAAATCGGATAGCCTTCGTGTAGATATTTTCTGTTTCGCTTTAATTTTTCAACCGATATTTTACGGTTTTGAAACCGTGAATCCTATTGCGGTTAACAATTGTTTGTCGGGACTGACATTTCTTCACAGAACATCGTATCAGCTCCAAGAGATTTTCTTGAAAAATTAAGGATTTTCAAACGGTTCCATTTGATTAAATGAAACCAATCGCTGTATGCAAGTACATAAGAACATGATATTCATTTTAATCTATTCTCCCTCCCGATCGTTCTTTTCTGAGCTAATTTCTCTTATGTGTATCATGTTATCCCTCTTATTCGTGTCATGTTATTTCTCTTATTTGCATAATGTTAACACATTTACCAATAATATGGCCTTCCGGTAATTCTCAACTCAATCTTTGCAACCAAAATTGATGTCCTGGTTGTCGTTTGGAGTTGAATTAAGAGAATTACCTCTGACCGACATTACATATGACACTTATGGATTAATGGTATTAAACATTTGACCCGCGTTGATTTAGCTATTGGAAAGATGAAAGTCTTGCTGTTCTGCTCTTTGAGGTGGAGTAATTTTTTTGTCTTAAGTCCTTGCGAAGTGATTTTCGCCACAATTACTACATTTTCTAGCCTTTGGTTTAGTTTTATCCAGCTCACACTTGCCGCTGTCTTGCAGTGCGCGAATGTCTATATTCCCTCAACAACTTTTTTGATATCATGTTTTGGATGTTTTTCCTTAGTTTTTATTACTTCAGGTTTCAGCTTAACTTTAAACAATGGTTGAGGTTCTCTGTCGCGAGTTACAATTTTAATATACGTTTTTCATGTTAAAGTTTATTTTTGTTAGCTTTCAGCTTCGATTTTCTTTCCATTTTCTTTAAGAACGGCTACAATTTTTCTGTATCCGTGAATGTTTTTATCTTGAATCCTGGTTTCGCTGATGTTACCACGTATAATGTGTTCAATAACAAAGTGTTCACTTGATTTTGCATTAAGCTCTGCCAATAACAGTTTTGATGCCGCCTCTCTTAAGTATATTGAAGAAGCTCTCTGTTTAGGCTTTTCCTCCTCATTATTGTTACCACCTTCCAATTGTAGAATTTCAATTCGGTTACCAGATGTTATTCGCGATGAATGTAGCCTTGCACTCTATAGAGACAGCCTCCTCTGAAGATTTTGGGTTTTCTGTGTTTTGCACTTTTTGATTGGAAGTTTGCATTATTTTTAACACTATACTCGTAGCTCTTTGTCCTGGGGCTATTCACATTAGTGTTACATTTATGTTTATTAAAGTTTGATATTGACTGTGGTTGATGAACAGCCGGTATCTTATGTAATGGTTAACCGCACTAAAACAGCACGCTATGCTGACCTTGGAACTCATTTGACGCTTTGATAATGCGTTGTTTGCCCGTTGCACTTAAAACGTTAGCCAGTTTCATCCACATTAAACATTTGATTGGTTGTTTTGGAATTAGATAATTTCGAAAACTACTTATCCATCGAAGGAAAGATTTTCGCAATTATGGATGGAAGATATCAAATTCGATTGCTATTCAAAATATCCCGAATGTAATTAGGAGAATTATTCCATAATGCTGCGGAACGTCGTCTACTTAGCATGGAAATGAGGTTTGCAATGGATCCAGAATTTTACAAACGGTATAAGAATTTTATCGAGATTTTATGAATATCGAGAGTTGGGTATATTAAAGTGTAAGTGCAAATTTCAAATCCATCAAATTGTTTTCCATTAAAAACCCAATTTCATTTCGCTGTTCCATTAGTATAGTCACATCTCCTTGTTTTGGTTGTCTTGCTGTCTTTGGTGTTCTCGATATCATTGAGTTTATCTGCTCGACACGCCTCTTTATATGAAATCCACTGGATTTTGTTTTGATGGAACGTGATACCATGACATTTTGGGAATTATTTCAAGCATTTACGGTTTCCTATAAAATTTTTCCATTTGCTTGGAATGTCAGATAGCCGATGTATATGTAACAAAAATTTTTGATATTATGTAATTTACCAGTTTGTACATTAAGAATGCCGCACAAAGTTCCGATCAAGGTAATGTGATTTATTGATGCTACTTTACTCTTACCACAAATATGGGATCTGTTTATTGCACCATTAGGGTAAAATTCAGAAATTTTGATTTTATTACAATAATTTGAGTTTACCGATTTTATGTTTCTTCGATTGGCTTTAAATGGCTTTTAATAGGCTTTAAAATGACGAATCCCAGTCAATGTGTTTGAATCCATAAATTTTGTAAAAATAACTTGAACAATATAATGACTGGAGACACCACATAACCCCAATTCAAAATCCACAAATCCATTATTTGAAAGAAATTATCAGATTAATGAGTCATCACGGCCAAAACATTATATTTATCCAATCTAATCTAATCGCCAACAAATTCCCAATCCATCTAATTCGTTATCTATGTATATATAAAAATCAAAGTTAATACATTTTAGTGTGTGCACAAATCTGACACAATTAACCTAATTCATCATCAATCCTTTCGAAATATTCGGCACTCATGAAAATATGTCGCGTAAAATTCTGAAAAACCAAAAAAATCCAAAATAAATAACAGAAGCGAAAATTTTATATTTGAAGTGTTTGGATTTCGATTAAAACAACAATAACAACATTAAACCCCCCATAATTTTCCGATAACAAACAACAAATGGGTTAATTTTTTTTTGTTATCACGAATTTTATCTAAATGGTGTACGGATATATTGTATCTCTCGCACTCTCTCATTAATTGATGGATAAATAAGTAATCGATTCACTTTTATGCTTTTATGCTGATAAGCTAACATTTATTTTATTTGGTTATGATTTTTCGAGTGTATAACTACGATAAAATTTAAATTATCTAAAATTTTTTTGTATTGTATCAAAGTTTATTAAGAGTTTATCAAATATTATATATTGAATCGATATTTTATGAATGAGACATGAAACCCCCTTCATTCTACATAAATAAATTCCATATACGTCATATATCATTATGATGATATCGCGTGATTATGATTATACCAAACATTTAATGTTGTGCCTCTTCTCTTGTATGTGATTCACTTATACAACGACTGGGATGTTCACAGTTTATTTGATAGCGGACTATTTTTTACAAAAAATTTAGGCGAGGTCAATCATTTTGTTGCCAAACAATGAACAACAAAAAATGAAATTTGACATCTTATAGGCTTATTGACCGCACCAGTTACTAATGTGGCACATAGACATGGATGATTTTTTTAAACGCGATATAAGACAACATAAATCGTTAATTTGGTTTTTTGTTAACATGAATGAAAAATTTTAATTAACTTTACGTAAGTCACACGTAATGTTCAGACGGGGAAAGCAGATGGTGTATGGCGTTAGTTTATATCGAGGGTGATGGATGGGTATAATTTACTTTTGACCGAAATATGTGCGGTATGTGCGGTGGACGGCATGTCGTGTTTGTGTATATATGCGATTTGGATTTAGTTTTAAGGTGTGATCAGGATACATTTTATTGATTTTTGATTTTTTATTTAAACTTTAATAACACATTCAAATTAATTTTCAATTTGATTGTTGTTTTTGGTCGGATCAATATCACATAATGTGTATAGTGACTGTGCTTTATTTAAAAAATCAATGAGAAATAGTTTTGAAGGTACATGGTTATGTAAATAAAACCATAGTCAGTGTACAGTTTTTCACAGAAAGTGTAGCTACACAAATTAATTACTAATTCTTCTCAAGAACTACATTGAATGAAACTAACTCCCTCTTATAAATTGTTTAAGTATGTCCGTAAGTTGTGATTGGCGCTAAAATATGTGTAGATGGTAACTCCTAAAATTTTTGCTAATTTTTCTCAATAGAAAAAGGTCTGAAATCAATATTAATTGAAATCCCGAATTCATCCATATTCAAATTGGATGTTATTTTGAAGATGTAGTGGCGAATTTGAATGAAGCTTTATTATATGTAGATACTTTTAAGTTCTATCACAGTTTTCTGCGTTTTAATGGTAAAAGAACGAATTTACTTACCACACCAAATTTGAATGAATTTATATTAAGTTTGTATGATTGAATTTTGAGATTTGAGTAATACTCGTTTTAAAACGTCCACTCGTCCGGCCTAAACCATTTATATTAAATGGACAAGCACGGATATTTGTAGTAAAGAATTGATTGAATTTGAAAGACTTAAGTCTCATCCAAAACTATTTTGAAAATTGATCAGGTCAAATCAAACGAACCTAGTTGGATTATTGATTTAAATAAGATGTGAATTTGAATTGAATTTGATTCAGTGATTTAAATTTTGTTCCAAATATTATGAAATTCTTGGAATAGTGAGCGGTTAGACTGAAATCAAAGAAGCCGTTCACGATTGTTACAAAAATTTGTTGCGAATTTGAACGATAGTTTTGAAAGAATTTTGTGTTTCACTGAATCGAATGCACGTCTTTAACCTAATTTTTATAAGGTTACTTGGGGAATATGAATGAAGTTTGATTTGAGAATTTGGTTAATTCGGTTTTAAAACTGTCTGAATCGAGTTCTATTTTATATTGAAATAGATTGATAGGACTTAAATGTGTTGACTTATATTTGAGCGATTTTGATTCCTAGCAAAATATCTTTGGTTCATATTCATGCACTTACCACTTTGTGGCTATTTAGAATTTTCAAGTAATTTGAACGAACCAAATTTTTATATTAATCGAAATAGGTGGTTTATGAACAATTATTCAGCTCACTTAGAATTCTGAGTATATCGAAATGTATTCTAGCTTTTGGTGTAATCATATAAAGTTTAACAAATTGTTTCACGATACTTTTACAATTGGTGGAGTTGAGTTACGTTTTTTCTTGTCGCTATAATTTGAGTCAAACGGCTAAAGTTTGAACGGCCTTAATTTCAGTCGAAACGAAAATAATGAAAATATATTCGTAATAATTTGAATGACATTTGAGTGAATGAGTGAATTTGTTTATTTTTATTTTTACTCGAATATTGATTTTATTTTGAATGATATTTGTGAGACGGTTTGTTCATTTGTAAGATATTTGTACCGAATTTAAATAAAGTTTGAAAGCCTTACTAATTGATTTTTAAAATTTGAATAACATTCTACCTAATTTATTATCGACCTAAATTTGAATCGAGTTTGATTGAGTGTTTTAAATTGTGGCGTCCTGATTTTTGGTGAATGGTTTGTTCGCGACAAAACATGTACAAAATTATAGAAGCTCAAGGAATTATGGAGCAGTGACAACTGCTGGTTCTCGGTGTGCCTGGGAAATAAATGTTTTTCTGGGAGTTTTTGTTTTTATTTGTAAAAATTGGGTTTAAAAAAATATAGTTGGCCAGTTACAATAGGATCAAATTTAGTTGTTCATTTCTTTTTGATTTTTTTGTAACTGGCCAACTATAATCTGTAAATATAGAAAATATATATATATAAATATTAATAAGTGTTTCTTAATGAATAGTTACAAGCCATATTCAGTGCATGACACGGATATATATATCATCTCTTAAGTCTTGTGAACCTCTCTAAATAAATAAAGTTAAATTGTGGAATATAGCATACCAGACACTTATATCCATAAAGTGGTGACCCCGACGTGAACTGAGGGGTATAAATAATACCAAAAAATGTTATAAAAATCAAACACCTAAACCATCTTGGCAAACATATTTGCTGAACCGCACCACCGCGAAAAACGATCGCTTAATATCGCGGACTACATATAGTATAGGACACAGAATAGCCTTTGTTGTGCATTTTCTTTGCGGAAATAAAGCCAACAACATTGTAAGCAGACAACGACATAAAATTTAAAAAGGACAAACAAACATCAACCCCAGTAATACCAAGTGAAGACACTGGAACCTCAGTTGCGGCTCTAGTTTTAGTTCGTGATCAAACATTTTTGTGAGTTGTCGTGATCAAAATTGTATTCCAACCTGAGGACATAGCTCCCACCAGAGGTAGGCGCTCAGGGAGGAATACAGAACGGTTTCGTACGACCAGAGAACCCAGGCATACCAAGGAAAAAATCGTATAAGTACACGCCTTTACCTGTTTTCTTGAGCTTCAATCAATTTCATTTTTTCGATTCACTACGGGCAAACCATTCACCAGGGGGTCAATAAAAATTTTTTCGCTTTTATCTTTTTGTTGCGTGCCAAATCTTTTATTTTAATCTGAGACATAGCTCCCACCAGCGGTAGGTGCTCAGATTGGAATAAAGTAAACACCCCATTTCGGTAATCGGTATGTTTTTTTTATGAGTACTAAGAATCGTAAGTGAGTAAATTAAGTGAGTAAACATCATGTCAGACGATGCGGAGAGTACTCCGCCTCAGATGAATACGTCTGAGGATTCACCTCCAGCAGTAACATGGATGGCTGACCAACTACAACGGTACGTCAACGAACAACTACGACTGAGATTACTTGAAGTAGCTCCCAGTAGTTCAGCGGCAGGAGTTACATTGCCCAGCACATCACAAGCCGCCGTAATACCACACAACCAGATAGGACACATTACCTTTAAGCCGCCCCAGGTGTTGTACACGCAAAATCCAGCTATATGGTTTAACATACTGGAGCGAATTTTTGAGCTATCGGGAATAAGAGCTGAAAGACCAGATATAGCCACGCCGTCGCAGCTTTGGATTCAAGGCACCACGAGACATCTTGCGAGATAAAGGACCAAATCCTGACACCATTTTTAAAAATGAAGTTATAAGGACAATCAAAATCAAAATTAAATAACTTGTTGCATGGGCTTACTTTGGGGGATCAGAAGCCATCACAGCTACTGAACAAGTTCCGTCTCAACGCAGGAGCAGCTTTTGACGAGGGAACACTCAGGCAGTTGTGGATTAAGAGACTTCCACCCCAAGTACAGCTCATACTAACTACATTCGAAAACGACATTGAGTTAAATACACGGGCAACGCGGGCAGACAATCTAGTGGAAACACTTACTCAATCGAACACCTCCCAGATCAACAAAATTTCGACATACACTGTGCCAACAAATTTAAACACGAAAACTTCCTCCGGCACTGAAAAATCAGACACTGACAAAAGAATAGATAAATTAACAAACATGATTTTGGAACTATGTGTCGCGTTCAAAAATACACGGTCTCGATCAAACAGTAATTCAGGTTATAGTCAGAAACAACGGTTTCGTTCGGCTTCGCGAAATAAAATTAATCCCAAATTTGAACAATGTTACTACCATTATAAGTATGGTAGTGATGCAAGAAAATGTGTTCACGGATGCAAATATTACGATGCACCAAAAAATCCGGAACAGATGAAGGATTTTTAAGTTCCCATCAACAAGCAACAGCGGTCATTGATGGAAACAACATCAGTCGATTGCTCATTTTTGACACGCGTTCAAAATTAAACTTCTTAATTGACACGGACGCCGACATTTCGGTACTACCAGCCAAATTTTACAGAAACAACCTTTTGACAAATACAACAAATTTATTCGCAGCCAATGGGACACCGGTCAAAGCTTTCGGCAATAAATTATTGAAATTGAACATTGGATTACGTAGGGAATTTATGTGGGAGTTCATTATAGCGGATGTGACCATTCCAATGATAGGCTCAGATTTTCTGAAGCATACAGGGTTGTTAGTTGATTACCATTAACCTCCTTGTTTGTCAAAGGTTATATAACCAACGATGCAGAACAAGCTCTATCATTGTTGGACAAGTCACGGTTGCACCCCAAAATTAAAAATCTACTTTTCAAATTTCATAAAATTTCAAATGTCGCCTTAAGTAAGAATTTAGTCAAACATTCAGTAACACACCGTTTAGAGACAATAGGACCACCAACAGCTTGCAAAACGCGGAGACTAGCACCGGACAAATTAAAAATCGCAAAACAAGAATTCGAACAGTTAATGTCACAGGGCGTTTGTCGTCCCAGTAGCAGTGCTTGATCGAGTCCATTACATTTAGTAATGAAAAAAATGGTACTTGGAAACCATGTGGCGATTACAGGGCGTTGAACAATATCACGGTTCCAGACAGATATCCGATACCACACCTTCAAGACTTTTCGTATCAGTTTGAAGGGTCCACAATATTTACGTCCCTAGACCTTGTTCAGCACACACTTTTCAAAGATTGATGCATTCAATATTGTCAGGCCTCAATTTTTGCTTTGTCTATTTGGACGATGTTTTAATCGCTTCAAAATCTTTCGATGAACATTTGAAACATCTAAATGTTGTCTTACACAAATTCTCGAAACATGGTTTGATCATTAATCCAGATAAGTATGTTTTTGCTTTACACGAGTTTACCTTCCTAGGGCATACGGTTAATGAACAAGGCATTTCACCGACACAGGAAAGAATCGAAATAATAAAAAATTATGAACGTCCAACTACAGTTAATCATCTCAAAAGAGTTTTGGGTATGATTAATTTTTACAGGCGTTTCATTCCAAACGCAGACCAAATTTTATAGAACGACTTCTTGAAAGGTTACAAGAAAAACAGTAAAACTCCGATTAAATGGTCAGAGACTTCAATACAAGCTTTCGATAATTGTAAGGATAAGCTGTGTCAAGCGACGTTACTTGCACATCCCTCATCCACAGCTAGGTTAGCTATTATGGTCGACGCATCGGACACAGCGATTGGGGCTGTGGTCCAGCAGTATGTTGCAGGTGCTTGGCAACCACTTCGTTTCTTCTCAGTACGACTGAACGAAACACAACAACGGTACAGTGCTTATGATAGAGAGTTGCTTGCAGCTTATTCTGGCATCAAGCACTTCAAATATTTGTTAGAAGGTCGTGAGTTCACACTGTACACGGATCACAAACCGTTAATTTACGCGTTTCAACAAAATCCAGAAAAAGCATCACCGGGACAATTTCGACATCTTGATTTCATCGGCCAATTTACTACCGATATACAACACATCTTCGGCGTAAATAACGTCGTAGCAGATACCCTCTCACATATTAATCAAATTTCATTTCCAGAAAGTATTGATTATACAGCAATTGTGGATGCTCAAACCAATGATGACGAAAATCGAGAACTTCTGAATAATAATTCAAACACTTCACTCATTCTTAAGCAAATTCCCCTAAAATTCAATTCAAACAAAACTATTTGTTGTGATGTTTCAACCGGTATATCAAGACCTTTTATTCCGCTAAGTTTTCGGAAAATTGTTTTTGAATCGTTACATAATTTATCACATCCGGGCATACGAACTTCAGTGAAACTATTAACTAAAAATGTTACATGGCCCAACATCGCAAAAGATCCAAGAATAATGGCTCAAAATTGTATACCATGTCAAAAATCAAAAGTTTCAAGGCATACACATTCACCTCTCGGTACATTTGTAGTTGCATCGCAACGCTTTTCTGAAATTCATCTAGACATCATTGGTGTTAACGTTGTGTGACGTTAATAGATCGTTACGCACGTTGGGCTGAGGCGATTCCAGTTCCGGACATTACGCTGCTTCGGTCGGATTTGCTGTGTATTCAGTTTGGATAACCAGATATGGCATTCCTGATTCCATCGTGACTGACCAAGGCGCACAGTTTGAATCTCTTTTATTTGACGAATTAGCAAAGCTATTGGGATTTCTGCACAAGCGTACTACAAGCTACAATCCTAAGTGTAACAGAATGATAGAACGGTAGTATCGAACGTTAAAATCTGCACTATTATGTCATGGTAGAACGGACTGGAATAGCATACTTCCGCTGATTTTATTGGGATTACGGACTACATACAGTACGGAACTGAGGACCACACCAGCAGAGCTAGTTTACGGAAGTACTTTGCGAATTCCTGGACAATTTTTTGACCAAACCACAAACAACAAAATTTTACAAACTGACTTTGTACAAAATTATTTTCCAGACATTGCACCGAAAAAAATTTTATTTCGAAAAATTTAACGGATACAACTGACGTTTTTCTACGAACAGACGCGGTACGGAAATCTTTGGAGCCACTATACACTGGACCATACAAAGTAATAAACAGAAACGAAAAAACATTTACCATTGAAATTAACGGCAAACACAACAAGGTGCAATCGATAGACTTAAACCATGTCATTCAGAGAACACTCTAGAAAATACTAACGTTACTCAGGAAGGCGAGACAACCTTGAACAGACAAGCCGACAACAAAAAAACCACCACTCGCAAAGTTTCTTTCGCAAAGAAACAACGTACACGAGAACAGGACGTCTCATCAAAACACCATCCAGGTTTAAGGACAATTAACGAATCAATACTTGACTTACGGATAATTGTTCGGAGTGTGAATTCTCACGAATTGAGGAGTATTGTTGCGTCCTGATTTTTGGTGAATGCGGTTTGTTCGCGACAAGATATGTACAAAATTATAGAAGCTCAAGGAATTATTGAGGAGCGAAAACTGCTGGTGCTCGGTGTGCCTGGGAAATAAATGTTTTTCTGGGAGTTTTTGTTTTTATTTGTAAAAATTGGGTTTAAAAAAATATAGTTGGCCAGTAAATGAAGCTTCAAATGCTTTGAACCACCTTCAATTGCAACCAATCTTTGTAATACGTCTCTAATTTTGATTAAACGCCATTTTTAAAGCATCATCATGAAATTACACAACCTAATTTTTTGTATCGACAAAGACTATATTTGAATGAAGTTTGAATTTGAATGATATTCAGATTAGTCAAAAAATAAAACAAAACAGAAACGGTCTCAAAATATATTAATCTCAGGGCTTAATCGATGAAAATCTGTTCAATTTTAACCTATTTGAATGAAGCTTGATTAAATTTAATTATGCCTCGTACAAATGTTGCACAGGACAATCTGAAATCAAAAGTAATTAAAAACAAAAAAAGATTTTGATTTAATTTCAAGTAATTTTGAAGATATTAGTGGCGAATAGAAGATTTTATTTTGAAAGATATTTGAATGAAATCTAACATATCAAATGAAACCAAATTTGAATTTTTAATTTGTATGACTGATTCGTTTGATTTGAATAAGACTCGCCATAAGAAGCCATTGGTTTAATTCCGAGCTAAACCGTTCAAATAAAATTCAAAATAAGCATATCTATAGAATTGATTGAAATTACTTTGGGGAAAACTATTGAAATCCTGTCAAAAATGATCAAAAATTTGGTTGGTCTAGAACCACTTTTCCCGACGTTTGAAAGTTCCTGAGTCTAAAAAACCAAAAAAAAAAAAATGTTTGTGTAGACGTCTGGATGTCTGGATATCTGGATGTCTGTTACCCATGGTACATATCTCGAGAACGGCTTGTCCGATTTAGAAATTTTTTCACCAATCTGTTTCTATGGTCAAGCCGGAGATTTGAAAAGCTTTTGGAACCTGTACGTGGTTATAGAAATATTTACTGATTTGTTATGTATGCTGGTTTGAATAATGAGTTGAAGGTTAAGTTAGGGTCAATTTGCGGGTTGAGTTGAAGTTGAGTCGGAGTTGAGTTATGGGGTAGGATTAAGATATAGTGATCAGTTGATCAATTTTTTACTTTCTTATTTATATATAGTTACAGTTACAGTTCCCATAGAAACTGCCATGCAAGCAAAAGATGAACAACGTGTCTTTAGTGATAAAATAGTCAACTCAGCAAATCCATACCTTCAACATAAACTATTTTAAACGTATGGTTGATCAACGTGACCAGGGAATCATATTCATCGAGTCGAGGCAAATTTGATGAGTTAGTAATTTTAGGCTTGGAATTAAAGAAATTTAGATTTAAAAAATTCAGTCCGATTTTAGCTTTCAAGTGGAAAACTTGTAAAACCATTTCTAGAAAATAAAAAATTAAAAATTTAATAAAATAAATTTTTTTTAACAACTTTAGAATTATGAAAACATAATTATATGCATGCAGGTTTGGGTATTGAATTGAAAGAGAGTTTGCTGTTCGGTTGAAGGTTCAGTTAGGGGCCGTTTGCGGGTTGAATTGGGGTTGGATTTTTGTTTAGTGAGCAATTTAGCAAGCTATATATATATATATATATATATATATATATATATATATATATATATATATATATATATATATATATAAAAGTGAGTGTTTGTATAAATAACAGCATATGTGTAGGATATTTAAACAAATCCACACGTCTTGACCGATTTGAACCAAACTTTACACAAAATATTGTTTAAGACAAGGTCACTGTAAATAGGTACATAACCCATGTCGTACTTTTGTTATAATACGTGCAGAATATTTTAAGGTCACGTGATCAATATCCTATTCCTTCTATGAAATGTATAAACGAAAATATTTTAGGATTCCTGCATATCGAAGATTAAAACTCCCACCCAACCGATAAGAAAAACTAGATAAGAGCGATAAACTAAGCAAATATCACTTCATATTCCTTATTTCTACTTTGTATAGTTAGAAACTTTTTTCAAAAATTTAAAAAGATTTAATCAAACGTTATCGATAAATGTAACTAATAAAAGATGGTCAGACAGTCCGAGCACCTTGCGTAATTCCGTCGCCGTTGTCTCCTCCTTTAGGCAAGAATTTTGGATTCCTCCTAATATATGTAGTACTTCAAACAGTAATTTGGTATTTTGGCTTAACTTATTCTGACACATTTCACCTCCTCAACTGATTAATCTAACAATTATTTTAAAAGCCCTGCCTGGCCCTATTTGGCTCTCTACAGATATCTAAAAAAATCCGGGAATTTGACGTAAGCTCATAACCAATAATTCTGACCCGACCTGCGAAATATTCTCAAAAATTTTAATATGCTGTTGTTTTAAAATTCACAAACAACAACAACAACAAATTACAAATCCAAAACCATAATTTATGGTATATTCACATTTCATCTAATTTAAATGATGCGATGATATGGTTGGCCAGTACCCAATGCCGACAATACAAAACGAAAAACTGTATAATAAAAATTCAATGAAGATGAATATTTTTCGTCGTTTTTCCCAAAAATTGGACATATAGAGGAAATTGATTGTTTTACGATGGAAATTTATAACCAACATTTGCCATTGTATTGTATGTATATATGTACACATATATAGGGTGGATGAACATCGGGGAGGGGGGTGGAATTATATATGCGGATAGTAAATTTCTTTAAATTTTTATATATTTATGTGGTCAAACATGATTTGCCGGTTCGGAATATTTTCTCGTTTGTTCCGGATCATTAAACCAATTTTTATAGTTTTTCAAAATTGATTTCGATTTTACGGCATATTGGATAGAGATTTGATTAAATTTGAATATTTATATAAACGCTGTGTTGGTAAAATCAAAAAAAAAAAAATCGTTTAATATCGATAAGGCTCCAATCGTCGTTGCCATAACCGTTTAAACATTTCCCTTCGCACGCTCTCTTAAGGAAGAATAAAAATATTTACAGAAGGAAGCTATTAAATGATTGCCTCATTGTCTTGTTTTGTATATATTCCGAAAAAAAAAATATTCTATCGAAAAAACAACTCCATCCGATCCCTAGAGCATTAAAAATCGAGAACATTTTTTTAGGGTTGATTCCAAACCTATAAACACACACACACACACGTACAGACACAAACATAAAAAAGAAAAAGTCACATCGTAGCATGAAAATTAATATTTTCTCTCGATATCAAGTCACGTGACCATTGGGTTAAATTAATAACAAACAAATTATAAACAACAACAATGTTGAAGGATAAAAGTTGATATATTTATAAGGACATGTGGTTTACTCTCGAAAGGATCAAATTGAAACTTAATCTTTATGCGCCGAATAAAAGTGGGTGGAGGGCTTATATGAAAACAATGTAATCAAGTTAATTTTTTTTTTTTGTGTTCAGTTCCCAGCGAACGTGTGATCGCTCGAGGGTAATCAATTATATATTTTTTGTTCGATATGTAGGCAAAAAAAAAAGGTTTTGTTGTTGTAAATAAAAATATTTAAGATCCTAGATGTTAATCCTTGAAGTTAATTTGTGGCATACTATTGAAAGTTGAATTAATATTGTTATGTTGGCAACACCTTTTTATATTTACATAAAGCAACCAGGCAAGTTTTTTTTGTCTTACAATTTGTTCAAGTAAATAACCTCAGTATTGTTAATTTTACAAAAGGGTTATGGACCCAGTCCAAAAAACAAAAAAAAAATCAGACACATATGTGAAGTTGTCGGATTGCATCATCAAAGATGATCAGAAACCAGAAAGTGCAACTAAGGCGTCAGCAAAATAATGTACATATGTACATGTGCAAGATGCGAAGTTATCTAAAGAAGCTTGAGAAAATTTAAAAAAAGCGTTTGCTGATTCAGGATTAACGCGAAAAGTTGGTTTAATACAAGATTACGTGAATAGAATTATATCAATTGCTTATAAGCTGAATGCGATAGGTTTTACGGTTGGCGATGAGGGACTTTATTATTAGCCGGTCTTCCAGAGCAGTACATTAAAAGTTCGATTAAAAATCAATTAAATCTACAAGATGTAGAGTAGTAGCACTGTTGTGTTAGTTAGTAAAAATCAAACGTCAATAAGCGAGGTCATTTTGCAAGGAATTGCCCGGACAAAAAGAAGAATGAAACAAACAACATTTTATACAACGTTAATAAGTAAAGTAAATAATACTGACTGGTACAACAGGAGTTTGCAGCTAACAGTTTGCAAGTATAGATGATCCAGCAACTTTATGACATCGTAGAATGGGTCATATTAATTTTGATAGTGTCTGAAGGTGTTCATTTCAACAAAATAGAAAATCGTCAATATGTGTTTAAAAGGAAAACAAACTCGACTTCCTTTCAAAAATGTTGGAACGCGTGCAAGTGACGTTTTAGAAATTGTCCATTCAGATTTATGTGGTCCCATACCAGAAGCTTCATTAGGAGGTGCACGTAATTTTATGGTTTTTATCGATGATTACACTAGAAAAAGTTTTATTATTAAAAAAAATCTGAAGCTTTAGATTGTTTCACCGTCTTCAAAAATGTTGTGGAAAATCAAAAAAACAGAACGATAAAAATTTTACGAACAGACAATGGTACGGAATTTTGTAACGCTTCGTTTCAAGCATTGTTTCGAAAACCAGGCATCCAACATCAGTTAACAACCGTATATGTACAGTGTACCAGGTTGGGCCGAATTTTTTTTTTTTTTAATTTTTGGCCGCCCCCCCCCCCCCCAACCCAGTTATCGTTTGTGTTAAATTGCAATTATTTTAAATTTTATCGTTGTTTTGTGTATTGTTGTGTGGAAAATAATTCAATAATGGCTATGGCTAAAGCTTCTATTAATACGCGGGCCAGCAGAAGATGTTATGTTTTTGAAATGGCAAAAAATTTTGATTCTGTAACATCTGTTATGCTCCCGACGTATTAAGACATGATGAGATGCTATCAGAGTATTCGTTTAGAATTGAAAGGCGTTGGTAGCAAGGAACCTTATAATGCAAAAATTTCAAAAATACTAGCACAGAAAAATCTTCAAATTTGGCAGATTGCCTCCCTTCCTACAGTGACGCACAAGCGTGTAGTGGATACGATTACAGCTTACCACAATAAATATCAAAATAGTAATTAAACCTCTGAAAAGTAGAAATACTGTCTTTCTACAAGAAAAATTGAAAAAATTTGAGACTAACGCAGAACACCTTTTTGATATATGTGCCTGCAAATGCAATCAATATGATACGTTTGTTTGCAGTTGTGTGAAAACGAGCAAAGTTCCCACCGACAAAATACCGTTTATGATAAAAATGTGGATAAGGTTGCGACAGAAATATTGCGAAAACGAATGGCTCGGAAATCAAATTAACTCAAAAGATCTGTGTTTGTAAGAGAACTAGAACAGTCTGATATTGTAGGTACAAGCGGAATCCAGGAAGTTTCGGGATTCGATTCATCTGAAAAGTTTATATCTATATTTGATACTTGCGATGATTACAGATCCTGAAAATTGTAACATTAGGAAGCTGGGCATTAGAAGAATAGTCAAAACTAGGCTAGAGAAGCCGAATGGAGTCCGTTTCTTTAAAGTGCCTAAAATAAATTTCCAAGCACCAAGTTAAATGGAAATGTTTAATTGGCAAGAATTTCCTGTAACTGAGCCGCCACTTACCATGAGTAAAAAGGATGAAGATTTACAGCTAATGTTGAGCGAGAAGAATGTTCCCGTTTTATTTATAGACAATTTTTCCTGGCACACACAAGCTGTTGAAAGATGCGTTAAATTGGTAACGGAAGCATCTTCAAAAGTATTGGCGAGGAGTCGAGAGACGGACACATTCGGGCAAGGTTAGAAGCCAGAAAAAATTTACCTTCGTTTGAGAACAAGGGACAGTACTACTCTAGTGCTGAACAATGATTCCGATCAATTGTGTTATTAAGATATGTGAATTAAATTACTTTCGAAATATATAAATTAAATAAAAAACTTTGCTGCACCCTCAAAAAAAAAAAATTCTAGGGGGTCAACTCCAGGGGAGTCGGCTAAATATTGTCAAAAATGGAAAACAAAAATTTTGTGAAATTATGAATACTTATCACACCTTTCAAACACTACTCATGTTTAGATTTCGAAAAAAAATTTGTTTTCATCCTTTTTCGGCCCAGCCTTTTACACCGTAACAAAATGTTGTATCTGAACGAACGAATATGACAATTAGTTGAGAGAGCACGTTTCATGTTGTTTGATGGAAAACTCGATTATTAGAACGAAAAACACCGGAAGAGTTGTAGTCCGGCAGAAAACCAAATTTAAAGAGGTTACGAGTATTTGGTTGTAGTTGTTATGTTCATGTGTCAGACACAAATTCGAACAGTTATCAGTTGTGATCTTATTTTTTCGAGAATCAGCATTAAGAAAATCAGTCGCATGTGCAGTTTAAGGTGCTATTCCACTAGAAAAATTGACTGATAGTAAAAAAAGAGGAAACGAGAAAAAAGTTCGAAACTCTATGTAATAGACAGAGACAAAATTTTTTTTGTTTATAGCAAAATTTTCGGAAGAAATTTTGACAGCATACAAAAACATAATCAATAATTATTAACAAAAACTAAATATTACTATTAATTCGGTTAGTTATACATGTCAAAATTATCTAAAAAATTAAATATTATTAATACTCATATCAGAATTGTCTTTTTTAGTATATTTTCCGTAAAAATTAATTAAAACGTCATGTGTTTTTTAGTTTTACTTTTTAAAGTAAAATTTTAAGGAGAAGCGGTATAAAAATATAATAACCATAAAATAATTAGTGTGCGGGAAATATTTCTCATCATATTGCGAATTTTATGCATGTGTGTTAGTGTGACTGCTATAAAATGTCCTCAATTTGATACTTTTTATTGCAGTCACACTACTACAGACACAAATATTTTTTGACTGAGTAGGGTTTATGTTTCGTTCGCCCATCCAGCAAATGTATATTTTTGTCTTCCTTTAATTTTACTATCAGTCAATTTAGTCAAGTGGAATAGCACCTTTAAATAGAACAGAGTAATATCCAGTGGCGTAACAACAAATTCCGGGCCCCCAGCAAAATTTTTCTTGGCCCCTAAAAATACTTGTTGTACCTATGAACACGTAAAGCTTTTAGTTTAAAACCTTTTTTTTCCTATTATCAAGCCTTGCATTAATTAAGTATCTGATTTCGAGATTAAACGATACATCTTGCAACACAGCGCTATTACGTTTTCTAAATATATCGGTAAAGTTTCACAAATTACGAATATAATTTGAAAAATATCAATAATTTCGAAATAATCTCAAAAATGTCGAATTTTCTAAGTGCATATCTTGAATATCCTTGAAAGTTCTCAGTTATCGAATTATCCGTAAGTATGTAAAACTAAAGGGAATTCTATACGGGCTAATCACTGCCATTTAAAACGTAAATAACCTAGAAAATCGGAGAAATCTCGAAAAATTTACTAAATATTACTTATTAAGTTCTTAAAGCTAAGCGCAGAACACTGCCATTCAAAATTCGAATAAATTTGAAAATCTTTAACATGATCTCGAATAATCCTAGAAATATCGAAAAACTTAAGAAATCATGTATATAATATACAAGCCAAGAAAAAGCGTAGCCATAGGGCATTCCCACTCTCCTCTCAGGATAAATACTCTATTCATAATTCTATAAAATAATCTATTAACAAACAGTACAAAAATACTAAAAGAGTAAAGAGAGAACCAGCCAACATTTAAGACATTTAACGTAACAGTGCGGTATATGGAGTTTACATGTTACTGTCCAGCGAACCTTTAAGAAATGTTCGTTCAGTTTCGTTAAATTGAAGTGTCAACTTAATAGAGCGAAAATTATCGCGCAAAACTGAAGGAAATGTCAAAAATCCAAATTGCCCTTTGTGCAAATCTTCTTGTGGGAGCTCATTGTACATTTTAAGCATAAATTCAAAATTATTTATTTATGTTCATGTAGGTAAATTGAAAACCGAATTATTAAAGACTTTATAAATTGTAACATCAAATTATTTATTTTCAAATTTATTTATTTTCGTTTCTTTTCTTACGCCACAAGATCTGTGTCTTTTATTATTTATGTTTATGTCCTTTAAGAATTTAAGGCTTTTTAATAATTGAAATAACTTTCGGAGTTCCTCCAATTCCATCGCCACTTCAAAATTCTACACAAATTTTTAAAAATATTAATACGAGCTACCGTCACCATCAAAGCAATTGACAAGTTATGTTACAGTTTCGCTAGCCAATCTGTCAAATTTTCCGTAAGAAAAAACTTTCGTTAATTTCTGTTAAATGCCTTAAATGTTCGCTGGTTGGCTCTTAATAGAAAGAACGTGTAAATACTCTATCGTCGTTTCATTTCCGATAAAAATAAATTCCGATAAAGAGCTGCTGAGAACTGAGAAAATCTCTCTACAAAAAAAAAAATGAGAAGTACAAAAAGAAGAGAATACAAAAAGGTATAAAAAAATAAACGAAACAAAACACAATTTATGCATGCACATTCATGATTGATGATTCACACAATCTCATACAGCAAGAATATATTTTTTGAATTTCTTCCAGGACAGCGATTTTGGTCGCAATTTGAGGATTGAGTTGAGTATTACCGGAAGGCAAAAGTATTGGTAAATTGTATTGGTGTCCAAAGAATAGAGAAAAACAGAGAATAAACATTTGAAATATTAAAAAAAAAAATTCAGTGTCATCTCATGCGTACGAAAGGTTGTACATATTTTTATTTCCAGTAATTTTTTGCAAAATTTAAAACTAATGAAATTGTTACTTGAATAATGATTTAAAGATAAATAAATATTAATTAAAAAAGGCAAATAAATCAGAAAAATATTTATAAACTATAATTTTATTAATAATTTTAAGTTAGAAAAATTACACGACGTACATACTCCCTTTCCTGCGCTTGGATCAACACTAAAAGTTAAAACCACTAATTTACTTCTTATATTTTTCACATTATCCCTCTTATCCGATGTTAAACAAAAAAACCTTATGCCATGTTATATTAAACAAAAAACTAAAAAATACGCACATTTGACAGTGCCTAATGGGCGTTTTTTTAAGTTTTTTGTTTAACATGATGCAAATAAGAGAGATAAAATGACACGAAAAAGAGGGATATAAAATATAATGTGGAAAAAATAAGAAGTAAATTAGTTATTTTGGCTTAGTGTTAATTCAAGCACAGGAAAGGGTGGATGTACGTCGTGTGATTTTTCATCATTTTAAATTATTAATAAAATTATAGTTTATCAATATTTATCTGACTTATTTTCCATGTTTAGTTAATATTTATTTATCTTTAAATCATTATTTAATTAACAATTTTATTAGTTTTAAATTTTGCAGAAAATTACTGGAAATAAAAATATGTACAACAATCCTTTCGTGCGCATGAGATAACACTGAATTGTTTTTTTTTTTGATTTTTCAAATGTTTATTCTCACATAACTCACAAAAAAAAAAAAAAAAAAAAAGTTAAAAATATTATGAATGTGGTCGACGAAGAATGTAAAAATTAAAAACCATTTATTTATGCTGCTTTTTGTTTTTTATATTGAAGATCACCACGAGCAATTGATTGCGTATATTGTTTTGGATTTTTGGTAACGAAGTAAAATGAATGTCTCGTTTACAACAACAATAGATAGAAAAACATGAATTCCTCATGTTAAAAGGTAGGGAAAAATAACTCAAGGCGAACGGAAGCAACAAAAAAGTTGAACCGATTTCACCCGCTTAGCTTATTTTTGATACTTACCATCATGAGAAAACACACTAATACAATAAAAATATTTGACGGCACACAATAGCAAAATGTATATTATACGCCGTGTACATATACAAAATTCTCATTCCTCAATCCTCATTTTGCGACCAAAATCGATACCCTCGGTATCGATTTTGGTCGCAAAATGAGGATTGAGGAATGAGAATTTTGTATATGTACACGGCGTATAATATACATTTTGCTATTGTGTGCCGTCAAATATTTTTATTGTATTAGTGTGTTTTCTCATGATGGTAAGTATCAAAAATAAGCTAAGCGGGTGAAATCGGTTCAACTTTTTTGTTGCTTCCGTTCGCCTTGAGTTATTTTTCCCTACCTTTTAACATGAGGAATTCATGTTTTTCTATCTATTGTTGTTGTAAACGAGACATTCATTTTACTTCGTTACCAAAAATCCAAAACAATATACGCAATCAATTGCTCGTGGTGATCTTCAATATAAAAAACAAAAAGCAGCATAAATAAATAGTTCTTAATTTTTACATTCTTCGTCGACCACACTCATAATATTTTGAACTTTTTCTTTGTTTTTTTTTTTTGAGTTATGTGAGAATAAACATTTGAAAAATTAAAAACAAAAATTCAGTGTTATCTCATGCGCACGAAAGGATTGTTGTTCATATTTTTATTTCCAGTAATTTTCTGCAAAATTTAAAACTTATAAAATTGTTAATTGAAGAATGATTTAAAGATAAATAAATTTTAACTAAAAATGGAAAATAAGTCAAAAAAATATTTATTAACTATAATTTTATTAATAATTTTAAATGATGAAAAATCACACGACGAACATCCACCCTTTCCTGTGCTTGAATTAACACTAAGCCAAAATAACTAATTAACTTCTTGTATTTACCACATTATATTTTATATCCCTCTTTTTTGCGTCATTTTATCTCTCTTATTTGCATCATGTAAAACAAAAAACTTAAAAAACGCCCATTAGGCACTGTCAAATGTGCGTATTTTTTAGTTTTTTGTTTAATATAACATGGCAAAAGGTTTTTTTGTTTAACATCGGTTGAGAGGGATAATGTGAAAAATATAAGAAGTGTAAATTAGTGATTTTAACTCTTAGTGTTAATCCAAGCGCAGGAAAGGGAGTATGCACGTCGTGTAATTTTTCTGACTTAAAATTATTAATAAAATTATAGTTTATAAATATTTTTGTGACTTATTTGCCTTTTTTAATTAATATTTATTTATCTTTAAATCATTATTCAAGTAACAATTCTATTAGTTTTAAATTTTGCAGAAAATTACTGGAAATAAAAATATGTACAACCTTTCGTACGCATGAGATGCCACTGAATTGTTTTTTTTAATATTTCAAATGTTTATTCTCTGTTTTTCTCTATTCTTTGGACACCAATACAATTTACCAATACTATTGCCTTCCGGTAATTCTCAACTCAATCCTCAAATTGCGACCAAAATCGCTGTCCAGATTTTATTCTCATTTCGATTTATGTTTTGCTTGCGAATAGACGTGTTATTTTGGATTGTGATTTTATTTCAGGCTTAAAAAAATATTTGTTTGAAAATATATATTTTGTGAATGATATAAAATTTTGTTTTTAAAATTCAAAGAATTTAATTATCATGGCACAAAATCGTGAAAGGTATAGGATAAATGAAAGACGTGATCGCGAAAATAATCGCGAACAATTACGCATGCGTGCAATGGAACGTCGCAAAAATAATCGCGAAATACTAAATCAGCGTCGAATGGATAACAGAAATGCAGTTGTTCAAAGTAATCGTAGACGGCAATCACTATTTAGGTGCCCTGTTCGTGGCAGTGATAATTTAACTGTACCAGAAACCCTTTGCTTAGGATCATTGTCTGTCCAACGTAGTCACTGTGGTGCTCTTTTCTTTAGCAAGGAATCTGTGTAATTACTTTTAGGTACAAAGCAATTACCTTTGTTGTACCTTTGATTGTAATCAAAAATACAGGTGGTAATTATCGTTTGGCGACTAATTACACTTGGTTTGGTTGTAAGAATATACACGGTAAGTATATTCTCCAAAATTATACACGGTAAGTATAATAGGTAATTATTTAAGCAAAATAATTTATTCACTTTAATTTTATTTCACATAAATAATTTTATTTTTAGGTTAGGTAATGTTTTTCTGATGCTTACAGAATAAAACGTTTTTATAGAGTGACAATTTATACAATGCAATGATTTTTCGGAAAATTTCCTAAAAACTATATAAAGTGCATCTGGTGACAGATATTATAAACTTATTTGACCAATATACAATTTTAGTACAAGTTTTGAACGTGTACCATCATACCTAATATAATAATTCACGGCTTGTACCCAAATTGGAACTGTCAAAACAATAAGTAAACAAATAAAAGCGGTGGTGGTAAGCTAAATGAATCTATATAAAACTAAATTTAAACTAAATATTATCTTTACAATTTCAGCTACCAAATTATAGGAATAAAGAAGCGTCTGATGTACAATGAATTCAGATAAGTATAAATGGTAATTATATTTATAATCAAACGATTCTTTGTGTATTTTTTTTTTGATTTTAGGTTACAATCCTGGATGTCATCATTACACTGGAATTCATAAATTGTAATGGAACAATTTGACTGCTGCTGACTAATTGACCGCCGTTGATGCGGATATGAATTATGCTTCTTTTTCCAGAATTAAACAGAATCTAAAAGAATTTAAATGGGTTCTAAATGGGTGCTAAAATACATGACATGCCAGGAAGCGTTTATTGTTTTAAAATATCAAGTAAAGTGTATCATCCATCAGTTGAAAATATTCCTATTGACCTCTTCTTAAATTCAGCAAATTACTACGATCGCTGTAGAGAAATTGCTTACGCAGAGTTATTTATCTATGACTTGGATACTGCTGTAAATATTCGTATGAATAATCCTGCTAATGCATCTTGCAATCGTGAAATAACGACAATCATTTCTACCGTTCTTCAAAATTCTCCTTATGCTATGTCTTACAAGAAACTTAGAGATATTTATCAAAATGAAGTTGAGGATGCTACACTAAATGGTCGTCCTATAAATAACGTATCACTAATTTTTACTCGAAATTTACACGATGATCAACGTGTTTACAATTCTCCGATGAATTCTGATGATGTTGCATTGATTTTTGTTTCAGGTCGCGATGGTAATATACCAGCTACACTCGACTTTGCTGTACATCCAGCTGACTCTAGAACCATGAAAAGAATTAATCCATTATCCAAACACCTTGATCCAATGATAGATATTTCCACTTTTTTTTCCTAATGGACAGTATGGCTGGACAACTAATATGAATCATTCTTCGGAAAATGCCACTACAATCCGAAACAAAATTACTGCAGGATATAGATTATGTCAATAACTTAGCTCAAAATAGAAATGTTAGTGTAGGTAATTTGTATATACTGCGCCCTCTTCATTTACTGGCGGGCCACGGTTTATGGCAAAATTATATCAAGATAATATGGCAATGGTTCGCAAATTTGGTCGTCCTGATTTATTTATTACATTCACGTGTAATCCATCGTGGACAGTAATTAAAGAAGAACTTAAAACTTTTCAAAATCCTCCGGACCGCCCGGATATAGTTACACGAGTTTTTAATTTAAATGTAAAAGTGTTTTGTTCAATCTGTTCATTTAAAAGATGGTCAATCAATATTTTTCACCGAAGATAATATTGAAAATGCTTTAAGAAGTGAGTCTGTTAGGGTCACAACTTTAAACGCATTTTTTGAATTAAATTCCACAGACCTTTTTGCTCATAACACATTGTATCATGTATATAAAAACAATAAATGGCAAAAACGCTCTCCAAATTCACACTTTGGGGAGAAAGCTATCGGTAGAATCATTTCAGTTTCTCCAAAAAATGTTGAGTTGTATCATTTACGGCTACTACTTCTTAAACTGAAGGGCTCTGAGGCTACATCTTTCGATACTTTAAAAACTTTTAATAATTGTGTATTTCCAACGTTTAAAGAAGCAGGTAAGGTACGACGCCTAATTAATGATAGCGTTGAGTGGCATAATTGCTTATCAGAAACAATCTTCTGGAAGACTTTATTAATCAAGGTATGACTGAAAATGAAGCTTTGGCTCATCGCGTATTTCAATTAAAAGAGCAGTGTGAGCAAGCAGGATTTGATTTATTCTAACTTTTACCACTTCCTAATGCAACAGAAATCTTAAATCAAAACATAAATTTTGCTCCTATTATAACAACAACTGAACCTAATCTGTGGGTATTACTCAACAATGATCAGAATGTCGCAGCATCAATGATATTTTTCATCCTACATAATCGAATTTCTCAAAAGTGTTTTTATTTAGATGGACCTGGTGGAAGTGGAAAAACATTTTTATACCGCGAAAATAGAAATGTGTTATTTGTTGCATGGATAGGAATAGCAGCAACTCTTTTACCCAAAGGAATAACATGTCACCCTGCGTTTTCATTGAACCTCTCAATATGGATGCCGTGAAATTTCCACAACTTACTCGCAAAAAACGTGAAGCTCACTGGCAATGGCTTCACGCATATCACTTGAAATTGTGGACTTAATATTTCGCGATTTAATGAAAAATGATTTACTGTTTGGTGGAAAGGTAATAGTCTTAGGAGGAGATTTTCGGCAAGTGTTACCTGTTGTTAGAAGAGGAAATCGTGCGTCAATTATAAATGCGACTATTAAAAAGTCTCATTTGTGGCATCACTTTAAAGTATTAAGCTTAAGTTCAAACATGAGAGCAATAAGTGATCCAAGTTAGTTTTCCAGTGGAATATCATAACTCAATAAATCCATCAGGATTACCGCCATATTGCCTTAAATTAAAAAAGGGTTGTATAATTATGTTGCTGCGAAATCTTGCAATAAAAAATAGTTCTTGATTTAAGCACCAACTGCTTAAAAGTAGAAATAATTACCGGATCACATTCAGGGACAGGGAATTACATTAGACACATCTAATGATCCATCTTTGCCTTTCAACTTCGTTCGACATCAGTATCCAGTTCGTCTCTCTTATGCAATCACAATAAATAAATCGCAAGGTCAAACGTTCGAAAGAGTTGGATTGTATTGTATCTTCCTGAACCATGTTTTACACATGGTCAACTTTATACCGCATTTTCTAGAACTGTCACATCAGATTCTTTAAAAATTCGAGTTTTCGAAACACCACGTCAGGGAATAGAAAATGATGTTACAGTAATAGACAACGATAAAGAAATATACTAGAATATATCGCGGAACAATCTCGATTACCCCAGAAAAATTCGGATAATCTCTGTATTATATGACCCTCGATTGATCTCGAACAATTTCAATAATACCGAAAAGTCTGGATATTAATGAATAATTTCAGAAAGCCTGTACAAATTTAGAAAACTCACGAAAATCTCGAATAGTTCCGAAAATTCGAGTAAATATAACTTAATGTTACTAATACTACTAAGCAAAATGCTACTAAGCAACTTAGGGCTAAGCTCAATAAAAACCCTACATTAGTATCGGATAATCCGTTAAATATCCAACAATCATTTTCTACGAGTAGGCTAAGATTCTTGAGTAACATCGAGCTATTAGCATTTACCGGTAATTAAAAGATCCGGTAAATGAGAAACTATAAGTCGAACGACCGCTAATTGATTTTAGAGACTGACTGGTTTTCCTCAAGTATGGAAAGAAACAAGAAATGGTTTTCAGTTGCGGTAGATATTTTTCTAAGAAGATAGGTTCAACAATTTCTTCTTGAGTTTTATGAACATCAAAATGATACTTTGCAAGATGCTTAGTATCAAAGCAGACGAGTTATTGCTCCCTTACCTTACGCAAAAGAAATTTAATCTGTTGTCAATCACAATCAAACTATTGCAATCTAATACAACATTTTCTAAACAAAACTTGATCTGTAAAAGGTTGAATTGGTTTGGCTAAATGCTTAACTTGATTTGTAAAAGGGGCAAACTTGGAGTGCAAAACGTATGTTACAAATAAATGAATCCAGTAAACACTAAAATCTTTATCCTTTGATGTCAAAAGCTTTGATTTCACAAACCAGTTTACCAAACTTTCTTCTAATTCTAAATATCTGTTGGAATCTAAATGGATTTGTACTTCTATGCCGGAGTCAAATTACGAGTAATTACTCGGAACTTTTTCACATTTAGCAACCGAGAAGAAATTGTTAAGTCTATCTCAAGAAAATATTTAATAGGAACGATTTCTTTTTTCTCTAAAAATTAGACCAATGCCTTTTCTTAATTTCCCTGAAATGACCCGTTTTGCAAATTTGAAAAGGTGATCTACTTTAAGCTTAATCTGAATACCATCTATCTAACCTTCAATTTGAACTAATATTCTAACGTTTTATAAATCTCCTGGGCCCCAACAACCGTGGGCCCTCCGCGGCTTCGGTGCTGCGGATACCTAATTACGCCACTGGTACTATCACATATTAATTTGATGAGATACTCAGAAGAAAGTGATGAGGATACGTATTATATCAGCGATGAATCAGAAGATGTTATCCTTCGTTCAGGCTGTGATGCACAGAATGATGTGAATGTTGATAACAATGTCGAAGTTAGAAGATTATCGATCGATCTAAATGATAAAATAAATATCATTTGAGATTAATGATCCGTTAACGACTGAAGAAGCAATTTTTGGAAAAACGCTATGAAATGTGGGTATAGCTCAGACCTGCGAACTGGTTGAATTACTCAACCAATTGACTGTAAGTGGGTTTTTAAAGCAAACCGAGATGTTTGTGGTAAAAGTACAATTGTGTAGCACAACGCGAGATTGGTCATTAAAGGTTGTGCTCAGAAAAAGGGAATAGACCAGATATTGATCAAATGGATGCGATCCCAGCGTTCCTCCAAGGTGATTTGGAAGAAGAGAAGATATATGATCCAACCTAACTGTTTCGCAAAGAACGAAAAAGTATGGCGTTTTAGAAAATCATTGTACGGTCTAAAATAATCCAGCCGAATATGGAATTTTAAACTGGATGGTGCTTTAACAAATTTTGGATTACAAAAAACGAAAGTCGACCATGTATTTATTGCAAAATTCAGGCTAACCGAATAATCTTAATAGCCGTATATGTTGATGATTTTTTGATATTCTCTAATGACGAAAAATTTAAAAATGCTTTAAAAAAAGGATTGATGGTATCATTTAAATGAAATATATTGGTCCTGCTCGTTATGTATTAGGAGAGAACGAACGGCAGTATACCTAGATTTAATATGACTGATTGCGGTTTCTACGCCATTAGACGCAAATCAAAAGTTATCAAGTGAGATGTGTCCGAAAAATCAAGAAGACTGCAATGAGATGGAAAATGTACCTTATCAAAAAGCAGTTGCAAGTATTTTATTTGTATCCCAGATATATCCAGACCAGATATAAGTTTTGCCATTAATATGATAAACCGTTTTAATAACAATCCAGGTAAAGCACACTGGAGTGCGAAAAAGCGAATTATGAGGTACCTTAAAGGGAACGTCGAATACAAAACTAAGTTCAAGTGTTATTATATGTGCAATACAAGAGGCATTATGGTTAAAACATTGTGTTCAAATGGAACTTATGAAAAACACTTCAGAATGTGTTTCGATTCGTCCGTGCCCTACAATATTGTTAATTTTACACAGTATTTCAACACTGTACATATCGAAATATATACGTGCAATTCATATGAAGCGAGCGAAGATTATTTTATCGAATCGCCCCGACATTTTGGAAATCTTGTAGGTCAAGCAATCAACTCCAAAAATTTAAAATCGTTCTTGTATGACATATCGCCCACACACACACATAAATATATACTCAAACATCTTAAGCCCAAACATATTAGAAAGGCGTGGTTTATTTATGGCATTGTATAACAATAAAAATAAATAAAAACGATTTAATTCTGATATTTATTTAAATACATAAGAAAACATTAAAAATGCAATAAATTTTTAATTTATTTGATGTCTGCCTAATGTCATCTACAAGCCACACAATTTTTTTGTTTTTAAGATTATAATTTAGAGACATCTGCGAGACAAAATTCTTATATTTTAAATGCTAAATGATCGTAAAATTTATTATGTCACTGGTTCACATTGTGCGCTGCAGAGATTAAATTTAGTTCGATTGTGCGCAAACAAACAATTTTTTAGGGAATTACTTAACAGCATAAATTTATGTGTAATTAGATCTGTATGTATGTATGTATATGGTGCGGAAGGGGATTATAGATGAAAGAAAATATTTGAATATTAATAAAAAGAAAATTCAATTAGCGATGAAGATAGCGGAGCAATAAATTATGTTGGTTCTATGTACTCTCTCTCTATATAATTTAATCATAATTGAATGAAAATTAATATTCAAAATATGAATCGCAGTAAAAATGAAAAATTTCGTTATTTTTGTATATTTCCAATAGTCATCGCGTATAGTCATCATAATCATCTTTACCAGATCAAAGTGATTTTTTTACATAAACAGAATTCAAATTCAATTAAACCATTTTTTGCCCTTTTTGTTATTTTTCAAAACATGTTGTTTGATTCCCCGTTTCAATCATCAGAAATTATAAATGGGAAACACTCGGTGCCGCACATTAATGTGGTGTTCGCCTTTTGATGGTTGTTTGATTGAAGTTAGTACAGTTATAATTTATAATTGATCCTGTATTGAGTGATTTTGATTTAATTTGATTTTAAGTCTTTACTGTGACAGTTGCATAAAAGAACGGAGCTTCTCGCAATTCATTTTACTTCGACTTCAGCTTGGGTTGGGAGTAGCAAAAACAATGATTTTGGGGTCTAATAAAGTATAAAATATTTTTTGAGGCATCCACAGCGTTTGTACCGACGTGAAGTTTCTGACAGAAAATAACAAATAACAAAAAATATGTATGGAGTAGAAATACTCAAACCAAAATTCTTACTGGAATGAACTGAGTGATTTCTTTCCGTTAAGTTTCTAACAAATAATTAAAACGTAATTATTTGATTCCAAGCAAAACACATCCAAACTAAAAAAATGGTTTCAAGTTAATGGATTCCAAATCCGCCGTTTCGAAAAAACTTCTTCTGATGGATAATGTACCCCACACCTTGGCTTATATGACCTATATAACCGAACCTTTCACCAATCACTGACAGTGGTTGTTAATGGGCCCCCAATAGAAAACAGTCAATATTTTAAGTGCAAAACGGTCATTAACAAGATTGCAAGTTTTGAAAAAACTTCTTCTGGATAATGTAACCCATACTTGGGCTTATATTATAACCTATACAGCCGAACCTTGCCCAAATCTATGGCGTGCTTGTTAATGGACCCCTAATAGAAAATACTTAATATTTTAAGTGCAAAACGGCCATTAAAAGGATTCCCAATCATCCGTTTCGAAAAAACTTCTTCCGGTTAATGTGGCCCATACCTTGGCTTATATGATCTTTATAGGCAAATCATGCCGAAATCTCTGGCAGTGCTTGTTAATGGGCCCCTAATAGAAAATACTCAATATTTTAAGTGCAAAACGGTCATTAACAAGATTGCAAATCCTCCGTTTCGAAAAAACTTCTTTTGGATAATGTGCCCCATACATTGGCTTATATGACCTATATAGCCGAACCTTTCACCAATCTCTGGCAGTGCTTGTGAATGGGCCCCCAATAGAAAATACTCAATATTTTAAGTGCAAAACGGCCATTAACATAATTCCCAATCCTCCGTTTCGAAAAAAATTTCTTCCGGTTATTGTGCCTCATACCTTGGCTCATACGATCTTTATAGCCGAACCTTGCCCAAATCTCTGACAGTGCTTGTTAATGGGCCCCCAATAGGCAAATAAACAATCATAAAAATATTAGAGTGGTATTTGCGTCAGCGAAGGATTCCAGAGGCAAATCGTTAAACGAAATTCTGAGAAATGGACCAACGGTGCAATCAAAGTTGTATTCAATCTTACTCAGATTCAGAATGCATAAATATGTATTGACCATGGACATTCAAAAGATGTACCGCCAAATTCTGGTAGCAGAAGAGGACCGCAGGTGGCAAAGAATCGTTTGGCGGAGAAACATTAGTGACCCAATAATACATTTTGAGCTGATCACCGTTAAGTATGGTACGAAACCAGCCCCATTCTTAGCAACAAGAACTATAAAGGAAATCGCGAATGAGAGTCGAATTAAGTATCCATTAGGTGCACTGGTTTGACTGGTGGAAATTCGATTAGTGAAGTCAATAATTCGAAACGAGATGTTCAAACAATTTTAGCAAGGTACAGAATGACTCTGGGGAAATGGGTATCCAATAGCAAGCAGCTACTGAAGGATATACCTGACACTAATCGGGGAACAGCACTTGAAGATATAACTGAACAAACTAATATGGTAAAAGTATTGGGTTTACGGTGGGATCCGGCGCTGGATACATTCACATTCTCCGCTAGTTTATTAGACCAGGTAAACCATACTAAACGAACGGTGGGATGATGAATTGCCGAAGAACGTGAATGATCAATGGACATCGTTACGGAGTAGTTTAGTAAAAGTAGAAGAGCTAGTAATTCCCAGGTGTGACAAAACCGGGTGGAAATACACGGATTTTGCGACACGAGTGAGCATGTCGGGAATGTTAAGGTTTCAATGCTAACAAGTAAGTCAAAGGTGGCACCTTTAAAGCCTCTTACTATGAACTATGTGTGCAGCCTTAGTACTAACCAAATTGTTGAAGATTGTGAAAGAAGATCTGAACGCAACCGAAATAACAACGATAACAGCTTGGTCAGATTCAACGATCATGCTAAATTGGTTGTCCGCATACCACAGTGGAAAGGATATTTTCGTGAAAAATCGTACGGCGTTGATCTTGGATTTCATCAGTCAAAATTGTTGGAATCATGTGCCATCGGGCGACAATCCTGCAGATTTGGTTTCCAGAGGTACAACACCAGAAGTTTTGAATCGGACTTTATGGCCGAAACAAGTATCTAACAACCAGCCCTACTCCGAGGTATATGCGGGGCATTCACATAATATACACGACAAATTGGTTGAAGCAACTTTCTCAGCGGATATCATGATTTCAAACAATATAGTCAAGATTGTCGCTCGAATCAAATTATTGGCGATAAACGCCATCATACCACAATCGATTCGAAGTCATCAAATTAGGAGAAAAGATATTTATCATGCTGATTACATCGAATTTAAGTGCATTCAAAATGAGTATTTTCATAAAGAGATAGGAAGATTAAAGGAAAACTAAGAAGTTAAGCGACAATCTTGTTTACGAAATGTAAATCCAATTTTGGATGTAAACGGGCTCCTTAGGGTTGGCGGAATGTTGACACTTGCAATCATCGACTACAACGTTCAACACCCAATAATCTTACCAAGGAAATCTGAGCTTGTAAGAAAACTGGTTCAAGAGTGTCACGTTCTATATCGGCATGCGAGGCCCACATTACTCAACAGCATTGTAAAGCAAAAGTTTTTTATGTAGAAACGCCAAGCCAGTAATACAGAAGCAATTAATGTCTGATTTACCCGACCACAGTGTGCAACTGAAGAGGCCTTTTTTGAAAATAGGAGTTGATTATGCGGGACCATTTATGGCATACCATAAGAGAGGAAGGGGACAACAGCTAACTAAAATGTATGCCTTGCTTCGATAGCAGTACATATTGAAGTGGCGAGACGAAGTAGATGTAGCGACATTTTCAGTGATTGCGGCTCAAATTTTATCGGTGCTAATAAAATGCTGCAGTGGGGCTGGCCCATATTTTCCGATAACTTGGCCTTATGTCAGTCTACGTTATATACCACGTATTAGATGATATCAGTATTGGTTATGAAATATGATCCAATTATAGATGTTTTCTATTTCAAGGTTGACTTACCCAAAGTAAATAATTTCACCGTAAATGAATATTTTTGTCTGAAATATCACGCATTTATGATCCAAAAGGTTTTCTTTCTCCTATAACCTTTGATTATGCATTAACTCCAGAATTATAACATTGTTGGTTTTAGATAAGGACTCAACTTAGCCGATTATTTCTTATTGAAATTCCGAGATATAGCAATTCACTTCGCAAACCTTATAATTACATTGTTTTGCAAACGCGTCTAAAGATCGACCCGAAATTTTCTTGTAAACCAATTCTTCTATCGGTATGTACTTTAGAAGTTTTAACTTATATCACAGCACTTTGTAAAGTCAGCTGAAAATAAGGCGGATCTCGCCATACTAGAGGTTTATTCTCTCAAGATGCTATCAATAGTAACTTTTGGTTAAAGGGGCCTAGTTTTCTCTTTAAATTACCGTACGATTTACCGGCAAAATCATTTAAGAAATTTCCCGAACCAGATGTCGGAATATTAGTACACCATTCGCACCATGACTTTGCTTTTATGAAGTTACGTATTAAAGTTTATGTCATGCAAAAAAGGAAACAAAGTACTGTAGAGAAACCAATTCAGCTATTTCCGTAAGAAATCAAACGATTTAAAGAAAACTTACCTTTATCAAAAAAACTACGAGGAAATGAGGTTCTACGAAGATTAAGCAAAGTAGACGACATGCCGACCATACATAAAAAACAATCTACGTCATCATACGTCGTCGACACAAACCCAAATATCACCAACAATTGATGAGCCTGCTGCCAAAATGTAGAGTAACCCAACAAATCAGACCATTCGTTCAAGTAGGAACGGATCTAAATGGACCTTTTAATTTGAAAACACACCTCATCGAGGTACTAAAACTTAGGATCTAAGCACTGCCACATTCTTAGCCTCACTGAAAAGGTTTTGCCGTAAGACGTGTTTTTTAAGATTTATATTAGTGATAATAGCACCAAATTATACCCTGTTAAAGTTAGCTGAAAGTTTCCAGCCGAAAGTGAAAAGTCGATAATGCAGATTATGTTATTGACATTCCAGCCGAAAATAAATCAGCCTCTAGAGTGTTATGTCTAGAGATAGATTGCATTGATGTGACTTGTCAATAGCTATTGCAGGAAAATCATTCAGTTCAAGTTTCCCGTGGGAAATCTCGGAAAATTAGTTTTTTCCGATTTCGGAAAATTTTTCTAATAATTTTTGGAAAATCGAATTTTTCCGAGATTTTCCAAGGGAAACTTGAACAGAATTTATTAATTCGACAGCTATTGACAAATCACATAAAAACGATTGAGCTTTAGATGTATACTCTAGAGGCTGATTTTATTCCAATTTTGTATATTCTTCTGATTTTCCGACATTTTCTACGAAGCAAAGTTTTACACGTAAATTTATTTACAATAATTTATATTTATAGATTTCTATGTATCCTATTTATTTTCGGCTGATAACTACTAAATTTTTTATTTTCGGCCTGAATGTTATATCATAATCTGCATTATCGACTTTTAACTTTCGGCTGGGATTGGACAAGCTGCATTACCATTTTTTTTACTTTCGACTGGACTAACACAATCTGCATTATCGACTTTTCACTTTCGGTTGGCAACTTTCGGCTAACCTTAACAGTATCCAAATTATGCTACTAAAGTTAGAGGAAAGTAGGAATATCGATAATGCAGATAGTGTCTTGGCTATCTCAGCCGAAAGGTACCAGCCAACATATTTCAGCCGAAACATATTTTAAATGAAATGAAAAATTAACAAAACAACCTAAAAACTGATATTTTCTTGAAATAATTTTACAGCTGGATACAGAGGCTCATTTTGGTTTGTCACTGCTTACCATAGGAATTATATTACCCCACCCCCACCCACTAAATATTTGTTATATTCAAGGCAACGGCTTGAAACTTAACTTCTAATTTGATCTTGATCAATTTGATTCTTGATTTACACCAGATGTTGAATTATCTCTTGAAGGATGTTTGGTGGGAATTAAGGCCCGGGCAGCGAGATGGAAACGTTCAGAGTATGGATATGAACCTCTTCTAAATGCTTCCTCACAACAGTCGTTCAGAAAAAATTGTTGCCAATATACAGAGCAAGATATATGTAATTTACCGCGAAATATTTAAAGAGCTTCCAGTTATCATATCAAGATCCGTGGAGGCCGCCAATAAAATTTCACCCCATACCATTAACGAATAAACTGGTTTCACGAATATTGCACTGTGCATAATGCTTTTTAGGCTGCCGGAAATCTTTTGGTCGTCGATCTGAAGAATACAGTGATAATATCGACTCGTCCGTAAACAAAACGCCTTCCCAATTATGTATAGTCTAATTCACATGCTCTATAACGAATTCCAATTCGCTCTTTCAAGCTTAGCCAAGACACTATCTGCATTACCGACATTTTATTACTTTCGGCTGAAAACTTTTGGCTAACTTTAACAAGATACCAATTATATGGGCTCATTTAAGGAGATGCGAGAACATTTACTGCCGGAGTCGATTTTAACAACGTCCAAGCCTTCGTCCAAGTTTTCATTTTAAAACTGCAGCACCATCATTCCGCGGCCTCTTGGAAGAGGCCATAAAATTAAAACCGTAGTTTTACAGACCGTTGAAGGTCGATTTGGGTCGAGCTGGAGGTTGAGTTTGGATTAAATTAACCTCATAAACGGTTGCAATTTTTGGACCGTGTTGATTTAGAGATTGAGTTGAGCCATGAATTTGAAATAGGTTGAGGGTTAATTTGGAGTTCATGTACGTATGTATTTTTGGGGCCATATTGATTTAGGGATCGAGTTGAACATTGATTTGAAATTTAGTTGAGGGATGAGTTTGGATTAGAATTGGGGGTTCAGTTGAAGTTGAGTTGGAGTTCCTGTATCCGGTCAGTTGGGCATTTACTTACGGGTTCAATTGAAATTTGAGTTGAAAGCTAACTTAAGTTGAACTGGAGAGGATTGAGTTGGGCGTTGAGTTTGGTGTTGAATTGACAGTTAAGTTCAGCGTTGAGTTGAGGGTTGGTTAGAAGGTTTAGTTGGAGTTGAGTTATAGTTGAGTTTAGGGTTAGGTTGAGTATTGAATTGGATTTGAATAAGGGTTGAGTTGAGCGAGTTTTCGATTAGGGATTAATATGGGAGTGGAGCTGAGCGTTTAGGTGAAGGTTTTATTGAGTTGAGTTCGTAGGGCCAGGTAACTTTTCGGATAGAGTTGATTTAGCCGTTGAGTTTGGAGTAGAGATTTGTTGGGGTTGAGTGAGAGTGATAGTTGGAGTTAGATCTAGTTTTAGTTGAGTTATCTAAGCATGCAGTTTCTGGGCCATATTGATTTGAGGAATGGTTTGAATTGAAACTTGATTTACAGATATGTTGATACGCTTATCTAGTAATCTGCAAAAAAAAAAAGAAGGCCAGATTTCAACTTTTGAGAAAACAGTATATATTGGATCACATTGTTTAAAATTACGACCAGCTACCTATCCATTTATAGTTCAATTTGTTAAGACTAGAGACCTGGGCCCTATTGCACGAACTACTTATCACTTATTACTTATCAACTTATCATAAGTTAGTTTTTTTGATAATGATAAGTGATAAGCGTTTCACCAAAAATAACAAAATTTCACTCACTTATCAATTTAAAAACTTATCAAATTTTGATAATGATAAGTAATAAGCGTTGCACATCAGATTGTCTATAACTTATCAATTGACGAATTATCAAATTTTTATGATAAGTTGTAATGATCTAAACAAAAATGCTATAAATGTGATAGTGTTTGCAAAATAATATGGTTTCCGCACATTTTATACATATGTAAAACAATGGTTTTGGACCTACATAGCAAAACAATTAAAAAATTATTGGCATTCTGTAATTTAATAACAACAACAATTTTGCATGTATATAATAATACATGAAGAGAAACCTTTCTCAATTGAGAGTTCTTATTGCAGTGTTTAGAATCAATTGTTAAACTTTTCTTTTGTTGCTTTTAAAATAAATTCTCTTTTCTAACTGTAAATAATTTTTCAGCAGTGCTTAAACGTAAACAATTTATTTTCATAACAAATGAATTAAGAGAATTCCTATTAACAAATAAATTGAATTTAACTACAACACAAACCAAAATGATTTTCCATTATTCGTCTCGTCCGCTTATGAGCACGATTAAATCTTTGCTCTATTGCATCATCCGGATTTCCTCGCATTGGTGGGAAAAGCCAATCTTTAAGGGGAAGTAGGTACTGTCACCCAAAATCACAGCACCGGGGAACGGGCGAAAACAAAACTCAAAATTGCTAAATAGCCTTGTATATGGCAATACTCTGGAGTCATGGACACTACCTGGCCAATTTGAATTTACTGCATAAAAGCTGCGGTCTGGGCCACACACCATCATTGCATTCATTGAATGTTTTCCATGCCGATTCGCAGTATTCTTCATTGACCGTAGGTGCATCTAATATATTAATCATTGTTCCATCGAAGCAACGAGCTACCTGAAGGTAACCACCCATCTCAAGAAACTTCTATCCTGGATATTCCTAACCAATGCAGTTTTGTTAGTAGCTGCTATATAGGACTCAATGCGCAGTTTCGGTCGCTTCCATGGTGTTTGTTCATGTGACAAACGAAAATGTTTTATCACTTGCGAGTCCAGAGAATATTGGGTTCTGGCTTTCACTACACGATTTTTTCTTTCGTTTTCATCCTCGAATAATCTTTCGAACCGACGCATTTATTTATAAAAATTATTCTTTCGTTTAATAAATTTCAGTTTTTGTTCACTAAAGTTGATATAATACCTATATTTGATAGTTTTATATTAATTTTAAAATATCGAAAAACAACTGTTTTACCTCTATGATAAATCGAACAGAATGAAATTGTTCTTACTTTGACTTAGGACGTGTTCGAAGCTTGTGATAATTATTCCAGCTGTAATAATTATGATATTATTTTGTATTCAACCAAATTATCACAGCCACTACGTGTTGTAAATTTGACACTTCTGTAATAATATTCATAAACAAAAGCGCGCAATAACGATAACTAAGCCGTATTACGTTAATTTATTTGTAAAAAAAAATTACAAATAAAACTTATTACAAAATATGAAAAAAAAAAATTATTTCACTCCTGTCAAAATTATTACAAAAACAAAATTATTACAAACTTCGAACAAGTCCTTATTATTATAACTTATTAGAATACAATAAAATAGCGGTATAAATTTTGAAATTAAAGTTATTATACACTTGAAAACACATTGTTACATGTATTGTCATTATCATTTATAATAATAAATAATTTTATTGAAAAATGTGTTTGTACTCTTTTAAAATCGAACAAAAGTTCTCATCTTACAATAACAGCAAAACAAAAACGTTTTTAACAGACTTCCGTCATACCACTACAATTTGTAGCTCTTATCAATTTTTTTGAGTAGTGAAATTTTTTTAATTGATATTTTGGATAAGTTATCATTAAAGTAGTCGATTATTGATAAGTTAAAACTTTTGGTGCAACAGAACTACGAAAAAATTATCAAAAACCTCAAACTTATCACTTATCAAAATATTACTTATCATTTATCATTTCGCAAATTGGTGCAACTTAATTTTGATAAGTGAGTGCTTATCACTTATTATAACTCAATTAAATACTTATCAAATTTCAATTTGGTACAACAGAAAATTATCAAAATTTATGATAAGTTGATAAGTAATAAGTGATAAGTAGTTGGTGCAATAGGGCCCTGTTCTACTATTAGAAATACTTCAATCAACGTTCTCAAGATAGTTCAACAATTCTTTTAAACTCTGTTTCTCTTATTTCTTCCAAAACAGGTTAAAACTAGTTCTTCATTTTTAAATCTACAGAATCATCTATAATTCCGTTCTTTTTTGTAATTATAACGGTACCTTATGTAATTGTACTAATACAAACATTATGCATACTGATGGTTAAAATTAGTTCAATGGTGAAGTGTATAAGTCATAAAAAAATGAGTTCGATTTACAAAAAACGTTTTAAAGTTTATTTCCTCACAAAACACCCTGAAGGACCAAAGTGGGTAGCAAAAACAGCAAACTACCTGGGAGTATCGAGGCACTATGTAACCAGATGGTCTGAGCGATGTAAAGCTAAACGTTAGTTTGTTTGTCAAAAATCATATGTTAACATTACGACAAGCTAAGAAAAACCTTGGTATTTCTGGTATCGATGTATCATTGAATACTGTAAGGCAACGGCTAAAAGAAAATAAATTCTTATATAGAAACACTATTAAAGAGCCTTTACTGGACCAACACCATATAAAAAAACGATTGCAATGGGCACAGGAGAATATCTGTCGTGATTGGAGCAACGTAATATTCACAGATGAGTCATCGTTTTGGCTGCATACCCCAATAAAACGTGTTTCATGTACAGAATGTACTGTGCGTTATGTACTAGCGAATCATACTAATACAGACAAATTCTCTTACAATTTTTCTTCTTCACGACATTCACACAGCTCTATTTCTGTGTAAGCTAATTTTACTTTTAATTACACGAATTAATTAATTAACATTCAAAATTAAAAGTGAAATATTATTACGACCAAAGCTGGTCGAGGTATTAAGATTTTATATTACAACGCTCTTTCTGATCAGATAACTCAGCGGCTTAAAAACTACCGTTAGTCGTTAAGGTATAGAAGAAATCCTTTTAATTGTTCCTAATAAAAGAAAACCGAATGTGGCTGACATGCTAACAAGTCTTCATCTCAAATCAACACTTTACCATCGATGATTTTTAACGTCTGTTGGATATTTTTTAACATATTCGTGCAATAAATAAAGCGCATAATTAAATTTTTACCAATGATGAGTCATCCTTCGTTCCTAAGACCCAATAAAATACAAAAACTATAATCAAATAGTTTTACTATCATGTTAAAGGTTTTACTATCTATCGTTTATACAAGTATTTTGGTTCCAATTCCAGTTTTAATCTGTTCTACTATATACATAAACTCACCATATTTTGAAGCAACGCAATCGAACCAAAAAAAAAAAAAAATTATGACGAACATTTAAGGAATTTGAGGAATTCACCTTTATCTCAAATTACCCCAGAAAAAAAAATTTGTCTTTAATTTGTTTGGTTGGTTTTTTATCATATTTCGATTTTTTTTTATTTTTTTTATTTAACTTATGAGGTTTATATCGAACATCGGGATCTCTTTGCTGTAAACAGTCTCTTATACGAGTATGCATGAACACGAACAATAATATTCAGGTGCCATGTGAATTTTTTTTTTTACTATATAAAAATGACATCATTTTGATTAATCCTAATTATCCTGATTATTTCTGTCTGTTTTCGTGCACCAATAAAATTCTAAACAAATCTGAAATTTACTTCAGAAAAAAATACAAAAAACGTAAATCGAATGAAAACCACCAAACGTAAAAGTTAACTAAAATGTCTCGCCTAAGATAAAACCGGCGCCGTTGTAATCGAATTCTTTGTCATTTTTATTTTTATTTCTTCTTTATTATTATTGTTATTATTATTACGTCTTCTTACGATTATTATACTATTAAATCTCCAAATACACACACCGAGAGAGATTATTTACGCGGTCGGTTTAAATATACGCGCGCGGTCATCTATGCTAAGAATTTTTTTTTTTATTATTATTCATCATCATCATAATATGACAATTTGTTCATGAGATTTTGGTTGGCTTAAAACTCAAAACAACGTACATAATTTGAAAAGACGCGTACACATAAATAACGGTCGAACACTCATTTACTGAAAATCATCTCTCATTTGCGTTTACCGACAAACGATACGGTTTTCAAAATTAAAAAATTTGAAATGAAATGGAAATGTAAACAAAGTTCTGTTGTATGACGATTGATGATGCGCGCGATGATGTTGACGATTAAGTAATCAAATTTCCATTAGAATGCGTCTTACGTATATACACGAATTATGTATTTTGGTATTATGTATGGCGCTATGGCTAATTAAAAAATACTCGTCTCGATAATGTAGCGGGATGTGAAAGTGTTGAAATTGTTCGTGTGTGTGTGTGTGTGTGTGTGTGTGTGTGTGTGTGTGTGTGTGTGTGTGTGTGTGTGTGTGTGTGTGTGTGTATGTGTGTGTTTTTATTTTTTTATAAAAGGGGGAAAATCCTTTTTGGGCTGCGAAGCTGCTTACTGCATCCCAGTTCTCTGTCGTGACCACCATAAGAGGGACCGTGTTCTCCGGTGTCAGCTGCTGGTGGAGACCGAATAGCTCATCTCTCTCTGATCTGAAACGTGGACAAACGTAGGCCGCGTGCTTCACGTCCTCGGTCACTTCTGGGCACGCTGGACACTTAGGGTCGTCCTCCAGCTTAAACCGGTGTTTATAGGCCCTGAAGCAGCCATGTCCATTCAACAGTTGGGTCAGGTAGTAGTCCACCTCACCATGCCTCCTCTTGGTCCATGTTGCTAGGTTTAAAATTAGGCGATGGGTCCATCTACCGTTACCTGAAGCATCCCAGCAGGCTTGCCATCGTCTCAGGGACTCTTTCTTCTGTTCCTGTTCTACCATGCGGTGGCACGCCTGGGTATCATGTCTCTTCCGGTTGTACATTCGCTGGCGCTCGCTAGGCAGAATCTCTATGGGCAGCATACCAGCCACAAAGCATACTGCATCACCTGATACCGTGCGAAAAGCGCAGGCTACTCTTAGCGCAGACCTACGGTACACGGGTGACATCTTCCATCCATAGGCCTTCGTCGTCATTGCCTCCGCCCAAATTGGGGCCGCAAACAGCAACGTAGAGCTCACCGACGTTCGGCATAGTGCGAGCCAGAGCCGAGGTTACCTTGGCCGCCTTCTCGCTGGTTCTGCGTAAGTGCTCATCGAAGCGCAGTCGGGCGTCAATCCAGACCCCTAGATATTTTAGTCGCGGTTGAGAATGGATCTCATATCCGCCTATCTTCAGAGTAACAGTCTCCTGCTGCTTCCTACTCGTTATTAGGATTGCCTCCGTCTTGCCTCCGTCGCCAGAAGCAAACCCACTGATGACAGCCACCGTCGAATAATAGCGATGAACTCGTTAGCAATTAGGGTGATGTCTTCCAGGTGTTTGTCCGTCACCACTAGTGCAATGTCATAAGCAAAACCAACAGTCGTAACACCTTGTAGCAGTTCTAGTCTGAGCACAGCATCGTACATAACGTGCCACAGTAAAGATCCCAGAACCGAGCCCTGCGGGACACAGCCTGTGACCTTGTAGATCCTGTTAGCATCATCTATTGCCCTAATGTACCCCGGGACTCTCAGTAGTTGAAGGGCCTTCAAAATGCAACTCCACCTCGCTGAGTTGAAGGCGTTTTTAATGTCCAGGGTTACAATATCGCAGTACTTCTTGGTCCCTCTCCTCCATCGTGTTCTGCGATAGCCTCGCTAGTCATTCCTACGACTCTTCTAACCGCATCCAATCGCATCCTGAACACATACTGGTTTTCCGACAGGCCTTGGTATTCCTCGATAAAGGCATCTAGTCGATTCCATATGATCTTCTCCAGCAATTTCCCTGCCGTACCCAGCATACAGATCGGCCGAAACGATGATGGCTCAGTTGTTGGTTTACTGCCTTTTGGCATAAGCACGAGCCGCTGTCGCGTTTCCAGCAATCTGGGAAACCCCCATCCTTTAAAAACTTGTTGTAAATGTCGAGGAACATATCTGGACAGGTTACTGTGGCCGTCCTTAGTGGAGAGTTGGGAACTCCGTCCAAACCTGGGGCTTTACTACCCTTGATTCAGCGGGAAGCGGCCAGGAGCTCCTCTATGCTAATAGGTGCTACGTCCTCACCTCGTGGGATTATAATTTCGTCGTTGTTTATTTCCCGTTGTTCCGGAAAGAGCGTGCTCACGATGTTTTGTAGCAAGGCGGGACAACAAGTAGGACTCGCAGCGGAAAAGTTTCTCAGCTTTGCCATAGCAGTCCTGTACGGTCTGCCCCAGGGATCCTCATCAACCTCTTTGCATAGCTCCATCCAGCATCAATGTTTGCTTATTTTGATTGCTCTTTTCAAAGCTTTACGATCCATCTCTCCGGTACTGTTCCTGGGTGTCATTGAATCCCGATTAACCCCTTGCTCGCTGGCCCAATCTTCTGCTTCGGTGACATCTTATACGGAGTCCGGCGATGTCTTCATTCCACCAATATACTGGTGGTCGGTGGATCTTTGCCGACGTCCTTGGCATAGAGGCATCGCAGGCATTGGGAACGTGTGACATAAGCTGGACCGCCTGGTCGTTCGGCGAAAACATCTCAACCGTTTCATCCTCCAGCATGGCTATGAAGGTCTCTCTGTCGAATGTTCTTGCACTCTATTTGTGGCTTGGCTGTCTCCCTACCCTTCTTGGTTTCCCAGCTTCGACAATATTGAAGAGGATAGTCTGGTGGTCACTATGTGTATAAAGATTGGAGACCTCCCACTTAAGCCTGAATGTGCTAAGCACTCACTCGTGATTGTAAAGTCGATTATCGAGCTAGCACCACCGCGTGTGAAAGTCGGCCGGCCCCCGGTGTTGACTAGAACGACGTCCAGATAATCCGAACGAGGCAAGATAATCCAGCAGTGTCTCCCCTCGCCGATTTGTTTCTCTGCTGCTCTACTCCGTAGCCCAAGAATTGAAATCGCCCGCGATGATGCGTGGTCTGCGTCCTGTTGCGTCATCAGCAAGATGTTGCAAGAGCGTTTCAAACTCCTCTACTGGGTCGTTAGGTGGGGCATAGACACTGGAGATATATATTCCATCCACCTTGACCCACGTGAAACCGGTCCGTGGCACTTTCATGGATTCCTGTACTTGGCATAGGCAAAGTGTCCAGATTGCTGCTCGGCCTCGGAGGAGCTTGAATATTTTTTAGGATGATAGCATCGCATGTGAAGAAAAGGTGTTCCGATGTCTCCTTATCGCAGTTAAAGAATCTGCACTGGTCCGTAAGGGACCTTATCATTTTATGTAGATGGCCGTTAAAAGGGCCGTGCCCTGTTTAAAACAAGGTAAGGGCTCTTAGGGATTGGCGGTCTATCCTCGGTGCCTCTCCCAGATGTATAATATTATAACTGAATAATTTCTTGGCCTGTCTCATCACAATGGAGGACTCCCAGAGTAATTTCCTATAGTTCTGCTCCCAGTCCCATTTCTCATTCTCATTTGTCATTGATCCGGAATTCGGACCCAGGAGACTACAAAAGGGTGACTTTATTTGCTTTACCCAGTTCTAATATTACAGTAGCAACTCCAGATCAATTTCAAGTTGAACACTGAACCTCCTACGGCTAGCACAGCTGCCTGGCTGTCCGAGATTATATAGATCTCGGTCTTCTTATATTTCTTTTTTGAGACATTGAAGCACACATACCTCAATAGCAAGGGTCTCTGCCTGAAAAACTGTGGGGGTGCTGCCCAGTGGTATGCATAGTTCTAGGTCATGCCCGACTATCCCTGCACTGGTAACCCCGTCTATTTTTGACCCATCCGTATACCATACAGAAGCATGGCGAGGGAGGGAGGAGATAATATTCTCTACCAGTGCCCTATCCAGCTAACTAATAGTAAAATTCCTCCGACAGTCGATTGTCCTTACCATTAAATCCGATAGTTGGATCAATTCCTCCTTAAAATTTAATTTATGTAAGACACTGTTGTGTTTAGGTTCAGACCTCTTGATCCAGCTACTTTTTTAATGTGTAGGTGCAGTGGTGAGAGCCCCAGTATTCTCTCAAGGGCAGCTGTTGGACAAGTCCTTATTGCTCCAGTTGCACCCACACAGATTAACTTGTCCAGTATTCTCCGTGCACCAATTGCTCTTTGGCCACCACACAAACGGCGCGTAAGAGACCATGGGTCTTATGACGGCCCGATAGAGCCAAAGCAACATTTGTGGGCTCAGTCCCCACGTTTTACCAACCATTCTTTGGCAGGTGAAGTAGGCCTTATTCGCCTGGTTTGTAATATGATTTAAGTGGGGATTCTATGTCAATTCTGATCAAGTACGACACCCAGATATTTAACCTCCATCGACAGTAGGAGAGTTACACCCCCTCTCCCCTCCCGGTTAGTAAAGAGAGTACAGTTAACCTTGTTAGGATTTATGGTAAGGCCCACCTCTGTGCACCAATCATTTACCACCTTTAGGGCTTGTTGCATTCTTTCCCCTACTGTATTTGCGAATCTACCCCTAACCATCAAGACTAGGTCGTCCGCATCGGTAATGTCTGAGAAGTCTAAATTCCTCCACGATCAGCCACAATAAGGGAGAGAGAACACTTCCTGGGGGCCACCTCTGGTGGCCGCTATGGTGATGATTTTGTCTCTAAAAGAAGCCGTAATCCTCCTGTTTTTTAGCATGTTTATTATCTACCTTAGATTGGAGGGGTCTATACCCCTTGTTAGTGCTTGTCCCTGAGTTGACCTCGAAACTAGTATTATCAAAAGCTCCCTGGATATCAATGAAGGAGCATAGTAATAATTCTTTATACCGGAGCGTATCTTCGATTTCAGATGTCAGCTCGTGTAGAGCTGTTTCCGTTGATTTCCCCACTTGATAGGCGTGCTGCCTTGAGTCCAGAAGGTATCTTTGGAGAGAGTTGGATCTAATACAAAGTCCCAGAATTTTCTATATGTTTTTCAGTAACAATGATGTGAGGTTAATAGGTCTATAAGACCTAATCTCCTCTGGGGATCTTTCTCCGCTTTTGGGATAAAAATCACCCAAACCTCTCTCCAGCATTTTGGAACATATTCCAAGCTCTAGCTGGCTCTGAAGAGTGTAGCAAGATAAGGCAGCAAAGTCTGCAGGCCTTGTTGTAAAAAGGCGGGATATACGCAGTCCCCTCCCGGTGATTTGAAACGGCCAAATGATTTAACTGTCCAACTTATCAGTTCTGACATGAAAAACTGCCTCGAGAACTTGTGAGCCCACTTTGGAACCAGATATGGATGTACCCTACTTGCATTGGATTCTTCCTGATCCCTCGGTGCTACACATTCTGGTAAGTCACCTCTCACTAGACATTCCAGAGTCTCCTCCCTGGTTGTGGTTGTCTCCTCACTTGGTTTCCTTAAACATCCCAAGGGATTCCTGTGCTCCAAGGAACGTGCCTTCTGGAGTCGACACGCCATAGTTAATTTGTCTATTTTTTACAGAAGTCTCTCCAGCTTAGCCTTTTGCTCTATTGCCTAAGAGCTATGTTGTATTGGGTGGGAATTCTGATGTAGTTCAATCGTTCGTCCTCATAGCCCTATTAAAAAGTTTACGGACATTTCGTGTCATGTTTTCAAAGTTTTGGTTCCACCAAGGAACATCCACCCTTCCTCTAGGGTCAGCCCCCGGTTTCCCTGTTCCGGAGGTACAAGGTATCCTGGCCTCCCACAACCCAATAAGCCCACCATCGCGGGCAGCGTTCTCAGCCAAAGCTGCCCTTGACGTGCCGGGCAGATTCGGCTACGCCACTCTCCCCTTGGCTGCATCCATCGCCCTCTCCTTCTTTGGGCGTAGCTGTACAGAGTCAGATATCCAGTTGACTCTATAGTTGGAGCCCTCTAGTATTTTCGCTCCTTCCTTGCAAAAACCCTTCAATCTGCGTCTCTTAGGTCCTTATTCTGGACCGCCAGACCACGCAGTATCTTTTCGTTTGCCTCCTTACCACCTCATGGCAGGTAGACAAACATGATTTTTGGGCGAGGCGACATCCCAGGAAGTTTGGTCTAACGCCATTTAACAGCAGCTCCGCCACTGTATCCATTATGGCATCCTATATTGCCAGAATCTAGGCAATGCCTAGTTTTATTTCAGGAAAGCCTTGGTCGGTAATCTGCAACCAACTTGATAGCCTTCACTGCATTGCTATACGTTGTGACCGTGTCGGTCCTATTTTCGGGCAACTCTCCTTATTGTCGCCCTCAGTTGCAGCGTTTGGGGCGGCTTCCAATGCCTTCGGTGAAGGACTGGAAACTTTCCCTCTTTTTGCCGCGATGCCTTTGGGGGTAGAGTCGTCAACCGACCTAATTTTCTTATTGGTTTGGACAATTCTGTCCCTGATTTGCTCCTTACATTGCTGTGGGACAGTGTCGCGGGGGGACCCCTGACCGAATTAGATGGGACAGACGTCTCCTCATGGTCCCACTAAGGCTTGTTCTCCTCTTTGCTGTCTCCTCGAGCTCCAATACCTCAAGGTCGTTGTTTATTTCGGCGATTATGGACGTGGATTGGGTGTCCATTTCAGGCAATAGAGTGCCATATATAGGAGAGCCCGTGCTAGAGTTTTCACTACTTTGATCTATTGATTTTTTCATTCTGAGCTTGGTGCTTTTGAAGGAGCACCGCCCATCATCATTCATCATCATAAGATCCGAAATCTTTTTAAAAATAGAAAATTCTTAAATCCATTAAGCTTTTCACTTTCTTCAACATCGAAGACTGAATAGCTCTTTAGGCGGCAAATATATTTTTTGGGTGGAAAAACACCAAAAATTATCTGTAGTGGTATCTTGCTCATTAAAGTTTATACAAAACCCGCCAGAGTTACGTAAATCGGCCGTAAGGGCCGTCTTATCCATTTTTAAAAGGGGCATGGGGAGTTAAATCATTACGAGTAGTATATCATTTCACATATTGAATATATTAAAATTATCTTTAATATCCCAAATCTTTAACCTCAAAAAATGGGAGGGTTAGAGGATTATATACAGAAAATATAAAGTGCTGAAACCTCATAAGGTGATCAGAACTTCGGTTTTCATTATTTCAATTCAAAAATCATTTTAAAATCCAATTTCCAACCCACATGTCAAATTTTATCATATTCGGTTGAGAAATAGGCCAGTTCCATCATACTTGGCAAAATTTCAGAACTTTATCTAAAAATCATATACATATGTTGCACATATTTACGTACAAACGCTCACTTATATAGATTGCTCAACTGCTCACTAAACACTAATCCAACACTAATCCTACAGATCAACAGACATCCAGACAGACGTACGGACATTTTTTTTTGTTGCTTTTTTAGACTTTCAAAACGCCGAGAAAAGTGGTTTTGGACCAACCAAATTTTTGACAGGATTTCAATACTTTGGTTTTTCTACATCGAAGTGATAGCATACATAAGGACGAACGTGATCCACTTACTTTTTTTTTTTTTTTTGTTATAATGAACAACCTTACATTTTCGTAGGCTGTGGCTGCTTTCTAATAATCGGTGGCAGCAGTATCTCAAAGAATTTTGGAAGATAAATTTGTACAGAAAGTCAAGTGGCAGCGAAATGTTTATTTTATTGTATTTTAGTTTAATAACTCTGGTTTATTCTAACCTTTGCTAAATAACCGTTAAACGAATATCTAATAGCGAGTATCCCCAACTCACCAATAAAATTTTTAAACGCGCAATATCTCCACAAACAAACACAAGCACTAAAAATTGACCCTTATGTTTTGCTACCATATCAACAGCATATCCTTTTGTACATACGTACAACTATATCTCAAAAATATTCGTAACACAAAATCCCCTTTTTGGTACGAATTTATATGAATAAGATGACGAGTACAGAGGCAACCAATATTTTTTTATCCGTCCCCTGAAAAATCTAAAAAAAAAAACCCGAAAATTTTGTACATTTTTGAATGACAGTTGATCTAATACAGAGGAAAGACAACAAAAATTTCACTTAACTCTAACTTTACAGGATAATGCTTTTAAGGAATACAAATAAAATTATTATCGAACGCAAAACATAACAAAAACATTGAACATTTTAGAGTTTTATATGTCGCATATGTACAATTCGACAACAGGGAATACGACAAATTTGCATTCATTGGCTACATCCTACATTATTGTCATAATACATATGTAAGTATGTACATAGGTAGATTGAGGATGAAACGCACGAAGATTTTTTTACTGGGCAGCCATATGCAAACACAGCTCCATACCCAAAAGTATTCCCTTCGATTTATGATTTTTTTGTTAAAAACTAATTTAATTTATTTGCCGTTAAGTAAAAGCACAAAAAAGAACGAAATGAAAATCAAATTTTCTTATTTTCCTTTTATCTCTTTATGTATGTGTGTGTGTGTAGTTACTTGCCGCGGCGGCACAATACCTAACCGGGAAAAATTCGATTGAAGAAATTTTGTGTAATTTAATAATAAATTCGATGTATGTACCTAAACTATATGGTGAGGGGGATGGTGACACTAAAAGTGTGTTGTGTAATTTGAGATCTTAAATGATGTTGTCCAAACAACGGTCAGTTAACTGTTTATGTTATTTTTGGTTAAATACAGCTGGGTTTATTTTTCTGTATTTTGCAGATGCAATGATCCTCTCTAGAGATTTTTTCGCTTATCGCATAATTTATCGGTGCAGTGTAAACACGAAATGTTCATTAAGTGATTAAATACGAAAACTGTTAAAATACAATTATCGTAAATTACCTAAATGCGAATGAATTTTAATACTCTCGATCTCTTTTATGATCTACACTGTCGATTGTTGCAATAAAAAACACTTGGAGTATTATGTATGAGTAGGTACGATCGATTTGATTTAAATCGATCTTGACAACTCATTGTGCGCACAACACGGCTTTATATAAAATTTTTGATCCTACATATATAAAAACACATAAAATGTATTCGTTTTCTTGAGAGATCATTTCGTGTGATAAATCAATCAAAGACAGTAATATGTCATGTGACGGGGTCTATATGATGACGATAAACATCTACATTTTCATTGTGTTCATTTTTTTGTATGAGTTTGTCTCTAATTCGCTTTGAAGTGTTTCTCATCCCGAAAGCAACAGCAACAACATATTAGAACACGTCTTAGAGAGGGTACCATGGAGTTTGTTTTCGGTACATAGTATATGATCGTATTACCAACAAATGGAATGAAAGAAATTTTTTTTTGTTTTTTTGCTTTTTTGGTTGAATTATTTTAATCGGATTAGATTAGAGTTTTATGATTATCACCTGTTTGATTTTTTTTTTTTTTTTTGTACTTCGATGAGATCATATTATTGTGAGGGAGATTAAGTCTTGATATAATCGGGTTATGTGAATTTGAGCAAAAGTTTGGACGAAATTTTGATAAACTGTCCCAATCTTAAATTAACCAAAGTAACAAGAATAACTTAGGGTGGATTCGATTTATTGTGAGCACCAAGAACTGATCCAACATCCGGTTATCCATTATTCATTAAATTGCTAATGACTAAATTAGAAGTTGAATAGGTTATGGAATTATAGACTACTAGTGGCCTGTGGCCCCTACGGGGCCGAATCTACGGCAAATTTAGTTCGCTAAATGGTACCAGTTTTGTATATTTGTTGTTTGCTACTATTATGTAATTAAACAATTCATTTATTTTAGTTTAATATATTTTTTATTATAAAAGTATAACCAAAACGAATACTTCTAGCAAACGTTTAACTGCCGGTCCTAGGCCTTATATTTGTAAAATTATGTCATTTTATTTGTCCGAATACATAATGTACATATTATTTTATAAAAGTATTTCTTTATAAACAATATTTTTCGTATAAACGCCGTCTTCATCTTCTCCTTGATCACTCGTTTTATTTATGACTACCTTTATATCAGTGGGGGCCCTCGCACGACTAAAAGCCACATATAGCTGCCGGTGAGTAAATACTGGTTTAGGTAGGTAGATACCGATTTTTTGAAACGTCTGGCCCTGCGCTTTGTTTATTGTGATAGCAAATGCGAGTCTTAATGGCAATTGCAATCTTGATATTGTAAATGGCATATTTGGATCAGTTGTTATCAGCTTTATTCTTGGCATAAAAACAATATTACCTTTTCCTACACCTGTAATAACTTCTAGTTTTAGAGATTTATCAAATAATTGAATCACCACCATACGGACACCATTGACTAAACCTGATCCTAGGTTCATATTCCTGATAAGCATAACTATTGCACCAACTTTCAAGATTAGTTTGTGTGGTGGCATTCCAGAAGGTGTAATAGAATTAATATACTCTAATGGTATGTTTAATGTTTCCGAAGGATCCGTTGTGATGATCGAATCGACACTGCAATACTCCTTGGAAACTCCGGCAATTAAATTTAGCACCTCTTTGTTGATCTGGTAGCAATTATCGTTTAACGGGCAAACAATTGCTCTCACTGAATACTGCTCTATATTATATCCAAAGAATCACCAAAAATATGGTGAACAATTGAGTTTTGTTCGCATATAAAACTGGTGGGAATCTCAATCATGTTTTGTCCATGATCACATTGCAGTGTTCCATTTCCCAATTGAAGCAACCACTTGGCAAATTCTCGTTCATTGGCATCAGCACGCATATTTTTACTTAAATAAAGTTTGATGAGGGAATTCCAAATTCTGCTTGTCTGAATACACGATTCGAGGATTTGAACTTTACTTGCCAATGGCACTACTGGTAAGACTTGTCTGAAATCTCCACCGAAAAGTATTACTTTTCCACCCATTGGAACGTTAGCTAATAACGCGTCCTCACACTTCATAATATCACGAAGTAGGCGATCTATACAGTACACTGCTGCTGCTGGTATCATCGATGCCTCATCAATTAAAATAACTGATGCTTTACGTAACGCTGTAGCTCTATTTGATGTTGGTTTTATCGAAGAAACGGACGAAGATATTACCGGTACAGGGAGACCGAATAAACGATGTAGTGTCGTTCCGCCATCTAATAGTAATGCCGCTATTCCAGTCCAGGCAGCTGCCAGAGCTATGTCACCTCGCCCCCTAACTATACTCAAAATACATGAATAAACGAACGTCTTACCACATCCACCAGGAGCTTCCAAGAAGAACAAATTAGCTTCGGCATGACCTGAGGTTGCGTCCAGAATCCGATTTACTACATTTTTTTGATCATTATTTAAATGATCATAGATATCAGCACCTCGAACAGTCTCTTCAATTTGGTTATATGCAGGCTCAATAGATCGTAACATACTCGGTATTGGTAGACCGATCCCGCCGCAGTCTAAACCATTAGCTCTTAGAATTTGATCGATTTGCTGTAATGCTGCATTTTCAGAAGCAGATTCGTCAACTTCAACCATATCTTCTGTCATATAAGTTTTGAATGCCATCCACAATTGATTTGGTGATGTTGGTTGGCAAAAACAACAAATATAAGAAAACAGTTCCCGCAGTTGTCGTGGCATATGCGTGCTCTGCATTTCTTCCAAACAGTTGTGCCACTCGGAATCGTCCTCAAGTAGACCTCGTGAAAGGGCCGCTTCTTTGAAGGATTCCACGGTTACCCCATTGTAGGAGCGCAAGTCAGCAAAACATTTAGCCCCTTTTACATGAAGTAGTAACATGCGTATATAAAATCGAGTATGATCATTTGGCGCGACCCCGTATATTCTTCCAATCACTTTGCTAATACCTCTTTGGCGTGGCATCCATTTATTGTTTGTAAATTTGTAATGTTGCGGGATGTCATTATACAAATATTGGTTAGCATTTTGATCACGCATGTTTAAATCAAACCATGCTGTTAATGTTGTACGCTTTAAATTTGACACTTCAAGTACATTTTGTTCACCCCCTTCTCTAAAATACACATTCTGGAAGCCATCGTCATGGACTGCTAAACGAACTATTGTATGTGATCGGTCATGCATTTCGTTCGCATGAAGACGCCAAATACACTCGTGTGAGCTAACATATCGCATGTTTGCATATGTTATAATTTCATCATATCCTAGTTGATGGCCCTCATTGACGCATCTAACGAATTCCATACTTGCCGAGTCATAGCCTTTATATACATATTTAAAAAGGTATTTCACCGAGCGGACACTGGAACAAATTTCCACATTTATGTGAGCGTTGTATTTCAACAGTAGAAACGGATTATAAGAAATGACATCACGATTATCAATTTGATGAACTCCTTTTTGTGCAATTATTCCATTATTACGCCTGCGATACTTTGGATATCCGTTAATATTTTCAATCGTTTCTTCCAAAAATTCCTTCGGGAATTTTTTTGTGCATTTCCCATTATTCATGCATGGAGCATTTGGATTACGAACACCACATGGCCCATGGATCATACATGAAACAACAGTACTATAAAGCCTTGGAAAGCGTACCGGATCAGGTATTTCAGCACAAACACATATATCAATATCAGCTGGTTCTTGAAATTTGGAGTCTTTATCAAGTATCAGAAGCATATGGCAGTGTGGTAATCCACGCTTTTGAAATTCTATAACGTACACATGGGCGACAACAATTCCCAGGACGCTATTTTTAAAAATATCTATTTTCAACTCGTTTAGCTTGCAGTGAAATACCCGGGATACAATGTCAGGACGATCAGTAGGCTTTTCATTTTCCCCCAGCTCTGAAGTTATTTCTGGCCAATTCGGATTACACGTTATCGTTAAGAAAATGTCTGGTTTTCCGAATTTCCTGACTATCGCCATTGCATCTTGATATCGTAGAGCCATATTACGTGCACTACCCTCAAAAGAAGACGGTAAAACCACAATTTTTCCCGCAGCAAGGTTTTGTAACTGCGCATGCTGCAGAACAAAATCCTGTAGTCCTCTATAATGTTCAACGCGAAGATCCGACTGATGCTGTCGAATATAATTCAATCTTTCACCTTCAACTCTAACATACAAATCGACGATATACTGTTGAAATAGATTTTTTGATTGGTGAATGTGTGAAAATCCTTGGCGTATAGCAAGTCGGTAGCATGCAAATTGCAACATAGTCATACGTTGACGATTTTTTTGGCGACGTGGACCATTATGAGTCATTTGAGGGTCCCATCCTGGATCACCATACGGATATAGCAGTGGATACAGCATAGGATCGCAGTGAAGACTTAAAACAGGCAACACTTTCGGACCACTTTGCCGGTGGTGAATAACGACATAACGATGACCTGGAGGTTCTCCATCAACAGAATTAAATACTCCGGCGATCTCATTTGCGCTGGGTCTATTAAATCTCCGCATATCCATTGAAATATTATCAATAAACCGAAGCTCTAGGTTGTGTGCCTCTTCTTCTTGTTCGATCGTTTCAGCTGCAATCTTGTAAGCTTGAACGTACGGATTGTTAGCAAGAATATCAGTCAAGCTTGCAAATATTAATCGTTGTAATCCTTTATTTTCTTTACGATTCATACGTAAGTCAGTAGCAACCGACGATTCAATAAAATAAAGCTGGCCATAAGAAGCGCTTTCTCCATTAGGTGGCAACAAATCCGAAATGTAACGGCAAATCTGTCCTTGTATTTTAAAACAGTATGGACCATTGCCTGGAATTTCTTTTTTTGTAGCTGATAGGGAGGCAAATGCCATTGCACTATTATATTTCCGAATGTGTTTGATAAAATTCGTACTATTTAGAGTTAAGTCTCTCAACTGCGGATGTATCTGTAGTTCTGGGAGAGATATAAGAGCGTTATGACAACATGAACTAAAATGACCATTAGTTGCCTCTTTAACAAAATGTAAAGCTTTACAATGCACACATTCAATATTCATTGCACCCAAGTTATTTTCTAGTATTGTAGATTCATCCAACAAATCTTCCCTGAACGACATGTTGGCCCTTATTTTAAGATTGCGGCGATAATCATTAACTCGCATCCTATGGAACTGCATTTGCTCGTTCACATTCCGAATAACACGCCCCCTTTTGGCTGATCTTCCTCGACGAACGGTACTCATTTTAAAACTATTAAATATTCCTTTTCAGGTGTTTATTGTCGCACTTTCTTAATAACACAATGAATTCACACAATTAGATTGAAAAAATGACAATTAAAACTTTTTCAAAACAAAATTAAAACAAAAGTATAATATTTATGTATTAAAAACCCATATATAAAAAAATAACAAAAAACTTACAAAAAATGGACTATTCGGAAAAATAGGGAGATCCGCTTACTGATTGCATTCGGATGGTTTTTCCAAAAACAACAAAAAGTAAATAATTTGGAGGAAAATTTTTATTTTTGCAACAACCTTGAGATTAATATCTATCGAATGAGATATATTCGATGGTTGTAGGAGGCGATTTAATAGTCTAATTTTCATGTACACTTCGCAATTATATATATAGATGTCAACAACCTCGTTACATTAATGTTAAATATCACACTAAGCACAAAACAGTTTTAAACCATTTGCGTAAGCCTAGATATATAAAGAAGCTCGATTTTTGGGTGTCGCATGAATTGTCGATGAAAAATTTTACTTACCGAATTTCCGTCAGCGAATCGCTACTATGAATCGCAACGAAATCTATCTATTTTTGAAATAAATCATTACTGGCGATGAAAAATGGGTAAAATAGGAGAATGTCGTTCGTAATAGATCAAGGTCAAAGAAAGGTGACCAACCACAAACGATTTCAAAGCCAGCATTGATGCCCCATAAGGTTATGCTGTGTGTATAGGTTCGGTGCGATAAGCGCGTGGGATCTCCGGACATAAATTCGTGATAATATGATCGCATTGATGACAAGCATAAAATAAAAGATCAAAGGAACGCACCCGCCTATTTACTGGGGAGAAAATCGATTATTATAAACCAGGTGTGACCGTTTGGGAAGCTCGACCTTACTCCAAGAAAACTTAAAACGAACGCCGTTTTTTCTTTTATTCTCTTTTCCTATAAAAACTCGCAGGGAAAGTGGAATTTTTCAACATTCATAGGGACGACCCACCTGAGAGCTGTCTCATGAGCCGGACATTATGATTTATAAATTTTTTAAATCCCTGATACGATATACTCCAAATCTTTTCCGATCATTTTAAACCAATTCAGGCCAAACTAGCCGAAAGTTTATTCTTCGAAACAAGAGTGTGAGGTTTGCCCGAAATTTGTCCTAACTTTTTTCACTTGAGAATGTATTAGTTAATTAAATTAAATCTCTCGTTATCATGAATTTTTTTCAAAATTTGAGATTTTTGAAATTACCTAAATAAACAACAATTAAAAATCGATCCTTATAGATGATTCGCGAGCACTTATGGTACAGCCTTAGATTATTTGAAGTTTTCTCTAAATTTTATGAAATTTTCGAAAATTTGTCCATGGCGCTATCTCGAGTTATGATCTTTAGAAGTTTTCCTTAAGGGCGATTTGCGAGCATAGCGTTGGATTCATCAAAGTTTCCTCTACGGTTCGTGAGATTTTCGAAAATGTTCCCTGACGGTATCTAGAATTATGGTCTTTACAAGTAATCCTTATGGGAGGTTCGCAAGCACTTATCGCACAGCCTTAGATTCGTTGAAGTCTTCTTTACATTTCATGAAATTTCCGAAAATTTTCCATGACACTATCTAGAAATATGGTCTATAGAAGTAATCCTTATGGGCGATTCGCGAGCACTTATCGCATAGCGTTGGATTCGTTGAAGTTTCTTTCCTCTACGGTTCGCGAGATCTTCGAAAATTTTCCCTCACGCTATCTCGTGTTACGGTCTTTAGAAGTAATCCTTCTGAAAAATTTGCGAGCACTTACCGCAAAGCGTTGGATTCCTTGCAGTTTTCTCTAAATTTTATGAAATTTCCGAAAATTTTCCATGACGCTATCTCGAGTTGTAGTCTTTAGAAGTAATCCCTATGGGAGGTTCGCGAGCACTTATCGCATAGCGTTGGATCGCTTGAAGTTTTCTGTAAAAATATGAACCTCCAACCAAGTGGATCGACACCATTCAAGTTCCGATTCCCAAGATCAATAATCCAAGGCAAATAAATGACTGAAGGATAGGATATAAAACGTTATGGGAATATTATGGGTCGTTATTTATTATTTACGAATAAAGGAATGCTTTTTCTATTTTAAAATACGTTTATTCTTTTTTGCTTTATACACGAGACTGATTTTTTCTTTTTTGTACAGTTGATTAACAAAGTAAAAAAACCGTTTGAAAAAAGTATTTCCCGATGAACCAAATTAAAGTTGAATATATCGACGTCTTCGGTTTGGGGTTTGCAACCCCACAACGTGATATAAAAATGTGTAAAACAGGGATGTCCAATCTCTCCGCGAGAGCTACCCTGCTGGTACCAGTGGCCGATCAAATTCCAGCAGTGGAGCCTTGCAGCTTCCTCTGATTTTGGTTTATGCTGACGACATTCACGACCCGACAGGCTTGGACTAGAGGTTGCGAGGCTTAAGGTAAATCCTAAAAAATGCACCGTACTCATCAGAGCTCCAGCATTCGAAATCTGCGTCCCTCCGAACGTCCGTACAGCTGGAATTTACTTCACCATGGTAGCCATATTACGTTATCTGGGCACCTACCTGACGGCTAGGTTGAGTGGACCGCTCACTATCAGGACTATGATAACCTATGGATTGAAGACCACCGCTCATACCTACGAACTATGTAGATGTAACTCTGGTCGGTTCATTAATACAAGAATATAGGTCCTCAGATGACATTATACAAATATAATTATCACAATTAGTAGAGTCGCTTAAAATGTCAACATTGAAGTCACCCAAAACGATCAGATTATTGTTATGGATTTGCCTTAAATAAATAGAGAATGCATCAATAAAATCATTCAGAGAAGCCGAATGCAAACGATACACAAAACCAAAAATGTACGTTTCATTACTGATCGACAGTTTAACCTTGACAACATCAGGTGATAAAAGGTTCGTGGTCTCAATTAAACAATTCAAATCACTTTTGACAAACACTAAAACTCCTCAAGAACGGTAACCATTATTACAGCAACAAATTAATTGAAAATCATGTAACCGAAACAATTTCGTCTCATCGTTATTAATCCAAATTTTACTCAAAAATATTAAATCTGGTGCATCATCATATGCATATATTTGCTGAGCGGATTTAATGAACGCCTGAACATCATATAGCAGCCGCTAAAAATATAAATTTGTATACAACCTCATATTAAATCCCAAACATTTGTTATATTCCATAAGTTTTCCTAAGCAAAATTCTTTGTATTGCAATTCATAAATTACAATCGAATATTAACATCCAGGATTATAACCTCAAAACAAAAGGAGAACACAAAGAGAATCGTTTGATAGCAAATGTAATTACCATTTATACTTATCTGAATTAATTGTCCATCAGACGGTTCTTTTGTTCCTATAATTTGATAGCTGAAATTGTAAATTAAATATTTAGTTTAAATTTAGTTTTATATCGAGTCATTTACCACCACCAATTTAATTTTTATTTACAATACATGATTTTGACAGTTCCAATTTGAGTACAAGATGTGGAATATTATATTAGGTGTGATGTTACACGTCCCAAAAATTTGTACTAAAAATTGTCTATTGCTCAAATAAGTTTATAATGTCTGACAACAGATGACACTTTAATAGCTTTTTTTTTTTTTTTATTCTAAAAGTGACAGTCGTACCAATTAAACCGTGTAGAATTAATATTAACCTAAAAAGAAATTATAATTTATTAAATCAAAAACTGTTATTAAATTTTCCAATTTATCATATTTACCCGAAGTATTTTCCATAAAAATATTGGTTTTTTATTTAATCGTAAGAGTGTAGCCAGCGTGAATTTCTTACCCTAAAGAATTCATTTTTTAATGGTGAGCTAGCTAAGAAATTATTGAAATTTCTCCTTAAACTCCGAATATTTTGATGCAATATTTGAACACCCTGAAAATCAGGAGATAGCCGGTAAATTAATATAGGAAGAACCAGAGGGAAAGTCAACGAAACTACGATCTACTAGTGTTTACTAAACCTTGTCAAATCATCAAATTATTCAAACTCAAATCATTACTCCGAAAATCGTGATAGAAAATATATTCAACTGGAACTAGACATTTTAAAATCTAAAGCTTATTTCTTTTTGGTTAATACAGCTGACATCAGCATACTTAAACTAAATTTTATCAAAAACCTTTGTCCTCACAGAAAGTGTGCTGTAAAGGGTATTACGACAGAAACAATCGAAATCTTAGCAGGTTGTGTCTATAAATATTCACCGTACATTCCAAATCGTTCCCAGTTCTTTCCCTGTTTCGTGTGCTGGTATTATACCTTTTCATTGGAAAAGATTTTTTGTCCAAGTACTAATGTAAATTCGATTTTTCTAATTATAGTTTTGAAATCCCATTTAACAATCAGTCAACTATATTGAAGTTAACCACAAATTCTTGCGTACAAATACAAAAATTAAATCAACCTTTACAAAATTTAGACGAATTCAAAGTCCTACAGTTAAACTCGTGATCCAATAACGTAATTAATCGACTAGATACTATTCAAACTTCCCTTTAACTAGATCATCTTAATTTAGAAGAGAAAAATTCCATTCTTAATATATGTCACACAGCATAAAATTAGGATTGAACCTAATTCTAATCCGATATATATTAAACAATATCGATCGCCAAAGTCTATAGTGACAGATAAATTTGTCAAATGTTAGAGGATGAAATTACCGAGCCTAGAAAAAGTCCGTGGAACTTTCCTCTTATCGTCGTTCCAAAAAAGTCTACCAACGAAGGAAAGAAATGGCGAATTGTCGTAAATTTTCATAAACTAAATAACATCACTATTAACGATCTATTCCCGTTACCGAGTATATCTGATATATTGAATCACCTCTGGTTTCTGGAGAAGACGGCGTTTAGCACATACCTTGGACATCATTTTAAAAGAATGCCATTCGGATTAAAGGGAGCACCATCAACATTCCAACGTATGATGAATCATATTCTAAGTGGACTAAAGTTAGAGTCCGTTTTTGATTGCTTTAGACATTATAATTTAAAAGTAAATTTAGAGAAATGTCAATTCTTGTCGAAAGAAATTGTATATTTGGGACACATAGTAACAGGAGGTGGTGTCAAACCAGATCATTCAAAAATAAGTGCCATGCAAAATTATCCCCAGCCAACAAACCAATAACAAGTCAAATCATTCTTGGGATTATCTGGATAATACAGACGTTTTATAAACAGATATTCCGAAATCGCGAAACCCTTAACAAATTTATTAAAGAAAGGGTAACCTTTTGCGTCCCATCCTTTCGCAATTTTTCATTTTCAAAGTTAAAAAAATCTTTAGTCAATCCACCCATTTTATAGTATCCAGATTTTTCTGAACATTTTATAATAACAATGACATGGCAGTCGAAAAATAATTTCGATTTACCAATAGCTTTATCCAAATCGTGCGTTGAACAAGTCAGAAATAAACTATCCCACAAATGAGAAGGAATTGCTGGTAATGGTATGGGCGTATAAGATTGGACAATTTAGATTAAACAATCAATCACAAGTCTGGAAACAAAAATCTTAACGCAGATTCCTTGAGCAGAATTAAATTAGAAACAAACAAACCTTTGGAAGCAATACATGCAACTTTTGGGTTTTAGTAATAGTCGATTCCATTTTGACAATACAAGCAGTGCTGTCGAAGTGAGTACGATCGGAGTATTTGAACTACTTTCGTCTATTAGTTACTCCTGTACTCCGCTATTTAATTGTGTACCCCCTGTTTTAATAGCTGCTATACTAATAATACATTTACACAATATTTTAACTCATCGGAATTTGCTTGCAATAATTATAATATTCTGGGAGATACCTGGCTTTTTCGTAAAGCGTTTTTTCAAAGCTAATTTATAATGGTTTCTCTCTTGGAAATTCAGTAAAGAACCTGGAGTGGTTATGAAAGTAAAAAATAAATTCTTCCTTCGGAAATATAATTTCCTTAAATTTTTTCTAATGACCAAAGCGTCATTATAGTGTTTTGCAATATTTGTTGATTTCAGGCCATGTTTTATTTAAGAAACTCTATCCCTACCCCAAATGGAACTGCTGTGATTATACACAAATTCCATTGAAATTTATTATCTGATTTAGCCAATACAATAAATTAGTTAAATCACTACCAAATTAAGCATCTAGTTAGCAAGTTTAGACCTTTTTTAAAAGAGATTTCACCACAAAAATTACACTTTTGAAAATGATAAGGGTTCGAAGCTAAAGCTGATTTACGATAAATTTTCCTGTGATTTCGTGGAGAGTTGTGGCCGTGTTAAAAAAAATGATTTAGCTCGAGCAGCATACAGAAGCTAAACGCTTTAATAGTAAAATAGATAAAGAGCTCTAAACCAACAGAATATTAAAAGAAACAGTTTTCTTTTAATATTCAAATTTGGCTCAAAAACTAAAAACAATTTTTGTGTAATTTGCTGGATCGTGATTTTTATTTAACACAAAACACCAACAATTATTTATGTCTAAGGTATAACTATATTGAATTTCATGTGCGGTACTCGCTTCTGACTTGAAATACTCCCCTGAAAATTTAAAATTTACTCCGTTTAAAGTTTTCAGAGCGACAGCCCCTGAATACAAGACGACTTAACAAAATTTTCTTTAGGATTTCCAACCAATAATCAAGAAGCCGATATAATAGCTCGCGTATTTGTCGAAAAATTAATTTGCGTCCTCGGAGTGTCGCAACAAATACTATCAGACCAAGGAGCAAGTTTCATGAGTGACCTCTTTAGTGGAGGGTGTAAGCTATTAAAAATAAAAAAATTAAAATTCATCAGCATACCATCCGGAATCAAACGAAGCCTTGGAGAAATATTTAAGAATTTATACTCAGTCAGACGAACAAAACTGATTACACAGAAACGAAAATCGAACGAATGTTACGACATCAATACACAAGCAAAAAAATTTAATGTTGCAGATCTTGTTTTATTAAAAAATGAAGTGCGCAAAAACAAATTTTCACCACTATGGCTCGGGCCTTTTGAAATCATAGAAATTCCTTCTCCTGTCATTATAACAGGGACGGATAACGTTACCCGAATAACGTTAAGAAACGCTAAAATTACGAAGTTTTTCGAGAAAACGTAACCAAATTCATTACGTTGAACGGTTCAAATTTAATAAACGTGATCAAGCAGCAAATGAAACCATATCTGTGTATATTATAGAGCTTAAAAGGCTTACCAGAACTTATTCGTACGACACGTTTTTAAATAATGCGTTGAGATATAGACTTATTTGTGAACTGAGTCTATTCAAAAGAAGCTATTATCGGAAGGATGTGACCTTACCTTTGAAGATGCATGCCGGAAAGCTGTTTGTTTAGAATTAGCTATGTTAGAATCGAAAACAATTGGCAAACAATTATTAGTTCAGTTTCAAAAATTTGGAGTACGAGACAAAACCATAGTATCCTAGTCTAACATTCAATTCTAATTCTAGTGACGGGAGCTCTATTAATAAAACATGCGATAAATGTGGTAGAAATAACAAATAGTGACAAATTTTGTCCGGCAAAATATTGGTAGTGCTTTTTATGTAACAAAAGAGAGCATGTGAAGGAGCTTTGTAGAAATAAAAAGAAAATCAATAGTTTGGAAGAGGAAGAAGTCAAAGATGCTTTAGAAAATTTAAATTTAATTGGAACGGTTGCATCAGAGAAAGTAGAACCACATAAGATTCTGTTAAAAATAAATGGTGTTCAGATTAAGGTAGAAGTAGATACTGGATCATGTGCAAGTATAATGGAGGAAAGTTATTTTTATAAATATTTTTCAAAGGCACAGTTAGAAAAGAAAAGACCGAAAGAATGAGTTATCGTTCCGTGACAGGGGAGAAATTAGTAAAACCATGTAGATTTGAAAGGCTTGTTGAATATGAATGTAAGAAATATTCACTAACATTGGTTATAATAAGAGCGAAAAAATTATTTACGACACTTGTAGGACAGAACTGGTTGAATACATTAATTCCAGATTGGCGAATGGCATTCGAAACCACTAATAAATGTATCAGAGAAATCGTTGGAGTAAATGGTAGACAACACGATGATGTTGCTCGAGAAACAAAGGTAGATAGAAATTTGGCAAAAGTATTTACAAATATTCGAAATATATTACCGCATATAGCGTGGATGATGAGTTAAAACCTTTTTTGGGTTGAAGCATTGGGATGGCCAAAACATAATCATCATATCAAATTGGTATAGGTTGCACGCTGATTTTTTCCAATTATATGGAAGAACTTTTTTCATCATCATTGATTCGTCGTCGAAATGGATTGACGTTTATTTAATGAGCTTAACAACAGCAAATGATGTGATACAAAAACTTCGGCAGTCGTTTGCAGTATTTGGACTACCACATGAGCTAGTACCCGACAATGGTCCACCTTTTGGTTCTGTACAATTTATAAAATTTTGTCGGAATAATAGAATTGCTTCCTTGAAGAGAGTCCATCCACCCTTCATACCCCAATGCAATGGTATTGCGGAATGGGCTGTCCATAGTATTAAAAGAAGTTTGCAGACGTATTTGCCTGAAAATGAACAATATTCGACCGTAGAAATACAACGGGTATTGGACAATATTTTATTAAATTACCGCGCTACACCGACAGCAGTACAATGGGAATCACCAGCCAATTTATTGTTAAAACATGACCCAAGAACCAGACTTTCACAACTAAAATCACCATTTGGAAACGCAATTAAAGGTAACCAATTAAATACGTATATTAATCAAAAATCTTTTATTGAAGGTGATAAGGTACGTACATATATGTTCGTATTAATAAAGAGACGAAATGGGAGCCTGCGACGGTACTTAAACCTATTGGACTTCGGTACTATAATGATAAAGAAAGGAGATCAAATCAAAATGATGCACCAATACCAGTTATGGCAGCGAAATTTAGTGATTGTTGATAACATTCCAGTGCCAGGGCTTCAGGTTTAAGAATCCACACCGATAGTACACCCAAATGCAGAAGTGAATCCGGATAGGCCAGATGATACGAACCAACTAGAGATTCCAACAGAAACTTCAACTTTGAGAAGGTCTACCAGAATCAGGAAAGAACCTAATAGGTTGAATTTGTAATTGATAGTATTGTATAATTATATATTGTTACGTTTTTGCCTTGTCACTCAAGGTTCGTATCACTGGATTGTCAATAATACAAAATCAATTTAATTTATCTCCAACGAATTTATTTATTTCCCAAAATTTATTACAACACAGTTTATCAATAAAAACTCACAAAATCACTTTGTATAAATTATTCTCAAATTTTTCTGATCACTTTTACTTTTTATTTTACACTAAAACACTTTTTAGATCACTTTTTAATTCCTTTTAATCTTTACACTATCGCTTACCAAATATTACTAATAATCTTACAAGTTTCCTCTATCGCGTTCCAAATACTAATAATCCAATTCGATCTTGTTCGTCTTTTTATATACCCAAACCAAACTTCTCGAAAGTTCATGGCTTTTCCAGTTAGAATAGCGTAGTAACATTTAGAACATTTTTATCATGGAAAATTCCATTTAGTACAGTAAAACATTGAGCTATTGATTTAACTTATTCTATCACACCCTAGGTGTCACCGTCACAACATTAAATTGTGACGGTGACACCTAGCGTGTGATAGAATAAGTTAAACTAATGGCTCAATGTTTTACGGTACTAAATGGAATTTTCCATGATAAAATAGTTCTAAATGTTTCTACACTATTAGTACTGGAAAAGTCATCAACTTTCGAGAAACTTGGTTTGTGTATATAAAAAGGCGAGCAAGATCGAATTGGATTATTAGTATTTGGAACGCGATAGAATAAACTTGTAAGATTATTAGTAATATTTGGTAAGCGATAGTGTAAAGATTAAAAGGAATTAAAAAGTGATTTAAAAAGTGTTTTAGTGTAAAATAAAAACACTGTATTGAGCTACCTATTTACTGTTATCAATGTTAACATTTTATATTAATAAAGCGAGGGACGCTCTCTCTTATTTTGATTGCTGAACGATCAACATCTATACTTGCTGAACCCGATACATATTGGAATACCACACGTACCAACGATATTTTTGTTTTTATTGTGTTAGTGACATTTTGTAGCGAAATGTAATAAAATAAAAATTAAAATTATAAGTCGGCCAAATATAGTATAACAACGCGATGCATCATATTTGCGACATATTTAAATATTAATTCTAAATCTTGAATTATACGACTTAGGTGTTTTCGTAACACTAAAAAAAAATTTTCAATTCAGTGTTGAACTAAAAATACACAAAAGAAACGGGCAAACTTGAAACTTTTCCTGCTTACATCCAACACCTATATGTACGTACAAAAACTAAGTTTAATCTTCATAATGGAATTTTCTTTTCGAAGTTTTCCCCATCCACTTATTACTATTGTAGATAGTATTGTTATAAATTGTTCACCCTTCAAACTTTGATTACACTACACACACATACAGCTACTCGTCTATGTACCTACTATATAACGTAATCATCCCTATAAGAACAAAAAAAAATTTTCCTCTTTTCTTTTTTTGTGTTGTTACAGAAACTTAAATACTCGCATACATTTGTGTGAAAATTCGTGATGCGAGAAAAAAAAGTTTTTCGAGATTTTCTGCCTCCTCTCGAAATATATTTTCTCGATTATGGTTGGTTGGTGCGGTATTAACTTATTATTGAAAATATTGTAGGGAACTACTATAGACACGAAATATATTTGGGAATGACGAGTGGACTGTCCATTTTGTTGTAGACAATTGGAATACATACATAAAAGGAAAGAGCAACACTTGACGGATATCCTTATTTTGATGCGGAAAAATAACCGCACAATATGAAATAAGATAAATTATGTTGGATTTGTGAGCGGAAGGAAATAATAATTTTTGTGACCGATTAGATCGATGCTTTATAAATATGAATAAAAGTCGTGGATGCGAATTACATATGCTTCAGGTAATTGGTTTCACCGGAAATATATAATTTTCACTAAAAAGCGTTCGATGTTTTGTTCGTTACAAATCATTCCATTAAAAATATACGAGAGAACCGATTTTTTAGTTAAAAGCATCCTAATTACACCCTTTAGCCACAATACAGCTTCGATTAAATAATTTTTATACAATATTCCATTTCATACATATTTTTCATCCTTATTTTGTGTCGTCCCCACATATTCATCCTCGAGATTAGAGAGCTTGTATATTATACAGAGACGTGTAGAGTGGGAAGATTGCATTAAAAAATTAAAAATACAAGAAAATCAGCTATGCTAGAGTAGCTCTATTATTTATAAACATGAAGGTATCCGATTAAAAATATACAACAACAAACTAGATAGTCCCACCTGTTATATTCTTAAGAATATAAAATAAATTACTGTTATTTAAAAAAATTAACAGCCATTACTGTAGAGCGTACCACAAAAAAAAAAAAAACAAATCGACTTTTCTTAAAAGCATCTTAATATCGGTAACTTAGTGTAATATCATCGCGTCATCATTTTTACTTTCTTTCCATACCGCGTCTTACTTAATGTATTTTTTACATTATCGATACCAGAAGGAAAATATAATTTATGACGACACGACAAAAAGATCAATCGATCGAGAGAGAAAACGTTTCAACGTTCAACGTTTTTTGCTTGGTCATTCGATATAAAAGTGATTTGGTTTTTGAATTTTTTTTTTTTGAAGAGGGACGACTCACTTAAATGACTCAATTGTTTTTCATTTTGTGTTATCTTTATCGTGTGATCAATTTACGAGAAGATTAAAGTGGATGATAAATTTATCGTGTAATGGAGATCTCGAATCTTGCACTCGTATTTATATATAATTAAATGGAAAAGGATCATAATTATATGGATATGTAATGGAATATTGTTGGCACAATCCTATGTGATAAACAAAAGGTTGAAATTTTGTGCAACATAGGTACCGTGCTGGAAAGAAAAATTTGGTGTCTTATCAAATGTTACAAATTTGATAAATCTCACCCTAATGTTCGAGTCGTAAATTCAAACATTACTTCTGTTGTTGAGAAGTATAGTTCGAATTTAATTCTATTGTGGTTTTATTATAGTTATATTCAGATTACCACTGGTGGGGCAAAAATTGGATAAATTAGTTAGGTTACCTCGACCTTGGCCGTGGAATCGGTCGTTGTGGTGCAGAAGTGTCTCTGTCTGCTTGTTGCCTTTTTTCCTGCGTTGAAAGAGATGTAGCGGCTCACTCATTCGTTCTCCGCCACAATGTACCAACCACATACACTGGTGTCTGAGCTCACCCAATCATCACTACAACTACACTAATTAAATAGCTCCCGTATGTTACAGCATGACAACACACAAGCAAGCATCGACCGACCACATACTCCTCCCTTTCACTCTGTTTCAGCCCATTACCTCCGTTAATCAATCTTACGACTTAAAACATATCAATACACACAAACCAAAACCAACCATGTTTCGTCGGGAAGAGGGAATCACGTGCGGCGAAGTCCTGCAGTGGCTCAATCTTTCGGGCTCCGCCACAATGTATCAACTACATACATTGGCGTCTGAGTTCACCAATTCACCAATACAACGTTTCACCTCGTTCAACGTTGTCATCACTATTGAGAACGCACTCGAGTTTTGCTTGTGAATGAATACAATCATCAAACTACTATTCTCTTCCACATGATGTCACTTCATCAAACAAAATAAAAATTAATATTTAACTTCAGTGTGCTCTCGATCTTTAAAACGGTGACATGCCACCCACATCGCACGGTAATAATAATAATAATAATAAATTAAGATAAATTGTGTATTAAATTCTTTATAAAGTGCTATTTGTATAGTTGTATAGTTTAGTAATCCGAGTAATTTCGCTTCGTTTATTTTTTGTAGCATGATGGATTTCTCTATAGTTCTGCCATTTCCTTCGTAATCCGCTTGACATTTGGTATTTGTATACAATTATTGTGAAGTTGGTTTTTCACTGCCATCCGGAGTTGATCCGGTGTGATTTTTCTTCAATGGCTGTTAGCTGGGAATCGGCATATTTTAAAAGACGCTTGGGTCTAGCGTTAGGATTCCTGATTTATTTAAAATTATAGTGCTTAGCTCCCGATTACATATTAAGTTTATTGATTTGCCATCCCTTCAGCAGATTAACTTCACATTGTGACTATTGAGATTGTTTGTTATAAATTAGTGAAATATTGCACAAATATTCAGTATACAAATGAGCAAAATGTTGTCATGGTAAGTCGATTATCAGCAGTTCTGTTGTTGGTACTATGATGTATAGTTTCCCATTCTTATGTGAGGGTAAGGGAATTATGTTAAATAATTGATATACCTGCGTGTATGCCAATGGTATCTTTACAACAAATAGAATATTGTAACATTTGTATGGACCGTTAATATCTTGTAAATATGTTTCTATGGTTGTAGCAAGGCTAATTCTCTGTTTTTCGGATATCCGCCTCATAACCAACATAGGGTGCACATCAAGTGAGCTGTTCTGGTCAAGTCATTAGGCATCTGCGTGATCGGTACAATTGTGTAAGGGGTAACCTGTTCACAATTCGAAAGTGTACGTGCTGCCTCCTCGAGGGAACCACTGGTAACTAAGGCCATTTGGCACATTTTTGGCCATTTGGCACAGGCTAAAGTGCGGCGATAAAGGAGAAAACCTTGACAAAAACCCCTAATCTAAGGTGGAACAGCATATGCCGATGGATGAATGGCTGCATAGGTTAATCAGTCCAAAATATGTGGACTCTGGATACAAAGTTAAGCTGGGTAACCTACAGGCGATTTGCAAATCCCAGCAACTCATAAGAGTAAAATCAAACGGAATACGGGGGCAGGAGTAGAAATATACGGGAGTGGGACAGCCCTCTCGAATTCCTTGGGCTACAATGCTACCGTCTTTCTTGCGGAACTACATGCTGCAGTAAACATCTAGGACGGACTGGACGGATAATTAAGCAGCGTCCAGCAAAATAGATCTTTTAGGTCGCAGTGCGATCCAACTATCAGCGGATACTCTGCCGATTTTTTTTGTCGAGATACAAGAACTGTTTGATGATAGGACGGAAATTCTTGTCGTTCAATTCGTTTTCGTGTTTGAATGTGTTTGCGGTTGCATCTATGATGGCTGTTTCTAATAAATATACTTCATTGGTTTGAAATGCTTGATATAGTGTTCTAAAGATCTGATATCTTCCCAATATCTGATTAAATTATAATTTATGATGATTTTTCACTGTAATAACATTAAATTGACAATTCCGGAGTTGTGAAAATAAATTCCTGTATTAGACAGCTTTGGTAATTTTAACAATTTTGCCTTGATTGATGTCCTGTCGTGGAAGTATGTCACTGCTGCGAAAGCTACTTCCGAAGCATCACAAAATCCATCTCCTGGGAGAGTTGAGTCAAAATTAATCCACCTCGGAATTTTTATCTTTCCTAACATTAGAAGAGAGACATAATATTCTTGAGGTTTGGACTAATGGATCAAATAATTTGAATGATTCAGATAACATTTTTCGTTTAATCATTTTTCCATTTTTGTCGTTGAGGTTCACCTTAAACTCGAACGTATCTGTTCCTGGATTCTAAGTCAATCCTAAGGTCTTTACTGCTCCATCGTTAAATATAAAAGGTTCCAATGTTCTTGAATGTGGATCGAAATCCTCTATGAGTTAAGGGAAGGTTCGTTTTATCAGGTTATAACCACCGTTTCGTAATAAGCTCATGAGTTGGTTTTGTACCTTCTGAGCTTCCTCCAGGTTGTTACTTCCTTATAATAAGTCATCTACATAGAAATCGCTCCTAATCATTTTTGCTGCAATTGGGAAGTTTTTTTCCTCATCGGCCGTCAGCTATTTTAATGTCTTATAATGGCCAAATATGGTGTGGATGCCATCCCGAATGTTACGGTTGTGTGCTGATAAGATTTTATTGTTTTGTCGGGGGATGTTCTTTCATCCGGATGTATTGTCGGTATATTTTGTAGAAGTAGTAGAATTGACATCAGATCCTCTTGTAAATAGGGACCAACGAGTCGTGAGAATTCACTAATCTAGCCAAGACTCTCTGCTTGGATGACCGGAGTGATGGTATGTTTTCTTTAAGCGGAAGTCGTATTATGAAGCGGCCGTCTGTATCTCGGAGGTAATATTTTTCACGTTGCTCTTATTCTTCTATCATAAGTTTTTTGGGTCGTATTTCTTCTATTTCAGAAAAATGTCTTCAACTGGTTATCGTTGTCTGTCAACGTGACCAGTGACCCGATCTTAGGCAGCTTGTTGTTCGATGTATTTCTTAATATAATCCATCCCAGCTGTGTCTGTTGGGCGATCGGTTCTCTTTGATTTCTTTTTACAGCCTGACCAATAAGATGTCAATTTTACTTGGTTGATTAGAATTCGGACCGGCCCACATTAAGTTATTTAAATGATTCCACTGTCTAATGTCGAAATGTTGTTCAAGCAGGGATCGTATTATATATGGCAATACCAAGACTTCCATTTCCATTGAGAAATTCGACGTGGTTTGATTTGCTTGGACGCCTCCTGTGATAAATGAAACTTGTGAGACAGGATTGAACAAAATTATTAGTTCAATATTGAATCCAGTTCATACTACACCATAATACATATTATCTGTGGAAAGCTACTCCTAAGTTGAAACGACCGTTGAAGGAGACCTTTTCCGATTCGTCCTTCAGTATTGGTAACTGACTATTCTGATTCGTCACTCAGTATTGGTAAACCGACCAGCAAATTGGAATCGCCGATTAGATATATGATGAAACGGAAGCCAGGGAAAGCAGTTAACCAAATAAATTTGACAAACTATCAACCTGTATGCATATTTTCAACGCTTTAATGAAACCGGGTTACTTTCGTGAACCCTGTAAAACTTCACTAATTTTAAAGTTTTGAGAAGCACAATAAAAAGCGATGAAAAAGGAGGCGTTCCAGAGACCCAAATACATTTGAACAACACAAATGGGATCAGATCTAACGAACGGGAAACTACAACAACTAATAAAGCGTAAAACAATTCGAATGAGATGTCTCTACAGAAAAATTAACGAGGCCTGAGAACTTGTCGAGACTGTGACAAAACCTGCAGTGACATTATCAATAGCAACAATGCAAACATTTAAGGATCAAATAACCGAACTCCACGAGGATATTTACATGTTAGTTAGTGATGAACAAGAACAACACTTGAAGTATTTCACCGGACAATGCCTGGAGAACATTGATAGACCGTATCAAACTATAGCCCTTCAAATAATAACGAGCATGTGCTATGGATTATCAGGAGTGGATCGGATTCCGTGGCATATTCCGTGACAAAAGATTTCTTCACCGAGAGATAATTTCTCAAGGATAAACCATTCAACAAACTTTATCACGAATTTATGGAAGATTATCGACAGTCCAACATACTACCACTATGGATGCATCCAGGAGATTCTCATCGGACTATCCCTGAATGATATAATGATAAACGGGCCCAAAATTCAAAGTAACCTAATTGATGTCATCTTACCAATAGAAGAAGACAAACTATAACCTGTCAGACCATAATTGGTGGTCAAAATGGGCGTCAAATTCAGCTGAAATCTTAACTAATCTTCCTGAGTAGAAATCAACCACATAGGGATTCTCTATAATCCTGAAGATGGTACTTTTGAAGTTGACATGACCAAGCTATACGAGTAAACATTCCAAAGGAGAAACCAACGAAATTCCTACTATTGTCCAATTCTTCAAAATTATTTGATCCTGTGCGGTGTCTATCACCAATAACGATACAGTGGGATAATAAGCTACCAGAAGGTTTAGAACAAAAATGGAAAAAATATAAGACTTAATTAGCCAAAATGGGTTAAAATAATGCCAGCAAATTGAAGTTACATGGATTGGTTTATTTCAGATCCACGAATGCATTCGAGCAAGTGGATAAAGCTGACCTCACAAAGTTCGAAGCAAATTAGTAGCAAAAGGTTCAGCCGCTCCTACACTATCACGCCAGTTTGGCAGACAAAATTCGGACGCATGGCCATCAACATCCATATACAAGGGTCCGCAAACGCAATCCGACAACGAGCAGGTCAGCGCGGAAAATCGCTGGAGATAAAACCGACCCAGTACCAGAACTGAATTTCTCAGACGCCCAAATAATTAGGATTGAACAACATCAAAAAGGGACGAAAGGGACAATATTGGATGAGAAATCCAAACTATCGGCTTTAAAATCAGTCATCAGCAAGGATAGGATATTATGATTACAAGAACGTTTGCAAAAATCGTAACTTCCAATGAGTCAAAAGCTGCTCGTAATACTACCTTTGGAAACCACGATACGAAGGCGGCATACAAATAACATTGGGCAACATTAACAACAAATGGGCGATCTACAGGCCTGCAGAGTGACTCATTTACAACAATCGGACCAACTTTATTGGTTTGGATCGAGAATTGAAAGTACAGAACAAGTAGATTAGTAGACCCTACATGCAGAAATTACGAGGTTGTTATGACAACAGGATGAAACAACCTGACACTTTATAGCTTCTGTTACATCAAATTTTGGTGGAATACCTGGGGGAACGGGAGAGCGTTGACAATCCTGATTAACAGTCCCAGCTGACCAATATCTAATAGGCGGGCCAATGAAAGAAATTCCTGAGAGTAATGAAAATATTTACTCACTAAAAAATCGCATCTCACTGAGAAAACTACAGCCCAACTTAGCTGTAGGGGATGTCGTTCTGATGAAGGAAAAAACACTGCAACCTGCGGGGAGAGCCCAGAAGGTGCACACTGGCTTAGATGCCTTGGTTCGTATTGCATCAATAAAGTGCAACCAAAATATCTATAAACAATCGCCAATCGGGGAGACTAGCGAAAGGGGAATCCAGATTCATCTAAGAATGAGAACTTGAAATATCCTACTGGCTCCTATTTTGAAAAATGTATTGGGAAGAAACAACTCAAGCAGATCGCCTGTTCAGCAATAAATATGCAGAAATTCAATTGTTTGGTAATTTAGCAACTACGATCCTAATTGAGAAGAATACATGAGGGCAGTCGAATACAGCTGCCATCTAATAAGGAAGTAACAAGAAAGAAGTGGGGAATTGGTAGGGTGACCAGGTCAAAAACGGATAAGCCCAGACGAAGTCTGAAAAAGTTGGAAAAAGTTTGATTTGTGGTGAAATCTCTTAGATTAGATATCTTGCAACTAATTCATTGGTCATCAAATATGTTGGTTAAGTCAGATATATTTCACTGAAATTGGTGTGTAATCGCAGAAGTTCCATTTGGAGCAGGATTTTCTTAAATAAAACTTGGCCAGAATTAAACAAATATTGGGGCTACGACGATACGCTGGTCCATAGATACAAACCATAAATTAAAAAATTAGATTTGCCAAAAAAAAAAAATTCTTTTTTCATACATAACCAATCCCAGCCCTTTAATACATACCCAGCACCAAATTGAACACGTACATTAGTCAATAGATTTTAGTGAAATTTGAAATCTAAGTTATTAAGCGAGTCATATAAGTAGTTCCTAATATAAAATCGAATTATTCATGCTCTGAAGAATTCCTTGGGTCATATCATTTGGGGTCGGATTTTTAAATAAAACAAGAGCCAAATTCAAGAAATATCGTGGACCACCACTAGTATATTCAAATAGTTCGTTTTAGTATAGTTTCAGTAGGTATATTCGAAGTTTTCGGGTATTTTAGAAATTTGTTGTAAGTAAAAAAAATCACAATCACACAACAGAGCTTCTATATAATCTCAATATTGCTAAAACAAGATTTTGGTCGAAAAAACGCCACTAACGTGATTTCCTTCCATATAATATTAACGCTTGCATGCACAATTCAAATTGCTTTTTTCACCATTTAAACCGCGAATATAACGTTTTTGCATGTGGTTCTGTACGGAAAAGCGAACGAAAAATGTATTTTGCCTAAAACTGAACGATTCAAGCATGAATTTCTTTTGAAAGGTACTTTGGCTAAGTGAAACTGCCTTTTCCAATTTTCATAATTTTTGTATAAAATTAACAAAGGCTAACATTAGGCCAATAAATCGGTGGGCATAATAGAGGATGACATTTCTTACTTTTATTAGTGTATCACTACGTTTTTTGCGCAGTAACATTAATAAATCTTCTTATCTTGTAGAAACTTATCAATATGGTATGGTAAGTTTGATTACATTTATTAAGGCTTAATATTTAGCAGAGATTAAAATAAAACAAATCTGAATCTAAACTATAACAGTAATGTTATAATCTTTATCCTAGTGCCTAGATTAGCAAATCCATTAAACATAATCAATATTGATTCATTATTTATTATCTATTTACTTACAAATGGCCCCGACCATACACCTTATGGTGAAATAATATTTTGAAATCAAAACCGCATCGCATTGTCCTCCATACACAATATTATCGCAATCATTCAATCAATGTCGATCTCTCTCGTTGTAGACAAACAAAAAGATAAACATTTTATGGTGTTATCAGGCAAAAAATAAAAAGCAAAAAAAATACAAAAAAGGGTTTTCATTAATGATATAATTTAGTTAGAAAAACAACACGATAATGATGAAGTGTTCGAGTAAATATATCGTAAATTATAGATAATAGACATTCGATATACACTCACAATTATCGGTATATCCGTATGTTGATACAAGGATTGACAAAATATTTGTGTTGTGTCAACTTTGCACAAATGGTATACCAAAGTGGCAAGGCGATGTAAGTCGCGTCGAAAATTTGAACATTTTAAAAATTTTAATCACCGTCATTGTGTACCGCACGGATACTATCTCAACAAAGTAATTAATTTTAATTTTCGGAGACCGCCCCGATAAACACAAAATGACTTTTAACGTTAGTGGCTATTACTCCTCCCGGATTTAATATTAAATAAATTGATAACTCATTTGTTTTGTACTCTCGACGACTTTTCCTATATGTGCAACCCGAATCGCATATACATACATACATTTATACCAAAACACACGTGTCATTCGATATAGATCGTGTCGTATATAACTATGAAGAAAAGTCATATGGCATAAGGAAAGAACATTTCTAACAAACAAAAAAATTTTAGTCACGTGCCGTAGTACACGCGTTCTAAACACAATTGCCGCAATTTGTGTTGACAAAGTTATAAATTTTTATTGTTGTTGTTACTAAAACAATAATTTTTTAATCAACACAATGTGAAGTTACGGATGTAATGTTTCGAATATGTGAAAAATATTCGACGGGAGTCTCTTCGTTTCGGATACTCATATTAAACCATTCAATGAATTGCGGATGGTTTTCCTGTTTTGTTTTTTTTATTCGCTGAGGGTGGAATTTTTCCGCCTTTATTTTCTTTTTGGGAAGCGTATGCCAGTGACGAGTGTTACTCTATATTGTTATTATGCTGGATATTGTTGTTGTAGAAAATAGTAAATAATCAACTTAATAATGTTTTGATAACATAAAGTAAAAAAAAAAAATTGGTTCCGTAATTTTCATATTGATAACCATAACATAATCGCAGCATATGGTTCTATGTATAGACAAATGATGTGTATGTACAATATTTTCACTTGAATCAGAAGTGGGTTTGTTTTGTGATTACCTTTAGGATGCCGACTGGTTTGTTGAAACAGCAATTCGATGGATAAAGAAAGAAAATTCAACAATCTAAAATTCAAATTCAAACTCAAATTTAAAGCCCAAGACTCAAAAACAAACTCAACAATCAAACACAAACTGAAATTCAGAAATATAAAGGGCTTAAATCTCATCAGGTTATTCTTGGCAATTGTACCCTGCGCAATATTTGAATGCGTCCGAGTGTACCGCTGGTATTAGTGTTGCATTAGCGCAAAATTCGTCTACCAGACGCGATCCACTTTCGAGGTGGTCTAGCTAGATTGTAGTCTGACATAATCCTCTATTCCCCATTGATAAGATTGTGAACCATGTTATATATGATTTGTGCTATTGTGAGTGCCATTGTATGTCCCATCGTGCCGATAATTGCGTCGTCATTCATCATTCGGCCGTGTCATAACCGTCTGCAGTTGGTGATGACTCCCTAATTTTCGTTTTGGCATTGTTTGTTGGTGCCCTCTTAGGCAAACTCTTCTGAACATTTTCGCAGATAGTTGTTTTACTGCAACCGTGAATTCGTTCCGCATAAGTGTTAAAGCTCCTATGAAATTTGAACCTCAGTCACTAAAGAGGTACGAATAAAACCCTCGACATGATGTGAAGCGCTTGAATGCTGCTATGGAATCTCCTGATATGAATAATCCAACCCAAGTATGCGAAAAAGGCCGTGTCGGGGTTACTCTAGCTATTGGAAGATCTCCCATAATTCGATTTAAAGTTGGCGCGCGTTATTTGTTCTTCCTCCTACTGACCAAAGATGATATACAATTTGAGGTTTTAGTTGGTTCTTTACTATTTTAAATGCTAACTGTTGTGTTATTTTCAATGCTAACATTTGCCTAACATCCAATTTAAGGAGCCTAAAAATGATTGAATACCCCACGTTTTATCGATATGACATGGCCGACACCATTTTGCTGTCTACCAAAACACTCTTAACAGAACATGGCCCATGTAATTGGCACAATGGGGAAATCGAAATTGTAAAGTATAGATGCAGGGATGTTAAACTTTTAACAAAGAAATCGTTACAAATCGTGGGGACGCACCCACGAAACCCTGAGAATAAAAGGCTCATGATCTGCAGATTGAGCCATCCAGATCTATCAATATTGACATAGTTGATAGTTCGGAGGGCTGATTAGTAATCAACAATTTTATAAAACATGATTGGTTATTTAATTATAAATTTATGTCACGGGCATGGTAAACTCCTATGCTGTTTCCATCTCTTTTCAATTCATAGGCCACTTTGGCAATTTTTGGTATAGCCCTTCGCCTCATAGTTTTTAACTAAGACCTTCTGTCCTTCTTGAAATTCACATTTAGTACTTCGAAGGTTGTATGTTTGAGCAGATTTATCATACGCCTTTTTGAAATGTGTTAGAATCAGATCCTGACGGTTCCATCGGTTATAAAAGCCGATCTCCTATCGGTTATATAACTTATTTTCCGATAAATTGGATTGAGGGCTGTACCTCGGTTCTGGGACTGTATATTGCAGGAACACGGAATTTTCTAGAAAATTACAGCGTCTTTGGACGTAGCGTTTCGCAAAACACGTGTTTAAAACTATGAATAGATAGCGGCTTCCGCTTTTGGAACGAGTATAAGGACCCAGAAAATCTATGTATAATCTCTGCATAGATCTATCAACTCGAGCTTGATCAAGATTTTGGAGATTAGCAGTGTTTATTTCATCAATATACATCCAATATAAGCTATCGGCACAACATTAGATGTTCCTTTTCATCAGCCATTGAGTGAAGCATGGTCGGTGATGACATTGAAGTGGCTTCCCTCAATCTAAACACGAAAATGTTTCACTCTTACGACCGCCGCGTATAGCACTCCAGCTCGGTGATAGAGTAATTTTGTTGTTCCCTATTTAACTGTTTCAACACGAAGGAGATCGGATGTTCTTCACCGTCGTCACCAATTTGTCTCATAACACTACCAACACCAATCAAATGAATGCCTGCATCAAATGAATGCTGAGCTTCAGAAGACCAGATAAATTTTTTGCATTTCTTTAAAAGGTCAGTTAACGAACGGAGCAACATATTGAAGCATACTGAGGTATGAAGTGCCGATACCATCCGGATAACCCAAGAAAGCTACGGAGTTTTGCTGGTGGATGTAGGAAATTCGGAAACCGCTTGAACTTTAAGAGAATCAACTTGCAGATATCCAATACTTTCTCAGCATGAATTTACTTTTATCTAAGTTCTCCGTTAATTGAGCCTCTTTTAATAATTCGGGAACTTTCCTGAGCAGTTTAATATGTTCTTCGAAGGTTGCTGAGGTGATGAGGAGGTCATCCATCTGCACATCGTCTGTGGTGCATTGCACAGCCCAAACGGCATTACGGTAAATTGATAAGACGACCTACCAGGGACAGTAAACGCCGTTTTATCTCTGAACTCCTGATCCAACGGGATTAATCTGGTCTGATCCAATCGGCTTAGGAGTCGAGCATTCAGTCGTCTCGCATCAAGACACAGACGTACCTTTCGGTTGGGCTTTCGGACCAATGCAACAGGTGAGCTCCAACAACTGTCTGCCTCCTCAATCACGCTCATGGGCAACATTCGATCAATCTCCTTATATAACTCAGCTTGTACCAGTGGGCTGATATGATAATACCTTCGTTTTACAGGTGTTACTCCATCTAAGATCTTGATGGCATGCTTAAGTTTAGTGGTTTTACCAAGACCAAGTTCAGAGAATTAGGGAAAATTTTGAATTGATGGGTGGACAAACAATGTCTATTTGTGCAATCTCAGGTATATTGGGGGTTGGTTTTATTAGGGATGGGATGATTAGAAACATCTTCCAAAAGTCTATACCAAGGTAAAGCTTCTATTTTAGGCTCGGAATTATGAATATTTTCATCATATGTTGTTCGTAGCCGTAACTTATTCTGATCCAGAAACACGTTTTAAATCTCCTCCCGCAGTTTTGATGTTGGATGGGACATAATGAACCTTGTATTGAGGATTGTTCAAAAACATCTCACTACCGACACCTAAGACAGTAATGGTTGATCCGCTGTCCAACAGACCCCAATATACATCAGCATGTTTCAGCAATATCAGCATGAATTGCTTTCTTATAATTCCAGTATCTTTGGACTCGGTTTTTCTGATTTTGGGATTTTGATTTTAAGGGAAGTTTAATGTAACTATTGTGATCATATTCTTGTAATAGAGAAATAGGGTTTGGAACAGATTTGGAAGGTTAATATGGGAGTTTATTTCATCTCCTGAGTGGTACTGCTGGCAGAATCGGGTTGGAATGTTCTGGAAAAGCTTTGTTGAGCCCCGCATTCCCAGCATTGCGGTTTCTCCATTGTTCATTTCCCGGATTGCAGCGGAAGCACTTCGGCTTAAAAATATCCGGTCGGCCACAACCATATAGCAAAATCTTGTACGTTCCTTGGTACAATTAATTGTCGTAGGTATGACCAATATCTTGGCAATTCCAGTATATAGCTAACGTAGCACCTAAACATTTCGCTTGTTGGTTTGTCTTTTATTGATCTACTAGACCATTATTTGGATGCTTTTTAGTAGGAACAGACACAAAAGCTGATATGTTTTGGGAATTGTTGACATAATCAGAATTAAGCATCTTCGAATCTTCGATTACATAAGAAAATGGATCTAGATGAACAAAGAGACGTCAGAATCTGAATTTTACATGTCAGAATTCAATATATTATGTATGAATTTGATATGTCCTGCCAGAATTTCAGGAAGTCAGGTCAGGATCTGATCTATCTTGACAGAGTTCGATACATTATGCCGATACACCACACTAAAGTAAAATAAATTGTGTAAATGGACGAATCATATCAGAACTCGATGTGTTATGTCAAAATTCGATATGTCATGTTAGAATTTGATACTTCTTATCAGAATTCGATATGTCATGTAAGAATTCCATACTTTATATCAGAATTTGTATTTATGATGTTAGAATTCTATATATAATGCCAGAGTTCATTGCTTCTCAATCATCAGAATTTGAATATCAGATGTCAAAATTCAACATAACATGACATCAAGCCAGAATTCGATATGTCGTGTCAGAATTGATATTACGTCTCAATTTGATAGGTCATGTCAGAATTTGAGTTTTTGATGTTTGAATTCGGTATATCATTTCAGAATTCGATATATCATGACAGAATTCGATATGAAATATAAGAATTTAAAATTGTGATATGGGAATTTGATAAATCAAGTCTGAATTTGATATGTTCTGTCAGAATTCGAATGAATTTCATATTTCATGTCAGAATTTGGTGTATCTGGTCAGAATTCGATGCATTATGTCGATGCATCATACTAGAATAAAATAAGTTATGTTAAAAATCAAAATATCTTATCAGAATTCGATGTGTTGTGTCAAAATTCGATGTGTCACGTTAGAATTAGAGTTTTTGATGACAAAAATGGATACTTCATGTCAGGAATCGAGAAATCATAACAGAATTCGATATCTTATGTCAGAATTTGATACTTTACTTTATGTGAATTCCATACTTTATGTCAGAATTAGATGTGCAATTTCAGAATTTGTATTTATGATGTCATAATTCTATATATTATGCCAGAATCCGATATATCAAGCAAGAAACCGACATGTCACATATTTAGAAATTAAGCCAGAATACGTTGCTTGATGTCAAAATTCGATAATTTTGTCAAAATTCATGACAGAATTCGATATGAAATATCTGGGTTTGAAATTGTGACGGAATATCATGACAGAATTCGATATGAAATATCAGGGTTTGAAATTTTGACGTCAGAATTTGATGTATCATGTCTGAATTTTGTAATGTCCTGCCAGAATTTGATTTCTTATGTCAATATATCGTGCCGGAAATCGATGCGCCATGTCAGAATTTTATTTATTGACGCAAAAATTCGATATCTCATGTTAGAATTTGATAATTCATGTCAGAATTCGATACATCATGTCATGTCAGAATTTGATATTTCTAGTCAGAATTCGATACGTTATGTAAGAATTTGAATTTTTGATGCCAGAATTCGATATATCATGCAAGAAATCGACATATTACACGGGTGTGAAGTTTTCAACAAATAACAAAAAATAACAAAACGTATACGTATACGAAATTTGTTAAATTAACAAAAAAAATTACATGTATTAGTAAAACAGTCGGTAAAAGCAATTTTGTAAATTAAAATAACTTGCCAAATTTTAAACAAAGTTATTACTGAGAATTTTTTTGTTAAAATAGCAAGCCTGTTAAATCAGTCTTTGCTGAGTTACGTATACAAAATAAACTAATCATAATAACATTAGACTGAAAAATACCACAGAGCATTATCAGCTGTTATGGTTTTAATTAGTATATTTCGTACATGTGATTCGAATTTGACTGATCTAATAGGCTCGCTAGTTACTTGGCCAAGACATCGGCCTGTTATCAAGCAACGTGCTTTTGAAAAATCTAATAAAACCTTGTTATTGAGGTTGATAAATGGTAATTTTTGTATTTTTTATATGGATTTAAGTGGTTTACTGTATAGAGGATTGGCCAGCTCTCAGAGTTTGCCAAATCCCGGTGAAAACTCTGTGAGCTGGCCAATCCTCTATACAATGAACTTTACAGAAATTACCATTTAAATTTTAATCTTATTTCATTGAATTTATCGAAGTAAATTGAAAATATAAATTGAGGAACATATATATTTCTTTTAAATTGGGAAATTTATATTTTAATAATTTTATTTTTAGTTAATTTTCTCAAATATTTCGAAATAACAATTTATTTGCCTGCTGTTGCATTTATTCACTAATACATTTAAACATTTTGTTATTTGTTGAAAACTTCACACCCGTCATATTACATATTTGAGATATTGTAGGCGAATCCGACAAATTATAGCAGAATTTATTGCTTCACGTCAAAATTTTATACGTCATGTCAGAATTTGAATATCAAATGTCAAAATTCGACATAACATGACATCAGAATTCGATTGATATATCACGTCTCAATTTGATAAATCTATGTCAGAATTTTAGTTTTTGATGTTTGAGCTCGATACATCATTTCAGAATTCGATGTATCATGATAGAATTCGATATGAAATATCATGGTTTGAAATTGTGACGTCAGAATTTGATGTATCATGTCTGAATTTGATATGTCCTGCCAGAATTTGAACTTCATATGTCAATATATCGTGCCGGAAATCGATACGTCATGTCAGAATATAATGTATCCTGTCGATGCAATAAATAAATTATGTTAGAAATCGTAATATCTCATCAAAATTCGATGTGTTGTGTCAAAATTCGATGTGTCACGTCAGAATTTGAATTTTTGATGGCAAAATTGATTCGAGTTATCATGTCTGAATTCTATACTTTATGTCAGAATTAGATGTGCAATAGCAGAATTTGTATTTATGATGTCAGAATTCTATATATTATGCCAGAATTCGATATATCAAGCAAGAAATCGACATGTCACATATTTGAGATATTATGCCAGAATCCAACAAATTATGGCAGAATTCGTTGCTTCACGTCAAAATTCAATAGGTCTTGTTAGAATTTGAATATCAGATATCAAAATTCAATATAAAATGATATCAGGCCACAATTCGAAATGTCGCGTCAAAATTTGAATTTATGATGTCAGAATTAATATATCACGTTTGAATTTGATAAGTCGTGTCAGAATTTAAATTTTTAATATTTGAATTCGGTACATAATGTCAAAATTCGATGTATTATGACAGAATTCGATATGAAATATCAGGGTTTGAAATTGTGACGTCAGAATTTGATGTATCATGTCTGAATTTTGTAATGTCCTGCCAGAATTGGGATTTCATATGTCAATATATCGTACCAGAAATCGATACGTCTTGTCAGAATTTAATGTATCCTGTCAGAATTCGATACATTATGGTGATGCACCATACTAGAATCAAATAAATTATGTTAGAATTCGAAATATCTTATCAGAATTCGATGTGTTGTACCAACATTCGATATCTCATGTATTGCCCAATTGAGATATGTCATGTATTGCTGCAGAATTCGATACGTCATGTCAGAATTTCAATTTTTAATGCCAGAATTCGAGTTATCATGTCAGAAATCGACAAGTCACATATTTGAGATATTATGCCAGAATTCGTTGTTTCTTGTTAAAATTCGATACGTCATGTCAGAATTTGAATATCAGATGTCTAAATTCGTATAACATGATATCAAACCAAAATTGTATATGTCGTGTCAGAATTTTATTTTATCATGTCAGAATTGATATATCACTTCTCAATTTCGTACGTCATGTCAGAATTTACATTTTTCTTGACGGAATATATCGTGTCAGAATTCGAAATATCATGCCAAATTCTCGGCATAATTCAAATTTATATATGTTAAGCCAGAATTCGATTTGTTCTGTCAAAATTAGAGTTAATGCTGTCTATATTCGATATGTCTGAAGTCAGAATTTGAATTTTTGGTGTTAGAATTCTATATACGAGGTACATAAATATGTCTAAATTCAATACATCAAAATTCGTTATGTCATTCCAGAATTAAAAAGATGTTGTCATGTCAGAATTTGATACTTCTTGTGAGAATTCGATACGACATGTAAGAATTTGAATTTTTGATGCCAGAATTCGATATATCATGCCAGAAATAGATATGTCACATATTCGAGGTATTATTCCAGAATCCGACAAATTATGGCAGAATTCGTTGCGTCACATCAAAACTCGATACGTCTTGTCAGAATTTGAATATCAGATGTCAAAATACGACATAACATGACATCAAGCCAGAATTCGATATTTCGCGTCAGAATTGATATATCACGTCTCAATTTTATAAGTCGTGCCAGAATTTGAGTTTTTGATGTTTGAATTCGGTGCATCATTTCAGAATTCGATATATCATGACAGAATTCGATATGAAATATCACGGTTTAAAATTGTGATGTAAGAATTTGATGTATTATGTCTGAATTTGAATTTCATATGTTAATATATCGTGACGGAAATCGATACGTCATGTCAGAATTTGGTGTATCTTGTCAGAATTCGATACATTATGTCGATGCCACAATACTAGAATAAATAAATTATGTTAGAAATCGAAATATCTTATCAGAATTCGATATGTTGTGCAAACATTCGATATCTCGTGTTAGAATTTGATTATTCATGTCAGAATTCGAGTTATTATGTCAGAAATCGACAATTCACATATTCAAAATATTATGCCAGAATCCGATAAATTATGCCAGAATTCGTTGCTTGTCAAAATTTGATATATCGTGTCAGAATTTTATTTTATGATGTCAGAATTGATATATCACGTCTGAATTTGATACGTTACGTCAGAATTTACATTTTTGGTGTCGGAATATATCGTGTTAGAATTTGAAATATAATGCCAAAACTCAATAAATAATTTTACAATTCGATGTGTCATACCAGACTTCGGATTTATCGATGTTAAGCCAGAATTCCATATATCAAGCCAGTATTCGATTTGTCCTGTCAAAATTAAAGTTAATGCTGTCTAAATTCGATATGTCTGAAGTCAGAATTTGAAATTTTGGTATTAGAATTCTACAAATGACGTATGTTTAAATTCATTACATCAAGATTCGTTATGTCATTCCGGAATCCAAAAGGTGTTATCACAATGTAATAAATATGTCATGAAGCCCTCAGAATTCCGTATATCATCTCAAAATTCGATATGTTATGTCAGAATTTTAATTTTTGGTTTTAAAATTCTACATATGACATAAGAATTTGATATCACAAGCCAAATTTTATTTGTCATGTATTCTACATATTCTTGTCAGAATTCGAAAGGTATTATTAGAATTTGATTTATAATCTCATGACAAAATTGAATATATCATCGCAGAATTCAACACAATTTATTGAATTTTCGTACGGTATACTGACATAACATCTCGAATTTTGTAATGATATATCGAATTCTGAAGCCTTGAAATGATAGGTCAAAGAATTCGATATCTCATGTCAGAATTCGATAAATCTCTTCAGCATTTGACGTTCTTTCCAATATAATGTATAAAATGGCCTTAATAAATTACACGTTTTTTATGTGTAAAAAGCTGTGTAAATTACACAGTGTAATTTACTCGCCCAAACATGATGCGGACGATCTAGTCTTAATTGTCGGACGAAAATTTGAGAGTGCAACGACTAGTGAATGGGAGCGGGCTAACTCTGAATGGGGAAATGCCCCGTACGACGATGGAGGTTAAATGCCTTGGAGTTATACCCGCTTAGAAATGGAGGCGGAACCCGCTTTTAAAGCATATTACAAATAAGACGAACAAGGCTTACTTTACTTGACAAAGAGTGATGGCAAAACGTGGGGTTTGAACCCACAAAAGATATTTTGGTTTCCTGAGACCATCATAAGATCAATAATCTCTTATGCGTGGTTGATGGGGTGGCCAAAGATAGGGCCAATTTGGTGTTTGCTTTATATTGAGATAATTAGAAAATTGGGGTTAAACCCCTTCGGTCTTTGAAGCAGACATCATTGCGATCTTTGTTAACCATAGGGTAACCTACTAGAACTGGGCAAAGAGAATAAAATTAATTACTTTTCTGGCCTCCCGGCCACTCTACCAGGAACAGAAGCAGCGGACCTCAGGGTAAAAATGTGAGCCAATTGCACTTTCTTTGGTCCCGAGCGTAGTATTGCTTACGTTAAAAGCCATTTGGCTATTGGCGTTAGAAATTGGGATGAGACTAGGCCTTGCCCGGGAATTCCCGATTTTCGGGACAAGACCATTTTTATCCCATACATCATTATGTATGTAATATTAAAATTCAAACAATTTTAAATTTTTGATCGAGAAATGCGGCGGATTCCGTTCTCTCATCACGGAAAACCTACCGGCGGAAAAAAAATTTAAGCCCTAGACGAGAAAGGCCAAAAAACTCTTGGGTTTTAATATTATACATTTAGTATTTAACAGGACATGGCCGTTGTAATGGTAACCTGGAAAAGAAGATATCCAATGCCATCAACCTTTGAAGATTTAAAATTTGAAAATCTTTCCGGTGAAAATCTTGTTAGGCATGCACAATTTATAGACCTTAATGAAACGCTAAAAAAACAAATAAACAGAAGACGTTTGTGTCAATCTGAGTTAAGTAATCAATTAATTCCGTTAATTAGTAATAAAATCCATTACTATGCATCTGAAGTTATCAATTGGACCAGTCTATCAATATCACAGTTTCATACAACTTCTCTGACAGTATAACATAGTTCCTATAAATTAAAGTACACGAGTTGATTGAAAAATAATTTAAACCGACACATGGCTTAAGTATCTACCTATATATACAAGAAATACTCGAAACATAAAAACAATTTTAAGCGCCATCACATTAAATCATCTCCGAAGCATATATACCGGCGTATTTATACCCAAAGTCATAAAATTTATTTTCTTGTAACGCTGTCATGTAAGTCAATTCTATTTTAGGTTAAGAATTTTTTTTTTTTTATCGTCTATTATAATTCCTTCCGACTCACACAATATAAAACCATTTAAGTTTTTTTTTTTTTTTTTGTTGTTAATTCAATTCCTTATGCGTGCAGCAGCGAGCTGATCAATTAGAGATGAGGGGGGACGAATGGGAACGCAGTAGGAAAAAACAAACCAGCTGATGACTAAAAAGCAAAAACACATCAACTAAAATACATTTCGGCATTTCAATAAAAATGCATGTTGAACACTTTAAAATTCATCACTTTGTTTTACAATATTTTAAGAACCACTTCTTCGTCTTCTTCTTCTTCACGAAGTTTTTCATCTTAACATTTTATAAATTAGTTTTTCCTCTTTTTTGTTTGTACCACGATATTGTATTTATGGGAAAAATTAAAAGAAAATGAAACTAAAGCAAGTGATCACCACAATCTGTTCATATTGATCATGTGATCCAATTTTAATTTTTAGTTGCATTTATCTATTTTCGAAAATGCATTAAGACAATATCGTACGAACAAAAGTAAATCAACATATTCTTAATGGAGATGAGAAAATTGAAGTACTTGTAAACACATATGAGAAGAAGAAGAACAAGAAGAACGATCTTATATTTTATTTTATTGCTGTCATCTCTATCATCTTCGCAAATGAAAGTGAATTCTATATTCTCGTATATAGGCAATTCGATCAAAAATTGTGCGATCCAAGATAAAACACCGCACACAGAGTCGCGTGCCTGAACAAAATTGTGATCTCTCAATTTATATGATCAACTGCTCGTGTGTTATGATCGTTTTATATGTTGGCCTCCTGGGTATACTAAATAAATCACATCATAAATCACGATCCAAACATTAATATTAATAAGATAATAATTTAATGATCTCCTCGAGCGAGAGATGAGTGATCGCATGCTGTGTGCGCATTAACCAACCAAACGTTTTTTTTTTTTTTTTTTTTGCTACATTTTATCTTCAGCATCTTTTATCTCATTTCTTTACAAAAGAGCGTTTTGTAATTTTTTTTTTTTTGGGGGGGATCAACCAATCGAAATTAATGATTTTAGTGAACTTCATAATTTTCGGTTTGTTGTTGTATGTTTTATGGTTTTTTTTTTTTTGTTGTTATGTTATCGATCGATCTTCTTTTTATAACTCCGTACGTATATTTTGTCTTGTTGTTTTTGTTTAGTTTCAAGATTTTGATTAGATAAAAGAGGCATTATGCGTTTATTAGTGGGATTATTATGTGTGTATGTTTTATATTATAAGGGTATGTAGATTGGTTTAAATTGGGTACGCAACAAAAATTGTTACGATCAAGTAATGGTGTCTGCCTTTTGCATAGAAAATGATAAAATGAAAATGATGCACATCAAACATAACATAAAGATGATCGTTTAATTTTTAACGATCGCCCAATAAAATTACCGATCTTCGTTTGATCGTCGTTTTTTTTTTGTTTACTTGAGGAAATACATTTCAAAACAATTTTATGAACATCATGTGAACCATTAAAAACCGTAACGATATGAAGATCATAAAAAACACCCATCAAGTATCTCATGCTTTTATTAAAAGAAATGTAAGCCTAAACGATAAACAGAAATAGTTTTAATAGTGATCAAAATGCAAAGTGTTCTTTTTATGTATAACCGCTTTATGCTAATTATGCTTGCACCGCAATAATTGTTCTCAATTGATTTCGTAACTATCAGGATCATGAATACACATAGTATATGTGCAATGTTTATACAAGATTCCGAAAATTGAAGACACCATCTCACAAAAATTGGTTGGAACAATCGCATGCTGCAGCCTCAATAAACTGAAGTAGTTTAAGCCAAGTCAAGGAAGACAGCTGATCTTTCGCAATAGACCTAATTCCGTTGACAAAAACTTTTAACTGGTTTTTGCTGAGAGATAAAGCAACCCTAGTGGCCCTCAAGTTAGGTTCATTAATAAAAAGTTTCGCAATGCGGCAGCTACCAGTAGGAAGCCATTGCTGTTTTAATTCACTTATAAGCGCAGATTTTGATCGCCGTCTTAACAAATTTAAATGTTAAGGAAGCAACTGATTCAGGACGGATAAATCAGCTGATAGAGAATCAGCAATATCATTGATCTCAATGCCACAATGAACAGGAACCCACATGATCGTCACTCAATTATTTGAACAGGGAAGATGTATAAAGTATTATTTACAGTCCTTAACAAATTTTGGGTGGTCAGGTGTGAAGAGTTGCTTTGAGCTCCGTAACTTGTAGCTTCCACAAGTGCTCGTGTTACCTTCACGTGGTAACTGCTGGTAACTAGATTGCTGATTCTTTTGCTTCTAGGCTAAAACACGGCGCTAAAGGAGTCAACCTTAAATAAATCACTGAGCTGGGTTAAGATGTTACTCGTACCGTGCCAATAATCGACCAGACTGGGGGCCCAGTTTGAAAACTAGCTCAGTCGCTAACGGTGAATCCGGATACCTGGCGCCCTCCGAATTAAGTAGTGTTATCTCTCCCCTATCTAACAACAACATACAAAATAGTCCGGCTCTCGAACAAATCCGGGAAATGTAGACAAAGAGGCTCGGATCTGTAGGCCTACCTCTAAGTCTACAACAAAATCACGGGAGATAAGCTCAAGCATGGCTGGTCCCTCTACTCGGGTTCTTCAAGACCATTGTGTAATACTAGGAGAAAGGCCTGGAGGGCCCTAGTCAAAATAAATAATATTTTGACGGAAGACAGGACGGAGAAAGACAAAGCCACGCTTGTGTGAGCATAGAAAGTCATCGAAAAAAAGTCGAAAGGCCCTTCAGCTGGCCCACAGCTAAAAAGAATATGATCGCAGGAAGAAAGTCTTAAGATCGCCAAGAGGACGGAACTCCACGCTACTGGTATGAGGTCGTTTAGTGAGGTACTCAAGGATTACAGACCACTGTGCGCGATAGCTCATCTGCGTGCGCGGAAGTAGCGGACAGCCAAGCGGAAATTTTCTCTACGGTCACGGAGATGTCTACGTCCATGGAGTCTTTAAAGATGCTCTTAGAGGACTTCTCATCAGGGGGGGGACTCTAATGTTAATGTGGTGGAGAACAGGTTGTAGAGATGACATTGACATTTCTTCAAGTCAACCTTCACCATTCAAAGGCAACATCAGCTGCTCTCATTTTAAAATTTGGGAAAGAAGAGACTGATCTCGTCCTAATCCAGGAACCTGGGATCACTGAAGACCAGCTAAGTGGTTTTTTGCTCTCAAATTTCAGCAATGGAGATATAGCAGCGGTCAGCATTGAAATCGATAAATGAAACCTCTGGCTAATATTAGATTACTTAGCTTAGGATGAAGTGCATATTCCACCAATCATTCTAAGTGGGCTAATCTTAGAGGTCCAGAAGCGCAAGATTGGACTCATCCTTGGGAGTGATGCAAATTCTCATCACATGATCTGGGGAAGTAAGGACACAAATAAACGATTACTAACCTTAATATATGTAACATAGGTAATAAGCCGACTTTTATAACTAGAAACAAACAGGAGGTATTGGATATTACAATTGTCTCAAACTTTTTGACGATTAGTCTATTAAACTGGAAAGTGTCGGAAGACCACTCCTTTTCTGATCATTTTCATTTTCAATTTGAAATGGATTTCGCTTCTCCAAAAAGTCTTATCTACTGGGATACTGGGATCTAGCGGTAAATCTCGGCCATCCTGGTGGTCCAAGGAGATTCAACAAGCACGTGAAAAATGCAAAAGACTCTTCAAAACAGTAACGGAAACAAAATCCACTGTAGACTGGGACCCCGATAAGGAAGTCCTGGAACAGATTTTAGAGACTATACTGTGGCCAAATTCAGGAGTTTTCAGATATGTATGCAAAGTACTATCAACTGGTCCTTCCATTCCAAGTTATCTTTAACGGCCGGATGGGATGTGGATCACTAACAGTGTGGAATCGTTGAAACTTCTGTTGGAAACTCATTTTCCTGGTTGGTCCAAATCTGCACCAACCACATCAGTAGATAATAGCGCTGGGAGCCTTGCAGGACCAATTATTAGCAGAAAAAAGATCCTGTGGCCGATAAATAGTTTTAAACCATAAAAGTCGCCTGGACTCGATGGTATTATCCCTCCTGGTTAGAGGTAATTTTTAAAGGCAGCCTAGAACTATGTCACATTCCTAGTAAATGGACGAAAGTGAAGGTTTTATTTATACCTAAGGCGGGAAAACGCTCACATTGCACTCCCAAAGACTTAACACCGATTAGCTTGTCTTCTTTCCTTTTTAAAACACTAGAAAGGCAAATAGAAGCCCATATTAGAGACACGATTGTGCAGGGAAAGTTATCTAAATCTCAAAATGCTTATTTCAAGGGGAGACCTGTAGAGACTGCTCTTCATTCTCTTATATATTTCACGGAAAAATCTTTCGAGTATAGAGACTACGTAATGGTAACCTTTTTGGACATTGAGGGAACCTTTAATAACGTGTTTCTAGGGGCTATAATTCGGGCACTTTCGAATCTAGGATTAGATGAATCACTAAAGGACTGAATGTGTCAGTCTGGGGGAATTCTCCGCCAAGAATTCTCCTGTTGCTGAGACTGGAGAATAGTGTCTCCAAGGTGGTTCCCTATGTGAATGATGTTGCTATTGGTGTCCGTGGTAAATATCCCAGTACCCTTAGTGAGCTTATTGAAAATGCCCTGGGCACTCTTTCATTATGGGCCAATGGCTGTGGATTGAATGTGAACCCACACAAAACCGAATTGGTTCTTTTCTCTAGGAAATATAAACTTCCTCATACCGATCCTCCCACTTTAAATAGGTTCAGCTTGGCTTTTACAGATCAAGCGAAGTTTCTGGGACTCGTTTTGGATATCAAATTAAATTGAAAACCTAATATTCTGGAAAGGGTAAATAAAGCTACGATAGCGCTATACTCTTGAAAAAATGCCATTGGGAAAGGAGGGGGATCTCGAGCCCTGCATGGTATATTGGGTTTATACCGCAGTGGTCAGACCCATTCTTTTGTATAGGGTAACATTCTGGTGGCCTGCTCTGGACAAAACTGTCAACCAAATGTTTTTGACGAAAGTTCTGTCGGGGTACAGCCGCGAATAATAAAAGTTGTAAGCCTTTTATTTTTATTAACTGTCACAGCTTGTACTTATAATCCCGAGTCGAGGTTATGGTAAGAAACTTTATTGTGTGGCGTATATATGCGGTGCAGTTGAATCAAACACGTATCCCGAAAACGTTTTATTTCCAATTAAAAAATGTATTTTTGATTAAATGTTTATAATTTCTTAATTTTTGTTTTAGTTTTTATTATTTTTTTGTTAACAATTTCAAAGGTATCGCAAAAGTGACTTTTGAGAAAAAAATTGTTAAACCTAAAATGTCCGTCTCGAAAAACCATTAGGATTGCCCTAATCAAATAAATTTCGGTGTATAAGTTATGGCATCACTGTTGGTTTTTCGATCAAGAATATCATTACATAAACATCGCTTACTATACAAATAAATTAGACTGTACCACAATTATCCCATTTGAATATACTACAATAATTATACTATTAAAATACACTTGAAATGTACCAAAACATAAACAATAACAACAATATTGACATTTCCTAAAATTAAATTTGTGTTTACAATACGATTGAATAATATGGATTAAATTAAAGAAATGTGAACTAAGATAAAAGTACAGCTTTACATTTACTGTTTATATAATTGATTGAATATATTTTGTTTTGCAGCTACTGGACAAGTACAGAGAACAATCTCTCCGCGGATCAGTGGTGCACTGAAGAGCATATCCACTCAGGCACTGGAGACTCTGCTATTTTTGACTCCTGTAGATATCTTGGGAAAACAGTTGGCAGCTTGTACGGTCATACCACTGAAATCCATCTTAATGTGGACCTGCAACAATACAGGACACTCATCTATACTGTGTAACAAAGAGATTCCCAAGACCACAGACTTTACTGTCCCATCACTATCTTTTGACACAAAGTTACGGACTAGGATCCCATCCAGAGAGAACTGGATGATGGATGCAATTTTGGAACCAGGAGTTTTAAACTTCTTTACTGATGGGTCAAAACGGGATGGAAAACTCGGGGCTGGGGTGTTCTCCGAGGAACTTATGTTAAACCTCTCCTTTTGTCTTCCCGATTACTGTAGCATTTTTCAAGCTGAAGTAACTGCGATAAAGGAAATCGTGGACTGGTTGAGGTATAACATCGGCGTGTGATATTCGCATATATACGGACAGTCAGACTGCCATTCAAGCGCTTCAAATGCACCTTCTCACGTCGAAAGTAGTCCATAAATGTCTTTCATCTTTTAACGGGATGACAGATAAATTTAACATCCATATGATAAGTGTGCTAGGACATTTCATTAGTACAGGGAATATAAAAGCCGATCAACTGGCTCGACGTTGTACAAAGGACTACATTTGAAAAGGCAGAAAGGATATTGAAATACTTCTTGCGTCATGCAAACTGCGTGAAAAATTCAGATCAAACATACGGCGGTACATTCCATAACCAGAACTATTATCGGAGCGAGAGCCATCAGAAAATAAGACGAAGATCGCACCACCGATTATAATTTACTGAAATTGAATTCAGAATGAATTGATGAGTTGAGGCCTTAACTCCTGTAATATCCCTACAAGTAATTGTAGACCATTAAGTTTAATAATTGAAGCCTTTAATTGAACTATTGGCCGCTAAACCAAGGAATCATAAGATAACATTGGTATAACTAATGATTTATAGATGAAACACAGCATTTTGGTAGTTAAACCCCAGGTTTTCCCAAAGGCACGTCTACACTGCCAAAAGATGGCAGTTAATTTTCGAAGTGATACTCAAGGTGAAATTTCCAGGAAAGTTTGCTGTCAAATAAGACATCTAAATGCTTAACGTGGTCGGATCTGCTAATCGGTCTCCCGAAAAGAAAGGGCACATAAGGCAGAAGGCGTTAAACCGGATAACACATTCAGGTACTTTCCAGCGACAGTTATAAAAAGATAGTCGGCATAGTTTTGAACAACAAAGCCTGACTGCTAAAGTTTCACAAGTAGATTGTCAATCACCAAAAGAACACACCTCCCTGAGGACAACCTTTGGCAACTTTGACCAAGATTGAAACACTATCCAAGTCAACCTCATCAATGCGAGATTTGAGCATAGAATTAATCCATCTTACAATGGTGGGAACAATACCGAAATTATATCAGGCGTTAGTAATCGACGAGAACCATGAATTATCTAAGACTTCCGCAATGTCCAGGAAAGTACCTAGAAGAACCTCTTTATTATTGAGGGATCTTTCGATCCAAGTGATAAGTTCATGTAGAGCCGTTTCATAGGACCTACCTACTCTATAAGCATGTTGCATGTTACTGAGTGGGGAATTAGATAAATAAAAATCCTCTCTAAAGCTTTAAAAAATGTTGAGGACCATCTGAATTATACAGTTTAAAGGAGAAAATACTCCAACGCACAACTTCGAACGTAATTAACCGATCCGCTAATTTCCAGTGGGTAGCTTCATTGCAACTCTTATTGGTTAGAGAGTGAGCAAAATAAGAGTTAACGTTGGCACACTCCGGAAAATGAACAGAAACAAATAACTCGTGAGCAACAGGAATCATTTTTCGCTTTTTTCTCTATTAAGCCTATAGTGACCGCAAAGAGACTATTCACTTCCTCACAGAAATTTGTCGATGCGATTCCCTGAGCGGATCTTAAAGGAAGGAAACAATCCCAAACGCATTTAAGATTAGTAATTTTTGCTTTGTTCTTCAGTTTCCTAGTATGTTTCCTTTGTTTTTTAAGAGCAGGGCACCAAAACGGTCTCTATGTTACCTACTCTATGTTTAGTAATTTTTTGTTGAATGTTAATTAATTCATGTAATTTGTAATATGCTACCGGTGATTAGACCATTCTAAATGTGTTTTTATTAACACGTAGAAGCATATTAGTATTTACGAATAATCATTCAACGAAATTGACTAATAGACAGAATTCTGTTTATTTAATTTTTAATTTATATGATTTTAATATGTCCCGAAGATTGTAAGAGAATTCAATCCAGTTTCGAACTAATGAAAAAATCAATCTTCTCATCAGGCCACGGCGACTGGACTGATTATACCACAATTTACATTCTATATATACAGAATGTGCTGTGCGTTATGTACTAGCGAATTATATTAATACAGATAAAAAAAAAATTGTAAGAGAATTTATCTGTATTAGTATGATTCACTAGTACATAACGCACAGCACATTCTGTATATATAGAATGTAAATTGTGGTATAATCAGTCCAGGCCCCACGGCCTGATGAGAAGATTGATTTTTTCATAATCATAAGCTCATCTGTTCGAAACTGGATAGAATTCTCTTACAATCTTCGGAACATATTAAAATCATATAAATTCGAAAGGTCTATATTACCTTAACCGAGCGAATAGAATGGCCTTTACTACCAAATTTATCATTTGATGACATTGGCAAAGTGTCGCAAAACGGTGTGAGGAATTTAAAACCGAAGAATTGTCAAAAGATCAACTGAATGCGTCACTTAATCGTCTCTTATTGATTGTAATCCAGCTATCATCATTGCACATTCGTTTAAACGAACTAATCAACACCAAGAAAGGCTAGTAAGGCCATACAATAACCTCCTTTCTCATCTCATAAATCCACAATATGTCTAAATGTTGGGCCCAACCATTGATTTTGCTGATCCGATGAGAAACCAACATCTTGGTTCAACACTTCTAGCAAGTTTAACCAAGGACAAGTCTTAACGAAATCAGTGAAAAGAATCTACCAAAAACCTCAAAATCTCGGCGATTTGATCGACTGGCATCGAGTGATATGATCCTTTGACAATCTAATAAGTTTCAATGTTCATTAGAACGTGGCTCAAGAAAGATGTACCACCTTCAGCCAGAACAATTTTCTTTTGTACGAGGATCTTTATATTTTTGCAATGTGAGTTAGCCTCAACTATTATGAATGTCTTGCCCTTGACTAATGTTGTTTTGGGCGAATAATTGCACTGATCGTCCGGTTAGGCAATCGTTTTGGCTAAGAGGTATCCAAATTTATTTATAAGTCAATTTTTAACGAAATTAAAGAGAAAACAAATTTGCTTAAAAAATTGGGTGTTGTTTTCCAGAATATATTCTCGAGCGTTTCCATTTAGATGCCTGGATGAGGCGAGAACCTATAGATATGTTGTATTTGATTGTCTTCAATTAAAAGCACAGGATTGCCTATTTGTAGCTGTGGTCTTAATTGTAGCCATTTTGGTCGTTTTTGTAGTTTTTGCAAATATTCGTTATGAGACAGGATTAGCGATGAGCCAGGTGGTAGGACTTCAAGATCTGCTATATCTGTATATACGTGAACCGTTTAAGGGCCACAATAATTGCTTCTGCGATGAGATCCGTTACTGCTTCTACATGTATTGCTTTGGTTAATAGGCAAACAAATATTGCAATGTATGCCCTATAAATGTTACTTCCTCTGTCTGGTTTGTTTTTATTTCCAGGGGTCCGGCATAAAATAAATGGTCTTATTGGCCGACCTCTTGCGGATGGTAGGTTTCCCGTTAATTGGTTACCCCCTGGCCCCCTTTCCGCATTGTAACAATTTCGTTGTGTTTCACGATGATCTTCTCAGCCTCACTTTAATCATATTTATCCATCTTGATTTTTCTAAACCTTTTTATGAAATTTATTACTTCCTAATCTCCGAAACTCTATTGGCAACGTAAGCTTTATATTTCTGAATATCTCCTTGTATATCCATGACAGCACTATGGTTGAATCGGTCCATGCGATTATTTTACTTCTTTAAGTAATTTAACCAACAAAAGAGTGACATTTAGTTCCAGCCTTGGTAATATTACCGAGGGTAATTAATTTCGTCGGCGCGAATCTCGTTGTGGCTGCCATATAGGCTGATGTTCGCTTTACTCTGTTTATGCATTACTTTTAGATAGACGGAACTGACATGGGCTTGTTCTGAAGCATCGCTGAATCGTTGAGAACTTTTAATTTATGACCTATGGTTTCAGGAACCGGTTCATCCCAATTGGGGCCCATGAGCCACATCTTTTGTAACATTATCTATGGTGTTATTATTTCTTGCCACTTAGAATTAGTACGTTTATATTAAACTCAAATGTAGACTATCGTCTACATTAATTAAAAGCTGTGTTTGGTTGCTTGCCCATTTTCTTAAATTAAAGCCTCCTTTTAGAAGTAGTTCAGTTAGTTGGTTTTGAATTGTTGATGCTTCCTTGATTTTGCGCAGCGTAACATAAGATCATCGATGCAGAAGTCTGTTTTTAACACCTTGTATGCCACAGGAAAATTTTCTTTTTCATCTCCTCAGCTGATGTAAAGTTTGTACTGCAGAAGGTAAGTGACAGGCTGCTATTCCGTAGGTTACTGTTTTTGGTTGGTATTCTTGAATCTTTTCCTAAGACAAGTTTCGCAACAAAATTCATTGAAAGTCTCACTCTCTATCTTCTTTGATTATCCAAATCGGTCGGAAGATTTTCTCTATGTCGACTCTGATGATATACTTGTGCTTTCGCCATCTGGATTACTACTTGCCCATTGCAGTTGGATTTGAATGGCTGATGCTTCTTTGATTTAATCGCAGCCTAACATGAGATCATCGATGCAGAAGTCTATTTGTAACATCTTGCATGCTGCATTAAAATTATCTTTTTCGTCTTCTGCGAGCTGATATAAAGTTTTTACTGCATGTTACTGTGTTAAGTAATTTTTTCCGAAGACGAGTTTCACCATAAAATTCCTTGGAAGTATCTATCTTTCTTGTTTATCCAAAAGGTTTTGGGACCAACATGTAGTACGTCGTTGTTGTAGTATGATGGGCATGTAGCATTTTCCGTCGTTGAATTTTGTTAGTTGAATTTTCTTCGTATGTCCGAGACTCTCGCTTTGATTTCTTTATATTATGTGGCTATAGTTCATTGTTCTTCATGAGTTGCATTTCTAGTTGGAGAAATCTTGATGTCTGTCATCTTTAGAAATCTCCTAGGTTTACCTGTTGTTGCAATGGAACTTGAAGCATGCATCTACTGTCCGATTCTCTTTTGTGGAAATCCTGAATATGTTGCAGCAATAGTTCCTCTGTTTCCCAAAATTTTTTAAGAGTTTTCTCAATTTCCTCTGTTGCATTTTCCTTGTCTATTGAGTGTGAATTGAGCAATTGGTTGTTGATTGTTAAAGAAATCTGCACCAAGAAGTAAGTCTATCGGTGCTGGCATATATTAGTTCGGAACAGCTAACTGAGCTAGATTATTCCAATTCTGGGTTGTCATTGTTTTTCGTTGTTGGTTGTCTCTGAATTTTATTCACTATACGTAAGCTTCTGCCTCCAAGTTATACCTTGACTCAAATTGTGGCATATTTAACAGTTTAGCAGGTATTTTGGTTATTTCTTTGTTATTTGCGCAAATTCTAGAAACGGGCAATTCTACGCTACACGTTTTGATTTGTAGTTTGTTTGTTACTAGTGCGGTTGGTAAGAGTACGTATCTATCATGCTGGAACACATGATAGCTGGTATATGTAAAATTTAAATTTGTATGGCGAGTGTTTATTTTGCCAAGGGTTATGTCTTATGAGAAAGGAATTCAATTTCTTTAGTGAACCAGTTTCCTTTTTACGACGTTTTCAGAATATTCGCTTGTAGCCTATAACTTCATCTGGCCAAATGCAATGAACTGCTTTCATATTCGTTATGTCGAAACCCAATTGAAATCAAGCACCGTATATCAGAATTACAAAGACACTACTGGAATTAGGCACAATTAAATTTTCCAAAAAAATTAAGATTTTTAAATGTGCTCATATTAGTCATCGTGATGAGTATAGCGTCACATCTGTAGCACCAATAACCACATATCAAAGAGGGTGGATCGAATTAATCGAAGCATCTTTCTTATCTGCATCGTCATATTTAGGGCTAAATATTATATGCACCACTGTAGCCGCTCAAATGTCTTTACTCCGTTAAATTTCGTTAACTTCAATCAGCGGCCAACTGCTACGATTTTTGCCGAGTACGCCTTTTTGTTTGCTATCTGAATCGATTAGAAAAGTGGATCATTTCAAGAAATTTCAATATCTCTACTCTGCACAACTGTAACTTGATGGTGTTTGGCTGGAATCCATCACACATTCATAGTTGAATTTATTCAAATTACCAACATTTTGTGTACGAGGAATACCGAAATTTTGAATCAGAAGATCAAACAGCCCCTTTTAAATCCCACCCTAACGAGATTCGAATAGTAACACCTGATTCAAATGTTATACTTCTAAACACTGTACTGTTTGGTCGATTGCATACCACAAAAGTCGCAACCGTATCAATAACATCACGCCATTCGGTTGACTTTCGGAATGTTACAATCTTGAGAAAAAAAATTATTTTGTTTATTATATCGCCATCTAAGTATGTCTGCAATGAAATGACCAACTACTTAGAAAAGTCGAAAATTTGTTTATTGCTAAAAGTTTGCAAAGGTTAAAGCCAAGTGTGGCTAAGAATTAGCTGATCTATAGTAAGGTGATTATCAAAAAAATCGAATTTTCCTTGAAAAGTATGGAAATAATCAAGCAATCTAAATGCGTATTGGCACAACAATTACAGGTCCTAAAACCTATCTTTAGAGGTATCAAACACCGATATTGGAGCACAGATGCGGATTTTGGATTTTGGTGGCTCAGAATTAGCTGATCTATAGTAAGGTGATTTTGGGGAGCTCAAAGTATGAACAGTCATGCTCAATTAGAAATGAACTGAAAAGCTACAAAGGTTGTCGTTCAAGCATTCCTTGCTCTAGATCTAGAAGCTAGCTACTCGAAATATTGTCATTGCACTACTTGAATGGTGAAACCGCGGATAAAAGCTGACTCTTTCTCATTCAATCACCGGCATCGCCATCTGTAGTCACTCTTATCGGTAACTCAAGTCTCCTCTGATATTTTGACCAGATTCGACTATTTCTTTGACATGTTGCCAGACTACCCCTGGTTATGCTGTTATTTTTATTAGTTACTACATAATTACCAACTTCACTCAAACCTATCACATAATGAAGCCATTTAGTCGAGCTCATTGAACAAAAAGTTTATCAACGAGGAATCCGACAGATGTTGCCTTAGGAGAAAATTTCATGAAGCTTGAACTTATAGCTCTCTGTTGAATATAACATACTTAAAATTAAACTAACTCTCCTTTCGTTGGCTTGAACTGTTATTGTCACTCTCAAGGCAATATGTTTGAATAACCAGGGGGAACGGCGTTTGGTCTAGCCGAATTGTAGCTTATCATCCTGTAGTGTCTTGTTGTTACCAAAAAGTTTTAAGATCTTTGTAAAATAGCTAGGAATTATCGTCAAAGAAATACAAAAGCTGCCTTACATTTTTAAAATTGTTTTTTATTACTGGTATCAAAAGGTAATTTACTAAGTTAAATGAAAAATTTAGTTATAAAAATTCTAATGGCCATAACCATGACCACCACCTCCATGGCCTCCACCTCCATGACCTCCACCTCCTCCAGCACCTCCATGGCCACCACCATCACCTCCATGACCACCACCATGTCCTCCACCGCCACCACCACCTCCATGACCGCCGCCGCCGCCGCCACCACCATGACCGTACACCGCTGGATGAGATGCATGACCAACACGTCTAACTACAGCATTGAAACCGTTTTTTTTATCAGCAGTATATTCAACAACACGTTTTGTTCCATCAGCTTCAGCTAGAGTGTATCCTCCTTTGACAACATCACCATCACGATGTTCCCATTGACTTTTTTTGTCGCCAGTTTTATGGTCTTCTACTCCATATTCGAATTGGTAGGATGGATGATGCTGTAAAATAATTGTAAATTTGTGATTTGCTTTAATTGAAGAAATTATTTAGTATACTCACAGAAGAATCTCCACCGCCACCGTGTCCTCCACCGCCGCCTCCATGACCACCGCCATGTCCTCCTCCACCACCTCCATGACCATGTCCTCCGCCTCCTCCACCGTGTCCACCACCTCCACCGCCACCACCATGTCCACTGCTAACAGCTACACTATGTGTATTGGCATAACTGGAACCGCCATGTCCTCCTCCTCCTCCACCTCCATGTCCGCCGCCACCACCACCTCCACCATGTCCACCGCCACCGCCACCACCACCATGACCATGTCCGGTTACAAACGCAGCACACACCATCATCACTCCAAGTGCAACAAACATTTTCATTTTGGTATAATATTCAGAAATTATCAGTTGTTATCCAAAAGACAAGTAAAGTTGAACTGTGATACATTACCAAAAATTCGCCAACTTTATATACCAAAAATCATAATACCGTTAATTAGAATCGTTCCAATCATTGGCTCCATTTCTTACGTTTTTCTTACAATATTGTTTAACAATAGAATTGGTACGATAAATGCAATTAAAATTACCCAAAAATTAATTTCATCGATTCACAATTTTTTTTGTGTTTAAATCTTTAGCTTTTGTTGAAAATATTTACGATCGATCGATTTAATAATGATTTTAGGTTTTATGTAATTCAGAGAAAATATGAAATGCGATAGCTGTTTATTAAAAACTGGTGATTAGCGCAAATTCTTTTTGGTAATTTTTTTTGTGCGGTTTACCAAACACAATAAATAGCGCTATAAAAAAATGAAAGTCGCACGAGACGCGGTTGATTGTCTTTTGAATGTATGTATACACAAACGGAATGAAATGCATTTGCAATTAAATTTTATTTTAGGTCATTAACGTGTTTGATACGTTTATAGTACATTTGATTCAATTTCTTTTTTATTTCGTTTACGATTATTGGTGATTGCAAATTTCAAGGCATGATTCTTAAACAAATAATGAAACAGGAAGTCGTATAGTAGGAACTAATTTAACGGTTTTAAAAGCGGAACGTTTCTTCTATTTAACTTCCTGTGAAACTCTCACATACCAACCAATTTCTAATTTTTGCAAGAATTATTACCGAGAATTTTAGTATTAACGATGAAACGTTGAGTTGTGGTTTAGAGTTTGCAAAAACTCAACCAAAATTTTCAAAAACCGAATTTTCGGATTTAGTGAATCTTGGAAATTCGGATTAAACCTGAATTTTTTAACAAACGTTAACAAGTAATTTTAACAACCCCCACACACACCGTTCCTTGTTCCAAAATAAGTGATCTTAACTATAAGAAAGTTCAAATATTCAAAGCAAGTTGTTGCATTCGAGAAACATTGTAAACTGTGGATCAGGTCATGAGTATGGCCATCTGTCTCAAAAAGATCGAAATGTTTAGTTTTGAGACAGTACCAATTACGAATAAATTGAACTTATTCAACAGATGCAGTGGCTGGAGTAATAAGTTTGTTGGATACTGGCAGTAAAATTTCGGCGATACAAAAAGATTTGTATAAACGAATTATATGATATTCCAGTCTCGTTGAAGATGTTAGTGGGAGCGGATTTCCTGGGTGAAGTGATTTTTATCACAATTCGTGGAGCCTCTCATATTTTAAAATCAGCCGGAAATGATCAAGATGGTTATATCGCTATATGCGAAAGTTTGCTACTAAAAGAATCAAAACTACTAAAAAGCTAAAACTTAGAACGGAATGCAGTTTCCAAATAAAAATATTGGCAACAGCGAAGAACCGAACGAAGAGTTATTGACATGTTTCATGTTGAGCAAGGACGAAACGTAACCATCAGAAGTTGTCGAGTTACATCATATATTAAATCGTGAAATAAGACAAAATATGCAAAATCGATAATTACAATCCGAAGAATACGTTTAAATCACAAGTGGAAATGAAGATCATTTCTTGAAGATGACCGACCCGTTTATTGTCGGCATGGAGCAACTTGACAGTAAAATTTAGGAGTGGTTGCATAAAGGAATTATTCGACCAAGCATTTTGGAGTGCATCCTAATGCCGAAAAATGAAGTACACCCAGATAATCTAGCAATGTTTAAACTTTTGCCACTTGGTGATCAAAACTATTTGCAACCAGAACATATTGATTTTCTGTTTACCGTCAATTTCATGTTCGAAATATTGCAGCTCACCAGCTCAATCGCCAATAAACAATTTCAATGTTATACTGGATTTGGATCGAAGTCTATGTCAATTTTGGGAATTGGAGTTGATGTGGTTGCCATTTAAAGTTCTTCAATTTGCGACTCGGAATTGGACCATCGAAATTCGAGGGCATCTCATCCGTGATCTAGTCGGGAATCAGAGATCAATTACCTTCTTTGAATCCTTCATATCTCTAAGCTCTTTGTTCCCGCCGAGCCTACTTTAGGTAATTTCAAACGCGCAAGAGCATCAAAAACCTTGGCTTGGAATAAACCAGCAACTCGTACCACTCTAATATAAATTAAAGTAAATCAGAAAAGCCAACATGCCACCCAAAATAGACCAATCTGGTGGGAATGAACAAAGCACGAGCTCGGAGAGTGTCGAAACTAAACATACACAAAACGACACTCCGATGAATACTGATCCACCCGCACAACCAGAGGTCAACAATTCTGGCCGGACAAATCGAAAAACTGGTTTTTATCGCGGAGATTCAATTTAATCTCAAAGGCATAACGATTAGTAAAACCAGGTACATGTATACGCTTGCTGCACTATCTCTTGACACTGTAGACAAAATTTCTGATTTACTGATCAATCCACCTGAGAACCGCTATCACATATTGAAACAAACATTATTGGACAGATTCGCCCCGTCCGATGAACGGCAATTAGAGGCTCACTAGACAGACCTAGATCTCGGAGATCGCAAACCCTCCGAAGTGCTAAGGCACATTGAAACATTGGCAGGCGCAAATTTTTCAATGAGATGAAATTATAAAAATAGGGCTACTCGCACAGCCTGAAACAATTGCAGCCGACGCACTGACCAAGACTGTGTGACGGAGATCGTTGGTCCTCACGGGACGATCGCAGTTTTAAATCACGCTTGCAAAATCTCGAAGCCAAATTCAATGGACTTCTTCGAAGCGACCGAAGCCGTTCAAGAGGTCAACGCTCCCCATCACGATCGGAATCACGAAGCCCATCAAACAACTATTATAACCGTCGAAGCGGTAAATGTTGGTATCACGCTAAATTCGGCTCGGCAGCATAAGAAGTGCAATCAACCCTGCAACTTCGGGCCCAATACATCAACGTCCAGCATGAACATTGAAACTCAAAAGAACTAGAAAACATACGGGTTGAGACGGCATCACTTAACCTTAAAAATTCAAACCGTCTCTGCATTCATGACACAAAAAACAACCTATACTTCCTTGAGACCCTGGCACTAACCTTTCGGTTATTCCAGTAAGATTTAGTTCTAATTCAATTTTTCCTAACACAAAATCTAATGATCTAGTCTCATCGACTGCCAACGGTTCCACTATTAATACATATGAAACCAAACTAAACCAACCTTTACGCATGCATTTACTATTGCTGCTGTGAATCGTCCGATCATTGGATCCCTGAAAAAGATCCCTAGATTCAGCGACTCAGCTATTAATCAATGCCGTTGTGATTCAGACGCCGATTCACTATACCGTCGACAACGGATATGGTAAACTGCTAAAACAGTTCCTTTCACTAACGGCAGAACCCAACTATAATTTGCCAGTTAAACACAACGTGGTCCATCACATCGTCACTGAAGGCCAACTTCCAGTGTCACGATCACGTAGATTAGTGCGTCATAAAGCAACCCTCACAGAATTCCAACACATGGTGGAATTAGGAATTTACCGACCATCCCCATCTCCCGTCTCTTGTTCGTTATACATGGTGAAAAAGAAAGATCAAGATTTGAGACCATGTGGCGATTATCGGAGATTCAACACGGTCACAACACCTAATCGTTACCCCAAACCCCACATTCAAAATTTCTCATTCTCATCACAACACCATTTGGCCTATTCAAATTCATTCGAATGCCATTCGGTGACCTTGATTTTATCTTCGCCTACATTGACGATATTCTTGTGGAATCTCAAACTGAGGAACAACACAAACTGCACTTGGAACAACGGTTCCAAAAGTTAGTGGAGTTTGATGTTCATATCAAGACCGCCAAATGCGTATTTGGAACAGCATTTTATCATCAGAAGAACGAATGAAGGCAATCTCAGATTTCCCAGGTCCGCAATCAATCAAGGACATTCAGCGTTTTGTCGGCATGATAAACTACTACCACCGATTTATTCCGAAACTTGCTGCAATTTTGGCTCCAATTCATATTCACTTGGCCGCTTTAACTAAAATGCCTAAGACAGTAAAGAACTTTTCTTGGCCTGACCAAGAAATTATCGAATTCAATCGGGAATTACTCGCAATTTATCTGGCAGTGAAACAGTTCCGATATTTTGTCGAAGGTCGGGACTTCACAATTTACATCGACCAAAAGCCTCTGACTAGAGCAATTTAATCTTAAACTGAACGCAATCCAAGGCAAGCACGCTACTTGAATTATATTAGTCAATTCACCACCGACATCTGGTTTGTGCAAGGTAGACAATGAAATAGCTTCAATGCACAAAAAGCGGACTTAGAACTTCAGAATTTACTCTCTGGTTACGGATGTCGCACTAGTTCATCTTATAGGCCAGAGCTTTTTAAACTGCCACTGCGAAACCATCCACTACTTCGAACCATCTTCGACACATTGCACAACATTTCACATCCTGATGTCCGTCCTACTCGTAAATTGATTACTGCCCGTTACTTTTCGCCCAGCATAACCAAGGAAGTAACCCAATGGGCGAACTCCTGTTTGTCCTGTTAAAAATCTAAAGTTCAACGACATACAATTTCACCTCATGGACAATTCCAAATTCCACCTGGTCGATTTGAGCATATCCATATAGATATAGCAGGACCACTTCCTCACTCTAATGGATCTAAAATATCTTCAGCTCCAACAATTGCCACTACCTTTGTAAAAAACTACGTATCATGATTCGGCGTTCCTATTCAGATCACAACTGATCAAGGAACGCAATTCGAGTCCAAAGCGGTTGAATGCTTCCCTGATGGCCCGAGGTAATACAATTAATTGGAGTTCGGAAATTCCAATCATACTACTTGGAATCCGAGCAATAGTGAAAGAAGATGTGAAGTGCTCGCCAGCTGAAATGGTTTATGGTCAAACCATTAATCTACCCGGTGGTTCTTCGTGGAAAATCTTCCTTCACCTCTACACGCTCATTACAAAATCCGGTAATTGCCTACTTGATTATCTGGTTTTGCAAATTCTAGTGAAAATCCAGTGAATTTCTAGTTAAAAATCAAGAAAAATGAATTTTCTAGTTAAATTTAAAAATATATTTAGCCGATTTCTAGTGAAATTGCAATCAAAACCAGATTTGTACTATTTTCTAGTTAATTTCCAGTAATATTTTAACTTATACTGGAATTCTAGTGATAATCTAGTACAAAAAATTACTAGAAAAATACTAGATGGTTAGTTTTACTTTCTAAAATGGAATATCCAGCAAATTAAATGAAAATCTCGTAAATTTTATTACCAGATTTCCAGTAATAATAAAAATTACTTGAATTCCAGTTGAATTTTTGCATCGATTTATTTTTTAATGTAGTTACCTGAAATCTAGTAAAATTCTAGTTAAATTATATTAAATACAAGATAATTCCTGTTTGCTTGTACAAGGAATTTCTAGTAGTTTAAACAGATTCTAGTGATATTCTAGTCATTTTAACTTACATTAAAATATTACTAGAATCTCTAGTAAAATTAGCCGTTTGCTCGCGGATTAATTTTATTTTCGTCGTCTGATATTTAGTTTGTATCAGTAAAACGTTGAATTTCGTGGTGTGTTGTGATAAATAAAAAACAGGTGAAAAAATAAAAACAGAAGTATATAAATGTGAGTGCTACTATAAAATAAGTATTTAAAGTGAGTATTGAAATATTACACGTAAAGGCATTGCCCCATGCACAAACAGCAAACCGGCATTTCAAACCGTCAAATCAAATTATTGACATTATTGTCTGATTTTCAATATCAAAATTATTAAAAAATAGTTCGAATTTATAAGTTCCATCTTATTCGCAGACAATTTTATTAAAATTGATTTAATTTCATTCAAAACATCCCAATTTTATATTTCGACGGACGGATTTTTGCTTGTCGGCCGGCAAAACATAAAATTGGGGTTTCCTGAATGAAATTAAATCCATTTTAATAAAATTTTCTTAGTAGAAGATGGAGCGTATTGTGAACTATTTGTTAATAATTTTCGTATTGCAAAGTGAAGCAATTTAGCCAAAAATTGGGTTTGACGGTTTTAAATTACGGTTTTCCGTTTTGCATGGGGCCTTTATTATTAATGAGGTATACATCAAGAAAATGCGAATTTACATTAAACGCGTGGTTTCAATATTTTATGCAACAGGTATTTTGCCATACATATTATTTTAACATAATTTACATAACTACATTTATGACCAAATTGAGTTATTGATGCCAATCGATAGCTGAAATAAACTTTATCAACAAAATGTTAAAAAATAATTAAAACTAAATCAAGAAACGCGTAGTAAGAAAAATGGTTTTCGTTTTTAATACAAAGTACACTAGTTTCAAAACCGAGTTAAAGTTTATTTTAAAATGCGTTTTCTTTAGTTATGTAAAACATGTTTAGTCGGCAAAATATGTATTTTTAATTTCCATCTTCCATAGGACAATAATTGTAATAACTAATCTCAATCTGTACACTAAACTGAAAAAAAAAAATTGAGTTACACAGCATTCACAATGAAAAAACTTTTTACTCTTTACTAACAACCACAAATTTTTGCGCATTATGTTGGAAATTCATACAAACCTTTAAGTAAAAAGTAAAATGTTTTTTTATTGTGAATGTACTGTAATATTCAATCCAATTTTCTCTTTATTTCTCTAAATTTTTATTTTTGCAGGTAACAGAGCTCACCCAAAAAACTAAGCAGTCGCAGCCGTACTTGATATGTTTGTCGGAGAATGAGTTAAGCCACGAAGGAATATTCTACGTTATAATAGATTCACAGTCAATTTCGTTGGGCTACAAAACTTTCTTAAGGGCCTTCGAAAATTAAAGGTATGATTCCGACACCTTGAGCGTCGAAGCTTTATAATAAATTATGTGCAGAATATGCAGAACAGCTGTTCTAAAGCTTTGTAATTTTTTGTATTTGAATTAAAAAATAGTTGAAATAAAAAATATCTAATTAAAATAAAATCAAAACACGTTTTTTTATTATTTGAAATTTATTGAGACAACCATCTAGTAGAATCAAGGGATAAACTAGTAAAAATTGATGACGTAGCATTAACTAGAATTCTGCTAAAGCATATCGTTTTTTCCGGTTATTTTACTAGAACTTTAGTAGAATAAATGCAGGAAATCTTATACTTGTGCAAGAAAATCTAGTATTCGATTTTAGTTGAAATCTGATTAAAAAACAGTATTTCTCATAATTTCACCAGAATTCCAGTCGCAAAATCAAATAGTATAGTTTACTTGATTTCTAGTGCAACAGATTTGTATTTCAAGTAAAATTACCAGATTTTGTTACAACCAGAAATCTAGTATTTTAAATTTTACTTGATTCAACTAGATCGTCTAGTATGCTCACATCTAGTGAATTTTTATTTACCGTGTACTAACTCAAGACACAGTCGTCGACCAAATGTGACAAACCATGCAAAACCTTATTCCAAGTTCAACTCATTCTAGAAACCAAGATAATATCTTTTTACCCAAATCACTGGACAATTACGATTTTGTTTTCATTCGAGCTCCTTAAGAAGGTCCGTATAAAGTTATACGTCGCTTTCGGAAACAATTCATCGTTTCAATTAAGGGTAAAAACCACTTGATTCACCTGATCAAATATCAGGTCTACGAAAACACAAGACCGTACACTTTGCCGAATAGTTTCACAATCTCGAGGAGGGGATATTCACTTGCGGCTAAGTCCTGTAGCGACGCAATATATGCGTCACTACAATATACCATATTGGTACATTACGCACCAACAAAATAAATTCGTACTTAGTAATTCAAGTTTTCATGTTTGTTAGACAACCAAATCAACGCATATACAAACGCAGCTATTTCTGTCACTACGACAGCATTAACGCAGGACACCAACACAACAATAATTCTCTCTCTTCTATGGTTTTCTTCAGCATAAATACGTATAGTAACCGGTGAAATAGAGAAGCATTTCAACTTAAAACTTTGACTTACGGTCTTAGGCCTGCTTTACTTCTTGCTACTAGGTGTATTACGGAAAACGGGCATACAATGAAAGAATAACATCGCAAAGAGCCAAAAGTACTACAAGAAGACATAGAGCGGTGCATCTTCTATTGAGCTAGTGAGTTAATTAAAGATTAGTCAACATGCGTTAGAATACAGATAATTCTCTCAAGTGATAATAATTCCATTACATCAGATTCATAATCAAAATCTATTGTTGAATCAAGGGAAATGGTCAACGTGTAAATGGGTAATGATCAAGGAAAAATTCTTGATTTAGTATGGAATTTGAGCTCTGATTTATTCACATTCAATATACAATTACAAGAACTGAAGGTACACATGAAAGAATATTGCTTGGCACTTGGCTTACTGTCACCTGTGACTAAAAAAATCGAAATTTTATTCCAAGAATTGTGGTCCGATCCATTAACTTGGGATAATGTATTACCTGATAGACTACTGCACCAATGGTTACATACCCGAGGCAGCCTGATACAAATCGACAAAATAGAAGTTTCCAGATGGTTGGGGTCCACTTAAAACATTCAACTACATTGATTTAGCGATGTAAGTACCAAAGCATTTGCAATTTATGCTGTAGTATCAAACGGTTCAACAACATCGTCAACAGACAAAGGTGGCTCCTATTAAACTGATCACTTTGGCTCGTCTGGAATTAAAAGCTTGCTAAAAAATTTTAATGCAATTCTTAGGTTAAAATCTACAGTTATGTGGGCTTCTCATCCCAAAACGATGGAAAGTGTTCGTATCCAATAGATGTTCAGTGCGTAATGTTTGAGCTTGGCATCGAGGGTCATGCCAAGGTATTTAGCTGTATTTACGTATGGCACGTGTCGCGAGTGTATTTCTATAGGTAAACGGTAAGCCTTTTGTCATGTAAAGTTGATATACATGGATTTTGTCCCGTTAGGCTAATTTCGCCAGCGCTTTGTCCAGTCAACCTGCCCCTCCAATCGAATAAATAAGATCTTAGTATGGCATATCTCTAGGCAGCTCCTATTCCAGACCACTGTGCTAAAGCTTATTGTGCGACATTCAGGAATATGCTTGAGCACACTTTTTTACGTTCTAACGTTGTTCAAGAGCTTTGACATAATTGGTAGCAAAAAAATTGGCCTGTATGATTTTTTTATCGTTAGATGGTTCATCAGGTTTTGCTATAACCATTTACATGATTACTTCTGCTACTCTCCATTGATGCGGAACATATTTTAACCGAAGGGTCGCATTGATTATGTGTATTATCTTACGAAATCCTTTGTCAGGTAGAGCCTTGATAATTTGGCAAGTAATCAAGTCATACCCTGGGGCTTTTTTAACATTTATGTTACTTTTCATTTCTTCTTTTAATTCTATGAGAGTCACTGGCCGTATGTCAAACTCATCTAGCTTGTGAATTGACAATATATTTTCATTAGCAGTTTGTCTTGGTAGTGGTTGAAAACAGAACTGAAACTCCGCAAACAGATCAGCCTTCTTTTTGTGAGCTCTTGCCCAGATCCCATCATCCTTATTAAGTGGAGGCAGGTGCATTTTGGGCCTTTTGAGTATCTTCGCCGCCTTCCACAGTGAGTAATCAGAATTTTTGTTTCCCCAGTTAGGCTAACTAGATATCTTATCTTGTTTTGTTATCCGGTGTTCGATTAATTTGCCAGGTTTTACATGCGCGTCATTTTCTCTTACCAACACCCTAACTTCCATTGGGTAGGATATGTTAAGCAAATTCTTATTTTGCTTAGTGGGGGTGCTTGCCAACGCAGTAGGGTGAATTATTTTATTGAGTTGTCCCAGTTCGTCTTACAACTGCCGAGAATTTCTTATAGGAATAAAATTCACATTTTGATGTCTGCCCCGCTTGAAACAATTCTTTACCCTTTGACGTCGTAAGTCTAGATCCCCAATAGGTGTTTTTCGCATTAAAGTTAACTCCAATAATAAAATCACGATCTAGCGGGAGGACAGTATATTGCAGAGACAGTAATCTGTCTGTGTTTAATGTGAATCCTTATAGTAGTGACTTGCATTGTTTCTTCTTCGATTTTTGTTTCTACATGGTGTCGAACCACCCCTTGCTCCTTCCGGATTTTAACAAAGGAAGATTTAACAAAATGCCTTTCGGATATTAGGAAAATGTCGATTTTTTCTGTATTTAATAATATTTTTAGTTCTGTAATATGTGGCATAAGCACATTCACATTTCAGATTGCTGTTCTGAAAGTTGTGCTCTTACTCAACATTTTTTGTCAGATTGCGTTGTGGAAGTTGCATTTTCTTCATCAAATATCATGTCGTCCAGATTACTTTAGTCATCTAACCGCTTTGTAATGGATTCGGTTATTTTCAGAGCCCATATATTTAGTTGAAACCGAACTTTTCACTACCGGAGCAAATATTCTTCTTTGCCCTGTGTTGCTGTTAGATTGCATGGAGATTGTTGGATTTTGATCCATCTGATTTGAAGTTTGAATCCTTCAAATTTCGTAATTTTGGGGTTGATTTCGTTATTTATCTCTTAATTTTTGTAGTTGTTTAGCAACCTCATAGCCTCGATAATTAGCCGGATGTCGACCCTTACAATTTATACACTTAGCTGGTACATCCAGGGGAGCGGTGGAGGGGGGGAGGGAGTGGTTTTTCTTTCGATTGCACCAGTTTTGGTGCAATGTGCTTGGTAGATTTACTACCTTTTGGTAGTGTGAAACGTTTCCATTTTGAAGGTATATTAACTAACGATGGTTCAAAAACAGCACATATTGGACCACCTGTTAAAAAATGTGATGGGGTTAGCGGCTGAGGGTCTTTTGGGTCCTCTGAAATAGGATAAAGCGGTATAGAATTTAAAATTCCTTCAATTTGTGCCAAAATAGTTAAGAATTCTTCAAACGAGAATTCGATATGTGACGCTACCTTTTTGAAATGTGTTTTGAACGATTTGATCGAAGACTCCCAAAGTCCACCGACCTTCGGTGATCGAGGGGGGATAAATCGCCATTGAATCTGATAATCCGTGTAGAATCGATTAATGCTATTGTAGTGTTCAGATGACTCAAACATAGCATATAACTTCCTTAACTCATTGCGCGCTCCAATGAAGGTTTTCGCGTTGTCGCTTCATAAAAGGTCACATTTACCGCTACGGCCGATACATCTTTTAAGCATGCTATAAAGGCCTCAGATGTCTGGAAACTACTTCCTTAGTAGCAAAGCATACAAATAGTGTGAATTGTATGAATTTCCCTTCCTGTTGTGTTTGCATTTAATTGTGAAAGGACCACAAAAGTCCACACCAGTGACTGAAAATGGACGACCTTGTGCTGTGTGTTCCTTTGGCAGCTCACCCATTATTTGTGTCTGCATACTAGGCTTAAACCTAAAACATTTTATACATTTACTAACAACGTTCTTTGCGGTTGATTTTGCTTTGAGTGGCCAAAACCTTCTTCGTATTGTAGCCACAAGTGACTGTGTTCCAGCATGATAATTTAATTGATGTTCATATCGAAATAACAAATCAACAAACGGATGAGTAGGCGGCAATAACATCTAATGTTTTGAACCATACTCCAAATCACTACTGGGCCTGAATTCCGGTTCAGTGGCAAATGATAATGAGAAATGACTTGATTTTTTATTTCAACTAGTCGGTTGCATTTTTATTTAGAGTAGGCGAAATAAAACATAAAGTCATTTCTCATTCTCATTTGTCATTGATCCGGAATTCGGGCCCTGGCTAGTCTACCACCCACTCTAATGATATCATTGTTATCCAAAAATGGAATTAATGATTTTATTTTTGAACTATTTGGAATATTACGTTGATTTTTTACACTTTTTAGTTCTACACCAAAAGCTTCAAGCTGTATTACCTTCACAAGCACATTTAGTGAATTTGTTGTATCATCAAGATTTAAATGACTTGAATTTTGCGTGTTACGACTATTCACACGTTTTGATTTACAATTATTTATAAAACGTAACATATAAGCAGTGATTCGCAACTCAAACTTAGGATTCGTATGACTTGTCAATACCACTGTATTTGATTTCTGCTCTGGTATATCGGTTGGACACAGATCGGTAGTTCCTGCAAACTCAATATTTATGGCATCCATAATTTGTTGTGGACGGTACCACCATAATTCGTTTGGATATAGATCCATTGGCATTACTCCTCTTGAGATCAGATCCGCAGTTGTTGAATTTGATCGACTCTGTTGGCAACAAAGGTTTTTAGTTTTGATGGTTCCATTTTAATCCAAGCTAGCACCACTTGAGAATCACTCCATAAGTTCACTGAGTCAAATTCGATATTAAGCGCCCTTAACGCAACTGATACTAAGTTTGCCAACAACAATGCTGCACACAATTCAAGGCGGGCGATTGTCATGAATTTCATATGGATGATACTCTTGATTTGCTGCATAAAAGCATAGTACGAATTTACTTTTGTTTGTTAATAGATTTGACATAAATGCACGCACCGTACGCCTTTTCAGAGGCGTCAGCGAAGCCATGCAAATGTAGTTTTATAGAGTTTGGTAAAATTACATGTCGATGCAAACTGATTTTCTTGATACTTTCCAATTGTTTGCAATATTCCAGCCACATAATTTTATCATCTGCATTAAGTGTTGTATCCCAATTTAATCCATCCTTCCACAATCGTTGTATCAATAATTTTTCTATTATTATTACAGGAGACAAAAAACCAATTGGATCAAATAACTTGGATATGTCAGATAAAACTGTACGTTTAGTAACAATATCGTTCGGTCAATAATAAAATTTATCTTGAGAGGGTTGCCACAATAACCCCAAACACGCACGTTGGACATAAACGCAAGTGCTTGCTGTTTTGACTCTCCCAATTTAGATGGTGACTCTTTAAATGGTAAAGAAACGACGTATCGGCCATTTTCATCACGACGATGAGTTGACATAAAATGATTTTCACACATTTGTTCATCCTATAGCGGTTGGTACCGTATCGATTTCCCAAAATTTTGCAAGTGTCTTGCTAAACGTATCATCTGATTCTGGTGTTGCTACATGTAAACTATAATTTAATTCTTGATAAGTGCCATTTAGTATCCAACCAAAGACTGAATTCTGAAGACCTGGCATCAATTTTGTTGAATTTATTTTACCTGGTCTAAGACTGTCAAGAAAAAAACCCGCACCTAGCAGTAAATCGACATGTTGAATACGCGTAGGTATTGTCCAATGTGAAATGTTGATAACTGCGGATGGAATGGGACCAGTTAGGACCTTTGTAACCAGAAAATTCAATCTTTGTTAATAATTAGATATTTTTGATTTGATATCTGTTGTAATGCTACGATTGATGGTTGATTTTGACTCTTAAATTCCTGTGATTGGAACATTTACTGATTCTTAGTCGATTCCTAATTTATTAGCAAATTCGGCAGTAACAAAATGAGATTGGCTTGCTGAATCCAATATAGCTCGGCAGATATGGAATTCGCCAAATTTATCCTTTATCAAAACTAAAGCAGTTGATAGCAATACACTCTGTTTAAAATTAGCCTTTGACGTACTACACGTTATTATTTGTTTCGAAGGTTGTGACTGTTAATCCTTTAAATTAACTTGATGGGATATCTCTTCTGTGACATCTTGACTATTGGGACCATGCGATATGCTTCGATACTTTGACCTATCAACCAAATCGTTATGCAACAGTGTGTTATGTTTAAGTTCACACTTTTTACAACAACTATCCTTTGCACAAGCAGTGATGGTAGGACCAAACGAGAAACAGTTAATACAAGCCTTCGAACGACGTATCAAATTATATCTATCATCTACGGACATACTGCCGAATTTCGGACAATAGAAAATGGAATGACCGTTTAATTTACAAACCTGACATACATATGTTCTTTGTTTGGTTGTTGCTGCAACAAATGATCTACTGCCATTTGATTTTGCTACAGGTTTATCAACATTTGATTTGAAATTTGTACCCTTAGACGCCCTTATTGATTCCAAGAGGTGACATTTTGAATTCAAGAATTCAAGCAGTCTGTCCCAACTTCTCAGTTGGTTCAATTCCCATTCTTTGTCCCATTCTCTCCTGGTGGGTACATCTAGTTTATCTTTAATAATTTTAATAACAAGCGGCTCAGAAAGTCCAGTGACATTTAACCCATGGGCTGCCAATGATGTAACACTGGCTTTACACAAATTCAATAATTTTCTTAATTCGACTGGACACTCTTTAGCACAATTCGGGATTTCCAACAGTTGATCAATATACGATTCAATTATTAACAATTGATTATTAAACCGGTTATTTAAATATTCCCATGTGGAATGATAAGATTCAGCAGAATACGAAGTAAAATACCAACATTCTGACCATTATTTTGGTTCTGACTAACGCTTCGCAATTTCGACTTATTTGCATGATACCTTTTTTCAACACTTCTTGCTTCCGCCATCACCTGGTCAAACTCCTCATCCTTTACAACTCCACAAATTTCCTCAAGCAGTGATTTATAATTTGAATAAAAACTGTCTAAATGTATCAACTGGTCATTGATTAAATTAATGTCTGCACTACTAAACTCAACGCCATATGCAATTTCTTCAATTGCATCTAACCTTACTAATTCTAATTTAACCTGTTTTTTCAATTTTGAAAGTGTTTTGGCTTCCTTTGTTGTCATTTTTACAACTATGTAATTTGATTATAAATAACTTTACATAATTTAATTTAATTTAACCTTACACGAGTTAATAATTATCTTGAATAATTAATGATTCTTGATACTCAACAATCAAGCAATTTTTTGTTACAGAAATTTTGGTTGACTTAATTCTAATTTGCACTAACCTAGTCTATCCAAATGTGGCCTACTGTGATGATCAACTTCAGCAGATGACTGCATATAATTGGTACTGGATAAATCCTTCTGAACACAGGACCACATTGCTTTCTTTCCAATACCGATAATTTTTATCCGTTGAAATTTTTTGTATTGACAAATTGTTTAAGACACCGGTGATGATGATTTTTTGAATTGATAAATTATTTATCGTACCGATGTTGATACTTTTTTACAATTACAAATCCGGTCCCTCGATGGACCAAAATGTTATGCCATAGGCTTTCAAACCTGTATTTGAAATTTTTTCTTCACTGTGTTGTCGCGGTTCTCCGGATTTGATTTCAATAAAATGGACTGTATTTATTTTTAATTTTCACACTTCAAAAGTTACCAAAAAAGAAACCCAATATAGATGTCCTTTCTCTCCAAGATATTTTTTGTTAATGATGACACACACAAAAAAAAGAAATTAAAAAACAACTTCCGTTCTATAAAATAATTTCACTAAAAAACAACTGAACTCTAATTGTGTGCGCGCCATCTACAATTGAGTTTTCTCAACCTTTCTGTAAATTTCAGTTAAACGTAAATTCAAATGAATTTCGTTTATTATTTACCACTTCCTCTTCTAACACTTCCTGTATCCTCTATTTTGCTATATTCTTTTGAGTTCGATTCATTTTTATCAGTTCATTTTCTCGCTTTAGATACCTGATTTCTTCGCTTAACTTGGCAAATGATTGTCAATATTATTTTCACTGGATCCAACTGTGCTCAATGTAAAACTTCCGCTGGCATCACTTTTGGCATGCAATATTTGGCCCTCCCTAGAATCCATAGGGCCAGCCTCCGAAGAGGATGGATACTCCAGTCGGCGGTAAAAAATGTCTCTGTTTTGAGCATAATTTCCCGCCTACCCACCAGTTTTAGCTGATGAGCATTCCCCTATCTGCCACCCGATGCGGGTTTCAAGTTCCCCTCTTAATATGAAATTTCAAGTCTTGTGTACATGAGCAAAGTGTGGCCAACGAGGTCGATCTGAATTTCTATTTTCTCTTAAAATGCAATTCACCGTTGCAATTCAACGCGACGGTCGATCTTCCATCGGCAACATTTTTTGCTGATTATTTTAATCGATACTGCCCCGTCTCTAGGATTTTTTTTTATTACTCTGAAGGCCATCGTAATATTATTACGTTAAGTAAGTATTGGGCGACAATTCAAAGCAAAATAATAGCGCAAGCCGTAAATAGAATTTCCAAAGAACACAACAACAAATACGAGCACACATTTTTTTTTTGGGTTGGACAATTTTTGTGTCGTTTGTTGAATTTTTAATTTATAATTTTTTACCCGAACGTAAATCTTTAAAAATTAATAAATTTTCATTGAAAATTTCCAACACAAAGCGAAAAATAAATACAAAAAAAAAGAAAAAGTGGGTGGTGTTTGTTACTAAATTAAAATGAAATCAAAAAGGAACAAAAAACAAAATAATAAAAATGTCACAACAATAAAATTTTTTGTTTTTCTTTTTTTAATTTTCTCTTGTATTTATGTTGTGTCGTATTATAAAATTTCAACTCTCTGGTTTTTCTTTTGTGAAAATCACTTCAAACGTAAAGTTTTTTTTTTGCTTGAATGGTATGTGATGGATGATGAAAATTATAACAAAAACAATTTTTTTTTATTTATTTATTGTACCTACGTACATAAAATTTTGGATGGTAAGTAAAAGTTTATTGGAAAATTTTAGTAATACAGCAGAGTGGAGCGCATATAGAGACAATACAAGTTATTGTTGTTGTCTGTTCTTGTGTCATGAAAAAGGAAATTTGTTTTTCATTTGAAATGAAAACGAATTTTTTTTTTCCTGTTCAGTTTCGTTTGTTTGGATATTGTTAATTTATTTCACCGTTTCTATTATTCGGGGTTAACTGATAAGAGAATTTTTCTAGTTAGACGATTTTTCGAGGTTAAGGGAATTTTTGTTTTGTTTACAAGGTTAACAACCTTGAAGTTGTTAGGGAAAGCTTTCTTTTAGGTACAATTCTAGTGAAATTGATAGAATGTTTAAGATGGTTTTTAAAAGCTGTATGACAACAACTAAATAATTTATACACCCCAGTACATCAATGCTGTTCAATAAAATTGTTTACAAAACTGCAGCAACCGATTTAATTTATTCGTGAAATAAATTGAGATGTGAGGCCACCAAGCGGCTTTCATCTACGAAAGGAGAATTAAGTTGATTTTTCGGCATTTTTTATAGACATGGATTGCCATGAACAATTTTTTTTATTTTTTTTTTTTTATTTTTATTATTTTCCAAAAAAACATTCATTTTCTATTTTGGAAAACATCAAACAATTAATTATCCATAATATTTCCATAACAATCCAAAAAAAAAAAAAAAAATAAAAATAAAATTAAAAATTAAAATCAAATTATAATCTACTGATATCAATCAATCAAAGAACAATTAGAACAATTAGTGATCGAGGTGATAATATTTAACGAATTCCGTATACAATTTTTCCTTGACGTTATTCTTAAAGATTCCCAGTGACATACATTTCCAGTTAGGGTCAATCTTGTTAAACAGTTCTAAACCGCGATAAAAAAACCTATTTTGAGAACTTTTGTGCAAATATCTGGGTAAGCGATAATGAGTTGCAATTCTACTTTCACATTCGGTGATTTCATAATTTGTCATTAGCACAATATTTGATTTTATCATTTTATACGTAAGTTTGTAAACTGAGATAATGAATTCATAATCCACCATTCGAGATATTGGCAGCAATCTATTGGAATAAAGCGAAATGGTAGGCGTTCTCATATCTAAATTTAGGATTGCCTTTAACGCTTGATTCTGGTAGACTTGTAGCTCAGCAACCTTGGTTATGCCTGCGTATCCCCAAATCTGAATCAAATACAATAAGTTTGAATGTATAAATGAATAGTAATAATTTAGTGAAGTGGAACTTAATACAAATTTACTAGTTCGACGAAAGACAGCTATAAACGGTGCAACTTTTTGTTTAATGGAATTAATATGAGTGGCCCAGTTTAAGTTATAGCTCAGATGTAATCCTAAATAACAAATATTGTTTACTCTACTTATGAATTCTTCTGAGTTAAGATCAAGATTAGTGAAATCGAGAAATAGATAATGTTTGAACGAGAATATCAAAAATTTCGTTTTAGATTTATTAAGACTGAGTTTGTTGGCAACAAAATATTCATTCAGTGTTTTCAGGTCCGTGTCCATTTGAAGTTTCAGATCATGCTGATCAGCAGCACCATAAACAAGTGCAGCATCATCAGCAAATAGCTGAAGTTTACCCAATAATTTAAGTGAGAAAATATCATTTATATATATTGTAAATAGTAACGGGCCTAATATTGAACCTTGAGGTACACCACACTTTAAGGGAAGCATCACGGACTTATTGATTCCGATTTGAACATAGTGTCGGCGATTTAGTAGGTAGTCTCCGAGCAGCGCGAGAGCATTATCTATAACTCCAAGCGTTTTTAACTTTAGAAGTAGAATTGAATGATCAATGCAATCAAAGGCTTTAGCCAGATCAATAAAGATGCCTGATGTGACATTTTTCGATTCCAAATTATTATAGATGTTGTCCATAAGATTTAAGAAAGCAGACAATGTACTACTATTTTTCTGAAAACCAAACTGATTTGCATTAATCAATTGATTTACATTGAGGTAGTCTTGCAGCTGATTATGAATCGATCTTTCGAAGATTTTTGAAAAATGAGGAAGGACAGAAACTGGACGAAAATTGTTTATATCTAGCTTTGATCCACCTTTAAATATTGGGGTTATACGAGCAAGTTTTAGTTCATCAGGTAACTTATTGCTCATGAAAGCCTCATTTATGCCACCGCACAATACTGGAATTAACTTTTCTTTGAAATTCTTAACAAATTTCGATGAAATGGCATCCCAGCCAAATGAGCTAGAAGTATCTAAGCTAGAGAGAATTAATATATTTGTCTATAAAAAATGCCGAAAAATCAACTTATTACAGACAGACAAATTAAATTCTTAACAAATATACGTGTGAGCATAATACACACACAAATGAGATTTCTCCATGGGTTTTTATATTTGATGTAGTTGAATAATAATTCGCTATGTCAGTACGTTCTGGCCAGATACTTAATGTATGTGGTTAGAGTGGAAATTTTTGTAGTTTGGTCGTAGCTGCCTGATGAGTAGACCATACTTTTCAGTACGAAACCAAACTACCAACAGAACTCATGGTCATGGAGGGTTCTCATTTTTGCGGAGTTGTACATTGGTATAACTCTGGGCCTTCAGCCAAAATTACGGGGAGGGGGGAAGATATTTCTACTTTTTTTCAGTAGATATATTCAGTGCTGTCGAAGTGAGTACGGACGGAGTATTTGTACTACTTTCGCCTATTGTTTACTCCTCTACTTCACTATTTCATTCTGTACTCCGCTTTTCTAATAACTGCTATACTATAAATCTTTGCACAATATTTTAAATTATCGGATTTTTCTGGCAATAATTATAATAGACTAGGACCTCTGCATATATAAAAATAATACTATAAGATAATTTCTGCAGTCGTGTAACCTTTCCGGACCAGAAAGTTGTATGGAAGTCTGGATTTATGCAGTGTGATATAGGAAATTTCATTCGTATAATACACCTTGACATCAATATTCTCAAATCATTTGTTTACGTTTGAATAAAATCCAGACTCTCATTCATCTTTTTTGTCTGACAAGATTAAAAGCTGACAGCAGAAATTATCTGTCAGTTTTATGAGCCTACCTGTTCTGGTTTTTAGATAATATTTATTCAAATTCCTAAATGTATTAGCAGTAATGCAAAAAATTCGGAGGGACCAGAAAAATAATAATTCAAACTCCAGCCCAAATGACTGGGCCAAAAAATTTTTTAGGACCTGATTTAACATGTTTAAGGTTAGAAACTCTTGATATAGAATCGGCTTAACACCTCCGAAATAAAATTTCACTAAAATACATACATCCATAAAGGAGTGTATTCCATTCGGTGCAGGATACGAAGAAAATTGTCTGAATTGGCTGTGCATGGCAAACCAAAATTAGCAAATCTAATGAGTATGAATAGTATTCCAAAATATTTCTGCCCTGATGAAAAAAACTTTTTTCAGGCCATGAAATAATACGTTTTGTAATAGGATTATAGAGTTCACAAAATAATGCAGATAATAAATTTCACTAAAATCCATCAACACATGTGCTTGTTCCATCCATTTGATGCTGGAGACTGAGTAGAGACAAATAAATTTGGCATATGGTATATCATTTTTGATTAATAATTTCAAAAAATATTCTGAATTTGAGCCATTGCTTAATTAAGAAATCCGACCACAGATGAAATGGCCGAAGAAATTTTCCAGAGCCGGATTTAATAAATTTTATATTAGGAACTGCCTAAAAATAAACTTAACATCTCAAATTTCAGATATAAATTCTATTAAAATCCAATCACAAACGTTTCATCCAGTTCCATTTGAAGCTGGAGACATATACATACACTGACTGGATTGGTTGTCTAAGTAAAAATACGAAAATTGTTTAAACAATGTTTCTAATAAATGGCTTCAACCAAAATATCATTAGAGGTGTTCCACAATATTTCTTGAATTTGTCGCTTATTTTATTTATCATATCCGAGCCCAAATGAGGTACACCCAAGAAATTTTCAGAGCGTGAATAATTCGGTTTTAAATTAGGAACCACGGGAAGAGCTAGGAATCGGCTTAATAACTCAGACATAAAATTTCACCAAAATCCATTGACAAACGTGCTCCTTTTGGTGCTTTGGGAACCTGGAAAAGTTGTAAAGGCCTGGAGTGTTTATGAAAGGTAAATCAATTTTTTCTTTGGCAAATCTAATTTCCTCAATTTTTTTTTCCTATAAACAAAGTGTGTTTGTCTAATAACCATTATAGTGTCTTGCAATATTTGTTGAATTCTGGCCATGTTTTATTTAAGACTATTTAAGACTGACTCCATCCCTGTCACAAATGAAATTGCTGTGATTATGCAAAAATTGCATTGAAATTTTTTATCTGACTTAACTAATATCAAGTTACCGGGTTTAAAGCTTTTCTAGAAGAGATCTCACCACGTGCGCGTTTTTTTTAAACCAGTCGTCCTCACCAAACCAATTTTATATAGCAACTTTTTCGAATATATTTCGAGACTTAATAACTATCCTGGGGGCCTATTCTCGAATTCCACATCCATTTTCCACATGTGGACATCTGTCAAAACTCATAAAAATTGAATTTTTTCGGTACTAAGGGAATATTTCCGAATGGGTATAAGCATGTGGAAAAACTCCCCATATAGGAAACTGTCAATGCTGCATGTGTTTTATACACGAATTACAAATTTCGAACGTTTTTTTGTGAACTTTGACAGATGTCCACATGTGGAAAATGGATGTGAAATTCGAGAATAGGCCCCCAGGGGCGCTATTCTCGAATTCCACATCCATTTTCCACATGTGGACATCTGTCAAAATCTATGTAATTATATTGATGTTTTCGTATATGGGGAATTTTTTTCACCTGCTTATACCCATTCGGAAATATTCCCATAGTTCCGAAAAAATTCCATAGCGATTTGAATCTAAATTTCCGAAAGCTTTTATAAATTTCGACAGATGTCCGCATGTGGAAAATGTTTGTGGAATTCGAGAATAGGGCCTCTGTTTTTTTTTATAAGACAATTTAGTCGCCCTAGGTACCTACTATGGTATCGTCTGGCTATGATAATGCTTTAAATTGCACCATAATATGTTCCAATTCTCAAAAATAAAATGACGAACATACTTGACATGTCTGAATTCGCATTTCTGCTAAAATTTCGCTTTTGAAATGAAAAGGCTTCGAAGCTTAAGTTGCTTTAAGATAAGTTTTCCGTTTACCACATAAAAGTTAGGTAAAAATATCTAAAAATTAAGAAGTTCGCTTACGGTTTCGCTGATCGGTACTCTTCTATACGAGAAAAACTAAAAAATCTCAAAACGATAATCTAAAAATATCTATGATTTCGTGGAGAGTTGTGACCATGTTAAAAATCTATTTAGCCCGATCAACATACAGAACTTTATTAGTAAAATAGATAAATTGCCCTATAAGCCAATAAATAAATCAGTTTTCTTTTAATATTCAAATTTGGCTCAAAAAGTAATATCAATTTTAGTGTTATTTGCTGGATCATGATCTGGAAAATGACACATGCGAAAACGAAAATGAAAATTTCACCGCTGAATTTCACTTTGTGGTAAGCAGTTTAGCTAGCGAAATGGGAGTTTTCGTATTTAAATACAGATGCCTCTATTTTATCTCTACAAATTTTTCACTTTATTTTTATTTTCCTGGGGCCCTATTCTCGAATTTCACATCCATTTTCCACATGCGGACATCTGTGAAAATTTATCAAAACGTTCGGAACGTATATAAAACACATTGGTCATGGACATTTTCCTACATGGGGAATTTTGTCCACGTGCTTATACCCATTCGGAAATATTCCCTTAGTACCGCAAAAATTCAACTTTTATGAATTTTGACAGATGTCCACATGTGGAAAATGGATGTGGAATTCGAGATTAGGGCCCCTGTAGCCTTATTCTATAAAAAATAAGATAATGTTTACACGTTTTCACGTTTACACATTATCTTGTTTTTTACAGAATAAGGGTGCTGGACGATAAATGTGAAGATAAATTTTGACAATTTCATTTAGTTTCTGCGTTTTGAGGATAAACAACTATCGAAGTGAATTTTATTGTATTGTCAGAGGCAACATGAAGTTATACGCAATAAAATATTAACAAAACTCGCCATACTAAATTTATACATCAGGGGGTAGATTCTGATGAAATGACAATTTTTCGTGACATTTTGTTATTAGTACAAAATATTGTCACGGAAAATTTGCGATTCTGATGAAATGAGTTATGACATTAACAGCAGTTTACAGCAGTTGCATTTCTAGTTTACCGCAGTTATATTTTAAGGTTTATTTTGTATATACATATATGTACATGTACAAAATTGTCATTAATTTGGTTTTCCGTGACAAAAGTCAGCTGCATTTTTAAATAAAATATGTGTGAGTATATTTTGTTAATTTTTAATAATTCTTGTTATAAATTTTAATTGTTTATATTATAATTAAAATAAAACAATATTTTATCTATTTTTATATATGTATATATAAAAATAGATAAAATATTGTTTTATTATGTATATATAAAAATAGATAAAATATTGTTTTATTTTAATTATAATATAAACAATTAAAATTTATAACAAGAATTATTAAAAATTAACAAAATATACTCACACATATTTTATTTAAAAATGCAGCTGACTTTTGTCACGGAAAACCAAATCAATGACAATTTTGTTTAATTTGTCATTTTTTTTCTTGTGACATTTTGAAAAAGTCACTTCATCAGAATCGCATTTTAGAACTCACAACTATATTGTCATTTAAAATTTTAGTACAAAGTCACAAAAAATTGTCATTTGTCATTTGTCACTTGATCAGAATCTAGGCCCAGATTTATCTTCCAATTTTGGAGACCAGTGAAAATTTCATTTCACTTGAACAGCGTACTAGGCTTAAGGTGTAACTATTTTACTTCGTACGTACTACCTTCTGACTAGAAATACTCCCCTAAAGATTTGAAACGTACTCCATATAAAGTTTTTGGAGCGACAGCACTGGATATATTATGAGCGATTGGCCTCTATATTTTTCTGATTTACCAAATCGAAAATATTGGGATTGCCATGAACAATTAATATATTTGTCTATAAAAAATGCCGAAAAATCAACTTATTACAGACAGATAAATTAAATTCTTAACGAAAGGAAAATTTTGAGAAATTGCTTAAGCACATTTTTTACTCATTTTACTTCGGGTCCAAACCCACTTTCCCCGACATTTTAAAAGTCCCTGAGTCTAAACAAGTAAAAAAAAATGTCCGTCCGTCTGTCTGGACGCCTGGATGTCTGGATGTCTGTACCCATGTTATCTCGAGAACGGCTTTTGAAAGCAAATTTTGATGACCGACGAGGCGGGTAAATGCGTGAAAAAGGTCTTGACCGTTACTGGTTTCAACCAAACGGAGTACCATGCCACACTGCAAATCAAACAATTCAGTTTCTGCAATGAAAATTACCTGGACGCCTGATGTCAAAAAGAGGTGACATTGACTGGCCACCCAGATCTACAGATTTGAACCCTCTGGACTTCTTTTTGTGTGGTTATTTGAAAAGCAAACTTAACTTATCGTTTAGTAATTGAAATAGTATGTTTAGACTGGCTTAAAAAAACCTCAACAGCTGCATGATTCATAGAAGCCTAAATAGACAACATTTAAGAAGCCATATTGACATATTTCTCACAACCTCATCTGAAAATAATTGTTGGGTCACATTTCCTTCTATTCGTTGGAAACGTCAGAATTCGTCATAATCGGTTAAAAGCTAAGTTATATTCTTATTGATCATATTACGGAACTTTACCCAAAAATCATTTTAGAATCCCATTTCCAACGCACTAGTCAATTTGCATCATAATCGGTTAAGGAATAGCCAAGCTCCATCCTAATTGGCCATTCATATAATTTGTTAATCAAATTGAAATGTAAAAGGATCAATTTGAATTGTAAAACCTGTATTATGATATAACGGTATGCTGGGTCAATGGTGTGATGGTATGAGGGTATGATGGTAAGACAGTGTAATGGTATGACGATTGGATGGTATGATGATATCATGGCTTGACAGTATAATGGTATGATTATTAGATGCTATGATGGTACGATGGTAAGACAGTATGATGGTATGGTTATAGGGATTATATGATTGTATGATGGTACGATGGTATGATTTTATGACGATTTGATCCTATGATGGTGTGGTAGATATTAGGTAAGATATACTTCATGGTGTGATAGTGGGATGATTCGGCGTCAATATGGTACACTGATTCGATTTTATGATGGCTTAATGTTATAGTATGGCGGTATGATATGTATTCCGGTATGATGGTTAGTAGGGTTTGAGTTGAAATTGAGCTGGATTCGAAATAGAAGTTCGGTTAGGGATTAATTTGATTTCGAGTTTAGGATTTAGCGGGAGGTTAGATTGAGTTAAGTTCATACACGCATGTAGCTTTCGAATCGAGTTAATTTTGGTATTGGGTTGGAAAATAAGTATAGAGTTGAGCAGAGAATGAGAATTTAGTTAGCTTGCATTGGGGTGTTAGTTGTTCAGTTGGGGAATTATTTAAGGGTTGATTTGAAAGTTGATGAAATTTTGATTTGGTACATCTGTTTGTTGCCTATATTCTAATCTACTATATAGTCGCCGTAGACGAGAAATAAAAGTTTTAGCATGAAAAAATAAGAATTTCTGTACCAAGTTTTGGTATGACAGAAAGATTAGCGAGTCCGCGATAGTTGCTGACTTCACTCCTTTTGTCAGATTTAAAAGTCGGCCGAATGAAAGATAATTTCCAGAGATCAGAAAAAATGCCAGTAAAAGGGCAATTATTAAAGATGATAGTCAGTGGAGGGGTTAAACTTTCTGCACAAATCTTATTAAGGGTAGGTGGAAAGCCATCATGTCCTGCCTCCTTATTTTGAGATAAACCATCATAAACTTCTGCTACCGTAAAAAAATCAAATCAGAGCGATTGTGGTTAATGGGTTGTTACGTGTTACCGCGAATACTTCATAGACATAATAAAAAAAAAACAAATTTAATACATCAGCGGGCTGAGTGGCGAAGAATTTTGAAAAGTTATTGGGGTAGAAAATTCCACAACCTCCATTTCCTTTATTTAGATTGGAAGTCAATTCATCTCCGATTTGCAAAATGTAGTTATTGTAAAGGAACCAGTTTAAAGTTTTAAACACCCTACGAGCAATGTTGAAACTAAATAAAGAATAAAACACTGTATGTCAACTCTTCCATGTCGTGGAATCAAATTTCCCATATCTTTTACACAAAAAACAAAAAAACTGATTTTAGGAAAAAATTGAATTATTATAATTAATATATCTCAATTAATAGCCGCATTTCTTGACATTTGATTTGAACCAGGTCAGATCGTGCCTCATGAAACGACACCAAAATGCGTAAAATAAACAAACACCAAATTTCAATTTTGTGTTTCGTTTCGTTTTGAATCTGCCTCTTCATACTCGTACTGTATTCATCGTATTGTTACGGTGCCACCTAGGATGCAATAGAATAAGTTAAATTAATAGCTCAATGTTTACTGTACTAAAATGGAATTTTCCATGATAAAACGGTTCTAAATGTTTCTAGACTATTCTTACTGGAAAATTCATGAAATTTCTAAAAGCTTGCTTTGTGTATATAAAAAGGCAAACGAAGTCGAATTGGATTCATTAGTTTTTGGTAAGCGAAAGTATAAGGATTAAAAAGTGAACTGGAAAGTGATTTAAAAACTGTTGAAGTGCGATTCAAAAATTATAAGTGTAGAGTAAAATTGTGCGAATATTAAAATAAAGTGATTTTGTGAACTTACTTATAATAAATTTTGTTGAATTAATTTTTGGTGTTAAATAAATAAATTCGTTGGTAATAAACTGAATTTTTTTGTTTTATTCACAATCCAGGATTCGAACCTTGATTCACAAGGCAAAAACGTAACAATAATCGACTCACTGTATTGTGAATAAAGCAAACCATTTCAACCACCAATTAATATTGTACAACACAATTTACTAACAATAATTCACAAAATCACTTTTTTATCATATTCGCACAATTTTACTGTTCACTTTTACTTTTTATTTCGCATTAAAACACTTTTTAAATCACTTTTTAATTCATTTTAATCTTCACACTATCGCTTACCAAATACTAACTCGACTTCGTTCGCATTTTTATATACACAAACCAAACTTCTAGAAATTTCATGACTTTTCCAGTAAGAATAGTCTAGAAACATTTAGAACAGTTTTATCATGGAAAATTAAATTTTAGTACAGTAAAACATTGAGCTATTAATTTAACTTTTTCTATTACAATCTAGGTGTCACATTATTTTCTTTATTAAGGTGCCACCTATGGTGTAATAGAATAAGTTAAATTAATAGCTCAATGTTTACTGTACTAAAATGAAATTTTCCATGATAAAACTGTTCTACATGCTTCTAGACTATTCTTACTGGAAAAGTCATAAAATTTCTAGAAATTTGGTGTATAATTAGTATTTGGTAAGTGATTTAAAAAGTGTTTTAGTGCGAAGTAAAAATTATAAGTGATCATTAAAATTGTGGGAATATTAAAATAAAGTCGTTTTGTGAAACATTGTATTGTAATAATTCTTGTGTTAAATAAATAAATTCGTTGCTGATAAATTGAATTGATCGTGTTTTATTCACAATCCAGTGATACGAACCTTCATTGACAAGGCAAAAACGTAACAATATTGTTACGGTGACTTCTTGCAGGGAGCAGGCAGTGGTCAAGCAAGAGATTCAAATGACGTCGGAGTCGTTAAACTTGAAAGAGTTAGTTTAAAGAGGCGATGGCAACTTAACAATTAAAGGCGACCCTGGATATGGGAGCAAATCGCACGATTGTCCGTACGGGAGTAAATCGCTCGAAGATCTGATCGGTGGGGGTGTGCAACCAGCTAGCGGGTTTAAGTTACAAAAGGCAATAGGAGAGAGTGTAATAATAAAAGGGAAAAAGATCGTGAATGGTAGGATCGGGAGAACTCTTTTCCAACAAGAAATGCTGATTGCACATATTGTGGAGTTCTAGGTCACCCAGGTTGTGGGTTGTTGAAGCTAATGAAGAGAAGGGTGAAGCCAAGGAAATTATAATCGGGAAATCCTTAATCTAAATCTCTCGCATAAGACAAAACTATCAAGAAAAGGACAATCATCGGCACATGTGACGAGGTATCGACAATAGTAAAATGTGAAGAGAAAAGAGGCAGAAAGAAATGGTAGAACAACTCATACAGAAATGGACCGAAGATTTTACCGTGGCACAGTTAAATTATGCACATCATCTACTCAAACGGTACAGGTTCATATTCTGCAGTACATCGGATAGTAACAGATATGCAAGCGGTAGGTCTAATCAAACCATCTAACAGTCCAAGGAGCTTACTAGTAGTGTTGATCGAAAAGAAGGGCGGTAACACGAGATTCTGCGTTGATTACCGAAAACTCAATGCTGTGACTAAAAAAGATAGCTAAACACTATGAAGGATCGACGACACATTAGACACATTATCGGTTGGTCGAATATTTTCGACATTAGATCTACAAAGCGGTTATTGGCAGTTGGAAGTCCATGAGGACGATCGCGAGAAAACAGCGTTCAGAGTGGGTAACGAGCTTTGTCAATTTAATGTTATGCCATTCGAATTATGTAATGCCTCTGCAAATTTTGAACGATTAATGGAGCGCGTGCTAATGGTCTACATTGGAAGAAGTGCCTAATATATTTGGATGACATCATCGTCCTGGGTAAGGATTTCGACGAGCATCTAAGAAACTTAGCTGAGGTTTTGGATCGGATACAGGCTGCCAGATTAAAATTAAGCCCAAAGAAGTGTAAGCTCTTCAAAAAGGAAGTAAAATATTTGGGTCATCTGGCAACGACTAATGGGATTCACATCGACGAAGAAAATATCGCAGCGGTAAAGGATTGGCGAAATGAATTACGCAGATTTCTAGGATTGTGCACTTATTACAGATGAAAGGTGCCGCGATTCGCCAACGTCACAAAGAGTTTACACGAGTTTACCAGACAGAATAGGGTAGGAAAAATTCCATTTACTATTTAGGAAAGAGCAATAAGATGACACGGATTTGTCAGTTATCATGGAATGGAAGGAAAAAGAACACCGGCTCACTTGGAGCGAGATCGCGGACAAAACTCCAATTATCAAGGCTTTTTGAGATCAATGGGATAGCCTCCGAAAAGAGAAGGGTGTTTAAAACGAATTTGGGAAAGCACAGATGGCAAAATGAGGCAAATATTACTGGTGTTACCGAAGAGCCCGATGGTGGAACCGATGGGGGCCACCTAGGAATTAATAAAAGATTAGCCAAGATACGTCAACCATTATTCTGGGTAGAATGTATAAGCAGTCGGTGATAGAATGGTGCCAAAAATGTGACCGATGTGCGGCATTGAAGGGAGCCGCACCCAATTCCCAATCAGGAGACGACAACAATAGCTGATGCCGTGATCAACAACTGGATTAACAGATTTGGAGTACCAATGGTAATATATACGGATCAAGGAAGGAATTTTAAATCGATGTATGCTCGGTATAAATAAAACGAGAACTTCATTATTTTTTTTGTGTGAATTTTGCCCAAGTGATAACAGGCGGCACCAACATGTCACTACAAAACCCACCGAATATGTCAAACACGGATACACCAAGCAGCGAAAACGGTAACGAGGACACAATAAATACAGCAGCTGATTTAGAAGCGCGCATCCAGAACAATTCACATCATCGTCAAGCAGTGCACCACAACAACCCGTCGGATCAATCGCAGCACTGTCCGTAAAATTGGTACCCCTGGCGAACCAAGATCCAAGAATATGGTTCCATGCGATCGAGTCGCAGTTTGCGCTGGATAAAATTACCTCAGAAACGATAAAGTACCACCATGTTCTTGGCGCGCTCAATGACCGGGTGATAAACGACGTTAGCGACATCATTGTCGGACCACTATCTGGCACTCCTTTTTCGGACATCCATCACAGACCGATCATGCAAGTCCAAACAGACTCAGATCCACCAACTACTTCACGGGATTGAGTTGGCCGATATGAAACCATCGTAATTACTGAGAAAATTACAAGCCATCGGTGGGTCTGAGGTCAACGACGACTTGGTAAAACCCATATGGATGAAGCGTCTTCCAGTCTGAGCTCAAGAGATTTTAGCGCCTACAACCGATGCATTAACGGCGGTAAAACCAGCTGAACCAACAGACAGAATTCTGGAAACAATGGCACCAACGCAGGTCATGGCGGTTACTCTATCACCAATGCCGAGCAACGATCTATGGTTGGCCAAACAGACAGTCGGGCCTGTTAGTTGACATCCGGGCGCAGGGGCGATTACTGGATCCACTAACTTTATTATTCGCGTTACGTACATGACAACGTACCCTCAGTCAGAGTGCTCAACTACAATACAGTCGACAATCGAATTCTTCCCATATTAGAGAAATACAAAGAAAAACCCAACGACAACCAGGCGTTCAAACCAGTGAAGTATAAGGTTACGCATCACACAGTGACTCGTGGACCTCCGGTATTCGCTAAGCCTAGACGACTAAGCTCAGAAAAACTAGCGATAGCTAAAAAAGAATTCGATTACATGATTGAACAAGGAATCTGCAGATGGTCTTATAGCACATGGGCAAGCCCGCTTCATCTCGTCCCAAAAAAGAATGGTGAATGGTGACCTTGCGTTGATTACCGAGCTCTGAATAACGTCACAGTGCCAGATCGGTACCCAATCCCGTACTTTCAAGATTTTACGCATGAATTGGAAGGTCCCACAGTGTTTTCCACCATTGATTTAGTTAGAGCGTACCATCAGATACCAACAGAGGAAACAGACATTGCCATAACTGCGATTTCTACACCATTTGGATTATACGAACTTACGCGTATGATATTCGATCTGAGGAACGCTGGTAATACTTTTCAGCGATTTATGCATTCCATCCTGCACAATCTAAATTTCTGTTTCGCTTATTTGGATGACATTCTGGTAGCATCGAAAAGCATCGACGAACATCTCAAACATTTGGAGATTGTCTTCACTAAAATAAGCGACGCGGGTCTGGTAATCAACACAGGAAAACGCCAGTTCTTCAAAACGTCATCGAGTGGTCCAAAGAGGTGGAAGAAGCGTTCGAACGATCAAAATCGCAGCTAAGCGAAGCCACACTCTTGGTATATCCATCGCCATCAGCCGCGTCCGATACGGCAATTGGAGCCGTGATTCAGCAGATGAGCGAAAAGGATAAAGGCGTATGGCAACCATTACAATTTTGTCGACAACATTATCTACCACACAGCAGAGGTTCAACGCATATCATCGAGAGCTGTTAGCTGCGTACTCGGCGGTAAACAAAGTTCGGCATATGATTGAGGGGCGTCCATTTACGTTATACACGGATCACAAACCATTGGTTTACGCATTTTGCCAAAATCCAGCAAAGGCGTCACCACGGCAGTTCCGCTACCTAGAATTTATTGGTCAATTTACAACCGATATACAGCACATTTCGAGATGCGATAATATGGTGGCCGATACCCTGTTACGATTGGACATCATCGTGTTACCAGAATCTATCAATTACGATGCAATGGCAGACGCACAGCAAGCAGATGAGGAACTGAAAGAATTACGAAAATCACCAAGTGAGCTCAATTGGGGGGAAATACCCGTAGCATTCAATTCCACGAAAATGTTGTTATGCGATGTTTCCGCAGGCAAACCACGGCCTTATATTCCCGCAGATTTTTGGAAAGCAATGTTTGAGGCTACACATAATTTATCGCATCCAGGAGTACAAGCGTCAGTGCAAGCCATGACGGATAAGTTCGTTTGGATCGGGATAAAGAAAGACGTAAAACAAATGGCTCACTGCTGTTTGGCATGCCAGCATTCTAAGGTGGCAAAGCGCACCCAGAGCCACTTAGGAAATTACACACCGGTGTCAACGCGATTTGCGGAAACTCACTAGGTGGACGGAGGCAATTCCAATTGTAGACATCAGAGCCGAAACCGTGGCGATAGCAGTGTTCAACAATTGGATTGCTCACTTTGGAGTACCTCAGTCGATTGTGACGGACCAAGGATCCCAATTTCTCCAAATTAGTGGGTTTCGAACATAGGCGAACTACAGCATACAATCCAAAGTGTAACGGATTCGTGGAGAGATGGCACAGGACGTTGAAGGCGGCCATTATGTGTCATGGCAGAAACGATTGGACACGAGTTTTACCTGCTGTTTTGTTGGGACTTCGCACGACATACCGCAAGGACTTAAAAAATAACTTGGCCGAATTGTTTTTTGGCGAACAACTGCGCATCCGTAGCCAATTGCTGGTAGAAACGAAAAATCATACAGAGCAATCGGAATTCGTCAAAGAACTAAGGGAACATTTTAGCAAAATTCGTCCGACTCCGCCCTCACGACACTGTAGTAAAAAGGTATTTGTCTCACAGGAACTCAACAAATGTACACAGGTTTTTGTGCGAACCGATCTATGCAAGAAGTCACTGCAGACATCATATGAAGGGCCGTTTCCAGAGAAAGCATTTATATTAAACATAAAAGAGAAAGTCAACAACATTTCAATCGACAGGTTGAAACCGTGTTTCACAGAGGACACTTCGGTAGACGAAACACAAGCTGTCAACAAGATAAAATCCGATGCTACATTACCGTCGGAGAAATCGCCCGAAAATTCGCGTGCCTCAACCGACAGTGAAGGGTAAGTCAGCTGGTCCACATAGCCGGCAGAAACACTGTTTAATAGCCACCGAGACAACCAGCATCAACCCAAAACCAGTCACAACGAGAACCGGAAGAACTACAAAACTGCCGGCACGTTTCGTGATATCGATATCATCAGTACATATATTGTATATTATAATTACCATATTTCAATAATATTAACAAACGTCAATATGCCATTGCCAGAGGCAATAAATGTGTCAAACATCGTTGACGTTTCAAATTAATGAAGTTCGACGTAACATTTAGCTCCCGTATTTATTACTTTCGTTTTTTCCCCGATCGGAGTGCCATCTAACTTTCGACACCGACATCAGTAACAACAAGTTGGTAGTTTGGTGAATTTGGGTTAGGAAATACATATTTCGTCGCGATAGCAGCGCGAAACAATATTGCGGGTATAAAATGAGAATGTTCAGTCGCTTGCACGCATTATCCACGACACATTTACACAGCATGCATTGCGCTTTGTTAGCAAGAAAAATAACTAAACAGTAGACGGATTAATATTCAGAATTGTGATTATTAACGAGCTTTGTTTTTTAAATTAAATAAACATAATAAACTTATTGAGTTATTAGAATTAAAATAGGTATAGCGTTATTTAATAGTAGGGCCCTACGCTCCAATCCTTAATCCCATAGAGAATATTTGGTCAAAAATCAAGTTTGTTTCAATTGATTATTCTGAAATACAATTGATGCTTTCTGAATTACAGTTGACTAATCTGAATGACAGTTCATGCTTTCTGAATTACAGTTGGAAAATATGTAAAAGCGAGTTTAGCTAAATCGGGTTTATTAAACCGCAACCTTTCTAGGAGATGCCACCGCATTGGTGATTTGAATAAATTCCACAGTAGTAACGAATTCTGAATGCCGATTTTGAAATCTCGAATCTCCAAATAAAGAATTCAAAACCCATGTAAATTATCTAGGATCTCGAATTAAATATGCGTTTATAACTTACAATCGCATTGTTCTCTGCTTAGCTTGTTCCTGTCACAACTTAGTCGGGAGGTGAATTTTATTGCGCGAATTGAAACCTCCGCCTAAAAAAACTCATAGTATTTTGCTCTATAAAAATGTCGTTAGCCTTACGCGGTTGACTGATCAATAAATCAAACCGAATATAAAAACACTTACAATTATTCGACCAGGTGAGAACCATCGCACCACTATACCGTATATTATATTCCAAACAATAACAAAACAACATACGTATACATAGGTGGCGTACACACAACAAAACACTATCCTCTCAAATTATTTCTAATTACAGTTGACTTGAAAAGAAGTCAATTCTTTATGTTATTTTCAGTTAACGTTAAAATCAAATCACTATAGGCAATAAAATAAAAGGGTTGATATCCTACAATAATGTACACAACTATCATTATTGTTAATAATAATCATCATCAGCGCCTAGTAAGCAAGAGGGTGGTTTAGTTTTTTGTATTTTAGATTCTAATCGAAAATAACATAACACAACGTATAAAGCTAAACAATAAAAAATAAAAAAAAATTCAATAAAAAATAATAATTTTCATCCTTGTGACACGTGACATCACAAAGGAAATTTATGATTATTTTTTATAGACGCATAAAAAAAAAACGGAAAATCATCAATGTTGATTATGACAACGATGATGGTCATTTCCAGTAAATTAAACAAACAACAATATCCAAAATAATAAAATAATTTCGCATCCTGAATTTAATAAACATAATGGCGTACGCAAAAAGGGTGTGAAAATTGTTTAATCCTGTATAAATGGCAAAAGGATTTTCATTTGTTGTCCGAGAAGTGTTAATCCTCGTCTTTGGGAATTTCGACACTTGTTCAGCATACAATTCTAATTAGAACACGATTGTGCTAAAAAATTTATGATTATGCGTGCGTTGTATAATGATTTTGTACAAAGATAACGATATTACCATGTACACATGATGATAATGATAAATCAAAACACAATTAACGGTGTAAAAAATGATTACGCGTTGACGTTTGTGGAATAAACACAAAAAAAAAAAATTTAAAATCCCACCAAATGTTCCGGAAATTAAATATAATTTACATCGATAATTTCATCGAAAATGTATTTTGTTGTTGTACGCGCGATATACATGACACACACAAACCTATATATACGCGAATAACAATAGGAAGGAGCGCGCTCAATATTGAATACAAAAATAAACATTTTCTTCCGTTTTCAATATTATTTTGTTGTTGTATTTCCATTTGTGAAATTCTTCGAAATTTTTAAAAAGGGTGTAAATTTTTTTTTATTTTTTGTATTTCATCACGAGGCGAGAATATCGAAAGATTCAGGTTGTACAAAAAGGCATTTGTTTGAAAATAGGCCATTTTTCATCCTTGATGTAAAATTTTTACTAGTTGTCAGTGCCGCACTTTGGATTATTCGGCACCCAAGAATGCTTATTTAGGACATTTAAAACACAAAAATCCCTTTTGCACCCTTCTCCTTTCGGCATTTCAAACGCCGCAGCAACCCATTTTGCCGTTTGGTCAATTGTCATTGTTCTGAAGGTGACCTCAGGTAAATCTTTTGACATAGAGAACTATGTCCTTGGTTCCAATTAGCTAATTAGCGTAAATAAGCGTAACAAACCAGAAGGAAAGTCTCGATCGGCCAGGCGGATCGGAAAAAAGGCACCTCAAACTCCATGATATTCCCCGCTAATTCGAAGTTTAAGGTGTCGATTGGAAGAGCTTGATACGATCTAAAAATAAATGACCCGGAGTAATCTATAAAATATACGTTCTGTTGCATCTCAACGTAAAGGACGAAGCAAATAAGCCTAAAGAGTCATCCTAAAGCGTCTTGAGAAGTAGATTAACGAAATCGAGGTATTCAATTTCAACGCCTCCTCTAAATCATCATGGTTATTTGACTCCATTTCCATTACAGGAAAACAAATTCTTTTCAGCAGAAACCGGTTTCGTCAGGTAGTCTGCTAACATGTGATCAGTTTTTATGTATTCAAACTGGATGCTTCCTTCACTCACTTTTTCTCTGATAACATGATGACGCACATCTATGTCTTTAGCCCTTTGTTGATACGACAATTGTTTGCTGAGTTGAACAGCTCCTTTATTGTCACACTTGATGACTAGAGTTTTGTGATTTTGTTAAGTCTTCAACTTCATTCGACAAGATTTTAACCATAGAGCCTCCTTAGAAGCACTAGACATGGCCATATTCTCTGCGTCTCTGTGGTAGATAGAGCAAGGGCTGTCATGAGTGATGAATGAATTAAATCTTACGCCTTACCTGACATTCGTTCGCAATATTTTCAGAACGCTCATCTTCGAGTAAAAAATTACATCACCGCTAACGACGGTTTTCATTGTTGCTGGCTCAAACAGCCGATACTAAAAAGGTCTAAAAAGACCAAAGTATTGAATCCTGTCAAAAATGCTCAAAAATTTGGTAGGTCCAAAACTATTTTTCTCGACGTTTTGAAAGTGCCTGAGTCTAAAAAAAAAAAAAAAAATGTCCTTCCGTCTGTCTGGATGTCTTAATGTCTGTACCCATGGTATCACGAGAACGGCTCGTTCGATTTAGAATTTTTTTTGTCTATGTGTTTCTATCGTTAAGGCCGAGATTTGAAAAGCTTTTGGAACCTGTACGTCAAGAAGATCGGTACCTGCCATATACGAATTGTCCCAAAATACCCGGTTATAGAAATATTTACCAGTTGGGTATTGAGTTTGGGTGTTGAGTTGAAGGCTAAGTTAGGGGTCAATTTCCGGGTTAAGTTGGAGTTTAGTTGGGGTTGGGTTAATATATGAGCAGTTGACCAATTTTTTTTATACATAGCTGGTTTGAGGATTGAGTTGAAAGAGAGTTTGCAGTTGGGTTGAGGGTTGAGTTGGGGGCCGTTTGCGGGTTCAATTGGGGTTGAGATGGTGGACCAGTGTTTAGTGAGCCGATGAGCAATCTATAAAATAAAGTGAGTGTTTGTATGTAAGTACAGCATATGTGTATGATATTTAAACAAATCCACACGACTTAACCGATTAGAACCAAACCTTACACAAATATTGTTTAAGACGTAAGAACGGTCACTGTTAATATCTCAAACCTCAAATTGAACCTTTTACATTTCAAATTAAACCTTTAGCAAATTAAATAAATGGACAATTAGGATGAAACTTATCTATTTCTATGAAATTCTGGAATATGGCCAGTTAGTATAGAAATTGTCCATTTTTTAACGGATTTTAATGGAATTTCACATGTGCGATGGTAATGGAATTTTAAAATGATTTTTAGATAAAGTTGCTGTTTTTTAACCGAGTTTAAAGAAATTCAAGATTGCGAATGAGGATTTCAAATAATATTTCTAATTCCGAAACTCTACACTACCGTTATTAGTTTCGATACTGAGATGCATGTCCGCTTATAGTGTGTAGCTTAACAAAGCCAAACTTAACACTCTGACAGCAAATACTTTAAAACATAACCCAAAATTTAAAGCGATGAATTTGCAAGTAAAGTTTCTAAGGGAACTTGAATATTGTTACGGAGATAATCTTGATCGGTTTGAATTGAAATAATATGTTTAGGCTGTCTTAAAGAAACCTCAATAGCGGCGTGTTTCAAATAGACAACATTACAAAAGCCATATTAGTTGATTTTTCGGCATTTTTTATAGTCAAATATATTAATTGTTCATGGCAATCCCAATATTTTCGATTTGGTAAATCAGAAAAATACAGAGGCCAATCGCTCATAATATATCTACTGAAAAAAAGTAGAAATATTTTCCCCCCTCCCCGTAATTTTGGCTGAAGGCCCAAAGAGTTATACCAATGCACGAGTTCTTTCTGTTGGTAGTTTGGTTTCGTACTGAAAAGTATGGTCTACTCATCAGTCAGCTACGACCAAACTACAAAAAATTCCACTCTAGCCACATACATTAAGTATCTGGCCAGAACGTATTGACATAGCGAATTATTATTCACTACATCAAATATAAAAACCCATGGAGAAACCTTATTTGTGTGTGTATTATGCCTACACGTATATTTATTAAGAATTTAATTTAAATTGTCTATAAAAAATGCCGAAAAGTCAACTGATTACAGACAGACAAATTAAATTCTTAATAAAAGCCATATTGACATATTTCTCATAACATTATCTAAAAATATTTTTTGGGTCACATTTCCTTCTATTCGTTGGAAACGTCAAAATTCATCATAATCGGTTAATATGTATATTGACTATATTACAGAACTGTATTCAAAAATCATTTTAGAAAATCATTTCCAACGCATATGTCAATTTTCAATATAATCGGTTAAGCAATAGGCAAGCTTCATCCTAATTGGCCATTCATATAATTTGTAAAGGGTTCAATTTGGAAGTTCAGTTTGAATTGTAAAAGGATCAATTTGAAGTTTAAAACTTGTATGATGGTATGATGGTATGATCGTATGATGGTAAGATGGTGTAATGGTATGGTGGTACGATGGTATAATGGTATGATGTTATGACGGTACGATGGTATGATTATATCGTGGTAAGATGGTATATATGATAGTATGATTGTGTGATGTTACGATGGTATAGTGGTATGATGGAATGATTGTATATATGATACGGACGATGGTAGGACGGTATTTATTCTAGAATGATGGTGGTATGAGGGTATGATGGTATGACGGCATAATATTATGACGGTTGGATAGTATGATGATATCCTAGCCTGACAGTATGATGGAATGATTATATGATGGTATAATGGTATGTTGGTACGATTATCTGATTGTATGATGGTACGATGGTACGATTTTATGATGATATGATGGTATGAAGGTGTGGTGTATTGATGGTAAGATATACATCATGGTGTGATGGTGGGATAGTTCTACGTCACTATGGTACAATCGTACGATAGTACGATGGTTTAATGATATAGTATCATGAAGATATGATGGTATGATTGTGATGATTATTTACGGTAATTGAGATTTATTTGAAAGAAAAGATCGGTTAGGGATTAACTTGAGGTCGAGTTTAGGGTATAGTGGGAGGTTATATTGAGTTGATTTCGGTTTAATTTTGGAATTTGGTTGGAGAATAAGTGTACATTTGAGCAGAGGGTTGAGATTTGGGTCGAGCTAAGTTGAGTTGACGTAAAATTACCATTTAGTTAGCTTGCACTGGGGTGTGAGTTGTTCGGTTTGGGAATTATTTAAGGGTTGATTTGGAGTTAGGTTAAGGGTTGATTTGATTTGATCTAATTGATTTTGTGATCTAATTGATGGCTGAGCTAACCGATAATTTGGTGATTGCATTTAGGATTATGCCGCTATTGAGATAGTGGTTGAGTTGTAAATTGGGTTGGAGGTTAAGCTGAAGATTGACTTAAGAGGTTCATTCATTTCGTTATTGATTTGGGAGATATTGATTATTATTGATATTCGTTATTGATTTAATTCAAATTAATCAAGACCGAAGTTCTGATCACCTTACGAGGTTTCAGTTCTTTATATTTATCTTTTTGCTTTTGGCAAGTGCTTCATAACTTTACACTAAAATACTCGAAAATGCGACAACACTGGACGCCTGGCCACACTTCTTCCGGTGAATTATTCCTGACGCCTCGATAAGATGATCGATTTCCGACTTTTGTTTGATTAAATAAACAACGATTTATCTGCTATAATCATCCAGAAAAGTCGCAAAATAATGTAAGCCACCAAATCACATCACAATGTACTGCTTTAAAACGATTTTCTTAATGGTTTGCCTTCTAAACATGTCATTCGCAGATTAGGTCGCAACAACCAACTCGTCTCATGTGTTTTTAAGCCTGCAGCGGATTATCCTAATTTTATGTGTGAATCCGAATTAGGAATCCATTGTTTCCATATTGAATGATATTCTAAAGCTTGTTGTTTTTCGGCACAATTTGTAAAGATACGATCAACAGTTAATACAAGACCAGGAAATTTCTTAGGGTTAGTTACAATCTTGCGCAATTTTGTACTCAAATCTAAAAAATTTTAGTCTACCACTCAGATTCCTTTGACCCATCAATCATTTTAGATTTGTTTGATTGATAATTACAGTGAGCTTCACGACCTTCTTCGATTTCTGTCTTTCGTTCACATCAACTTATTTTTGGTAAAGTTCAACATATGTATGCATTATATGATTAAAACACCGTCACTTTGAATTGGTTGAGCAATGTTCTCGGTCCAGAAATTGGGGATTTAAGGCAATAATTCCAGACATTTTACCTATCATACTTATATTGGTGACAAGTTCCTCATGCAGTAGCGATATTTAAACTCGTAGTGAATACTTGAGACAACCATGAGTTGATCCACGCCTCATCCAAATTATTGCTACTCAAAAAAAAAAAAAAAAAAACCGAAGAAATCTCCGGATATTTGTAAAGCATAAATCAATTTTTAATGTTCATGTACATACTCGTACATAACAACGTATATGAAAATTGATTTTATGATGATGGATTAAGATAGATTGATGGGTTTGCTGATGATAATCGATATAAAAATTTATTGATGCAATTAACACTAACTAAATGGTTTCTATGGGGATTTCGTGCTTCATATTCTTTTAGCTTAATTTACAGTTATTTTACAAGTACCACAAAGTCAAAGTTTAACAGCATAACAAAATTTAATAAGGGATTTCAATCTGTGTCACGATTCGTATAAATCTTGAAAGTAAGACATTTTTGTGGTTTCCAAATTTCAAATAAAGCGTACATATATACGCAATGAAAAGATCAATGTCAATTATGTACTGACGCCTAATTGATTTGTTGGTTTCACACAAAAAAATATAATTAAAGTCGGATTAATTAAAGCGCGACCGTTATTATGTATTTTATTATATTCAACAAATAATGACGTCAAACAAAATATTTTCTCAAGAAATGTTTTAATTTGCGCCCACATATAATCAAATTCACATATAAACATGAAACAGGTGTAAATTTAGATTTCTTTAAGACAACAGGTATACAACAACATGCTATATAAGAAAACAATTATTTACCTATGTGTTCACCGATGCATTCATTGTTTTATGTAATTTCTTATGAATTTAGAAAACCCGCAGATTGTTTTCTTAACCTTTCCGTCATCCGAATGTAAAATGCAGGTATATATGTGTAGATAGGGTGAAACACTGAATAACACTTGTTATGTAAATTAATGATTTAGAAATTAATTTTTAGAAATCAAAACACCTTTAGGCTAATGGGCTTACTGCCATAGTGAAAATGAACATCAGTCGGCTTAATTTTAACCCTTTATTTTCTAATCTCTCTCGAGTTTCGCATATTGCAACAAAAAATATTTTTTTGTTTTATTTACAGTAAACACACAAAATTCTCAAATTTCCAAACAACAAAACTTGAAATTTTAAGAAATATATATGGTCTGTGTAGGTGTGTGTGTGTGTGTGTTTTGTTGTTTTAACATTTTTTTTTGCCGTTCGTCGTTGTTGGCGTTATGCTCTCGAAATGAAAATATTTGACATATGTGAAATAATATCGTAAATAAACAATACAAATATCAAATTTTCTTTGGGTATAAAATACAGTGCGTTGTTTAAATATATCCCTATATTATATATTAGGTGTGTAGCATTGTCTCGGGTAACGCACTTTACAAAAATTAATCCAAAATTTACTTAAATTTTTCTTCTTTTTGGTTTGGTTGTTTTTGTTCTTCGGAAAAGTGACAGAAGGAACGAAAATATCGATTACCGAATTTATTTTCCCGTTCATCTTCTCTATAAACATAAACATTTCAATGAAAGGATGGATGGATGGATGATGTATAATGCGGATCGTTGAGGTATAGATGGAAAAATTTGATACCACACACATTGAATTTTGGTATATTGACGTCTGAATTTTTTTTTTTTTTTGTGAATGAAAACGAGGGAATGTCGGAACTGTTCCCGATATAAATCTATAGTTCGGTTGAATTTACCGTTTCCATAATGTCGCGGGGGGAGATGTTCGTGTAATTTAATATGTGAAATTTGAAATTTCAATAGCGGATTCGTAAAGTAAAATTTTTTAAAATTTTTGATTAACGATATAGTTAGAAACATTTATCATAACCAAATTTAGAAGCACGATAGTAAAAACAGAAGGCTGGTCAAATGTTGCTTCAGTAAGTGTGATGGTTAGAGGGCCCTCGAAAGTAATCAAAGAAAAAAACAGTTCAAATAACTGATAAGTGACCTTACCACACATTTTTTCGCAGAAAGTGTAGCTACATAAATTCACACGAAGTGTAAAGAAAAAAGCGTAGTAATGAAAGTCTACCTAATGCCCTTTATGAATTTGTTGTGAGTATACAAGCTGTGATTGGCGTTATAGAGAGCATGTGGCGTCACCGTTATTTTTATTTTATAATTTAAATTTAATAAAGTTCGTTTCCAAAAGTTGAATTGGCATTAATTAAGTTTGGAAGGTATACATTTGTAATACAGTGTAAGCCATGCTTACAGTTGTACAATGTAACAAAAAGAGTAGTGTGAGACGCACTTTAATCGTAGATGTCGCGACAAGCGACAAAAAAGGATTTTTTAGCGTCAGTCATTTTGTTATTTTTGGTACACCTTAATTTTACAAACTTTTTGAACAAAAAAAGGTGTAAAAACAAAATGACTGACGCTAAAAAATTCTTTTTTTGTCGCTTGTCGCGACATCTACGATTAAAGTTCGTTTCACACTACTCTTATTGTTACATTGTACAACTGTAAGCATGGCTTACACTGTATTAAAAATGTATACCTTCCAAACTTAATTAATGCCAATTCAACTTTTGGAAACGAACTTTATTAAATTTAAGTTATAAAATAAAAATAACGGTGACGCCACACACTCCCCACCCAGTGAAATCCGGAGATTTAACGAATCAATCACATAAACGCGCGGGCAACCTAACACTACGGCCTGCTCTAGTAACCGTCGCTCCAGATCGTAAATCATCTGGTGGATCGACGTTGAACGTGACTTTCTTCGACACTACCTGTTTATGCGCGGTGACCTCGACACTTGGCTCCATTGCTCGTGACTCAACCGTGATCGGTTCCTGCATAAAATCGCCAACTTCCTCTCCCTCGCTATAGCACGGTTTAAGACGGTCTAATCAAATTCTAGTGCTCCTACCATTACAGTCGATGTCATAAAACTTGTCGTGTCGCTGAATTACGCGATAGGGACCAGTATAAGCAGGTTACAACGACCTACGTAATGCATCGGTCTTTAGGAACACCTGCGGGCACGTACGTAAATCCTGATTAATAAATGGCTGCTCGGTACAATGGCGCATGGCCGATTTCGGATTGACAGGTTTCAAGTTTCAACCAAAATTCTTAGAGATGGTCAGACAGGTTTGAATAAAGGCTCTTACCGCATCTCAATTGAGACCTTTCGAAACGTACTATATAACATATTGGTGAACGTTGCACTCGATCAGCTTAACGAAGGAGAGAGATACGGGTCTACCGACTTCCAGGAACTGGCCCGGCACGCGTAAGGAGCTACCGTAAGTTAATTCCGCCGATGAAGTCTGGAACTCCCCGCGGAACACTGTTCGTAAGCCCAACAATACTGAGGGCAATATCCGAGTCCAGTCTGGTTGGTTATGGCACATGATAGACGCCTTTAGTGACCGATGCCACCATTCCAACATGCCATTGCATTTAGGGTTATATGACGTGGTTTGCTTATGTTTGCAACCTAATAAGGTGGATAATTCGGAAAACAACAGGGACTCAAACTGTGCTCCCTGGTCCGTTACTATGCATGAAGGTACTCCAAAACGCGCTACCAATCCCGAATAGACTGCGAAAGCTACGGTTGTTGCTGTAATGTCTGGTACTGGTATAGCTTCGGCCCACCTTGTGTACCTATCAATTAGAGTAATGCAGTATCTATGATTATCCGATACAGGCAATGGATCCAAATTTCCTAATGGTGATCTGGTATGACTGGCTATTTTCGATTTTTGGCATGCGATACAACTCCGTGCCATGGCGCGGATGTCTTTATTCATGGCGAGCCATACCACCTTGTCTGCCATTAATTTAACGGAGGCCTTAATGCGTGGGTGCGATAACTTATGAAACATTTTCCTGAATTTACTTGGTATAAATGGTCTAGCCTTACTACTTGACATATCACAATATATAAACTGTGGAGAATCAAAGGACAACGGCTGTCGTTTAAAAACCAATGAAAAGATGTTGTCTTTTAATAACTCCAATAATACCGTGTCTGTCACCTGCGCCTTAGCGATTTCGGTATAATCTATACTCTCAGGTAATGAAATTTGATCTAGGCGAGACAATGCATCTGCGACCACGTTATCCACACCGGATAAGTGTTGCAAATCGGTCGTAAACTGTCCTATAAAATCAAGGTGTCGGAACTGGCGAGGAGAAGCTTTGGACAAACTTTGCTTAAAGGCGTAAACTAACCGCTTATGATCTGTATACAACTTGAACGCGCGCGCTTCTAACAGATGTCTAAAATGCTTTATACCAAAGTGCGCCGCCAACAATTCACGGTCATATGCGCTGTATCTTTGTTGGGTCTCACTCAAACGAACTGAAAAAAACCTTAAGGTTGCCAAACGTTGTTTACAAATTGCTGTACAATCGCCCAGACTGCATTGTCAAAAACATCGACCATAATTGCCAACCTTGCGTTAGCTACAGGACGCGCCAGAATCGTTGCTTCGCACAATTTAGTCTTGCAAGCCTCGAACGCTGTATTAGATGACTCCGACCATTCGACCTTTGTATGTTTGTTTTGCTTATAACCTTTAAGAAAATTGTTTAAAACAGCTTGGTCTCTGGCAGCGGTCGGTATAAAACGCCTGTGAAAATTGCACTTGCCGAGAAACCGTTTCAGCTGCTGCACGGTCTGCGGTCTCTTGTAATTCGCAATGACACTACACCTTTCTTGTGATGGGAGTATCCCCTGCGAATTAACCGAATGACCCAAAAAATGTATCTCTGGTTTTGCAAATACGCATTTATCTGTATTAGTTAGCAGACCTGCTTCCGATAATCTGGTGAAGACTATCTTTAAATGCTTAATGGAACAGGATGCCACTAAAACATCGTCCAATTAGACGAAAACGAACGACAACCCAAACAAGACGGAGTGCATTAATCTTGGGAATGATTGTGCCGCGTTTCTCAGTCCGAAGGTCATTTGACAAAACTCGAATAACCCGAATGGTGTAGCAATGGCCGTTTTCCGAATATCACAGGGCTCGATGGGTATTTGATGATACGCCCTCACTAAATCTAACGTGGTAAATATGCTACAACCGGCAAGCTGGAAGGAGAAGCCATGTAAGTGCGGTACAGGATAGCGATCGGGTATGGTAACGTCATTCAAGGCCCGATAGTCCCCGCATGGTCTCCATTCACCGTTCTTTTTGCGAACCAGGTGCAGCGGACTAGACCAAGGACTCTTACTAGGGCGACAGATGCCTTGGGCCATCATTGACTTGAAATGTGCCTTAGCTATGTTTAACTTGTCCGGAGGCAACTGACGTGTTTTGCTAGCAACTGGTGGACCACGTGTCTCGAGACGATGGGTCACCTGATGCTTTACAGGAACTGGTCTCAATGAGTCGCGCGTGATTTCCGGAAAATTCAATAATAGTTTAACGATGTCTGGTTGTATTGCTGATTTGTCAACCGTTATCAACGACCAATAGTTATTACTAGACAACGATCCTATAGCGCATAAAGAAGTAAGAGGATCTACAATTCGATGCCTACGAATATCCACTAAAATACCGGTTGACTTTAAGAAATCAGCTCCCAGGATAGGTAGGGTGACGTCTGCCACAATGAAAGTTCAGACAAATTTTCGGCATAGGCCGATATTAAGCTCAATTGCTGAGTGCCGTATGCCTTAACCCGAGTGCCGTTAGCCGCAAATAAACTAAACTCGTCCGTTGTAACCGGCAACTTAACAAAATCTCTTGGAACAACTGACACGTCCACCCCTGTGTCGATTAAAAATGTACGCTTAGTGTTTGCTTCTTTGATTAAAAGGCGACTGGATTCTGCACCATCCAGACACGTCGCCACATGCTGGTGTGCTTTTAATTTTTTGGATTGGTATCCGTCTTATCGGATTTACGAATGAATTTATCGTGGTGCTTACATGTTGAAACGCACTTAATCGCACGATCGCCGAAACGTTTATGATAAAAACTCACTAAGGCACAAATTTGACCCATAATTCTTGCTTCGAATTTGGTTAGCGTCTCTTCGAGACTTTCTACACTAGGAGCTAAAACGGAATTGTTACTAATTAAATAACCCGATGAATTTGGTGGGCTTGTGATTGAATGAATTTGATTATGAGCCATGGTCTCGATTAAATTGTTCGCTCGCTCAGCCAAAATATTTAACGACACATCTTTTTCAAACGATGTTAATATGAGCTGAATATTTACCGGTAATCGACTTAAGCATAATTGACGGATATAATCCTCGTTAAAATTAATGCCGGCGTTTAACTTGAATTTTTTAAGTAACTGCGATTTACGATCTCCTAACGACAATCCATGCAACATTTTATTTAATCTGGCCTTATCCGATTCTCCGAGAACTTTAATAACGGCGTGTTTAAAAAACGTGTAAGGCTTGTCGCCCTTATCACCCATTATCACACCTGCAAACGTCTCGTGTAAGCGAAAATCAAGCGCGCTGACTGCGTGGGAATATTTCGTTGGTTCGCTTTTTATGTTAGACACTATAAACTGCTGTTCAAGGATTGCGAACCATACAGTAGGATTTTGCGTATACAGCGGTTGCGGAGGCTTGAAGGCGATATGCGAAATTATGCCAGTCTAAGGCATTACTGTACTATCCCCTAATTCGACCTTAGTTTTAACCGGACACGTGTCCATAATGCGACCCGAGTCAACTAAACCCGCACTCGTCCATATTTTAGATTCGATCAATTCGAATATCGTGTTTATTCACCCCTTCAGATCACGTCGGGCGTTACCACTTTGGGGTTTATGTAATATGTATGATCCCCGTTTGGTTTTTTAAATATTAGTGCTGGTGCGGTTAATCTATGTGGTATATGTGAAAACCCACGCGAAAACAGTAACCTCTAAAGCAATTTTTGGGGCACAATTTAATGCGCTTTGATAATTCACGAACAATTTAATAAACGTTAATCGTACTGATTTTTAACTGTTTTTAATTAAATAACAATTTTGATTCGCGGTTCGAATTATTAATAATTAATTTTTATTGAATTTTATCAAAATTACTGCATGTTATATTAACACGACTTAATTTTACAAACTTTTTGAACAAACAAATGGTGTACCAAAAAGAACAAAATGACTGACGCTAAAAAATTCTTTTTTGTCGCTTGTCGCGACATCTACGATTAAAGTGCGTCTCACACTACTCTTTTTGTTACATTGTACAACTGTAAGCATGGCTTACACTGTAAGCATGGTTTCCGCGTGGGTTTTCACCTTCCACAGTGTAGTTTGCCACTAAAAAAACGAAATACTAATTGGAGGAAAAAGTGTAAAGAAAATTTACTAACAAAGAAAGGCTTTAGATAACTGTGAAAATTAACCAATTTAGGATTTAATCAAAACATCTTGTCTTTTTTCAATTAATGTAATAAAGCATTAAATCAAATAACACGAATCTCTCAGATGTACAAAAACAAGTAAAGGACTTGACTACTAGGCGAACACTCATGTGTTTGCAATCACTACTCTCCGTGTTGCTAGTTCAAGCGAAACAAGGGCGTCATGGTTTCTACTCACTAGTTCCCAAGGAGCTAGCGATGGTCATACGAATCATGGCATCGTGGTTCAGACACTAAGGTCGCTACGACAAATCATGCTATCGGTAAGAATTGCAGCGAATGTAAGAAAAAAGCTCCGAACCAAAGTCTCTGGACAGTAACTGGGTATCTTTTAGCTTTACAAATATTCGCATTCAATTATCATGACATTGTATCTTCAAGTGTAACGGTACCAGCAGTTTTGTTCGTGTTGGATTCAGCTCGTATTCAAGTTCTCAGACTCAATAAGCTACATGGATCTGGTTACAATCTGGGGTGGTACATATGAGTATCTTCCGAAAAGCAGTAACTTCCGCTTTTAAGCAGCTACAAACAGTTCCCATAAATCATGGAATCTGGTCAAGCCTATGATTGGCATGCAGTAACTTCATACGGTATGGTCATCGATATATTCGGTATCTGGAAGTGATTTAAGCCTAGTGTCCAAAGCATTAAAGGATTCTACTACCAGTGTATTCAGGGTGTACGAACAGTGAGTCCATGTGCGTGTGTCTCTTCAGTTATATGATACCTTGGATATGCTTAAACACTGGATCACATACCAGTGCCATCTGAGTCCCTGAACCTTCACTTTCCGGATGGTCAGCCGCTGGGCGAGTACGTCAGTTATTAATACGCTTACTGCGATTTTAGTACCCATAGCTGATAATATGCCATTTGCTTCGTACGAGTTAAAACTGTTTAGTGATAGTTACAATTTTATTATAGTTACATCAAGTCCAAATTATCCACGGTCGAACAGCTTTAGCTGAGAAAGAAGTTCACATATGTAAGACAATGTTAAAAAAGACCGGTGAAGATAACTCTTCTAATCTAGATTTGATGTTATTGGATTATCGGAATACACCCTGCTAAAATATACACCTGCTCAAAATACTAATGAGTCGTAGCTGTACCTACTGATAGCTTACTCCAACCAAAGGTCATACCAAATATTCGTACAGATAGCTGTTCAAATATATCATCCTGGAAAAAAAATCGTACTCATACATTTGCTGAGCGGATTTAACCAACGCCTGAACATCATATACTCGTAGCAGCCGCTAAAAATATAAATTTGTATACAACCTCATATTGAATCCCAATTTATATTTACTCCATAAGTTTTCCTAAGCAATATTGTTTGTATAATTCCAAATGGAATATTGATATCCAGGATTATAACCTCAAAACAAAAGGAGAACACACAGAGAATCGTTTGATCGCGAATGTAAATACCATTTATAATTATCTGAATTAATTGTCCATCAGACACTTCTTTTGTTCCTTTAATTTGATAGCTGAAATTGTCAATTAAATATTTAGTTTAAATTTAGTTTTATATCAAGTCATTTAACTTACCACCACCAATTTAATTGTTGTTTACTTGATTTTGACAGTTCCAATTTGAGTACAAGCTGTGGAATATTATATTAGGTCTGATGTTACACGTCCCAAAAATTTGTACTAAAAATTGTCTATTGCTCAAAAAAGTTTATAATGTCTGACAACAGATGGCACTTTAATAACTTTTTTAATTTTTTTTATTCTAAAAGTGACAGCCGTGACAATTAAACCGTGTAGAAAAACATTAACCTAAAAAGAAATTATAATTTATTAAATCAAAAATTGGTATTAAATTTTCCAATTTACCATATTTACCGGAAGTATTTACCATAAAAATATTGGTTTTTTATTTAATCATAAGAGTGAAGCCAGCGTGAATTTCTTACCCTAAAGAATTCATCATCACATTTACACCATTTTCAATATTGTGTTTGACCAAGTGAAACCGGATTTATTTACCTAAAATAAATCACCAACAAACATTTTCGACATGCTAATGGTCCTTTCGACCATAGTACTTCAAATGAAAGAAATATTACTTTTAAAGAAGGTGATGATAAATGGTTCAAAAGGAACATGGCATAGAGGAAGAATAATCACAGGAAAATCAGAACCAAGATCCAACCATCACTTTTCATATGGTCATTCAACCATGCAGCTGTTATCCAAGAACAAACATCTCATCAACCTTCGTCTACAACACATGTTAAGACTAGATACGCAGATTAAATTTTTAGAAGGTCCTGGAATTTTGATATGAGTTGTGTAGTCTAGGTTGCTGTGTAAACTTAAACAACTACACTCCCGAGCAACTAAATCCAGCCAAACCTTCAGCGCTCACAGAAAGGTGAATTTTTTTAAAACGGCTTTACCGATTTTCACAAGACATTATTTTTTTGAAAGCATGATATTTTTACTTTAAAATAACATTATTTTCATGAAAATTTGGTTCAGTACTTTTTTTTATAATGAATTTTGAATGAAAACGTAACCAAACTTGATGATTATGAAAAAAAATATAGGGAATATTCAAATTCAAATTACAACAAAAAAATTCAAGCAAAACAAAAAAATTGTATTGTTTAATACTTAGTGTTGCCCCCTCTTGCGTCTAAAATGGTTCGCATGCTATTCGCCATTGATCTTATTACGATTTTGACAAAGACTAGAGGGATGGCATCCCACTCCTCATCCAATGCAATCTTGAGGTCACTGATGTTAGATGGTACCGGATTTCTGGTTCGGACTCCTCTTTGGCCCCCTCATCGTCTCCAGTCCAACTACATCCATGAACTGCCGAGTGGTTTGAGTTCTGTGACACCGGGCATTGTCATGCATCAATATGAAATTTTCCTCTATATATCCATCATATACATGATCCAAGAGAATGCCCTCGATATATCGTTCAGCGGTCAGACCTGCACTACAGCCTTCACCAGGTATGAAAACAAGAGCTGTTTTTCCCTCAAGAGATATATACCAGCCCACACCATGCATGAACCGCCGCCGTACGAGATTGTTTTAGCAAAACAGCACTGCGCAAATCGCTCTCTTGGACGCCGGTAGACCCGGTCTCTTCTATTACTACCATGGAGAGATATTCTGCACTCGTCAGTGAATAACGAACCTGCATTGCTCGATGCTCCAATTGATGTATTCGCGAGCAAATTCGAGTCGTTCTTTGCGGTCGAGTGCTGTCACTTTTGCGCCTCTAGCGGGCTGTCTCGGAGTGACGTTGGCTTCTTTCAAGCGTCTTCCTACTGTCCATGGACTAATAGTAACATCTCGAACACTGCGATTTCGCAGTGAAGCTAGGACGATAAATCGAGCATCCCTCTCAGATACACCGATACTGGCTGGTATGTGGTCTCCGATTGAAGGTACCAGTTTCTGACTGACGAATGAAACTGGTAGAGATTTGTTCAGGTTAACGTCTGATAAGTAACTGATGGTAAATATTGGTCAACGTGTTGTTTTCACCAAAACATCGTATTTTGCTACGATTGCTTTAATTTGAAAAGTACTATATAGATTTTAATGATAAAGATGTCCTTTGAAAGATAAAATGCTAAGCTGTCAAAAACAAGTTGTTTTACGAAAATCGGTTAAGCCATTTTGCTTATATCTATACTTACCAATATTATAAAATTTGTTTAATAACCTAGACTCCTAGAGTATCAATAAATTTCAATTCAGCCATAATTTAGTTTTCTCTGAATAAATTAAATTACGCTGTATATGCTAAATAAAACCAATTAGACAAATTTGATATATTTCAGGAAATACTTTGCGAATTAATTAGCTCACTTTAATCCAGAAACTTAATGATGAACTGTAATTGTATGCGAGATAATGAAATATTACTAATTAAGAAGCACTTTACCGCATGTGGTATCAATATATCTATAAAATGCCAAATCGTAATGAAACACTAAAATGATTCACACGAATATAAATTAGATGAATAAATTACAGCTCCATTACTGCTTCCTGAATATTCATAATATTCAATTGGCTACTTAATTGTGTTGATTGTTTGCACATTGAGTGACTATATGAATCATGTTGAATTAAATCGAATGCTACAATTTAATTAATTTTACTAAACTAGACAGCCGGGCATCATTGAATTGAATATTTTTGGAAACCATTTTGTTAACATAAAAAAAAACCAAAAAAAATTGTCACCAAATACATTTCCGCGCCCCATTTTTTTTTTTTTTTTAATTCTTGTTAAATAAATTATAAATCTTAAAACAATAACAGTTAAAATGCATTTATTTATTGAACATTTTAAGTGTTTTAATGCATTGATGTTCCCTTATGTATAAGTAATATATTGAAATTTATGTTCTCAAAATAGAAATCCCCTTAAAAAATATCCTGTGTTATCGAGTCGAAATCCATTTAAAAAAATAGGAAATGGATTATAAATGGCGACGGTACTCATCTTCATTCTAAAGCAATTATAACCCTTATTTACAACTGCATAAATGTTGAATAATGTTCGTCTAAAATAAAAATCCCAATTTTTCAGAATTCAATATTCGTAATTTTATAAATTTGAAAAATTGGAAAACTGCATCTATGTGATTCCATGAAACCGTATAGCTGTACCTGTAACCGTTTTTTAGTGAATATTCGCTATTTTCTCGAAATGTTGAAGCATGAATCGTTGAAATTTCTTAAATCGGGTTTTTAGTTGACATCTGTGCAAAAAAAATCTACGCTTAGTGGGAGGGACAATTGGACATGCTGTTAAATCCTATCAGTAGTATTAATTTGCTTGGAATATATCCTGCCTTGGAAGGATCCTCAATTAATGCAGCAATTAATGAAAAAAAAAATCCAAAGACGAGAGGTGGCAGATATTGACCGATTGTTGTAGCGGTCGGAAAAATACAAACTTCACCCACTTATAATGGGCCCAACACTTATAGTTAATATCCTTTATACAGATTGCCTTTTCTCTTATCCATCTGGCTTTCAATAGACAATACAACTTTCAACTGACACTACTTAAAACAACTACCAACTGATAAGACCAAAATAAAAGATTGAGAAATTAAGAATACTCATCATGAAATCGGGTCGCTTCCTTTGATAACTTAAAAAATATTACCCACAGAATCGATTTCTTGTCGCAACTTGAGCCATTCATTGAGTATAAATCATCCGGTACATTACTATGGCACAAATTTTGTAAGATGATTTTTGATCTTTGAGAACATCATCCACGTAAACATCTTCCTGTCTGACATTCGCGGGGGGCAGATGATGTCCCTTAGGTAACTATAATGAGTTGATAAACGCACAGATTGTTCTCATCGTCCAGCCAAAGGATTAATTGGTATTGCTGGTCCATATCTTGTAACGTGTACAAGAGACCTGACGGTATATTTTCTCAATGTTTGTCAAGAAGACGTACTTAACAGGCGAAAACGCAGAAGAATGGCCCACAGTGTAGATTGGACGATTGGGCCTGTCAGCAGCATGTTGTTGATTGATGGCTTCTGATCAAGACGCGTTGAATATAACCCTCAGTTTGGTGGTAGTATTTTGCTCCTTTAATAGCGGACCATAAACCTGCGTGTGAGTCGTCTATATAGTGCGTTTAGCTGAAAAATGGCTATACCTGGTAATTGCTTGAAAGGCTGTAAACGCGTAATGAAACGTCCATCTTCGGAACCCGCTGTATTTTCCTTGTAGTGCTTGGTAGAGACTGCTTCTTCTGTGCTTAATAAATTTTGCTTGTGGTAGCAACGTGTTGTCTATATCGAATAGAGTGTAGTGTATTACCTACCGGTTTGGTAATTGCACTTCTTCCTAATATATACCCAAATTTAGTATTTTGTGCAACCAGTTCGCTGTTGGCTGATTTGAATCGACCTTCTTCCAAGATTTCAAAAAAATATATCAGCCCCACCAATATTTCGATAACCACTTCAAATCATCACTGTTCATCAGGCAGCCTAGCTACTATATATTTTCGGAATAACCAGTGCGTTTACGATCATTTCATCAGTTTGGTTTGCTAACCTAGATTTTATGCGAATTGTAACGATACCTCGAGAGGTACCAGCTGCTGTATTACCAATGCCAAGGGCTTATGAGCCGGAATCGACGGAGCCCGTTGTCTACTACCCGAACCATAGCTGTCGGTAGAATTGCAATAACAATTGATACAGCTTGTATACTTTGTAACGTGACGTTTTCAGTTTTTGAATCGGCAGCGGTGAGTTATTTAGCAGTAAAAAGTGACTTATAATATCTCCGGTGACAAATAGCATATCTTGACTTTTAGTTAAAATACTGAACACGGTACTCAGCGTTGAGACAGTTAAAGCAACGATTTTGTGAGAGAATGTGTTCTTGGAGTTCTCTAACTTCTAGAGAGTTCAAAATACAAGACTCGATCAAACGGTGAGCTGCCTTCATACAAAGTAGACAACGGCCAAATTTTGATACAACAGGTTTTGCAGCTGTGGTAAGCGCCGTGGACTTGAATGTGGAATGTGTGGTTTTCTTCGTTACAGTAGGTGCTGCGGATTTGGTTGGTATATAAACTGTGATGATATCAATGATTTAAACGCTGAATGGCTGCTGTATTTTTGCATCAGTGATTGTGAGATGACTTAATAGCGCAGCGGTTTCACTAAACAAATATCGCTTCTCCAATTAAGAGATCAATAAAGCTTTGGAACTCGGTTGGCTCGCCTTACAACGTTGGAATATCGACTATAGCATACTTGACGTTATTAATTGGTTGTTGCATGGTGTACACCAGTGTTTCATCATTGTAAAATGCGTGAATCTTCATTTAAGAAAGATAAATTACTAAATGATTTGTAAATCAGTTGTAATATTAAATAAAGGAAAAAAAAAAATTGTAAAATGCGGTTGATTCTTGGCGTGGCAATGCTTGACGATTGCGTAACTCGGCTCTTAATTTGGATTTTGCTGGTAGATATTTGTCTTCGAATTCACCAATTTGGGGGTCCTCAGCTACGGTTTCGAATATGGTTGCTTCTAACTTCAGAGACCCCTTTGCTTACGACATTTTGAATTTAATTTTATCCACCGACACATTCGAACCATCTGTTAGTTCATTAGGAAATTTCACAATTTCCGTTAAACCAACTTTATAACCGTTAAAACAGTTGAACTGCAATGCGGTATAACTGAATCTGCGACTATTGTTTCGAATAACGGTGCAATACAAGGTAGCGGTATTGTAATGTACCAAATTTCTCAAAGTTGTTGGATTTGCTTCGGTCTAAAAAGACCAAACTATTGAAATCCTGTCAAAAATGAGGAAAAATTTGGTTGGTTTAAAACAATTTTTCTCGACGGTTTGAAAGTCCCTGAGTCTGAAAAAGCAAAAAAAAAAAATGTCCCTCCGCCTGTCTGGACGTCTGGAGTGGGATTTGGCACAAAAGGCGAGAAGAGAGTTTATCTTTTTTTTTAAAAGAATAAGTTTTTACTCCATTTCATTCGGTCTATGTCGCTTTTCCTATTGCGATCTCAGTCAATTATATTATGTATAGGAGCTATCTCCTTTTCTCCGCTTTGACCACGTACCTTTGTTGGTGAGAGACACAGACGAATGATAGTTGAAATAGAATATCATTTTATTTTGGCTAGTTGAGATCGCATTAATAAAATATATTTCTACTGAGTGAAATAGTGTTCATATTCAGTTTAAATAAAAGAGACACAAAACTCGCTTCTCACCTTTTGTGCAAAATCCCACTCCTGGATGTCTGGATGCCTGTACCCATGGTATCTCAAGAACGGCTTGTGCGATTTGGATTTTTTTTTCGCCAATCTGTTTCTATGGTCAAGGCGGAGATTTGAACAACTTTTGGAAACTGTGCGTCAACAGCGTGAGGTACCTGCCATAGGAATTGAACGAATTCTCGTAATTCCATTACGAATTTTTTATATATGCTGGTTTGATTATATAATTGGGCATCGAATTTGGGGTTAATTTAATTAAGCGTCAATTTGCGGGTTGAGTTGAAGTTGAGTTGGGGTTGGATAGGATATAGTGAGTTGTTGGCCGATTTTTTATATATGCTGGTTTGATTGTAGAATTGGGCATTGAATTTAGGGTTAATTTGAATGTTAAATTAGGAGTCAATTTGCGGATTGAGTTGAAGTTGAGTTGGGGTTGGATAGGATATTGAGAGATGTTGACCAAACTTTTTTATATATGCTGGTTGGATTGTAGAATTTGGCATTGAATTTGGAGTTAGTTTGTAAGTTAAGTTAGGGTTAAATTTGCGGGTTGAGTTGAAGTTGAGTTGGGGTTGGATAGGATATAGTGAGTTGTTGACCAATTTTTTATATATTGTGGTTTGATTATTGAATTGGGCATTGCATTTAGGGTTAATTTGAATGTTAAATTAGAGGTCAATTTGCGGGTTGAGTTGAAGTTGAGTTGGGGTTGGATAGGATATAGTGAGTTGTTGACAAAGTTTTTATATATGCTGGTTTGACTATTGAATTGTGCATTGAATTTTGGGTTAATTTGAATGTTAAATTAGGGGTCAACTTGCGGGTTGAGTTGAAGTTGAGTTGGGGTTGGATAGGATATTGTGAGATGTTGATCAATTTTTATAAATGCTGGTTTGATTGTAGAATTGGGCATTGAATTTGGAGCTAATTTAAAGGTTAAGTTAGGGTTAAATTTGCTGGTTGAATTGAAGTTTATTTGAAGTTGAGTTGGGGTTGGATGGGATATAGTGAGTTGTCTAATTTTTTATATATACTGGTTTGGTTGTTTAATTGGGCATTGAATTCGGAGTTAATTTGAAGGCTAAGTTAGGGTTTAATTTGCGGGTTGAGTTGAAGTTGAGTTGGGGTTGGATAGGATATAGTGAGTTGTTGACCAATTTTTTATATATGCTGGTTTGATTATTGAATTGGACAACCCTAAATGTTAATTTGAATGTTAAATTAGGGGTCAGTTTGCGGGTTGAGTTGAAGCTGAGTTGGGGTTGGATAGGATATTGTGAGATGTTCACCACTTTTTTATAAATGCTGGTTTCATGATTGAGTTTGGCGTAGAGTTTGTGGTTGAGTTGAGGGTTAAGTTGGGTTCCGTTTGCGAGTTGAATTAATGTTGAGTTTCGGTTTAGTTGGGGTTGGATTAGGGTTTAGTGAGCAGTTGAGCAATAGGAAAACCTCACTACATCGGAAATCGACGGTGCCAAAAAAATTGTTTGAAGTGAGGTGTCCGTTAAACTGTGAAAATTAAATTGAAATCCAGCGCATTCAATGAAAATGGGATTCTCAAATGATTTTTAGACGAAGCTCTGGAATATGGCCAAGTATGATGGAACTTGCCTATTTCTCAACCGATTATGATGAAATTTGACATGTGCGTTGGAAATAGGATTTTAAATTGATTTTTAGATCAAGTTCTGAAATACGGCCAATTAGGACGAAACTTGGCTCTTTCTTAACGTATTTGGAAATGGGATTCTAATATGATTTTTGGATAAAGTTCTGAAATCTCAATGGAATGATGGATGGTATGATGGTATGATGTTATGATAGTATAATGGTATGATGGTTTGTACATAAGAGTTGTGAGATGGTGATGATAATGGTGATAATGGTATGAGGATAATGATACGATGGTATGATTGTATGTTGGTATGATGGTATGATTTGATCATAGGATTGAGATTTGGTTTAAGCTAAGTTATGTTGAAGTTGAGTTAGGATTTAGTTAGCCTGCATTGGGGTTAAGAGAGTTGTTCGGTCGAGGAATTATTTAAGAGTTAATTTGGAGTTAGATTAAGAATTGATTTGGGGTTGATTTGTTGATTGATTTGAGAGTTTGGTTGTCGCTTAATTTGGTGATTGCGTTTAGAATTATATTGCGATAGAGATGAAGGTTAATTCTTTTATTCTGACCACATCATGATGATTCAGCCCTTTAAATTTTCCTATTGTGGTTCCTATCCGGCTCAAGGGACCAAATGTTGTCGTGTGTATTCGTTTATTCTGAAACACTTTAAATTTCTTTTTGATATTGCCACTTCGACTCACTGATTCCAATTAAACTGACAATATTGACACCACTCAAGAGAAATATTGTCGTGAAAACTTCATGGTTTTATATTTAGATGGCGCGAATACTTTATAATAAGGTATTGGGTTGTTGTTGCAAATGAACAATAAAACAGTTAAATAGGATGTATGTGAAGTTGGCCCAAAATTCTATCCCAAAGAAATGCTATGGTAACACTAAAATGGCAATTTATAGTGTCAGCCCAAAAAAAATTCTATAACGACAATATTTACAAAACTATAGCCCAAAAAAAATTCTATCATTACAAAATTTCCAATGTCAGCCCAAAAAAAATACTCTCATGATAGCTAAGACTTTCACGACAGTAAGTCTCAGCCCAAAAATGAAACTATCGCGAGACTAAAGATTTTAATTTGCGGTAAATATAAAATAAAATGATTAGGAAGTTATACAAAAATTTCAAAATTTAATTCTTATTATATGAATTATTATTTAATAAATATACAGCACTAAGCTTGATTAAATTGATAAATAATAAATTATTTTAATTTTATATTTATTGTTTATTTATTAATTTCCTTATTTTTAAATTAATTACTATTACTTTCTTTTACTCTAGTAAAATAAAGTATAGTAATCATGAAAATTTTGGACCTTGAGATTTTTAGAGATTTATTGGTTTTGAGGTCTCCTGAGTCCGAAAAAGTGGGTTTCGAAATGGTGTCTGTCAGTCTGTCAGCCTGTCAGTCTGTCAGCCTGTCAGTCTGTCAGTCTGTCAGTCTGTCAGTCTGTCAGTCTATCAGTCTGTCAGTCTGTCAGTCTGTCAGTCTGTCAGTCTGTCAGTCTGTCAGTCTGTCAGTCTTTCAGTCTGTCAGTCTGTCAGTCTGTCAGTCTGTCAGTCTGTCAGTCTGTCAGTCTGTCAGTCTGTCAGTCTGTCAGTCTGTCAGTCTGTCAGTCTGTCAGTCTGTCAGTCTGTCAGTCTGTCAGTCTGTCAGTCTGTCAGTCTGTCAGTCTGTCAGTCTGTCAGTCTGTCAGTCTGTCAGTCTGTCAGTCTGTCAGTCTGTCAGTCTGTCAGTCTGTCAGTCTGTCAGTCTGTCAGTCTGTCTGGGTCCTCTCTACAGCCCAGATGGTTTAACCAATCGAACTGAAACTTTAGATTTAAGCTTTTTTGATAAATTGGGAGGTCCCAGTGAATTTTACTCCAAATCGGCTAACCGGAAGTGGCCACTCCCTTGGCCCAGAAAATTTATTTTGCAATTATCTTAAAAAGTATAAGGTTTACAAAAAACTACTAGGTAAATACAAAATGTTTCCAAAAATTAAAAACAAATAAAAATAAAAAATTAAAAAAAAAAATTTAAAAATTTAAAAATTAAAAAAAAAAAATTTAAAAAAAAAAAATTAAATTTCTCAAAATTCTCTGTTCGTAAAGGAAAGTCGTGTGTTGGCCACACCTCCATTTTTTAACTAGGTATTTGAGGGACATATTCTATGTGCTAGCCAAACCTTTGTCATCATTGTTGGCAATGGCCGATATTGGCCCTTGGGAGTTGAGTGCGATTTCCAAAAAATAATTTTGCAGAACTTTTACTAAACGAACGATTCGTATGAATTAGGGTTTTCTAACTAGGTAATTAAGGGGCCTATTCCATGTGCTAGCGAAACCTTTGTCATCATTGTTGGCAATGGCCGATATTGGCCCTTGGGAGTTGAGTGCGATTTCCAAAAAATAATTTTGCAGAACTTTTACTAAACGAACGATTCGTGTGGATTAGGGTTTTTTACTTTCTTTTACTCTAGTAAAATAAAGTATATTAATCATGAAAATTTTGAACCTTGAGATTTTTATAGATTTATTTGTTTGGAGGTCACCTGAGTCCGAAAAAGTGGGTTCGAAATTGTGTCTGTCAGTCTGTCTGTCAGTTTGTCTGTGTCCTCTCTACAGCCCATATGGTTTAATCAATCGAACTGAAACTTTAGATTTAAGCTTTTTTGATAAATTGGGAGGTTCCAGTGTTTTTTACTCCAAATCGGCTAACCGGAAGTGGCCACTCCCTTGGCCCAGATAATTTGTTTTGCAAATATCTTAAAAAGTACCTATAAGGTTTACAAAAAACTACTTAATTCTAAATGCTTCCAAAAATTAAAAACAAATTAAAATAAAAAATAAGAAATTAAAAAATAAATTAAGAAAAAAATAAAATTTCTCAAAATTCTCTGTTCGTAAAAGAAAGTCGTATGTTGGCCACACCTCAATTTTTATTACTTGTAATCGAAATAGATTCTAATAAAAAACTTCAATAATAATTTCACTATATGAAAATTAATAAATAAACAATAAATATAAAATAAAAATAATTTATTATTTATCAATTTAAAAGTGGAATAAGTCACAAGAAAGAAGCAAAAAATTCATTCGAGATAGCAGTAATCAATAATCTTCTAAAATGATTTTATAAAATATCTGTTATTTACCTTAATAATTGTCAGCAGATGCCATGAATGGCCAGAATGGGCCATATTTTTAGTGCTGTCAAGAAATTGTCACTTCTTCATATTTCGTTGGAACCATGAAGGTAAAGATCAGATCTATTAGAAAATCATAGTCTTATCGATGTTCAACACCCTTACTTTCGAGATATATGACGAAGAAGTGACATTTCTTGGCGGGACTATCTATATGGACCATTCTGGCTATGAGATCCCAATGACATTGGTCTGATTCGTTGGAACCATGAAGATAAAGATCAGATCTATTAGAAAATCATAGTCCGATCGATGTTCAACACCCTAACTTTCGAGATATATTACCAAGAAGTGACATTTCTTGACGGGACTAAGTATATGGGCCATTCTGGCTATGAGATCCCAATGACATTGGTCTGATTCATTGGAACCATAAAGGTAAAGAACAGATCTATTAGAAAATCATAGTCTGATCGATGTTCAACACCCTAACTTCCGAGATATATTACGATGAAGTGACATTTCTTGACGGGACTATCTATATGGGCCATTCTGGCTATGAGATCCTAATGACATTGGTCTGATTCGTTGGAACCATGAAGATAAAGATCAGGTCTATTAGGAAATCATAGCTAGACTGATGTTCAACACCCTTACTTCCGAGATATATTACGTTGAAGTGAGATTTCTTGATGGGACTATGTATATGGGCCATACTGGCTATGAGATCCCAATGACATTGGTCTGATTCGTTGGAACCATGAAGGTATATATCAGATCTATTAGAAAATCATAGCTAGACTGATGTTCAACACCCTTACTTCCGAGATATATTACGATGAAGTGACATTTCTTGGTGGGACTATGTATATGGGCCATTCTGGCTATGAAATCCCAATGACATTGGTCTGATTCGTTGGAACCATGAAGGTAAAGATTAGACCTATTAGAAAATCATAGCTAGCTTGATGTTTAATACCCTAACTTCCCAGATATATTACGATGAAGTGACATTTCTTGATGGGACTATGTATATAGGTCATACTGGCTATGAGATCCCAATGATACGCAAACCTTGTAACTTTACAAATTTTTAATTAATTCTCTTTGGAAATTAAACAGAAATAAATAATAAATATTTTTTTACATTATAGTTCAGTTAAGATATTTCGAATACAAATTAATATTTTTCTGATTTTCTGTTTTCGTATTATATGTTTGTAATTGATTTCATATTTTTTTAATGTTATATTATGTAATACTGGACATTGTAGCTGCAAAAAAAAATTTATTTTTCCTATCGTGATAGCTTTCCTTATACCATAACATGTATAATGGTATTGCCAGTGCTTAAAATTTTAATTTTTTGGGATAGAATTTTGGACCAACTTCACAAATGTTTAAATAGGTAAGTAAACATAAATGAGAAGTTGAGATAAGTTAAAATTGGTGACATCGGATAAGTATTTGTTTTGAAGATTTGTATTTCTTTGTGTTGATTTGGTTTCCTTCTCTTTCAGATATATCCAAGGCTTCTCATGATCCCGAACACTGGATGCATTGTGGTGTCCTGTAATTCCCTACCATGGGTCTGTTTGATAATTGGCACGGAGCGGGCAGTGCTTATCAGTGTACACCGTACGGAGCTAGTTGATGCTCATGCACGGTTTATAGGTGTAAAACAATCGCACTGCAATACACTGCGCAATTTGTACTAGGTTTTTATTTTATTTGTCAGTTCACCTTTTTTATATTTAATTTGGTTTATGTGAAGTAGGGCATTGATAAATTAATCAATTAATCGATTGTCCGATTAATCGGAGACTACTAATCAATTAATCGAAATTTGACGAAAAAAGTATGATCCCATTTCAGACAAATTTGACTTGTGCGATGGAAACGAGATTCTAAAATGATTTTTGGATAAAGTTCTAGAATAAGGATTTAGGATGGAACTTGACTATTCCTTAACCAATTTTAGTGAAATTTGATAAGTGCTTTAGAAAAGGGATTCTAAAACAATTTTTTAATTAAGTTCTGAAATATGGTCCAGAAGGGTGGGACTTAACAATTATTTAACCGCATTTTAGTGAAATTTGGGTTGTGTGTTGTGATTTTTATATAAAATATAGAGGCCAAGTAGGGTGGTTTAAAATAAAATTTGATTTATGCTTTGGAAATGTGATAAACTAATTTCAGGAATATAGCCAAACCGATTTTTGATCTGACCTCAGCAGATAAACCGCAAACACTGCCTAGTTCACAGAAACCACAAGAGACAATAGCTTTTATGATACCTATTGTCTGTTAAGGTTTTTGCGAATTTGGCAGCTTTTCCAGTTTCTCATATTGAAATATTTCTTATACATCTGTCGGGAAATTTAATCACAATTAAAGGCATATTAGAACAAGCGTGTGACCGCAGGCGCAGCATTTAGTGGTACCCAAAAACCCAAGTAATATTTTCTGCTCTTCTACACAACAGCGCTTTTAAAGCCTTATTTACCAGCATGTGGCATTTAAATTTGCTCCAGGATATTCTAGCCATAATACCTGAAGAGCTAGAGTTAAACCCACCAAAAATGCAAAAAATGCCTACGCTCAACCAGATAAAACGACCTGGGTTACCACAAATATCTTATCAAAAAATCCAAAATAAAAACTATTTCCGTGGCCTAACAAATTGAGAAGGATCTACTGGCCAGAAACGTCACTATACAGAAGATGGCTGCATCGAAAGTGACGAAAGTACCAACACAACCACAGAAATGAGCAACAGAACAAAAGTTTCTAATGTTACACGTTCACCCCAGCCTGATTTAGATGTAATTGCTGCAAACATGCCATTGCCAACAGTTGCATCAGTCCATTAGAATAATTCGGAGGTCACTTACAGGTAAGTTTGATGTAATCTACGATGAACCACCTTTAGAAGAGGAGGCCCAACGGCGAGTGAAACAAACCAAAATACAGATGTTTCAGCTTCTAGAAAACCAAAGAAGACGGTATCAAGAATGTATCAAATAATGGTTTTCTAAAAATATTCACGCAAAAGTTTCAACGGTTAATGAAGCAAAATCTTTAAATTCTTTACTTACGTAAAATCGGTTAAAGACTAGTCAAGTTCCATCCTACTTGGTCATATTCCATAATCATTTTAGAATCCCATTTTCATCGCACATGTCAAATTTCACTAATATCGGTTAAGAAACAGCCAAGTTTCATTCAAATTGGTAAATTCCAGAACTTCATCTCAATATCATTTTAGGATCCCACTTCCAATGTATCTGTCCTAATTTGTCATATTGCAAAAATTCAAATAAAAATTATTTCAGGATTCGTTTTCCAACGTTTTTCATAATTTGAACTGCTTGCTCATACTTGTCATCTAGTGTACATTCCTTGACACCGTGTGTAAAAAAATGTAAACCCGGGAAACACAGTGTGTAGTGTAATAATTGTGGCGATTATTATAAACTAAATCGCTTTCATTTAACAGTTAATCTCATCTGTAGTTTATTTTATTCTAGTTGCTCTGATGCTGTTTGACGTACAACTAAAACTACTCGTTCTACATGGTTAAAATACATTATAGAACTAACAATGACATCTAGTGGCAAACAATATTATTACATGTAGGGTGAATATGCACCGCAGTGCACACAGTGCGTAGGGTAAATGTGCACCGGTTGAATAATAAAACGGAGTGGTTAATTTTGACAGTGCACTACACCGCACCATGCGAATTATCAAACAGACCCTATAACTGTGATAAGTCCAGACGTTTCTATATCAATTCGCAAAGCTGTAATGAAAATCGTACTCCAATACATACACTAAAATTTTTTTTTTTTGATATATGGTGACACAAGCAATAGCAACAGAAATTCTTAGAGCTTAGATACCAAATTATTTTCTGGACACAACCAACTTAGCCAAAAGCACTCCACCAAGCCAGATCATGTTCCTGTACTTCTACACTCTCAAGCAGTGATCGCAAAAACCAAGCAGTGATTCCAAATAAGCCCCACGTTGGGAGCCAAAATGTAAATTTTCCAAAACGAAAAAAAAGTTTCGCTTGGGACTACCATTGAATGAAAAACTATAAAAAAGATTTGCGATAATATTCATGAACTTTACAACAGCTGTCAGGTGTTATTTGATCGAGGAAATTAGGAATTGTTTAAAGACTTAAAACTTGATGAATTTCCCAACCAATCCACCCTCGCCATATCCATCCAAAGGAACAAACTTAGAAGAGTATAGACGAAGGGCTTCCGACCTTCATATCCCAATAGACATTAAAAACTATTTTCAAATATGTAATGTATATGAGTCAACGTATATAGACAATAAAAACTCATTATAAAGTCCTTAAACTCTCTTCAAACTAACTTCAACTGATCCTTGAAATTTACATTTAGATACATTTCACATATTATATGCTTTAATCACAATAATTTTTCATTTTAAAATAAATATTTTCCAAATCGTAATAATAACAAACAAAACAAAAAAAAAAAAACTGAAAAGTTGGAAAAATCGGAAAAACTACTTAAAATCCGGATATTAAAGTTTTTCATTTCGTTTATTTTTCATTTCTAGTGTTTGTGTTATTCCCGATTTGAATAAAAATGTCATCGATTTTTCCAAAAATTTTCGCATAAATTTTCTATAGGTAATCGGTGTTGTGTGTACAAAAATTTGAAACACATGCCTCATTTCTGATTAATGCATTTTGTATTGATTTTATTTGGTATTGCTGCGGTAGGAGGGGTGCTAACCCGCTATGTAAAATGACTTTGAATTTTGTTTTGATTTTTCATTTATTTTGTATAGCATGACATTTAAAAATGTGATGATATTGTTTCGATATGACACCCACGCAATTAGTAAATAAATTGACATCTGTTAAAATTTAATAAACGTATACGGCAATAAAATGTTGCAACGTCATTTTTGGCTAAATTCTGGGTATGGCAATGAGGAATCTGTCTATATGCGGAATTACTTTACACTTTTAACTTGAAAATTTTCTTTTTAAGCCAAATAAAATGTTTGCCAAAAACAATAAGACGGTAATCATATTTTTATTTCGTTTAAACCATATTGTCAATTTGGCGGCGATCCATAAAACCTTTTTTTTTACTTAAGAATTTTTTTTTTCGTTAGAGACGTAACAATACACAATAAATTGGGTTTCATACGAGCGTATATAGCTAAAATGTCATCTTCTTAATTTTTTCTGTATTTTTCAATTTAAGATTCAGTGAGCTGGATGCTTATTTTGTCGCATGAATAATAAAATAAGGGTTGAATTGAATCCACCTCCCCCACTATTCAATTGAAATCACAAATTTGCAGGTCTAATTATTGTGATACGAGTATGACATAAAAGTAAAAAAAAATTTTACAGACGGTGGAATTTAATATCACAGAAGTCAAGTAAATACAAATCGAAAATCTTCTGCTCTACTTGATCTCGCATCTCGCATGTCATAACCAATAAAAACAAAAATATTTCTCAGAAGTCTTGTGTAATTTAAAACTCATCAAACCGCGGCCACATAAAAAACCAAAAAAATATTTCAAATATGTAAATTAAATGTGAGCAACAAAAATAGAAAAAAATTTCCATTATAAATGTGAAAAATATTGTTTATACTTTGTTAAAATGTCCAAAAAGTCAAGCCATCATCAACGTCACCGTCACAACATCATGCTACTACTATGTACTGTAATACTAAAAGTATACTACGATGGTTTATGAGGAAAATAAAAAACGCGAATGAATGACATGAAAATCAACAAAGTTTTGATGTTGTTTTCTTAACTAAAACATTTCCGTTAATTTTTTTTGGTTGTTGTTGTTGTAATTAATTTTCATTTAGTTTCGTGTTTATTTAGAAAAACTAACAAAATGTAAAAATAAACGGCTGAGATAAAAACAAAACATAAGACGACGGTGATGTGTTTACATGAATCATTTAAAAAAAAAAAAACAAATCACTGAAATCATCTTTGCCAGATTTTTTCTTTTTTTTTTTGTTTTATTTTGTCGGATTTGGTGTTCTCTAGGTGAAGCAACGAACCGAAGCTTATTTTTAGTCAACTATATTCTCTAAAAGCTTTGTTTTTGTTTCTTTTCTTATTTAAAAGGGCAAAATGCTGGTAACAATACAATGAAGTCTCTGATCATGTAAGAGGTCAGAGGCAGTGATACAATCAGAGCTATAGCATAGCTAAAAACTGATGAAGTCCCTGGTAACATAGGAATGGTCCCCAACGATGTTTTCCTTATTAATCAATAAGCCTACTGTCGTTCACCGTAAATAACGCTTAGGCATTTTAAACGAATAATACGCCAGCTGGGCGTTTTATTCAAATACAGCGCCCTAGGCATTACATTTGTTAAACATTTCTACACTTCACATAATTTATAACTATGAAATATGACGAATTTTTTGGACAAATACCAGGGCCTTCTAGAGTATAGAGCCATAATCATAGCTCAGCCGATTCAGAGCTGTACAAATCTAAAATCTACAATTGTGCTCCGATTGCGGTTCTTGATACCTCAAATGATAGGTCTCAGGACCTGTAATTGTTATGCCAAACCGCATCTAAATTGGTTGATTATTTCCATACATTTCACTGAAAAAGCGATTTGAAGAAAATCACCTTACAATAGCTCAGCCGATTCAGAGCTGTACAAATCTAAAATCTGCAATTGTGATACCTCAAATGATAGGTCTCGGGACCTATAATTGTTATGCCAAACCGCATCTAAATTGGTTGATTATTTCCATACATTTCACTGAAAAAGCGATTTGAAGAAAATCACCTTACTATATATAGCTCAGCCGATTCAGAGCTGTACAAATCTAAAATCTACAATTGTGCTCCGATTGCGGTTCTTGATAGCTCAAATGATAGGTTTCGGGACCTGTAATTGTTATGCTAAACCGCATCTAAATTGGTTGATTATTTCCATACATTTCACTGAAAAATCGATTTGAAGAAAATCACCTTACTATAGCTCAGCCGATTCAGAGCTGTATAGAAATCTCAAATCTGCAATTGTGATACCTCAAATGATAGGTCTCGGGACCTGTAATTGTTATGCCAAACCGCATCTAAATTGGTTTATTATTTCCCTACATTTGACTGAAAAATCGATTTGAAGAAAATCACCTTACTATAGCTCAGCCGATTCAGAGCTGTATAGAAATCTCAAATCTGCAATTGTGATACCTCAAATGATAGGTCTCGGGACCTGTAATTGTTATGCTAAACCGCATCTAAATTGGTTTATTATTTCCCTACATTTGACTGAAAAATCGATTTGAAGAAAATCACCTTACTATAGCTCAGCCGATTCAGAGCTGTACAAATCTAAAATCTGCAATTGTGATACCTCAAATGATAGGTCTCGGGACCTGTAATTGTTATGCCAAACCGCATCTAAATTGGTTGATTATTTCCCTACATTTGACTGAAAAATCGATTTGAAGAAAATCACCTTACTATATATAGCTCAGCCGATTCAGAGCTGTACAAATCTAAAATCTACAATTGTGCTCCGATTGCGGTTCTTGATAGCTCAAATGATAGGTTTCGGGACCTGTAATTGTTATGCTAAACCGCATCTAAATTGGTTGATTATTTCCATACATTTCACTGAAAAATCGATTTGAAGAAAATCACCTTACTATAGCTCAGCCGATTCAGAGCTGTATAGAAATCTCAAATCTGCAATTGTGATACCTCAAATGATAGGTCTCGGGACCTGTAATTGTTATGCCAAACCGCATCTAAATTGGTTGATTATTTCCATACATTTGACTGAAAAATCGATTTGAAGAAAATCACCTTACTATAGCTCAGCCGATTCAGAGCTGTAGAAATCTAAAATCTACAATTGTGCTCCGATTGCGGTTCTTGATAGCTCAAATGATAGGTTTCGGGACCTGTAATTATTTTGCTAAACCGCATCTAAATTGGTTGATTATTTCCATACATTTCACTGAAAAATCGATTTGAAGAAAATCACCTTACTATAGCTCAGCCGATTCAGAGCTGTAGAAATCTAAAATCTGCAATTGTGCTCCGATTGCGGTTCTTGATACCTCAAATGATAGGTCTCGGGACCTGTAATTGTTATGCCAAACCGCATCTAAATTGGTTTATTATTTCCCTACATTTGACTGAAAAATCGATTTGAAGAAAATCACCTTACTATAGCTCAGCCGATTCAGAGCTGTAGAAATCTAAAATCTACAATTGTGCTCCGATTGCGGTTCTTGATACCTCAAATGATAGGTCTCGGGACCTGTAATTGTTATGCTAAACCGCATCTAAATTGGTTGATTATTTCTATACATTTCACTGAAAAATCGATTTGAAGAAAATCACCTTACTATAGCTCAGCCGATTCAGAGCTGTACAAATCTCAAATCTGCAATTGTGATACCTCAAATGATAGGTCTCGGGACCTGTAATTGTTATGCTAAACCGCATCTAAATTGGTTGATTATTTCCATACATTTCACTGAAAAATCGATTTGAAGAAAATCACCTTACTATAGCTCAGCCGATTCAGAGCTGTATAGAAATCTCAAATCTGCAATTGTGATACCTCAAATGATAGGTCTCGGGACCTGTAATTGTTATGCCAAACCGCATCTAAATTGGTTTATTATTTCCCTACATTTGACTGAAAAATCGATTTGAAGAAAATCACCTTACTATAGCTCAGCCGATTCAGAGCTGTACAAATCTAAAATCTGCAATTGTGATACCTCAAATGATAGGTCTCGGGACCTGTAATTGTTATGCCAAACCGCATCTAAATTGGTTGATTATTTCCCTACATTTGACTGAAAAATCGATTTGAAGAAAATCACCTTACTATATATAGCTCATCCGATTCAGAGCTGTAGAAATCTAAAATCTACAATTGTGCTCCGATTGCGGTTCTTGATAGCTCAAATGATAGGTTTCGGGACCTGTAATTGTTATGCTAAACCGCATCTAAATTGGTTGATTATTTCCATACATTTCACTGAAAAATCGATTTGAAGAAAATCACCTTACTATAGCTCAGCCGATTCAGAGCTGTATAGAAATCTCAAATCTGCAATTGTGATACCTCAAATGATAGGTCTCGGGACCTGTAATTGTTATGCCAAACCGCATCTAAATTGGTTGATTATTTCCATACATTTGACTGAAAAATCGATTTGAAGAAAATCACCTTACTATAGCTCAGCCGATTCAGAGCTGTAGAAATCTAAAATCTACAATTGTGCTCCGATTGCGGTTCTTGATAGCTCAAATGATAGGTTTCGGGACCTGTAATTATTTTGCTAAACCGCATCTAAATTGGTTGATTATTTCCATACATTTCACTGAAAAATCGATTTGAAGAAAATCACCTTACTATAGCTCAGCCGATTCAGAGCTGTAGAAATATAAAATCTACAATTGTGCTCCGATTGCGGTTCTTGGTAGCTCAAATGATAGGTCTCGGGACCTGTAATTGTTATGCCAAACCGCATCTAAATTGGTTGATTATTTCCCTACATTTGACTGAAAAATCGATTTGAAGAAAATCACCTTACTATAGCTCAGCCGATTCAGAGCTGTACAAATCTAAAATCTGCAATTGTGATACCTCAAATGATAGGTCTTGGGACCTGTAATTGTTATGCCAAACCGCATCTAAATTGGTTGATTATTTCCATACATTTCACTGAAAAATCGATTTGAAGAAAATCACCTTACTATAGCTCAGCCGATTCAGAGCTGTACAAATCTAAAATCTGCAATTGTGATACCTCAAATGATAGGTCTTGGGACCTGTAATTGTTATGCTAAACCGCATCTAAATTGGTTGATTATTGCCATACATTTCACTGAAAAATCGATTTGAAGAAAATCACCTTACTATAGCTCAGCCGATTCAGAGCTGTACAAATCTAAAATCTGCAATTGTGATACCTTAAATGATAGGTCTCGGGACCTGTAATTGTTATGCCAAACCGCATCTAAATTGGTTGATTATTTCCCTACATTTCACTGAAAAATCGATTTGAAGAAAATCACCTTCCTATAGCTCAGCCGATTCAGAGCTGTAGAAATCTAAAATCTGCAATTGTGCTCCGATTGCGGTTCTTGATAGCTCAAATAATAGGTCTCGGGACCTGTAATTGTTATGCCAAACCGCATCTAAAGTGGTTGATTATTTCCATACATTTCACTGAAAAATCGATTTGAAGAAAATCACCTTACTATAGATCAGCCGATTCAGAGCTGTACAAATCTAAAATCTGCAATTGTGATACCTCAAATGATAGGTCTTGGGACCTGTAATTGTTATGCTAAACCGCATCTAAATTGGTTGATTATTACCATACATTTCACTGGAAAATCGATTTGAAGAAAATCACCTTACTATAGCTCAGCCGATTCAGAGCTGTAGAAATCTCAAATCTTCAATTGTTATACCTTAAATGATAGGTCTCGGGACCTGTAATTGTTATGCCAAACCGCATCTAAATTGGTTGATTATTTCCCTACATTTCACTGAAAAATCGATTTGAAGAAAATCACCTTCCTAAAGCTCAGCCGATTCAGAGCTGTAGAAATCTAAAATATACAATTGTGCTCCGATTGCGGTTCTTGATAGCTCAAATGATAGGTTTCGGGACCTGTAATTGTTATGCTAAACCGCATCTAAATTGGTTGATTATTTCCATACATTTCACTGAAAAATCGATTTGAAGAAAATCACCTTACTATAGCTCAGCCGATTCAGAGCTGTACAAATCTCAAATCTGCAATTGTGATACCTCAAATGATAGGTCTCGGGACCTGTAATTGTTATGCTAAACCGCATCTAAATTGGTTGATTATTTCCATACATTTCACTGAAAAATCGATTTGAAGAAAATCACCTTACTATAGCTCAGCCGATTCAGAGCTGTAGAAATCTAAAATCTACAATTGTGCTCAGATTGCGGTTCTTGATAGCTCAAATGATAGGTCTCGGGACCTGTAATTGTTATGCCAAACCGCATCTAAATTGGTTGATTATTTCCATACATTTCACTGAAAAATCGATTTGAAGAAAATCACCGTACTATAGCTCAGCAGATTCAGAGCTGTAGAAATCTAAAATCTGCAATTGTGCTCCGATTGAGGTTCTTGATAGCTCAAATGATAGGTTTCGGGATCTGTAATTGTTTTGCAAAACCGCATCTCAATTGGTTGATTATTTCCATACATTTCACTGAAAAATCGATTTGAAGAAAATCACCGTACTATAGCTCAGCCGATTCAGAGCTGTAGAAATCTAAAATCTACAATTGTGCTCCGATTGCGGTTCTTGATAGCTCAAATGATAGGTCTCGGGACCTGTAATTGTTATGCCAAACCGCATCTAAAGTGGTTGATTATTTCCCTACATTTCACTGAAAAATCGATTTGAAGAAAATCACCTTACTATAGCTCACCCGATTCAGAGCTGTAGAAATCTAAAATCTGCAATTGTGCTCCGATTGCGGTTCTTGATACCTCAAATGATAGGTCTCGGGACCTGTAATTGTTATGCCAAACCAGGGGTCCATCATTTTTCCGAAAACCAATTTTACGACAGTTGATTATTTCCCTACATTTCACTGAAAAATCGATTTGAAGAAAATCACCTTCCTATAGCTCAGCCGATTCAGAGCTGTAGAAATCTAAAATCTGCAATTGTGCTCCGATTGCGGTTCTTGATACCTCAAATGATAGGTCTCGGGACCTGTAATTGTTATGCTAAACTGCATCTAAATTGGTTGATTATTTCCATACATTTCACTGAAAAATCGATTTGAAGAAAATCACCTTACTATAGCGCAGCCGATTCAGAGCTGTAGAAATCTCAAATCTGCAATTGTGATACCTCAAATGATAGGTCTTGGGACCTGTAATTGTTATGCCAAACCGCATCTAAATTGGTTGATTATTTCCATACATTTCACTGAAAAATCGATTTGAAGAAAATCACCTTACTATAGCTCAGCCGATTCAGAGCTGTAGAAATCTCAAATCTGCAATTGTGATACCTCAAATGATAGGTCTCGGGACCTGTAATTGTTATGCCAAACCGCATCTAAATTGGTTGATTATTTCCATACATTTCACTGAAAAATTGATTTGAAGAAAATCACCTTACTATAGCTCAGCCGATTCAGAGCTGTAGAAATCTAAAATCTGCAATTGTGATACCTCAAATGATAGGTCTCGGAACCTGTAATTATTATGCCAAACCACATCTAAATTGGTTGATTATTTCTATACATTTCACTGAAAAAGCGATTTGAAGAAAATCACCTTACTATAGCTCAGCCGATTCAGAGCTGTAGAAATCTAAAATCTGCAATTGTGCTCCGATTGCGGTTCTTGATACCTCAAATGATAGGTCTCGGGACCTGTAATTGTTATGCCAAACCGCATCTAAATTGGTTAAATATTTCCAGATTTTTCACTGAAAAATCGATTTGAAGAAAATCACCTTACTATAGCTCACCCGATTCAGAGCTGTAGAAATCTAAAATCTGCAATTGTGCTCCGATTGCGGTTCTTGATACTTAAAATGATAGGTCTCGGGACCTGTAATTGTTATGCCAAACCGCATCTAAATTGGTTGATTATTTCCCTACATTTGACTGAAAAATTGATTTGAAGAAAATCACCTTACTATAGCTCAGCCGATTCAGAGCTGTAGAAATCTAAAATCTGCAATTGTGATACCTCAAATGATAGGTCTCGGAACCTGTAATTATTATGCCAAACCACATCTAAATTGGTTGATTATTTCCCTACATTTGACTGAAAAATTGATTTGAAGAAAATCACCTTACTATAGCTCAGCCGATTCAGAGCTGTACAAATCTAAAATCTGCAATTGTGATACCTCAAATGATAGGTCTCGGAACCTGTAATTATTATGCCAAACCACATCTAAATTGGTTGATTATTTCTATACATTTCACTGAAAAAGCGATTTGAAGAAAATCACCTTACTATAGCTCAGCCGATTCAGAGCTGTAGAAATCTAAAATCGGCAATTGTGCTCCGATTGCGGTTCTTGATACTTCAAATGATAGGTCTCGGGACCTGTAATTGTTATGCCAAACCGCATCTAAATTGGTTGATTATTTCCCTACATTTGACTGAAAAATTGATTTGAAGAAAATCACCTTACTATATAGCTCAGCCGATTCAGAGCTGTACAAATCTAAAATCTGCAATTGTGATACCTCAAATGATAGGTCTCGGAACCTGTAATTATTATGCCAAACCACATCTAAATTGGTTGATTATTTCTATACATTTTACTGAAAAAGCGATTTGAAGAAAATCACCTTACTATAGCTCAGCCGATTCAGAGCTGTAGAAATCTAAAATCTGCAATTGTGCTCCGATTGCGGTTCTTGATACCTCAAATGATAGGTCTCGGGACCTGTAATTGTTATGCCAAACCGCATCTAAATTGGTTGATTATTTCCCTACATTTGACTGAAAAATTGATTTGAAGAAAATCACCTTACTATAGCTCAGCCGATTCAGAGCTGTACAAATCTAAAATCTGCAATTGTGATACCTCAAATGATAGGTCTCGGAACCTGTAATTATTATGCCAAACCACATCTAAATTGGTTGATTATTTCTATACATTTCACCGAAAAAGCGATTTGAAGAAAATCACCTTACTATAGCTCAGCCGATTCAGAGCTGTAGAAATCTAAAATCGGCAATTGTGCTCCGATTGCGGTTCTTGATACCTCAAATGATAGGTCTCGGGACCTGTAATTGTTATGCCAACCCGCATTTAAATTGGTTAAATATTTCCAGATATTTCACGGAAAAATCGATTTGAAGAAAATCACCTTACTATAGCTCAGCCGATTCATAGCTGTAGAAATCTAAAATCTGCAATTGTGCTCCGATTGCGGTTCTTGATACCTCAAATGATAGGTCTCGGGACCTGTAATTGTTATGCCAAACCGCATCTAAATTGGTTGATTATTTCCCTACATTTGACTGAAAAATTGATTTGAAGAAAATCACCTTACTATAGCTCAGCCGATTCAGAGCTGTACAAATCTAAAATCTGCAATTGTGATACCTCAAATGATAGGTCTCGGAACCTGTAAATATTATGCCAAACCACATCTAAATTAGTTGATGATTTCTATACATTTTACTGAAAAAGCGATTTGAAGAAAATCACCTTACTATAGCTCAGCCGATTCAGAGCTGTAGAAATCTAAAATCTGCAATTGTGCTCCGATTGCGGTTCTTGATACCTCAAATGATAGGTCTCGGAACCTGTAATTATTATGCCAAACCACATCTAAATTAGTTGATTATTTCTATACATTTCACTGAAAAAGCGATTTGAAGAAAATCACCTTACTATAGCTCAGCCGATTCAGAGCTGTAGAAATCTAAAATCGGCAATTGTGCTCCGATTGCGGTTCTTGATACTTCAAATGATAGGTCTCGGGACCTGTAATTGTTATGCCAAACCGCATCTAAATTGGTTGATTATTTCCCTACATTTGACTGAAAAATTGATTTGAAGAAAATCACCTTACTATAGCTCAGCCGATTCAGAGCTGTACAAATCTAAAATCTGCAATTGTGATAACTCAAATGATAGGTCTCGGAACCTGTAATTATTATGCCAAACCACATCTAAATTAGTTGATTATTTCTATACATTTCACTGAAAAAGCGATTTGAAGAAAATCACCTTACTATAGCTCACCCGATTCAGAGCTGTAGAAATCTAAAATCTACAATTGTGCTCCGATTGCGGTTCTTGATACCTCAAATGATAGGTCTCGGAACCTGCAATTATTATGCCAAACCACATCTAAATTAGTTGATTATTTCTATACATTTCACTGAAAAAGCGATTTGAAGAAAATCACCTTAATATATATAGCTCAGCCGATTCATAGCTGTAGAAATCTAAAATCTGCAATTGTGCTCCGATTGCCGTTCTTGATACCTCAAATGATAGGTCTCGGGACCTGTAATTGTTATACCAAACCGCATCTAAATTGGTTGATTATTTCCCTACATTTGACTGAAAAATTGATTTGAAGAAAATCACCTTACTATAGCTCAGCCGATTCAGAGCTGTACAAATCTAAAATCTGCAATTGTGATACCTCAAATGATAGGTCTCGGAACCTGTAAATATTATGCCAAACCACATCTAAATTGGTTGATTATTTCTATACATTTCACTGAAAGAGCGATTTGAAGAAAATCACCTTACTATAGCTCAGCCGATTCAGAGCTGTAGAAATCTAAAATCTACAATTGTGCTCCGATTGCGGTTCTTGATACCTCAAATGATAGGTCTCGGAACCTGTAAATATTATGCCAAACCACATCTAAATTAGTTGATGATTTCTATACATTTTACTGAAAAAGCGATTTGAAGAAAATCACCTTACTATAGCTCAGCCGATTCAGAGCTGTAGAAATCTAAAATCGGCAATTGTGCTCCGATTGCGGTTCTTGATACCTCAAATGATAGGTCTCGGGACCTGTAATTGTTATGCCAACCCGCATTTAAATTGGTTAAATATTTCCAGATATTTCACGGAAAAATCGATTTGAAGAAAATCACCTTACTATAGCTCAGCCGATTCATAGCTGTAGAAATCTAAAATCTGCAATTGTGCTCCGATTGCGGTTCTTGATACCTCAAATGATAGGTCTCGGGACCTGTAATTGTTATGCCAAACCGCATCTAAATTGGTTGATTATTTCCCTACATTTGACTGAAAAATTGATTTGAAGAAAATCACCTTACTATAGCTCAGCCGATTCAGAGCTGTACAAATCTAAAATCTGCAATTGTGATACCTCAAATGATAGGTCTCGGAACCTGTAATTATTATGCCAAACCACATCTAAATTGGTTGATTATTTCTATACATTTCACTGAAAAAGCGATTTGAAGAAAATCACCTTACTATAGCTCACCCGATTCAGAGCTGTAGAAATCTAAAATCTACAATTGTGCTCCGATTGCGGTTCTTGATACCTCAAATGATAGGTCTCGAGACCTGTAATTGTTATGCCAAACCGCATCTAAATTGGTTGATTATTTCCCTACATTTGACTGAAAAATTGATTTGAAGAAAATCACCTTCCTATAGCTCAGCCGATTCAGAGCTGTACAAATCTAAAATCTGCAATTGTGATACCTCAAATGATAGGTCTCGGAACCTGTAAATATTATGCCAAACCACATCTAAATTGGTTGATTATTTCTATACATTTCACTGAAAAAGCGATTTGAAGAAAATCACCTTACTATAGCTCAGCCGATTCAGAGCTGTAGAAATCTAAAATCTGCAATTGTGCTCCGATTGCGGTTCTTGATACCTCAAATGATAGGTCTCGGGACCTGTAATTGTTATGCCAAACCGCATCTAAATTGGTTGATTATTTCCCTACATTTGACTGAAAAATTGATTTGAAGAAAATCACCTTACTATAGCTCAGCCGATTCAGAGCTGTACAAATCTAAAATCTGCAATTGTGATACCTCAAATGATAGGTCTCGGGACCTGTAACTATTATGCCAAACCACATCTAAATTGGTTGATTATTTCTATACATTTCACTGAAAGAGCGATTTGAAGAAAATCACCTTACTATAGCTCAGCCGATTCAGAGCTGTAGAAATCTAAAATCTACAATTGTGCTCCGATTGCGGTTCTTGATACCTCAAATGATAGGTCTCGGAACCTGTAATTATTATGCCAAACCACATCTAAATTAGTTGATTATTTCTATACATTTCACTGAAAAAGCGATTTGAAGAAAATCACCTTAATATATATAGCTCAGCCGATTCATAGCTGTAGAAATCTAAAATCTGCAATTGTGCTCCGATTGCCGTTCTTGATACCTCAAATGATAGGTCTCGGGACCTGTAATTGTTATGCCAAACCGCATCTAAATTGGTTGATTATTTCCCTACATTTGACTGAAAAATTGATTTGAAGAAAATCACCTTACTATATCTCAGCCGATTCAGAGCTGTACAAATCTAAAATCTGCAATTGTGATACCTCAAATGATAGGTCTCGGAACCTGTAAATATTATGCCAAACCACATTTAAATTGGTTGATTATTTCTATACATTTCACTGAAAAAGCGATTTGAAGAAAATCACCTTACTATAGCTCAGCCGATTCAGAGCTGTAGAAATCTAAAATCTACAATTGTGCTCCGATTGCGGTTCTTGATACCTCAAATGATAGGTCTCGGAACCTGTAAATATTATGCCAAACCACATCTAAATTAGTTGATTATTTCTATACATTTTACTGAAAAAGCGATTTGAAGAAAATCACCTTACTATAGCTCAGCCGATTCAGAGCTGTAGAAATCTAAAATCTGCAATTGTGCTCCGATTGCGGTTCTTGATACCTCAAATGATAGGTCTCGGGACCTGTAATTGTTATGCCAACCCGCATTTAAATTGGTTAAATATTTCCAGATATTTCACGGAAAAATCTATTTGAAGAAAATCACCTTACTATAGCTCAGCCGATTCATAGCTGTAGAAATCTAAAATCTGCAATTGTGCTCCGATTGCGGTTCTTGATACCTCAAATGATAGGTCTCGGGACCTGTAATTGTTATGCCAAACCGCATCTAAATTGGTTGATTATTTCCCTACATTTGACTGAAAAATTGATTTGAAGAAAATCACCTTACTATAGCTCAGCCGATTCAGAGCTGTACAAATCTAAAATCTGCAATTGTGATACCTCAAATGATAGGTCTCGGAACCTGTAATTATTATGCCAAACCACATCTAAATTGGTTGATTATTTCTATACATTTCACTGAAAAAGCGATTTGAAGAAAATCACCTTACTATAGCTCACCCGATTCAGAGCTGTAGAAATCTAAAATCTACAATTGTGCTCCGATTGCGGTTCTTGATACCTCAAATGATAGGTCTCGAGACCTGTAATTGTTATGCCAAACCGCATCTAAATTGGTTGATTATTTCCCTACATTTGACTGAAAAATTGATTTGAAGAAAATCACCTTCCTATAGCTCAGCCGATTCAGAGCTGTACAAATCTAAAATCTGCAATTGTGATACCTCAAATGATAGGTCTCGGAACCTGTAATTATTATGCCAAACCACATCTAAATTAGTTGATTATTTCTATACATTTCACTGAAAAAGCGATTTGAAGAAAATCACCTTAATATATATAGCTCAGCCGATTCATAGCTGTAGAAATCTAAAATCTGCAATTGTGCTCCGATTGCGGTTCTTGATACCTCAAATGATAGGTCTCGGGACCTGTAATTGTTATGCCAAACCGCATCTAAATTGGTTGATTATTTCCCTACATTTGACTGAAAAATTGATTTGAAGAAAATCACCTTACTATAGCTCAGCCGATTCAGAGCTGAACAAATCTAAAATCTGCAATTGTGATACCTCAAATGATAGGTCTCGGAACCTGTAATTATTATGCCAAACCACATCTAAATTGGTTGATTATTTCTATACATTTCATTGAAAAAGCGATTTGAATAAAATCACCTTACTATAGCTCACCCGATTCAGAGCTGTAGAAATCTAAAATCTACAATTATGCTCCGATTGCGGTTCTTGATACCTCAAATGATAGGTCTCGAGACCTGTAATTGTTATGCCAAACCGCATCTAAATTGGTTGATTATTTCCCTACATTTGACTGAAAAATTGATTTGAAGAAAATCACCTTCCTATAGCTCAGCCGATTCAGAGCTGTACAAATCTAAAATCTGCAATTGTGATACCTCAAATGATAGGTCTCGGAACCTGTAAATATTATGCCAAACCACATCTAAATTGGTTGATTATTTCTATACATTTCACTGAAAAAGCGATTTGAAGAAAATCACCTTACTATAGCTCAGCCGATTCAGAGCTGTAGAAATCTAAAATCTGCAATTGTGCTCCGATTGCGGTTCTTGATACCTCAAATGATAGGTCTCGGGACCTGTAATTGTTATGCCAAACCGCATCTAAATTGGTTGATTATTTCCCTACATTTGACTGAAAAATTGATTTGAAGAAAATCACCTTACTATAGCTCAGCCGATTCAGAGCTGTACAAATCTAAAATCTGCAATTGTGATACCTCAAATGATAGGTCTCGGGACCTGTAACTATTATGCCAAACCACATCTAAATTGGTTGATTATTTCTATACATTTCACTGAAAGAGCGATTTGAAGAAAATCACCTTACTATAGCTCAGCCGATTCAGAGCTGTAGAAATCTAAAATCTACAATTGTGCTCCGATTGCGGTTCTTGATACCTCAAATGATAGGTCTCAGAACCTGTAATTATTATGCCAAACCACATCTAAATTAGTTGATTATTTCCCTACATTTCACTGAAAAAGCGATTTGAAGAAAATCACCTTAATATATATAGCTCAGCCGATTCATAGCTGTAGAAATCTAAAATCTGCAATTGTGCTCCGATTGCCGTTCTAGATACCTCAAATGATAGGTCTCGGGACCTGTAATTGTTATGCCAAACCGCATCTAAATTGGTTGATTATTTCCCTACATTTGACTGAAAAATTGATTTGAAGAAAATCACCTTACTATAGCTCAGCCGATTCAGAGCTGTACAAATCTAAAATCTGCAATTGTGATACCTCAAATGATAGGTCTCAGAACCTGTAAATATTATGCCAAACCACATCTAAATTGGTTGATTATTTCTATACATTTCACTGAAAAATCGATTTGAAGAAAATCACCTTACTATAGCTCAGCCGATTCAGAGCTGTAGAAATCTAAAATCTACAATTGTGCTCCGATTGCGGTTCTTGATACCTCAAATGATAGGTCTCGGAACCTGTAAATATTATGCCAAACCACATCTAAATTAGTTGATTATTTCTATACATTTTACTGAAAAAGCGATTTGAAGAAAATCACCTTACTATAGCTCAGCCGATTCATAGCTGTAGAAATCTAAAATCTGCAATTGTGCTCCGATTGCGGTTCTTGATACCTCAAATGATAGGTCTCGGGACCTGTAATTGTTATGCCAAACCGCATCTAAATTGGTTGATTATTTCCCTACATTTGACTGAAAAATTGATTTGAAGAAAATCACCTTACTATAGCTCAGCCGATTCAGAGCTGTACAAATCTAAAATCTGCAATTGTGATACCTCAAATGATAGGTCTCGGAACCTGTAATTATTATGCCAAACCACATCTAAATTGGTTGATTATTTCTATACATTTCACTGAAAAAGCGATTTGAAGAAAATCACCTTACTATAGCTCACCCGATTCAGAGCTGTAGAAATCTAAAATCTACAATTGTGCTCCGATTGCGGTTCTTGATACCTCAAATGATAGGTCTCGAGACCTGTAATTGTTATGCCAAACCGCATCTAAATTGGTTGATTATTTCCCTACATTTGACTGAAAAATTGATTTGAAGAAAATCACCTTCCTATAGCTCAGCCGATTCAGAGCTGTACAAATCTAAAATCTGCAATTGTGATACCTCAAATGATAGGTCTCGGAACCTGTAAATATTATTCCAAACCACATCTAAATTGGTTGATTATTTCTATACATTTCACTGAAAAAGCGATTTGAAGAAAATCACCTTACTATAGCTCAGCCGATTCAGAGCTGTAGAAATCTAAAATCTGCAATTGTGCTCCGATTGCGGTTCTTGATACCTCAAATGATAGGTCTCGGGACCTGTAATTGTTATGCCAAACCGCATCTAAATTGGTTGATTATTTCCCTACATTTGACTGAAAAATTGATTTGAAGAAAATCACCTTACTATAGCTCAGCCGATTAAGAGCTGTACAAATCTAAAATCTGCAATTGTGATACCTCAAATGATAGGTCTCGGGACCTGTAACTATTATGCCAAACCACATCTAAATTGGTTGATTATTTCTATACATTTCACTGAAAGAGCGATTTGAAGAAAATCACCTTACTATAGCTCAGCCGATTCAGAGCTGTAGAAATCTAAAATCTACAATTGTGCTCCGATTGCGGTTCTTGTTACCTCAAATGATAGGTCTCGGAACCTGTAAATATTATGCCAAACCACATCTAAATTAGTTGATTATTTCTATACATTTCACTGAAAAAGCGATTTGAAGAAAATCACCTTACTATAGCTCAGCCGATTCAGAGCTGTAGAAATCTAAAATCTGCAATTGTGCTCCGATTGCGGTTCTTGATACCTCAAATGATAGGTCTCGGGACCTGTAATTGTTATGCCAAACCGCATCTAAATTGGTTGATTATTTCCCTACATTTGACTGAAAAATTGATTTGAAGAAAATCACCTTACTATAGCTCAGCCGATTCAGAGCTGTACAAATCTAAAATCTGCAATTGTGATACCTCAAATGATAGGTCTCGGGACCTGTAACTATTATGCCAAACCACATCTAAATTGGTTGATTATTTCTATACATTTCACTGAAAGAGCGATTTGAAGAAAATCACCTTACTATAGCTCAGCCGATTCAGAGCTGTAGAAATCTAAAATCTACAATTGTGCTCCGATTGCGGTTCTTGATACCTCAAATGATAGGTCTCGGAACCTGTAAATATTATGCCAAACCACATCTAAATTAGTTGATTATTTCTATACATTTCACTGAAAAAGCGATTTGAAGAAAATCACCTTACTATAGCTCACCCGATTCAGAGCTGTAGAAATCTAAAATCTGCAATTGTGCTCCGATTGCGGTTCTTGATACCTCAAATGATAGGTCTCGGGACCTGTAATTGTTATGCCAAACCGCATCTAAATTGGTTAAATATTTCCAGATATTTCACTGAAAAATCGATTTGAAGAAAATCACCTTACTATAGCTCACCCGATTCATAGCTGTAGAAATCTAAAATCTGCAATTGTGCTCCGATTGCGGTTCTTGATACCTCAAATGATAGGTCTCGGGACCTGTAATTGTTATGCCAAACCGCATCTAAATTGGTTGATTATTTCCCTACATTTGACTGAAAAATTGATTTGAAAAAAATCACCTTACTATAGCTCAGCCGATTCAGAGCTGTAGAAATCTAAAATCTGCAATTGTGCTCCGATTGCGGTTCTTGATACTTTAAATGATAGGTCTCGGGACCTGTAATTGTTATGCCAAACCGCATCTAAATTGGTTGATTATTTCCCTACATTTGACTGAAAAATTGATTTGAAGAAAATCACCTTACTATAGCTCAGCCGATTCAGAGCTGTACAAATCTAAAATCTGCAATTGTGATACCTCAAATGATAGGTCTCGGAACCTGTAATTATTATGCCAAACCACATCTAAATTGGTTGATTATTTCTATACATTTCACTGAAAAAGCGATTTGAAGAAAATCACCTTACTATAGCTCACCCGATTCAGAGCTGTAGAAATCTAAAATCTACAATTGTGCTCCGATTGCGGTTCTTGATACCTCAAATGATAGGTCTCGAGACCTGTAATTGTTATGCCAAACCGCATCTAAATTGGTTGATTATTTCCCTACATTTGACTGAAAAATTGATTTGAAGAAAATCACCTTCCTATAGCTCAGCCGATTCAGAGCTGTACAAATCTAAAATCTGCAATTGTGATACCTCAAATGATAGGTCTCGGAACCTGTAAATATTATGCCAAACCACATCTAAATTGGTTGATTATTTCTATACATTTCACTGAAAAAGCGATTTGAAGAAAATCACCTTACTATAGCTCAGCCGATTCAGAGCTGTAGAAATCTAAAATCTGCAATTGTGCTCCGATTGCGGTTCTTGATACCTCAAATGATAGGTCTCGGGACCTGTAATTGTTATGCCAAACCGCATCTAAATTGGTTGATTATTTCCCTACATTTGACTGAAAAATTGATTTGAAGAAAATCACCTTACTATAGCTCAGCCGATTCAGAGCTGTACAAATCTAAAATCTGCAATTGTGATACCTCAAATGATAGGTCTCGGGACCTGTAACTATTATGCCAAACCACATCTAAATTGGTTGATTATTTCTATACATTTCACTGAAAGAGCGATTTGAAGAAAATCACCTTACTATAGCTCAGCCGATTCAGAGCTGTAGAAATCTAAAATCTACAATTGTGCTCCGATTGCGGTTCTTGATACCTCAAATGATAGGTCTCGGAACCTGTAAATATTATGCCAAACCACATCTAAATTAGTTGATTATTTCTATACATTTCACTGAAAAAGCGATTTGAAGAAAATCACCTTACTATAGCTCAGCCGATTCAGAGCTGTAGAAATCTAAAATCTGCAATTGTGCTCCGATTGCGGTTCTTGATACCTCAAATGATAGGTCTCGGGACCTGTAATTGTTATGCCAAACCGCATCTAAATTGGTTGATTATTTCCCTACATTTGACTGAAAAATTGATTTGAAGAAAATCACCTTACTATAGCTCAGCCGATTCAGAGCTGTACAAATCTAAAATCTGCAATTGTGATACCTCAAATGATAGGTCTCGGGACCTGTAACTATTATGCCAAACCACATCTAAATTGGTTGATTATTTCTATACATTTCACTGAAAGAGCGATTTGAAGAAAATCACCTTACTATAGCTCAGCCGATTCAGAGCTGTAGAAATCTAAAATCTGCAATTGTGCTCCGATTGCGGTTCTTGATACCTCAAATGATAGGTCTCGGGACCTGTAATTGTTATGCCAAACCGCATCTAAATTGGTTGATTATTTCCCTACATTTGACTGAAAAATTGATTTGAAGAAAATCACCTTACTATAGCTCAGCCGATTCAGAGCTGTACAAATCTAAAATCTGCAATTGTGATACCTCAAATGATAGGTCTCGGGACCTGTAACTATTATGCCAAACCACATCTAAATTGGTTGATTATTTCTATACATTTCACTGAAAGAGCGATTTGAAGAAAATCACCTTACTATAGCTCAGCCGATTCAGAGCTGTAGAAATCTAAAATCTACAATTGTGCTCCGATTGCGGTTCTTGATACCTCAAATGATAGGTCTCGGAACCTGTAAATATTATGCCAAACCACATCTAAATTAGTTGATTATTTCTATACATTTCACTGAAAAAGCGATTTGAAGAAAATCACCTTACTATAGCTCACCCGATTCAGAGCTGTAGAAATCTAAAATCTGCAATTGTGCTCCGATTGCGGTTCTTGATACCTCAAATGATAGGTCTCGGGACCTGTAATTGTTATGCCAAACCGCATCTAAATTGGTTAAATATTTCCAGATATTTCACTGAAAAATCGATTTGAAGAAAATCACCTTACTATAGCTCACCCGATTCATAGCTGTAGAAATCTAAAATCTGCAATTGTGCTCCGATTGCGGTTCTTGATACCTCAAATGATAGGTCTCGGAACCTGTAAATATTATGCCAAACCACATCTAAATTAGTTGATTATTTCTATACATTTCACTGAAAAAGCGATTTGAAGAAAATCACCTTACTATAGCTCAGCCGATTCAGAGCTGTACAAATCTAAAATCTGCAATTGTGATACCTCAAATGATAGGTCTCGGAACCTGTAATTATTATGCCAAACCACATCTAAATTGGTTGATTATTTCTATACATTTCACTGAAAAAGCGATTTGAAGAAAATCACCTTACTATAGCTCACCCGATTCAGAGCTGTAGAAATCTAAAATCTACAATTGTGCGTCGATTGCGGTTCTTGATACCTCAAATGATAGGTCTCGGGACCTGTAATTGTTATGCCAAACCGCATCTAAATTGGTTGATTATTTCCCTACATTTGACTGAAAAATTGATTTGAAGAAAATCACCTTACTATAGCTCAGCCGATTCAGAGCTGTACAAATCTAAAATCTGTAATTGTGATACCTCAAATGATAGGGGTCTCGGGACCTGTAAATATTATGCCAAACCACATCTAAATTGGTTGATTATTTCTATACATTTCACTGAAAAAGCGATTTGAAGAAAATCACCTTACTATAGCTCAGCCGATTCAGAGCTGTAGAAATCTAAAATCTACAATTGTGCTCCGATTGCGGTTCTTGATACCTCAAATGATAGGTCTCGGGACCTGTAATTGTTATGCCAAACCGCATCTAAATTGGTTGATTATTTCCCTACATTTGACTGAAAAATTGATTTGAAGAAAATCACCTTACTATAGCTCAGCCGATTCAGAGCTGTACAAATCTAAAATCTGCAATTGTGATACCTCAAATGATAGGTCTCGGGACCTGTAACTATTATGCCAAACCACATCTAAATTGGTTGATTATTTCTATACATTTCACTGAAAGAGCGATTTGAAGAAAATCACCTTACTATAGCTCAGCCGATTCAGAGCTGTAGAAATCTAAAATCTGCAATTGTGCTCCGATTGCGGTTCTTGATACCTCAAATGATAGGTCTCGGGACCTGTAATTGTTATGCCAAACCGCATCTAAATTGGTTGATTATTTCCCTACATTTGACTGAAAAATTGATTTGAAAAAAATCACCTTACTATAGCTCAGCCGATTCAGAGCTGTAGAAATCTAAAATCTGCAATTGTGCTCCGATTGCGGTTCTTGATACCTCAAATGATAGGTCTCGAGACCTGTAATTGTTATGCCAAACCGCATCTAAATTGGTTGATTATTTCCCTACATTTGACTGAAAAATTGATTTGAAGAAAATCACCTTCCTATAGCTCAGCCGATTCAGAGCTGTACAAATCTAAAATCTGCAATTGTGATACCTCAAATGATAGGTCTCGGAACCTGTAAATATTATTCCAAACCACATCTAAATTGGTTGATTATTTCTATACATTTCACTGAAAAAGCGATTTGAAGAAAATCACCTTACTATAGCTCAGCCGATTCAGAGCTGTAGAAATCTAAAATCTGCAATTGTGCTCCGATTGCGGTTCTTGATACCTCAAATGATAGGTCTCGGGACCTGTAATTGTTATGCCAAACCGCATCTAAATTGGTTAATTATTTCCCTACATTTGACTGAAAAATTGATTTGAAGAAAATCACCTTACTATAGCTCAGCCGATTAAGAGCTGTACAAATCTAAAATCTGCAATTGTGATACCTCAAATGATAGGTCTCGGGACCTGTAACTATTATGCCAAACCACATCTAAATTGGTTGATTATTTCTATACATTTCACTGAAAGAGCGATTTGAAGAAAATCACCTTACTATAGCTCAGCCGATTCAGAGCTGTAGAAATCTAAAATCTACAATTGTGCTCCGATTGCGGTTCTTGTTACCTCAAATGATAGGTCTCGGAACCTGTAAATATTATGCCAAACCACATCTAAATTAGTTGATTATTTCTATACATTTCACTGAAAAAGCGATTTGAAGAAAATCACCTTACTATAGCTCAGCCGATTCAGAGCTGTAGAAATCTAAAATCTGCAATTGTGCTCCGATTGCGGTTCTTGATACCTCAAATGATAGGTCTCGGGACCTGTAATTGTTATGCCAAACCGCATCTAAATTGGTTGATTATTTCCCTACATTTGACTGAAAAATTGATTTGAAGAAAATCACCTTACTATAGCTCAGCCGATTCAGAGCTGTACAAATCTAAAATCTGCAATTGTGATACCTCAAATGATAGGTCTCGGGACCTGTAACTATTATGCCAAACCACATCTAAATTGGTTGATTATTTCTATACATTTCACTGAAAGAGCGATTTGAAGAAAATCACCTTACTATAGCTCAGCCGATTCAGAGCTGTAGAAATCTAAAATCTACAATTGTGCTCCGATTGCGGTTCTTGATACCTCAAATGATAGGTCTCGGAACCTGTAAATATTATGCCAAACCACATCTAAATTAGTTGATTATTTCTATACATTTCACTGAAAAAGCGATTTGAAGAAAATCACCTTACTATAGCTCACCCGATTCAGAGCTGTAGAAATCTAAAATCTGCAATTGTGCTCCGATTGCGATTCTTGATACCTCAAATGATAGGTCTCGGGACCTGTAATTGTTATGCCAAACCGCATCTAAATTGGTTAAATATTTCCAGATATTTCACTGAAAAATCGATTTGAAGAAAATCACCTTACTATAGCTCACCCGATTCATAGCTGTAGAAATCTAAAATCTGCAATTGTGCTCCGATTGCGGTTCTTGATACCTCAAATGATAGGTCTCGGGACCTGTAATTGTTATGCCAAACCGCATCTAAATTGGTTGATTATTTCCCTACATTTGACTGAAAAATTGATTTGAAAAAAATCACCTTACTATAGCTCAGCCGATTCAGAGCTGTAGAAATCTAAAATCTGCAATTGTGCTCCGATTGCGGTTCTTGATACTTTAAATGATAGGTCTCGGGACCTGTAATTGTTATGCCAAACCGCATCTAAATTGGTTGATTATTTCCCTACATTTGACTGAAAAATTGATTTGAAGAAAATCACCTTACTATAGCTCAGCCGATTCAGAGCTGTACAAATCTAAAATCTGCAATTGTGATACCTCAAATGATAGGTCTCGGAACCTGTAATTATTATGCCAAACCACATCTAAATTGGTTGATTATTTCTATACATTTCACTGAAAAAGCGATTTGAAGAAAATCACCTTACTATAGCTCACCCGATTCAGAGCTGTAGAAATCTAAAATCTACAATTGTGCTCCGATTGCGGTTCTTGATACCTCAAATGATAGGTCTCGAGACCTGTAATTGTTATGCCAAACCGCATCTAAATTGGTTGATTATTTCCCTACATTTGACTGAAAAATTGATTTGAAGAAAATCACCTTCCTATAGCTCAGCCGATTCAGAGCTGTACAAATCTAAAATCTGCAATTGTGATACCTCAAATGATAGGTCTCGGAACCTGTAAATATTATGCCAAACCACATCTAAATTGGTTGATTATTTCTATACATTTCACTGAAAAAGCGATTTGAAGAAAATCACCTTACTATAGCTCAGCCGATTCAGAGCTGTAGAAATCTAAAATCTGCAATTGTGCTCCGATTGCGGTTCTTGATACCTCAAATGATAGGTCTCGGGACCTGTAATTGTTATGCCAAACCGCATCTAAATTGGTTGATTATTTCCCTACATTTGACTGAAAAATTGATTTGAAGAAAATCACCTTACTATAGCTCAGCCGATTCAGAGCTGTACAAATCTAAAATCTGCAATTGTGATACCTCAAATGATAGGTCTCGGGACCTGTAACTATTATGCCAAACCACATCTAAATTGGTTGATTATTTCTATACATTTCACTGAAAGAGCGATTTGAAGAAAATCACCTTACTATAGCTCAGCCGATTCAGAGCTGTAGAAATCTAAAATCTACAATTGTGCTCCGATTGCGGTTCTTGATACCTCAAATGATAGGTCTCGGAACCTGTAAATATTATGCCAAACCACATCTAAATTAGTTGATTATTTCTATACATTTCACTGAAAAAGCGATTTGAAGAAAATCACCTTACTATAGCTCAGCCGATTCAGAGCTGTAGAAATCTAAAATCTGCAATTGTGCTCCGATTGCGGTTCTTGATACCTCAAATGATAGGTCTCGGGACCTGTAATTGTTATGCCAAACCGCATCTAAATTGGTTGATTATTTCCCTACATTTGACTGAAAAATTGATTTGAAGAAAATCACCTTACTATAGCTCAGCCGATTCAGAGCTGTACAAATCTAAAATCTGCAATTGTGATACCTCAAATGATAGGTCTCGGGACCTGTAACTATTATGCCAAACCACATCTAAATTGGTTGATTATTTCTATACATTTCACTGAAAGAGCGATTTGAAGAAAATCACCTTACTATAGCTCAGCCGATTCAGAGCTGTAGAAATCTAAAATCTGCAATTGTGCTCCGATTGCGGTTCTTGATACCTCAAATGATAGGTCTCGGGACCTGTAATTGTTATGCCAAACCGCATCTAAATTGGTTGATTATTTCCCTACATTTGACTGAAAAATTGATTTGAAGAAAATCACCTTACTATAGCTCAGCCGATTCAGAGCTGTACAAATCTAAAATCTGCAATTGTGATACCTCAAATGATAGGTCTCGGGACCTGTAACTATTATGCCAAACCACATCTAAATTGGTTGATTATTTCTATACATTTCACTGAAAGAGCGATTTGAAGAAAATCACCTTACTATAGCTCAGCCGATTCAGAGCTGTAGAAATCTAAAATCTACAATTGTGCTCCGATTGCGGTTCTTGATACCTCAAATGATAGGTCTCGGAACCTGTAAATATTATGCCAAACCACATCTAAATTAGTTGATTATTTCTATACATTTCACTGAAAAAGCGATTTGAAGAAAATCACCTTACTATAGCTCACCCGATTCAGAGCTGTAGAAATCTAAAATCTGCAATTGTGCTCCGATTGCGGTTCTTGATACCTCAAATGATAGGTCTCGGGACCTGTAATTGTTATGCCAAACCGCATCTAAATTGGTTAAATATTTCCAGATATTTCACTGAAAAATCGATTTGAAGAAAATCACCTTACTATAGCTCACCCGATTCATAGCTGTAGAAATCTAAAATCTGCAATTGTGCTCCGATTGCGGTTCTTGATACCTCAAATGATAGGTCTCGGAACCTGTAAATATTATGCCAAACCACATCTAAATTAGTTGATTATTTCTATACATTTCACTGAAAAAGCGATTTGAAGAAAATCACCTTACTATAGCTCAGCCGATTCAGAGCTGTACAAATCTAAAATCTGCAATTGTGATACCTCAAATGATAGGTCTCGGAACCTGTAATTATTATGCCAAACCACATCTAAATTGGTTGATTATTTCTATACATTTCACTGAAAAAGCGATTTGAAGAAAATCACCTTACTATAGCTCACCCGATTCAGAGCTGTAGAAATCTAAAATCTACAATTGTGCGTCGATTGCGGTTCTTGATACCTCAAATGATAGGTCTCGGGACCTGTAATTGTTATGCCAAACCGCATCTAAATTGGTTGATTATTTCCCTACATTTGACTGAAAAATTGATTTGAAGAAAATCACCTTACTATAGCTCAGCCGATTCAGAGCTGTACAAATCTAAAATCTGTAATTGTGATACCTCAAATGATAGGTCTCGGGACCTGTAAATATTATGCCAAACCACATCTAAATTGGTTGATTATTTCTATACATTTCACTGAAAAAGCGATTTGAAGAAAATCACCTTACTATAGCTCAGCCGATTCAGAGCTGTAGAAATCTAAAATCTACAATTGTGCTCCGATTGCGGTTCTTGATACCTCAAATGATAGGTCTCGAGACCTGTAATTGTTATGCCAAACCGCATCTAAATTGGTTGATTATTTCCCTACATTTGACTGAAAAATTGATTTGAAGAAAATCACCTTACTATAGCTCAGCCGATTCAGAGCTGTACAAATCTAAAATCTGCAATTGTGATACCTCAAATGATAGGTCTCGGAACCTGTAATTATTATGCCAAACCACATCTAAATTGGTTGATTATTTCTATACATTTCACTGAAAAATCGATTTGAAGAAAATCACCTTACTATAGCTCAGCCGATTCAGAGCTGTAGAAATCTAAAATCTGCAATTGTGCTCCGATTGCGGTTCTTGATACCTCAAATGATAGGTCTCGGAACCTGTAATTATTATGCCAAACCACATCTAAATTGGTTGATTATTTCTATACATTTCACTGAAAAAGCGATTTGAAGAAAATCACCTTACTATAGCTCAGCCGATTCAGAGCTGTAGAAATCTAAAATCTGCAATTGTGCTCCGATTGCGGTTCTTGATACCTCAAATGATAGGTCTCGGAACCTGTAATTATTATGCCAAACCACATCTAAATTGGTTGATTATTTCTATACATTTCACTGAAAAAGCGATTTGAAGAAAATCACCTTACTATAGGTCAGCCGATTCAGAGCTGTAGAAATCTAAAATCTGCAATTGTGCTCCGATTGCGGTTCTTGATACCTCAAATGATAGGTCTCGAGACCTGTAATTGTTATGCCAAACCGCATCTAAATTGGTTGATTATTTCCCTACATTTGATTGAAATGATTAATGACCAATTTGATTGAAATGATTAAATTCATTATCAGTTATATTATAAAAATTAATTACATATAAAGATAAATATATTATATGCTATATTGTATATATTATAATTAATATTAATATTAATTTATTTTAGTAATTGGGTACTCCAATTCAAAAATGATGAATATTTTGAAGCAAATATCAATTGCTTCTAAAACAACTACATTTTCATCAAATTTAAATTTATGACCGTCGAGAATGATAAAAAACTCACTTAAACTAGTGTCATCCACCTATGACACCGAGAAGTGGTTGGACCATTTCCTTACGTGTTGCATGATCTATTCTAGTAGGTTTTTTTTGTTTTTATTAAATGATTTGCATCTTCTGCTTTAATAATAAAATAAACTTGGGCATCAGCAATGGTTGATTTTTTCAATGCATTTTTATTCAATTTTTGTAGAACCGGTGGTACCAATGCAGGTAACAGGTACATTAGTTGCAGGTTATATGTATCTAGAATATAAAAAAAAAATTCCCATTAATATTGAGATAAAATCGACAATGTTCAATAATTATTACCTTCAGTTCACTGCTGTCTTGACTTTGGTAGCATCTCGAATAATAACTTGACGAGGCTCTCTAATATTTGATCTTTACAAATCTTATATTTTTAAAATGTTTTCTCACTTCTCGTTTATTGTCCTGTGTCCTGGAAATCGCATTTGAAAATCACAAGATATCTGAAAACAAAGTATACATAGTTAGTTACTGGAGGAGTAAAGAGCGCGTGACAAGTGACTTTAGTTCCGTTTCTCAGTTCTGCTACAGCCTCCGGTAGCAAAAGGTATTTCTGGAAAATCAACGGACAATCCCTTATGTCATTCAGATGATCTAGGATATCCCGGAGGGGTAGTAGGGTTAGGAGTACATCTATATTTTGTATATTCGCGGTCATACCACGTTCACGCTTATTTTATATTTAATAAGTCGCATTTAGATATACGTATAATTGAAATTCTTACAGGTAAGAGAATTAGTACAGTTATAGATCAGAGAAATACAATAAATTATAATAAACCTAAGCAGGTTAAAGTTTTGTAACTACTGTACTATATAAAACATTCTTCAATTATTTAAAAAACATATTTAATCTTTTGACGATGATTACATTAATAATTGCAATAACATAAATATATGTATAACATAAAATGAATTTGTTGGTTTTTAGGTTAATTTATTTTTATTTTTTTATTAATATTTTAATAAAAAAAACCCGACGTTTCTACGGCACATCCCGTCATACCGCATAGTATAAATAGTACCTTGAAAATGACGGGATGTGCCGTCGAAACGTCGGGTTTTTTTTATTAAAATATTAATAAAAAAATAAAAATAAATTAAGCTAAACACCAACAAAATCATCTTATTATAAACATAAAGCTTAAAAAAGTGAATTAAATAGAAGTATATATATTTAATCGTTGAGAAACAAGAAAGAAGGAAAGTGGGTGACATAACTGCCATACTAAACATGTTTTACATAATTCAAGAAAATACATTTCGACAAAATCAATTTTAAAATTTTGAAATTAGTGTAGTTTGCAGCAAAATTGAGAACTATTTCTCTTAGTACGTGTTTCTCAATTTAAAATTAAATTTTTAATTTTATTTTAATTGTTAAAATTTTAGTTGACGATTCTCATCAATAACTCAATTTTTTCAGAAATGAATTTAAGTAAAATATGTTACGCACGGGAGTATATGTAGGTAATTGCAAGTAAACGTTTAATCTCTACATATCTATTTCTTTATTTATTGTATATAACGATTGCGTTCAAGCAAACCGACACAACTAAAAATATAAAAATGTTTCTTTGCAATTACCGATATGTCACCCATTATTGCGCCCATTAAAAAAGCAGATTGAATTTTCCAAAATTTGATTTACCACTTGGTAATAAAATTATGCAAAATTTATTTAAATTTTTTATTAGGCGGGAAAAAGGGTGACATATATGTATATATATTTACTTTTAATGTAGCATAAGTTATGTATTATTATAAAAAATTTAAAATCTTACCTGTTTACTTAATTCACTAAAATACATTTTAACTAATGTTTATTATTTTCACTTCAATCAGAATTTCAACCACTTGACCACAATCCCGATTTAAATAATTTAATCACCAATTAATTGACTAAATCTATAATCAACTTTTCACTTAAAATGCTCTAATCAAATGATGAAGTAATGACCAAAATGTTCATATTTTGTACAAATTGCTAAAGGAATTTATTATAATTAAGGGATACCGTTGGTTAGTCTAAACTATGTAAAAGTATAAACTGCATATGCACATATGTTAAAGGCACTTTGATAGATAAAAGTATAACCTACCAATGGTTAAACTAAACTATGTAATAGTATAGGCAACATATCTGCACATATTAGTTTATAGCCAAAACTATTGGCTAACCTAAAATTCTGAACAATGTAAAACTATAAACTGCATATATGCAGGTGTTACTCCCACTTTTGATTTCAAATCAATTTTTTAACGCGGTAAGCAAGTTTGGGTATACCTAAAACTACTGGTTAATCTAAACTATGTAATAGTAAAAGCTATGTATGCGTGTTAAATTCCCTTTGAGGCATATTAGCATGTAACCTACCATTGTTTAATCTAAACAGTGTAAAAGTATAATCTGCATACGTGCATATGTTACTTCCATTCTGATGCCAAGTCAATTTTTAACGTTTTTTCGGTCCAAAGGTTATATTCACTGATTACATGAAAACCTGCACGTAGGTAAGTCAATTTTTAACGTATTTTTAGGATTAAAGAGAGTTTATTACAATTGAGAGATTCTCAAGTCAAAACTATGTATATATATATTTTATCGATCCCGATGAGATTGCATATTAGTATTATGCACATAAGTATATACCTGAACTAGTTTTTGCATTATTTGCAATCGTGTAAATAAAAGGTGCAAAAATACTGTGAAAGAACTGGTTTAGGTGTACCTGGGTGGATTATCTAAACTATGTAAAAGTACAATACAAACCGCATATCTGCACGTATTACGCCCACATTTACGCCAAGTCAATTTTTGGACGTTTTTCGGTCCTAAAATAATTTCCTGAATACTTGAAAAAGCATTTCATGGAAATATTCCAGTAGATGTTCCGTCAAGTTCTCTTTGGGTCGAAAATCCGTTCAAGCTTGTTGAACAAATATTAAGGTAGTTTTTAAATCTTCACATAGGTAGGTTTTAGTTTTTTCTATAGTCTAACAACAACCTACGTGGTTATTCTAAATAAGCCAGTTCCTTAATACAATTCCAGAGTTAATTACAGAGTTAATTTGATTTTTTGTCGATTAATTAACGCCCCATATTGATCAAATTATAATTGATTTTCAGGTGCAAGTATTACTTCAGTACTTCGTACTGAAAAAACGTTAGAAACTGATTTTTGAAACCTGCATGGTTCAAATTAATCAATGAGCATAGGTGCCTAATTTACCTTACTATCGTCTAAATTAACTACCACAACGTCATTTCATTGTAGTATTACCCTTGCACCTACGTTAATTTGATTTATAATTTAGTAAATGCCGAAGAAAAAATTAACCTGGCTAGTTTTGTATTTTGAAACCTGCATGGTTCAAATTAACCAATACCCATAAGTGCGTACTTTACCTTACTGTTGTCTAAATCAACTACCGCAACGTCATTCAATTGGAGTATTAACCTCGCACATAGGTCAATTTGATGTATAATTTAGTAAATGCTGAAGAAATAAATTAACCTAGCTAGTTTTGTATTTTGAAACTGGCGTGGTTCAAATCCACACAAGCGATTTTTTGCCAAATCAACCAAAACTTAGGTTATTATTACTAAAACCAATTAAACTAGCTAAAGTCGCTCAATTTTTTTTTCAGTGATAGCTCAGCCGATTCAGAGCTGTACAAATCTAAAATCTGCAATTGTGATACCTCAAATGATAGGTCTCGGAACCTGTAATTATTATGCCAAACCACATCTAAATTGGTTGATTATTTCTATACATTTCACTGAAAAAGCGATTTGAAGAAAATCACCTTACTATAGCTCACCCGATTCAGAGCTGTAGAAATCTAAAATCTACAATTGTGCTCCGATTGCGGTTCTTGATACCTCAAATGATAGGTCTCGGGACCTGTAATTGTTATGCCAAACCGCATCTAAATTGGTTGATTATTTCTATACATTTCACTGAAAAAGCGATTTGAAGAAAATCACCTTACTATAGCTCACCCGATTCAGAGCTGTAGAAATCTAAAATCTGCAATTGTGCTCCGATTGCGGTTCTTGATACCTCAAATGATAGGTCTCGGGACCTGTAATTGTTATGCCAAACCGCATCTAAATTGGTTGATTATTTCCCTACATTTGACTGAAAAATTGATTTGAAGAAAATCACCTTACTATAGCTCACCCGATTCAGAGCTGTAGAAATCTAAAATCTACAATTGTGCTCCGATTGCGGTTCTTGATACCTCAAATGATAGGTCTCGGGACCTGTAATTGTTATGCCAAACCGCATCTAAATTGGTTGATTATTTCCCTACATTTGACTGAAAAATTGATTTGAAGAAAATCACCTTACTATAGCTCAGCCGATTCAGAGCTGTAGAAATCTAAAATCTGCAATTGTGATACCTCAAATGATAGGTCTCGGAACCTGTAATTATTATGCCAAACCACATCTAAATTGGTTGATTATTTCTATACATTTCACTGAAAAAGCGATTTGAAGAAAATCACCTTACTATAGCTCACCCGATTCAGAGCTGTAGAAATCTAAAATCTACAATTGTGCTCCGATTGCGGTTCTTGATACCTCAAATGATAGGTCTCGGGACCTGTAATTGTTATGCCAAACCGCATCTAAATTGGTTGATTATTTCCCTACATTTGACTGAAAAATTGATTTGAAGAAAATCACCTTACTATAGCTCAGCCGATTCAGAGCTGTACAAATCTAAAATCTGCAATTGTGATACCTCAAATGATAGGTCTCGGAACCTGTAATTATTATGCCAAACCACATCTAAACTGGTTGATTATTTCTATACTTTTCACTGAAAAAGCGATTTGAAGAAAATCACCTTACTATCGAGAGTAAGGTGATTTTCTTCAAATCGATTTTTCAGTGAAATATCTGGAAATATTTAACCAATTTAGATGCGGTTTGGCATAACAATTACAGGTCCCGAGACCTATCATTTGAGGTATCAAGAACCGCAATCGGAGCACAATTGCAGATTTTAGATTTCTACAGCTCTGAATCGGCTGAGCTATAGTAAGGTGATTTTCTTCAAATCGCTTTTTCAGTGAAATGTATAGAAATAATCAACCAATTTAGATGTGGTTTGGCATAATAATTACAGGTTCCGAGACCTATCATTTGAGGTATCACAATTGCAGATTTTAGATTTGTACAGCTCTGAATCGGCTGAGCTATAGTAAGGTGATTTTCTTCAAATCAATTTTTCAGTCAAATGTAGGGAAATAATCAACCAATTTAGATGCGGTTTGGCATAACAATTACAGGTCCCGAGACCTATCATTTGAGGTATCAAGAACCGCAATCGGAGCACAATTGTAGATTTTAGATTTCTACAGCTCTGAATCGGGTGAGCTATAGTAAGGTGATTTTCTTCAAATCGCTTTTTCAGTGAAATGTATAGAAATAATCAACCAATTAAGATGTGGATTTGCATAATAATTACAGGTTCCGAGACCTATCATTTGAGGTATCACAATTGCAGATTTTAGATTTGTACAGCTCTGAATCGGCTGAGCTATAGTAAGGTGATTTTCTTCAAATCAATTTTTCAGTCAAATGTAGGGAAATAATCAACCAATTTAGATGCGGTTTGGCATAACAATTACAGGTCCCGAGACCTATCATTTGAGGTATCAAGAACCGCAATCGGAGCACAATTGTAGATTTTAGATTTCTACAGCTCTGAATCGGGTGAGCTATAGTATGGTGATTTTCTTCAAATCGATTTTTCAGTGAAATATCTGGAAATATTTAACCAATTTAGATGCGGTTTGGCATAACAATTACAGGTCCCGAGACCTATCATTTGAGGTATCAAGAACCGCAATCGGAGCACAATTGCAGATTTTAGATTTCTACAGCTCTGAATCGGCTGAGCTATAGTAAGGTGATTTTCTTCAAATCGCTTTTTCAGTGAAATGTATAGAAATAATCAACCAATTTAGATGTGGTTTGGCATAATAATTACAGGTTCCGAGACCTATCATTTGAGGTATCACAATTGCAGATTTTAGATTTCTACAGCTCTGAATCGGGTGAGCTATAGTAAGGTGATTTTCTTCAAATCGATTTTTCAGTGAAATATCTGGAAATATTTAACCAATTTAGATGCGGTTTGGCATAACAATTACAGGTCCCGAGACCTATCATTTGAGGTATCAAGAACCGCAATCGGAGCACAATTGCAGATTTTAGATTTCTACAGCTCTGAATCGGCTGAGCTATAGTAAGGTGATTTTCTTCAAATCGCTTTTTCAGTGAAATGTATAGAAATAATCAACCAATTTAGATGTGGTTTGGCATAATAATTACAGGTTCCGAGACCTATCATTTGAGGTATCACAATTGCAGATTTTAGATTTGTACAGCTCTGAATCGGGTGAGCTATAGTAAGGTGATTTTCTTCAAATCAATTTTTCAGTCAAATGTAGGGAAATAATCAACCAATTTAGATGCGGTTTGGCATAACAATTACAGGTCCCGAGACCTATCATTTGAGGTATCAAGAACCGCAATCGGAGCACAATTGTAGATTTTAGATTTCTACAGCTCTGAATCGGGTGAGCTATAGTAAGGTGATTTTCTTCAAATCGATTTTTCAGTGAAATATCTGGAAATATTCAACCAATTTAGATGCGGTTTGGCATAACAATTACAGGTCCCGAGACCTATCATTTGAGGTATCAAGAACCGCAATCGGAGCACAATTGCAGATTTTAGATTTCTACAGCTCTGAATCGGCTGAGCTATAGTAAGGTGATTTTCTTCAAATCGCTTTTTCAGTGAAATGTATAGAAATAATCAACCAATTTAGATGTGGTTTGGCATAATAATTACAGGTTCCGAGACCTATCATTTGAGGTATCACAATTGCAGATTTTAGATTTGTACAGCTCTGAATCGGCTGAGCTATAGTAAGGTGATTTTCTTCAAATCAATTTTTCAGTCAAATGTAGGGAAATAATCAACCAATTTAGATGCGGTTTGGCATAACAATTACAGGTCCCGAGACCTATCATTTGAGGTATCAAGAACCGCAATCGGAGCACAATTGTAGATTTTAGATTTCTACAGCTCTGAATCGGGTGAGCTATAGTAAGGTGATTTTCTTCAAATCGATTTTTCAGTGAAATATCTGGAAATATTTAACCAATTTAGATGCGGTTTGGCATAACAATTACAGGTCCCGAGACCTATCATTTGAGGTATCAAGAACCGCAATCGGAGCACAATTACAGATTTTAGATTTCTACAGCTCTGAATCGGCTGAGCTATAATAAGGTGATTTTCTTCAAATCGCTTTTTCAGTGAAATGTATAGAAATAATCAACTAATTTAGATGTGGTTTGGCATAATAATTACAGGTTCCGAGACCTATCATTTGAGGTATCACAATTGCAGATTTTAGATTTGTACAGCTCTGAATCGGCTGAGCTATAGTAAGGTGATTTTCTTCAAATCAATTTTTCAGTCAAATGTAGGGAAATAATCAACCAATTTAGATGCGGTTTGGCATAACAATTACAGGTCCCGAGACCTATCATTTGAGGTATCAAGAACCGCAATCGGAGCACAATTGTAGATTTTAGATTTCTACAGCTCTGAATCGGGTGAGCTATAGTAAGGTGATTTTCTTCAAATCGCTTTTTCAGTGAAATGTATAGAAATAATCAACCAATTTAGATGTGGTTTGGCATAATAATTACAGGTTCCGAGACCTATCATTTGAGGTATCACAATTGCAGATTTTAGATTTGTACAGCTCTGAATCGGCTGAGCTATAGTAAGGTGATTTTCTTCAAATCAATTTTTCAGTCAAATGTAGGGAAATAATCAACCAATTTAGATGCGGTTTGGCATAACAATTACAGGTCCCGAGACCTATCATTTGAGGTATCAAGAACCGCAATCGGAGCACAATTGTAGATTTTAGATTTCTACAGCTCTGAATCGGCTGAGCTATAGTAAGGTGATTTTCTTCAAATCGCTTTTTCAGTGAAATGTATAGAAATAATCAACCAATTTAGATGCGGTTTGGCATAATAATTACAGGTCCCGAGACCTATCATTTGAGGTATCACAATATGCAGATTTTAGATTTGTACAGCTCTGAATCGGCTGAGCTATAGTAAGGTGATTTTCTTCAAATCAATTTTTCAGTCAAATGTAGGGAAATAATCAACCAATTTAGATGCGGTTTGGCATAACAATTACAGGTCCCGAGACCTATCATTTGAGGTATCAAGAACCGCAATCGGAGCACAATTGCAGATTTTAGATTTCTACAGCTCTGAATCGGCTGAGCTATAGTAAGGTGATTTTCTTCAAATCGCTTTTTCAGTGAAATGTATAGAAATAATCAACCAATTTAGATGTGGTTTGGCATAATAATTACAGGTTCCGAGACCTATCATTTGAGGTATCACAATTGCAGATTTTAGATTTGTACAGCTCTGAATCGGCTGAGCTATAGTAAGGTGATTTTCTTCAAATCAATTTTTCAGTCAAATGTATGGAAATAATCAACCAATTTAGATGCGGTTTGGCATAACAATTACAGGTCCCGAGACCTATCATTTGAGGTATCAAGAACCGCAATCGGAGCACAATTGCAGATTTTAGATTTCTACAGCTCTGAATCGGCTGAGCTATAGTAAGGTGATTTTCTTCAAATCGCTTTTTCAGTGAAATGTATAGAAATAATCAACCAATTTAGATGTGGTTTGGCATAATAATTACAGGTTCCGAGACCTATCATTTTAGGTATCACAATTGCAGATTTTAGATTTGTACAGCTCTGAATCGGCTGAGCTATAGTAAGGTGATTTTCTTCAAATCAATTTTTCAGTCAAATGTACGGAAATAATCAACCAATGTAGATGCGGTTTGGCATAACAATTACAGGTCCCGAGACCTATCATTTGAGGTATCAAGAACCGCAATCGGAGCACAATTGTAGATTTTAGATTTCTACAGCTCTGAATCGGGTGAGCTATAGTAAGGTGATTTTCTTCAAATCGATTTTTCAGTGAAATATCTGGAAATATTTAACCAATTTAGATGCGGTTTGGCATAATAATTACAGGTCCCGAGACCTATCATTTGAGGTATCACAATTGCAGATTTTAGATTTGTACAGCTCTGAATCGGCTGAGCTATAGTAAGGTGATTTTCTTCAAATCAATTTTTCAGTCAAATGTAGGGAAATAATCAACCAATTTAGATGCGGTTTGGCATAACAATTACAGGTCCCGAGACCTATCATTTGAGGTATCAAGAACCGCAATCGGAGCACAATTGTAGATTTTAGATTTCTACAGCTCTGAATCGGGTGAGCTATAGTAAGGTGATTTTCTTCAAATCGATTTTTCAGTGAAATATCTGGAAATATTTAACCAATTTAGATGCGGTTTGGCATAACAATTACAGGTCCCGAGACCTATCATTTGAGGTATCAAGAACCGCAATCGGAGCACAATTGCAGATTTTAGATTTCTACAGCTCTGAATCGGCTGAGCTATAGTAAGGTGATTTTCTTTAAATCGCTTTTTCAGTGAAATGTATAGAAATAATCAACCAATTTAGATGTGGTTTGGCATAATAATTACAGGTTCCGAGACCTATCATTTGAGGTATCACAATTGCAGATTTTAGATTTGTACAGCTCTGAATCGGCTGAGCTATAGTAAGGTGATTTTCTTCAAATCAATTTTTCAGTCAAATGTAGGGAAATAATCAACCAATTTAGATGCGGTTTGGCATAACAATTACAGGTCCCGAGACCTATCATTTGAGGTATCAAGAACCGCAATCGGAGCACAATTGTAGATTTTAGATTTCTACAGCTCTGAATCGGGTGAGCTATAGTAAGGTGATTTTCTTCAAATCGATTTTTCAATGAAATATCTGGAAATATTTAACCAATTTAGATGCGGTTTGGCATAACAATTACAGGTCCCGAGACCTATCATTTGAGGTATCAAGAACCGCAATCGGAGCACAATTGCAGATTTTAGATTTCTACAGCTCTGAATCGGCTGAGCTATAGTAAGGTGATTTTCTTCAAATCGCTTTTTCAGTGAAATGTATAGAAATAATCAACCAATTAAGATGTGGTTTGGCATAATAATTACAGGTTCCGAGACCTATCATTTGAGGTATCACAATTGCAGATTTTAGATTTGTACAGCTCTGAATCGGCTGAGCTATAGTAAGGTGATTTTCTTCAAATCAATTTTTCAGTCAAATGTAGGGAAATAATCAACCAATTTAGATGCGGTTTGGCATAACAATTACAGGTCCCGAGACCTATCATTTGAGGTATCAAGAACCGCAATCGGAGCACAATTGTAGATTTTAGATTTCTACAGCTCTGAATCGGGTGAGCTATAGTAAGGTGATTTTCTTCAAATCGATTTTTCAGTCAAATATCTGGAAATATTTAACCAATTTAGATGCGGTTTGGCATAACAATTACAGGTCCCGAGACCTATCATTTGAGGTATCAAGAACCGCAATCGGAGCACAATTGCAGATTTTAGATTTGTACAGCTCTGAATCGGCTGAGCTATAGTAAGGTGATTTACTTCAAATCGCTTTTTCAGTGAAATGTATAGAAATAATCAACCAATTTAGATGTGGTTTGGCATAATAATTACAGGTTCCGAGACCTATCATTTGAGGTATCACAATTGCAGATTTTAGATTTGTACAGCTCTGAATCGGCTGAGCTATAGTAAGGTGATTTTCTTCAAATCAATTTTTCAGTCAAATGTAGGGAAATAATCAACCAATTTAGATGCGGTTTGGCATAACAATTACAGGTCCCGAGACCTATCATTTGAGGTATCAAGAACCGCAATCGGAGCACAATTGCAGATTTTATATTTCTACAGCTCTGAATCGGGTGAGCTATAGTAAGGTGATTTTCTTCAAATCGCTTTTTCAGTGAAATGTATAGAAATAATCAACCAATTTAGATGTGGTTTGGCATAATAATTACAGGTTCCGAGACCTATCATTTGAGGTATCACAATTGCAGATTTTAGATTTGTACAGCTCTGAATCGGCTGAGCTATAGTAAGGTGATTTTCTTCAAATCAATTTTTCAGTCAAATGTAGGGAAATAATCAACCAATTTAGATGCGGTTTGGCATAACAATTACAGGTCCCGAGACCTATCATTTGAGGTATCAAGAACCGCAATCGGAGCACAATTGTAGATTTAAGATTTCTACAGCTCTGAATCGGGTGAGCTATAGTAAGGTGATTTTCTTCAAATCGATTTTTCAGTGAAATATCTGGAAATATTTAACCAATTTAGATGCGGTTTGGCATAACAATTACAGGTCCCGAGACCTATCATTTGAGGTATCAAGAACCGCAATCGGAGCACAATTGCAGATTTTAGATTTCTACAGCTCTGAATCGGCTGAGCTATAGTAAGGTGATTTTCTTCAAATCGCTTTTTCAGTGAAATGTATAGAAATAATCAACCAATTTAGATGTGGTTTGGCATAATAATTACAGGTTCCGAGACCTATCATTTGAGGTATCACAATTGAAGAGTTTAGATTTGTACAGCTCTGAATCGGCTGAGCTATAGTAAGGTGATTTTCTTCAAATCAATTTTTCAGTCAAATGTAGGGAAATAATCAACCAATTTAGATGCGGTTTGGCATAACAATTACAGGTCCCGAGACCTATCATTTGAGGTATCAAGAACCGCAATCGAAGCACAATTGCAGATTTTAGATTTCTACAGCTCTGAATCGGCTGAGCTATAGTAAGGTGATTTTCTTCAAATCGCTTTTTCAGTGAAATGTATAGAAATAATCAACCAATTTAGATGTGGTTTATCATAATAATTACAGGTCCCGAGACCTATCATTTGAGGTATCACAATTGCAGATTTTAGATTTGTACAGCTCTGAATCGGCTGAGCTATAGTAAGGTGATTTTCTTCAAATCAATTTTTCAGTCAAATGTAGGGAAATAATCAACCAATTTAGATGCAGTTTGGCATAACAATTACAGGTCCCGAGACCTATCATTTGAGGTATCAAGAACCGCAATCGGAGCACAATTGTAGATTTAAGATTTCTACAGCTCTGAATCGGGTGAGCTATAGTAAGGTGATTTTCTTCAAATCGCTTTTTCAGTGAAATGTATAGAAATAATCAACCAATTTAGATGTGGTTTGGCATAATAATTACAGGTTCCGAGACCTATCATTTGAGGTATCACAATTGCAGATTTTAGATTTGTACAGCTCTGAATCGGCTGAGCTATAGTAAGGTGATTTTCTTCAAATCAATTTTTCAGTCAAATGTAGGGAAATAATCAACCAATTTAGATGCGGTTTGGCATAACAATTACAGGTCCCGAGACCTATCATTTGAGATATCAAGAACCGCAATCGGAGCACAATTGTAGATTTTAGATTTCTACAGCTCTGAATCGGGTGAGCTATAGTAAGGTGATTTTCTTCAAATCGCTTTTTCAGTGAAATGTATAGAAATAATCAACCAATTTAGATGTGGTTTGGCATAATAATTACAGGTTCCGAGACCTATCATTTGAGGTATCACAATTGCAGATTTTAGATTTGTACAGCTCTGAATCGGCTGAGCTATAGTAAGGTGATTTTCTTCAAATCAATTTTTCAATCAAATGTAGAGAAATAATCAACCAATTTAGATGCGGTTTGGCATAACAATTACAGGTCCCGAGACCTATCATTTGAGGTATCAAGAACCGCAATCGGAGCACAATTGTAGATTTTAGATTTCTACAGCTCTGAATCGGGTGAGCTATAGTAAGGTGATTTTCTTCAAATCGCTTTTTCAGTGAAATGTATAGAAATAATCAACCAATTTAGATGTGGTTTGGCATAATAATTACAGGTTCCGAGACCTATCATTTGAGGTATCACAATTGCAGATTTTAGATTTGTACAGCTCTGAATCGGCTGAGCTATAGTAAGGTGATTTTCTTCAAATCAATTTTTCAGTCAAATGTAGGGAAATAATCAACCAATTTAGATGCGGTTTGGCATAACAATTACAGGTCCCGAGACCTATCATTTGAGGTATCAAGAACCGCAATCGGAGCACAATTGTAGATTTTAGATTTCTACAGCTCTGAATCGGGTGAGCTATAGTAAGGTGATTTTCTTCAAATCGATTTTTCAGTGAAATATCTGGAAATATTTAACCAATTTAGATGCGGTTTGGCATAACAATTACAGGTCCAGAGACCTATCATTTGAGGTATCAAGAACCGCAATCGGAGCACAATTGCAGATTTTAGATTTCTACAGCTCTGAATCGGCTGAGCTATAGTAAGGTGATTTTCTTCAAATCGCTTTTTCAGTGAAATGTATAGAAATAATCAACCAATTTAGATGTGGTTTGGCATAATAATTACAGGTTCCGAGACCTATCATTTGAGGTATCACAATTGCAGATTTTAGATTTGTACAGCTCTGAATCGGCTGAGCTATAGTAAGGTGATTTTCTTCAAATCAATTTTTCAGTCAAATGTAGGGAAATAATCAACCAATTTAGATGCGGTTTGGCATAACAATTACAGGTCCCGATACCTATCATTTGAGGTATCAAGAACCGCAATCGGAGCACAATTGCAGATTTTAGATTTCTACAGCTCTGAATCGGCTGAGCTATAGTAAGGTGATTTTCTTCAAATCGCTTTTTCAGTGAAATGTATAGAAATAATCAACCAATTTAGATGTGGTTTGGCGTAATAATTACAGGTTCCGAGACCTATCATTTGAGGTATCACAATTGCAGATTTTAGATTTGTACAGCTCTGAATCGGCTGAGCTATAGTAAGGTGATTTTCTTCAAATCAATTTTTCAATCAAATGTAGAGAAATAATCAACCAATTTAGATGCGGTTTGGCATAACAATTACAGGTCCCGAGACCTATCATTTGAGGTATCAAGAACCGCAATCGGAGCACAATTGTAGATTTTAGATTTCTACAGCTCTGAATCGGGTGAGCTATAGTAAGGTGATTTTCTTCAAATCGCTTTTTCAGTGAAATGTATAGAAATAATCAACCAATTTAGATGTGGTTTGGCATAATAATTACAGGTTCCGAGACCTATCATTTGAGGTATCACAATTGCAGATTTTAGATTTGTACAGCTCTGAATCGGCTGAGCTATAGTAAGGTGATTTTCTTCAAATCAATTTTTCAGTCAAATGTAGGGAAATAATCAACCAATTTAGATGCGGTTTGGCATAACAATTACAGGTCCCGAGACCTATCATTTGAGGTATCAAGAACCGCAATCGGAGCACAATTGTAGATTTTAGATTTCTACAGCTCTGAATCGGGTGAGCTATAGTAAGGTGATTTTCTTCAAATCGATTTTTCAGTGAAATATCTGGAAATATTTAACCAATTTAGATGCGGTTTGGCATAACAATTACAGGTCCAGAGACCTATCATTTGAGGTATCAAGAACCGCAATCGGAGCACAATTGCAGATTTTAGATTTCTACAGCTCTGAATCGGCTGAGCTATAGTAAGGTGATTTTCTTCAAATCGCTTTTTCAGTGAAATGTATAGAAATAATCAACCAATTTAGATGTGGTTTGGCATAATAATTACAGGTTCCGAGACCTATCATTTGAGGTATCACAATTGCAGATTTTAGATTTGTACAGCTCTGAATCGGCTGAGCTATAGTAAGGTGATTTTCTTCAAATCAATTTTTCAGTCAAATGTAGGGAAATAATCAACCAATTTAGATGCGGTTTGGCATAACAATTACAGGTCCCGATACCTATCATTTGAGGTATCAAGAACCGCAATCGGAGCACAATTGCAGATTTTAGATTTCTACAGCTCTGAATCGGCTGAGCTATAGTAAGGTGATTTTCTTCAAATCGCTTTTTCAGTGAAATGTATAGAAATAATCGACCAATTTAGATGTGGTTTGGCATAATAATTACAGGTTCCGAGACCTATCATTTGAGGTATCACAATTGCAGATTTTAGATTTGTACAGCTCTGAATCGGCTGAGCTATAGTAAGGTGATTTTCTTCAAATCAATTTTTCAGTCAAATGTAGGGAAATAATCAACCAATTTAGATGCGGTTTGGCATAACAATTACAGGTCCCGAGACCTATCATTTGAGGTATCAAGAACCGCAATCGGAGCACAATTGTAGATTTAAGATTTCTACAGCTCTGAATCGGGTGAGCTATAGTAAGGTGATTTTCTTCAAATCGCTTTTTCAGTGAAATGTATAGAAATAATCAACCAATTTAGATGTGGTTTTGCATAATAATTACAGGTTCCGAGACCTATCATTTGAGGTATCACAATTGCAGATTTTAGATTTGTACAGCTCTGAATCGGGAGAGCTATAGTAAGGTGATTTTCTTCAAATCGCTTTTTCAGTGAAATGTATAGAAATAATCAACCAATTTAGATGTGGTTTGGCGTAATAATTACAGGTTCCGAGACCTATCATTTGTGGTATCACAATTGTAGATTTTAGATTTGTACAGCTCTGAATCGGCTGAGCTATAGTAAGGTGATTTTCTTCAAATCAATTTTTCAGTCAAATGTAGGGAAATAATCAACCAATTTAGATGCGGTTTGGCATAACAATTACAGGTCCCGAGACCTATCATTTGAGGTATCAAGAACCGCAATCGGAGCACAATTGTAGATTTTAGATTTCTACAGCTCTGAATCGGGTGAGCTATAGTAAGGTGATTTTCTTCAAATCGATTTTTCAGTGAAATGTATAGAAATAATCAACCAATTTAGATGTGGTTTGGCATAATAATTACAGGTTCCGAGACCTATCATTTGAGGTATCACAATTGCAGATTTTAGATTTGTGCAGCTCTGAATCGGCTGAGCTATAGTAAGGTGATTTTCTTCAAATCAATTTTTCAGTCAAATGTAGGGAAATAATCAACCAATTTAAATGCGGTTTGGCATAACAATTACAGGTCCCGAGACCTATCATTTGAGGTATCAAGAACCGCAATCGGAGCACAATTGTAGATTTTAGATTTCTACAGCTCTGAATCGGGTGAGCTATAGTAAGGTGATTTTCTTCAAATCGCTTTTTCAGTGAAATGTATAGAAATAATCAACCAATTTAGATGTGGTTTGGCATAATAATTACAGGTTCCGAGACCTATCATTTGAGGTATCACAATTGCAGATTTTAGATTTGTACAGCTCTGAATCGGCTGAGCTATAGTAAGGTGATTTTCTTCAAATCAATTTTTCAGTCAAATGTAGGGAAATAATCAACCAATTTAGATGCGGTTTGGCATAACAATTACAGGTCCCGATACCTATCATTTGAGGTATCAAGAACCGCAATCGGAGCACAATTGCAGATTTTAGATTTCTACAGCTCTGAATCGGCTGAGCTATAGTAAGGTGATTTTCTTCAAATCGCTTTTTCAGTGAAATGTATAGAAATAATCGACCAATTTAGATGTGGTTTGGCATAATAATTACAGGTTCCGAGACCTATCATTTGAGGTATCACAATTGCAGATTTTAGATTTGTACAGCTCTGAATCGGCTGAGCTATAGTAAGGTGATTTTCTTCAAATCAATTTTTCAGTCAAATGTAGGGAAATAATCAACCAATTTAGATGCGGTTTGGCATAACAATTACAGGTCCCGAGACCTATCATTTGAGGTATCAAGAACCGCAATCGGAGCACAATTGTAGATTTAAGATTTCTACAGCTCTGAATCGGGTGAGCTATAGTAAGGTGATTTTCTTCAAATCGCTTTTTCAGTGAAATGTATAGAAATAATCAACCAATTTAGATGTGGTTTTGCATAATAATTACAGGTTCCGAGACCTATCATTTGAGGTATCACAATTGCAGATTTTAGATTTGTACAGCTCTGAATCGGGAGAGCTATAGTAAGGTGATTTTCTTCAAATCGCTTTTTCAGTGAAATGTATAGAAATAATCAACCAATTTAGATGTGGTTTGGCGTAATAATTACAGGTTCCGAGACCTATCATTTGTGGTATCACAATTGCAGATTTTAGATTTGTACAGCTCTGAATCGGCTGAGCTATAGTAAGGTGATTTTCTTCAAATCAATTTTTCAGTCAAATGTAGGGAAATAATCAACCAATTTAGATGCGGTTTGGCATAACAATTACAGGTCCCGAGACCTATCATTTGAGGTATCAAGAACCGCAATCGGAGCACAATTGTAGATTTTAGATTTCTACAGCTCTGAATCGGGTGAGCTATAGTAAGGTGATTTTCTTCAAATCGATTTTTCAGTGAAATGTATAGAAATAATCAACCAATTTAGATGTGGTTTGGCATAATAATTACAGGTTCCGAGACCTATCATTTGAGGTATCACAATTGCAGATTTTAGATTTGTACAGCTCTGAATCGGCTGAGCTATAGTAAGGTGATTTTCTTCAAATCAATTTTTCAGTCAAATGTAGGGAAATAATCAACCAATTTAAATGCGGTTTGGCATAACAATTACAGGTCCCGAGACCTATCATTTGAGGTATCAAGAACCGCAATCGGAGCACAATTGTAGATTTTAGATTTCTACAGCTCTGAATCGGGTGAGCTATAGTAAGGAGATTTTCTTCAAATCGCTTTTTCAGTGAAATGTATAGAAATAATCAACCAATTTAGATGTGGTTTGGCATAATAATTACAGGTTCCGAGACCTATCATTTGAGGTATCACAATTGCAGATTTTAGATTTGTACAGCTCTGAATCGGCTGAGCTATAGTAAGGTGATTTTCTTCAAATCAATTTTTCAGTCAAATGTAGGGAAATAATCAACCAATTTTGATGCGGTTTGGCATAACAATTACAGGTCCCGAGACCTATCATTTGAGGTATCAAGAACCGCAATCGGAGCACAATTGCAGATTTTAGATTTCTACAGCTCTGAATCGGGTGAGCTATAGTAAGGTGATTTTCTTCAAATCGCTTTTTCAGTGAAATGTATAGAAATAATCAACCAATTTAGATGTGGTTTGGCATTATAATTACAGGTTCCGAGACCTATCATTTGAGGTATCACAATTGCAGATTTTAGATTTGTACAGCTCTGAATCGGCTGAGCTATAGTAAGATGATTTTCTTCAAATCAATTTTTCAGTCAAATGTAGGGATATAATCAACCAATTTAGATGCGGTTTGGCATAACAATTACAGGTCCCGAGACCTATCATTTGAGATATCAAGAACCGCAATCGGAGCACAATTGTAGACTTTAGATTTCTACAGCTCTGAATCGGGTGAGCTATAGTAAGGTGATTTTCTTCAAATCGCTTTTTCAGTGAAATGTATAGAAATAATCAACCAATTTAGATGTAGTTTGGCATAATAATTACAGGTTCCGAGACCTATCATTTGAGGTATCACAATTGCAGATTTTAGATTTGTACAGCTCTGAATCGGCTGAGCTATAGTAAGATGATTTTCTTCAAATCATTTTTTCAGTCAAATGTAGGGAAATAATCAACCAATTTAGATGCGGTTTGGCATAACAATTACAGGTCCCGAGACCTATCATTTGAGGTATCAAGAACCGCAATCGGAGCACAATTGTAGATTTTAGATTTCTACAGCTCTGAATCGGGTGAGCTATAGTAAGGTGATTTTCTTCAAATCGATTTTTCAGTGAAATGTATAGAAATAATCAACCAATTTAGATGTGGTTTGGCATAATAATTACAGGTTCCGAGACCTATCATTTGAGGTATCACAATTGCAGATTTTAGATTTGTACAGCTCTGAATCGGCTGAGCTATAGTAAGGTGATTTTCTTCAAATCAATTTTTCAGTCAAATGTAGGGAAATAATCAACCAATTTAGATGCGGTTTGGCATAACAATTACAGGTCCCGAGACCTATCATTTGAGATATCAAGAACCGCAATCGGAGCACAATTGTAGATTTTAGATTTCTACAGCTCTGAATCGGGTGAGCTATAGTAAGGTGATTTTCTTCAAATCGCTTTTTCAGTGAAATGTATAGAAATAATCAACCAATTTAGATGTGGTTTGGCATAATAATTACAGGTTCCGAGACCTATCATTTGAGGTATCAAGAACCGCAATCGGAGCACAATTGCAGATTTTAGATTTCTACAGCTCTGAATCGGCTGAGCTATAGTAAGGTGATTTTCTTCAAATCGCTTTTTCAGTGAAATGTATAGAAATAATCAACCAATTTAGATGTGGTTTGGCGTAATAATTACAGGTTCCGAGACCTATCATTTGAGGTATCACAATTGTAGATTTTAGATTTGTACAGCTCTGAATCGGCTGAGCTATAGTAAGGTGATTTTCTTCAAATCAATTTTTCAGTCAAATGTAGGGAAATAATCAACCAATTTAAATGCGGTTTGGCATAACAATTACAGGTCCCGAGACCTATCATTTGAGGTATCAAGAACCGCAATCGGAGCACAATTGTAGATTTTAGATTTCTACAGCTCTGAATCGGGTGAGCTATAGTAAGGTGATTTTCTTCAAATCGCTTTTTCAGTGAAATGTATAGAAATAATCAACCAATTTAGATGTGGTTTGGCATAATAATTACAGGTTCCGAGACCTATCATTTGAGGTATCACAATTGCAGATTTTAGATTTGTACAGCTCTGAATCGGCTGAGCTATAGTAAGGTGATTTTCTTCAAATCAATTTTTCAGTCAAATGTAGGGAAATAATCAACCAATTTAGATGCGGTTTGGCATAACAATTACAGGTCCCGAGACCTATCATTTGAGATATCAAGAACCGCAATCGGAGCACAATTGTAGATTTTAGATTTCTACAGCTCTGAATCGGGTGAGCTATAGTAAGGTGATTTTCTTCAAATCGCTTTTTCAGTGAAATGTATAGAAATAATCAACCAATTTAGATGTGGTTTGGCATAATAATTACAGGTTCCGAGACCTATCATTTGAGGTATCACAATTGCAGATTTTAGATTTGTACAGCTCTGAATCGGCTGAGCTATAGTAAGGTGATTTTCTTCAAATCAATTTTTCAGTCAAATGTAGGGAAATAATCAACCAATTTAGATGCGGTTTGGCATAACAATTACAGGTCCCGAGACCTATCATTTGAGGTATCAAGAACCGCAATCGGAGCACAATTGCAGATTTTAGATTTCTACAGCTCTGAATCGGGTGAGCTATAGTAAGGTGATTTTCTTCAAATCGCTTTTTCAGTGAAATGTATAGAAATAATCAACCAATTTAGATGTGGTTTGGCGTAATAATTACAGGTTCCGAGACCTATCATTTGAGGTATCACAATTGCAGATTTTAGATTTGTACAGCTCTGAATCGGCTGAGCTATAGTAAGGTGATTTTCTTCAAATCAATTTTTCAGTCAAATGTAGGGAAATAATCAACCAATTTAGATGCGGTTTGGCATAACAATTACAGGTCCCGAGACCTATCATTTGAGGTATCAAGAACCGCAATCGGAGCACAATTGTAGATTTTAGATTTCTACAGCTCTGAATCGGGTGAGCTATAGTAAGGTGATTTTCTTCAAATCGCTTTTTCAGTGAAATGTATAGAAATAATCAACCAATTTAGATGTGGTTTGGCATTATAATTACAGGTTCCGAGACCTATCATTTGAGGTATCACAATTGCAGATTTTAGATTTGTACAGCTCTGAATCGGCTGAGCTATAGTAAGGTGATTTTCTTCAAATCAATTTTTCAGTCAAATGTAGGGAAATAATCAACCAATTTAGATGCGGTTTGGCATAACAATTACAGGTCCCGAGACCTATCATTTGAGATATCAAGAACCGCAATCGGAGCACAATTGTAGACTTTAGATTTCTACAGCTCTGAATCGGGTGAGCTATAGTAAGGTGATTTTCTTCAAATCGCTTTTTCAGTGAAATGTATAGAAATAATCAACCAATTTAGATGTAGTTTGGCATAATAATTACAGGTTCCGAGACCTATCATTTGAGGTATCACAATTGCAGATTTTAGATTTGTACAGCTCTGAATCGGCTGAGCTATAGTAAGGTGATTTTCTTCAAATCAATTTTTCAGTCAAATGTAGGGAAATAATCAACCAATTTAGATGCGGTTTGGCATAACAATTACAGGTCCCGAGACCTATCATTTGAGGTATCAAGAACCGCAATCGGAGCAAAATTGTAGATTTTAGATTTCTACAGCTCTGAATCTGGTGAGCTATAGTAAGGTGATTTTCTTCAAATCGCTTTTTCAGTGAAATGTATAGAAATAATCAACCAATTTAGATGTGGTTTGGCATAATAATTACAGGTTCCGAGACCTATCATTTGAGGTATCACAATTGCAGATTTTAGATTTGTACAGCTCTGAATCGGCTGAGCTATAGTAAGGTGATTTTCTTCAAATCAATTTTTCAGTCAAATGTAGGGAAATAATCAACCAATTTAGATGCGGTTTGGCATAACAATTACAGGTCCCGAGACCTATCATTTGAGATATCAAGAACCGCAATCGGAGCACAATTGTAGACTTTAGATTTCTACAGCTCTGAATCGGGTGAGCTATAGTAAGGTGATTTTCTTCAAATCGCTTTTTCAGTGAAATGTATAGAAATAATCAACCAATTTAGATGTAGTTTGGCATAATAATTACAGGTTCCGAGACCTATCATTTGAGGTATCACAATTGCAGATTTTAGATTTGTACAGCTCTGAATCGGCTGAGCTATAGTAAGGTGATTTTCTTCAAATCAATTTTTCAGTCAAATGTAGGGAAATAATCAACCAATTTAGATGCGGTTTGGCATAACAATTACAGGTCCCGAGACCTATCATTTGAGGTATCAAGAACCGCAATCGGAGCACAATTGTAGATTTTAGATTTCTACAGCTCTGAATCGGGTGAGCTATAGTAAGGTGATTTTCTTCAAATCGCTTTTTCAGTGAAATGTATAGAAATAATCAACCAATTTAGATGTGGTTTGGCATAATAATTACAGGTTCCGAGACCTATCATTTGAGGTATCACAATTGCAGATTTTAGATTTGTACAGCTCTGAATCGGCTGAGCTATAGTAAGGTGATTTTCTTCAAATCAATTTTTCAGTCAAATGTAGGGAAATAATCAACCAATTTAGATGCGGTTTGGCATAACAATTACAGGTCCCGAGACCTATCATTTGAGATATCAAGAACCGCAATCGGAGCACAATTGTAGACTTTAGATTTCTACAGCTCTGAATCGGGTGAGCTATAGTAAGGTGATTTTCTTCAAATCGCTTTTTCAGTGAAATGTATAGAAATAATCAACCAATTTAGATGTAGTTTGGCATAATAATTACAGGTTCCGAGACCTATCATTTGAGGTATCACAATTGCAGATTTTAGATTTGTACAGCTCTGAATCGGCTGAGCTATAGTAAGGTGATTTTCTTCAAATCAATTTTTCAGTCAAATGTAGGGAAATAATCAACCAATTTAGATGCGGTTTGGCATAACAATTACAGGTCCCGAGACCTATCATTTGAGGTATCAAGAACCGCAATCGGAGCACAATTGTAGATTTTAGATTTCTACAGCTCTGAATCGGGTGAGCTATATATAGTAAGGTGATTTTCTTCAAATCGCTTTTTCAGTGAAATGTATAGAAATAATCAACCAATTTAGATGTGGTTTGGCATAATAATTACAGGTTCCGAGACCTATCATTTGAGGTATCACAATTGCAGATTTTAGATTTGTACAGCTCTGAATCGGCTGAGCTATAGTAAGGTGATTTTCTTCAAATCAATTTTTCAGTCAAATGTAGGGAAATAATCAACCAATTTAGATGCGGTTTGGCATAACAATTACAGGTCCCGAGACCTATCATTTGAGATATCAAGAACCGCAATCGGAGCACAATTGTAGACTTTAGATTTCTACAGCTCTGAATCGGGTGAGCTATAGTAAGGTGATTTTCTTCAAATCGCTTTTTCAGTGAAATGTATAGAAATAATCAACCAATTTAGATGTAGTTTGGCATAATAATTACAGGTTCCGAGACCTATCATTTGAGGTATCACAATTGCAGATTTTAGATTTGTACAGCTCTGAATCGGCTGAGCTATAGTAAGGTGATTTTCTTCAAATCAATTTTTCAGTCAAATGTAGGGAAATAATCAACCAATTTAGATGCGGTTTGGCATAACAATTACAGGTCCCGAGACCTATCATTTGAGGTATCAAGAACCGCAATCGGAGCACAATTGTAGATTTTAGATTTCTACAGCTCTGAATCGGGTGAGCTATAGTAAGGTGATTTTCTTCAAATCGCTTTTTCAGTGAAATGTATAGAAATAATCAACCAATTTAGATGTGGTTTGGCATAATAATTACAGGTCCCGAGACCTATCATTTGAGGTATCACAATTGCAGATTTTAGATTTGTACAGCTCTGAATCGGCTGAGCTATAGTAAGGTGATTTTCTTCAAATCAATTTTTCAGTCAAATGTAGGGAAATAATCAACCAATTTAGATGCGGTTTGGCATAACAATTACAGGTCCCGAGACCTATCATTTGAGATATCAAGAACCGCAATCGGAGCACAATTGTAGACTTTAGATTTCTACAGCTCTGAATCGGGTGAGCTATAGTAAGGTGATTTTCTTCAAATCGCTTTTTCAGTGAAATGTATAGAAATAATCAACCAATTTAGATGTAGTTTGGCATAATAATTACAGGTTCCGAGACCTATCATTTGAGGTATCACAATTGCAGATTTTAGATTTGTACAGCTCTGAATCGGCTGAGCTATAGTAAGGTGATTTTCTTCAAATCAATTTTTCAGTCAAATGTAGGGAAATAATCAACCAATTTAGATGCGGTTTGGCATAACAATTACAGGTCCCGAGACCTATCATTTGAGGTATCAAGAACCGCAATCGGAGCACAATTGTAGATTTTAGATTTCTACAGCTCTGAATCGGGTGAGCTATAGTAAGATGATTTTCTTCAAATCGCTTTTTCAGTGAAATGTATAGAAATAATCAACCAATTTAGATGTGGTTTGGCATAATAATTACAGGTTCCGAGACCTATCATTTGAGGTATCACAATTGCAGATTTTAGATTTGTACAGCTCTGAATCGGCTGAGCTATAGTAAGGTGATTTTCTTCAAATCAATTTTTCAGTCAAATGTAGGGAAATAATCAACCAATTTAGATGCGGTTTGGCATAACAATTACAGGTCCCGAGACCTATCATTTGAGATATCAAGAACCGCAATCGGAGCACAATTGTAGACTTTAGATTTCTACAGCTCTGAATCGGGTGAGCTATAGTAAGGTGATTTTCTTCAAATCGCTTTTTCAGTGAAATGTATAGAAATAATCAACCAATTTAGATGTAGTTTGGCATAATAATTACAGGTTCCGAGACCTATCATTTGAGGTATCACAATTGCAGATTTTAGATTTGTACAGCTCTGAATCGGCTGAGCTATAGTAAGGTGATTTTCTTCAAATCAATTTTTCAGTCAAATGTAGGGAAATAATCAACCAATTTAGATGCGGTTTGGCATAACAATTACAGGTCCCGAGACCTATCATTTGAGGTATCAAGAACCGCAATCGGAGCACAATTGTAGATTTTAGATTTCTACAGCTCTGAATCGGGTGAGCTATAGTAAGGTGATTTTCTTCAAATCGCTTTTTCAGTGAAATGTATAGAAATAATCAACCAATTTAGATGTGGTTTGGCATAATAATTACAGGTTCCGAGACCTATCATTTGAGGTATCACAATTGCAGATTTTAGATTTGTACAGCTCTGAATCGGCTGAGCTATAGTAAGGTGATTTTCTTCAAATCAATTTTTCAGTCAAATGTAGGGAAATAATCAACCAATTTAGATGCGGTTTGGCATAACAATTACAGGTCCCGAGACCTATCATTTGAGATATCAAGAACCGCAATCGGAGCACAATTGTAGATTTTAGATTTCTACAGCTCTGAATCGGGTGAGCTATAGTAAGGTGATTTTCTTCAAATCGCTTTTTCAGTGAAATGTATAGAAATAATCAACCAATTTAGATGTGGTTTGGCATAATAATTACAGGTTCCGAGACCTATCATTTGAGGTATCACAATTGCAGATTTTAGATTTGTACAGCTCTGAATCGGCTGAGCTATAGTAAGGTGATTTTCTTCAAATCAATTTTTCAGTCAAATGTAGGGAAATAATCAACCAATTTAGATGCGGTTTGGCATAACAATTACAGGTCCCGAGACCTATCATTTGAGATATCAAGAACCGCAATCGGAGCACAATTGTAGATTTTAGATTTCTACAGCTCTGAATCGGGTGAGCTATAGTAAGGTGATTTTCTTCAAATCGCTTTTTCAGTGAAATGTATAGAAATAATCAACCAATTTAGATGTGGTTTGGCATAATAATTACAGGTTCCGAGACCTATCATTTGAGGTATCACAATTGCAGATTTTAGATTTGTACAGCTCTGAATCGGCTGAGCTATAGTAAGGTGATTTTCTTCAAATCAATTTTTCAGTCAAATGTAGGGAAATAATCAACCAATTTAGATGCGGTTTGGCATAACAATTACAGGTCCCGAGACCTATCATTTGAGATATCAAGAACCGCAATCGGAGCACAATTGTAGACTTTAGATTTCTACAGCTCTGAATCGGGTGAGCTATAGTAAGGTGATTTTCTTCAAATCGCTTTTTCAGTGAAATGTATAGAAATAATCAACCAATTTAGATGTAGTTTGGCATAATAATTACAGGTTCCGAGACCTATCATTTGAGGTATCACAATTGCAGATTTTAGATTTGTACAGCTCTGAATCGGCTGAGCTATAGTAAGGTGATTTTCTTCAAATCAATTTTTCAGTCAAATGTAGGGAAATAATCAACCAATTTAGATGCGGTTTGGCATAACAATTACAGGTCCCGAGACCTATCATTTGAGGTATCAAGAACCGCAATCGGAGCACAATTGTAGATTTTAGATTTCTACAGCTCTGAATCGGGTGAGCTATAGTAAGGTGATTTTCTTCAAATCGCTTTTTCAGTGAAATGTATAGAAATAATCAACCAATTTAGATGTGGTTTGGCATAATAATTACAGGTTCCGAGACCTATCATTTGAGGTATCACAATTGCAGATTTTAGATTTGTACAGCTCTGAATCGGCTGAGCTATAGTAAGGTGATTTTCTTCAAATCAATTTTTCAGTCAAATGTAGGGAAATAATCAACCAATTTAGATGCGGTTTGGCATAACAATTACAGGTCCCGAGACCTATCATTTGAGATATCAAGAACCGCAATCGGAGCACAATTGTAGACTTTAGATTTCTACAGCTCTGAATCGGGTGAGCTATAGTAAGGTGATTTTCTTCAAATCGCTTTTTCAGTGAAATGTATAGAAATAATCAACCAATTTAGATGTAGTTTGGCATAATAATTACAGGTTCCGAGACCTATCATTTGAGGTATCACAATTGCAGATTTTAGATTTGTACAGCTCTGAATCGGCTGAGCTATAGTAAGGTGATTTTCTTCAAATCAATTTTTCAGTCAAATGTAGGGAAATAATCAACCAATTTAGATGCGGTTTGGCATAACAATTACAGGTCCCGAGACCTATCATTTGAGGTATCAAGAACCGCAATCGGAGCACAATTGTAGATTTTAGATTTCTACAGCTCTGAATCGGGTGAGCTATAGTAAGGTGATTTTCTTCAAATCGCTTTTTCAGTGAAATGTATAGAAATAATCAACCAATTTAGATGTGGTTTGGCATAATAATTACAGGTTCCGAGACCTATCATTTGAGGTATCACAATTGCAGATTTTAGATTTGTACAGCTCTGAATCGGCTGAGCTATAGTAAGGTGATTTTCTTCAAATCAATTTTTCAGTCAAATGTAGGGAAATAATCAACCAATTTAGATGCGGTTTGGCATAACAATTACAGGTCCCGAGACCTATCATTTGAGATATCAAGAACCGCAATCGGAGCACAATTGTAGACTTTAGATTTCTACAGCTCTGAATCGGGTGAGCTATAGTAAGGTGATTTTCTTCAAATCGCTTTTTCAGTGAAATGTATAGAAATAATCAACCAATTTAGATGTAGTTTGGCATAATAATTACAGGTTCCGAGACCTATCATTTGAGGTATCACAATTGCAGATTTTAGATTTGTACAGCTCTGAATCGGCTGAGCTATAGTAAGGTGATTTTCTTCAAATCAATTTTTCAGTCAAATGTAGGGAAATAATCAACCAATTTAGATGCGGTTTGGCATAACAATTACAGGTCCCGAGACCTATCATTTGAGGTATCAAGAACCGCAATCGGAGCACAATTGTAGATTTTAGATTTCTACAGCTCTGAATCGGGTGAGCTATAGTAAGGTGATTTTCTTCAAATCGCTTTTTCAGTGAAATGTATAGAAATAATCAACCAATTTAGATGTGGTTTGGCATAATAATTACAGGTTCCGAGACCTATCATTTGAGGTATCACAATTGCAGATTTTAGATTTGTACAGCTCTGAATCGGCTGAGCTATAGTAAGGTGATTTTCTTCAAATCAATTTTTCAGTCAAATGTAGGGAAATAATCAACCAATTTAGATGCGGTTTGGCATAACAATTACAGGTCCCGAGACCTATCATTTGAGATATCAAGAACCGCAATCGGAGCACAATTGTAGACTTTAGATTTCTACAGCTCTGAATCGGGTGAGCTATAGTAAGGTGATTTTCTTCAAATCGCTTTTTCAGTGAAATGTATAGAAATAATCAACCAATTTAGATGTAGTTTGGCATAATAATTACAGGTTCCGAGACCTATCATTTGAGGTATCACAATTGCAGATTTTAGATTTGTACAGCTCTGAATCGGCTGAGCTATAGTAAGGTGATTTTCTTCAAATCAATTTTTCAGTCAAATGTAGGGAAATAATCAACCAATTTAGATGCGGTTTGGCATAACAATTACAGGTCCCGAGACCTATCATTTGAGGTATCAAGAACCGCAATCGGAGCACAATTGTAGATTTTAGATTTCTACAGCTCTGAATCGGGTGAGCTATAGTAAGGTGATTTTCTTCAAATCGCTTTTTCAGTGAAATGTATAGAAATAATCAACCAATTTAGATGTAGTTTGGCATAATAATTACAGGTTCCGAGACCTATCATTTGAGGTATCACAATTGCAGATTTTAGATTTGTACAGCTCTGAATCGGCTGAGCTATAGTAAGGTGATTTTCTTCAAATCAATTTTTCAGTCAAATGTAGGGAAATAATCAACCAATTTAGATGCGGTTTGGCATAACAATTACAGGTCCCGAGACCTATCATTTGAGGTATCAAGAACCGCAATCGGAGCACAATTGTAGATTTTAGATTTCTACAGCTCTGAATCGGGTGAGCTATAGTAAGGTGATTTTCTTCAAATCGCTTTTTCAGTGAAATGTATAGAAATAATCAACCAATTTAGATGTGGTTTGGCATAATAATTACAGGTTCCGAGACCTATCATTTGAGGTATCACAATTGCAGATTTTAGATTTGTACAGCTCTGAATCGGCTGAGCTATAGTAAGGTGATTTTCTTCAAATCAATTTTTCAGTCAAATGTAGGGAAATAATCAACCAATTTAGATGCGGTTTGGCATAACAATTACAGGTCCCGAGACCTATCATTTGAGATATCAAGAACCGCAATCGGAGCACAATTGTAGACTTTAGATTTCTACAGCTCTGAATCGGGTGAGCTATAGTAAGGTGATTTTCTTCAAATCGCTTTTTCAGTGAAATGTATAGAAATAATCAACCAATTTAGATGTAGTTTGGCATAATAATTACAGGTTCCGAGACCTATCATTTGAGGTATCACAATTGCAGATTTTAGATTTGTACAGCTCTGAATCGGCTGAGCTATAGTAAGGTGATTTTCTTCAAATCAATTTTTCAGTCAAATGTAGGGAAATAATCAACCAATTTAGATGCGGTTTGGCATAACAATTACAGGTCCCGAGACCTATCATTTGAGGTATCAAGAACCGCAATCGGAGCACAATTGTAGATTTTAGATTTCTACAGCTCTGAATCGGGTGAGCTATAGTAAGGTGATTTTCTTCAAATCGCTTTTTCAGTGAAATGTATAGAAATAATCAACCAATTTAGATGTGGTTTGGCATAATAATTACAGGTTCCGAGACCTATCATTTGAGGTATCACAATTGCAGATTTTAGATTTGTACAGCTCTGAATCGGCTGAGCTATAGTAGGGTGATTTTCTTCAAATCAATTTTTCAGTCAAATGTAGGGAAATAATCAACCAATTTAGATGCGGTTTGGCATAACAATTACAGGTCCCGAGACCTATCATTTGAGATATCAAGAACCGCAATCGGAGCACAATTGTAGACTTTAGATTTCTACAGCTCTGAATCGGGTGAGCTATAGTAAGGTGATTTTCTTCAAATCGCTTTTTCAGTGAAATGTATAGAAATAATCAACCAATTTAGATGTAGTTTGGCATAATAATTACAGGTTCCGAGACCTATCATTTGAGGTATCACAATTGCAGATTTTAGATTTGTACAGCTCTGAATCGGCTGAGCTATAGTAAGGTGATTTTCTTCAAATAAATTTTTCAGTCAAATGTAGGGAAATAATCAACCAATTTAGATGCGGTTTGGCATAACAATTACAGGTCCCGAGACCTATCATTTGAGGTATCAAGAACCGCAATCGGAGCACAATTGTAGATTTTAGATTTCTACAGCTCTGAATCGGGTGAGCTATAGTAAGGTGATTTTCTTCAAATCGCTTTTTCAGTGAAATGTATAGAAATAATCAACCAATTTAGATGTGGTTTGGCATAATAATTACAGGTTCCGAGACCTATCATTTGAGGTATCACAATTGCAGATTTTAGATTTGTACAGCTCTGAATCGGCTGAGCTATAGTAAGGTGATTTTCTTCAAATCAATTTTTCAGTCAAATGTAGGGAAATAATCAACCAATTTAGATGCGGTTTGGCATAACAATTACAGGTCCCGAGACCTATCATTTGAGGTATCAAGAACCGCAATCGGAGCACAATTGTAGATTTTAGATTTCTACAGCTCTGAATCGGGTGAGCTATAGTAAGGTGATTTTATTCAAATCGCTTTTTCAGTGAAATGTATAGAAATAATCAACCAATTTAGATGTAGTTTGGCATAATAATTACAGGTTCCGAGACCTATCATTTGAGGTATCACAATTGCAGATTTTAGATTTGTACAGCTCTGAATCGGCTGAGCTATAGTAAGGTGATTTTCTTCAAATCAATTTTTCAGTCAAATGTAGGGAAATAATCAACCAATTTAGATGCGGTTTGGCATAACAATTACAGGTCCCGAGACCTATCATTTGAGGTATCAAGAACCGCAATCGGAGCACAATTGTAGATTTTAGATTTCTACAGCTCTGAATCGGGTGAGCTATAGTAAGGTGATTTTATTCAAATCGCTTTTTCAGTGAAATGTATAGAAATAATCAACCAATTTAGGTGTGGTTTGGCATAATAATTACAGGTTCCGAGACCTATCATTTGAGGTATCACAATTGCAGATTTTAGATTTGTACAGCTCTGAATCGGCTGAGCTATAGTAAGGTGATTTTCTTCAAATCAATTTTTCAGTCAAATGTAGGGAAATAATCAACCAATTTAGATGCGGTTTGGCATAACAATTACAGGTCCCGAGACCTATCATTTGAGGTATCAAGAACCGCAATCGGAGCACAATTGTAGATTTTAGATTTCTACAGCTCTGAATCGGGTGAGCTATAGTAAGGTGATTTTCTTCAAATCGCTTTTTCAGTGAAATGTATAGAAATAATCAACCAATTTAGATGTAGTTTGGCATAATAATTACAGGTTCCGAGACCTATCATTTGAGGTATCACAATTGCAGATTTTAGATTTGTACAGCTCTGAATCGGCTGAGCTATAGTAAGGTGATTTTCTTCAAATCAATTTTTCAGTCAAATGTAGGGAAATAATCAACCAATTTAGATGCGGTTTGGCATAACAATTACAGGTCCCGAGACCTATCATTTGAGATATCAAGAACCGCAATCGGAGCACAATTGTAGATTTTAGATTTCTACAGCTCTGAATCGGGTGAGCTATAGTAAGGTGATTTTCTTCAAATCGCTTTTTCAGTGAAATGTATAGAAATAATCAACCAATTTAGATGTAGTTTGGCATAATAATTACAGGTTCCGAGACCTATCATTTGAGGTATCACAATTGCAGATTTTAGATTTGTACAGCTCTGAATCGGCTGAGCTATAGTAAGGTGATTTTCTTCAAATCAATTTTTCAGTCAAATGTAGGGAAATAATCAACCAATTTAGATGCGGTTTGGCATAACAATTACAGGTCCCGAGACCTATCATTTGAGGTATCAAGAACCGCAATCGGAGCACAATTGTAGATTTTAGATTTCTACAGCTCTGAATCGGGTGAGCTATAGTAAGGTGATTTTCTTCAAATCGCTTTTTCAGTGAAATGTATAGAAATAATCAACCAATTTAGATGTAGTTTGGCATAATAATTACAGGTTCCGAGACCTATCATTTGAGGTATCACAATTGCAGATTTTAGATTTGTACAGCTCTGAATCGGCTGAGCTATAGTAAGGTGATTTTCTTCAAATCAATTTTTCAGTCAAATGTAGGGAAATAATCAACCAATTTAGATGCGGTTTGGCATAACAATTACAGGTCCCGAGACCTATCATTTGAGGTATCAAGAACCGCAATCGGAGCACAATTGTAGATTTTAGATTTCTACAGCTCTGAATCGGGTGAGCTATAGTAAGGTGATTTTCTTCAAATCGCTTTTTCAGTGAAATGTATAGAAATAATCAACCAATTTAGATGTAGTTTGGCATAATAATTACAGGTTCCGAGACCTATCATTTGAGGTATCACAATTGCAGATTTTAGATTTGTACAGCTCTGAATCGGCTGAGCTATAGTAAGGTGATTTTCTTCAAATCAATTTTTCAGTCAAATGTAGGGAAATAATCAACCAATTTAGATGCGGTTTGGCATAACAATTACAGGTCCCGAGACCTATCATTTGAGGTATCAAGAACCGCAATCGGAGCACAATTGTAGATTTTAGATTTCTACAGCTCTGAATCGGGTGAGCTATAGTAAGGTGATTTTCTTCAAATCGCTTTTTCAGTGAAATGTATAGAAATAATCAACCAATTTAGATGTAGTTTGGCATAATAATTACAGGTTCCGAGACCTATCATTTGAGGTATCACAATTGCAGATTTTAGATTTGTACAGCTCTGAATCGGCTGAGCTATAGTAAGGTGATTTTCTTCAAATCAATTTTTCAGTCAAATGTAGGGAAATAATCAACCAATTTAGATGCGGTTTGGCATAACAATTACAGGTCCCGAGACCTATCATTTGAGGTATCAAGAACCGCAATCGGAGCACAATTGTAGATTTTAGATTTCTACAGCTCTGAATCGGGTGAGCTATAGTAAGGTGATTTTCTTCAAATCGCTTTTTCAGTGAAATGTATAGAAATAATCAACCAATTTAGATGTGGTTTGGCATAATAATTACAGGTTCCGAGACCTATCATTTGAGGTATCACAATTGCAGATTTTAGATTTGTACAGCTCTGAATCGGCTGAGCTATAGTAAGGTGATTTTCTTCAAATCAATTTTTCAGTCAAATGTAGGGAAATAATCAACCAATTTAGATGCGGTTTGCCATAACAATTACAGGTCCCGAGACCTATCATTTGAGGTATCAAGAACCGCAATCGGAGCACAATTGTAGATTTTAGATTTCTACAGCTCTGAATCGGGTGAGCTATAGTAAGGTGATTTTCTTCAAATCGCTTTTTCAGTGAAATGGATAGAAATAATCAACCAATTTAGATGTAGTTTGGCATAATAATTACAGGTTCCGAGACCTATCATTTGAGGTATCACAATTGCAGATTTTAGATTTGTACAGCTCTGAATCGGCTGAGCTATAGTAAGGTGATTTTCTTCAAATCAATTTTTCAGTCAAATGTAGGGAAATAATCAACCAATTTAGATGCGGTTTGGCATAACAATTACAGGTCCCGAGACCTATCATTTGAGGTATCAAGAACCGCAATCGGAGCACAATTGTAGATTTTAGATTTCTACAGCTCTGAATCGGGTGAGCTATAGTAAGGTGATTTTCTTCAAATCGCTTTTTCAGTGAAATGTATAGAAATAATCAACCAATTTAGATGTGGTTTGGCATAATAATTACAGGTTCCGAGACCTATCATTTGAGGTATCACAATTGCAGATTTTAGATTTGTACAGCTCTGAATCGGCTGAGCTATAGTAAGGTGATTTTCTTCAAATCAATTTTTCAGTCAAATGTAGGGAAATAATCAACCAATTTAGATGCGGTTTGGCATAACAATTACAGGTCCCGAGACCTATCATTTGAGGTATCAAGAACCGCAATCGGAGCACAATTGTAGATTTTAGATTTCTACAGCTCTGAATCGGGTGAGCTATAGTAAGGTGATTTTCTTCAAATCGCTTTTTCAGTGAAATGTATAGAAATAATCAACCAATTTAGATGTAGTTTGGCATAATAATTACAGGTTCCGAGACCTATCATTTGAGGTATCACAATTGCAGATTTTAGATTTGTACAGCTCTGAATCGGCTGAGCTATAGTAAGGTGATTTTCTTCAAATCAATTTTTCAGTCAAATGTAGGGAAATAATCAACCAATTTAGATGCGGTTTGGCATAACAATTACAGGTCCCGAGACCTATCATTTGAGGTATCAAGAACCGCAATCGGAGCACAATTGTAGATTTTAGATTTCTACAGCTCTGAATCGGGTGAGCTATAGTAAGGTGATTTTCTTCAAATCGCTTTTTCAGTGAAATGTATAGAAATAATCAACCAATTTAGATGTGGTTTGGCATAATAATTACAGGTTCCGAGACCTATCATTTGAGGTATCACAATTGCAGATTTTAGATTTGTACAGCTCTGAATCGGCTGAGCTATAGTAAGGTGATTTTCTTCAAATCAATTTTTCAGTCAAATGTAGGGAAATAATCAACCAATTTAGATGCGGTTTGGCATAACAATTACAGGTCCCGAGACCTATCATTTGAGGTATCAAGAACCGCAATCGGAGCACAATTGTAGATTTTAGATTTCTACAGCTCTGAATCGGGTGAGCTATAGTAAGGTGATTTTCTTCAAATCGCTTTTTCAGTGAAATGTATAGAAATAATCAACCAATTTAGATGTAGTTTGGCATAATAATTACAGGTTCCGAGACCTATCATTTGAGGTATCACAATTGCAGATTTTAGATTTGTACAGCTCTGAATCGGCTGAGCTATAGTAAGGTGATTTTCTTCAAATCAATTTTTCAGTCAAATGTAGGGAAATAATCAACCAATTTAGATGCGGTTTGGCATAACAATTACAGGTCCCGAGACCTATCATTTGAGGTATCAAGAACCGCAATCGGAGCACAATTGTAGATTTTAGATTTCTACAGCTCTGAATCGGGTGAGCTATAGTAAGGTGATTTTCTTCAAATCGCTTTTTCAGTGAAATGTATAGAAATAATCAACCAATTTAGATGTGGTTTGGCATAATAATTACAGGTTCCGAGACCTATCATTTGAGGTATCACAATTGCAGATTTTAGATTTGTACAGCTCTGAATCGGCTGAGCTATAGTAAGGTGATTTTCTTCAAATCAATTTTTCAGTCAAATGTAGGGAAATAATCAACCAATTTAGATGCGGTTTGGCATAACAATTACAGGTCCCGAGACCTATCATTTGAGATATCAAGAACCGCAATCGGAGCACAATTGTAGACTTTAGATTTCTACAGCTCTGAATCGGGTGAGCTATAGTAAGGTGATTTTCTTCAAATCGCTTTTTCAGTGAAATGTATAGAAATAATCAACCAATTTAGATGTAGTTTGGCATAATAATTACAGGTTCCGAGACCTATCATTTGAGGTATCACAATTGCAGATTTTAGATTTGTACAGCTCTGAATCAGCTGAGCTATAGTAAGGTGATTTTCTTCAAATAAATTTTTCAGTCAAATGTAGGGAAATAATCAACCAATTTAGATGCGGTTTGGCATAACAATTACAGGTCCCGAGACCTATCATTTGAGATATCAAGAACCGCAATCGGAGCACAATTGTAGACTTTAGATTTCTACAGCTCTGAATCGGGTGAGCTATAGTAAGGTGATTTTCTTCAAATCGCTTTTTCAGTGAAATGTATAGAAATAATCAACCAATTTAGATGTAGTTTGGCATAATAATTACAGGTTCCGAGACCTATCATTTGAGGTATCACAATTGCAGATTTTAGATTTGTACAGCTCTGAATCGGCTGAGCTATAGTAAGGTGATTTTCTTCAAATCAATTTTTCAGTCAAATGTAGGGAAATAATCAACCAATTTAGATGCGGTTTGGCATAACAATTACAGGTCCCGAGACCTATCATTTGAGGTATCAAGAACCGCAATCGGAGCACAATTGTAGATTTTAGATTTCTACAGCTCTGAATCGGGTGAGCTATAGTAAGGTGATTTTCTTCAAATCGCTTTTTCAGTGAAATGTATAGAAATAATCAACCAATTTAGATGTGGTTTGGCATAATAATTACAGGTTCCGAGACCTATCATTTGAGGTATCACAATTGCAGATTTTAGATTTGTACAGCTCTGAATCGGCTGAGCTATAGTAAGGTGATTTTCTTCAAATCAATTTTTCAGTCAAATGTAGGGAAATAATCAACCAATTTAGATGCGGTTTGGCATAACAATTACAGGTCCCGAGACCTATCATTTGAGATATCAAGAACCGCAATCGGAGCACAATTGTAGACTTTAGATTTCTACAGCTCTGAATCGGGTGAGCTATAGTAAGGTGATTTTCTTCAAATCGCTTTTTCAGTGAAATGTATAGAAATAATCAACCAATTTAGATGTAGTTTGGCATAATAATTACAGGTTTCGAGACCTATCATTTGAGGTATCACAATTGCAGATTTTAGATTTGTACAGCTCTGAATCGGCTGAGCTATAGTAAGGTGATTTTCTTCAAATCAATTTTTCAGTCAAATGTAGGGAAATAATCAACCAATTTAGATGCGGTTTGGCATAACAATTACAGGTCCCGAGACCTATCATTTGAGGTATCAAGAACCGCAATCGGAGCACAATTGTAGATTTTAGATTTCTACAGCTCTGAATCGGGTGAGCTATAGTAAGGTGATTTTCTTCAAATCGCTTTTTCAGTGAAATGTATAGAAATAATCAACCAATTTAGATGTAGTTTGGCATAATAATTACAGGTTCCGAGACCTATCATTTGAGGTATCACAATTGCAGATTTTAGATTTGTACAGCTCTGAATCGGCTGAGCTATAGTAAGGTGATTTTCTTCAAATCAATTTTTCAGTCAAATGTAGGGAAATAATCAACCAATTTAGATGCGGTTTGGCATAACAATTACAGGTCCCGAGACCTATCATTTGAGGTATCAAGAACCGCAATCGGAGCACAATTGTAGATTTTAGATTTCTACAGCTCTGAATCGGGTGAGCTATAGTAAGGTGATTTTCTTCAAATCGCTTTTTCAGTGAAATGTATAGAAATAATCAACCAATTTAGATGTGGTTTGGCATAATAATTACAGGTTCCGAGACCTATCATTTGAGGTATCACAATTGCAGATTTTAGATTTGTACAGCTCTGAATCGGCTGAGCTATAGTAAGGTGATTTTCTTCAAATCAATTTTTCAGTCAAATGTAGGGAAATAATCAACCAATTTAGATGCGGTTTGGCATAACAATTACAGGTCCCGAGACCTATCATTTGAGGTATCAAGAACCGCAATCGGAGCACAATTGTAGATTTTAGATTTCTACAGCTCTGAATCGGGTGAGCTATAGTAAGGTGATTTTCTTCAAATCGCTTTTTCAGTGAAATGTATAGAAATAATCAACCAATTTAGATGTAGTTTGGCATAATAATTACAGGTTCCGAGACCTATCATTTGAGGTATCACAATTGCAGATTTTAGATTTGTACAGCTCTGAATCGGCTGAGCTATAGTAAGGTGATTTTCTTCAAATCAATTTTTCAGTCAAATGTAGGGAAATAATCAACCAATTTAGATGCGGTTTGGCATAACAATTACAGGTCCCGAGACCTATCATTTGAGGTATCAAGAACCGCAATCGGAGCACAATTGTAGACTTTAGATTTCTACAGCTCTGAATCGGGTGAGCTATAGTAAGGTGATTTTCTTCAAATCGCTTTTTCAGTGAAATGTATAGAAATAATCAACCAATTTAGATGTGGTTTGGCATAATAATTACAGGTTCCGAGACCTATCATTTGAGGTATCACAATTGCAGATTTTAGATTTGTACAGCTCTGAATCGGCTGAGCTATAGTAAGGTGATTTTCTTCAAATCAATTTTTCAGTCAAATGTAGGGAAATAATCAACCAATTTAGATGCGGTTTGGCATAACAATTACAGGTCCCGAGACCTATCATTTGAGATATCAAGAACCGCAATCGGAGCACAATTGTAGACTTTAGATTTCTACAGCTCTGAATCGGGTGAGCTATAGTAAGGTGATTTTCTTCAAATCGCTTTTTCAGTGAAATGTATAGAAATAATCAACCAATTTAGATGTAGTTTGGCATAATAATTACAGGTTCCGAGACCTATCATTTGAGGTATCACAATTGCAGATTTTAGATTTGTACAGCTCTGAATCAGCTGAGCTATAGTAAGGTGATTTTCTTCAAATAAATTTTTCAGTCAAATGTAGGGAAATAATCAACCAATTTAGATGCGGTTTGGCATAACAATTACAGGTCCCGAGACCTATCATTTGAGATATCAAGAACCGCAATCGGAGCACAATTGTAGACTTTAGATTTCTACAGCTCTGAATCGGGTGAGCTATAGTAAGGTGATTTTCTTCAAATCGCTTTTTCAGTGAAATGTATAGAAATAATCAACCAATTTAGATGTAGTTTGGCATAATAATTACAGGTTCCGAGACCTATCATTTGAGGTATCACAATTGCAGATTTTAGATTTGTACAGCTCTGAATCAGCTGAGCTATAGTAAGGTGATTTTCTTCAAATAAATTTTTCAGTCAAATGTAGGGAAATAATCAACCAATTTAGATGCGGTTTGCCATAACAATTACAGGTCCCGAGACCTATCATTTGAGGTATCAAGAACCGCAATCGGAGCACAATTGTAGATTTTAGATTTCTACAGCTCTGAATCGGGTGAGCTATAGTAAGGTGATTTTCTTCAAATCGCTTTTTCAGTGAAATGTATAGAAATAATCAACCAATTTAGATGTAGTTTGGCATAATAATTACAGGTTCCGAGACCTATCATTTGAGGTATCACAATTGCAGATTTTAGATTTGTACAGCTCTGAATCGGCTGAGCTATAGTAAGGTGATTTTCTTCAAATCAATTTTTCAGTCAAATGTAGGGAAATAATCAACCAATTTAGATGCGGTTTGGCATAACAATTACAGGTCCCGAGACCTATCATTTGAGGTATCAAGAACCGCAATCGGAGCACAATTGTAGATTTTAGATTTCTACAGCTCTGAATCGGGTGAGCTATAGTAAGGTGATTTTCTTCAAATCGCTTTTTCAGTGAAATGTATAGAAATAATCAACCAATTTAGATGTGGTTTGGCATAATAATTACAGGTTCCGAGACCTATCATTTGAGGTATCACAATTGCAGATTTTAGATTTGTACAGCTCTGAATCGGCTGAGCTATAGTAAGGTGATTTTCTTCAAATCAATTTTTCAGTCAAATGTAGGGAAATAATCAACCAATTTAGATGCGGTTTGGCATAACAATTACAGGTCCCGAGACCTATCATTTGAGGTATCAAGAACCGCAATCGGAGCACAATTGTAGATTTTAGATTTCTACAGCTCTGAATCGGGTGAGCTATAGTAAGGTGATTTTCTTCAAATCGCTTTTTCAGTGAAATGTATAGAAATAATCAACCAATTTAGATGTAGTTTGGCATAATAATTACAGGTTCCGAGACCTATCATTTGAGGTATCACAATTGCAGATTTTAGATTTGTACAGCTCTGAATCGGCTGAGCTATAGTAAGGTGATTTTCTTCAAATCAATTTTTCAGTCAAATGTAGGGAAATAATCAACCAATTTAGATGCGGTTTGGCATAACAATTACAGGTCCCGAGACCTATCATTTGAGGTATCAAGAACCGCAATCGGAGCACAATTGTAGATTTTAGATTTCTACAGCTCTGAATCGGGTGAGCTATAGTAAGGTGATTTTCTTCAAATCGCTTTTTCAGTGAAATGTATAGAAATAATCAACCAATTTAGATGTGGTTTGGCATAATAATTACAGGTTCCGAGACCTATCATTTGAGGTATCACAATTGCAGATTTTAGATTTGTACAGCTCTGAATCGGCTGAGCTATAGTAAGGTGATTTTCTTCAAATCAATTTTTCAGTCAAATGTAGGGAAATAATCAACCAATTTAGATGCGGTTTGGCATAACAATTACAGGTCCCGAGACCTATCATTTGAGATATCAAGAACCGCAATCGGAGCACAATTGTAGACTTTAGATTTCTACAGCTCTGAATCGGGTGAGCTATAGTAAGGTGATTTTCTTCAAATCGCTTTTTCAGTGAAATGTATAGAAATAATCAACCAATTTAGATGTAGTTTGGCATAATAATTACAGGTTCCGAGACCTATCATTTGAGGTATCACAATTGCAGATTTTAGATTTGTACAGCTCTGAATCAGCTGAGCTATAGTAAGGTGATTTTCTTCAAATAAATTTTTCAGTCAAATGTAGGGAAATAATCAACCAATTTAGATGCGGTTTGGCATAACAATTACAGGTCCCGAGACCTATCATTTGAGATATCAAGAACCGCAATCGGAGCACAATTGTAGACTTTAGATTTCTACAGCTCTGAATCGGGTGAGCTATAGTAAGGTGATTTTCTTCAAATCGCTTTTTCAGTGAAATGTATAGAAATAATCAACCAATTTAGATGTAGTTTGGCATAATAATTACAGGTTCCGAGACCTATCATTTGAGGTATCACAATTGCAGATTTTAGATTTGTACAGCTCTGAATCGGCTGAGCTATAGTAAGGTGATTTTCTTCAAATCAATTTTTCAGTCAAATGTAGGGAAATAATCAACCAATTTAGATGCGGTTTGGCATAACAATTACAGGTCCCGAGACCTATCATTTGAGGTATCAAGAACCGCAATCGGAGCACAATTGTAGATTTTAGATTTCTACAGCTCTGAATCGGGTGAGCTATAGTAAGGTGATTTTCTTCAAATCGCTTTTTCAGTGAAATGTATAGAAATAATCAACCAATTTAGATGTAGTTTGGCATAATAATTACAGGTTCCGAGACCTATCATTTGAGGTATCACAATTGCAGATTTTAGATTTGTACAGCTCTGAATCGGCTGAGCTATAGTAAGGTGATTTTCTTCAAATCAATTTTTCAGTCAAATGTAGGGAAATAATCAACCAATTTAGATGCGGTTTGGCATAACAATTACAGGTCCCGAGACCTATCATTTGAGGTATCAAGAACCGCAATCGGAGCACAATTGTAGATTTTAGATTTCTACAGCTCTGAATCGGGTGAGCTATAGTAAGGTGATTTTCTTCAAATCGCTTTTTCAGTGAAATGTATAGAAATAATCAACCAATTTAGATGTAGTTTGGCATAATAATTACAGGTTCCGAGACCTATCATTTGAGGTATCACAATTGCAGATTTTAGATTTGTACAGCTCTGAATCGGCTGAGCTATAGTAAGGTGATTTTCTTCAAATCAATTTTTCAGTCAAATGTAGGGAAATAATCAACCAATTTAGATGCGGTTTGGCATAACAATTACAGGTCCCGAGACCTATCATTTGAGGTATCAAGAACCGCAATCGGAGCACAATTGTAGATTTTAGATTTCTACAGCTCTGAATCGGGTGAGCTATAGTAAGGTGATTTTCTTCAAATCGCTTTTTCAGTGAAATGTATAGAAATAATCAACCAATTTAGATGTGGTTTGGCATAATAATTACAGGTTCCGAGACCTATCATTTGAGGTATCACAATTGCAGATTTTAGATTTGTACAGCTCTGAATCGGCTGAGCTATAGTAAGGTGATTTTCTTCAAATCAATTTTTCAGTCAAATGTAGGGAAATAATCAACCAATTTAGATGCGGTTTGGCATAACAATTACAGGTCCCGAGACCTATCATTTGAGGTATCAAGAACCGCAATCGGAGCACAATTGTAGATTTTAGATTTCTACAGCTCTGAATCGGGTGAGCTATAGTAAGGTGATTTTCTTCAAATCGCTTTTTCAGTGAAATGTATAGAAATAATCAACCAATTTAGATGTGGTTTGGCATAATAATTACAGGTTCCGAGACCTATCATTTGAGGTATCACAATTGCAGATTTTAGATTTGTACAGCTCTGAATCGGCTGAGCTATAGTAAGGTGATTTTCTTCAAATCAATTTTTCAGTCAAATGTAGGGAAATAATCAACCAATTTAGATGCGGTTTGGCATAACAATTACAGGTCCCGAGACCTATCATTTGAGGTATCAAGAACCGCAATCGGAGCACAATTGTAGATTTTAGATTTCTACAGCTCTGAATCGGGTGAGCTATAGTAAGGTGATTTTCTTCAAATCGCTTTTTCAGTGAAATGTATAGAAATAATCAACCAATTTAGATGTGGTTTGGCATAATAATTACAGGTTCCGAGACCTATCATTTGAGGTATCACAATTGCAGATTTTAGATTTGTACAGCTCTGAATCGGCTGAGCTATAGTAAGGTGATTTTCTTCAAATCAATTTTTCAGTCAAATGTAGGGAAATAATCAACCAATTTAGATGCGGTTTGGCATAACAATTACAGGTCCCGAGACCTATCATTTGAGGTATCAAGAACCGCAATCGGAGCACAATTGTAGATTTTAGATTTCTACAGCTCTGAATCGGGTGAGCTATAGTAAGGTGATTTTCTTCAAATCGCTTTTTCAGTGAAATGTATAGAAATAATCAACCAATTTAGATGTGGTTTGGCATAATAATTACAGGTTCCGAGACCTATCATTTGAGGTATCACAATTGCAGATTTTAGATTTGTACAGCTCTGAATCGGCTGAGCTATAGTAAGGTGATTTTCTTCAAATCAATTTTTCAGTCAAATGTAGGGAAATAATCAACCAATTTAGATGCGGTTTGGCATAACAATTACAGGTCCCGAGACCTATCATTTGAGATATCAAGAACCGCAATCGGAGCACAATTGTAGACTTTAGATTTCTACAGCTCTGAATCGGGTGAGCTATAGTAAGGTGATTTTCTTCAAATCGCTTTTTCAGTGAAATGTATAGAAATAATCAACCAATTTAGATGTAGTTTGGCATAATAATTACAGGTTCCGAGACCTATCATTTGAGGTATCACAATTGCAGATTTTAGATTTGTACAGCTCTGAATCGGCTGAGCTATAGTAAGGTGATTTTCTTCAAATCAATTTTTCAGTCAAATGTAGGGAAATAATCAACCAATTTAGATGCGGTTTGGCATAACAATTACAGGTCCCGAGACCTATCATTTGAGGTATCAAGAACCGCAATCGGAGCACAATTGTAGATTTTAGATTTCTACAGCTCTGAATCGGGTGAGCTATAGTAAGGTGATTTTCTTCAAATCGCTTTTTCAGTGAAATGTATAGAAATAATCAACCAATTTAGATGTAGTTTGGCATAATAATTACAGGTTCCGAGACCTATCATTTGAGGTATCACAATTGCAGATTTTAGATTTGTACAGCTCTGAATCGGCTGAGCTATAGTAAGGTGATTTTCTTCAAATCAATTTTTCAGTCAAATGTAGGGAAATAATCAACCAATTTAGATGCGGTTTGGCATAACAATTACAGGTCCCGAGACCTATCATTTGAGGTATCAAGAACCGCAATCGGAGCACAATTGTAGATTTTAGATTTCTACAGCTCTGAATCGGGTGAGCTATAGTAAGGTGATTTTCTTCAAATCGCTTTTTCAGTGAAATGTATAGAAATAATCAACCAATTTAGATGTGGTTTGGCATAATAATTACAGGTTCCGAGACCTATCATTTGAGGTATCACAATTGCAGATTTTAGATTTGTACAGCTCTGAATCGGCTGAGCTATAGTAAGGTGATTTTCTTCAAATCAATTTTTCAGTCAAATGTAGGGAAATAATCAACCAATTTAGATGCGGTTTGGCATAACAATTACAGGTCCCGAGACCTATCATTTGAGATATCAAGAACCGCAATCGGAGCACAATTGTAGACTTTAGATTTCTACAGCTCTGAATCGGGTGAGCTATAGTAAGGTGATTTTCTTCAAATCGCTTTTTCAGTGAAATGTATAGAAATAATCAACCAATTTAGATGTAGTTTGGCATAATAATTACAGGTTCCGAGACCTATCATTTGAGGTATCACAATTGCAGATTTTAGATTTGTACAGCTCTGAATCGGCTGAGCTATAGTAAGGTGATTTTCTTCAAATCAATTTTTCAGTCAAATGTAGGGAAATAATCAACCAATTTAGATGCGGTTTGGCATAACAATTACAGGTCCCGAGACCTATCATTTGAGGTATCAAGAACCGCAATCGGAGCACAATTGTAGATTTTAGATTTCTACAGCTCTGAATCGGGTGAGCTATAGTAAGGTGATTTTCTTCAAATCGCTTTTTCAGTGAAATGTATAGAAATAATCAACCAATTTAGATGTGGTTTGGCATAATAATTACAGGTTCCGAGACCTATCATTTGAGGTATCACAATTGCAGATTTTAGATTTGTACAGCTCTGAATCGGCTGAGCTATAGTAAGGTGATTTTCTTCAAATCAATTTTTCAGTCAAATGTAGGGAAATAATCAACCAATTTAGATGCGGTTTGGCATAACAATTACAGGTCCCGAGACCTATCATTTGAGATATCAAGAACCGCAATCGGAGCACAATTGTAGACTTTAGATTTCTACAGCTCTGAATCGGGTGAGCTATAGTAAGGTGATTTTCTTCAAATCGCTTTTTCAGTGAAATGTATAGAAATAATCAACCAATTTAGATGTAGTTTGGCATAATAATTACAGGTTCCGAGACCTATCATTTGAGGTATCACAATTGCAGATTTTAGATTTGTACAGCTCTGAATCGGCTGAGCTATAGTAAGGTGATTTTCTTCAAATCAATTTTTCAGTCAAATGTAGGGAAATAATCAACCAATTTAGATGCGGTTTGGCATAACAATTACAGGTCCCGAGACCTATCATTTGAGATATCAAGAACCGCAATCGGAGCACAATTGTAGACTTTAGATTTCTACAGCTCTGAATCGGGTGAGCTATAGTAAGGTGATTTTCTTCAAATCGCTTTTTCAGTGAAATGTATAGAAATAATCAACCAATTTAGATGTAGTTTGGCATAATAATTACAGGTTCCGAGACCTATCATTTGAGGTATCACAATTGCAGATTTTAGATTTGTACAGCTCTGAATCGGCTGAGCTATAGTAAGGTGATTTTCTTCAAATCAATTTTTCAGTCAAATGTAGGGAAATAATCAACCAATTTAGATGCGGTTTGGCATAACAATTACAGGTCCCGAGACCTATCATTTGAGGTATCAAGAACCGCAATCGGAGCACAATTGTAGATTTTAGATTTCTACAGCTCTGAATCGGGTGAGCTATAGTAAGGTGATTTTCTTCAAATCGCTTTTTCAGTGAAATGTATAGAAATAATCAACCAATTTAGATGTGGTTTGGCATAATAATTACAGGTTCCGAGACCTATCATTTGAGGTATCACAATTGCAGATTTTAGATTTGTACAGCTCTGAATCGGCTGAGCTATAGTAAGGTGATTTTCTTCAAATCAATTTTTCAGTCAAATGTAGGGAAATAATCAACCAATTTAGATGCGGTTTGGCATAACAATTACAGGTCCCGAGACCTATCATTTGAGATATCAAGAACCGCAATCGGAGCACAATTGTAGACTTTAGATTTCTACAGCTCTGAATCGGGTGAGCTATAGTAAGGTGATTTTCTTCAAATCGCTTTTTCAGTGAAATGTATAGAAATAATCAACCAATTTAGATGTGGTTTGGCATAATAATTACAGGTTCCGAGACCTATCATTTGAGGTATCACAATTGCAGATTTTAGATTTGTACAGCTCTGAATCGGCTGAGCTATAGTAAGGTGATTTTCTTCAAATCAATTTTTCAGTCAAATGTAGGGAAATAATCAACCAATTTAGATGCGGTTTGGCATAACAATTACAGGTCCCGAGACCTATCATTTGAGGTATCAAGAACCGCAATCGGAGCACAATTGTAGATTTTAGATTTCTACAGCTCTGAATCGGGTGAGCTATAGTAAGGTGATTTTCTTCAAATCGCTTTTTCAGTGAAATGTATAGAAATAATCAACCAATTTAGATGTGGTTTGGCATAATAATTACAGGTTCCGAGACCTATCATTTGAGGTATCACAATTGCAGATTTTAGATTTGTACAGCTCTGAATCGGCTGAGCTATAGTAAGGTGATTTTCTTCAAATCAATTTTTCAGTCAAATGTAGGGAAATAATCAACCAATTTAGATGCGGTTTGGCATAACAATTACAGGTCCCGAGACCTATCATTTGAGATATCAAGAACCGCAATCGGAGCACAATTGTAGACTTTAGATTTCTACAGCTCTGAATCGGGTGAGCTATAGTAAGGTGATTTTCTTCAAATCGCTTTTTCAGTGAAATGTATAGAAATAATCAACCAATTTAGATGTAGTTTGGCATAATAATTACAGGTTCCGAGACCTATCATTTGAGGTATCACAATTGCAGATTTTAGATTTGTACAGCTCTGAATCGGCTGAGCTATAGTAAGGTGATTTTCTTCAAATCAATTTTTCAGTCAAATGTAGGGAAATAATCAACCAATTTAGATGCGGTTTGGCATAACAATTACAGGTCCCGAGACCTATCATTTGAGGTATCAAGAACCGCAATCGGAGCACAATTGTAGATTTTAGATTTCTACAGCTCTGAATCGGGTGAGCTATAGTAAGGTGATTTTCTTCAAATCGCTTTTTCAGTGAAATGTATAAAAATAATCAACCAATTTAGATGTGGTTTGGCGTAATAATTACAGGTTCCGAGACCTATCATTTGAGGTATCACAATTGCAGATTTAAGATTTGTACAGCTCTGAATCGGCTGAGCTATAGTAAGGTGATTTTCTTCAAATCAATTTTTCAGTCAAATGTAGGGAAATAATCAACCAATTTAGATGCGGTTTGGCATAACAATTACAGGTCCCGAGACCTATCATTTGAGGTATCAAGAACCGCAATCGGAGCACAATTGTAGATTTTAGATTTCTACAGCTCTGAATCGGGTGAGCTATAGTAAGGTGATTTTCTTCAAATCGATTTTTCAGTGAAATATCTGGAAATATTTTACCAATTTAGATGCGGTTTGGCATAACAATTACAGGTCCCGAGACCTATCATTTGAGGTATCAAGAACCGCAATCGGAGCACAATTGCAGATTTTAGATTTCTACAGCTCTGAATCGGCTGAGCTATAGTAAGGTGATTTTCTTCAAATCAATTTTTCAGTCAAATGTAGGGAAATAATCAACCAATTTAGATGCGGTTTGGCATAACAATTACAGGTCCCGAGACCTATCATTTGAGGTATCAAGAACCGCAATCGGAGCACAATTGCAGATTTTAGATTTCTACAGCTCTGAATCGGCTGAGCTATAGTAAGGTGATTTTCTTCAAATCGCTTTTTCAGTGAAATGTATAGAAATAATCAACCAATTTAGATGTGGTTTGGCATAATAATTACAGGTTCCGAGACCTATCATTTGAGGTATCACAATTGCAGATTTTAGATTTGTACAGCTCTGAATCGGCTGAGCTATAGTAAGGTGATTTTCTTCAAATCAATTTTTCAGTCAAATGTAGGGAAATAATCAACCAATTTAGATGCGGTTTGGCATAACAATTACAGGTCCCGAGACCTATCATTTGAGGTATCAAGAACCGCAATCGGAGCACAATTGCAGATTTTAGATTTCTACAGCTCTGAATCGGCTGAGCTATAGTAAGGTGATTTTCTTCAAATCGCTTTTTCAGTGAAATGTATAGAAATAATCAACCAATTTAGATGTGGTTTGGCGTAATAATTACAGGTTCCGAGACCTATCATTTGAGGTATCACAATTGCAGATTTTAGATTTGTACAGCTCTGAATCGGCTGAGCTATAGTAAGGTGATTTTCTTCAAATCAATTTTTCAGTCAAATGTAGGGAAATAATCAACCAATTTAGATGCGGTTTGGCATAACAATTACAGGTCCCGAGACCTATCATTTGAGGTATCAAGAACCGCAATCGGAGCACAATTGTAGATTTTAGATTTCTACAGCTCTGAATCGGGTGAGCTATAGTAAGGTGATTTTCTTCAAATCGCTTTTTCAGTGAAATGTATAGAAATAATCAACCAATTTAGATGTGGTTTGGCATAATAATTACAGGTTCCGAGACCTATCATTTGAGGTATCACAATTGCAGATTTTAGATTTGTACAGCTCTGAATCGGCTGAGCTATAGTAAGGTGATTTTCTTCAAATCAATTTTTCAGTCAAATGTAGGGAAATAATCAACCAATTTAGATGCGGTTTGGCATAACAATTACAGGTCCCGAGACCTATCATTTGAGATATCAAGAACCGCAATCGGAGCACAATTGTAGACTTTAGATTTCTACAGCTCTGAATCGGGTGAGCTATAGTAAGGTGATTTTCTTCAAATCGCTTTTTCAGTGAAATGTATAGAAATAATCAACCAATTTAGATGTAGTTTGGCATAATAATTACAGGTTCCGAGACCTATCATTTGAGGTATCACAATTGCAGATTTTAGATTTGTACAGCTCTGAATCGGCTGAGCTATAGTAAGGTGATTTTCTTCAAATCAATTTTTCAGTCAAATGTAGGGAAATAATCAACCAATTTAGATGCGGTTTGGCATAACAATTACAGGTCCCGAGACCTATCATTTGAGGTATCAAGAACCGCAATCGGAGCACAATTGTAGATTTTAGATTTCTACAGCTCTGAATCGGGTGAGCTATAGTAAGGTGATTTTCTTCAAATCGCTTTTTCAGTGAAATGTATAAAAATAATCAACCAATTTAGATGTGGTTTGGCGTAATAATTACAGGTTCCGAGACCTATCATTTGAGGTATCACAATTGCAGATTTAAGATTTGTACAGCTCTGAATCGGCTGAGCTATAGTAAGGTGATTTTCTTCAAATCAATTTTTCAGTCAAATGTAGGGAAATAATCAACCAATTTAGATGCGGTTTGGCATAACAATTACAGGTCCCGAGACCTATCATTTGAGGTATCAAGAACCGCAATCGGAGCACAATTGTAGATTTTAGATTTCTACAGCTCTGAATCGGGTGAGCTATAGTAAGGTGATTTTCTTCAAATCGATTTTTCAGTGAAATATCTGGAAATATTTTACCAATTTAGATGCGGTTTGGCATAACAATTACAGGTCCCGAGACCTATCATTTGAGGTATCAAGAACCGCAATCGGAGCACAATTGCAGATTTTAGATTTCTACAGCTCTGAATCGGCTGAGCTATAGTAAGGTGATTTTCTTCAAATCAATTTTTCAGTCAAATGTAGGGAAATAATCAACCAATTTAGATGCGGTTTGGCATAACAATTACAGGTCCCGAGACCTATCATTTGAGGTATCAAGAACCGCAATCGGAGCACAATTGCAGATTTTAGATTTCTACAGCTCTGAATCGGCTGAGCTATAGTAAGGTGATTTTCTTCAAATCGCTTTTTCAGTGAAATGTATAGAAATAATCAACCAATTTAGATGTGGTTTGGCATAATAATTACAGGTTCCGAGACCTATCATTTGAGGTATCACAATTGCAGATTTTAGATTTGTACAGCTCTGAATCGGCTGAGCTATAGTAAGGTGATTTTCTTCAAATCAATTTTTCAGTCAAATGTAGGGAAATAATCAACCAATTTAGATGCGGTTTGGCATAACAATTACAGGTCCCGAGACCTATCATTTGAGGTATCAAGAACCGCAATCGGAGCACAATTGCAGATTTTAGATTTCTACAGCTCTGAATCGGCTGAGCTATAGTAAGGTGATTTTCTTCAAATCGCTTTTTCAGTGAAATGTATAGAAATAATCAACCAATTTAGATGTGGTTTGGCGTAATAATTACAGGTTCCGAGACCTATCATTTGAGGTATCACAATTGCAGATTTTAGATTTGTACAGCTCTGAATCGGCTGAGCTATAGTAAGGTGATTTTCTTCAAATCAATTTTTCAGTCAAATGTAGGGAAATAATCAACCAATTTAGATGCGGTTTGGCATAACAATTACAGGTCCCGAGACCTATCATTTGAGGTATCAAGAACCGCAATCGGAGCACAATTGCAGATTTTAGATTTCTACAGCTCTGAATCGGCTGAGCTATAGTAAGGTGATTTTCTTCAAATCGCTTTTTCAGTGAAATGTATAGAAATAATCAACCAATTTAGATGTGGTTTGGCATAATAATTACAGGTTCCGAGACCTATCATTTGAGGTATCACAATTGCAGATTTTAGATTTGTACAGCTCTGAATCGGCTGAGCTATAGTAAGGTGATTTTCTTCAAATCAATTTTTCAGTCAAATGTAGGGAAATAATCAACCAATTTAGATGCGGTTTGGCATAACAATTACAGGTCCCGAGACCTATCATTTGAGGTATCAAGAACCGCAATCGGAGCACAATTGCAGATTTTAGATTTCTACAGCTCTGAATCGGCTGAGCTATAGTAAGGTGATTTTCTTCAAATCGCTTTTTCAGTGAAATGTATAGAAATAATCAACCAATTTAGATGTGGTTTATCATAATAATTACAGGTCCCGAGACCTATCATTTGAGGTATCACAATTGCAGATTTTAGATTTGTACAGCTCTGAATCGGCTGAGCTATAGTAAGGTGATTTTCTTCAAATCAATTTTTCAGTCAAATGTAGGGAAATAATCAACCAATTTAGATGCAGTTTGGCATAACAATTACAGGTCCCGAGACCTATCATTTGAGGTATCAAGAACCGCAATCGGAGCACAATTGTAGATTTTAGATTTCTACAGCTCTGAATCGGGTGAGCTATAGTAAGGTGATTTTCTTCAAATCGATTTTTCAGTGAAATATCTGGAAATATTTAACCAATTTAGATGCGGTTTGGCATAACAATTACAGGTCCCGAGACCTATCATTTGAGGTATCAAGAACCGCAATCGGAGCACAATTGCAGATTTTAGATTTCTACAGCTCTGAATCGGCTGAGCTATAGTAAGGTGATTTTCTTCAAATCGCTTTTTCAGTGAAATGTATAGAAATAATCAACCAATTTAGATGTGGTTTGGCGTAATAATTACAGGTTCCGAGACCTATCATTTGAGGTATCACAATTGCAGATTTTAGATTTGTACAGCTCTGAATCGGCTGAGCTATAGTAAGGTGATTTTCTTCAAATCAATTTTTCAGTCAAATGTAGGGAAATAATCAACCAATTTAGATGCGGTTTGGCATAACAATTACAGGTCCCGAGACCTATCATTTGAGGTATCAAGAACCGCAATCGGAGCACAATTGCAGATTTTAGATTTCTACAGCTCTGAATCGGCTGAGCTATAGTAAGGTGATTTTCTTCAAATCGCTTTTTCAGTGAAATGTATAGAAATAATCAACCAATTTAGATGTGGTTTATCATAATAATTACAGGTCCCGAGACCTATCATTTGAGGTATCACAATTGCAGATTTTAGATTTGTACAGCTCTGAATCGGCTGAGCTATAGTAAGGTGATTTTCTTCAAATCAATTTTTCAGTCAAATGTAGGGAAATAATCAACCAATTTAGATGCAGTTTGGCATAACAATTACAGGTCCCGAGACCTATCATTTGAGGTATCAAGAACCGCAATCGGAGCACAATTGTAGATTTTAGATTTCTACAGCTCTGAATCGGGTGAGCTATAGTAAGGTGATTTTCTTCAAATCGCTTTTTCAGTGAAATGTATAGAAATAATCAACCAATTTAGATGTGGTTTGGCATAATAATTACAGGTTCCGAGACCTATCATTTGAGGTATCACAATTGCAGATTTTAGATTTGTACAGCTCTGAATCGGCTGAGCTATAGTAAGGTGATTTTCTTCAAATCAATTTTTCAGTCAAATGTAGGGAAATAATCAACCAATTTAGATGCAGTTTGGCATAACAATTACAGGTCCCGAGACCTATCATTTGAGGTATCAAGAACCGCAATCGGAGCACAATTGTAGATTTTAGATTTCTACAGCTCTGAATCGGGTGAGCTATAGTAAGGTGATTTTCTTCAAATCGCTTTTTCAGTGAAATGTATAGAAATAATCAACCAATTTAGATGTGGTTTGGCATAATAATTACAGGTTCCGAGACCTATCATTTGAGGTATCACAATTGCAGATTTTAGATTTGTACAGCTCTGAATCGGCTGAGCTATAGTAAGGTGATTTTCTTCAAATCAATTTTTCAGTCAAATGTAGGGAAATAATCAACCAATTTAGATGCAGTTTGGCATAACAATTACAGGTCCCGAGACCTATCATTTGAGGTATCAAGAACCGCAATCGGAGCACAATTGTAGATTTTAGATTTCTACAGCTCTGAATCGGGTGAGCTATAGTAAGGTGATTTTCTTCAAATCGATTTTTCAGTGAAATATCTGGAAATATTTAACCAATTTTGATGCGGTTTGGCATAACAATTACAGGTCCCGAGACCTATCATTTGAGGTATCAAGAACCGCAATCGGAGCACAATTGCAGATTTTAGATTTCTACAGCTCTGAATCGGCTGAGCTATAGTAAGGTGATTTTCTTCAAATCAATTTTTCAGTCAAATGTAGGGAAATAATCAACCAATTTAGATGCGGTTTGGCATAACAATTACAGGTCCCGAGACCTATCATTTGAGGTATCAAGAACCGCAATCGGAGCACAATTGCAGATTTTAGATTTCTACAGCTCTGAATCGGCTGAGCTATAGTAAGGTGATTTTCTTCAAATCGCTTTTTCAGTGAAATGTATAGAAATAATCAACCAATTTAGATGTGGTTTGGCGTAATAATTACAGGTTCCGAGACCTATCATTTGAGGTATCACAATTGCAGATTTTAGATTTGTACAGCTCTGAATCGGCTGAGCTATAGTAAGGTGATTTTCTTCAAATCAATTTTTCAGTCAAATGTAGGGAAATAATCAACCAATTTAGATGCGGTTTGGCATAACAATTACAGGTCCCGAGACCTATCATTTGAGGTATCAAGAACCGCAATCGGAGCACAATTGCAGATTTTAGATTTCTACAGCTCTGAATCGGCTGCGCTATAGTAAGGTGATTTTCTTCAAATCGCTTTTTCAGTGAAATGTATAGAAATAATCAACCAATTTAGATGTGGTTTATCATAATAATTACAGGTCCCGAGACCTATCATTTGAGGTATCACAATTGCAGATTTTAGATTTCTACAGCTCTGAATCGGGTGAGCTATAGTAAGGTGATTTTCTTCAAATCAATTTTTCAGTCAAATGTAGGGAAATAATCAACCAATTTAGATGCGGTTTGGCATAACAATTACAGGTCCCGAGACCTATCATTTGAGGTATCAAGAACCGCAATCGGAGCACAATTGCAGATTTTAGATTTCTACAGCTCTGAATCGGCTGAGCTATAGTAAGGTGATTTTCTTCAAATCGCTTTTTCAGTGAAATGTATAGAAATAATCAACCAATTTAGATGTGGTTTATCATAATAATTACAGGTCCCGAGACCTATCATTTGAGGTATCACAATTGCAGATTTTAGATTTGTACAGCTCTGAATCGGCTGAGCTATAGTAAGGTGATTTTCTTCAAATCAATTTTTCAGTCAAATGTAGGGAAATAATCAACCAATTTAGATGCAGTTTGGCATAACAATTACAGGTCCCGAGACCTATCATTTGAGGTATCAAGAACCGCAATCGGAGCACAATTGTAGATTTTAGATTTCTACAGCTCTGAATCGGGTGAGCTATAGTAAGGTGATTTTCTTCAAATCGATTTTTCAGTGAAATATCTGGAAATATTTAACCAATTTAGATGCGGTTTGGCATAACAATTACAGGTCCCGAGACCTATCATTTGAGGTATCAAGAACCGCAATCGGAGCACAATTGCAGATTTTAGATTTCTACAGCTCTGAATCGGCTGAGCTATAGTAAGGTGATTTTCTTCAAATCAATTTTTCAGTCAAATGTAGGGAAATAATCAACCAATTTAGATGCGGTTTGGCATAACAATTACAGGTCCCGAGACCTATCATTTGAGGTATCAAGAACCGCAATCGGAGCACAATTGCAGATTTTAGATTTCTACAGCTCTGAATCGGCTGAGCTATAGTAAGGTGATTTTCTTCAAATCGCTTTTTCAGTGAAATGTATAGAAATAATCAACCAATTTAGATGTGGTTTGGCGTAATAATTACAGGTTCCGAGACCTATCATTTGAGGTATCACAATTGCAGATTTTAGATTTGTACAGCTCTGAATCGGCTGAGCTATAGTAAGGTGATTTTCTTCAAATCAATTTTTCAGTCAAATGTAGGGAAATAATCAACCAATTTAGATGCGGTTTGGCATAACAATTACAGGTCCCGAGACCTATCATTTGAGGTATCAAGAACCGCAATCGGAGCACAATTGCAGATTTTAGATTTCTACAGCTCTGAATCGGCTGAGCTATAGTAAGGTGATTTTCTTCAAATCGCTTTTTCAGTGAAATGTATAGAAATAATCAACCAATTTAGATGTGGTTTATCATAATAATTACAGGTCCCGAGACCTATCATTTGAGGTATCACAATTGCAGATTTTAGATTTCTACAGCTCTGAATCGGGTGAGCTATAGTAAGGTGATTTTCTTCAAATCAATTTTTCAGTCAAATGTAGGGAAATAATCAACCAATTTAGATGCAGTTTGGCATAACAATTACAGGTCCCGAGACCTATCATTTGAGGTATCAAGAACCGCAATCGGAGCACAATTGTAGATTTTAGATTTCTACAGCTCTGAATCGGGTGAGCTATAGTAAGGTGATTTTCTTCAAATCGCTTTTTCAGTGAAATGTATAGAAATAATCAACCAATTTAGATGTGGTTTGGCATAATAATTACAGGTTCCGAGACCTATCATTTGAGGTATCACAATTGCAGATTTTAGATTTGTACAGCTCTGAATCGGCTGAGCTATAGTAAGGTGATTTTCTTCAAATCAATTTTTCAAATCAGTTTGGCATAACAATTACAGGTCCCGAGACCTATCATTTGAGGTATCAAGAACCGCAATCGGAGCACAATTGTAGATTTTAGATTTCTACAGCTCTGAATCGGGTGAGCTATAGTAAGGTGATTTTCTTCAAATCGCTTTTTCAGTGAAATGTATAGAAATAATCAACCAATTTAGATGTGGTTTATCATAATAATTACAGGTCCCGAGACCTATCATTTGAGGTATCACAATTGCAGATTTTAGATTTGTACAGCTCTGAATCGGCTGAGCTATAGTAAGGTGATTTTCTTCAAATCAATTTTTCAGTCAAATGTAGGGAAATAATCAACCAATTTAGATGCAGTTTGGCATAACAATTACAGGTCCCGAGACCTATCATTTGAGGTATCAAGAACCGCAATCGGAGCACAATTGTAGATTTTAGATTTCTACAGCTCTGAATCGGGTGAGCTATAGTAAGGTGATTTTCTTCAAATCGCTTTTTCAGTGAAATGTATAGAAATAATCAACCAATTTAGATGTGGTTTGGCATAATAATTACAGGTTCCGAGACCTATCATTTGAGGTATCACAATTGCAGATTTTAGATTTGTACAGCTCTGAATCGGCTGAGCTATAGTAAGGTGATTTTCTTCAAATCAATTTTTCAGTCAAATGTAGGGAAATAATCAACCAATTTAGATGCAGTTTGGCATAACAATTACAGGTCCCGAGACCTATCATTTGAGGTATCAAGAACCGCAATCGGAGCACAATTGTAGATTTTAGATTTCTACAGCTCTGAATCGGGTGAGCTATAGTAAGGTGATTTTCTTCAAATCGCTTTTTCAGTGAAATGTATAGAAATAATCAACCAATTTAGATGTGGTTTGGCATAATAATTACAGGTTCCGAGACCTATCATTTGAGGTATCACAATTGCAGATTTTAGATTTGTACAGCTCTGAATCGGCTGAGCTATAGTAAGGTGATTTTCTTCAAATCAATTTTTCAGTCAAATGTAGGGAAATAATCAACCAATTTAGATGCAGTTTGGCATAACAATTACAGGTCCCGAGACCTATCATTTGAGGTATCAAGAACCGCAATCGGAGCACAATTGTAGATTTTAGATTTCTACAGCTCTGAATCGGGTGAGCTATAGTAAGGTGATTTTCTTCAAATCGATTTTTCAGTGAAATATCTGGAAATATTTAACCAATTTTGATGCGGTTTGGCATAACAATTACAGGTCCCGAGACCTATCATTTGAGGTATCAAGAACCGCAATCGGAGCACAATTGCAGATTTTAGATTTCTACAGCTCTGAATCGGCTGAGCTATAGTAAGGTGATTTTCTTCAAATCAATTTTTCAGTCAAATGTAGGGAAATAATCAACCAATTTAGATGCGGTTTGGCATAACAATTACAGGTCCCGAGACCTATCATTTGAGGTATCAAGAACCGCAATCGGAGCACAATTGCAGATTTTAGATTTCTACAGCTCTGAATCGGCTGAGCTATAGTAAGGTGATTTTCTTCAAATCGCTTTTTCAGTGAAATGTATAGAAATAATCAACCAATTTAGATGTGGTTTATCATAATAATTACAGGTCCCGAGACCTATCATTTGAGGTATCACAATTGCAGATTTTAGATTTGTACAGCTCTGAATCGGCTGAGCTATAGTAAGGTGATTTTCTTCAAATCAATTTTTCAGTCAAATGTAGGGAAATAATCAACCAATTTAGATGCAGTTTGGCATAACAATTACAGGTCCCGAGACCTATCATTTGAGGTATCAAGAACCGCAATCGGAGCACAATTGTAGATTTTAGATTTCTACAGCTCTGAATCGGGTGAGCTATAGTAAGGTGATTTTCTTCAAATCGCTTTTTCAGTGAAATGTATAGAAATAATCAACCAATTTAGATGTGGTTTGGCATAATAATTACAGGTTCCGAGACCTATCATTTGAGGTATCACAATTGCAGATTTTAGATTTGTACAGCTCTGAATCGGCTGAGCTATAGTAAGGTGATTTTCTTCAAATCAATTTTTCAGTCAAATGTAGGGAAATAATCAACCAATTTAGATGCGGTTTGGCATAACAATTACAGGTCCCGAGACCTATCATTTGAGGTATCAAGAACCGCAATCGGAGCACAATTGCAGATTTTAGATTTCTACAGCTCTGAATCGGGTGAGCTATAGTAAGGTGATTTTCTTCAAATCGCTTTTTCAGTGAAATGTATAGAAATAATCAACCAATTTAGATGTGGTTTGGCATAATAATTACAGGTTCCGAGACCTATCATTTGAGGTATCACAATTGCAGATTTTAGATTTGTACAGCTCTGAATCGGCTGAGTTATAGTAAGGTGATTTTCTTCAAATCAATTTTTCAGTCAAATGTAGGGAAATAATCAACCAATTTAGATGCGGTTTGGCATAACAATTACAGGTCCCGAGACCTATCATTTGAAGTATCAAGAACCGCAATCGGAGCACAATTGTAGATTTTAGATTTCTACAGCTCTGAATCGGCTGAGCTATAGTAAGGTGATTTTCTTCAAATCGCTTTTTCAGTGAAATGTATAGAAATAATCAACCAATTTAGATGTGGTTTGGCATAATAATTACAGGTTCCGAGACCTATCATTTGAGGTATCACAATTGCAGATTTTAGATTTCTACAGCTCTGAATCGGCTGAGCTATAGTAAGGTGATTTTCTTCAAATCAATTTTTCAGTCAAATGTAGGGAAATAATCAACCAATTTAGATGCGGTTTGGCATAACAATTACAGGTCCCGAGACCTATCATTTGAGGTATCAAGAACCGCAATCGGAGCACAATTGCAGATTTTAGATTTCTACAGCTCTGAATCGGGTGAGCTATAGTAAGGTGATTTTCTTCAAATCGCTTTTTCAGTGAAATGTATAGAAATAATCAACCAATTTAGATGTGGTTTGGCATAATAATTACAGGTTCCGAGACCTATCATTTGAGGTATCACAATTGCAGATTTTAGATTTGTACAGCTCTGAATCGGCTGAGTTATAGTAAGGTGATTTTCTTCAAATCAATTTTTCAGTCAAATGTAGGGAAATAATCAACCAATTTAGATGCGGTTTGGCATAACAATTACAGGTCCCGAGACCTATCATTTGAGGTATCAAGAACCGCAATCGGAGCACAATTGCAGATTTTAGATTTCTACAGCTCTGAATCGGGTGAGCTATAGTAAGGTGATTTTCTTCAAATCGCTTTTTCAGTGAAATGTATAGAAATAATCAACCAATTTAGATGTGGTTTGGCATAATAATTACAGGTTCCGAGACCTATCATTTGAGGTATCACAATTGCAGATTTTAGATTTGTACAGCTCTGAATCGGCTGAGTTATAGTAAGGTGATTTTCTTCAAATCAATTTTTCAGTCAAATGTAGGGAAATAATCAACCAATTTAGATGCGGTTTGGCAAAACAATTACAGGTCCCGAGACCTATCATTTGAGGTATCAAGAACCGCAATCGGAGCACAATTGTAGATTTTAGATTTCTACAGCTCTGAATCGGCTGAGCTATAGTAAGGTGATTTTCTTCAAATCGCTTTTTCAGTGAAATGTATAGAAATAATCAACCAATTTAGATGTGGTTTGGCATAATAATTACAGGTTCCGAGACCTATCATTTGAGGTATCACAATTGCAGATTTTAGATTTGTACAGCTCTGAATCGGCTGAGCTATAGTAAGGTGATTTTCTTCAAATCAATTTTTCAGTCAAATGTAGGGAAATAATCAACCAATTTAGATGCGGTTTGGCATAACAATTACAGGTCCCGAGACCTATCATTTGAGGTATCAAGAACCGCAATCGGAGCACAATTGCAGATTTTAGATTTCTACAGCTCTGAATCGGGTGAGCTATAGTAAGGTGATTTTCTTCAAATCGCTTTTTCAGTGAAATGTATAGAAATAATCAACCAATTTAGATGTGGTTTGGCATAATAATTACAGGTTCCGAGACCTATCATTTGAGGTATCACAATTGCAGATTTTAGATTTGTACAGCTCTGAATCGGCTGAGTTATAGTAAGGTGATTTTCTTCAAATCAATTTTTCAGTCAAATGTAGGGAAATAATCAACCAATTTAGATGCGGTTTGGCATAACAATTACAGGTCCCGAGACCTATCATTTGAAGTATCAAGAACCGCAATCGGAGCACAATTGTAGATTTTAGATTTCTACAGCTCTGAATCGGCTGAGCTATAGTAAGGTGATTTTCTTCAAATCGCTTTTTCAGTGAAATGTATAGAAATAATCAACCAATTTAGATGTGGTTTGGCATAATAATTACAGGTTCCGAGACCTATCATTTGAGGTATCACAATTGCAGATTTTAGATTTCTACAGCTCTGAATCGGCTGAGCTATAGTAAGGTGATTTTCTTCAAATCAATTTTTCAGTCAAATGTAGGGAAATAATCAACCAATTTAGATGCGGTTTGGCATAACAATTACAGGTCCCGAGACCTATCATTTGAGGTATCAAGAACCGCAATCGGAGCACAATTGTAGATTTTAGATTTCTACAGCTCTGAATCGGGTGAGCTATAGTAAGGTGATTTTCTTCAAATCGCTTTTTCAGTGAAATGTATAGAAATAATCAACCAATTTAGATGTGGTTTGGCATAATAATTACAGGTTCCGAGACCTATCATTTGAGGTATCACAATTGCAGATTTTAGATTTCTACAGCTCTGAATCGGCTGAGCTATAGTAAGGTGATTTTCTTCAAATCAATTTTTCAGTCAAATGTAGGGAAATAATCAACCAATTTAGATGCGGTTTGGCATAACAATTACAGGTCCCGAGACCTATCATTTGAGGTATCAAGAACCGCAATCGGAGCACAATTGCAGATTTTAGATTTCTACAGCTCTGAATCGGGTGAGCTATAGTAAGGTGATTTTCTTCAAATCGCTTTTTCAGTGAAATGTATAGAAATAATCAACCAATTTAGATGTGGTTTGGCATAATAATTACAGGTTCCGAGACCTATCATTTGAGGTATCACAATTGCAGATTTTAGATTTGTACAGCTCTGAATCGGCTGAGTTATAGTAAGGTGATTTTCTTCAAATCAATTTTTCAGTCAAATGTAGGGAAATAATCAACCAATTTAGATGCAGTTTGGCATAACAATTACAGGTCCCGAGACCTATCATTTGAGGTATCAAGAACCGCAATCGGAGCACAATTGTAGATTTTAGATTTCTACAGCTCTGAATCGGGTGAGCTATAGTAAGGTGATTTTCTTCAAATCGCTTTTTCAGTGAAATGTATAGAAATAATCAACCAATTTAGATGTGGTTTGGCATAATAATTACAGGTTCCGAGACCTATCATTTGAGGTATCACAATTGCAGATTTTAGATTTGTACAGCTCTGAATCGGCTGAGCTATAGTAAGGTGATTTTCTTCAAATCAATTTTTCAGTCAAATGTAGGGAAATAATCAACCAATTTAGATGCAGTTTGGCATAACAATTACAGGTCCCGAGACCTATCATTTGAGGTATCAAGAACCGCAATCGGAGCACAATTGTAGATTTTAGATTTCTACAGCTCTGAATCGGGTGAGCTATAGTAAGGTGATTTTCTTCAAATCGATTTTTCAGTGAAATATCTGGAAATATTTAACCAATTTTGATGCGGTTTGGCATAACAATTACAGGTCCCGAGACCTATCATTTGAGGTATCAAGAACCGCAATCGGAGCACAATTGCAGATTTTAGATTTCTACAGCTCTGAATCGGCTGAGCTATAGTAAGGTGATTTTCTTCAAATCAATTTTTCAGTCAAATGTAGGGAAATAATCAACCAATTTAGATGCGGTTTGGCATAACAATTACAGGTCCCGAGACCTATCATTTGAGGTATCAAGAACCGCAATCGGAGCACAATTGCAGATTTTAGATTTCTACAGCTCTGAATCGGCTGAGCTATAGTAAGGTGATTTTCTTCAAATCGCTTTTTCAGTGAAATGTATAGAAATAATCAACCAATTTAGATGTGGTTTGGCGTAATAATTACAGGTTCCGAGACCTATCATTTGAGGTATCACAATTGCAGATTTTAGATTTGTACAGCTCTGAATCGGCTGAGCTATAGTAAGGTGATTTTCTTCAAATCAATTTTTCAGTCAAATGTAGGGAAATAATCAACCAATTTAGATGCGGTTTGGCATAACAATTACAGGTCCCGAGACCTATCATTTGAGGTATCAAGAACCGCAATCGGAGCACAATTGCAGATTTTAGATTTCTACAGCTCTGAATCGGCTGCGCTATAGTAAGGTGATTTTCTTCAAATCGCTTTTTCAGTGAAATGTATAGAAATAATCAACCAATTTAGATGTGGTTTATCATAATAATTACAGGTCCCGAGACCTATCATTTGAGGTATCACAATTGCAGATTTTAGATTTCTACAGCTCTGAATCGGGTGAGCTATAGTAAGGTGATTTTCTTCAAATCAATTTTTCAGTCAAATGTAGGGAAATAATCAACCAATTTAGATGCGGTTTGGCATAACAATTACAGGTCCCGAGACCTATCATTTGAGGTATCAAGAACCGCAATCGGAGCACAATTGCAGATTTTAGATTTCTACAGCTCTGAATCGGCTGAGCTATAGTAAGGTGATTTTCTTCAAATCGCTTTTTCAGTGAAATGTATAGAAATAATCAACCAATTTAGATGTGGTTTATCATAATAATTACAGGTCCCGAGACCTATCATTTGAGGTATCACAATTGCAGATTTTAGATTTGTACAGCTCTGAATCGGCTGAGCTATAGTAAGGTGATTTTCTTCAAATCAATTTTTCAGTCAAATGTAGGGAAATAATCAACCAATTTAGATGCAGTTTGGCATAACAATTACAGGTCCCGAGACCTATCATTTGAGGTATCAAGAACCGCAATCGGAGCACAATTGTAGATTTTAGATTTCTACAGCTCTGAATCGGGTGAGCTATAGTAAGGTGATTTTCTTCAAATCGATTTTTCAGTGAAATATCTGGAAATATTTAACCAATTTAGATGCGGTTTGGCATAACAATTACAGGTCCCGAGACCTATCATTTGAGGTATCAAGAACCGCAATCGGAGCACAATTGCAGATTTTAGATTTCTACAGCTCTGAATCGGCTGAGCTATAGTAAGGTGATTTTCTTCAAATCAATTTTTCAGTCAAATGTAGGGAAATAATCAACCAATTTAGATGCGGTTTGGCATAACAATTACAGGTCCCGAGACCTATCATTTGAGGTATCAAGAACCGCAATCGGAGCACAATTGCAGATTTTAGATTTCTACAGCTCTGAATCGGCTGAGCTATAGTAAGGTGATTTTCTTCAAATCGCTTTTTCAGTGAAATGTATAGAAATAATCAACCAATTTAGATGTGGTTTGGCGTAATAATTACAGGTTCCGAGACCTATCATTTGAGGTATCACAATTGCAGATTTTAGATTTGTACAGCTCTGAATCGGCTGAGCTATAGTAAGGTGATTTTCTTCAAATCAATTTTTCAGTCAAATGTAGGGAAATAATCAACCAATTTAGATGCGGTTTGGCATAACAATTACAGGTCCCGAGACCTATCATTTGAGGTATCAAGAACCGCAATCGGAGCACAATTGCAGATTTTAGATTTCTACAGCTCTGAATCGGCTGAGCTATAGTAAGGTGATTTTCTTCAAATCGCTTTTTCAGTGAAATGTATAGAAATAATCAACCAATTTAGATGTGGTTTATCATAATAATTACAGGTCCCGAGACCTATCATTTGAGGTATCACAATTGCAGATTTTAGATTTCTACAGCTCTGAATCGGGTGAGCTATAGTAAGGTGATTTTCTTCAAATCAATTTTTCAGTCAAATGTAGGGAAATAATCAACCAATTTAGATGCAGTTTGGCATAACAATTACAGGTCCCGAGACCTATCATTTGAGGTATCAAGAACCGCAATCGGAGCACAATTGTAGATTTTAGATTTCTACAGCTCTGAATCGGGTGAGCTATAGTAAGGTGATTTTCTTCAAATCGCTTTTTCAGTGAAATGTATAGAAATAATCAACCAATTTAGATGTGGTTTGGCATAATAATTACAGGTTCCGAGACCTATCATTTGAGGTATCACAATTGCAGATTTTAGATTTGTACAGCTCTGAATCGGCTGAGCTATAGTAAGGTGATTTTCTTCAAATCAATTTTTCAAATCAGTTGGGCATAACAATTACAGGTCCCGAGACCTATCATTTGAGGTATCAAGAACCGCAATCGGAGCACAATTGTAGATTTTAGATTTCTACAGCTCTGAATCGGGTGAGCTATAGTAAGGTGATTTTCTTCAAATCGATTTTTCAGTGAAATATCTGGAAATATTTAACCAATTTTGATGCGGTTTGGCATAACAATTACAGGTCCCGAGACCTATCATTTGAGGTATCAAGAACCGCAATCGGAGCACAATTGCAGATTTTAGATTTCTACAGCTCTGAATCGGCTGAGCTATAGTAAGGTGATTTTCTTCAAATCAATTTTTCAGTCAAATGTAGGGAAATAATCAACCAATTTAGATGCGGTTTGGCATAACAATTACAGGTCCCGAGACCTATCATTTGAGGTATCAAGAACCGCAATCGGAGCACAATTGCAGATTTTAGATTTCTACAGCTCTGAATCGGCTGAGCTATAGTAAGGTGATTTTCTTCAAATCGCTTTTTCAGTGAAATGTATAGAAATAATCAACCAATTTAGATGTGGTTTATCATAATAATTACAGGTCCCGAGACCTATCATTTGAGGTATCACAATTGCAGATTTTAGATTTGTACAGCTCTGAATCGGCTGAGCTATAGTAAGGTGATTTTCTTCAAATCAATTTTTCAGTCAAATGTAGGGAAATAATCAACCAATTTAGATGCAGTTTGGCATAACAATTACAGGTCCCGAGACCTATCATTTGAGGTATCAAGAACCGCAATCGGAGCACAATTGTAGATTTTAGATTTCTACAGCTCTGAATCGGGTGAGCTATAGTAAGGTGATTTTCTTCAAATCGCTTTTTCAGTGAAATGTATAGAAATAATCAACCAATTTAGATGTGGTTTGGCATAATAATTACAGGTTCCGAGACCTATCATTTGAGGTATCACAATTGCAGATTTTAGATTTGTACAGCTCTGAATCGGCTGAGCTATAGTAAGGTGATTTTCTTCAAATCAATTTTTCAGTCAAATGTAGGGAAATAATCAACCAATTTAGATGCGGTTTGGCATAACAATTACAGGTCCCGAGACCTATCATTTGAGGTATCAAGAACCGCAATCGGAGCACAATTGCAGATTTTAGATTTCTACAGCTCTGAATCGGGTGAGCTATAGTAAGGTGATTTTCTTCAAATCGCTTTTTCAGTGAAATGTATAGAAATAATCAACCAATTTAGATGTGGTTTGGCATAATAATTACAGGTTCCGAGACCTATCATTTGAGGTATCACAATTGCAGATTTTAGATTTGTACAGCTCTGAATCGGCTGAGTTATAGTAAGGTGATTTTCTTCAAATCAATTTTTCAGTCAAATGTAGGGAAATAATCAACCAATTTAGATGCGGTTTGGCATAACAATTACAGGTCCCGAGACCTATCATTTGAAGTATCAAGAACCGCAATCGGAGCACAATTGTAGATTTTAGATTTCTACAGCTCTGAATCGGCTGAGCTATAGTAAGGTGATTTTCTTCAAATCGCTTTTTCAGTGAAATGTATAGAAATAATCAACCAATTTAGATGTGGTTTGGCATAATAATTACAGGTTCCGAGACCTATCATTTGAGGTATCACAATTGCAGATTTTAGATTTCTACAGCTCTGAATCGGCTGAGCTATAGTAAGGTGATTTTCTTCAAATCAATTTTTCAGTCAAATGTAGGGAAATAATCAACCAATTTAGATGCGGTTTGGCATAACAATTACAGGTCCCGAGACCTATCATTTGAGGTATCAAGAACCGCAATCGGAGCACAATTGTAGATTTTAGATTTCTACAGCTCTGAATCGGGTGAGCTATAGTAAGGTGATTTTCTTCAAATCGCTTTTTCAGTGAAATGTATAGAAATAATCAACCAATTTAGATGTGGTTTGGCATAATAATTACAGGTTCCGAGACCTATCATTTGAGGTATCACAATTGCAGATTTTAGATTTGTACAGCTCTGAATCGGCTGAGTTATAGTAAGGTGATTTTCTTCAAATCAATTTTTCAGTCAAATGTAGGGAAATAATCAACCAATTTAGATGCGGTTTGGCAAAACAATTACAGGTCCCGAGACCTATCATTTGAGGTATCAAGAACCGCAATCGGAGCACAATTGTAGATTTTAGATTTCTACAGCTCTGAATCGGCTGAGCTATAGTAAGGTGATTTTCTTCAAATCGCTTTTTCAGTGAAATGTATAGAAATAATCAACCAATTTAGATGTGGTTTGGCATAATAATTACAGGTTCCGAGACCTATCATTTGAGGTATCACAATTGCAGATTTTAGATTTGTACAGCTCTGAATCGGCTGAGCTATAGTAAGGTGATTTTCTTCAAATCAATTTTTCAGTCAAATGTAGGGAAATAATCAACCAATTTAGATGCGGTTTGGCATAACAATTACAGGTCCCGAGACCTATCATTTGAGGTATCAAGAACCGCAATCGGAGCACAATTGTAGATTTTAGATTTCTACAGCTCTGAATCGGGTGAGCTATAGTAAGGTGATTTTCTTCAAATCGCTTTTTCAGTGAAATGTATAGAAATAATCAACCAATTTAGATGTGGTTTGGCATAATAATTACAGGTTCCGAGACCTATCATTTGAGGTATCACAATTGCAGATTTTAGATTTGTACAGCTCTGAATCGGCTGAGCTATAGTAAGGTGATTTTCATCAAATCGCTTTTTCAGTCAAATGTAGGGAAATAATCAACCAATTTAGATGCGGTTTGGCATAACAATTACAGGTCCCGAGACCTATCATTTGAGGTATCAAGAACCGCAATCGGAGCACAATTGTAGATTTTAGATTTCTACAGCTCTGAATCGGGTGAGCTATAGTAAGGTGATTTTCTTCAAATCGCTTTTTCAGTGAAATGTATAGAAATAATCAACCAATTTAGATGTGGTTTGGCATAATAATTACAGGTTCCGAGACCTATCATTTGAGGTATCACAATTGCAGATTTTAGATTTGTACAGCTCTGAATCGGCTGAGCTATAGTAAGGTGATTTTCTTCAAATCAATTTTTCAGTCAAATGTAGGGAAATAATCAACCAATTTAGATGCGGTTTGGCATAACAATTACAGGTCCCGAGACCTATCATTTGAGGTATCAAGAACCGCAATCGGAGCACAATTGCAGATTTTAGATTTCTACAGCTCTGAATCGGGTGAGCTATAGTAAGGTGATTTTCTTCAAATCGCTTTTTCAGTGAAATGTATAGAAATAATCAACCAATTTAGATGTGGTTTGGCATAATAATTACAGGTTCCGAGACCTATCATTTGAGGTATCACAATTGCAGATTTTAGATTTGTACAGCTCTGAATCGGCTGAGTTATAGTAAGGTGATTTTCTTCAAATCAATTTTTCAGTCAAATGTAGGGAAATAATCAACCAATTTAGATGCGGTTTGGCATAACAATTACAGGTCCCGAGACCTATCATTTGAAGTATCAAGAACCGCAATCGGAGCACAATTGTAGATTTTAGATTTCTACAGCTCTGAATCGGCTGAGCTATAGTAAGGTGATTTTCTTCAAATCGCTTTTTCAGTGAAATGTATAGAAATAATCAACCAATTTAGATGTGGTTTGGCATAATAATTACAGGTTCCGAGACCTATCATTTGAGGTATCACAATTGCAGATTTTAGATTTCTACAGCTCTGAATCGGCTGAGCTATAGTAAGGTGATTTTCTTCAAATCAATTTTTCAGTCAAATGTAGGGAAATAATCAACCAATTTAGATGCGGTTTGGCATAACAATTACAGGTCCCGAGACCTATCATTTGAGGTATCAAGAACCGCAATCGGAGCACAATTGTAGATTTTAGATTTCTACAGCTCTGAATCGGCTGAGCTATAGTAAGGTGATTTTCATCAAATCGCTTTTTCAGTGAAATGTATAGAAATAATCAACCAATTTAGATGTGGTTTGGCATAATAATTACAGGTTCCGAGACCTATCATTTGAGGTATCACAATTGCAGATTTTAGATTTCTACAGCTCTGAATCGGCTGAGCTATAGTAAGGTGATTTTCTTCAAATCAATTTTTCAGTCAAATGTAGGGAAATAATCAACCAATTTAGATGCGGTTTGGCATAACAATTACAGGTCCCGAGACCTATCATTTGAGGTATCAAGAACCGCAATCGGAGCACAATTGCAGATTTTAGATTTCTACAGCTCTGAATCGGGTGAGCTATAGTAAGGTGATTTTCTTCAAATCGCTTTTTCAGTGAAATGTATGGAAATAATCAACCAATTTAGATGTGGTTTGGCATAATAATTACAGGTTCCGAGACCTATCATTTGAGGTATCACAATTGCAGATTTTAGATTTGTACAGCTCTGAATCGGCTGAGCTATAGTAAGGTGATTTTCTTCAAATCAATTTTTCAGTCAAATGTAGGGAAATAATCAACCAATTTAGATGCGGTTTGGCATAACAATTACAGGTCCCGAGACCTATCATTTGAGGTATCAAGAACCGCAATCGGAGCACAATTGTAGATTTTAGATTTCTACAGCTCTGAATCGGGTGAGCTATAGTAAGGTGATTTTCTTCAAATCGCTTTTTCAGTGAAATGTATAGAAATAATCAACCAATTTAGATGTGGTTTGGCATAATAATTACAGGTTCCGAGACCTATCATTTGAGGTATCACAATTGCAGATTTTAGATTTCTACAGCTCTGAATCGGCTGAGCTATAGTAAGGTGATTTTCTTCAAATCAATTTTTCAGTCAAATGTAGGGAAATAATCAACCAATTTAGATGCGGTTTGGCATAACAATTACAGGTCCCGAGACCTATCATTTGAGGTATCAAGAACCGCAATCGGAGCACAATTGTAGATTTTAGATTTCTACAGCTCTGAATCGGCTGAGCTATAGTAAGGTGATTTTCTTCAAATCGCTTTTTCAGTGAAATGTATAGAAATAATCAACCAATTTAGATGTGGTTTGGCATAATAATTACAGGTTCCGAGACCTATCATTTGAGGTATCACAATTGCAGATTTTAGATTTCTACAGCTCTGAATCGGCTGAGCTATAGTAAGGTGATTTTCTTCAAATCAATTTTTCAGTCAAATGTAGGGAAATAATCAACCAATTTAGATGCGGTTTGGCATAACAATTACAGGTCCCGAGACCTATCATTTGAGGTATCAAGAACCGCAATCGGAGCACAATTGTAGATTTTAGATTTCTACAGCTCTGAATCGGGTGAGCTATAGTAAGGTGATTTTCTTCAAATCGCTTTTTCAGTGAAATGTATAGAAATAATCAACCAATTTAGATGTGGTTTGGCATAATAATTACAGGTTCCGAGACCTATCATTTGAGGTATCACAATTGCAGATTTTAGATTTCTACAGCTCTGAATCGGCTGAGCTATAGTAAGGTGATTTTCTTCAAATCAATTTTTCAGTCAAATGTAGGGAAATAATCAACCAATTTAGATGCGGTTTGGCATAATAATTACAGGTCCCGAGACCTATAATTTGAGGTATCAAGAACCGCAATCGGAGCACAATTGCATATTTTAGATTTCTACAGCTCTGAATCGCCTGAGCTATAGTAAGGTGATTTTCTTCAAATCGCTTTTTCAGTGAAATGTATAGAAATAATCAACCAATTTAGATGTGGTTTGGCATAATAATTACAGGTTCCGAGACCTATCATTTGAGGTATCACAATTGCAGATTTTAGATTTGTACAGCTCTGAATCGGCTGAGCTATAGTAAGGTGATTTTCTTCAAATCAATTTTTCAGTCGAATGTAGGGAAATAATCAACCAATTTTGATGCGGTTTGGCATAACAATTACAGGTCCCGAGACCTATAATTTGAGGTATCAAGAACCGCAATCGGAGCACAATTGCAGATTTTAGATTTCTACAGCTCTGAATCGGCTGAGCTATAGTAAGGTGATTTTCTTCAAATCGCTTTTTCAGTGAAATGTATAGAAATAATCAACCAATTTAGATGTGGTTTGGCATAATAATTACAGGTTCCGAGACCTATCATTTGAGGTATCACAATTGCAGATTTTAGATTTGTACAGCTCTGAATCGGCTGAGCTATAGTAAGGTGATTTTCTTCAAATCAATTTTTCAGTCGAATGTAGGGAAATAATCAACCAATTTAGATGCGGTTTGGCATAACAATTACAGGTCCCGAGACCTATCATTTGAGGTATCAAGAACCGCAATCGGAGCACAATTGCAGATTTTAGATTTCTACAGCTCTGAATCGGGTGAGCTATAGTAAGGTGATTTTCTTCAAATCGCTTTTTCAGTGAAATGTATAGAAATAATCAACCAATTTAGATGTGGTTTGGCATAATAATTACAGGTTCCGAGACCTATCATTTGAGGTATCACAATTGCAGATTTTAGATTTGTACAGCTCTGAATCGGCTGAGCTATAGTAAGGTGATTTTCTTCAAATCAATTTTTCAGTCGAATGTAGGGAAATAATCAACCAATTTAGATGCGGTTTGGCATAACAATTACAGGTCCCGAGACCTATCATTTGAGGTATCAAGAACCGCAATCGGAGCACAATTGCAGATTTTAGATTTCTACAGCTCTGAATCGGGTGAGCTATAGTAAGGTGATTTTCTTCAAATCGCTTTTTCAGTGAAATGTATAGAAATAATCAACCAATTTAGATGTGGTTTGGCATAATAATTACAGGTTCCGAGACCTATCATTTGAGGTATCACAATTGCAGATTTTAGATTTGTACAGCTCTGAATCGGGTGAGCTATAGTAAGGTGATTTTCTTCAAATCAATTTTTCAGTCAAATGTAGGGAAATAATCAACCAATTTAGATGCGGTTTGGCATAACAATTACAGGTCCCGAGACCTATCATTTGAGGTATCAAGAACCGCAATCGGAGCACAATTGTAGATTTTAGATTTCTACAGCTCTGAATCGGGTGAGCTATAGTAAGGTGATTTTCTTCAAATCGCTTTTTCAGTGAAATGTATAGAAATAATCAACCAATTTAGATGTGGTTTGGCATAATAATTACAGGTTCCGAGACCTATCATTTGAGGTATCACAATTGCAGATTTTAGATTTCTACAGCTCTGAATCGGCTGAGCTATAGTAAGGTGATTTTCTTCAAATCAATTTTTCAGTCAAATGTAGGGAAATAATCAACCAATTTAGATGCGGTTTGGCATAACAATTACAGGTCCCGAGACCTATCATTTGAGGTATCAAGAACCGCAATCGGAGCACAATTGCAGATTTTAGATTTCTACAGCTCTGAATCGGCTGAGCTATAGTAAGGTGATTTTCTTCAAATCGCTTTTTCAGTGAAATGTATAGAAATAATCAACCAATTTAGATGTGGTTTAGCATAATAATTACAGGTTCCGAGACCTATCATTTGAGGTATCACAATTGCAGATTTTAGATTTGTACAGCTCTGAATCGGCTGAGCTATAGTAAGGTGATTTTCTTCAAATCAATTTTTCAGTCAAATGTAGGGAAATAATCAACCAATTTAGATGCGGTTTGGCATAACAATTACAGGTCCCGAGACCTATCATTTGAGGTATCAAGAACCGCAATCGGAGCACAATTGTAGATTTTAGATTTCTACAGCTCTGAATCGGGTGAGCTATAGTAAGGTGATTTTCTTCAAATCGCTTTTTCAGTGAAATGTATAGAAATAATCAACCAATTTAGATGTGGTTTGGCATAATAATTACAGGTTCCGAGACCTATCATTTGAGGTATCACAATTGCAGATTTTAGATTTCTACAGCTCTGAATCGGCTGAGCTATAGTAAGGTGATTTTCTTCAAATCAATTTTTCAGTCAAATGTAGGGAAATAATCAACCAATTTAGATGCGGTTTGGCATAACAATTACAGGTCCCGAGACCTATCATTTGAGGTATCAAGAACCGCAATCGGAGCACAATTGCAGATTTTAGATTTCTACAGCTCTGAATCGGGTGAGCTATAGTAAGGTGATTTTCTTCAAATCGCTTTTTCAGTGAAATGTATAGAAATAATCAACCAATTTAGATGTGGTTTGGCATAATAATTACAGGTTCCGAGACCTATCATTTGAGGTATCACAATTGCAGATTTTAGATTTGTACAGCTCTGAATCGGCTGAGCTATAGTAAGGTGATTTTCTTCAAATCAATTTTTCAGTCAAATGTAGGGAAATAATCAACCAATTTAGATGCGGTTTGGCATAACAATTACAGGTCCCGAGACCTATCATTTGAGGTATCAAGAACCGCAATCGGAGCACAATTGTAGATTTTAGATTTCTACAGCTCTGAATCGGGTGAGCTATAGTAAGGTGATTTTCTTCAAATCGCTTTTTCAGTGAAATGTATAGAAATAATCAACCAATTTAGATGTGGTTTGGCATAATAATTACAGGTTCCGAGACCTATCATTTGAGGTATCACAATTGCAGATTTTAGATTTGTACAGCTCTGAATCGGCTGAGCTATAGTAAGGTGATTTTCTTCAAATCAATTTTTCAGTCAAATGTAGGGAAATAATCAACCAATTTAGATGCGGTTTGGCATAACAATTACAGGTCCCGAGACCTATCATTTGAGGTATCAAGAACCGCAATCGGAGCACAATTGCAGATTTTAGATTTCTACAGCTCTGAATCGGCTGAGCTATAGTAAGGTGATTTTCTTCAAATCGCTTTTTCAGTGAAATGTATAGAAATAATCAACCAACTTAGATGTGGTTTGGCATAATAATTACAGGTTCCGAGACCTATCATTTGAGGTATCACAATTGCAGATTTTAGATTTGTACAGCTCTGAATCGGCTGAGCTATAGTAAGGTGATTTTCTTCAAATCAATTTTTCAGTCAAATGTAGGGAAATAATCAACCAATTACGATGCGGTTTGGCATAACAATTACAGGTCCCGAGACCTATCATTTGAGGTATCAAGAACCGCAATCGGAGCACAATTGTAGATTTTAGATTTCTACAGCTCTGAATCGGGTGAGCTATAGTAAGGTGATTTTCTTCAAATCGCTTTTTCAGTGAAATGTAGGGAAATAATCAACCAATTTAGATGTGGTTTGGCATAATAATTACAGGTTCCGAGACCTATCATTTGAGGTATCACAATTGCAGATTTTAGATTTGTACAGCTCTGAATCGGGTGAGCTATAGTAAGGTGATTTTCTTCAAATCAATTTTTCAGTCAAATGTAGGGAAATAATCAACCAATTTAGATGCGGTTTGGCATAACAATTACAGGTCCCGAGACCTATCATTTGAGGTATCAAGAACCGCAATCGGAGCACAATTGTAGATTTTAGATTTCTACAGCTCTGAATCGGGTGAGCTATAGTAAGGTGATTTTCTTCAAATCGCTTTTTCAGTGAAATGTATAGAAATAATCAACCAATTTAGATGTGGTTTGGCATAATAATTACAGGTTCCGAGACCTATCATTTGAGGTATCACAATTGCAGATTTTAGATTTGTACAGCTCTGAATCGGCTGAGCTATAGTAAGGTGATTTTCTTCAAATCAATTTTTCAGTCAAATGTAGGGAAATAATCAACCAATTTAGATGCGGTTTGGCATAACAATTACAGGTCCCGAGACCTATCATTTGAGGTATCAAGAACCGCAATCGGAGCACAATTGTAGATTTTAGATTTCTACAGCTCTGAATCGGGTGAGCTATAGTAAGGTGATTTTCTTCAAATCGCTTTTTCAGTGAAATGTAGGGAAATAATCAACCAATTTAGATGTGGTTTGGCATAATAATTACAGGTTCCGAGACCTATCATTTGAGGTATCACAATTGCAGATTTTAGATTTCTACAGCTCTGAATCGGCTGAGCTATAGTAAGGTGATTTTCTTCAAATCAATTTTTCAGTCAAATGTAGGGAAATAATCAACCAATTTAGATGCGGTTTGGCATAACAATTACAGGTCCCGAGACCTATCATTTGAGGTATCAAGAACCGCAATCGGAGCACAATTGTAGATTTTAGATTTCTACAGCTCTGAATCGGGTGAGCTATAGTAAGGTGATTTTCTTCAAATCGCTTTTTCAGTGAAATGTATAGAAATAATCAACCAATTTAGATGTGGTTTGGCATAATAATAACAGGTTCCGAGACCTATCATTTGAGGTATCACAATTGCAAATTTTAGATTTCTACAGCTCTGAATCGGCTGAGCTATAGTAAGGTGATTTTCTTCAAATCAATTTTTCAGTCAAATGTAGGGAAATAATCAACCAATTTAGATGCGGTTTGGCATAACAATTACAGGTCCCGAGACCTATCATTTGAGGTATCAAGAACCGCAATCGGAGCACAATTGTAGATTTTAGATTTCTACAGCTCTGAATCGGGTGAGCTATAGTAAGGTGATTTTCTTCAAATCGCTTTTTCAGTCAAATGTAGGGAAATAATCAACCAATTTAGATGCGGTTTGGCATAACAATTACAGGTCCCGAGACCTATCATTTGAGGTATCAAGAACCGCAATCGGAGCACAATTGTAGATTTTAGATTTCTACAGCTCTGAATCGGGTGAGCTATAGTAAGGTGATTTTCTTCAAATCGCTTTTTCAGTGAAATGTAGGGAAATAATCAACCAATTTAGATGTGGTTTGGCATAATAATTACAGGTTCCGAGACCTATCATTTGAGGTATCACAATTGCAGATTTTAGATTTGTACAGCTCTGAATCGGCTGAGCTATAGTAAGGTGATTTTCTTCAAATCGCTTTTTCAGTGAAATGTAGGGAAATAATCAACCAATTTAGATGCGGTTTGGCATAACAATTACAGGTCCCGAGACCTATCATTTGAGGTATCAAGAACCGCAATCGGAGCACAATTGTAGATTTTAGATTTCTACAGCTCTGAATCGGGTGAGCTATAGTAAGGTGATTTTCTTCAAATCGCTTTTTCAGTGAAATGTATAGAAATAATCAACCAATTTAGATGTGGTTTGGCATAATAATTACAGGTTCCGAGACCTATCATTTGAGGTATCACAATTGCAGATTTTAGATTTGTACAGCTCTGAATCGGCTGAGCTATAGTAAGGTGATTTTCTTCAAATCAATTTTTCAGTCAAATGTAGGGAAATAATCAACCAATTTAGATGCGGTTTGGCATAACAATTACAGGTCCCGAGACCTATCATTTGAGGTATCAAGAACCGCAATCGGAGCACAATTGTAGATTTTAGATTTCTACAGCTCTGAATCGGGTGAGCTATAGTAAGGTGATTTTCTTCAAATCGCTTTTTCAGTGAAATGTATAGAAATAATCAACCAATTTAGATGTGGTTTGGCATAATAATTACAGGTTCCGAGACCTATCATTTGAGGTATCACAATTGCAGATTTTAGATTTCTACAGCTCTGAATCGGGTGAGCTATAGTAAGGTGATTTTCTTCAAATCGCTTTTTCAGTGAAATGTATAGAAATAATCAACCAATTTAGATGTGGTTTGGCATAATAATTACAGGTTCCGAGACCTATCATTTGAGGTATCACAATTGCAGATTTTAGATTTCTACAGCTCTGAATCGGCTGAGCTATAGTAAGGTGATTTTCTTCAAATCAATTTTTCAGTCAAATGTAGGGAAATAATCAACCAATTTAGATGCGGTTTGGCATAACAATTACAGGTCCCGAGACCTATCATTTGAGGTATCAAGAACCGCAATCGGAGCACAATTGTAGATTTTAGATTTCTACAGCTCTGAATCGGGTGAGCTATAGTAAGGTGATTTTCTTCAAATCGCTTTTTCAGTGAAATGTATAGAAATAATCAACCAATTTAGATGTGGTTTGGCATAATAATTACAGGTTCCGAGACCTATCATTTGAGGTATCACAATTGCAGATTTCAGATTTCTACAGCTCTGAATCGGCTGAGCTATAGTAAGGTGATTTTCTTCAAATCAATTTTTCAGTCAAATGTAGGGAAATTATCAACCAATTTAGATGCGGTTTGGCATAACAATTACAGGTCCCGAGACCTATCATTTGAGGTATCAAGAACCGCAATCGGAGCACAATTGCAGATTTTAGATTTCTACAGCTCTGAATCGGGTGAGCTATAGTAAGGTGATTTTCTTCAAATCGCTTTTTCAGTGAAATGTATAGAAATAATCAACCAATTTAGATGTGGTTTGGCATAACAATTACAGGTCCCGAGACCTATCATTTGAGGTATCACAATTGCAGATTTTAGATTGGTACAGCTCTGAATCGGGTGAGCTATAGTAAGGTGATTTTCTTCAAATCAATTTTTCAGTCAAATGTAGGGAAATAATCAACCAATTTAGATGCGGTTTGGCATAACAATTACAGGTCCCGAGACCTATCATTTGAGGTATCAAGAACCGCAATCGGAGCACAATTGCAGATTTTAGATTTCTACAGCTCTGAATCGGGTGAGCTATAGTAAGGTGATTTTCTTCAAATCGCTTTTTCAGTGAAATGTATAGAAATAATCAACCAATTTAGATGTGGTTTGGCATAATAATTACAGGTTCCGAGACCTATCATTTGAGGTATCACAATTGCAGATTTTAGATTTGTACAGCTCTGAATCGGGTGAGCTATAGTAAGGTGATTTTCTTCAAATCAATTTTTCAGTCAAATGTAGGGAAATAATCAACCAATTTAGATGCGGTTTGGCATAACAATTACAGGTCCCGAGACCTATCATTTGAGGTATCAAGAACCGCAATCGGAGCACAATTGTAGATTTTAGATTTCTACAGCTCTGAATCGGGTGAGCTATAGTAAGGTGATTTTCTTCAAATCGCTTTTTCAGTGAAATGTATAGAAATAATCAACCAATTTAGATGTGGTTTGGCATAATAATTACAGGTTCCGAGACCTATCATTTGAGGTATCACAATTGCAGATTTTAGATTTGTACAGCTCTGAATCGGGTGAGCTATAGTAAGGTGATTTTCTTCAAATCAATTTTTCAGTCAAATGTAGGGAAATAATCAACCAATTTAGATGCGGTTTGGCATAACAATTACAGGTCCCGAGACCTATCATTTGAGGTATCAAGAACCGCAATCGGAGCACAATTGTAGATTTTAGATTTCTACAGCTCTGAATCGGGTGAGCTATAGTAAGGTGATTTTCTTCAAATCGCTTTTTCAGTGAAATGTATAGAAATAATCAACCAATTTAGATGTGGTTTGGCATAATAATTACAGGTTCCGAGACCTATCATTTGAGGTATCACAATTGCAGATTTTAGATTTGTACAGCTCTGAATCGGCTGAGCTATAGTAAGGTGATTTTCTTCAAATCAATTTTTCAGTCAAATGTAGGGAAATAATCAACCAATTTAGATGCGGTTTGGCATAACAATTACAGGTCCCGAGACCTATCATTTGAGGTATCAAGAACCGCAATCGGAGCACAATTGTAGATTTTAGATTTCTACAGCTCTGAATCGGGTGAGCTATAGTAAGGTGATTTTCTTCAAATCGCTTTTTCAGTGAAATGTATAGGAATAATCAACCTATTTAGATGTGGTTTGGCATAATAATTACAGGTTCCGAGACCTATCATTTGAGGTATCACAATTGCAGATTTTAGATTTGTACAGCTCTGAATCGGCTGAGCTATAGTAAGGTGATTTTCTTCAAATCAATTTTTCAGTCAAATGTAGGGAAATAATCAACCAATTTAGATGCGGTTTGGCATAACAATTACAGGTCCCGAGACCTATCATTTGAGGTATCAAGAACCGCAATCGGAGCACAATTGTAGATTTTAGATTTCTACAGCTCTGAATCGGGTGAGCTATAGTAAGGTGATTTTCTTCAAATGGCTTTTTCAGTGAAATGTAGGGAAATAATCAACCAATTTAGATGTGGTTTGGCATAATAATTACAGGTTCCGAGACCTATCATTTGAGGTATCACAATTGCAGATTTTAGATTTCTACAGCTCTGAATCGGCTGAGCTATAGTAAGGTGATTTTCTTCAAATCAATTTTTCAGTCAAATGTAGGGAAATAATCAACCAATTTAGATGCGGTTTGGCATAACAATTACAGGTCCCGAGACCTATCATTTGAGGTATCAAGAACCGCAATCGGAGCACAATTGCAGATTTTAGATTTCTACAGCTCTGAATCGGGTGAGCTATAGTAAGGTGATTTTCTTCAAATCGCTTTTTCAGTGAAATGTATAGAAATAATCAACCAATTTAGATGTGGTTTGGTATAATAATTACAGGTTCCGAGACCTATCATTTGAGGTATCACAATTGCAGATTTTAGATTTCTACAGCTCTGAATCGGCTGAGTAAGTTGATTTTCTTCAAATCAATTTTTCAGTCAAATGTAGGGAAATAATCAACCAATTTAGATGCGGTTTGGCATAACAATTACAGGTCCCGAGACCTATCATTTGAGGTATCAAGAACCGCAATCGGAGCACAATTGTAGATTTTAGATTTCTACAGCTCTGAATCGGGTGAGCTATAGTAAGGTGATTTTCTTCAAATCGCTTTTTCAGTGAAATGTATAGAAATAATCAACCAATTTAGATGTGGTTTGGCATAATAATTACAGGTTCCGAGACCTATCATTTGAGGTATCACAATTGCAGATTTTAGATTTGTACAGCTCTGAATCGGCTGAGCTATAGTAAGGTGATTTTCTTCAAATCAATTTTTCAGTCAAATGTAGGGAAATAATCAACCAATTTAGATGCGGTTTGGCATAACAATTACAGGTCCCGAGACCTATCATTTGAGGTATCAAGAACCGCAATCGGAGCACAATTGCAGATTTTAGATTTCTACAGCTCTGAATCGGGTGAGCTATAGTAAGGTGATTTTCTTCAAATCGCTTTTTCAGTGAAATGTATAGAAATAATCAACCAATTTAGATGTGGTTTGGTATAATAATTACAGGTTCCGAGACCTATCATTTGAGGTATCACAATTGCAGATTTTAGATTTCTACAGCTCTGAATCGGCTGAGTAAGTTGATTTTCTTCAAATCAATTTTTCAGTCAAATGTAGGGAAATAATCAACCAATTTAGATGCGGTTTGGCATAACAATTACAGGTCCCGAGACCTATCATTTGAGGTATCAAGAACCGCAATCGGAGCACAATTGTAGATTTTAGATTTCTACAGCTCTGAATCGGGTGAGCTATAGTAAGGTGATTTTCTTCAAATCGCTTTTTCAGTGAAATGTATAGAAATAATCAACCAATTTAGATGTGGTTTGGCATAACAATTACAGGTCCCGAGACCTATCATTTGAGGTATCACAATTGCAGATTTTAGATTTCTACAGCTCTGAATCGGCTGAGCTATAGTAAGGTGATTTTCTTCAAATCAATTTTTCAGTCAAATGTAGGGAAATAATCAACCAATTTAGATGCGGTTTGGCATAACAATTACAGGTCCCGAGACCTATCATTTGAGGTATCAAGAACCGCAATCGGAGCACAATTGTAGATTTTAGATTTCTACAGCTCTGAATCGGGTGACCTATAGTAAGGTGATTTTCTTCAAATCGCTTTTTCAGTGAAATGTATAGAAATAATCAACCAATTTAGATGTGGTTTGGCATAATAATTACAGGTTCCGAGACCTATCATTTGAGGTATCACAATTGCAGATTTTAGATTTGTACAGCTCTGAATCGGCTGAGCTATAGTAAGGTGATTTTCTTCAAATCAATTTTTCAGTCAAATGTAGGGAAATAATCAACCAATTTAGATGCGGTTTGGCATAACAATTACAGGTCCCGAGACCTATCATTTGAGGTATCAAGAACCGCAATCGGAGCACAATTGTAGATTTTAGATTTCTACAGCTCTGAATCGGGTGAGCTATAGTAAGTTGATTTTCTTCAAATCGCTTTTTCAGTGAAATGTATAGAAATAATCAACCAATTTAGATGTGGTTTGGCATAATAATTACAGGTTCCGAGACCTATCATTTGAGGTATCACAATTGCAGATTTTAGATTTGTACAGCTCTGAATCGGCTGAGCTATAGTAAGGTGATTTTCTTCAAATCAATTTTTCAGTCAAATGTAGGGAAATAATCAACCAATTTAGATGCGGTTTGGCATAACAATTACAGGTCCCGAGACCTATCATTTGAGGTATCAAGAACCGCAATCGGAGCACAATTGCAGATTTTAGATTTCTACAGCTCTGAATCGGGTGAGCTATAGTAAGGTGATTTTCTTCAAATCGCTTTTTCAGTGAAATGTATAGAAATAATCAACCAATTTAGATGTGGTTTGGTATAATAATTACAGGTTCCGAGACCTATCATTTGAGGTATCACAATTGCAGATTTTAGATTTCTACAGCTCTGAATCGGCTGAGTAAGTTGATTTTCTTCAAATCAATTTTTCAGTCAAATGTAGGGAAATAATCAACCAATTTAGATGCGGTTTGGCATAACAATTACAGGTCCCGAGACCTATCATTTGAGGTATCAAGAACCGCAATCGGAGCACAATTGTAGATTTTAGATTTCTACAGCTCTGAATCGGGTGAGCTATAGTAAGGTGATTTTCTTCAAATGGCTTTTTCAGTGAAATGTAGGGAAATAATCAACCAATTTAGATGTGGTTTGGCATAATAATTACAGGTTCCGAGACCTATCATTTGAGGTATCACAATTGCAGATTTTAGATTTCTACAGCTCTGAATCGGCTGAGCTATAGTAAGGTGATTTTCTTCAAATCAATTTTTCAGTCAAATGTAGGGAAATAATCAACCAATTTAGATGCGGTTTGGCATAACAATTACAGGTCCCGAGACCTATCATTTGAGGTATCAAGAACCGCAATCGGAGCACAATTGCAGATTTTAGATTTCTACAGCTCTGAATCGGGTGAGCTATAGTAAGGTGATTTTCTTCAAATCGCTTTTTCAGTGAAATGTATAGAAATAATCAACCAATTTAGATGTGGTTTGGTATAATAATTACAGGTTCCGAGACCTATCATTTGAGGTATCACAATTGCAGATTTTAGATTTCTACAGCTCTGAATCGGCTGAGTAAGTTGATTTTCTTCAAATCAATTTTTCAGTCAAATGTAGGGAAATAATCAACCAATTTAGATGCGGTTTGGCATAACAATTACAGGTCCCGAGACCTATCATTTGAGGTATCAAGAACCGCAATCGGAGCACAATTGTAGATTTTAGATTTCTACAGCTCTGAATCGGGTGAGCTATAGTAAGGTGATTTTCTTCAAATCGCTTTTTCAGTGAAATGTATAGAAATAATCAACCAATTTAGATGTGGTTTGGCATAATAATTACAGGTTCCGAGACCTATCATTTGAGGTATCACAATTGCAGATTTTAGATTTGTACAGCTCTGAATCGGCTGAGCTATAGTAAGGTGATTTTCTTCAAATCAATTTTTCAGTCAAATGTAGGGAAATAATCAACCAATTTAGATGCGGTTTGGCATAACAATTACAGGTCCCGAGACCTATCATTTGAGGTATCAAGAACCGCAATCAGAGCACAATTGCAGATTTTAGATTTCTACAGCTCTGAATCGGGTGAGCTATAGTAAGGTGATTTTCTTCAAATCGCTTTTTCAGTGAAATGTATAGAAATAATCAACCAATTTAGATGTGGTTTGGTATAATAATTACAGGTTCCGAGACCTATCATTTGAGGTATCACAATTGCAGATTTTAGATTTCTACAGCTCTGAATCGGCTGAGTAAGTTGATTTTCTTCAAATCAATTTTTCAGTCAAATGTAGGGAAATAATCAACCAATTTAGATGCGGTTTGGCATAACAATTACAGGTCCCGAGACCTATCATTTGAGGTATCAAGAACCGCAATCGGAGCACAATTGTAGATTTTAGATTTCTACAGCTCTGAATCGGGTGAGCTATAGTAAGGTGATTTTCTTCAAATCGCTTTTTCAGTGAAATGTATAGAAATAATCAACCAATTTAGATGTGGTTTGGCATAACAATTACAGGTCCCGAGACCTATCATTTGAGGTATCACAATTGCAGATTTTAGATTTCTACAGCTCTGAATCGGCTGAGCTATAGTAAGGTGATTTTCTTCAAATCAATTTTTCAGTCAAATGTAGGGAAATAATCAACCAATTTAGATGCGGTTTGGCATAACAATTACAGGTCCCGAGACCTATCATTTGAGGTATCAAGAACCGCAATCGGAGCACAATTGTAGATTTTAGATTTCTACAGCTCTGAATCGGGTGACCTATAGTAAGGTGATTTTCTTCAAATCGCTTTTTCAGTGAAATGTATAGAAATAATCAACCAATTTAGATGTGGTTTGGCATAATAATTACAGGTTCCGAGACCTATCATTTGAGGTATCACAATTGCAGATTTTAGATTTGTACAGCTCTGAATCGGCTGAGCTATAGTAAGGTGATTTTCTTCAAATCAATTTTTCAGTCAAATGTAGGGAAATAATCAACCAATTTAGATGCGGTTTGGCATAACAATTACAGGTCCCGAGACCTATCATTTGAGGTATCAAGAACCGCAATCGGAGCACAATTGTAGATTTTAGATTTCTACAGCTCTGAATCGGGTGAGCTATAGTAAGTTGATTTTCTTCAAATCGCTTTTTCAGTGAAATGTATAGAAATAATCAACCAATTTAGATGTGGTTTGGCATAATAATTACAGGTTCCGAGACCTATCATTTGAGGTATCACAATTGCAGATTTTAGATTTGTACAGCTCTGAATCGGCTGAGCTATAGTAAGGTGATTTTCTTCAAATCAATTTTTCAGTCAAATGTAGGGAAATAATCAACCAATTTAGATGCGGTTTGGCATAACAATTACAGGTCCCGAGACCTATCATTTGAGGTATCAAGAACCGCAATCGGAGCACAATTGCAGATTTTAGATTTCTACAGCTCTGAATCGGGTGAGCTATAGTAAGGTGATTTTCTTCAAATCGCTTTTTCAGTGAAATGTATAGAAATAATCAACCAATTTAGATGTGGTTTGGTATAATAATTACAGGTTCCGAGACCTATCATTTGAGGTATCACAATTGCAGATTTTAGATTTCTACAGCTCTGAATCGGCTGAGTAAGTTGATTTTCTTCAAATCAATTTTTCAGTCAAATGTAGGGAAATAATCAACCAATTTAGATGCGGTTTGGCATAACAATTACAGGTCCCGAGACCTATCATTTGAGGTATCAAGAACCGCAATCGGAGCACAATTGTAGATTTTAGATTTCTACAGCTCTGAATCGGGTGAGCTATAGTAAGGTGATTTTCTTCAAATCGCTTTTTCAGTGAAATGTATAGAAATAATCAACCAATTTAGATGTGGTTTGGCATAACAATTACAGGTCCCGAGACCTATCATTTGAGGTATCACAATTGCAGATTTTAGATTTCTACAGCTCTGAATCGGCTGAGCTATAGTAAGGTGATTTTCTTCAAATCAATTTTTCAGTCAAATGTAGGGAAATAATCAACCAATTTAGATGCGGTTTGGCATAACAATTACAGGTCCCGAGACCTATCATTTGAGGTATCAAGAACCGCAATCGGAGCACAATTGTAGATTTTAGATTTCTACAGCTCTGAATCGGGTGACCTATAGTAAGGTGATTTTCTTCAAATCGCTTTTTCAGTGAAATGTATAGAAATAATCAACCAATTTAGATGTGGTTTGGCATAATAATTACAGGTTCCGAGACCTATCATTTGAGGTATCACAATTGCAGATTTTAGATTTGTACAGCTCTGAATCGGCTGAGCTATAGTAAGGTGATTTTCTTCAAATCAATTTTTCAGTCAAATGTAGGGAAATAATCAACCAATTTAGATGCGGTTTGGCATAACAATTACAGGTCCCGAGACCTATCATTTGAGGTATCAAGAACCGCAATCGGAGCACAATTGCAGATTTTAGATTTCTACAGCTCTGAATCGGGTGAGCTATAGTAAGGTGATTTTCTTCAAATCGCTTTTTCAGTGAAATGTAGGGAAATAATCAACCAATTTAGATGTGGTTTGGCATAATAATTACAGGTTCCGAGACCTATCATTTGAGGTATCACAATTGCAGATTTTAGATTTCTACAGCTCTGAATCGGCTGAGCTATAGTAAGGTGATTTTCTTCAAATCAATTTTTCAGTCAAATGTAGGGAAATAATCAACCAATTTAGATACGGTTTGGCATAACAATTACAGGTCCCGAGACCTATCATTTGAGGTATCAAGAACCGCAATCGGAGCACAATTGCAGATTTTAGATTTCTACAGCTCTGAATCGGGTGAGCTATAGTAAGGTGATTTTCTTCAAATCGCTTTTTCAGTGAAATGTATAGAAATAATCAACCAATTTAGATGTGGTTTGGCATAATAATTACAGGTTCCGAGACCTATCATTTGAGGTATCACAATTGCAGATTTTAGATTTGTACAGCTCTGAATCGGGTGAGCTATAGTAAGGTGATTTTCTTCAAATCAATTTTTCAGTCAAATGTAGGGAAATAATCAACCAATTTAGATGCGGTTTGGCATAACAATTACAGGTCCCGAGACCTATCATTTGAGCTTTCAAGAACCGCAATCGGAGCACAATTGTAGATTTTAGATTTCTACAGCTCTGAATCGGGTGAGCTATAGTAAGGTGATTTTCTTCAAATCGCTTTTTCAGTGAAATGTATAGGAATAATCAACCTATTTAGATGTGGTTTGGCATAATAATTACAGGTTCCGAGACCTATCATTTGAGGTATCACAATTGCAGATTTTAGATTTGTACAGCTCTGAATCGGCTGAGCTATAGTAAGGTGATTTTCTTCAAATCAATTTTTCAGTCAAATGTAGGGAAATAATCAACCAATTTAGATGCGGTTTGGCATAACAATTACAGGTCCCGAGACCTATCATTTGAGGTATCAAGAACCGCAATCGGAGCACAATTGTAGATTTTAGATTTCTACAGCTCTGAATCGGGTGAGCTATAGTAAGGTGATTTTCTTCAAATCGCTTTTTCAGTGAAATGTAGGGAAATAATCAACCAATTTAGATGTGGTTTGGCATAATAATTACAGGTTCCGAGACCTATCATTTGAGGTATCACAATTGCAGATTTTAGATTTCTACAGCTCTGAATCGGCTGAGCTATAGTAAGGTGATTTTCTTCAAATCGCTTTTTCAGTGAAATGTATAGAAATAATCAACCAATTTAGATGTGGTTTGTCATAACAATTACAGGTCCCAAGACCTATCATTTGAGGTATCACAATTGCAGATTTTAGATTTGTACAGCTCTGAATCGGGTGAGCTATAGTAAGGTGATTTTCTTCAAATCAATTTTTCAGTCAAATGTAGGGAAATAATCAACCAATTTAGATGCGGTTTGGCATAACAATTACAGGTCCCGAGACCTATCATTTGAGGTATCAAGAACCGCAATCGGAGCACAATTGTAGATTTTAGATTTCTACAGCTCTGAATCGGGTGAGCTATAGTAAGGTGATTTTCTTCAAATCGCTTTTTCAGTGAAATGTATAGAAATAATCAACCAATTTAGATGTGGTTTGGCATAACAATTACAGGTCCCGAGACCTATCATTTGAGGTATCACAATTGCAGATTTTAGATTTCTACAGCTCTGAATCGGCTGAGCTATAGTAAGGTGATTTTCTTCAAATCAATTTTTCAGTCAAATGTAGGGAAATAATCAAGCAATTTAGATGCGGTTTGGCATAACAATTACAGGTCCCGAGACCTATCATTTGAGGTATCAAGAACCGCAATCGGAGCACAATTGTAGATTTTAGATTTCTACAGCTCTGAATCGGGTGAGCTATAGTAAGGTGATTTTCTTCAAATCGCTTTTTCAGTGAAATGTATAGAAATAATCAACCAATTTAGATGTGGTTTGGCATAATAATTACAGGTTCCGAGACCTATCATTTGAGGTATCACAATTGCAGATTTTAGATTTCTACAGCTCTGAATCGGCTGAGCTATAGTAAGGTGATTTTCTTCAAATCAATTTTTCAGTCAAATGTAGGGAAATAATCAACCAATTTAGATGCGGTTTGGCATAACAATTACAGGTCCCGAGACCTATCATTTGAGGTATCAAGAACCGTAATCGGAGCACAATTGCAGATTTTAGATTTCTACAGCTCTGAATCGGGTGAGCTATAGTAAGGTGATTTTCTTCAAATCGCTTTTTCAGTGAAATGTATAGAAATAATCAACCAATTTAGATGTGGTTTGGCATAATAATTACAGGTTCCGAGACCTATCATTTGAGGTATCACAATTGCAGATTTTAGATTTGTACAGCTCTGAATCGGCTGAGCTATAGTAAGGTGATTTTCTTCAAATCAATTTTTCAGTCAAATGTAGGGAAATAATCAACCAATTTAGATGCGGTTTGGCATAACAATTACAGGTCCCGAGACCTATCATTTGAGGTATCAAGAACCGCAATCGGAGCACAATTGCAGATTTTAGATTTCTACAGCTCTGAATCGGGTGAGCTATAGTAAGGTGATTTTCTTCAAATCGCTTTTTCAGTGAAATGTATAGAAATAATCAACCAATTTAGATGTGGTTTGGCATAATAATTACAGGTTCCGAGACCTATCATTTGAGGTATCACAATTGCAGATTTTAGATTTGTACAGCTCTGAATCGGCTGAGCTATAGTAAGGTGATTTTCTTCAAATCAATTTTTCAGTCAAATGTAGGGAAATAATCAACCAATTTAGATGCGGTTTGGCATAACAATTACAGGTCCCGAGACCTATCATTTGAGGTATCAAGAACCGCAATCGGAGCACAATTGTAGATTTTAGATTTCTACAGCTCTGAATCGGGTGAGCTATAGTAAGGTGATTTTCTTCAAATCGCTTTTTCAGTGAAATGTAGGGAAATAATCAACCAATTTAGATGTGGTTTGGCATAATAATTACAGGTTCCGAGACCTATCATTTGAGGTATCACAATTGCAGATTTTAGATTTGTACAGCTCTGAATCGGCTGAGCTATAGTAAGGTGATTTTCTTCAAATCAATTTTTCAGTCAAATGTAGGGAAATAATCAACCAATTTAGATGCGGTTTGGCATAACAATTACAGGTCCCGAGACCTATCATTTGAGGTATCAAGAACCGCAATCGGAGCACAATTGCAGATTTTAGATTTCTACAGCTCTGAATCGGGTGAGCTATAGTAAGGTGATTTTCTTCAAATCGCTTTTTCAGTGAAATGTATAGAAATAATCAACCAATTTAGATGTGGTTTGGCATAATAATTACAGGTTCCGAGACCTATCATTTGAGGTATCACAATTGCAGATTTTAGATTTGTACAGCTCTGAATCGGCTGAGCTATAGTAAGGTGATTTTCTTCAAATCAATTTTTCAGTCAAATGTAGGGAAATAATCAACCAATTTAGATGCGGTTTGGCATAACAATTACAGGTCCCGAGACCTATCATTTGAGGTATCAAGAACCGCAATCGGAGCACAATTGCAGATTTTAGATTTCTACAGCTCTGAATCGGGTGAGCTATAGTAAGGTGATTTTCTTCAAATCGCTTTTTCAGTGAAATGTATAGAAATAATCAACCAATTTAGATGTGGTTTGGCATAATAATTACAGGTTCCGAGACCTATCATTTGAGGTATCACAATTGCAGATTTTAGATTTGTACAGCTCTGAATCGGCTGAGCTATAGTAAGGTGATTTTCTTCAAATCAATTTTTCAGTCAAATGTAGGGAAATAATCAACCAATTTAGATGCGGTTTGGCATAACAATTACAGGTCCCGAGACCTATCATTTGAGGTATCAAGAACCGCAATCGGAGCACAATTGCAGATTTTAGATTTCTACAGCTCTGAATCGGGTGAGCTATAGTAAGGTGATTTTCTTCAAATCGCTTTTTCAGTGAAATGTATAGAAATAATCAACCAATTTAGATGTGGTTTGGCATAATAATTACAGGTTCCGAGACCTATCATTTGAGGTATCACAATTGCAGATTTTAGATTTGTACAGCTCTGAATCGGGTGAGCTATAGCAAGGTGATTTTCTTCAAATCAATTTTTCAGTCAAATGTAGGGAAATAATCAACCAATTTAGATGCGGTTTGGCCTAACAATTACAGGTCCCGAGACCTATCATTTGAGGTATCAAGAACCGCAATCGGAGCACAATTGCAGATTTTAGATTTCTACAGCTCTGAATCGGGTGAGCTATAGTAAGGTGATTTTCTTCAAATCGCTTTTTCAGTGAAATGTATAGAAATAATCAACCAATTTAGATGTGGTTTGGCATAATAATTACAGGTTCCGAGACCTATCATTTGAGGTATCACAATTGCAGATTTTAGATTTGTACAGCTCTGAATCGGCTGAGCTATAGTAAGGTGATTTTCTTCAAATCAATTTTTCAGTCAAATGTAGGGAAATAATCAACCAATTTAGATGCGGTTTGGCATAACAATTACAGGTCCCGAGACCTATCATTTGAGGTATCAAGAACCGCAATCGGAGCACAATTGCAGATTTTAGATTTCTACAGCTCTGAATCGGGTGAGCTATAGTAAGGTGATTTTCTTCAAATCGCTTTTTCAGTGAAATGTATAGAAATAATCAACCAATTTAGATGTGGTTTGGCATAATAATTACAGGTTCCGAGACCTATCATTTGAGGTATCACAATTGCAGATTTTAGATTTGTACAGCTCTGAATCGGGTGAGCTATAGTAAGGTGATTTTCTTCAAATCAATTTTTCAGTCAAATGTAGGGAAATAATCAACCAATTTAGATGCGGTTGGCATAACAATTACAGGTCCCGAGACCTATCATTTGAGGTATCAAGAACCGCAATCGGAGCACAATTGAAGATTTTAGATTTCTACAGCTCTGAATCGGGTGAGCTATAGTAAGGTGATTTTCTTCAAATCAATTTTTCAGTCAAATGTAGGGAAATAATCAACCAATTTAGATGCGGTTTGGCATAACAATTACAGGTCCCGAGACCTATCATTTGAGGTATCAAGAACCGCAATCGGAGCACAATTGCAGATTTTAGATTTCTACAGCTCTGAATCGGCTGAGCTATAGTAAGGTGATTTTCTTCAAATCGCTTTTTCAGTGAAATGTATAGAAATAATCAACCAATTTAGATGTGGTTTGGAATAATAATTACAGGTTCCGAGACCTATCATTTGAGGTATCACAATTGCAGATTTTAGATTTGTACAGCTCTGAATCGGCTGAGCTATAGTAAGGTGATTTTCTTCAAATCAATTTTTCAGTCAAATGTAGGGAAATAATCAACCAATTTAGATGCGGTTTGGCATAACAATTACAGGTCCCGAGACCTATCATTTGAGGTATCAAGAACCGCAATCGGAGCACAATTGTAGATTTTAGATTTCTACAGCTCTGAATCGGGTGAGCTATAGTAAGGTGATTTTCTTCAAATCAATTTTTCAGTCAAATGTAGGGAAATAATCAACCAATTTAGATGCGGTTTGGCATAACAATTACAGGTCCCGAGACCTATCATTTGAGGTATCAAGAACCGCAATCGGAGCACAATTGCAGATTTTAGATTTCTACATCTCTGAATCGGCTGAGCTATAGTAAGGTGATTTTCTTCAAATCGCTTTTTCAGTGAAATGTATAGAAATAATCAACCAATTTAGATGTGGTTTGGCATAATAATTACAGGTTCCGAGACCTATCATTTGAGGTATCACAATTGCAGATTTTAGATTTCTACAGCTCTGAATCGGCTGAGCTATAGTAAGGTGATTTTCTTCAAATCAATTTTTCAGTCAAATGTAGGGAAATAATCAACCAATTTAGATGCGGTTTGGCATAACAATTACAGGTCCCGAGACCTATCATTTGAGGTATCAAGAACCGCAATCGGAGCACAATTGCAGATTTTAGATTTCTACAGCTCTGAATCGGGTGAGCTATAGTAAGGTGATTTTCTTCAAATCGCTTTTTCAGTGAAATGTATAGAAATAATCAACCAATTTAGATGTGGTTTGGCATAATAATTACAGGTTCCGAGACCTACCATTTGAGGTATCACAATTGCAGATTTTAGATTTGTGCAGCTCTGAATCGGCTGAGCTATAGTAAGGTGATTTTCTTCAAATCAATTTTTCAGTCAAATGTAGGGAAATAATCAACCAATTTAGATGCGGTTTGGCATAACAATTACAGGTCCCGAGACCTATCATTTGAGGTATCAAGAACCGCAATCGGAGCACAATTGCAGATTTTAGATTTCTACAGCTCTGAATCGGGTGAGCTATAGTAAGGTGATTTTCTTCAAATCGCTTTTTCAGTGAAATGTATAGAAATAATCAACCAATTTAGATGTGGTTTGGCATAATAATTACAGGTTCCGAGACCTATCATTTGAGGTATCACAATTGCAGATTTTAGATTTGTACAGCTCTGAATCGGGTGAGCTATAGTAAGGTGATTTTCTTCAAATCAATTTTTCAGTCAAATGTAGGGAAATAATCAACCAATTTAGATGCGGTTTGGCATAACAATTACAGGTCCCGAGACCTATCATTTGAGGTATCAAGAACCGCAATCGGAGCACAATTGCAGATTTTAGATTTCTACAGCTCTGAATCGGCTGAGCTATAGTAAGGTGATTTTCTTCAAATCGCTTTTTCAGTGAAATGTATAGAAATAATCAACCAATTTAGATGTGGTTTGGCATAATAATTACAGGTTCCGAGACCTATCATTTGAGGTATCACAATTGCAGATTTTAGATTTGTACAGCTCTGAATCGGCTGAGCTATAGTAAGGTGATTTTCTTCAAATCAATTTTTCAGTCAAATGTAGGGAAATAATCAACCAATTTAGATGCGGTTTGGCATAACAATTACAGGTCCCGAGACCTATCATTTGAGGTATCAAGAACCGCAATCGGAGCACAATTGTAGATTTTAGATTTCTACAGCTCTGAATCGGGTGAGCTATAGTAAGGTGATTTTCTTCAAATCGCTTTTTCAGTGAAATGTAGGGAAATAATCAACCAATTTAGATGTGGTTTGGCATAATAATTACAGGTTCCGAGACCTATCATTTGAGGTATCACAATTGCAGATTTTAGATTTCTACAGCTCTGAATCGGCTGAGCTATAGTAAGGTGATTTTCTTCAAATCAATTTTTCAGTCAAATGTAGGGAAATAATCAACCAATTTAGATGCGGTTTGGCATAACAATTACAGGTCCCGAGACCTATCATTTGAGGTATCAAAAACCGCAATCGGAGCACAATTGCAGATTTTAGATTTCTACAGCTCTGAATCGGGTGAGCTATAGTAAGGTGATTTTCTTCAAATCGCTTTTTCAGTGAAATGTATAGAAATAATCAACCAATTTAGATGTGGTTTGGCATAATAATTACAGGTTCCGAGACCTATCATTTGAGGTATCACAATTGCAGATTTTAGATTTGTACAGCTCTGAATCGGGTGAGCTATAGTAAGGTGATTTTCTTCAAATCAATTTTTCAGTCAAATGTAGGGAAATAATCAACCAATTTAGATGCGGTTTGGCATAACAATTACAGGTCCCGAGACCTATCATTTGAGGTATCAAGAACCGCAATCGGAGCACAATTGCAGATTTTAGATTTCTACAGCTCTGAATCGGCTGAGCTATAGTAAGGTGATTTTCTTCAAATCGCTTTTTCAGTGAAATGTATAGAAATAATCAACCAATTTAGATGTGGTTTGGCATAATAATTACAGGTTCCGAGACCTATCATTTGAGGTATCACAATTGCAGATTTTAGATTTGTACAGCTCTGAATCGGGTGAGCTATAGTAAGGTGATTTTCTTCAAATCAATTTTTCAGTCAAATGTAGGGAAATAATCAACCAATTTAGATGCGGTTTGGCATAACAATTACAGGTCCCGAGACCTATCATTTGAGGTATCAAGAACCGCAATCGGAGCACAATTGTAGATTTTAGATTTCTACAGCTCTGAATCGGGTGAGCTATAGTAAGGTGATTTTCTTCAAATCGCTTTTTCAGTGAAATGTATAGAAATAATCAACCAATTTAGATGTGGTTTGGCATAATAATTACAGGTTCCGAGACCTATCATTTGAGGTATCACAGTTGCAGATTTTAGATTTCTACAGCTCTGAATCGGCTGAGCTATAGTAAGGTGATTTTCTTCAAATCAATTTTTCAGTCAAATGTAGGGAAATAATCAACCAATTTAGATGCGGTTTGGCATAACAATTACAGGTCCCGAGACCTATCATTTGAGGTATCAAGAACCGCAATCGGAGCACAATTGCAGATTTTAGATTTCTACAGCTCTGAATCGGGTGAGCTATAGTAAGGTGATTTTCTTCAAATCGCTTTTTCAGTGAAATGTATAGAAATAATCAACCAATTTAGATGTGGTTTGGCATAATAATTACAGGTTCCGAGACCTATCATTTGAGGTATCACAATTGCAGATTTTAGATTTGTACAGCTCTGAATCGGCTGAGCTATAGTAAGGTGATTTTCTTCAAATCAATTTTTCAGTCAAATGTAGGGAAATAATCAACCAATTTAGATGCGGTTTGGCATAACAATTACAGGTCCCGAGACCTATCATTTGAGGTATCAAGAACCGCAATCGGAGCACAATTGCAGATTTTAGATTTCTACAGCTCTGAATCGGGTGAGCTATAGTAAGGTGATTTTCTTCAAATCGCTTTTTCAGTGAAATGTATAGAAATAATCAACCAATTTAGATGTGGTTTGGCATAATAATTACAGGTTCCGAGACCTATCATTTGAGGTATCACAATTGCAGATTTTAGATTTGTACAGCTCTGAATCGGCTGAGCTATAGTAAGGTGATTTTCTTCAAATCAATTTTTCAGTCAAATGTAGGGAAATAATCAACCAATTTAGATGCGGTTTGGCATAACAATTACAGGTCCCGAGACCTATCATTTGAGGTATCAAGAACCGCAATCGGAGCACAATTGTAGATTTTAGATTTCTACAGCTCTGAATCGGGTGAGCTATAGTAAGGTGATTTTCTTCAAATCGCTTTTTCAGTGAAATGTATAGAAATAATCAACCAATTTAGATGTGGTTTGGCATAATAATTACAGGTTCCGAGACCTATCATTTGAGGTATCACAATTGCAGATTTTAGATTTGTACAGCTCTGAATCGGCTGAGCTATAGTAAGGTGATTTTCTTCAAATCAATTTTTCAGTCAAATGTAGGGAAATAATCAACCAATTTAGATGCGGTTTGGCATAACAATTACAGGTCCCGAGACCTATCATTTGAGGTATCAAGAACCGCAATCGGAGCACAATTGTAGATTTTAGATTTCTACAGCTCTGAATCGGGTGAGCTATAGTAAGGTGATTTTCTTCAAATCGCTTTTTCAGTGAAATGTATAGAAATAATCAACCAATTTAGATGTGGTTTGGCATAATAATTACAGGTTCCGAGACCTATCATTTGAGGTATCACAATTGCAGATTTTAGATTTGTACAGCTCTGAATCGGCTGAGCTATAGTAAGGTGATTTTCTTCAAATCAATTTTTCAGTCAAATGTAGGGAAATAATCAACCAATTTAGATGCGGTTTGGCATAACAATTACAGGTCCCGAGACCTATCATTTGAGGTATCAAGAACCGCAATCGGAGCACAATTGTAGATTTTAGATTTCTACAGCTCTGAATCGGGTGAGCTATAGTAAGGTGATTTTCTTCAAATCGCTTTTTCAGTGAAATGTAGGGAAATAATCAACCAATTTAGATGTGGTTTGGCATAATAATTACAGGTTCCGAGACCTATCATTTGAGGTATCACAATTGCAGATTTTAGATTTGTACAGCTCTGAATCGGCTGAGCTATAGTAAGGTGATTTTCTTCAAATCAATTTTTCAGTCAAATGTAGGGAAATAATCAACCAATTTAGATGCGGTTTGGCATAACAATTACAGGTCCCGAGACCTATCATTTGAGGTATCAAGAACCGCAATCGGAGCACAATTGCAGATTTTAGATTTCTACAGCTCTGAATCGGGTGAGCTATAGTAAGGTGATTTTCTTCAAATCGCTTTTTCAGTGAAATGTATAGAAATAATCAACCAATTTAGATGTGGTTTGGCATAATAATTACAGGTTCCGAGACCTATCATTTGAGGTATCACAATTGCAGATTTTAGATTTGTACAGCTCTGAATCGGCTGAGCTATAGTAAGGTGATTTTCTTCAAATCAATTTTTCAGTCAAATGTAGGGAAATAATCAACCAATTTAGATGCGGTTTGGCATAACAATTACAGGTCCCGAGACCTATCATTTGAGGTATCAAGAACCGCAATCGGAGCACAATTGCAGATTTTAGATTTCTACAGCTCTGAATCGGGTGAGCTATAGTAAGGTGATTTTCTTCAAATCGCTTTTTCAGTGAAATGTATAGAAATAATCAACCAATTTAGATGTGGTTTGGCATAATAATTACAGGTTCCGAGACCTATCATTTGAGGTATCACAATTGCAGATTTTAGATTTGTACAGCTCTGAATCGGGTGAGCTATAGTAAGGTGATTTTCTTCAAATCAATTTTTCAGTCAAATGTAGGGAAATAATCAACCAATTTAGATGCGGTTTGGCATAACAATTACAGGTCCCGAGACCTATCATTTGAGGTATCAAGAACCGCAATCGGAGCACAATTGCAGATTTTAGATTTCTACAGCTCTGAATCGGGTGAGCTATAGTAAGGTGATTTTCTTCAAATCGCTTTTTCAGTGAAATGTATAGAAATAATCAACCAATTTAGATGTGGTTTGGCATAATAATTACAGGTTCCGAGACCTATCATTTGAGGTATCACAATTGCAGATTTTAGATTTGTACAGCTCTGAATCGGCTGAGCTATAGTAAGGTGATTTTCTTCAAATCAATTTTTCAGTCAAATGTAGGGAAATAATCAACCAATTTAGATGCGGTTTGGCATAACAATTACAGGTCCCGAGACCTATCATTTGAGGTATCAAGAACCGCAATCGGAGCACAATTGCAGATTTTAGATTTCTACAGCTCTGAATCGGGTGAGCTATAGTAAGGTGATTTTCTTCAAATCGCTTTTTCAGTGAAATGTATAGAAATAATCAACCAATTTAGATGTGGTTTGGCATAATAATTACAGGTTCCGAGACCTATCATTTGAGGTATCACAATTGCAGATTTTAGATTTGTACAGCTCTGAATCGGGTGAGCTATAGTAAGGTGATTTTCTTCAAATCAATTTTTCAGTCAAATGTAGGGAAATAATCAACCAATTTAGATGCGGTTTGGCATAACAATTACAGGTCCCGAGACCTATCATTTGAGGTATCAAGAACCGCAATCGGAGCACAATTGCAGATTTTAGATTTCTACAGCTCTGAATCGGGTGAGCTATAGTAAGGTGATTTTCTTCAAATCGCTTTTTCAGTGAAATGTATAGAAATAATCAACCAATTTAGATGTGGTTTGGCATAATAATTACAGGTTCCGAGACCTATCATTTGAGGTATCACAATTGCAGATTTTAGATTTGTACAGCTCTGAATCGGCTGAGCTATAGTAAGGTGATTTTCTTCAAATCAATTTTTCAGTCAAATGTAGGGAAATAATCAACCAATTTAGATGCGGTTTGGCATAACAATTACAGGTCCCGAGACCTATCATTTGAGGTATCAAGAACCGCAATCGGAGCACAATTGCAGATTTTAGATTTCTACAGCTCTGAATCGGGTGAGCTATAGTAAGGTGATTTTCTTCAAATCGCTTTTTCAGTGAAATGTATAGAAATAATCAACCAATTTAGATGTGGTTTGGCATAATAATTACAGGTTCCGAGACCTATCATTTGAGGTATCACAATTGCAGATTTTAGATTTGTACAGCTCTGAATCGGGTGAGCTATAGTAAGGTGATTTTCTTCAAATCAATTTTTCAGTCAAATGTAGGGAAATAATCAACCAATTTAGATGCGGTTTGGCATAACAATTACAGGTCCCGAGACCTATCATTTGAGGTATCAAGAACCGCAATCGGAGCACAATTGCAGATTTTAGATTTCTACAGCTCTGAATCGGGTGAGCTATAGTAAGGTGATTTTCTTCAAATCGCTTTTTCAGTGAAATGTATAGAAATAATCAACCAATTTAGATGTGGTTTGGCATAATAATTACAGGTTCCGAGACCTATCACTTGAGGTATCACAATTGCAGATTTTAGATTTGTACAGCTCTGAATCGGCTGAGCTATAGTAAGGTGATTTTCTTCAAATCAATTTTTCAGTCAAATGTAGGGAAATAATCAACCAATTTAGATGCGGTTTGGCATAACAATTACAGGTCCCGAGACCTATCATTTGAGGTATCAAGAACCGCAATCGGAGCACAATTGCAGATTTTAGATTTCTACAGCTCTGAATCGGGTGAGCTATAGTAAGGTGATTTTCTTCAAATCGCTTTTTCAGTGAAATGTATAGAAATAATCAACCAATTTAGATGTGGTTTGGCATAATAATTACAGGTTCCGAGACCTATCATTTGAGGTATCACAATTGCAGATTTTAGATTTGTACAGCTCTGAATCGGGTGAGCTATAGTAAGGTGATTTTCTTCAAATCAATTTTTCAGTCAAATGTAGGGAAATAATCAACCAATTTAGATGCGGTTTGGCATAACAATTACAGGTCCCGAGACCTATCATTTGAGGTATCAAGAACCGCAATCGGAGCACAATTGCAGATTTTAGATTTCTACAGCTCTGAATCGGCTGAGCTATAGTAAGGTGATTTTCTTCAAATCGCTTTTTCAGTGAAATGTATAGAAATAATCAACCAATTTAGATGTGGTTTGGCATAATAATTACAGGTTCCGAGACCTATCATTTGAGGTATCACAATTGCAGATTTTAGATTTGTACAGCTCTGAATCGGCTGAGCTATAGTAAGGTGATTTTCTTCAAATCAATTTTTCAGTCAAATGTAGGGAAATAATCAACCAATTTAGATGCGGTTTGGCATAACAATTACAGGTCCCGAGACCTATCATTTGAGGTATCAAGAACCGCAATCGGAGCACAATTGTAGATTTTAGATTTCTACAGCTCTGAATCGGGTGAGCTATAGTAAGGTGATTTTCTTCAAATCGCTTTTTCAGTGAAATGTATAGAAATAATCAACCAATTTAGATGTGGTTTGGCATAATAATTACAGGTTCCGAGACCTATCATTTGAGGTATCACAGTTGCAGATTTTAGATTTCTACAGCTCTGAATCGGCTGAGCTATAGTAAGGTGATTTTCTTCAAATCAATTTTTCAGTCAAATGTAGGGAAATAATCAACCAATTTAGATGCGGTTTGGCATAACAATTACAGGTCCCGAGACCTATCATTTGAGGTATCAAGAACCGCAATCGGAGCACAATTGCAGATTTTAGATTTCTACAGCTCTGAATCGGGTGAGCTATAGTAAGGTGATTTTCTTCAAATCGCTTTTTCAGTGAAATGTATAGAAATAATCAACCAATTTAGATGTGGTTTGGCATAATAATTACAGGTTCCGAGACCTATCATTTGAGGTATCACAATTGCAGATTTTAGATTTGTACAGCTCTGAATCGGCTGAGCTATAGTAAGGTGATTTTCTTCAAATCAATTTTTCAGTCAAATGTAGGGAAATAATCAACCAATTTAGATGCGGTTTGGCATAACAATTACAGGTCCCGAGACCTATCATTTGAGGTATCAAGAACCGCAATCGGAGCACAATTGCAGATTTTAGATTTCTACAGCTCTGAATCGGGTGAGCTATAGTAAGGTGATTTTCTTCAAATCGCTTTTTCAGTGAAATGTATAGAAATAATCAACCAATTTAGATGTGGTTTGGCATAATAATTACAGGTTCCGAGACCTATCATTTGAGGTATCACAATTGCAGATTTTAGATTTGTACAGCTCTGAATCGGCTGAGCTATAGTAAGGTGATTTTCTTCAAATCAATTTTTCAGTCAAATGTAGGGAAATAATCAACCAATTTAGATGCGGTTTGGCATAACAATTACAGGTCCCGAGACCTATCATTTGAGGTATCAAGAACCGCAATCGGAGCACAATTGTAGATTTTAGATTTCTACAGCTCTGAATCGGGTGAGCTACAGTAAGGTGATTTTCTTCAAATCGCTTTTTCAGTGAAATGTATAGAAATAATCAACCAATTTAGATGTGGTTTGGCATAATAATTACAGGTTCCGAGACCTATCATTTGAGGTATCACAGTTGCAGATTTTAGATTTCTACAGCTCTGAATCGGCTGAGCTATAGTAAGGTGATTTTCTTCAAATCAATTTTTCAGTCAAATGTAGGGAAATAATCAACCAATTTAGATGCGGTTTGGCATAACAATTACAGGTCCCGAGACCTATCATTTGAGGTATCAAGAACCGCAATCGGAGCACAATTGCAGATTTTAGATTTCTACAGCTCTGAATCGGGTGAGCTATAGTAAGGTGATTTTCTTCAAATCGCTTTTTCAGTGAAATGTATAGAAATAATCAACCAATTTAGATGTGGTTTGGCATAATAATTACAGGTTCCGAGACCTATCATTTGAGGTATCACAATTGCAGATTTTAGATTTGTACAGCTCTGAATCGGCTGAGCTATAGTAAGGTGATTTTCTTCAAATCAATTTTTCAGTCAAATGTAGGGAAATAATCAACCAATTTAGATGCGGTTTGGCATAACAATTACAGGTCCCGAGACCTATCATTTGAGGTATCAAGAACCGCAATCGGAGCACAATTGTAGATTTTAGATTTCTACAGCTCTGAATCGGGTGAGCTATAGTAAGGTGATTTTCTTCAAATCGCTTTTTCAGTGAAATGTATAGAAATAATCAACCAATTTAGATGTGGTTTGGCATAATAATTACAGGTTCCGAGACCTATCATTTGAGGTATCACAGTTGCAGATTTTAGATTTCTACAGCTCTGAATCGGCTGAGCTATAGTAAGGTGATTTTCTTCAAATCAATTTTTCAGTCAAATGTAGGGAAATAATCAACCAATTTAGATGCGGTTTGGCATAACAATTACAGGTCCCGAGACCTATCATTTGAGGTATCAAGAACCGCAATCGGAGCACAATTGCAGATTTTAGATTTCTACAGCTCTGAATCGGGTGAGCTATAGTAAGGTGATTTTCTTCAAATCGCTTTTTCAGTGAAATGTATAGAAATAATCAACCAATTTAGATGTGGTTTGGCATAATAATTACAGGTTCCGAGACCTATCATTTGAGGTATCACAATTGCAGATTTTAGATTTGTACAGCTCTGAATCGGCTGAGCTATAGTAAGGTGATTTTCTTCAAATCAATTTTTCAGTCAAATGTAGGGAAATAATCAACCAATTTAGATGCGGTTTGGCATAACAATTACAGGTCCCGAGACCTATCATTTGAGGTATCAAGAACCGCAATCGGAGCACAATTGCAGATTTTAGATTTCTACAGCTCTGAATCGGGTGAGCTATAGTAAGGTGATTTTCTTCAAATCGCTTTTTCAGTGAAATGTATAGAAATAATCAACCAATTTAGATGTGGTTTGGCATAATAATTACAGGTTCCGAGACCTATCATTTGAGGTATCACAATTGCAGATTTTAGATTTGTACAGCTCTGAATCGGCTGAGCTATAGTAAGGTGATTTTCTTCAAATCAATTTTTCAGTCAAATGTAGGGAAATAATCAACCAATTTAGATGCGGTTTGGCATAACAATTACAGGTCCCGAGACCTATCATTTGAGGTATCAAGAACCGCAATCGGAGCACAATTGCAGATTTTAGATTTCTACAGCTCTGAATCGGGTGAGCTATAGTAAGGTGATTTTCTTCAAATCGCTTTTTCAGTGAAATGTATAGAAATAATCAACCAATTTAGATGTGGTTTGGCATAATAATTACAGGTTCCGAGACCTATCATTTGAGGTATCACAATTGCAGATTTTAGATTTGTACAGCTCTGAATCGGGTGAGCTATAGTAAGGTGATTTTCTTCAAATCAATTTTTCAGTCAAATGTAGGGAAATAATCAACCAATTTAGATGCGGTTTGGCATAACAATTACAGGTCCCGAGACCTATCATTTGAGGTATCAAGAACCGCAATCGGAGCACAATTGCAGATTTTAGATTTCTACAGCTCTGAATCGGCTGAGCTATAGTAAGGTGATTTTCTTCAAATCGCTTTTTCAGTGAAATGTATAGAAATAATCAACCAATTTAGATGTGGTTTGGCATAATAATTACAGGTTCCGAGACCTATCATTTGAGGTATCACAATTGCAGATTTTAGATTTGTACAGCTCTGAATCGGCTGAGCTATAGTAAGGTGATTTTCTTCAAATCAATTTTTCAGTCAAATGTAGGGAAATAATCAACCAATTTAGATGCGGTTTGGCATAACAATTACAGGTCCCGAGACCTATCATTTGAGGTATCAAGAACCGCAATCGGAGCACAATTGTAGATTTTAGATTTCTACAGCTCTGAATCGGGTGAGCTATAGTAAGGTGATTTTCTTCAAATCGCTTTTTCAGTGAAATGTATAGAAATAATCAACCAATTTAGATGTGGTTTGGCATAATAATTACAGGTTCCGAGACCTATCATTTGAGGTATCACAGTTGCAGATTTTAGATTTCTACAGCTCTGAATCGGCTGAGCTATAGTAAGGTGATTTTCTTCAAATCAATTTTTCAGTCAAATGTAGGGAAATAATCAACCAATTTAGATGCGGTTTGGCATAACAATTACAGGTCCCGAGACCTATCATTTGAGGTATCAAGAACCGCAATCGGAGCACAATTGCAGATTTTAGATTTCTACAGCTCTGAATCGGGTGAGCTATAGTAAGGTGATTTTCTTCAAATCGCTTTTTCAGTGAAATGTATAGAAATAATCAACCAATTTAGATGTGGTTTGGCATAATAATTACAGGTTCCGAGACCTATCATTTGAGGTATCACAATTGCAGATTTTAGATTTGTACAGCTCTGAATCGGCTGAGCTATAGTAAGGTGATTTTCTTCAAATCAATTTTTCAGTCAAATGTAGGGAAATAATCAACCAATTTAGATGCGGTTTGGCATAACAATTACAGGTCCCGAGACCTATCATTTGAGGTATCAAGAACCGCAATCGGAGCACAATTGTAGATTTTAGATTTCTACAGCTCTGAATCGGGTGAGCTATAGTAAGGTGATTTTCTTCAAATCGCTTTTTCAGTGAAATGTATAGAAATAATCAACCAATTTAGATGTGGTTTGGCATAATAATTACAGGTTCCGAGACCTATCATTTGAGGTATCACAGTTGCAGATTTTAGATTTCTACAGCTCTGAATCGGCTGAGCTATAGTAAGGTGATTTTCTTCAAATCAATTTTTCAGTCAAATGTAGGGAAATAATCAACCAATTTAGATGCGGTTTGGCATAACAATTACAGGTCCCGAGACCTATCATTTGAGGTATCAAGAACCGCAATCGGAGCACAATTGCAGATTTTAGATTTCTACAGCTCTGAATCGGGTGAGCTATAGTAAGGTGATTTTCTTCAAATCGCTTTTTCAGTGAAATGTATAGAAATAATCAACCAATTTAGATGTGGTTTGGCATAATAATTACAGGTTCCGAGACCTATCATTTGAGGTATCACAATTGCAGATTTTAGATTTGTACAGCTCTGAATCGGCTGAGCTATAGTAAGGTGATTTTCTTCAAATCAATTTTTCAGTCAAATGTAGGGAAATAATCAACCAATTTAGATGCGGTTTGGCATAACAATTACAGGTCCCGAGACCTATCATTTGAGGTATCAAGAACCGCAATCGGAGCACAATTGTAGATTTTAGATTTCTACAGCTCTGAATCGGGTGAGCTATAGTAAGGTGATTTTCTTCAAATCGCTTTTTCAGTGAAATGTATAGAAATAATCAACCAATTTAGATGTGGTTTGGCATAATAATTACAGGTTCCGAGACCTATCATTTGAGGTATCACAGTTGCAGATTTTAGATTTCTACAGCTCTGAATCGGCTGAGCTATAGTAAGGTGATTTTCTTCAAATCAATTTTTCAGTCAAATGTAGGGAAATAATCAACCAATTTAGATGCGGTTTGGCATAACAATTACAGGTCCCGAGACCTATCATTTGAGGTATCAAGAACCGCAATCGGAGCACAATTGCAGATTTTAGATTTCTACAGCTCTGAATCGGGTGAGCTATAGTAAGGTGATTTTCTTCAAATCGCTTTTTCAGTGAAATGTATAGAAATAATCAACCAATTTAGATGTGGTTTGGCATAATAATTACAGGTTCCGAGACCTATCATTTGAGGTATCACAATTGCAGATTTTAGATTTGTACAGCTCTGAATCGGCTGAGCTATAGTAAGGTGATTTTCTTCAAATCAATTTTTCAGTCAAATGTAGGGAAATAATCAACCAATTTAGATGTGGTTTGGCATAATAATTACAGGTTCCGAGACCTATCATTTGAGGTATCACAGTTGCAGATTTTAGATTTCTACAGCTCTGAATCGGCTGAGCTATAGTAAGGTGATTTTCTTCAAATCAATTTTTCAGTCAAATGTAGGGAAATAATCAACCAATTTAGATGCGGTTTGGCATAACAATTACAGGTCCCGAGACCTATCATTTGAGGTATCAAGAACCGCAATCGGAGCACAATTGCAGATTTTAGATTTCTACAGCTCTGAATCGGCTGAGCTATAGTAAGGTGATTTTCTTCAAATCGCTTTTTCAGTGAAATGTATAGAAATAATCAACCAATTTAGATGTGGTTTGGCATAATAATTACAGGTTCCGAGACCTATCATTTGAGGTATCACAATTGCAGATTTTAGATTTGTACAGCTCTGAATCGGCTGAGCTATAGTAAGGTGATTTTCTTCAAATCAATTTTTCAGTCAAATGTAGGGAAATAATCAACCAATTTAGATGCGGTTTGGCATAACAATTACAGGTCCCGAGACCTATCATTTGAGGTATCAAGAACCGCAATCGGAGCACAATTGCAGATTTTAGATTTCTACAGCTCTGAATCGGGTGAGCTATAGTAAGGTGATTTTCTTCAAATCGCTTTTTCAGTGAAATGTATAGAAATAATCAACCAATTTAGATGTGGTTTGGCATAATAATTACAGGTTCCGAGACCTATCATTTGAGGTATCACAATTGCAGATTTTAGATTTGTACAGCTCTGAATCGGGTGAGCTATAGTAAGGTGATTTTCTTCAAATCAATTTTTCAGTCAAATGTAGGGAAATAATCAACCAATTTAGATGCGGTTTGGCATAACAATTACAGGTCCCGAGACCTATCATTTGAGGTATCAAGAACCGCAATCGGAGCACAATTGCAGATTTTAGATTTCTACAGCTCTGAATCGGCTGAGCTATAGTAAGGTGATTTTCTTCAAATCGCTTTTTCAGTGAAATGTATAGAAATAATCAACCAATTTAGATGTGGTTTGGCATAATAATTACAGGTTCCGAGACCTATCATTTGAGGTATCACAATTGCAGATTTTAGATTTGTACAGCTCTGAATCGGCTGAGCTATAGTAAGGTGATTTTCTTCAAATCAATTTTTCAGTCAAATGTAGGGAAATAATCAACCAATTTAGATGCGGTTTGGCATAACAATTACAGGTCCCGAGACCTATCATTTGAGGTATCAAGAACCGCAATCGGAGCACAATTGTAGATTTTAGATTTCTACAGCTCTGAATCGGGTGAGCTATAGTAAGGTGATTTTCTTCAAATCGCTTTTTCAGTGAAATGTATAGAAATAATCAACCAATTTAGATGTGGTTTGGCATAATAATTACAGGTTCCGAGACCTATCATTTGAGGTATCACAGTTGCAGATTTTAGATTTCTACAGCTCTGAATCGGCTGAGCTATAGTAAGGTGATTTTCTTCAAATCAATTTTTCAGTCAAATGTAGGGAAATAATCAACCAATTTAGATGCGGTTTGGCATAACAATTACAGGTCCCGAGACCTATCATTTGAGGTATCAAGAACCGCAATCGGAGCACAATTGCAGATTTTAGATTTCTACAGCTCTGAATCGGGTGAGCTATAGTAAGGTGATTTTCTTCAAATCGCTTTTTCAGTGAAATGTATAGAAATAATCAACCAATTTAGATGTGGTTTGGCATAATAATTACAGGTTCCGAGACCTATCATTTGAGGTATCACAATTGCAGATTTTAGATTTGTACAGCTCTGAATCGGCTGAGCTATAGTAAGGTGATTTTCTTCAAATCAATTTTTCAGTCAAATGTAGGGAAATAATCAACCAATTTAGATGCGGTTTGGCATAACAATTACAGGTCCCGAGACCTATCATTTGAGGTATCAAGAACCGCAATCGGAGCACAATTGTAGATTTTAGATTTCTACAGCTCTGAATCGGGTGAGCTATAGTAAGGTGATTTTCTTCAAATCGCTTTTTCAGTGAAATGTATAGAAATAATCAACCAATTTAGATGTGGTTTGGCATAATAATTACAGGTTCCGAGACCTATCATTTGAGGTATCACAGTTGCAGATTTTAGATTTCTACAGCTCTGAATCGGCTGAGCTATAGTAAGGTGATTTTCTTCAAATCAATTTTTCAGTCAAATGTAGGGAAATAATCAACCAATTTAGATGCGGTTTGGCATAACAATTACAGGTCCCGAGACCTATCATTTGAGGTATCAAGAACCGCAATCGGAGCACAATTGCAGATTTTAGATTTCTACAGCTCTGAATCGGGTGAGCTATAGTAAGGTGATTTTCTTCAAATCGCTTTTTCAGTGAAATGTATAGAAATAATCAACCAATTTAGATGTGGTTTGGCATAATAATTACAGGTTCCGAGACCTATCATTTGAGGTATCACAATTGCAGATTTTAGATTTGTACAGCTCTGAATCGGCTGAGCTATAGTAAGGTGATTTTCTTCAAATCAATTTTTCAGTCAAATGTAGGGAAATAATCAACCAATTTAGATGCGGTTAGGCATAAGAATTACAGGTCCCGAGACCTATCATTTGAGGTATCAAGAACCGCAATCGGAGCACAATTGTAGATTTTAGATTTCTACAGCTCTGAATCGGGTGAGCTATAGTAAGGTGATTTTCTTCAAATCGCTTTTTCAGTGAAATGTATAGAAATAATCAACCAATTTAGATGTGGTTTGGCATAATAATTACAGGTTCCGAGACCTATCATTTGAGGTATCACAGTTGCAGATTTTAGATTTCTACAGCTCTGAATCGGCTGAGCTATAGTAAGGTGATTTTCTTCAAATCAATTTTTCAGTCAAATGTAGGGAAATAATCAACCAATTTAGATGCGGTTTGGCATAACAATTACAGGTCCCGAGACCTATCATTTGAGGTATCAAGAACCGCAATCGGAGCACAATTGCAGATTTTAGATTTCTACAGCTCTGAATCGGGTGAGCTATAGTAAGGTGATTTTCTTCAAATCGCTTTTTCAGTGAAATGTATAGAAATAATCAACCAATTTAGATGTGGTTTGGCATAATAATTACAGGTTCCGAGACCTATCATTTGAGGTATCACAATTGCAGATTTTAGATTTGTACAGCTCTGAATCGGCTGAGCTATAGTAAGGTGATTTTCTTCAAATCAATTTTTCAGTCAAATGTAGGGAAATAATCAACCAATTTAGATGTGGTTTGGCATAATAATTACAGGTTCCGAGACCTATCATTTGAGGTATCACAGTTGCAGATTTTAGATTTCTACAGCTCTGAATCGGCTGAGCTATAGTAAGGTGATTTTCTTCAAATCAATTTTTCAGTCAAATGTAGGGAAATAATCAACCAATTTAGATGCGGTTTGGCATAACAATTACAGGTCCCGAGACCTATCATTTGAGGTATCAAGAACCGCAATCGGAGCACAATTGCAGATTTTAGATTTCTACAGCTCTGAATCGGCTGAGCTATAGTAAGGTGATTTTCTTCAAATCGCTTTTTCAGTGAAATGTATAGAAATAATCAACCAATTTAGATGTGGTGTTGAAATTGAGTTGAGGAATCCGCTTAATAATTTTCTTTTTAGATAAGTCTTACACAGAAATTTATTAAATTAAAAATTTCTTTATTTCACAAACTTTATTTCTGTTAACAATATATTTTTTCTGTGTGTTTAGCGTTTGATGGTTGTCACAAGAATAATAATAAAAATAACACAGCAAAGGAACGTACAGTTTCGAATTTTATGCACTGACGCGACATCTGTGATAATAATACATAATACATAAAATTCGCACATAACTTTTCGAAACTGTTCGAAGCTGCTTTACAATTAAGATGAATTCAGCTACAATTTTGACGTTTAACAAATGTCATATTGAAGCTGTCTATACAACATTTTTAAGCTAAGTAATTTAATTTACATTATTATTTACTAAATTATTAATAAGATTTCATTTACTTTTAGATTATACAGATAATTTAGATAATACAAGCGCATCATATCAACATAATGCAAGGTAAGTACATATTACATAATAACAAATTATACTGTGTGTACAAATGTATAATATAAATTTATTTCTTTTCAGCGAACGTTGACTGATGATGATTATGCCCCTTTTATTTCAGATGTTTATGATGGCTTAGACAATGTTCCTTTTATTTCAGGTTTTTTATGATGGCGTAGACATGCCGGCGGCCTGTTAAGGAAGTATTCCTTAACATTTGTTGATTTCAGGATAAATTTGTTGGTAACTTGTTACTCGAAGAATTTGTTAAGGTGAGGTGGACCATGTACTCGGGCCCCACTCGAGGTTAAATTTGTTGGAACTGGAAGGTTGGAAATAAAGTTACCTTATTTCGCATCAACATCGTTGATTTTGATCAATTTGGCTACTGGCCTTTTGAGTATGTTTCGTGCTGTTTTAAGTGTAACAACGCGAACAATCCCGTCTTCTCCTGGGTGAACGGCTAAGATACGTCCTAACGGCCAACTGAGCGGTGGTGTTGCGTCATCCCTAATGTAGACTACATCGTTGATTTTTAAGCATTCTTGGGTTTGGGTTTTCCACTTTCGCCGTTGTTGCAGATTGTGTAGATATTCCTTTGTGAAACGGGACCAAAATCCATCTACTCGTTTTTTGACTTCTTGCCATCTCGACAATCGATTGTCTGGAACATCTTGATAGCTTGGTTCCGGAATAGCCAATAGAGGATGAGCCAGTAGAAAATGCGCCGGTGTCAATGCAAATAGACCGCTTTCGTCTTCTTCAATTGGAGTGAGTGGGCGAGAATTTAGAATCGCCTCGATTTGTGTGATGATAGTTGACAATTCTTCGTTGGTTAATTTGGAATTGCCTGTCGCTCGGATTAAATGGTGTTTCATGGATTTGACAGCACTTTCCCAGAGTCCGCCAAACCATGGACTTGATGGTGGATTGAATTTCCACTCGATGTTTTGCTCTGTAATGTGAGCAAGTACATTTTCGTTTGTTGTAGTGCGGTACAACTGTTGCTTCATTTCGTTCAACTGACGTTTTGCCCCTACGAAATTAGTGCCGTTGTCTGAATACATGACAGCGGGCACACCTCTTCTGCTTATGAAACGCTTGAAAGCTCCGACAAACGCCTCGCTGGACAGGTCACTCACCAGCTCCAAATGGATTGCCTTGACTGTCATGCACACAAATATCGAGATGTAGCCTTTGACGTATTTTGCTCCGCGGCCCTTCTTAGTTGCAATTTGAATGGGACCCGCGAAATCCACTCCAGTATGGTTGAATGCCCGAGAGGGTGATACACGTTCGGCAGGCAGATTACCCATCATTGGAGCTGACGGATGACTCTTCAACCTATGACATATAGAACAATCATTAGTAATTTTTCGCACTAAGGGTCTGGATTTAACAATCCAGTAGGACAATTTTGAGAGATGGGACAAGAGGGATGGTCCCGGATGGAGATAACGTTTGTGAAGGTATGTTAGGATCATGGAACTCAGGACATGAGATGATGGCAAAATGACTGGGTGCTTTTGTGCATAAGCACAAGTTGCCATGCTTAGTCGACCGCCGACTCTTAGAATACCGCCTTTGTCCAAAAATGGAGCTAATGATGACAACCTTCCCTTAAGAATTTGCTTCTTGGCGGACAATATTTGAATTTCTTCCTGAAATTCGTCTTTTTGTGCCCATTTGCATAAATATTCCTCAGCTTGGTTTAGTTCTACTGTAGTCAGTCCGATACTTTGGAAATCTGACTCTACATGTCTGCCCTTTGTTGACCTACCGGTTTTAGATCGACACTTGACGATAAATTTGTAGCAGTAGCCCAGAATTCGCTTGACTTTACTGAATGACGAGTGTCGTTTTGTTAATTGGTCTAATAAGCATGGGGAAGATTGTGTAATGTGACATTTTATTGCTTCTGTTTCATAATGCTCAGTGATCTCTGCAAATGATTTAATTGTAGTTTGTGGCCAATTGTCTCTTGATTCCAGCAACCACGGCGGTCCGTGCCACCAAAGCTTATGGTGAACGAGTTCAGTTGGCAGAATTCCCTTAGAGGCACAATCAGCGGGATTGTCAGTGGATCGAACGTGCCCCCAAACAGCATTAGGAATTGTTTCGTGAATTTGAGCAGTTCTGTTACCAACAAAGACTGGTAGATGGCAAGGAACTTTGGTCAGCCAATGAAGAACAATTTCCGAGTCCGTCCAGGCAAAAATACTGCATTTTTCGAGTTGAAGCGATTGGATGACTACCCTGATAAGCTTGGCAAGCAGATGAGCTCCAGAAAGTTCAAGTCTAGGGACTGTCAACCTTGGATTGGAAATAGGAGCAACTCTAGTCTTCGCAGTTACGAGGCTAATGTGCACGGTACCATTACAATCTATTTCACGACTATATACGACTGCTGAGTAAGCTACTTTGCTGGCATCTGAGAATCCATGTATTTCTAGTGATGATCCGGTCTTCATTAATCGCGGTATCTCAATTTTTTCAATAGAAATCAGCGATCTGTGAATTTCTCTCCATTTTTCAGCTACTTCCGATGGAAGTTCGTCGTCCCAACCCAATTGCAGTAGCCAGAGTTGCTGAAAAAGTGACTTAGCAGTTATCGTTGCTGGTGTTAACCATCCCAATGGGTCGAATAAACGGGAAGCATCTGAAAGTAACCGTCGTTTTGTCAGATTGCTAGGTGGTGCGGGTAAATTAACCTTGAATCGGAAACAATCCTTGTGCGTATCCCAGTGTAATCCCAAGACCTTATGATCCGACTCCTTAGATAATTCGACCAAAGTTTCGGTTTCTTGCTCGTTTGGTAAAGATGCTGGGAACTGTGGTACATTTGATGCCCATTTATGAAGTGAGAATCCCCCAGATTTTAGAATATTAATTATTTGGTTAGCTAGATTTTGCGTATCTTGAATGTTGTTACCGCCAGTCAGGAGATCGTCCACATATAGATCAGCCATTAGAGCTTTGGATGCTTCGGCAAAACTCGACGCATTTTCCAAGCCAAGCTGATGAACAGCACGAGTAGCATGAAATGGGGCTGAGGCTGTCCCAAATGTTGCTGTCAGAAGCTGAAAATGTTTCAGAGGCTTATGCGGATCATCGCGCCACAAGATTCGCTGATACCTGCAGTCTTCATGAGCGATTCGAACTTCTCGATACATTCGTGTGATATCGGCAGTGAATGCTATTTTATGTAATCGGAATCGCATGATGATGTCAATAAGATCGGATTGAATGGTTGGGCCAACAAGTAATTTGTCATTGAGAGAAATAGATGTAGCTGTTTTTGCCGAGGCGTCGAACACAATGCGCACCTTTGTTGTTGTGCTATCAGGCTTAATGACAGGGTGATGAGGAAGATAAAAGTGCTCTGTGTTTAGATCGAGGTTTTTAGAGTTGAGTTCCTCCATGTGGTTTAGATCTAGGTACTCGTGCATGACTCGTTTATATTCATTTTTCAAAGCATCATCGCGTTGCAGACGGCGTTCGATGGAATGAAATCGAGAAACTGCTTGATCCAAAGAATTTCCTAGCGGAGGCGAATTAGGTGCAAATGGCAATTTAACGATAAATCTTCCATCTGGAGCCCTTTTATGTGTTGTAGTGAATAAATCCTCACAGTATTGTTGATCTGGTGTGTATTTTCTGGCCAATGGTACTTCCTCGAGTTCCCAAAATTTGCGCAAGCTCTCATCCACATTGAATTCCGTGTGGAGATTAATGTTTCTATTTTTTCTTGTTGTACTTTCTCCTGAAATTATCCAGCCAAGTGCAGTGTTTTGAGCTGTTAGATCATCTGGTCCTACTACACAACCCGGTCGCAGAAGTCGGAAGCATTGAGCTGCTCCCAAAATAATATCAACATCATTATATACAGAGTGCAGTGGATCAGAAAGCGTCAGTGACTCGATTTCTGGCCATTTACTCAAGATGCTTTCGTCCAGTCTGGGCAGTTTTGATGTAAGTCGTTTTAGGATTACGACTTGCACTTCCATAGCAAAATTGTCATGAAAATGAGGAATTAGCTTTATCTCGGTACATCCTCGTGATACGGCTGCTGTAGTAACGCCTTCAACTGGAATTCGAAGATTTTTCCTATGGATTTGCAAACGTTGTGCACACGCCTCACTCATAAGACAGCCAGTAGACCCCGAGTCTAACAGAATACGACAGAAATGATGATTGCCATATTGATCTACCACTCTTACTAATGCGGTCGGCAATAAAGATGTCTTCACGTGGATTGAGTTGCATACCGCAGCATGAATCCGTTGTGAATTATTACTGGTTTGGGCTGCTTCGGATGTTGGTTTGCTTTCTGCCTTGGGCTTAGCTGACTGGACAGATACGGGTATTGTTTTGTCCAACTCATAAGAATCGTGTAAGAGAGTATGGTGTTTCCGCTGACAAATAAAACATCGATGTCGAGATGGACAATTTTTCGAAGTGTGACCCTTGAACATACAGTTGTAACATACTCTAGTGGTTGCAACGAACTCCTTCCTCTGAGCTATTGGTAAATCACGAAATTTCTCGCATTCATGCAGTAAATGAGGTAAATGACAATTCAAACATGATAAATCAGACCTTGATTCCTTAGACGAGGAAACTAGTGCTTTCTGATCATTTGCGCTTCTAATTATTACCTTGCTATTGCTGTTTGCGTGGAATGATGAGGCCTTTGTAGCTTTGCGTCTTTGAGATGTATCACGATCAATGGACTCTAATGTTGTACAATGCCTTTCCAGGAAGTGAATGAAATTGTCGAATGTTAGGTACGGATCGTCAGCTGTTTTTTCTGCCCAATTTCGCTGAATTTTCTCGTTCAGTTTTGATAGCAAAATATGTATCAGCCAGGGATCTCTAGTCTGAGCTTTTTCCCCCAATACCTTTAGGCCACGTATGACTTCCTCCGAAGTATCACAAACGTTTCTAAGACAAGTAGCAGACCCATTAGTAGCTGATGGAATCCGCATAAATTTGTCGATAAGCGATTTATAAACCTGGTCCGGTTTATCAAAGCGCTTACATAGCTTCTTGTATGCTTCTTCATAATTTTCCGGAGTTAGTGGAATGTGTATGATAATCTTGCTTGCTTTTCCTGTCAGAAGTCCCTTTAAATGCTGGAACTTGTGTATATCGGTTATAGCTGGATTGTTGTGAACAGCAGTATCGTACAGGTGTCTGAATGTGTGAAACTCATCATAGTTATTTCCATCGAATGTAGGAATTTGTAATCGTGGCAGCTTGATGTTTTCCTCCTTATGCGTTGCGCTAAAGCTTGTCTCCTTCATAGTTTCCAGAATTTCTTTCTGGTAGTTTGAAAATGACGTCATTATTGCATTCATTTGAGCTTGAACTGCTTGTAGCATTGGATTGCGACCAGAAACGACCTTACGTAATGTTCCTTTGACCTTGGTATAGCGAGGTAAAAACTCATCGAGTTCCGTTAGGGTGTCATCTTTTGCTGTTATTTGCTCATCGTAATCCTTAAATTCTATATATGCCTTTTCTAGTAGTTCGAGATGCACATATAGTTCCTCGACTGCTAAATCCTGAAGAGCCGGATCAACAGTAATTTTCTCAATTCGAGTTAATGCTGCCTTTGCAAATCCGCGTTTCCGTTTTAATTCGGGAAGCTCCATATTGAATTCACCTTATTATGCACTATTTTAATTTTCACTAAAACAGTTATAGTTCTAACAAATCGTAGTAATTAGCTTCTAACAATTCACCTTTAATTAAATTAATTCAAATTATGTAAATGAATTAAAACACTGATGACAATGTCCTTTGTAGCAAAATTAGCATAAACCGTATGGCGTAACAGTTATATTGGTAACCGGTTCAAACCAGTCCTAACACACCACTTTGAATTAAACTTACAGGAATTGTTAGATTTTCTTGATAGAATTCAGTTTAGATAACACTTACATATAAGAATTTAGATGATGCACTCAGAGAATGCGATCAGTTGAAAATTATTAGCAGAAATTATTAGCTTAATGTTTTTTATAGATTAGCGGTTCAATAAGAATAATTTACTCACGGATTATTAGCGGCAATATTAACGGCAAACTGCAAATACTCGTAGCGATCCAATCCCGTTGTAATAGCGAATCACCCGATGGTATTTGTGATGTCTTATTGTTTGCTTTGGTTGATATAAATCCGTAGTATTTGTAGCGACAAAACTTGGTAGCAAACTGCAAATGCTCATAGCGGTTCAATCCCGTTATAATAGCGACACGCCCGATGATTTTTGCGGTTTTTCAAATATGATCCAATTTTGTCCCGGGTTTCGGCACCAATGTTGAAATTGAGTTGAGGAATCCGCTTAATAATTTTCTTTTTAGATAAGTCTTACACAGAAATTTATTAAATTAAAAATTTCTTTATTTCACAAACTTTATTTCTGTTAACAATATATTTTTTCTGTGTGTTTAGCGTTTGATGGTTGTCACAAGAATAATAATAAAAATAACACAGCAAAGGAACGTACAGTTTCGAATTTTATGCACTGACGCGACATCTGTGATAATAATACATAATACATAAAATTCGCACATAACTTTTCGAAACTGTTCGAAGCTGCTTTACAATTAAGATGAATTCAGCTACAATTTTGACGTTTAACAAATGTCATATTGAAGCTGTCTATACAACATTTTTAAGCTAAGTAATTTAATTTACATTATTATTTACTAAATTATTAATAAGATTTCATTTACTTTTAGATTATACAGATAATTTAGATAATACAAGCGCATCATATCAACATAATGCAAGGTAAGTACATATTACATAATAACAAATTATACTGTGTGTACAAATGTATAATATAAATTTATTTCTTTTCAGCGAACGTTGACTGATGATGATTATGCCCCTTTTATTTCAGATGTTTATGATGGCTTAGACAATGTTCCTTTTATTTCAGGTTTTTTATGATGGCGTAGACATGTGGTTTGGCATAATAATTACAGGTTCCGAGACCTATCATTTGAGGTATCACAATTGCAGATTTTAGATTTGTACAGCTCTGAATCGGCTGAGCTATAGTAAGGTGATTTTCTTCAAATCAATTTTTCAGTCAAATGTAGGGAAATAATCAACCAATTTAGATGCGGTTTGGCATAACAATTACAGGTCCCGAGACCTATCATTTGAGGTATCAAGAACCGCAATCGGAGCACAATTGCAGATTTTAGATTTCTACAGCTCTGAATCGGCTGAGCTATAGTAAGGTGATTTTCTTCAAATCGCTTTTTCAGTGAAATGTATAGAAATAATCAACCAATTTAGATGTGGTTTGGCATAATAATTACAGGTTCCGAGACCTATCATTTGAGGTATCACAATTGCAGATTTTAGATTTGTACAGCTCTGAATCGGCTGAGCTATAGTAAGGTGATTTTCTTCAAATCAATTTTTCAGTCAAATGTAGGGAAATAATCAACCAATTTAGATGCGGTTTGGCATAACAATTACAGGTCCCGAGACCTATCATTTGAGGTATCAAGAACCGCAATCGGAGCACAATTGTAGATTTTAGATTTCTACAGCTCTGAATCGGGTGAGCTATAGTAAGGTGATTTTCTTCAAATCGCTTTTTCAGTGAAATGTATAGAAATAATCAACCAATTTAGATGTGGTTTGGCATAACAATTACAGGTCCCAAGACCTATCATTTGAGGTATCACAATTGCAGATTTTAGATTTGTACAGCTCTGAATCGGGTGAGCTATAGTAAGGTGATTTTCTTCAAATCAATTTTTCAGTCAAATGTAGGGAAATAATCAACCAATTTAGATGCGGTTTGGCATAACAATTACAGGTCCCGAGACCTATCATTTGAGGTATCAAGAACCGCAATCGGAGCACAATTGCAGATTTTAGATTTCTACAGCTCTGAATCGGGTGAGCTATAGTAAGGTGATTTTCTTCAAATCGCTTTTTCAGTGAAATGTATAGAAATAATCAACCAATTTAGATGTGGTTTGGCATAATAATTACAGGTTCCGAGACCTATCATTTGAGGTATCACAATTGCAGATTTTAGATTTGTACAGCTCTGAATCGGCTGAGCTATAGTAAGGTGATTTTCTTCAAATCAATTTTTCAGTCAAATGTAGGGAAATAATCAACCAATTTAGATGCGGTTTGGCATAACAATTACAGGTCCCGAGACCTATCATTTGAGGTATCAAGAACCGCAATCGGAGCACAATTGTAGATTTTAGATTTCTACAGCTCTGAATCGGGTGAGCTATAGTAAGGTGATTTTCTTCAAATCGCTTTTTCAGTGAAATGTATAGAAATAATCAACCAATTTAGATGTGGTTTGGCATAATAATTACAGGTTCCGAGACCTATCATTTGAGGTATCACAATTGCAGATTTTAGATTTGTACAGCTCTGAATCGGCTGAGCTATAGTAAGGTGATTTTCTTCAAATCAATTTTTCAGTCAAATGTAGGAAAATAATCAACCAATTTAGATGCGGTTTGGCATAACAATTACAGGTCCCGAGACCTATCATTTGAGGTATCAAGAACCGTAATCGGAGCACAATTGTAGATTTTAGATTTCTACAGCTCTGAATCGGGTGAGCTATAGTAAGGTGATTTCCTTCAAATCGCTTTTTCAGTGAAATGTATAGAAATAATCAACCAATTTAGATGTGGTTTGGCATAATAATTACAGGTTCCGAGACCTATCATTTGAGGTATCACAATTGCAGATTTTAGATTTATACAGCTCTGAATCGGCTGAGCTATAGTAAGGTGATTTTCTTCAAATCAATTTTTCAGTCAAATGTAGGGAAATAATCAACCAATTTAGATGCGGTTTGGCATAACAATTACAGGTCCCGAGACCTATCATTTGAGGTATCAAGAACCGCAATCGGAGCACAATTGCAGATTTTAGATTTCTACAGCTCTGAATCGGCTGAGCTATAGTAAGGTGATTTTCTTCAAATCGCCTTTTCAGTGAAATGTATAGAAATAATCAACCAATTTAGATGTGGTTTGGCATAATAATTACAGGTTCCGAGACCTATCATTTGAGGTATCACAATTGCAGATTTTAGATTTGTACAGCTCTGAATCGGCTGAGCTATAGTAAGGTGATTTTCTTCAAATCAATTTTTCAGTCAAATGTAGGGAAATAATCAACCAATTTAGATGCGGTTTGGCATAACAATTACAGGTCCCGAGACCTATCATTTGAGGTATCAAGAACCGCAATCGGAGCACAATTGTAGATTTTAGATTTCTACAGCTCTGAATCGGGTGAGCTATAGTAAGGTGATTTTCTTCAAATCGCTTTTTCAGTGAAATGTATAGAAATAATCAACCAATTTAGATGTGGTTTGGCATAATAATTACAGGTTCCGAGACCTATCATTTGAGGTATCACAATTGCAGATTTTAGATTTCTACAGCTCTGAATCGGCTGAGCTATAGTAAGGTGATTTTCTTCAAATCAATTTTTCAGTCAAATGTAGGGAAATAATCAACCAATTTAGATGCGGTTTGGCATAACAATTACAGGTCCCGAGACCTGTAATTATTTCTATACCCGAGCTCACCCAATTCAGAGCTGTAGAAATCTAAAATCTACAATTGTGCTCCGATTGCGGTTCTTGATACCTCAAATGATAGGTCTCGGGACCTGTAATTGTTATGCCAAACCGCATCTAAATTGGTTGATTATTTCCCTACATTTGACTGAAAAATTGATTTGAAGAAAATCACCTTACTATAGCTCAGCCGATTCAGAGCTGTACAAATCTAAAATCTGCAATTGTGATACCTCAAATGATAGGTCTCGGAACCTGTAATTATTATGCCAAACCACATCTAAATTGGTTGATTATTTCTATACATTTCACTGAAAAAGCGATTTGAAGAAAATCACCTTACTATAGCTCAGCCGATTCAGAGCTGTAGAAATCTAAAATCTGCAATTGTGCTCCGATTGCGGTTCTTGATACCTCAAATGATAGGTCTCGGGACCTGTAATTGTTATGCCAAACCGCATCTAAATTGGTTAAATATTTCCAGATATTTCACTGAAAAATCGATTTGAAGAAAATCACCTTACTATAGCTCACCCGATTCAGAGCTGTAGAAATCTAAAATCTACAATTGTGCTCCGATTGCGGTTCTTGATACCTCAAATGATAGGTCTCGGGACCTGTAATTGTTATACCAAACCGCATCTAAATTGGTTGATTATTTCCCTACATTTGACTGAAAAATTGATTTGAAGAAAATCACCTTACTATAGCTCAGCCGATTCAGAGCTGTACAAATCTAAAATCTGCAATTGTGATACCTCAAATGATAGGTCTCGGAACCTGTAATTATTATGCCAAACCACATCTAAATTGGTTGATTATTTCTATACATTTCACTGAAAAAGCGATTTGAAGAAAATCACCTTACTATAGCTCACCCGATTCAGAGCTGTAGAAATCTAAAATCTACAATTGTGCTCCGATTGCGGTTCTTGATACCTCAAATGATAGGTCTCGGGACCTGTAATTGTTATGCCAAACCGCATCTAAATTGGTTGATTATTTCCCTACATTTGACTGAAAAATTGATTTGAAGAAAATCACCTTACTATAGCTCAGCCGATTCAGAGCTGTACAAATCTAAAATCTGCAATTGTGATACCTCAAATGATAGGTCTCGGAACCTGTAATTATTATGCCAAACCACATCTAAATTGGTTGATTATTTCTATACATTTCACTGAAAAAGCGATTTGAAGAAAATCACCTTACTATAGCTCAGCCGATTCAGAGCTGTAGAAATCTAAAATCTGCAATTGTGCTCCGATTGCGGTTCTTGATACCTCAAATGATAGGTCTCGGGACCTGTAATTGTTATGCCAAACCGCATCTAAATTGGTTGATTATTTCCCTACATTTGACTGAAAAATTGATTTGAAGAAAATCACCTTACTATAGCTCAGCCGATTCAGAGCTGTACAAATCTAAAATCTGCAATTGTGATACCTCAAATGATAGGTCTCGGAACCTGTAATTATTATGCCAAACCACATCTAAATTGGTTGATTATTTCTATACATTTCACTGAAAAAGCGATTTGAAGAAAATCACCTTACTATAGCTCAGCCGATTCAGAGCTGTACAAATCTAAAATCTGCAATTGTGATACCTCAAATGATAGGTCTCGGAACCTGTAATTATTATGCCAAACCACATCTAAATTGGTTGATTATTTCTATACATTTCACTGAAAAAGCGATTTAAAGAAAATCACCTTACTATAGCTCAGCCGATTCAGAGCTGTAGAAATCTAAAATCTGCAATTGTGCTCCGATTGCGGTTCTTGATACCTCAAATGATAGGTCTCGGGACCTGTAATTGTTATGCCAAACCGCATCTAAATTGGTTGATTATTTCCCTACATTTGACTGAAAAATTGATTTGAAGAAAATCACCTTACTATAGCTCAGCCGATTCAGAGCTGTACAAATCTAAAATCTGCAGTTGTGATACCTCAAATGATAGGTCTCGGAACCTGTAATTATTATGCCAAACCACATCTTAATTGGTTGATTATTTCTATACATTTCACTGAAAAAGCGATTTGAAGAAAATCACCTTACTATAGCTCAGCCGATTCAGAGCTGTAGAAATCTAAAATCTGCAATTGTGCTCCGATTGCGGTTCTTGATACCTCAAATGATAGGTCTCGGGACCTGTAATTGTTATACCAAACCGCAACTAAATTTGTTAAATATTTCCAGATATTTCACTGAAAAATCGATTTGAAGAAAATCACCTTACTATAGCTCAGCCGATTCAGAGCTGTAGAAATCTAAAATCTACAATTGTGCTCCGATTGCGGTTCTTGATACCTCAAATGATAGGTCTCGGGACCTGTAATTGTTATGCCAAACCGCATCTAAATTGGTTGATTATTTCCCTACATTTGACTGAAAAATTGATTTGAAGAAAATCACCTTACTATAGCTCAGCCGATTCAGAGCTGTACAAATCTAAAATCTGCAATTGTGATACCTCAAATGATAGGTCTCGGAACCTGTAATTATTATGCCAAACCACATCTAAATTGGTTGATTATTTCTATACATTTCACTGAAAAAGCGATTTGAAGAAAATCACCTTACTATAGCTCAGCCGATTCAGAGCTGTAGAAATCTAAAATCTGCAATTGTGCTCCGATTGCGGTTCTTGATACCTCAAATTATAGGTCTCGGGACCTGTAATTGTTATGCCAAACCGCATCTAAATTGGTTGATTATTTCCCTACATTTGACTGAAAAATTGATTTGAAGAAAATCACCTTACTATAGCTCAGCCGATTCAGAGCTGTACAAATCTAAAATCTGCAATTGTGATACCTCAAATGATAGGTCTCGGAACCTGTAATTATTATGCCAAACCACATCTAAATTGGTTGATTATTTCTATACATTTCACTGAAAAAGCGATTTGAAGAAAATCACCTTACTATAGCTCACCCGATTCAGAGCTGTAGAAATCTAAAATCTACAATTGTGCTCCGATTGCGGTTCTTGATACCTCAAATGATAGGTCTCGGGACCTGTAATTGTTATGCCAAACCGCATCTAAATTGGTTGATTATTTCCCTACATTTGACTGAAAAATTGATTTGAAGAAAATCACCTTACTATAGCTCAGCCGATTCAGAGCTGTACAAATCTAAAATCTGCAATTGTGATACCTCAAATGATAGGTCTCGGAACCTGTAATTATTATGCCAAACCACATCTAAATTGGTTGATTATTTCTATACATTTCACTGAAAAAGCGATTTGAAGAAAATCACCTTACTATAGCTCAGCCGATTCAGAGCTGTAGAAATCTAAAATCTGCAATTGTGCTCCGATTGCGGTTCTTGATACCTCAAATGATAGGTCTCGGGACCTGTAATTGTTATGCCAAACCGCATCTAAATTGGTTGATTATTTCCCTACATTTGACTGAAAAATTGATTTGAAGAAAATCACCTTACTATAGCTCAGCCGATTCAGAGCTGTATACAAATCTAAAATCTGCAATTGTGATACCTCAAATGATAGGTCTCGGGACCTGTAATTATTATGCCAAACCACATCTAAATTGGTTGATTATTTCTATACATTTCACTGAAAAAGCGATTTGAAGAAAATCACCTTACTATAGCTCACCCGATTCAGAGCTGTAGAAATCTAAAATCTACAATTGTGCTCCGATTGCGGTTCTTGATACCTCAAATGATAGGTCTCGGGACCTGTAATTGTTATGCCAAACCGCATCTAAATTGGTTGATTATTTCCCTACATTTCAATGAAAAAGCGATTTGAAGAAAATCACCTTACTATAGCTCACCCGATTCAGAGCTGTAGAAATCTAAAATCTACAATTGTGCTCCGATTGCGGTTCTTGATACCTCAAATGATACGTCGCGGGACCTGTAATTGTTATGCCAAACCGCATCTAAATTGGTTGATTATTTCCAGACATTTCACTGAAAAATCGATTTGAAGAAAATCACCTTACTATAGCTCATCCGATTCAGAGCTGTAGAAATCTAAAATCTACAATTGTGCTCCGATTGCGGTTCTTGATACCTCAAATGATAGGTCGCGGGACCTGTAATTGTTATGCCAAACCGCATCTAAATTGGTTGATTATTTCCAGACATTTCACTGAAAAAGCGATTTGAAGAAAATCACCTTACTATAGCTCACCCGATTCAGAGCTGTAGAAATCTAAAATCTACAATTGTGCTCCGATTGCGGTTCTTGATACCTCAAATGATAGGTCTCGGGACCTGTAATTGTTATGCCAAACCGCATCTAAATTGGTTGATTATTTCCCTACATTTGACTGAAAATTTGATTTGAAGAAAATCACCTTACTATAGCTCAGCCGATTCAGAGCTGTACAAATCTAAAATCTGCAATTGTGTTACCTCAAATGATAGGTCTCGGAACCTGTAATTATTATGCCAAACCACATCTAAATTGGTTGATTATTTCTATACATTTCACTGAAAAAGCGATTTGAAGAAAATCACCTTACTATAGCTCAGCCGATTCAGAGCTGTAGAAATCTAAAATCTACAATTGTGCTCCGATTGCGGTTCTTTATACCTCAAATGATAGGTCTCGGGACCTGTAATTGTTATGCCAAACCGCATCTAAATTGGTTGATTATTTCCAGACATTTCACTGACAAATCGATTTGAAGAAAATCACCTTACTATAGCTCACCCGATTCAGAGCTGTAGAAATCTAAAATCTACAATTGTGCTCCGATTGCGGTTCTTGATACCTCAAATGATAGGTCTCGGGACCTGTAATTGTTATGCCAAACCGCATCTAAATTGGTTGATTATTTCCAGACATTTCACTGAAAAATCGATTTGAAGAAAATCACCTTACTATAGCTCACCCGATTCAGAGCTGTAGAAATCTAAAATCTACAATTTTGCTCCGATTGCGGTTCTTGATACCTCAAATGATAGGTCTCGGAACCTGTAATTGTTATGCCAAACTGCATCTAAATTGGTTGATTATTTCCCTACATTTGACTGAAAAATTGATTTGAAGAAAATCACCTTACTATATATAGCTCAGCCGATTCAGAGCTGTAGAAATCTAAAATCTACAATTGTGCTCCGATTGCGGTTCTTGATACCTCAAATGATAGGTCGCGGGACCTGTAATTGTTATGCCAAACCGCATCTAAATTGGTTGATTATTTCCAGACATTTCACTGAAAAAGCGATTTGAAGAAAATCACCTTACTATAGCTCACCCGATTCAGAGCTGTAGAAATCTAAAATCTACAATTGTGCTCCGATTGCGGTTCTTGATACCTCAAGTGATAGGTCTCGGGACCTGTAATTGTTATGCCAAACCGCATCTAAATTGGTTGATTATTTCCCTACATTTGACTGAAAATTTGATTTGAAGAAAATCACCTTACTATAGCTCAGCCGATTCAGAGCTGTACAAATCTAAAATCTGCAATTGTGTTACCTCAAATGATAGGTCTCGGAACCTGTAATTATTATGCCAAACCACATCTAAATTGGTTGATTATTTCTATACATTTCACTGAAAAAGCGATTTGAAGAAAATCACCTTACTATAGCTCAGCCGATTCAGAGCTGTAGAAATCTAAAATCTACAATTGTGCTCCGATTGCGGTTCTTGATACCTCAAATGATAGGTCTCGGGACCTGTAATTGTTATGCCAAACCGCATCTAAATTGGTTGATTATTTCCAGACATTTCACTGAAAAATCGATTTGAAGAAAATCACCTTACTATAGCTCACCCGATTCAGAGCTGTAGAAATCTAAAATCTACAATTGTGCTCCGATTGCGGTTCTTGATACCTCAAATGATAGGTCTCGGGACCTGTAATTGTTATGCCAAACCGCATCTAAATTGGTTGATTATTTCCACACATTTCACTGAAAAATCGATTTGAAGAAAATCACCTTACTATAGCTCACCCGATTCAGAGCTGTAGAAATCTAAAATCTACAATTTTGCTCCGATTGCGGTTCTTGATACCTCAAATGATAGGTCTCGGGACCTGTAATTGTTATGCCAAACTGCATCTAAATTGGTTGATTATTTCCCTACATTTGACTGAAAAATTGATTTGAAGAAAATCACCTTACTATATATAGCTCAGCCGATTCAGAGCTGTACAAATCAAAAATCTGCAATTGTGATACCTTAAATGATAGGTCTCGGAACCTGTAATTATTATGCCAAACCACATCTTAATTGGTTGATTATTTCTATACATTTCACTGAAAAAGCGATTTGAAGAAAATCACCTTACTATAGCTCAGCCGATTCAGAGCTGTAGAAATCTAAAATCTGCAATTGTGCTCCGATTGCGGTTCTTGATACCTCAAATGATAGGTCTCGGGACCTGTAATTGTTATACCAAACCGCATCTAAATTTGTTAAATATTTCCAGATATTTCACTGAAAAATCGATTTGAAGAAAATCACCTTACTATAGCTCAGCCGATTCAGAGCTGTAGAAATCTAAAATCTACAATTGTGCTCCGATTGCGGTTCTTGATACCTCAAATGATAGGTCTCGGGACCTGTAATTGTTATGCCAAACCGCATCTAAATTGGTTGATTATTTCCCTACATTTGACTGAAAAATTGATTTGAAGAAAATCACCTTACTATAGCTCAGCCGATTCAGAGCTGTACAAATCTAAAATCTGCAATTGTGATACCTCAAATGATAGGTCTCGGAACCTGTAATTATTATGCCAAACCACATCTAAATTGGTTGATTATTTCTATACATTTCACTGAAAAAGCGATTTGAAGAAAATCACCTTACTATAGCTCAGCCGATTCAGAGCTGTAGAAATCTAAAATCTGCAATTGTGCTCCGATTGCGGTTCTTGATACCTCAAATTATAGGTCTCGGGACCTGTAATTGTTATGCCAAACCGCATCTAAATTGGTTGATTATTTCCCTACATTTGACTGAAAAATTGATTTGAAGAAAATCACCTTACTATAGCTCAGCCGATTCAGAGCTGTACAAATCTAAAATCTGCAATTGTGATACCTCAAATGATAGGTCTCGGAACCTGTAATTATTATGCCAAACCACATCTAAATTGGTTGATTATTTCTATACATTTCACTGAAAAAGCGATTTGAAGAAAATCACCTTACTATAGCTCACCCGATTCAGAGCTGTAGAAATCTAAAATCTACAATTGTGCTCCGATTGCGGTTCTTGATACCTCAAATGATAGGTCTCGGGACCTGTAATTGTTATGCCAAACCGCATCTAAATTGGTTGATTATTTCCCTACATTTGACTGAAAAATTGATTTGAAGAAAATCACCTTACTATAGCTCAGCCGATTCAGAGCTGTACAAATCTAAAATCTGCAATTGTGATACCTCAAATGATAGGTCTCGGAACCTGTAATTATTATGCCAAACCACATCTAAATTGGTTGATTATTTCTATACATTTCACTGAAAAAGCGATTTGAAGAAAATCACCTTACTATAGCTCAGCCGATTCAGAGCTGTAGAAATCTAAAATCTGCAATTGTGCTCCGATTGCGGTTCTTGATACCTCAAATGATAGGTCTCGGGACCTGTAATTGTTATGCCAAACCGCATCTAAATTGGTTGATTATTTCCCTACATTTGACTGAAAAATTGATTTGAAGAAAATCACCTTACTATAGCTCAGCCGATTCAGAGCTGTATACAAATCTAAAATCTGCAATTGTGATACCTCAAATGATAGGTCTCGGGACCTGTAATTATTATGCCAAACCACATCTAAATTGGTTGATTATTTCTATACATTTCACTGAAAAAGCGATTTGAAGAAAATCACCTTACTATAGCTCACCCGATTCAGAGCTGTAGAAATCTAAAATCTACAATTGTGCTCCGATTGCGGTTCTTGATACCTCAAATGATAGGTCTCGGGACCTGTAATTGTTATGCCAAACCGCATCTAAATTGGTTGATTATTTCCAGACATTTCACTGAAAAAGCGATTTGAAGAAAATCACCTTACTATAGCTCACCCGATTCAGAGCTGTAGAAATCTAAAATCTACAATTGTGCTCCGATTGCGGTTCTTGATACCTCAAATGATAGGTCGCGGGACCTGTAATTGTTATGCCAAACCGCATCTAAATTGGTTGATTATTTCCAGACATTTCACTGAAAAAGCGATTTGAAGAAAATCACCTTACTATAGCTCACCCGATTCAGAGCTGTAGAAATCTAAAATCTACAATTGTGCTCCGATTGCGGTTCTTGATACCTCAAATGATAGGTCTCGGGACCTGTAATTGTTATGCCAAACCGCATCTAAATTGGTTGATTATTTCCCTACATTTGACTGAAAATTTGATTTGAAGAAAATCACCTTACTATAGCTCAGCCGATTCAGAGCTGTACAAATCTAAAATCTGCAATTGTGTTACCTCAAATGATAGGTCTCGGAACCTGTAATTATTATGCCAAACCACATCTAAATTGGTTGATTATTTCTATACATTTCACTGAAAAAGCGATTTGAAGAAAATCACCTTACTATAGCTCAGCCGATTCAGAGCTGTAGAAATCTAAAATCTACAATTGTGCTCCGATTGCGGTTCTTTATACCTCAAATGATAGGTCTCGGGACCTGTAATTGTTATGCCAAACCGCATCTAAATTGGTTGATTATTTCCAGACATTTCACTGACAAATCGATTTGAAGAAAATCACCTTACTATAGCTCACCCGATTCAGAGCTGTAGAAATCTAAAATCTACAATTGTGCTCCGATTGCGGTTCTTGATACCTCAAATGATAGGTCTCGGGACCTGTAATTGTTATGCCAAACCGCATCTAAATTGGTTGATTATTTCCAGACATTTCACTGAAAAATCGATTTGAAGAAAATCACCTTACTATAGCTCACCCGATTCAGAGCTGTAGAAATCTAAAATCTACAATTTTGCTCCGATTGCGGTTCTTGATACCTCAAATGATAGGTCTCGGGACCTGTAATTGTTATGCCAAACTGCATCTAAATTGGTTGATTATTTCCCTACATTTGACTGAAAAATTGATTTGAAGAAAATCACCTTACTATATATAGCTCAGCCGATTCAGAGCTGTAGAAATCTAAAATCTACAATTGTGCTCCGATTGCGGTTCTTGATACCTCAAATGATAGGTCGCGGGACCTGTAATTGTTATGCCAAACCGCATCTAAATTGGTTGATTATTTCCAGACATTTCACTGAAAAAGCGATTTGAAGAAAATCACCTTACTATAGCTCACCCGATTCAGAGCTGTAGAAATCTAAAATCTACAATTGTGCTCCGATTGCGGTTCTTGATACCTCAAGTGATAGGTCTCGGGACCTGTAATTGTTATGCCAAACCGCATCTAAATTGGTTGATTATTTCCCTACATTTGACTGAAAATTTGATTTGAAGAAAATCACCTTACTATAGCTCAGCCGATTCAGAGCTGTACAAATCTAAAATCTGCAATTGTGTTACCTCAAATGATAGGTCTCGGAACCTGTAATTATTATGCCAAACCGCATCTAAATTGGTTGATTATTTCTATACATTTCACTGAAAAAGCGATTTGAAGAAAATCACCTTACTATAGCTCACCCGATTCAGAGCTGTAGAAATCTAAAATCTACAATTGTGCTCCGATTGCGGTTCTTGATACCTCAAATGATAGGTCTCGGGACCTGTAATTGTTATGCCAAACCGCATCTAAATTGGTTGATTATTTCCACACATTTCACTGACAAATCGATTTGAAGAAAATCACCTTACTATAGCTCACCCGATTCAGAGCTGTAGAAATCTAAAATCTACAATTGTGCTCCGATTGCGGTTCTTGATACCTCAAATGATAGGTCTCGGGACCTGTAATTGTTATGACAAACCGCATCTAAATTGGTTGATTATTTCCAGACATTTCACTGAAAAATCGATTTGAAGAAAATCACCTTACTATAGCTCACCCGATTCAGAGCTGTAGAAATCTAAAATCTACAATTTTGCTCCGATTGCGGTTCTTGATACCTCAAATGATAGGTCTCGGGACCTGTAATTGTTATGCCAAACTGCATCTAAATTGGTTGATTATTTCCCTACATTTGACTGAAAAATTGATTTGAAGAAAATCACCTTACTATATATAGCTCAGCCGATTCAGAGCTGTAGAAATCTAAAATCTACAATTGTGCTCCGATTGCGGTTCTTGATACCTCAAATGATAGGTCTCGGGACCTGTAATTGTTATGCCAAACCGCATCTAAATTGGTTGATTATTTCCAGACATTTCACTGAAAAATCGATTTGAAGAAAATCACCTTACTATAGCTCACTCGATTCAGAGCTGTAGAAATCTAAAATCTACAATTGTGCTCCGATTGCGGTTCTTGATACCTCAAATGATAGGTCTCGGGACCTGTAATTGTTATGCCAAACCGCATCTAAATTGGTTGATTATTTCCACACATTTCACTGAAAAATCGATTTGAAGAAAATCACCTTACTATAGCTCACCCGATTCAGAGCTGTAGAAATCTAAAATCTACAATTGTGCTCCGATTGCGGTTCTTGATACCTCAAATGATAGGTCTCGGGACCTGTAATTGTTATGCCAAACCGCATCTAAATTGGTTGATTATTTCCCTATATTTGACTGAAAATTTGATTTGAAGAAAATCACCTTACTATAGCTCACCCGATTCAGAGCTGTACAAATCTAAAATCTGCAATTGTGTTACTTCAAATGATAGGTCTCGGAACCTGTAATTATTATGCCAAACCGCATCTAAATTGGTTGATTATTTCTATACATTTCACTGAAAAAGCGATTTGAAGAAAATCACCTTACTATAGCTCAGCCGATTCAGAGCTGTAGAAATCTAAAATCTACAATTGTGCTCCGATTGCGGTTCTTGATACCTCAAATGATAGGTCTCGGGACCTGTAATTGTTATACCAAACCGCATCTAAATTGGTTGATTATTTCCAGACATTTCACTGAAAAATCGTTTTGAAGAAAATCACCTTACTATAGCTCACCCGATTCAGAGCTGTAGAAATCTAAAATCTACAATTGTGCTCCGATTGCGGTTCTTGATACCTCAAATGATAGGTCTCGGGACCTGTAATTGTTATGCCAAACCGCATCTAAATTGGTTGATTATTTCCCTACATTTGACTGAAAAATTGATTTGAAGAAAATCACCTTACTATAGCTCAGCCGATTCAGAGCTGTAGAAATCTAAAATCTACAATTGTGCTCCGATTGCGGTTCTTGATACCTCAAATGATAGGTCTCGGGACCTGTAATTGTTATGCCAAACTGCATCTAAATTGGTTGATTATTTCCAGACATTTCACTGAAAAATCGATTTGAAGAAAATCACCTTTATAGCTCACCCGATTCAGAGCTGTAGAAATCTAAAATCTACAATTGTGCTCCGATTGCGGTTCTTGATACCTCAAATGATAGGTCTCGGGACCTGTAATTGTTATGCCAAACCGCATCTAAATAGGTTGATTATTTCCCTACATTTGACTGAAAAATTGATTTGAAGAAAATCACCTTACTATAGCTCAGCCGATTCAGAGCTGTACAAATCTAAAATCTACAATTGTGCTCCGATTGCGGTTCTTGATACCTCAAATGATAGGTCTCGGGACCTGTAATTGTTATGCCAAACCGCATCTAAATTGGTTGATTATTTCCAGACATTTCACTGAAAAAGCGATTTGAAGAAAATCACCTTACTATAGCTAAGCCGATTCAGAGCTGTAGAAATCTAAAATCTACAATTGTGCTCCGATTGCGGTTCTTGATACCTCAAATGATAGGTCTCGGGACCTGTAATTGTTATGCCAAACCGCATCTAAATTGGTTGATTATTTCCCTACATTTGACTGAAAAATTGATTTGAAGAAAATCACCTTACTATAGCTCAGCCGATTCAGAGCTGTAGAAATCTAAAATCTACAATTGTGCTCCGATTGCGGTTCTTGATACCTCAAATGATAGGTCTCGGGACCTGTAATTGTTATGCCAAACTGCATCTAAATTGGTTGATTATTTCCAGACATTTCACTGAAAAATCGATTTGAAGAAAATCACCTTTATAGCTCACCCGATTCAGAGCTGTAGAAATCTAAAATCTACAATTGTGCTCCGATTGCGGTTCTTGATACCTCAAATGATAGGTCTCGGGACCTGTAATTGTTATGCCAAACCGCATCTAAATAGGTTGATTATTTCCCTACATTTGACTGAAAAATTGATTTGAAGAAAATCACCTTACTATAGCTCAGCCGATTCAGAGCTGTACAAATCTAAAATCTACAATTGTGCTCCGATTGCGGTTCTTGATACCTCAAATGATAGGTCTCGGGACCTGTAATTGTTATGCCAAACCGCATCTAAATTGGTTGATTATTTCCAGACATTTCACTGAAAAAGCGATTTGAAGAAAATCACCTTACTATAGCTAAGCCGATTCAGAGCTGTAGAAATCTAAAATCTACAATTGTGCTCCGATTGCGGTTCTTGATACCTCAAATGATAGGTCTCGGGACCTGTAATTGTTATGCCAAACCGCATCTAAATTGGTTGATTATTTCTATACATTTCACTGAAAAAGCGATTTGAAGAAAATCACCTTACTATAGCTCACCCGATTCAGAGCTGTAGAAATCTAAAATCTACAATTGTGCTCCGATTGCGGTTCTTGATACCTCAAATGATAGGTCTCGGGACCTGTAATTGTTATGCCAAACCGCATCTAAATAGGTTGATTATTTCCCTACATTTGACTGAAAAATTGATTTGAAGAAAATCACCTTACTATAGCTCAGCCGATTCAGAGCTGTACAAATCTAAAATCTGCAATTGTGATACCTTAAATGATAGGCCTCGGAACCTGTAATTATTACGCCAAACCACATCTAAATTGGTTGATTATTTCTATACATTTCACTGAAAAAGCGATTTGAAGAAAATCACCTTACTATAGCTCAGCCGATTCAGAGCTGTAGAAATCTAAAATCTGCAATTGTGCTCCGATTGCGGTTCTTTACACCTCAAATGATAGGTCTCGGGACCTGTACTTGTTATGCCAAACCGCATCTAAATTGGTTAAATATTTCCAGATATTTCACTGAAAAATCGATTTGAAGAAAATCACCTTACTATAGCTCAGCCGACTCAGAGCTGTACAAATCTAAAATCTGCAATTGTGATACCTCAAATGATAGGTCTCGGAACCTGTAATTATTATGCCAAACCACATCTAAATTGGTTGATTATTTCTATACATTTCACTGAAAAAGCGATTTGAAGAAAATCACCTTACTATAGCTCACCCGATTCAGAGCTGTAGAAATCTAAAATCTACAATTGTGCTCCGATTGCGGTTCTTGATACCTCAAATGATAGGTCTCGGGACCTGTAATTGTTATGCCAAACCGCATCTAAATTGGTTGATTATTTCCCTACATTTGACTGAAAAATTGATTTGAAGAAAATCACCTTACTATAGCTCAGCCGATTCAGAGCTGTACAAATCTAAAATCTGCAATTGTGATACCTCAAATGATAGGTCTCGGAACCTGTAATTATTATGCCAAACCACATCTAAATTGGTTGATTATTTCTATACATTTCACTGAAAAAGCGATTTGAAGAAAATCACCTTACTATAGCTCAGCCGATTCAGAGCTGTAGAAATCTAAAATCTACAATTGTGCTCCGATTGCGGTTCTTGATACCTCAAATGATAGGTCTCGGGACCTGTAATTGTTATGCCAAACCGCATCTAAATTGGTTGATTATTTCCAGACATTTCAATGAAAAAGCGATTTGAAGAAAATCACCTTACTATAGCTCACCCGATTCAGAGCTGTAGAAATCTAAAATCTACAATTGTGCTCCGATTGCGGTTCTTGATACCTCAAATGATACGTCGCGGGACCTGTAATTGTTATGCCAAACCGCATCTAAATTGGTTGATTATTTCCAGACATTTCACTGAAAAATCGATTTGAAGAAAATCACCTTACTATAGCTCATCCGATTCAGAGCTGTAGAAATCTAAAATCTACAATTGTGCTCCGATTGCGGTTCTTGATACCTCAAATGATAGGTCGCGGGACCTGTAATTGTTATGCCAAACCGCATCTAAATTGGTTGATTATTTCCAGACATTTCACTGAAAAAGCGATTTGAAGAAAATCACCTTACTATAGCTCACCCGATTCAGAGCTGTAGAAATCTAAAATCTACAATTGTGCTCCGATTGCGGTTCTTGATACCTCAAATGATAGGTCTCGGGACCTGTAATTGTTATGCCAAACCGCATCTAAATTGGTTGATTATTTCCCTACATTTGACTGAAAATTTGATTTGAAGAAAATCACCTTACTATAGCTCAGCCGATTCAGAGCTGTACAAATCTAAAATCTGCAATTGTGTTACCTCAAATGATAGGTCTCGGAACCTGTAATTATTATGCCAAACCACATCTAAATTGGTTGATTATTTCTATACATTTCACTGAAAAAGCGATTTGAAGAAAATCACCTTACTATAGCTCAGCCGATTCAGAGCTGTAGAAATCTAAAATCTACAATTGTGCTCCGATTGCGGTTCTTGATACCTCAAATGATAGGTCTCGGGACCTGTAATTGTTATGCCAAACCGCATCTAAATTGGTTGATTATTTCCAGACATTTCACTGAAAAATCGATTTGAAAAAAATCACCTTACTATAGCTCTCCCGATTCAGAGCTGTAGAAATCTAAAATCTACAATTGTGCTCCGATTTCGGTTCTTGATACCTCAAATGATAGGTCTCGGGACCTGTAATTGTTATGCCAAACCGCATCTAAATTGGTTGATTATTTCCAGACATTTCACTGAAAAATCGATTTGAAGAAAATCACCTTACTATAGCTCACCCGATTCAGAGCTGTAGAAATCTAAAATCTACAATTTTGCTCCGATTGCGGTTCTTGATACCTCAAATGATAGGTCTCGGGACCTGTAATTGTTATGCCAAACTGCATCTAAATTGGTTGATTATTTCCCTACATTTGACTGAAAAATTGATTTGAAGAAAATCACCTTACTATATATAGCTCAGCCGATTCAGAGCTGTAGAAATCTAAAATCTACAATTGTGCTCCGATTGCGGTTCTTGATACCTCAAATGATAGGTCGCGGGACCTGTAATTGTTATGCCAAACCGCATCTAAATTGGTTGATTATTTCCCTACATTTGACTGAAAAATTGATTTGAAGAAAATCACCTTACTATATATAGCTCTCCCGATTCAGAGCTGTAGAAATCTAAAATCTACAATTGTGCTCCGATTGCGGTTCTTGATACCTCAAATGATAGGTCTCGGGACCTGTAATTGTTATGCCAAACCGCATCTAAATTGGTTGATTATTTCCAGACATTTCACTGAAAAATCGATTTGAAGAAAATCACCTTACTATAGCTCACCCGATTCAGAGCTGTAGAAATCTAAAATCTACAATTGTGCTCCGATTGCGGTTCTTGATACCTCAAATGATAGGTCTCGGGACCTGTAATTGTTATGCCAAACCGCATCTAAATTGGTTGATTATTTCCAGACATTTCACTGAAAAATCGATTTGAAGAAAATCACCTTACTATAGCTCACCCGATTCAGAGCTGTAGAAATCTAAAATCTACAATTGTGCTCCGATTGCGGTTCTTGATACCTCAAATGATAGGTCTCGGAACCTGTAATTATTATGCCAAACCACATTTAAATTGGTTGATTATTTCTATACATTTCACTGAAAAAGCGATTTGAAGAAAATCACCTTACTATAGCTCAGCCGATTCAGAGCTGTAGAAATCTAAAATCTACAATTGTGCTCCGATTGCGGTTCTTGATACCTCAAATGATAGGTCTCGGGACCTGTAATTGTTATGCCAAACCGCATCTAAATTGGTTGATTATTTCCAGACATTTCACTGAAAAAGCGATTTGAAGAAAATCACCTTACTATAGCTCACCCGATTCAGAGCTGTAGAAATCTAAAATCTACAATTGTGCTCCGATTTCGGTTCTTGATACCTCAAATGATAGGTCTCGGGACCTGTAATTGTTATGCCAAACCGCATCTAAATTGGTTGATTATTTCCCTACATTTGACTGAAAATTTGATTTGAAGAAAATCACCTTACTATAGCTCAGCCGATTCAGAGCTGTACAAATCTAAAATCTGCAATTGTGATACCTCAAATGATAGGTCTCGGAACCTGTAATTATTATGCCAAACCACAGCTAAATTGGTTGATTATTTCTATACATTTCACTGAAAAAGCGATTTGAAGAAAATCACCTTACTATAGCTCAGCCGATTCAGAGCTGTAGAAATCTAAAATTGGCAATTGTGCTCCGATTGCGGTTCTTGATAGCTCAAATGATAGGTCTCGAGACCTGTAATTGTTATGCCAAACCGCATCTAAATTGGTTGATTATTTCCCTACATTTGACTGAAAATTTGATTTGAAGAAAATCACCTTACTATAGCTCAGCCGATTCAGAGCTGTACAAATGTAAAATCTGCAATTGTGTTACCTCAAATGATAGGTCTCGGAACCTGTAATTATTATGCCAAACCACATTTAAATTGGTTGATTATTTCTATACATTTCACTGAAAAAGCGATTTGAAGAAAATCACCTTACTATAGCTCAGCCGATTCAGAGCTGTAGAAATCTAAAATCTACAATTGTGCTCCGATTGCGGTTCTTGATACCTCAAATGATAGGTCTCGGGACCTGTAATTGTTATGCCAAACCGCATCTAAATTGGTTGATTATTTCCAGACATTTCACTGAAAAAGCGATTTGAAGAAAATCACCTTACTATAGCTCACCCGATTCAGAGCTGTAGAAATCTAAAATCTACAATTGTGCTCCGATTTCGGTTCTTGATACCTCAAATGATAGGTCTCGGGACCTGTAATTGTTATGCCAAACCGCATCTAAATTGGTTGATTATTTCCCTACATTTGACTGAAAATTTGATTTGAAGAAAATCACCTTACTATAGCTCAGCCGATTCAGAGCTGTACAAATCTAAAATCTGCAATTGTGATACCTCAAATGATAGGTCTCGGAACCTGTAATTATTATGCCAAACCACATCTAAATTGGTTGATTATTTCTATACATTTCACTGAAAAAGCGATTTGAAGAAAATCACCTTACTATAGCTCAGCCGATTCAGAGCTGTAGAAATCTAAAATTGGCAATTGTGCTCCGATTGCGGTTCTTGATAGCTCAAATGATAGGTCTCGAGACCTGTAATTGTTATGCCAAACCGCATCTAAATTGGTTGATTATTTCCCTACATTTGACTGAAAATTTGATTTGAAGAAAATCACCTTACTATAGCTCAGCCGATTCAGAGCTGTACAAATCTAAAATCTGCAATTGTGATACCTCAAATGATAGGTCTCGGGACCTGTAATTGTTATGCCAAACCGCATCTAAATTGGTTGATTATTTCCCTACATTTGACTGAAAATTTGATTTGAAGAAAATCACCTTACTATAGCTCAGCCGATTCAGAGCTGTACAAATCTAAAATCTGCAATTGTGTTACCTCAAATGATAGGTCTCGGAACCTGTAATTATTATGCCAAACCACATTTAAATTGGTTGATTATTTCTATACATTTCACTGAAAAAGCGATTTGAAGAAAATCACCTTACTATAGCTCAGCCGATTCAGAGCTGTAGAAATCTAAAATCTACAATTGTGCTCCGATTGCGGTTCTTGATACCTCAAATGATAGGTCTCGGGACCTGTAATTGTTATGCCAAACCGCATCTAAATTGGTTGATTATTTCCAGACATTTCACTGAAAAAGCGATTTGAAGAAAATCACCTTACTATAGCTCACCCGATTCAGAGCTGTAGAAATCTAAAATCTACAATTGTGCTCCGATTTCGGTTCTTGATACCTCAAATGATAGGTCTCGGGACCTGTAATTGTTATGCCAAACCGCATCTAAATTGGTTGATTATTTCCCTACATTTCACTGAAAAATCGTTTTGAAGAAAATCACCTTACTATAGCTCAGCCGATTCAGAGCTGTAGAAATCTAAAATCTACAATTGTGCTCCGATTGCGGTTCTTGATACCTCAAATGATAGGTCTCGGAACCTGTAATTGTTATGCCAAACCGCACTTAAATTGGTTGATTATTTCCCTACATTTGACTGAAAAATTGATTTGAAGAAAATCACCTTAATATTGCTCAGCCGATTCAGAGCTGTACAAATCTAAAATCTACAATTGTGATAACTCAAATGATAGGTCTCGGAACCTGTAATTATTATGCCAAACCACATCTAAATTGGTTGATTATTTCTATACATTTCACTGAAAAAGCGATTTGAAGAAAATCACCTTACTATAGCTCAGCCGATTCAGAGCTGTAGAAATCTAAAATTGGCAATTGTGCTCCGATTGCGGTACTTGATAGCTCAAATGATAGGTCTCGGGACCTGTAATTGTTATGCCAAACCGCATCTAAATTGGTTAAATATTTCCAGACATTTCACTGAAAAAGCGATTTGAAGAAAATCACCTTACTATAGCTCACCCGATTCAGAGCTGTAGAAATCTAAAATCTACAATTGTGCTCCGATTGCGGTTCTTGATAACTCAAATGATAGGTCGCGGGACCTGTAATTGTTATGCCAAACCGCATCTAAATTGGATGATTATTTCCAGACATTTCACTGAAAAAGCGATTTGAAGAAAATCACCTTACTATAGCTCACCCGATTCAGAGCTGTAGAAATCTAAAATCTACAATTGTGCTCCGATTGCGGTTCTTAATACCTCAAATGATAGGTCTCGGGACCTGTAATTGTTATGCCAAACCGCATCTAAATTGGTTGATTATTTCCCTACATTTGACTGAAAATTTGATTTGAAGAAAATCACCTTACTATAGCTCAGCCGATTCAGAGCTGTACAAATCTAAAATCTGCAATTGTGTTACCTCAAATGATAGGTCTCGGAACCTGTAATTATTATGCCAAACCACATTTAAATTGGTTGATTATTTCTATACATTTCACTGAAAAAGCGATTTGAAGAAAATCACCTTACTATAGCTCAGCCGATTCAGAGCTGTAGAAATCTAAAATCTACAATTGTGCTCCGATTGCGGTTCTTGATACCTCAAATGATAGGTCTCGGGACCTGTAATTGTTATGCCAAACCGCATCTAAATTGGTTGATTATTTCCAGACATTTCACTGAAAAAGCGATTTGAAGAAAATCACCTTACTATAGCTCACCCGATTCAGAGCTGTAGAAATCTAAAATCTACAATTGTGCTCCGATTGCGGTTCTTGATACCTCAAATGATAGGTCTCGGGACCTGTAATTGTTATGCCAAACCGCATCTAAATTGGTTGATTATTTCCAGACATTTCACTGAAAAATCGATTTGAAGAAAATCACCTTACTATAGCTCACCCGATTCAGAGCTGTAGAAATCTAAAATCTGCAATTGTGCTCCGATTGTGGTTCTTGATACCTCAAATGATAGGTCTCGGGACCTGTAATTGTTATGCCAAACCGCATCTAAATTGGTTGATTATTTCCAGACATTTCACTGAAAAAGCGATTTGAAGAAAATCACCTTACTATAGCTCACCCGATTCAGAGCTGTAGAAATCTAAAATCTACAATTGTGCTCCGATTGCGGTTCTTGATACCTCAAATGATAGGTCTCGGGACCTGTAATTGTTATGCCAAACCGCATCTAAATTGGTTGATTATTTCCCTACATTTCACTGAAAAAGCGATTTGAAGAAAATCACCTTACTATAGCTCAGCCGATTCAGAGCTGTAGAAATCTAAAATTGGCAATTGTGCTCCGATTGCGGTTCTTGATAGCTCAAATGATAGGTCTCAGGACCTGTAATTGTTATGCCAAACCGCATCTAAATTGGTTAAATATTTCCAGATATTTCACTGAAAAAGCGATTTGAAGAAAATCACCTTACTATAGCTCACCTGATTCAGAGCTGTAGAAACCTAAAATCTACAATTGTGCTCCGATTGCGGTTCTTGATAACTCAAATGATAGGTCGCGGGACCTGTAATTGTTATGCCAAACCGCATCTAAATTGGTTGATTATTTCCAGACATTTCACTGAAAAAGCGATTTGAAGAAAATCACCTTACTATAGCTCAGCCGATTCAGAGCTGTAGAAATCTAAAATCTACAATTGTGCTCCGATTGCGGTTCTTGATACCTCAAATGATAGGTCTCGGGACCTGTAATTGTTATGCCAAACCGCATCTAAATTGGTTGATTATTTCCAGACATTTCACTGAAAAAGCGATTTGAAGAAAATCACCTTACTATAGCTCACCCGATTCAGAGCTGTAGAAATCTAAAATCTACAATTGTGCTCCGATTGCGGTTCTTGATACCTCAAATGATAGGTCTCGGGACCTGTAATTGTTATGCCAAACCGCATCTAAATTGGTTGATTATTTCCAGACATTTCACTGAAAAATCGATTTGAAGAAAATCACCTTACTATAGCTCACCCGATTCAGAGCTGTAGAAATCTAAAATCTGCAATTGTGCTCCGATTGTGGTTCTTGATACCTCAAATGATAGGTCTCGGGACCTGTAATTGTTATGCCAAACCGCATCTAAATTGGTTGATTATTTCCAGACATTTCACTGAAAAAGCGATTTGAAGAAAATCACCTTACTATAGCTCACCCGATTCAGAGCTGTAGAAATCTAAAATCTACAATTGTGCTCCGATTGCGGTTCTTGATACCTCAAATGATAGGTCTCGGGACCTGTAATTGTTATGCCAAACCGCATCTAAATTGGTTGATTATTTCCCTACATTTCACTGAAAAAGCGATTTGAAGAAAATCACCTTACTATAGCTCAGCCGATTCAGAGCTGTAGAAATCTAAAATTGGCAATTGTGCTCCGATTGCGGTTCTTGATAGCTCAAATGATAGGTCTCAGGACCTGTAATTGTTATGCCAAACCGCATCTAAATTGGTTAAATATTTCCAGATATTTCACTGAAAAAGCGATTTGAAGAAAATCACCTTACTATAGCTCACCCGATTCAGAGCTGTAGAAATCTAAAATCTACAATTGTGCTCCGATTGCGGCATCTAAATTGGTTGATTATTTCCAGACATTTCACTGAAAAATCGATTTGAAGAAAATCACCTTACTATAGCTCACCCGATTCAGAGCTGTAGAAATCTAAAATCTGCAATTGTGCTCCGATTGTGGTTCTTGATACCTCAAATGATAGGTCTCGGGACCTGTAATTGTTATGCCAAACCGCATCTTAATTGGTTGATTATTTCCAGACATTTCACTGAAAAAGCGATTTGAAGAAAATCACCTTACTATAGCTCACCCGATTCAGAGCTGTAGAAATCTAAAATCTACAATTGTGCTCCGATTGCGGTTCTTGATACCTCAAATGATAGGTCTCGGGACCTGTAATTGTTATGCCAAACCGCATCTAAATTGGTTGATTATTTCCCTACATTTCACTGAAAAAGCGATTTGAAGAAAATCACCTTACTATAGCTCAGCCGATTCAGAGCTGTAGAAATCTAAAATTGGCAATTGTGCTCCGATTGCGGTTCTTGATAGCTCAAATGATAGGTCTCAGGACCTGTAATTGTTATGCCAAACCGCATCTAAATTGGTTAAATATTTCCAGATATTTCACTGAAAAAGCGATTTGAAGAAAATCACCTTACTATAGCTCACCTGATTCAGAGCTGTAGAAACCTAAAATCTACAATTGTGCTCCGATTGCGGTTCTTGATAACTCAAATGATAGGTCGCGGGACCTGTAATTGTTATGCCAAACCGCATCTAAATTGGATGATTATTTCCAGACATTTCACTGAAAAAGCGATTTGAAGAAAATCACCTTACTATAGCTCACCCGATTCAGAGCTGTAGAAATCTAAAATCTACAATTGTGCTCCGATTGCGGCATCTAAATTGGTTGATTATTTCCAGACATTTCACTGAAAAATCGATTTGAAGAAAATCACCTTACTATAGCTCACCCGATTCAGAGCTGTAGAAATCTAAAATCTGCAATTGTGCTCCGATTGTGGTTCTTGATACCTCAAATGATAGGTCTCGGGACCTGTAATTGTTATGCCAAACCGCATCTTAATTGGTTGATTATTTCCAGACATTTCACTGAAAAAGCGATTTGAAGAAAATCACCTTACTATAGCTCACCCGATTCAGAGCTGTAGAAATCTAAAATCTACAATTGTGCTCCGATTGCGGTTCTTGATACCTCAAATGATAGGTCTCGGGACCTGTAATTGTTATGCCAAACCGCATCTAAATTGGTTGATTATTTCCCTACATTTCACTGAAAAAGCGATTTGAAGAAAATCACCTTACTATAGCTCAGCCGATTCAGAGCTGTAGAAATCTAAAATTGGCAATTGTGCTCCGATTGCGGTTCTTGATAGCTCAAATGATAGGTCTCAGGACCTGTAATTGTTATGCCAAACCGCATCTAAATTGGTTAAATATTTCCAGATATTTCACTGAAAAAGCGATTTGAAGAAAATCACCTTACTATAGCTCACCTGATTCAGAGCTGTAGAAACCTAAAATCTACAATTGTGCTCCGATTGCGGTTCTTGATAACTCAAATGATAGGTCGCGGGACCTGTAATTGTTATGCCAAACCGCATCTAAATTGGATGATTATTTCCAGACATTTCACTGAAAAAGCGATTTGAAGAAAATCACCTTACTATAGCTCACCCGATTCAGAGCTGTAGAAATCTAAAATCTACAATTGTGCTCCGATTGCGGTTCTTGATACCTCAAATGATAGGTCTCGAGACCTGTAATTGTTATGCCAAACCGCATCTAAATTGGTTGATTATTTCCCTACATTTCACTGAAAATTTGATTTGAAGAAAATCACCTTACTATAGCTCAGCCGATTCAGAGCTGTACAAATCTAAAATCTGCAATTGTGTTACCTCAAATGATAGGTCTCGGAACCTGTAATTATTATGCCAAACCACATTTAAATTGGTTGATTATTTCTATACATTTCACTGAAAAAGCGATTTGAAGAAAATCACCTTACTATAGCTCAGCCGATTCAGAGCTGTAGAAATCTAAAATCTACAATTGTGCTCCGATTGCGGTTCTTGATACCTCAAATGATAGGTCTCGGGACCTGTAATTGTTATGCCAAACCGCACTTAAATTGGTTGATTATTTCCCTACATTTGACTGAAAAATTGATTTGAAGAAAATCACCTTAATATTGCTCAGCCGATTCAGAGCTGTACAAATCTAAAATCTGCAATTGTGATACCTCAAATGATAGGTCTCGGAACCTGTAATTATTATGCCAAACCACATCTAAATTGGTTGATTATTTCCCTACATTTCACTGAAAAAGCGATTTGAAGAAAATCACCTTACTATAGCTCAGCCGATTCAGAGCTGTAGAAATCTAAAATTGGCAATTGTGCTCCGATTGCGGTTCGTGATAGCTCAAATGATAGGTCTCGGGACCTGTAATTGTTATGCCAAACCGCATCTAAATTGGTTAAATATTTCCAGACATTTCACTGCAAAATCGATTTGAAGAAAATCACCTTAATATAGCTCACCCGATTCAGAGCTGTAGAAATCTAAAATCTACAATTGTGCTCCGATTGCGGTTCTTGATACCTCAAATGATAGGTCTCGGGACCTGTAATTGTTATGCCAAATTGCACTTAAATTGGTTGATTATTTCCCTACATTTGACTGAAAAATTGATTTGAAGAAAATCACCTTAATATTGCTCAGCCGATTCAGAGCTGTACAAATCTAAAATCTGCAATTGTGATACCTCAAATGATAGGTCTCGGAACCTGTAATTATTATGCCAAACCACATCTAAATTGGTTGATTATTTCTATACATTTCACTGAAAAAGCGATTTGAAGAAAATCACCTTACTATAGCTCAGCCGATTCAGAGCTGTAGAAATCTAAAATTGGCAATTGTGCTCCGATTGCGGTTCTTGATAGCTCAAATGATAGGTCTCGGGACCTGTAATTGTTATGCCAAACCGCATCTAAATTGGTTAAATATTTCCAGACATTTCACTGAAAAATCGATTTGAAGAAAATCACCTTAATATAGCTCACCCGATTCAGAGCTGTAGAAATCTAAAATCTACAATTGTGCTCCGATTGCGGTTCTTGATACCTCAAATGATAGGTCTCGGGACCTGTAATTGTTATGCCAAACCGCATCTAAATTGGTTGATTATTTCCCTACATTTCACTGAAAAATTGATTTGAAGAAAATCACCTTAATATTGCTCAGCCGATTCAGAGCTGTAGAAATCTAAAATCTACAATTGGGCTCCGATTGCGGTTCTTGATACCTCAAATGATAGGTCTCGGGACCTGTAATTGTTATGCCAAACCGCATCTAAATTGGTTGATTATTTCCAGACATTTCACTGAAAAATCGATTTGAAGAAAATCACCTTACTATAGCTCACCCGATTCAGAGCTGTAGAAATCTAAAATCTACAATTGTGCTCCGATTGCGGTTCTTGATACCTCAAATGATAGGTCGCGGGACCTGTAATTGTTATGCCAAACCGCATCTAAATTGGTTGATTATTTCCAGACATTTCACTGAAAAAGCGATTTGAAGAAAATCACCTTACTATAGCTAAGCCGATTCAGAGCTGTAGAAATCTAAAATCTACAATTGTGCTCCGATTGCGGTTCTTGATACCTCAAATGATAGGTCTCGGGACCTGTAATTGTTATGCCAAACCGCATCTAAATTGGTTGATTTTTTCCAGACATTTCACTGAAAAATCGATTTGAAGAAAATCACCTTACTATAGCTCAGCCGATTCAGAGCTGTAGAAATCTAAAATCTACAATTGTGCTCCGATTGCTGTTCTTGATACCTCAAATGATAGGTCTCGGGACCTGTAATTGTTATGCCAAACCGCATCTAAATTAGTTGATTATTTCCAGACATTTCACTGAAAAATCGATTTGAAGAAAATCACCTTACTATAGCTCAGCCGATTCAGAGCTGTACAAATCTAAAATCTGCAATTGTGATACCTCAAATGATAGGTCTCGGAACCTGTAATTATTATGCCAAACCACATCTAAATTGGTTGATTATTTCTATACATTTCACTGAAAAAGCGATTTGAAGAAAATCACCTTACTATAGCTCAGCCGATTCAGAGCTGTAGAAATCTAAAATCTGCAATTGTGCTCCGATTGCGGTTCTTGATACCTCAAATGATAGGTCTCGGGACCTGTAATTGTTATGCTAAACCACATCTAAATTAGTTAAATATTTCCATACATTTCACTACAAAATCGATTTGAAGAAAATCACCTTACTATAGCTCAGCCGATTCAGAGCTGTAGAAATCTAAAATCTGCAATTGTGCTCCGATTACGGTTCTTGATACCTCAAATGATAGGTCTCGGGACCTGTAATTGTTATGCCAAACCGCACTTAAATTGGTTGATTATTTCCCTACATTTGACTGAAAAATTGATTTGAAGAAAATCACCTTACCATAGCTCAGCCGATTCAGAGCTGTACAAATCTAAAATCTGCAATTGTGATACCTCAAATGATAGGTCTCGGAACCTGTAATTATTATGCCAAACCACATCTAAATTGGTTGATTATTTCCCTACATTTGACTGAAAAAGCGATTTGAAGAAAATCACCTTACTATAGCTCACCCGATTCAGAGCTGTAGAAATCTAAAATCTGCAATTGTGCTCCGATTGCGGTTCTTGATACCTCAAATGATAGGTCTCGGGACCTGTAATTGTTATGCCAAACCGCATCTAAATTGGTTGATTATTTCCCTACATTTGACTGAAAAATTGATTTGAAGAAAATCACCTTACTATAGCTCAGCCGATTCAGAGCTGTACAAATCTAAAATCTGCAACTTGATACCTCAAATGATAGGTCTCGGGACCTGTAATTGTTATGCCAAACCGCACTTAAATTGGTTGATTATTTCCCTACATTTGACTGGAAAATTGATTTGAAGAAAATCACCTTACTATAGCTCAGCCGATTCAGAGCTGTAGAAATCTAAAATCTACAATTGGGCTCCGATTGCGGTTCTTGATACCTCAAATGATAGGTCTCGGGACCTGTAATTGTTATGCCGAACCGCATCTAAATTGGTTGATTATTTCCAGACATTTCACTGAAAAAGCGATTTGAAGAAAATCACCTTACTATAGCTAAGCCGATTCAGAGCTGTAGAAATCTAAAATCTACAATTGTGCTCCGATTGCGGTTCTTGATACCTCAAATGATAGGTCTCGGGACCTGTAATTGTTATGCCAAACCGCATCTAAATTGGTTGATTTTTTCCAGACATTTCACTGAAAAATCGATTTGAAGAAAATCACCTTACTATAGCTCAGCCGATTCAGAGCTGTACAAATCTAAAATCTGCAATTGTGATACCTCAAATGATAGGTCTCGGAACCTGTAATTGTTATGCCAAACCGCACTTAAATTGGTTGATTATTTCCCTACATTTGACTGGAAAATTGATTTGAAGAAAATCACCTTACTATAGCTCAGCCGATTCAGAGCTGTAGAAATCTAAAATCTACAATTGGGCTCCGATTGCGGTTCTTGATACCTCAAATGATAGGTCTCGGGACCTGTAATTGTTATGCCAAACCACATCTAAATTGGTTGATTATTTCTATACATTTCACTGAAAAAGCGATTTGAAGAAAATCACCTTACTATAGCTCAGCCGATTCAGAGCTGTAGAAATCTAAAATCTGCAATTGTGCTCCGATTGCGGTTCTTGATACCTCAAATGATAGGTCTCGGGACCTGTAATTGTTATGCTAAACCACATCTAAATTAGTTAAATATTTCCATACATTTCACTACAAAATCGATTTGAAGAAAATCACCTTACTATAGCTCAGCCGATTCAGAGCTGTAGAAATCTAAAATCTGCAATTGTGCTCCGATTACGGTTCTTGATACCTCAAATGATAGGTATCGGGACCTGTAATTGTTATGCCAAACCGCACTTAAATTGGTTGATTATTTCCCTACATTTGACTGAAAAATTGATTTGAAGAAAATCACCTTACTATAGCTCAGCCGATTCAGAGCTGTACAAATCTAAAATCTGCAATTGTGATACCTCAAATGATAGGTCTCGGAACCTGTAATTATTATGCCAAACCACATCTAAATTGGTTAAATATTTCTATACATTTCACTGAAAAAGCGATTTGAAGAAAATCACCTTACTATAGCTCACCCGATTCAGAGCTGTACAAATTTAAAATCTGCAATTGTGCTCCGATTGCGGTTCTTGATACCTCAAATGATAGGTCTCGGGACCTGTAATTGTTATGCCAAACCGCATCTAAATTGGTTGATTATTTCCCTACATTTGACTGAAAAATTGATTTGAAGAAAATCACCTTACTATAGCTCAGCCGATTCAGAGCTGTAGAAATCTAAAATCTGCAATTGTGATACCTCAAATGATAGGTCTCGGAACCTGTAATTATTATGCCAAACCACATCTAAATTGGTTGATTATTTCTATACATTTGACTGAAAAATTGATTTGAAGAAAATCACCTTACTATAGCTCAGCCGATTCAGAGCTGTACAAATCTAAAATCTGCAATTGTGCTCCGATTGCGGTTCTTGATACCTCAAATGATAGGTCTCGGGACCTGTAATTGTTATGCCAAACCGCATCTAAATTGGTTAAATATTTTCAGATATTTCACTGCAAAATCGATTTGAAGAAAATCACCTTACTATAGCTCAGCCGATTCAGAGCTGTAGAAATCTAAAATCTACAATTGTGCTCCGATTGCGGTTCTTGATACCTCAAATGATAGGTCTCGGGACCTGTAATTGTTATGCCAAACCGCATCTAAATTGGTTAAATATTTTCAGATATTTCACTGCAAAATCGATTTGAAGAAAATCACCTTACTATAGCTCAGCAGATTCAGAGCTGTAGAAATCTAAAATCTACAATTGTGCTCCGATTGCGGTTCTTGATACCTCAAATGATAGGTCTCGGGACCTGTAATTGTGATGCTAAACCGCATCTAAATTGGTTGATTATTTCCAGACATTTCACTGAAAAATCGATTTGAAGAAAATCACCTTACTATAGCTCAGCCGATTCAGAGCTGTAGAAATCTAAAATCTACAATTGTGCTCCGATTGCGGTTCTTGATACCTCAAATGATAGGTCTCGGGACCTGTAATTGTTATGCCAAACCGCACTTAAATTCGTTGAATATTTCCCTACATTTGACTGAAAAATTGATTTGAAGAAAATCACCTTACTATTGCTCAGCCGATTCAGAGCTGTACAAATCTAAAATCTGCAATTGTGATACCTCAAATGATAGGTCTCGGAACCTGTAATTATTATGCCAAACCGCATCTAAATTGGTTGATTATTTCTATACATTTCACTGAAAAAGCGATTTGAAGAAAATCACCTTACTATAGCTCAGCCGATTCAGAGCTGTAGAAATCTAAAATCTGCAATTGTGCTCCGATTGCGGTTCTTGATAGCTCAAATGATAGGTCTCGGGACCTGTAATTGTTATGCCAAACCGCATCTAAATTGGTTGATTATTTTCAGACATTTCACTGAAAAATCGATTTGAAGAAAATCACCTTACTATAGCTCAGCCGATTCAGAGCTGTAGAAATCTAAAATCTACAATTGTGCTCCGATTGTGGTTCTTGATACCTCAAATGATAGGTCTCGGGACCTGTAATTGTTATGCCAAACCGCACTTAAATTGGTTGATTATTTCCCTACATTTGACTGAAAAATTGATTTGAAGAAAATCACCTTACTATTGCTCAGCCGATTCAGAGCTGTACAAATCTAAAATCTGCAATTGTGATACCTCAAATGATAGGTCTCGGAACCTGTAATTATTATGCCAAACCACATCTAAATTGGTTGATTATTTCTATACATTTGACTGAAAAATTGATTTGAAGAAAATCACCTTACTATAGCTCACCCGATTCAGAGCTGTACAAATCTAAAATCTGCAATTGTGCTCCGATTGCGGTTCTTGATAGCTCAAATGATAGGTTTTGGGACCTGTAGTTGTTATGCCAAACCGCATCTAAATTGGTTGATTATTTCCAGACATTTCACTGAAAAATCGATTTGAAGAAAATCACCTTACTTTAGCTCACCCGATTCAGAGCTGTAGAAATCTAAAATCTACAATTGTGCTCCGATTGCGGTTCTTGATACCTCAAATGATAGGTCTCGGGACCTGTAATTGTTATGCTAAACCGCATCTAAATTGGTTGATTATTTCCAGACATTTCACTGAAAAATCGATTTGAAGAAAATCACCTTACTATAGCTCAGCCGATTCAGAGCTGTAGAAATCTAAAATCTGCAATTGTGCTCCGATTGCGGTTCTTGATACCTCAAATGATAGGTCTCGGGACCTGTAATTGTTATGCTAAACCGCATCTAAATTGGTTGATTATTTTCAGACATTTCACTGAAAAATCGATTTGAAGAAAATCACCTTACTATAGCTCAGCCGATTCAGAGCTGTAGAAATCTCAAATCTACAATTGTGCTCCGATTGTGGTTCTTGATACCTCAAATGATAGGTCTCGGGACCTGTAATTGTTATGCCAAACCGCACTTAAATTGGTTGATTATTTCCCTACATTTGACTGAAAAATTGATTTGAAGAAAATCACCTTACTATTGCTCAGCCGATTCAGAGCTGTACAAATCTAAAATCTGCAATTGTGATACCTCAAATGATAGGTCTCGGAACCTGTAATTATTATGCCAAACCACATCTAAATTGGTTGATTATTTCTATACATTTGACTGAAAAATTGATTTGAAGAAAATCACCTTACTATAGCTCAGCCGATTCAGAGCTGTACAAATCTAAAATCTGCAATTGTGCTCCGATTGCGGTTCTTGATAGCTCAAATGATAGGTTTTGGGACCTGTAGTTGTTATGCCAAACCGCATCTAAATTGGTTGATTATTTCCAGACATTTCACTGAAAAATCGATTTGAAGAAAATCACCTTACTTTAGCTCACCCGATTCAGAGCTGTAGAAATCTAAAATCTACAATTGTGCTCCGATTGCGGTTCTTGATACCTCAAATGATAGGTCTCGGGACCTGTAATTGTTATGCTAAACCGCATCTAAATTGGTTGATTATTTCCAGACATTTCACTGAAAAATCGATTTGAAGAAAATCACCTTACTATAGCTCAGCCGATTCAGAGCTGTAGAAATCTAAAATCTGCAATTGTGCTCCGATTGCGGTTCTTGATACCTCAAATGATAGGTCTCGGGACCTGTAATTGTTATGCTAAACCGCATCTAAATTGGTTGATTATTTTCAGACATTTCACTGAAAAATCGATTTGAAGAAAATCACCTTACTATAGCTCAGCCGATTCAGAGCTGTAGAAATCTCAAATCTACAATTGTGCTCCGATTGTGGTTCTTGATACCTCAAATGATAGGTCTCGGGACCTGTAATTGTTATGCCAAACCGCACTTAAATTGGTTGATTATTTCCCTACATTTGACTGAAAAATTGATTTGAAGAAAATCACCTTACTATTGCTCAGCCGATTCAGAGCTGTACAAATCTAAAATCTGCAATTGTGATACCTCAAATGATAGGTCTCGGAACCTGTAATTATTATGCCAAACCACATCTAAATTGGTTGATTATTTCTATACATTTGACTGAAAAATTGATTTGAAGAAAATCACCTTACTATAGCTCAGCCGATTCAGAGCTGTACAAATCTAAAATCTACAATTGTGCTCCGATTGCGGTTCTTGATAGCTCAAATGATAGGTTTTGGGACCTGTAGTTGTTATGCCAAACCGCATCTAAATTGGTTGATTATTTCCAGACATTTCACTGAAAAATCGATTTGAAGAAAATCACCTTACTTTAGCTCACCCGATTCAGAGCTGTAGAAATCTAAAATCTACAATTGTGCTCCGATTGCGGTTCTTGATACCTCAAATGATAGGTCTCGGGACCTGTAATTGTTATGCTAAACCGCATCTAAATTGGTTGATTATTTCCAGACATTTCACTGAAAAATCGATTTGAAGAAAATCACCTTACTATAGCTCAGCCGATTCAGAGCTGTAGAAATCTAAAATCTACAATTGTGCTCCGATTGCGGTTCTTGATACCTCAAATGATAGGTCTCGGGACCTGTAATTGTTATGCCAAACCGCACTTAAATTGGTTGATTATTTCCCTACATTTGACTGAAAAATTGATTTGAAGAAAATCACCTTACTATTGCTCAGCCGATTCAGAGCTGTACAAATCTAAAATCTGCAATTGTGATACCTCAAATGATAGGTCTCGGAACCTGTAATTATTATGCCAAACCGCATCTAAATTGGTTGATTATTTCTACACATTTCACTGAAAAAGCGATTTGAAGAAAATCACCTTACTATAGCTCAGCCGATTCAGAGCTGTAGAAATCTAAAATTGGCAATTGTGCTCCGATTGCGGTTCTTGATAGCTCAAATGATAGGTCTCGGGACCTGTAATTGTTATGCCAAACCGCATCTAAATTGGTTAAATATTTCCAGACATTTCAATGAAAAATTGATTTGAAGAAAATCACCTTACTATAGCTCAGCCGATTCAGAGCTGTAGAAATCTAAAATCTGCAATTGTGCTCCGATTGCGGTTCTTGATAGCTCAAATGATAGGTCTCGGGACCTGTAATTGTTATGCCAAACCGCATCTAAATTGGTTAAATATTTCCAGACATTTCAATGAAAAATTGATTTGAAGAAAATCACCTTACTATAGCTCAGCCGATTCAGAGCTGTAGAAATCTAAAATCTGCAATTGTGCTCCGATTGCGGTTCTTGATAGCTCAAATGATAGGTCTCGGAACCTGTAATTATTATGCCAAACCGCATCTAAATTGGTTGATTATTTCTACACATTTCACTGAAAAAGCGATTTGAAGAAAATCACCTTACTATAGCTCAGCCGATTCAGAGCTGTAGAAATCTAAAATCTGCAATTGTGCTCCGATTGCGGTTCTTGATAGCTCAAATGATAGGTTTTGGGACCTGTAGTTGTTATGCCAAACCGCATCTAAATTGGTTGATTATTTCCAGACATTTGACTGAAAAATCGATTTGAAGAAAATCACCTTACTATAGCTCACCCGATTCAGAGCTGTACAAATCTAAAATCTGCAATTGTGATACCTCAAATGATAGGTCTCGGAACCTGTAATTATTATGCCAAACCGCATCTAAATTGGTTGATTATTTCTACACATTTCACTGAAAAAGCGATTTGAAGAAAATCACCTTACTATAGCTCAGCCGATTCAGAGCTGTAGAAATCTAAAATTGGCAATTGTGCTCCGATTGCGGTTCTTGATAGCTCAAATGATAGGTCTCGGGACCTGTAATTGTTATGCCAAACCGCATCTAAATTAGTTAAATATTTCCAGACATTTCAATGAAAAATTGATTTGAAGAAAATCACCTTACTATAGCTCAGCCGATTCAGAGCTGTAGAAATCTAAAATCTGCAATTGTGATACCTCAAATGATAGGTCTCGGAACCTGTAATTATTATGCCAAACCGCATCTAAATTGGTTGATTATTTCTACACATTTCACTGAAAAAGCGATTTGAAGAAAATCACCTTACTATAGCTCAGCCGATTCAGAGCTGTAGAAATCTAAAATTGGCAATTGTGCTCCGATTGCGGTTCTTGATAGCTCAAATGATAGGTCTCGGGACCTGTAATTGTTATGCCAAACCGCATCTAAATTGGTTAAATATTTCCAGACATTTCAATGAAAAATTGATTTGAAGAAAATCACCTTACTATAGCTCAGCCGATTCAGAGCTGTAGAAATCTAAAATCTGCAATTGTGCTCCGATTGCGGTTCTTGATACCTCAAATGATAGGTCTCGGGACCTGTAATTGTTATGCCAAACCGCACCTAAATTAGTTAAATATTTCTATACATTTCACTGCAAAATCGATTTGAAGAAAATCACCTTACTATAGCTCAGCCGATTCAGAGCTGTAGAAATCTAAAATCTGCAATTGTGCTCCGATTGCGGTTCTTGATAGCTCAAATGATAGGTCTCGGGACCTGTAATTGTTATGCCAAACCGCACCTAAATTAGTTAAATATTTCTATACATTTCACTGCAAAATCGATTTGAAGAAAATCACCTTACTATAGCTCAGCCGATTCAGAGCTGTACAAATCTAAAATCTGCAATTGTGCTCCGATTGCGGTTCTTGATAGCTCAAATGATAGGTCTCGGGACCTGTAATTGTTATGCCAAACCGCATCTAAATTGGTTAAATATTTCCAGATATTTCACTGCAAAATCGATTTGAAGAAAATCACCTTACTATAGCTCAGCCGATTCAGAGCTGTAGAAATCTAAAATCTGCAATTGTGCTCCGATTGCGGTTCTTGATAGCTCAAATGATAGGTTTTGGGACCTGTAGTTGTTATGCCAAACCGCATCTAAATTGGTTGATTATTTCCAGACATTTGACTAAAAAATTGATTTGAAGAAAATCACCTTACTATAGCTCAGCCGATTCAGAGCTGTACAAATCTAAAATCTGCAATTGTGATACCTCAAATGATAGGTCTCGGAACCTGTAATTATTATGCCAAACCACATCTAAATTGGTTGAATATTTCTATACATTTCACTGAAAAAGCGATTTGAAGAAAATCACCTTACTATAGCTCAGCCGATTCAGAGCTGTAGAAATCTAAAATCTACAATTGTGCTCCGATTGCGGTTCTTGATACCTCAAATGATAGGTCTCGGGACCTGTAATTGTTATGCCAAACCGCACTTAAATTGGTTGATTATTTCCCTACATTTGACTGAAAAATTGATTTGAAGAAAATCACCTTACTATTGCTCAGCCGATTCAGAGCTGTACAAATCTAAAATCTGCAATTGTGATACCTCAAATGATAGGTCTCGGAACCTGTAATTATTATGCCAAACCACATCTAAATTGGTTGAATTTATTCTATACATTTCTCTGAAAAAGCGATTTGAAGAAAATCACCTTACTATAGCTCAGCCGATTCAGAGCTGTAGAAATCTAAAATCTACAATTGTGCTCCGATTGCGGTTCTTGATACCTCAAATGATAGGTCTCGGGACCTGTAATTGTTATGCCAAACCGCACTTAAATTGGTTGATTATTTCCCTACATTTGACTGAAAAATTGATTTGAAGAAAATCACCTTACTATTGCTCAGCCGATTCAGAGCTGTACAAATCTAAAATCTGCAATTGTGATACCTCAAATGATAGGTCTCGGAACCTGTAATTATTATGCCAAACCACATCTAAATTGGTTGATTATTTCTATACATTTGACTGAAAAATTGATTTGAAGAAAATCACCTTACTATAGCTCAGCCGATTCAGAGCTGTACAAATCTAAAATCTGCAATTGTGCTCCGATTGCGGTTCTTGATAGCTCAAATGATAGGTTGTGGGACCTGTAGTTGTTATGCCAAACCGCATCTAAATTGGTTGATTATTTCCAGACATTTCACTGAAAAATCGATTTGAAGAAAATCACCTTACTATAGCTCACCCGATTCAGAGCTGTAGAAATCTAAAATCTACAATTGTGCTCCGATTGCGGTTCTTGATACCTCAAATGATAGGTCTCGGGACCTGTAATTGTTATGCTAAACCGCATCTAAATTGGTTGATTATTTCCAGACATTTCACTGAAAAATCGATTTGAAGAAAATCACCTTACTATAGCTCAGCCGATTCAGAGCTGTAGAAATCTAAAATCTACAATTGTGCTCCGATTGCGGTTCTTGATACCTCAAATGATAGGTCTCGGGACCTGTAATTGTTATGCCAAACCGCACTTAAATTGGTTGATTATTTCCCTACATTTGACTGAAAAATTGATTTGAAGAAAATCACCTTACTATTGCTCAGCCGATTCAGAGCTGTACAAATCTAAAATCTGCAATTGTGATACCTCAAATGATAGGTCTCGGAACCTGTAATTATTATGCCAAACCGCATCTAAATTGGTTGATTATTTCTACACATTTCACTGAAAAAGCGATTTGAAGAAAATCACCTTACTATAGCTCAGCCGATTCAGAGCTGTAGAAATCTAAAATTGGCAATTGTGCTCCGATTGCGGTTCTTGATAGCTCAAATGATAGGTCTCGGGACCTGTAATTGTTATGCCAAACCGCATCTAAATTGGTTAAATATTTCCAGACATTTCAATGAAAAATTGATTTGAAGAAAATCACCTTACTATAGCTCAGCCGATTCAGAGCTGTAGAAATCTAAAATCTGCAATTGTGCTCCGATTGCGGTTCTTGATAGCTCAAATGATAGGTCTCGGGACCTGTAATTGTTATGCCAAACCGCACCTAAATTAGTTAAATATTTCTATACATTTCACTGCAAAATCGATTTGAAGAAAATCACCTTACTATAGCTCAGCCGATTCAGAGCTGTACAAATCTAAAATCTGCAATTGTGCTCCGATTGCGGTTCTTGATAGCTCAAATGATAGGTCTCGGGACCTGTAATTGTTATGCCAAACCGCATCTAAATTGGTTAAATATTTCCAGATATTTCACTGCAAAATCGATTTGAAGAAAATCACCTTACTATAGCTCAGCCGATTCAGAGCTGTAGAAATCTAAAATCTGCAATTGTGCTCCGATTGCGGTTCTTGATAGCTCAAATGATAGGTTTTGGGACCTGTAGTTGTTATGCCAAACCGCATCTAAATTGGTTGATTATTTCCAGACATTTGACTAAAAAATTGATTTGAAGAAAATCACCTTACTATAGCTCAGCCGATTCAGAGCTGTACAAATCTAAAATCTGCAATTGTGATACCTCAAATGATAGGTCTCGGAACCTGTAATTATTATGCCAAACCACATCTAAATTGGTTGAATATTTCTATACATTTCACTGAAAAAGCGATTTGAAGAAAATCACCTTACTATAGCTCAGCCGATTCAGAGCTGTAGAAATCTAAAATCTACAATTGTGCTCCGATTGCGGTTCTTGATACCTCAAATGATAGGTCTCGGGACCTGTAATTGTTATGCCAAACCGCATCTAAATTGGTTAAATATTTTCAGATATTTCACTGCAAAATCGATTTGAAGAAAATCACCTTACTATAGCTCAGCCGATTCAGAGCTGTAGAAATCTAAAATCTACAATTGTGCTCCGATTGCGGTTCTTGATACCTCAAATGATAGGTCTCGGGACCTGTAATTGTTATGCCAAACCGCACTTAAATTGGTTGATTATTTCCCTACATTTGACTGAAAAATTGATTGGATGAAAATCACCTTACTATAGCTCAGCCGATTCAGAGCTGTAGAAATCTAAAATCTGCAATTGTGCTCCGATTGCGGTTCTTGATACCTCAAATGATAGGTCTCGGGACCTGTAATTGTTATGCCAAACCGCATCTAAATTAGTTAAATATTTCCAGACATTTCACTGAAAAATCGATTTGAAGAAAATCACCTTACTATAGCTCAGCCGATTCAGAGCTGTAGAAATCTAAAATCTGCAATTGTGCTCCGATTGCGGTTCTTGATACCTCAAATGATAGGTCTCGGGACCTGTAATTGTTATCCCAAACCGCACTTAAATTGGTTGATTATTTCCCTACATTTGACTGAAAAATTGATTTGAAGAAAATCACCTTACTATAGCTCAGCCGATTCAGAGCTGTACAAATCTAAAATCTGCAATTGTGATACCTCAAATGATGGGTCTCGGAACCTGTAATTATTATGCCAAACTACATCTAAATTGGTTAATTATTTCTATACATTTCACTGAAAAAGCGATTTGAAGAAAATCACCTTACTATAGCTAAGCCGATTCAGAGCTGTAGAAATCTAAAATCTGCAATTGTGCTCCGATTGCGGTTCTTGATAGCTCAAATGATAGGTCTCGGGACCTGTAATTGTTATGCCAAACCGCATCTGAATTAGTTAAATATTTCCATACATTTCACTGCAAAATCGATTTGAAGAAAATCACCTTACTATAGCTCAGCCGATTCAGAGCTGTAGAAATCTAAAATCTGCAATTGTGCTCCGATTACGGTTCTTGATACCTCAAATGATAGGTCTCGGGACCTGTAATTGTTATCCCAAACCGCACTTAAATTGGTTGATTATTTCCCTACATTTGACTGAAAAATTGATTTGAAGAAAATCACCTTACTATAGCTCAGCCGATTCAGAGCTGTACAAATCTAAAATCTGCAATTGTGATACCTCAAATGATGGGTCTCGGAACCTGTAATTATTATGCCAAACTACATCTAAATTGGTTAATTATTTCTATACATTTCACTGAAAAAGCGATTTGGAGAAAATCACCTTACTATAGCTAAGCCGATTCAGAGCTGTAGAAATCTAAAATCTACAATTGTGCTCCGATTGCGGTTCTTGATACCTCAAATGATAGTTCGCGGGACCTGTAATTGTTATGCCAAACCGCATCTAAATTGGTTGATTATTTCCAGACATTTCACTGAAAAATCGATTTGAAGAAAATCACCTTACTATAGCTCAGCCGATTCAGAGCTGTAGAAATCTAAAATCTGCAATTGTGCTCCGATTGCGGTTCTTGATACCTCAAATGATAGGTCTCGGGACCTGTAATTGTTATGCCAAACCGCATCTAAATTGGTTAAATATTTCCAGACATTTGACTGAAAAATCGATTTGAAGAAAATCACCTTACTATAGCTCAGCCGATTCAGAGCTGAAGAAATATAAAATCTACACTTGTGCTCCGATTGCGGTTCTTGATACCTCAAATGATAGGTCTCTGGACCTGTAATTGTTATGCCAAACCGCACTTAAATTGGTTGATTATTTCCCTACATTTGACTGAAAAATTGATTTGAAGAAAATCACCTTACTATTGCTCAGCCGATTAAGAGCTGTACAAATCTAAAATCTGCAATTGTGATACCTCAAATGATAGGTCTCGGAACCTGTAATTATTATGCCAAACCACATCTAAATTGGTTGATTATTTCTATACATTTCACTGAAAAAGCGATTTGAAGAAAATCACCTTACTATAGCTCAGCCGATTCAGAGCTGTAGAAATCTAAAATCTGCAATTGTGCTCCGATTGCGGTTCTTGATACCTCAAATGATAGGTCTCGGGACCTGTAATTGTTATGCCAAACCGCATCTAAATTAGTTAAATATTTCCAGACATTCCACTGAAAAATCGATTTGAAGAAAATCACCTTACTAGAGCTCACCCGATTCAGAGCTGTAGAAATCTAAAATCTGCAATTGTGCTCCGATTGCGGTTCTTGATAGCTCAAATGATAGGTCTCGGGACCTGTAATTGTTATGCCAAACCGCATCTAAATTGGTTAAATATTTCCATACATTTCACTGCAAAATCGATTTGAAGAAAATCACCTTACTATAGCTCAGCCGATTCAGAGCTGTACAAATCTAAAATCTGCAATTGTGATACCTCAAATGATAGGTCTCGGAACTTGTAATTATTATGCCAAACCACATCTAAATTGGTTGATTATTTCTATACATTTCACTGAAAAAGCGATTTGAAGAAAATCACCTTACTATAGCTCAGCCGATTCAGAGCTGTAGAAATCTAAAATCTGCAATTGTGCTCCAATTGCGGTTCTTGATACCTCAAATGATAGGTCTCGGGACCTGTAATTGTTATGCCAAACCGCATCTAAATTGGTTGAGTATTTCCAGACATTTCACTGAAAAATCGATTTGAAGAAAATCACCTTACTATAGCTCAGCCGATTCAGAGCTGTACAAATCTAAAATCTGCAATTGTGCTCCGATTGCGGTTCTTGATACCTCAAATGATAGGTCTCGGGACCTGTAATTGTTATGCCAAACCGCATCTAAATTGGTTAATTATTTCCAGACATTTCACTGAAAAATCGATTTGAAGAAAATCACCTTACTATAGCTCAGCCGATTCAGAGCTGTAGAAATCTAAAATCGGCAATTGTGCTCCGATTGCGGTTCTTGATAGCTCAGCTGATAGGTCTCGGGACCTGTAATTGTTATGCCAAACCGCATCTAAATTGGTTAAATATTTCCAGACATTTGACTGAAAAATTGATTTGAAGAAAATCACCTTACTATAGCTCAGCCGATTCAGAGCTGTACAAATCTAAAATCTGCAATTGTGCTCCGATTGCGGTTCTTGATACCTCAAATGATAGGTCTCGGGACCTGTAATTGTTATGCCAAACCGCATCTAAATTGGTTAAATATTTCCAGACATTCCACTGAAAAATCGATTTGAAGAAAATCACCTTACTAGAGCTCACCCGATTCAGAGCTGTACAAATCTAAAATCTGCAATTGTGCTCCGATTGCGGTTCTTGATACCTCAAATGATAGGTCTCGGGACCTGTAATTATTATGCCAAACCACATCTAAATTGGTTGATTATTTCCAGACATTTCACTGAAAAAGCGATTTGAAGAAAATCACCTTACTATAGCTCAGCCGATTCAGAGCTGTAGAAATCTAAAATCTGCAATTGTGCTCCGATTGCGGTTCTTGATACCTCAAATGATAGGTCTCGGGACCTGTAATTGTTATGCCAAACCGCATCTAAATTGGTTAAATATTTCCAGACATTCCACTGAAAAATCGATTTGAAGAAAATCACCTTACTAGAGCTCACCCGATTCAGAGCTGTAGAAATCTAAAATCTGCAATTGTGCTCCGATTGCGGTTCTTGATAGCTCAAATGATAGGTCTCGGGACCTGTAACTGTTATGCCAAACCGCATCTAAATTGGTTAAATATTTCCATACATTTCACTGCAAAATCGATTTGAAGAAAATCACCTTACTATAGCTCAGCCGATTCAGAGCTGTACAAATCTAAAATCTGCAATTGTGATACCTCAAATCATAGGTCTCGGAACCTGTAATTATTATGCCAAACCACATCTAAATTGGTTGATTATTTCCAGACATTTCACTGAAAAAGCGATTTGAAGAAAATCACCTTACTATAGCTCAGCCGATTCAGAGCTGTAGAAATCTAAAATCTGCAATTGTGCTCTGATTGCGGTTCGTGATACCTCAATCGATAGGTCTCGGGACCTGTAATTGTTATGCCAAACCGCATCTAAATTGGTTAAATATTTCCAGACATTTCACTGAAAAATCGATTTGAAGAAAATCACCTTACTATAGCTCACCCGATTCAGAGCTGTAGAAATCTAAAATCTGCAATTGTGCTCCGATTGCGGTTCTTGATAGATCAAATAATAGGTCTTGGGACCTGTAATTGTTGTGCCAAACCGCATCTAAATTGGTTGATTATTTCCATACATTTCACTGCAAAATCGATTTGAAGAAAATCACCTAACTATAGCTCAGCCGATTCAGAGCTGTACAAATCTAAAATCTGCAATTGTGCTCCGATTGCGGTTCTTGATAGCTCAAATGATAGGTCTCGGGACCTGTAATTGTTATGCCAAACCGCATCTAAATTGGTTAAATATTTCCAGATATTTCACTGCAAAATCGATTTGAAGAAAATCACCTTACTATAGCTCAGCCGATTCAGAGCTGTAGAAATCTAAAATCTGCAATTGTGCTCCGATTGCGGTTCTTGATAGCTCAAATGATAGGTCTCGGAACCTGTAATTGTTATGCCAAACCGCACTTAAATTGGTTGATTATTTCCCTACATTTGACTGAAAAATTGATTTGAAGAAAATCACCTTACTATAGCTCAGCCGATTCAGAGCTGTACAAATCTAAAATCTGCAATTGTGATACCTCAAATGATAGGTCTCGGAACCTGTAATTATTATGCCAAACCACATCTAAATTGGTTGATTATTTCTATACATTTCACTGAAAAAGCGATTTGAAGAAAATCACCTTACTATAGCTCAGCCGATTCAGAGCTGTAGAAATCTAAAATCTACAATTGTGCTCCGATTGCGGTTCTTGATACCTCAAATGATAGGTCTTGGGACCTGTAATTGTTATGCCAAACCGCATCTAAATTGGTTGATTATTTCCAGACATTTCACTGAAAAAGCGATTTGAAGAAAATCACCTTACTATAGCTCAGCCGATTCAGAGCTGTAGAAATCTAAAATCTACAATTGTGCTCCGATTGCGGTTCTTGATACCTCAAATGATAGGTCTCGGGACCTGTAATTGTTATGCCAAACCGCATCTAAATTGGTTAAATATTTCCAGACATTTGACTGAAAAATCGATTTGAAGAAAATCACCTTACTATAGCTCAGCCGATTCAGAGCTGTAGAAATCTAAAATCTGCAATTGTGCTCCGATTGCGGTTCTTGATACCTCAAATGATAGGTCTCGGAACCTGTAATTATTATGCCAAACCACATCTTAATTGGTTGATTATTTCCAGACATTTCACTGAAAAATCGATTTGAAGAAAATCACCTTACTATAGCTCACCCGATTCAGAGCTGTAGAAATCTAAAATCTACAATTGTGCTCCGATTGCGGTTCTTGATACCTCAAATGATAGGTCTCGGGACCTGTAATTGTTATGCCAAACCGCATCTAAATTGGTTAAATATTTCCAGACATTCCACTGAAAAATCGATTTGAAGAAAATCACCTTACTAGAGCTCACCCGATTCAGAGCTGTAGAAATCTAAAATCTGCAATTGTGCTCCGATTGCGGTTCTTGATAGCTCAAATGATAGGTCTCGGGACCTGTAACTGTTATGCCAAACCGCATCTAAATTGGTTAAATATTTCCATACATTTCACTGCAAAATCGATTTGAAGAAAATCACCTTACTATAGCTCAGCCGATTCAGAGCTGTACAAATCTAAAATCTGCAATTGTGATACCTCAAATGATAGGTCTCGGAACCTGTAATTATTATGCCAAACCACATCTAAATTGGTTGATTATTTCCAGACATTTCACTGAAAAAGCGATTTGAAGAAAATCACCTTACTATAGCTCAGCCGATTCAGAGCTGTAGAAATCTAAAATCTGCAATTGTGCTCTGATTGCGGTTCGTGATACCTCAATCGATAGGTCTCGGGACCTGTAATTGTTATGCCAAACCGCATCTAAATTGGTTAAATATTTCCAGACATTTCACTGAAAAATCGATTTGAAGAAAATCACCTTACTATAGCTCACCCGATTCAGAGCTGTAGAAATCTAAAATCTGCAATTGTGCTCCGATTGCGGTTCTTGATAGATCAAATAATAGGTCTTGGGACCTGTAATTGTTGTGCCAAACCGCATCTAAATTGGTTGATTATTTCCATACATTTCACTGCAAAATCGATTTGAAGAAAATCACCTAACTATAGCTCAGCCGATTCAGAGCTGTACAAATCTAAAATCTGCAATTGTGCTCCGATTGCGGTTCTTGATAGCTCAAATGATAGGTCTCGGGACCTGTAATTGTTATGCCAAACCGCATCTAAATTGGTTAAATATTTCCAGATATTTCACTGCAAAATCGATTTGAAGAAAATCACCTTACTATAGCTCAGCCGATTCAGAGCTGTAGAAATCTAAAATCTGCAATTGTGCTCCGATTGCGGTTCTTGATAGCTCAAATGATAGGTCTCGGAACCTGTAATTGTTATGCCAAACCGCACTTAAATTGGTTGATTATTTCCCTACATTTGACTGAAAAATTGATTTGAAGAAAATCACCTTACTATAGCTCAGCCGATTCAGAGCTGTACAAATCTAAAATCTGCAATTGTGATACCTCAAATGATAGGTCTCGGAACCTGTAATTATTATGCCAAACCACATCTAAATTGGTTGATTATTTCTATACATTTCACTGAAAAAGCGATTTGAAGAAAATCACCTTACTATAGCTCAGCCGATTCAGAGCTGTAGAAATCTAAAATCTACAATTGTGCTCCGATTGCGGTTCTTGATACCTCAAATGATAGGTCTTGGGACCTGTAATTGTTATGCCAAACCGCATCTAAATTGGTTGATTATTTCCAGACATTTCACTGAAAAAGCGATTTGAAGAAAATCACCTTACTATAGCTCAGCCGATTCAGAGCTGTAGAAATCTAAAATCTACAATTGTGCTCCGATTGCGGTTCTTGATACCTCAAATGATAGGTCTCGGGACCTGTAATTGTTATGCCAAACCGCATCTAAATTGGTTAAATATTTCCAGACATTTGACTGAAAAATCGATTTGAAGAAAATCACCTTACTATAGCTCAGCCGATTCAGAGCTGTAGAAATCTAAAATCTGCAATTGTGCTCCGATTGCGGTTCTTGATACCTCAAATGATAGGTCTCGGAACCTGTAATTATTATGCCAAACCACATCTTAATTGGTTGATTATTTCCAGACATTTCACTGAAAAATCGATTTGAAGAAAATCACCTTACTATAGCTCAGCCGATTCAGAGCTGTAGAAATCTAAAATCTACAATTGTGCTCCGATTGCGGTTCTTGATACCTCAAATGATAGGTCTCGGGACCTGTAATTGTTATGCCAAACCGCATCTAAATAGGTTGATTATTTCCCTACATTTGACTGAAAAATTGATTTGAAGAAAATCACCTTACTATAGCTCAGCCGATTCAGAGCTGTACAAATCTAAAATCTGCAATTGTGATACCTCAAATGATAGGTCTCGGAACCTGTTATTATTATGCCAAACCACATCTAAATTGGTTGATTATTTCTATACTTTTCACTGAAAAAGCGATTTGAAGAAAATCACCTTACTATAGCTCAGCCGATTCAGAGCTGTAGAAATCTAAAATCTACAATTGTGCTCCGATTGCGGTTCTTGATACCTCAAATGATAGGTCTTGGGACCTGTAATTGTTATGCCAAACCGCATCTAAATTGGTTGATTATTTCCAGACATTTCACTGAAAAAGCGATTTGAAGAAAATCACCTTACTATAGCTCACCCGATTCAGAGCTGTAGAAATCTAAAATCTACAATTGTGCTCCGATTGCGGTTCTTGATACCTCAAATGATAGGTCGCGGGACCTGTAATTGTTATGCCAAACCGCATCTAAATTGCTTGATTATTTCCAGACATTTCACTGAAAAATCGATTTGAAGAAAATCACCTTACTATAGCTCACCCGATTCAGAGCTGTAGAAATCTAAAATCTACAATTGTGCTCCGATTGCGGTTCTTGATACCTCAAATGATAGGTCGCGGGACCTGTAATTGTTATGCCAAACCGCATCTAAATTGCTTGATTATTTCCAGACATTTCACTGAAAAATCGATTTGAAGAAAATCACCTTACTATAGCTCACCCGATTCAGAGCTGTAGAAATCTAAAATCTACAATTGTGCTCCGATTGCGGTTCTTGATACCTCAAATGATAGGTCTCGGGACCTGTAATTGTTATGCCAAACCGCATCTAAATTGGTTAAATATTTTCAGACATTTGACTGAAAAATCGATTTGAAGAAAATCACCTTACTATAGCTCAGCCGATTCAGAGCTGTAGAAATCTAAAATCTGCAATTGTGCTCCGATTGCGGTCCTTGATACCTCAAATGATAGGTCTCGGGACCTGTAATTGTTATGCCAAACCGCATCTAAATTGGTTGATTAATTCCCTACATTTGACTGAAAAATTGATTTGAAGAAAATCACCTTACTATAGCTCAGCCGATTCAGAGCTGTACAAATCTAAAATCTGCAATTGTGATACCTCAAATGATAGGTCTCGGAACCTGTAATTATTATGCCAAACCACATCTAAATTGGTTGATTATTTCTATACATTTCACTGAAAAAGCGATTTGAAGAAAATCACCTTACTATAGCTCAGCCGATTCAGAGCTGCAGAAATCTAAAATCTACAATTGTGCTCTGATTGCGGTTCTTGATACCTCAAACGATAGGTCTCGGAACCTGTAAATATTATGCCAAACCACATCTAAATTAGTTGATTATTTCTATACATTTCACTGAAAAAGCGATTTGAAGAAAATCACCTTACTATAGCTCACCCGATTCAGAGCTGTAGAAATCTAAAATCTGCAATTGTGCTCCGATTGCGGTTCTTGATACCTCAAATGATAGGTCTCGGAACCTGTAATTATTATGCCAAACCACATCTTAATTGGTTGATTATTTCCAGACATTTCACTGAAAAATCGATTTGAAGAAAATCACCTTACTATAGCTCAGCCGATTCAGAGCTGTAGAAATCTAAAATCTACAATTGTGCTCCGATTGCGGTTCTTGATACCTCAAATGATAGGTCTCGGGACCTGTAATTGTTATGCCAAACCGCATCTAAATAGGTTGATTATTTCCCTACATTTGACTGAAAAATTGATTTGAAGAAAATCACCTTACTATAGCTCAGCCGATTCAGAGCTGTACAAATCTAAAATCTGCAATTGTGATACCTCAAATGATAGGTCTCGGAACCTGTTATTATTATGCCAAACCACATCTAAATTGGTTGATTATTTCTATACTTTTCACTGAAAAAGCGATTTGAAGAAAATCACCTTACTATAGCTCAGCCGATTCAGAGCTGTAGAAATCTAAAATCTACAATTGTGCTCCGATTGCGGTTCTTGATACCTCAAATGATAGGTCTTGGGACCTGTAATTGTTATGCCAAACCGCATCTAAATTGGTTGATTATTTCCAGACATTTCACTGAAAAAGCGATTTGAAGAAAATCACCTTACTATAGCTCACCCGATTCAGAGCTGTAGAAATCTAAAATCTACAATTGTGCTCCGATTGCGGTTCTTGATACCTCAAATGATAGGTCGCGGGACCTGTAATTGTTATGCCAAACCGCATCTAAATTGCTTGATTATTTCCAGACATTTCACTGAAAAATCGATTTGAAGAAAATCACCTTACTATAGCTCACCCGATTCAGAGCTGTAGAAATCTAAAATCTACAATTGTGCTCCGATTGCGGTTCTTGATACCTCAAATGATAGGTCGCGGGACCTGTAATTGTTATGCCAAACCACATCTAAATTGCTTGATTATTTCCAGACATTTCACTGAAAAATCGATTTGAAGAAAATCACCTTACTATAGCTCACCCGATTCAGAGCTGTAGAAATCTAAAATCTACAATTGTGCTCCGATTGCGGTTCTTGATACCTCAAATGATAGGTCTCGGGACCTGTAATTGTTATGCCAAACCGCATCTAAATTGGTTAAATATTTTCAGACATTTGACTGAAAAATCGATTTGAAGAAAATCACCTTACTATAGCTCAGCCGATTCAGAGCTGTAGAAATCTAAAATCTGCAATTGTGCTCCGATTGCGGTCCTTGATACCTCAAATGATAGGTCTCGGGACCTGTAATTGTTATGCCAAACCGCATCTAAATTGGTTGATTAATTCCCTACATTTGACTGAAAAATTGATTTGAAGAAAATCACCTTACTATAGCTCAGCCGATTCAGAGCTGTACAAATCTAAAATCTGCAATTGTGATACCTCAAATGATAGGTCTCGGAACCTGTAATTATTATGCCAAACCACATCTAAATTGGTTGATTATTTCTATACATTTCACTGAAAAAGCGATTTGAAGAAAATCACCTTACTATAGCTCAGCCGATTCAGAGCTGCAGAAATCTAAAATCTACAATTGTGCTCTGATTGCGGTTCTTGATACCTCAAACGATAGGTCTCGGGACCTGTAATTGTTATGCCAAACCGCACTTAAATTGGTTGATTATTTCCCTACACTTGACTGAAAAATTGATTTGAAGAAAATCACCTTACTATAGCTCAGCCGATTCAGAGCTGTACAAATCTAAAATCTGCAATTGTGATACCTCAAATGATAGGTCTCGGAACCTGTAATTATTATGCCAAACCACATCTAAATTGGTTGATTATTTCTATACATTTCACTGAAAAAGCGATTTGAAGAAAATCACCTTACTATAGCTCAGCCGATTCAGAGCTGTAGAAATCTAAAATCGGCAATTGTGCTCCGATTACGGTTCTTGATGCCTCAAATGATAGGTCTCGGGACCTGTAATTGTTATGCCAAACCGCATCTAAATTGGTTAAATATTTCCAGACATTTCACTGAAAAATCGATTTGAAGAAAATCACCTTACTATAGCTCAGCCGATTCAGAGCTGTAGCAATCTAAAATCTGCAATTGTGCTCCGATTGCGGTTCTTGATACTTTAAATGATAGGTCTCGGGACCTGTAATTGTTATGCCAAACCGCATCTAAATTGGTTGATTATTTCCAGACATTTCACTGAAAAATCGATTTGAAGAAAATCATCTTACTATAGCTCCGCCGATTCAGAGCTGTAGAAATCTAAAATCTACAATTGTGCTCCGATTGCGGTTCTTGATAGCTCAAATGATAGGTCTCGGGACCTGTAATTGTTATGCCAAACCGCACTTAAATTGGTTGATTATTTCCCTACATTTGACTGAAAAATTGATTTGAAGAAAATCACCTTACTATAGCTCAGCCGATTCAGAGCTGTACAAATCTAAAATCTGCAATTGTGATACCTCAAATGATAGGTCTCGGAACCTGTAATTATTATGCCAAACCACATCTAAATTGGTTGATTATTTCTATACATTTCACTGAAAAAGCGATTTGAAGAAAATCACCTTACTATAGCTCAGCCGATTCAGAGCTGTACAAATCTAAAATCTGCAATTGTGCTCCGATTGCGATTCTTGATACCTCAAATGATAGGTCTCGGGACCTGTAATTGTTATGCCAAACCGCATCTAAATTGGTTGATTATTTCCAGACATTTCACTGAAAAATCGATTTGAAGAAAATCACCTTACTATAGCTCAGCCGATTCAGAGCTGTAGAAATCTAAAATCGGCAATTGTGCTCCGATTGCGGTTCTTGATAGCTCAAATGATAGGTCTCGGGACCTGTAATTGTTATGCCAAACCGCATCTAAATTGGTTAAATATTTCCAGACATTTCACTGAAAAATCGATTTGAAGAAAATCACCTTACTATAGCTCAGCCGATTCAGAGCTGTAGAAATCTAAAATCGGCAATTGTGCTCCGATTGCGGTTCTTGATAGCTCAAATGATAGGTCTCGGGACCTGTAATTGTTATGCCAAACCGCATCTAAATTGGTTAAATATTTCCAGACATTTCACTAAAAAAGCGATTTGAAGAAAATCACCTTACTATAGCTCAGCCGATTCAGAGCTGTAGAAATCTAAAATCTGCAATTGTGCTCCGATTGCGGTTCTTGATACCTCAAATGATAGGTCTCGGGATCTGTAATTGTTATGCCAAACCGCATCTAAATTGGTTGATTATTTCCATACATTTCACTGAAAAATCGATTTGAAGAAAATCACCTTACTATAGCTCAGCCGATTCAGAGCTGTAGAAATCTAAAATCGGCAATTGTGCTCCGATTGCGGTTCTTGATAGCTCAAGTGATAGGTCTCGGGACCTGTAATTGTTATGCCAAACCGCATCTAAATTGGTTAAATATTTCCAGACATTTGACTGAAAAATCGATTTGAAGAAAATCACCTTACTATAGCTCAGCCGATTCAGAGCTGAAGAAATATAAAATCTACACTTGTGCTCCGATTGCGGTTCTTGATACCTCAAATGATAGGTCTCGGGACCTGTAATTGTTATGCCAAACCGCACTTAAATTGGTTGATTATTTCCCTACATTTGACTGAAAAATTGATTTGAAGAAAATCACCTTACTATTGCTCAGCCGATTAAGAGCTGTACAAATCTAAAATCTGCAATTGTGATACCTCAAATGATAGGTCTCGGAACCTGTAATTATTATGCCAAACCACATCTAAATTGGTTGATTATTTCTATACATTTCACTGAAAAAGCGATTTGAAGAAAATCACCTTACTATAGCTCAGCCGATTCAGAGCTGTAGAAATCTAAAATCTGCAATTGTGCTCCGATTGCGGTTCTTGATACCTCAAATGATAGGTCTCGGGACCTGTAATTGTTATGCCAAACCGCATCTAAATTGGTTCAATATTTCCAGACATTCCACTGAAAAATCGATTTGAAGAAAATCACCTTACTAGAGCTCACCCGATTCAGAGCTGTAGAAATCTAAAATCTGCAATTGTGCTCCGATTGCGGTTCTTGATAGCTCAAATGATAGGTCTCGGGACCTGTAATTGTTATGCCAAACCGCATCTAAATTGGTTAAATATTTCCATACATTTCACTGCAAAATCGATTTGAAGAAAATCACCTTACTATAGCTCAGCCGATTCAGAGCTGTACAAATCTAAAATCTGCAATTGTGATACCTCAAATGATAGGTCTCGGAACTTGTAATTATTATGCCAAACCACATCTAAATTGGTTGATTATTTCTATACATTTCACTGAAAAAGCGATTTGAAGAAAATCACCTTACTATAGCTCAGCCGATTCAGAGCTGTAGAAATCTAAAATCGGCAATTGTGCTCCGATTGCGGTTCTTGATAGCTCAAATGATAGGTCTCGGGACCTGTAATTGTTATGCCAAACCGCATCTAAATTGGTTAAATATTTCCAGACATTTCACTTAAAAATCGATTTGAAGAAAATCACCTTACTATAGCTCAGCCGATTCAGAGCTGTACAAATCTAAAATCTGCAATTGTGCTCCGATTGCGGTTCTTGATACCTCAAATGATAGGTCTCGGGACCTGTAATTGTTATGCCTAGCCGCATCTAAATTGGTTAATTATTTCCAGACATTTCACTGAAAAATCGATTTGAAGAAAATCACCTTACTATAGCTCAGCCGATTCAGAGCTGTAGAAATCTAAAATCGGCAATTGTGCTCCGATTGCGGTTCTTGATAGCTCAGCTGATAGGTCTCGGGACCTGTAATTGTTATGCCAAACCGCATCTAAATTGGTTAAATATTTCCAGACATTTGACTGAAAAATTGATTTGAAGAAAATCACCTTACTATAGCTCAGCCGATTCAGAGCTGTACAAATCTAAAATCTGCAATTGTTATACCTCAAATGATAGGTCTCGGAACCTGTAATTATTATGCCAAACCACATCTAAATTGGTTGATTATTTCCAGACATTTCACTGAAAAAGCGATTTGAAGAAAATCACCTTACTATAGCTCAGCCGATTCAGAGCTGTAGAAATCTAAAATCTGCAATTGTGCTCCGATTGCGGTTCTTGATACCTCAAATGATAGGTCTCGGGACCTGTAATTGTTATGCCAAACCGCATCTAAATTGGTTAAATATTTCCAGACATTCCACTGAAAAATCGATTTGAAGAAAATCACCTTACTAGAGCTCACCCGATTCAGAGCTGTAGAAATCTAAAATCTGCAATTGTGCTCCGATTGCGGTTCTTGATAGCTCAAATGATAGGTCTCGGGACCTGTAATTGTTATGCCAAACCGCATCTAAATTGGTTAAATATTTCCATACATTTCACTGCAAAATCGATTTGAAGAAAATCACCTTACTATAGCTCAGCCGATTCAGAGCTGTACAAATCTAAAATCTGCAATTGTGATACCTCAAATGATAGGTCTCGGAACCTGTAATTATTATGCCAAACCACATCTAAATTGGTTGATTATTTCCAGACATTTCACTGAAAAAGCGATTTGAAGAAAATCACCTTACTATAGCTCAGCCGATTCAGAGCTGTAGAAATCTAAAATCTGCAATTGTGCTCTGATTGCGGTTCGTGATACCTCAATCGATAGGTCTCGGGACCTGTAATTGTTATGCCAAACCGCATCTAAATTGGTTAAATATTTCCAGACATTTCACTGAAAAATCGATTTGAAGAAAATCACCTTACTATAGCTCACCCGATTCAGAGCTGTAGAAATCTAAAATCTGCAATTGTGCTCCGATTGCGGTTCTTGATAGTTCAAATAATAGGTCTCGGGACCTGTAATTGTTGTGCCAAACCGCATCTAAATTGGTTGATTATTTCCATACATTTCACTGCAAAATCGATTTGAAGAAAATCACCTTACTATAGCTCAGCCGATTCAGAGCTGTACAAATCTAAAATCTGCAATTGTGCTCCGATTGCGGTTCTTGATAGCTCAAATGATAGGTCTCGGGACCTGTAATTGTTATGCCAAACCGCATCTAAATTGGTTAAATATTTCCAGATATTTCACTGCAAAATCGATTTGAAGAAAATCACCTTACTATAGCTCAGCCGATTCAGAGCTGTAGAAATCTAAAATCTGCAATTGTGCTCCGATTGCGGTTCTTGATAGCTCAAATGATAGGTCTCGGAACCTGTAATTGTTATGCCAAACCGCACTTAAATTGGTTGATTATTTCCCTACATTTGACTGAAAAATTGATTTGAAGAAAATCACCTTACTATAGCTCAGCCGATTCAGAGCTGTACAAATCTAAAATCTGCAATTGTGATACCTCAAATGATAGGTCTCGGAACATGTAATTATTATGCCAAACCACATCTAAATTGGTTGATTATTTCTATACATTTCACTGAAAAAGCGATTTGAAGAAAATCACCTTACTATAGCTCAGCCGATTCAGAGCTGTAGAAATCTAAAATCTACAATTGTGCTCCGATTGCGGTTCTTGATACCTCAAATGATAGGTCTTGGGACCTGTAATTGTTATGCCAAACCGCATCTAAATTGGTTGATTATTTCCAGACATTTCACTGAAAAAGCGATTTGAAGAAAATCACCTTACTATAGCTCAGCCGATTCAGAGCTGTAGAAATCTAAAATCTACAATTGTGCTCCGATTGCGGTTCTTGATACCTCAAATGATAGGTCTCGGGACCTGTAATTGTTATGCCAAACCGCATCTAAATTGGTTAAATATTTCCAGACATTTGACTGAAAAATCGATTTGAAGAAAATCACCTTACTATAGCTCAGCCGATTCAGAGCTGTAGAAATCTAAAATCTGCAATTGTGCTCCGATTGCGGTTCTTGATACCTCAAATGATAGGTCTCGGAACCTGTAATTATTATGCCAAACCACATCTTAATTGGTTGATTATTTCCAGACATTTCACTGAAAAATCGATTTGAAGAAAATCACCTTACTATAGCTCACCCGATTCAGAGCTGTAGAAATCTAAAATCTACAATTGTGCTCCGATTGCGGTTCTTGATACCTCAAATGATAGGTCTCGGGACCTGTAATTGTTATGCCAAACCGCATCTAAATAGGTTGATAAATTCCCTACATTTGACTGAAAAATTGATTTGAAGAAAATCACCTTACTATAGCTCAGCCGATTCAGAGCTGTACAAATCTAAAATCTGCAATTGTGATACCTCAAATGATAGGTCTCGGAACCTGTAATTATTATGCCAAACCACATCTAAATTGGTTGATTATTTCTATACTTTTCACTGAAAAAGCGATTTGAAGAAAATCACCTTACTATAGCTCAGCCGATTCAGAGCTGTAGAAATCTAAAATCTACAATTGTGCTCCGATTGCGGTTCTTGATACCTCAAATGATAGGTCTTGGGACCTGTAATTGTTATGCCAAACCGCATCTAAATTGGTTGATTATTTCCAGACATTTCACTGAAAAAGCGATTTGAAGAAAATCACCTTACTATAGCTCACCCGATTCAGAGCTGTAGAAATCTAAAATCTACAATTGTGCTCCGATTGCGGTTCTTGATACCTCAAATGATAGGTCGCGGGACCTGTAATTGTTATGCCAAACCGCATCTAAATTGCTTGATTATTTCCAGACATTTCACTGAAAAATCGATTTGAAGAAAATCACCTTACTATAGCTCACCCGATTCAGAGCTGTAGAAATCTAAAATCTACAATTGTGCTCCGATTGCGGTTCTTGATACCTCAAATGATAGGTCTCGGGACCTGTAATTGTTATGCCAAACCGCATCTAAATTGGTTAAATATTTTCAGACATTTCACTGAAAAATCGATTTGAAGAAAATCACCTTACTATAGCTCAGCCGATTCAGAGCTGTAGAAATCTAAAATCTGCAATTGTGCTCCGATTGCGGTTCTTGATACCTCAAATGATAGGTCTCGGGACCTGTAATTGTTATGCCAAACCGCATCTAAATTGGTTGATTAATTCCCTACATTTGACTGAAAAATTGATTTGAAGAAAATCACCTTACAATAGCTCAGCCGATTCAGAGCTGTACAAATCTAAAATCTGCAATTGTGATACCTCAAATGATAGGTCTCGGAACCTGTAATTATTATGCCAAACCACATCTAAATTGGTTGATTATTTCTATACATTTCACTGAAAAAGCGATTTGAAGAAAATCACCTTACTATAGCTCAGCCGATTCAGAGCTGTAGAAATCTAAAATCTGCAATTGTGCTCTGATTGCGGTTCTTGATACCTCAAATGATAGGTCTCGGGACCTGTAATTGTTATGCCAAACCGCATCTAAATTGGTTGATTATTTCCAGACATTTGACTGAAAAATTGATTTGAAGAAAATCACCTTACTATAGCTCAGCCGATTCAGAGCTGTACAAATCTAAAATCTGCAATTGTGATACCTCAAATGATAGGTCTCGGAACCTGTAATTATTATGCCAAACCACATCTAAATTGGTTGATTATTTCTATACATTTCACTGAAAAAGCGATTTGAAGAAAATCACCTTACTATAGCTCAGCCGATTCAGAGCTGCAGAAATCTAAAATCTACAATTGTGCTCTGATTGCGGTTCTTGACACCTCAAACGATAGTTCTCGGGACCTGTAATTGTTATGCCAAACCGCACTTAAATTGGTTGATTATTTCCCTACACTTGACTGAAAAATTGATTTGAAGAAAATCACCTTACTATAGCTCAGCCGATTCAGAGCTGTACAAATCTAAAATCTGCAATTGTGATACCTCAAATGATAGGTCTCGGAACCTGTAATTATTATGCCAAACCACATCTAAATTGGTTGATTATTTCTATACATTTCACTGAAAAAGCGATTTGAAGAAAATCACCTTACTATAGCTCAGCCGATTCAGAGCTGTAGAAATCTAAAATCTGCAATTGTGCTCCGATTGCGGTTCTTGATACCTCAAATGATAGGTCTCGGGACCTGTAATTGTTATGCCAAACCGCATCTAAATTGGTTGATTAATTCCCTACATTTGACTGAAAAATTGATTTGAAGAAAATCACCTTACAATAGCTCAGCCGATTCAGAGCTGTACAAATCTAAAATCTGCAATTGTGATACCTCAAATGATAGGTCTCGGAACCTGTAATTATTATGCCAAACCACATCTAAATTGGTTGATTATTTCTATACATTTCACTGAAAAAGCGATTTGAAGAAAATCACCTTACTATAGCTCAGCCGATTCAGAGCTGTAGAAATCTAAAATCTGCAATTGTGCTCTGATTGCGGTTCTTGATACCTCAAATGATAGGTCTCGGGACCTGTAATTGTTATGCCAAACCGCATCTAAATTGGTTGATTATTTCCAGACATTTGACTGAAAAATTGATTTGAAGAAAATCACCTTACTATAGCTCAGCCGATTCAGAGCTGTACAAATCTAAAATCTGCAATTGTGATACCTCAAATGATAGGTCTCGGAACCTGTAATTATTATGCCAAACCACATCTAAATTGGTTGATTATTTCTATACATTTCACTGAAAAAGCGATTTGAAGAAAATCACCTTACTATAGCTCAGCCGATTCAGAGCTGCAGAAATCTAAAATCTACAATTGTGCTCTGATTGCGGTTCTTGACACCTCAAACGATAGTTCTCGGGACCTGTAATTGTTATGCCAAACCGCACTTAAATTGGTTGATTATTTCCCTACACTTGACTGAAAAATTGATTTGAAGAAAATCACCTTACTATAGCTCAGCCGATTCAGAGCTGTACAAATCTAAAATCTGCAATTGTGATACCTCAAATGATAGGTCTCGGAACATGTAATTATTATGCCAAACCACATCTAAATTGGTTGATTATTTCTATACATTTCACTGAAAAAGCGATTTGAAGAAAATCACCTTACTATAGCTCAGCCGATTCAGAGCTGTAGAAATCTAAAATCTACAATTGTGCTCCGATTGCGGTTCTTGATACCTCAAATGATAGGTCTTGGGACCTGTAATTGTTATGCCAAACCGCATCTAAATTGGTTGATTATTTCCAGACATTTCACTGAAAAAGCGATTTGAAGAAAATCACCTTACTATAGCTCAGCCGATTCAGAGCTGTAGAAATCTAAAATCTACAATTGTGCTCCGATTGCGGTTCTTGATACCTCAAATGATAGGTCTCGGGACCTGTAATTGTTATGCCAAACCGCATCTAAATTGGTTAAATATTTCCAGACATTTGACTGAAAAATCGATTTGAAGAAAATCACCTTACTATAGCTCAGCCGATTCAGAGCTGTAGAAATCTAAAATCGGCAATTGTGCTCCGATTGCGGTTCTTGATGCCTCAAATGATAGGTCTCGGGACCTGTAATTGTTATGCCAAACCGCATCTAAATTGGTTAAATATTTCCAGACATTTCACTGAAAAATCGATTTGAAGAAAATCACCTTACTATAGCTCAGCCGATTCAGAGCTGTAGCAATCTAAAATCTGCAATTGTGCTCCGATTGCGGTTCTTGATACTTTAAATGATAGGTCTCGGGACCTGTAATTGTTATGCCAAACCGCACTTAAATTGGTTGATTATTTCTATACATTTCACTGAAAAAGCGATTTGAAGAAAATCACCTTACTATAGCTCAGCCGATTCAGAGCTGTAGAAATCTCAAATCGGCAATTGTGCTCCGATTGCGGTTCTTGATAGCTCAAATGATAGGTCTCGGGACCTGTAATTGTTATGCCAAACCGCACTTAAATTGGTTGATTATTTCCCTACATTTGACTGAAAAATTGATTTGAAGAAAATCACCTTACTATAGCTCAGCCGATTCAGAGCTGTACAAATCTAAAATCTGCAATTGTGATACCTCAAATGATAGGTCTCGGAACCTGTAATTATTATGCCAAACCACATCTAAATTGGTTGATTATTTCTATACATTTCACTGAAAAAGCGATTTGAAGAAAATCACCTTACTATAGCTCAGCCGATTCAGAGCTGTACAAATCTAAAATCTGCAATTGTGCTCCGATTGCGGTTCTTGATAGCTCAAATGATAGGTCTCGGGACCTGTAATTGTTATGCCAAACCGCATCTAAATTGGTTAAATATTTCCAGACATTTCACTGAAAAAGCGATTTGAAGAAAATCACCTTACTATAGCTCAGCCGATTCAGAGCTGTAGAAATCTAAAATCTGCAATTGTGCTCCGATTGCGGTTCTTGATACCTCAAATGATAGGTCTCGGGACCTGTAATTGTTATGCCAAACCGCATCTAAATTGGTTGATTATTTCCAGACATTTCACTGAAAAATCGATTTGAAGAAAATCACCTTACTATAGCTCAGCCGATTCAGAGCTGTAGAAATCTAAAATCGGCAATTGTGCTCCGATTGCGGTTCTTGATGCCTCAAATGATAGGTCTCGGGACCTGTAATTGTTATGCCAAACCGCATCTAAATTGGTTAAATATTTCCAGACATTTCACTGAAAAATCGATTTGAAGAAAATCACCTTACTATAGCTCAGCCGATTCAGAGCTGTAGAAATCTAAAATCTACAATTGTGCTCCGATTGCGGTTCTTGACGCCTCAAATGATAGGTCTCGGGACCTGTAATTGTTATGCCAATTCGCACTTAAATTGGTTGATTATTTCCCTACATTTGACTGAAAAATTGATTTGAAGAAAATCACCTTACTATTGCTCAGCCGATTCAGAGCTGTAGAAATCTAAAATTGGCAATTGTGCTCCGATTGCGGTTCTTGATAGCTCAAATGATAGGTCTCGGGACCTGTAATTGTTATGCCAAACCGCATCTAAATTGGTTAAATATTTCCAGACATTTCACTGAAAAATCGATTTGAAGAAAATCACCTTACTATTGCTCAGCCGATTCAGAGCTGTACAAATCTAAAATCTGCAATTGTGATACCTCAAATGATAGGTCTCGGAACCTGTAATTATTATGCCAAACCACATCTAAATTGGTTGATTATTTCTATACATTTCACTGAAAAAGCGATTTGAAGAAAATCACCTTACTATAGCTCAGCCGATTCAGAGCTGTAGAAATCTAAAATCTGCAATTGTGCTCCGATTGCGGTTCTTGATACCTCAAATGATAGGTCTCGGGACCTGTAATTGTTATGCCAAACCGCATCTAAATTGGTTGATTATTTCCAGACATTTCACTAAAAATCGATTTGAAGAAAATCACCTTACTATTGCTCTGCCGATTCAGAGCTGTACAAATCTAAAATCTGCAATTGTGATACCTCAAATGATAGGTCTCGGAACCTGTAATTATTATGCCAAACCACATCTAAATTGGTTGATTATTTCTATACATTTCACTGAAAAAGCGATTTGAAGAAAATCACCTTACTATAGCTCAGCCGATTCAGAGCTGTAGAAATCTAAAATCTGCAATTGTGCTCCGATTGCGGTTCTTGATACCTCAAATGATAGGTCTCGGGACCTGTAATTGTTATGCCAAACCGCATCTAAATTGGTTGATTATTTCCCTACATTTGACTAAAAAATTGATTTGAAGAAAATCACCTTACTATAGCTCAGCCGATTCAGAGCTGTAGAAATCTAAAATCTGCAATTGTGATACCTCAAATGATAGGTCTCGGAACCTGTAATTATTATGCCAAACCACATCTAAATTGGTTGAATATTTCTATACATTTCACTGAAAAAGCGATTTGAAGAAAATCACCTTACTATAGCTCAGCCGATTCAGAGCTGTAGAAATCTAAAATCTGCAATTGTGCTCCGATTGCGGTTCTTGGTAGCTCAAATGATAGGTCTCGGGACCTGTAATTGTTATGCCAAACCGCATCTAAATTGGTTAAATATTTCCAGACATTTCACTGAAAAATCGATTTGAAGAAAATCACCTTACTATAGCTCAGCCGATTCATAGCTGTAGAAATCTAAAATCTGCAATTGTGCTCCGATTGCGGTTCTTAATACCTCAAATGATAGGTCTCGGGACCTGTAATTGTTATGCCAAACCGCATCTAAATTGGTTGATTATTACTATACATTTCACTGAAAAAGCGATTTGAAGAAAATCACCTTACTATAGCTCAGCCGATTCAGAGCTGTAGAAATCTAAAATCTGCAATTGTGCTCCGATTGCGGTTCTTGATAGCTCAAATGATAGGTCTCGGGACCTGTAATTGTTATGCCAAACCGCATCTAAATTGGTTAAATATTTCCAGACATTTGACTGAAAAATCGATTTGAAGAAAATCACCTTACTATAGCTCAGCCGATTCAGAGCTGTAGAAATCTAAAATCTGCAATTGTGCTCCGATTGCGGTTCTTGATACCTCAAATGATAGGTCTCGGAACCTGTAATTATTATGCCAAACCACATCTTAATTGGTTGATTATTTCCAGACATTTCACTGAAAAATCGATTTGAAGAAAATCACCTTACTATAGCTCACCCGATTCAGAGCTGTAGAAATCTAAAATCTACAATTGTGCTCCGATTGCGGTTCTTGATACCTCAAATGATAGGTCTCGGGACCTGTAATTGTTATGCCAAACCGCATCTAAATAGGTTGATAAATTCCCTACATTTGACTGAAAAATTGATTTGAAGAAAATCACCTTACTATAGCTCAGCCGATTCAGAGCTGTACAAATCTAAAATCTGCAATTGTGATACCTCAAATGATAGGTCTCGGAACCTGTAATTATTATGCCAAACCACATCTAAATTGGTTGATTATTTCTATACTTTTCACTGAAAAAGCGATTTGAAGAAAATCACCTTACTATAGCTCAGCCGATTCAGAGCTGTAGAAATCTAAAATCTACAATTGTGCTCCGATTGCGGTTCTTGATACCTCAAATGATAGGTCTTGGGACCTGTAATTGTTATGCCAAACCGCATCTAAATTGGTTGATTATTTCCAGACATTTCACTGAAAAAGCGATTTGAAGAAAATCACCTTACTATAGCTCACCCGATTCAGAGCTGTAGAAATCTAAAATCTACAATTGTGCTCCGATTGCGGTTCTTGATACCTCAAATGATAGGTCGCGGGACCTGTAATTGTTATTCCAAACCGCATCTAAATTGCTTGATTATTTCCAGACATTTCACTGAAAAATCGATTTGAAGAAAATCACCTTACTATAGCTCACCCGATTCAGAGCTGTAGAAATCTAAAATCTACAATTGTGCTCCGATTGCGGTTCTTGATACCTCAAATGATAGGTCTCGGGACCTGTAATTGTTATGCCAAACCGCATCTAAATTGGTTAAATATTTTCAGACATTTCACTGAAAAATCGATTTGAAGAAAATCACCTTACTATAGCTCAGCCGATTCAGAGCTGTAGAAATCTAAAATCTGCAATTGTGCTCCGATTGCGGTTCTTGATACCTCAAATGATAGGTCTCGGGACCTGTAATTGTTATGCCAAACCGCATCTAAATTGGTTGATTAATTCCCTACATTTGACTGAAAAATTGATTTGAAGAAAATCACCTTACAATAGCTCAGCCGATTCAGAGCTGTACAAATCTAAAATCTGCAATTGTGATACCTCAAATGATAGGTCTCGGAACCTGTAATTATTATGCCAAACCACATCTAAATTGGTTGATTATTTCTATACATTTCACTGAAAAAGCGATTTGAAGAAAATCACCTTACTATAGCTCAGCCGATTCAGAGCTGTAGAAATCTAAAATCTGCAATTGTGCTCTGATTGCGGTTCTTGATACCTCAAATGATAGGTCTCGGGACCTGTAATTGTTATGCCAAACCGCATCTAAATTGGTTGATTATTTCCAGACATTTGACTGAAAAATTGATTTGAAGAAAATCACCTTACTATAGCTCAGCCGATTCAGAGCTGTACAAATCTAAAATCTGCAATTGTGATACCTCAAATGATAGGTCTCGGAACCTGTAATTATTATGCCAAACCACATCTAAATTGGTTGATTATTTCTATACATTTCACTGAAAAAGCGATTTGAAGAAAATCACCTTACTATAGCTCAGCCGATTCAGAGCTGCAGAAATCTAAAATCTACAATTGTGCTCTGATTGCGGTTCTTGACACCTCAAACGATAGTTCTCGGGACCTGTAATTGTTATGCCAAACCGCACTTAAATTGGTTGATTATTTCCCTACACTTGACTGAAAAATTGATTTGAAGAAAATCACCTTACTATAGCTCAGCCGATTCAGAGCTGTACAAATCTAAAATCTGCAATTGTGATACCTCAAATGATAGGTCTCGGAACCTGTAATTATTATGCCAAACCACATCTAAATTGGTTGATTATTTCTATACATTTCACTGAAAAAGCGATTTGAAGAAAATCACCTTACTATAGCTCAGCCGATTCAGAGCTGTAGAAATCTAAAATCGGCAATTGTGCTCCGATTGCGGTTCTTGATGCCTCAAATGATAGGTCTCGGGACCTGTAATTGTTATGCCAAACCGCATCTAAATTGGTTAAATATTTCCAGACATTTCACTGAAAAATCGATTTGAAGAAAATCACCTTACTATAGCTCAGCCGATTCAGAGCTGTAGCAATCTAAAATCTGCAATTGTGCTCCGATTGCGGTTCTTGATACTTTAAATGATAGGTCTCGGGACCTGTAATTGTTATGCCAAACCGCACTTAAATTGGTTGATTATTTCTATACATTTCACTGAAAAAGCGATTTGAAGAAAATCACCTTACTATAGCTCAGCCGATTCAGAGCTGTAGAAATCTCAAATCGGCAATTGTGCTCCGATTGCGGTTCTTGATAGCTCAAATGATAGGTCTCGGGACCTGTAATTGTTATGCCAAACCGCACTTAAATTGGTTGATTATTTCCCTACATTTGACTGAAAAATTGATTTGAAGAAAATCACCTTACTATAGCTCAGCCGATTCAGAGCTGTACAAATCTAAAATCTGCAATTGTGATACCTCAAATGATAGGTCTCGGAACCTGTAATTATTATGCCAAACCACATCTAAATTGGTTGATTATTTCTATACATTTCACTGAAAAAGCGATTTGAAGAAAATCACCTTACTATAGCTCAGCCGATTCAGAGCTGTACAAATCTAAAATCTGCAATTGTGCTCCGATTGCGGTTCTTGATAGCTCAAATGATAGGTCTCGGGACCTGTAATTGTTATGCCAAACCGCATCTAAATTGGTTAAATATTTCCAGACATTTCACTGAAAAAGCGATTTGAAGAAAATCACCTTACTATAGCTCAGCCGATTCAGAGCTGTAGAAATCTAAAATCTGCAATTGTGCTCCGATTGCGGTTCTTGATACCTCAAATGATAGGTCTCGGGACCTGTAATTGTTATGCCAAACCGCATCTAAATTGGTTGATTATTTCCAGACATTTCACTGAAAAATCGATTTGAAGAAAATCACCTTACTATAGCTCAGCCGATTCAGAGCTGTAGAAATCTAAAATCGGCAATTGTGCTCCGATTGCGGTTCTTGATGCCTCAAATGATAGGTCTCGGGACCTGTAATTGTTATGCCAAACCGCATCTAAATTGGTTAAATATTTCCAGACATTTCACTGAAAAATCGATTTGAAGAAAATCACCTTACTATAGCTCAGCCGATTCAGAGCTGTACAAATCTAAAATCTGCAATTGTGCTCCGATTGCGGTTCTTGATACTTTAAATGATAGGTCTCGGGACCTGTAATTGTTATGCCAAACCGCATCTAAATTGGTTGATTATTTCCAGACATTTCACTGAAAAATCGATTTGAAGAAAATCACCTTACTATAGCTCAGCCGATTCAGAGCTGTAGAAATCTAAAATCTACAATTGTGCTCCGATTGCGGTTCTTGACGCCTCAAATGATAGGTCTCGGGACCTGTAATTGTTATGCCAATTCGCACTTAAATTGGTTGATTATTTCCCTACATTTGACTGAAAAATTGATTTGAAGAAAATCACCTTACTATTGCTCAGCCGATTCAGAGCTGTAGAAATCTAAAATTGGCAATTGTGCTCCGATTGCGGTTCTTGATAGCTCAAATGATAGGTCTCGGGACCTGTAATTGTTATGCCAAACCGCATCTAAATTGGTTAAATATTTCCAGACATTTCACTGAAAAATCGATTTGAAGAAAATCACCTTACTATTGCTCAGCCGATTCAGAGCTGTACAAATCTAAAATCTGCAATTGTGATACCTCAAATGATAGGTCTCGGAACCTGTAATTATTATGCCAAACCACATCTAAATTGGTTGATTATTTCTATACATTTCACTGAAAAAGCGATTTGAAGAAAATCACCTTACTATAGCTCAGCCGATTCAGAGCTGTAGAAATCTAAAATCTGCAATTGTGCTCCGATTGCGGTTCTTGATACCTCAAATGATAGGTCTCGGGACCTGTAATTGTTATGCCAAACCGCATCTAAATTGGTTGATTATTTCCCTACATTTGACTAAAAAATTGATTTGAAGAAAATCACCTTACTATAGCTCAGCCGATTCAGAGCTGTACAAATCTAAAATCTGCAATTGTGATACCTCAAATGATAGGTCTCGGAACCTGTAATTATTATGCCAAACCACATCTAAATTGGTTGAATATTTCTATACATTTCACTGAAAAAGCGATTTGAAGAAAATCACCTTACTATAGCTCAGCCGATTCAGAGCTGTAGAAATCTAAAATCTGCAATTGTGCTCCGATTGCGGTTCTTGATAGCTCAAATGATAGGTCTCGGGACCTGTAATTGTTATGCCAAACCGCATCTAAATTGGTTAAATATTTCCAGACATTTCACTGAAAAATCGATTTAAAGAAAATCACCTTACTATAGCTCAGCCGATTCAGAGCTGTAGAAATCTAAAATCTGCAATTGTGCTCCGATTGCGGTTCTTGATACCTCAAATGATAGGTCTCGGGACCTGTAATTGTTATGCCAAACCACATCTAAATTGGTTGATTATTTCTATACATTTCACTGAAAAATCGATTTGAAGAAAATCACCTTACTATAGCTCAGCCGATTCAGAGCTGTAGAAATCTAAAATCTGCAATTGTGCTCCGATTGCGGTTCTTGATACCTCAAATGATAGGTCTCGGGACCTGTAATTGTTATGCCAAACCGCATCTAAATTGGTTGATTATTTCCAGACATTTCACTAAAAATCGATTTGAAGAAAATCACCTTACTATTGCTCTGCCGATTCAGAGCTGTACAAATCTAAAATCTGCAATTGTGATACCTCAAATGATAGGTCTCGGAACCTGTAATTATTATGCCAAACCACATCTAAATTGGTTGATTATTTCTATACATTTCACTGAAAAAGCGATTTGAAGAAAATCACCTTACTATAGCTCAGCCGATTCAGAGCTGTAGAAATCTAAAATCTGCAATTGTGCTCCGATTGCGGTTCTTGATACCTCAAATGATAGGTCTCGGGACCTGTAATTGTTATGCCAAACCGCATCTAAATTGGTTGATTATTTCCCTACATTTGACTAAAAAATTGATTTGAAGAAAATCACCTTACTATAGCTCAGCCGATTCAGAGCTGTAGAAATCTAAAATCTGCAATTGTGATACCTCAAATGATAGGTCTCGCAACCTGTAATTATTATGCCAAACCACATCTAAATTGGTTGAATATTTCTATACATTTCACTGAAAAAGCGATTTGAAGAAAATCACCTTACTATAGCTCAGCCGATTCAGAGCTGTAGAAATCTAAAATCTGCAATTGTGCTCCGATTGCGGTTCTTGGTAGCTCAAATGATAGGTCTCGGGACCTGTAATTGTTATGCCAAACCGCATCTAAATTGGTTAAATATTTCCAGACATTTCACTGAAAAATCGATTTGAAGAAAATCACCTTACTATAGCTCAGCCGATTCATAGCTGTAGAAATCTAAAATCTGCAATTGTGCTCCGATTGCGGTTCTTAATACCTCAAATGATAGGTCTCGGGACCTGTAATTGTTATGCCAAACCGCATCTAAATTGGTTGATTATTACTATACATTTCACTGAAAAAGCGATTTGAAGAAAATCACCTTACTATAGCTCAGCCGATTCAGAGCTGTACAAATCTAAAATCTGCAATTGTGCTCCGATTGCGGTTCTTGATAGCTCAAATGATAGGTCTCGGGACCTGTAATTGTTATGCCAAACCGCATCTAAATTGGTTAAATATTTCCAGACATTTCACTGAAAAATCGATTTGAAGAAAATCACCTTACTATAGCTCAGCCGATTCAGAGCTGTAGAAATCTAAAATCTACAATTGTGCTCTGATTGCGGTTCTTGATACCTCAAACGATAGGTCTCGGGACCTGTAATTGTTATGCCAAACCGCATCTAAATTGGTTGATTATTTCCCTACACTTGACTGAAAAATTGATTTGAAGAAAATCACCTTACTATTGCTCAGCCGATTCAGAGCTGTAGAAATCTAAAATCTGCAATTGTGCTCTGATTGCGGTTCTTGATACCTCAAATGATAGGTCTCGGGACCTGTAATTGTTATGCCAAACCGCATCTAAATTGGTTGATTATTTCCAGACATTTGACTGAAAAATTGATTTGAAGAAAATCACCTTACTATAGCTCAGCCGATTCAGAGCTGTAGAAATCTAAAATCTGCAATTGTGCTCTGATTGCGGTTCTTGATACCTCAAATGATAGGTCTCGGGACCTGTAATTGTTATGCCAAACCGCATCTAAATTGGTTAAATATTTCCAGACATTTCACTGAAAAATCGATTTGAAGAAAATCACCTTACTATATAGCTCAGCCGATTCAGAGCTGTAGAAACCTAAAATCTACAATTGTGCTCCGATTGCGGTTCTTGATAGCTCAAATCTAAAATTGTTCTTGAATAATCAACCAATTTAGATGTGGTTTGGCATAATAATTACAGGTTCCGAGACCTATCATTTGAGCTATCAAGAACCGCAATCGGAGCACAATTGCAGATTTTAGATTTCTACAGCTCTGAATCGGCTGAGCTATAGTAAGGTGATTTTCTTCAAATCGATTTTTCAGTGAAATGTATGGAAATAATCAACCAATTTAGAAGCGGTTTGGCATAACAATTACAGGTCCCGAGACCTATTATTTGAGGTATCAAGAACCGCAATCGGAGCACAATTGCTGATTTTAGATTTGTACAGCTCTGAATCGGCTGAGCTATAGTAAGGTGATTTTCTTCAAATCGATTTTTCAGAAATGGACTCGCTCAAGAAAAATCAAACGTGGAAGCTGGTTGAACCACCACATGGACATTCGATGGTCAGTTCTAAATGGGTTTTTTCAAGAAAACGTGATGAATGTGGTCGGCCGAACAGCCGGATGGGTTTGCACAAGGAAAATCTTTTTCTTCGCATATTAAGTGTATACAGTACGAACACGCGATAACGAAGCAAGTAACGGTAAAAACACGCGTAGCATAGGCAAGCGAAATCGGTTAGTTGATAAAATAGTATTAATTATCAAACGATATATACTTTTGCTGTCGGTCGACAAACACGAAATAACGATTAATTTTTTATCAATTTATACCGATTCAATTCATAACAAAATATGTCTGGACGACGACGAAAAAAACGTTCACAAAACAAACAGCGGTGAAATAGCACGAGTGTCTATTAAAGTGCCACCATTTTGGGTGGAGTGCCCCGAAACTTGGTTTGCCCAAGTAGAGGCGCAATTCGAGACATGCAAAGTGACGAGTGATGCTACGAAATTTAACATAATCGTGGGCGGTGTCGAAAGCCACGTATCAGGGCAGGTATCGGAGGCCATATTAAATCCACCTGCTCAAGGAAAATACGACAATTTTAAAAAATGTGTTTTGGAGGTATATAGTGTCTCCGAGCAACGAAAAATGCGAAAACTGTTATCAGGTGCCGAACTGGGTGATCGGAAACCTTCACACCTTTTGAACGATTTAACGAAGCTGGCTGGTGCAAAAATCGGTGCAGATTTTCTTCGAAGCATCTGGCTGGAACGACTTCCACCACAAGTACGAGCGATTTTGTCAACGAGTGAGGTTACACTTAAAACATTGGCGATATTAGCAGATCGAATCATGGACGCAGCTGGTTCCTCTACCGTTTTTATGGTCAATGAAGAAGCGCCGCCGTCAAATGCGACGAATCAAGTGGAAAAACTGACACAGATGGTAAGCAATATCGAGAGACGAATCGAGATGATGGACTTACATTACCGGCAACAACGGGCCAGATCACGAGGCCGATCGCAAAATCGTCAGCAATCGCGTAGTCAATCACGAACGCCTAGCCAGACCTACGGAGACAAAGCAGCTTAATGTCGAGAGCCTTGTTCTAAAAGACAGGCGCCTAACGTAACCATTCCAAAAAACTAATAGGCCAGTCGCCTAATACAGGCGATGCGGGTCCTACAATAGTGCGACTTATCGCTATTGATAATTTAACAAAGTCGAAATTCTTAGTCGACACAGGCGCGGATGTTTCAGTGATTCCGCCTACGATCAGCGAACGGCAAAAGCCTCCAGCAGCGACAAAACTATTTGCAGCTAACGGTAGCGAAATTAAAACATATGGCACCAAACGTCTGACTCTCTCATTGGGTCTACGAAGAAGTTTCACCTGGGATTTCATTATAGCAGACGTTACTACATTGATCATCGGAGCTGATTTTTTACGCCATTTCGAACTCTTGGTGGACATCAAAACCGGTCGGCTGATCGACAGCCTGACCAAATTGTCAGTCAAGGCAGTTCAACAAAAGACAGGTGAGCAAACTTTGAAAACATATGATATTAATTCCGAGTTTGCAGATTTATTGCACGAATTCCGCGACGTAACTGTCTTCACGAATACTAAGAAAGGTAAAGTTAGTACGACGACTCACCACATCACAACGACAGGTCAGCCAGTCTGTGCCAAAGCACGAAAGCTGTTGAAAACTTAAGGCTGCTCAAAATGAATTCCAATTTCTAATGGATCAGGGGATAATTCGCCCTTCCAAAAGTAATTGGTCAATTCCTCTGCATATGGTCCCGAAAAAGAACGGCGAGTTCAGAGCTTGCGGAGATTACAGGGCGTTGAACGAGAAAACAATACGAGATAACTACCACATAAGTTGTACACAGGATTTTACTCATTTCCTCGATGGCACCGAGATTTTCACGGTACTTGACTTACAGCGTGCCTACCAACAAATCCCGATCGAGCCAAACGACATACCGAAAATGGCCATAATTACCCATTTCGGATTATACGAGTATGTTTACATGACTTTTGGGTTATGTAACGCGGGCCAGACGTTTCAAAGGGTTATTCATGAAGTTCATTTTGTCATACCTAGATGATATTTTTATTGCTTCGAAAACACCGGCGGAGCATAGATGTCACGTCAAGATGGTACTTCAGCGATTATCAGAATATGGCTTATGCATCAATACAGCGAAATGTCAATGGGGTAAAACAGAGGTGCAGTTCCTAGGACATCTGGTGACATCTAACGGCATTAAGCCATTACCAGAAAAAGTACAAGTCATTGACAACTTCTCGAAACCGAAGACAGCGCAACAACTGAAAAGATTCTTGGCCATGATAAATTGTATATAGGAGATTTATACCACACGCCGTTGAGAATCAGATGACACAGCAGAATCTAATAGTTGGCAATAAAAAGAATGACAAGACCGAGATTCCATGGACAGACGAATCAACATCCGCATTTCAGAATTGCAAAAGCGATCTACGAAACGCAACATTGCTTGCACATCCGAAATCGAATTCCAAATTATCACTTTACGTCGACGCATCAGATGTGGCAGCAGGCGCGGTCCTTTATCAACAAGATGAAGCAGGAGTTATCCAACCGTTGGGTTTCTACTCAAAAAACTTAACAGAGTGTCAGCAGGGATTGAAGGACGAGATTTCTGCATTTATACGGACCATAAACCATTGGTTTTCATGTTTCGTCAGAAACTAAAGAAGGCATCACCGCGACAGGTCCGTCATATCGACTAAATCGGGCAGTTTACAAACAAAATTTTGCACGTCGCTGGCAAAGATAATGCAGTAGCGGATCTACTGTCACGAATCGAGATGATTGATAATAACGATATTATCGATTTCAACGCAATTGCAAATGAGGAAAAAGAGGATCTCGAATTAAAAACCGTATTGGCAGGTAATAATTCTTCGTGTTCTAAAGTATTTTGCCATTCCAGGATCTAATGAAACACTGTGCTGTGATGCAACCTACCAGTTAATCAGACCATTTGTACCCAAAAGGTTCAGGACTCTGATACTAACCCGACTTCACGGTTTAGCACATGCAGGCATTAGAGCAACGAACAAATTGTTACGACAAAAGTTCTTTTGGCCTAGCATGAACAAGGATGCAACGGTTTTGTAAGAGCTTGTCTAGCGTGTTAGCGAGCTAAAGTTCATCGACACAACAAGACGCCAGTGTCCGATTTCATCGTACCGGATAGCCGATTTCAACACGTCAATATTGATATCGTTGGCCACAAGCGTTACATTTTGACATGTATCCACCGTTATACGCGATGGCCAGAGGCTTATCCGATGTCTGACATGACAGCTGAGACGATCGCACGTGAGTTTGTATCAAACTGGGTATCACGATTTGGTACTCCATCACGAATCACCACAGATTTGGGTCGACAATTTGAGTCCGAAATCTTTAGGGAGTTAACGAGACGTTTGGGAGTTAACCGTCTTAAGACGATGCCTTACCATTCCCAGTCGAATGGGATAATCGAGAGATGGCATCGAACGCTAAAAAGCGCATTCAAAGGCTACCAAACTAACGACTGGATCGATGCATTACCCACAATACTACTAGGGTTGAGGTCAACGTTCAAAGAAGACATCAAGGCGACGCTATCAGAATTGGTATACGGGATGTCACTGCGGCTACCGGGCGAATTCTTTTAAGAGGTTTCAGCAACAGAAAACGAAGCTGAGTTTCTGAAAAATCTAAGGCGAATGATGAACAAACTTAGACCGAAACCTGCGAGCCATCACGATCGGTCGAAGTTCTTTGTGCAGAAGCAGTAAACAGATTGCACTCACGTTTTTGTGCGAAACGACGCGGTGAAAGTTCCACTTCAGCCACCTTACGACGGACCATACGAGGTCGTGCAACGATTCGACAAGTATTTCAAAGTCCGGATCCATAACCAGGCAAGAAAAATCTCCATCGACGTTTTTGCCCTTAGACGATCAGCCTATCGAAGTACCAGTGGAGAAATCACACGACAACGAGCAACCTACACAACATATCGAGGTTCCAATGGAGAAACAGCACGACGATGAAAAAACAAGCGCAACCACATCGAGATCTGAATTTCGTGTTCAGATTCCTCTCCGTTACCGATAACCTGAATACTACGAGGGGAGTAGTGTGGCAGCACCATCGTGGAAGTACCCAACATACCAACATCGAAACGAGCAACGGGTAACACTAGTTAAAAAAGATACGACAGACAACACAAAAAACGTTTTGACAGCATACAAAAAAAGTCTCTTGTGTGCGTCCGCACGATTAACACGTCTAATAGATCGACGAACAAATCCAATTTCAATTCTTAATACATGTTAAACTACGAATAAATAAAACATATTATATTATACTGTGAATAATTACGCGTTTTATTTTAAGTGGAATATAAATATTCGAACATACTACCGTACAATTATCGCCTTACTTATCAACTGCGCCATAGTTCATCTCGCCATACTACGCTCACACCATAGCTCATAAATTGGAATCTATCCATCGGCTAAAACAAGCGTCTCGCGTTTGGGACGAGAGGTTTCACCTTTTTATGATTAGCATTTGTTTTGAGCAATCGAAATATGATTAATTTTTGTACATTAGTGGACAAAGAGATGAAGCTGTGTATTTGCTTCTGTACGTGGACGATCTAATTTTACACGGAAAATCGGTCAAGCAAATTGATGAAATCAAGAGGATCATTTCGAAGGAGTTTGAAATGAAAGATATTGGTGAGATCCGTCACTTTTTGGGCATCACTATTCACCGTGACAGAGGAAACGGCATGTTACAGTTAAGTCAACAACCATATTTGGAAGATATGCATGTATGTGAAGTTAGCCCGAAAAATCATCCCGAAAAGGCTTTTTTTAATTTTGGTGTGTTTCCTTGCTAAAATCCATACTAGCCCAAAAAAATAATTGAATTGTATAAAATAATGAATTCCATCCCGAAATTTGTAGTACTTATTAGCATTAGTAGCAAGATAACCTTAAGGTCTTATTTCCAAACCGTGTTCTTAGTTTTTATACCTTGTTCAACTCACAAATATATTTCCAGCCCCTGTAACAATGCTGACTTTCACCAAATTTCCACATAGTGGTACAAAGCACAAGCATGCTAAGTTCATTGCCAACTTCAAACATTTAGCCCATTACCATACGATGGGGATCAGGAACATTTCTGGGCCAAGATTCAATCAAATATTTTCTTTAAAACTGCTCATTATTTCTACTACTATATCTCTATTCACAGAGTTTGCTAGACATATTGGTATACGAGGCTAGCTTGGTAGGTCCATTGCCAAGTTAAAATATTTAGCCCATTACCATACGATGGGGATCACGAACATTTCGGTGTGTTTTTACCGTTATTCACAGAGATTTCTCGATATAGCGAAATATGCCACTAGAATGCAATATCCATCTCCAACGTATATGTCTTACCTCTGCTACGATACGATGGCGATAAGAGTGATTTTCAGGCCCATTTTCATACAGCTGATATTCCATATAATCGACGAAAAAACACTTAATTCACAAAATAAAATAGAAAAAATAAAAATTTTGTGGTTTAGTATATAAGGAAATTTTTTTCTCATTTCTTTTTAATACATTTTTAGACTTCGTGCTTGTTTCTTTGTATTATATTTTGTGTGTTATTTTATTCTGTGTGAACCTATAAACAGTTTTTTTTTAAACTTATTGACCCTTTGCTTGATTTGGACATTCTCTAATTACTGATTAATATTATTGCTTGCTTTCGTAAACTTTTGACTTCGGCTTTTTAAGGACATCCTCTAACAACGATTAAATTATTTTCGAAAACTTTAGTTTCTAGCAAATAAAACCCGGCATTCTATAGGATAATTTTATTTTACAATTTCTAAAATACGCTTTCATATATTTTTGACCTTGGCTTTGTATTTCGGACATCCTTTAATCCCGATTAAATTATTTCGGAAACTGTGCCTCTAACAAAAAATCGACTCGGCTCTCCCCAGGACAACTCTAAGTTATACGCTTATTGACTTATTATAATATTCTGTTTTCATTATGAAAATGGAAAATCAGGTTAAAAAAGGTGCGAAATTTAATTATAAAAAGAAAAGAAGTGCAGTTAGCGCAGAGGCTGTGAAAAATGCTATACAAAAACTTCAATTTTCGCACGTAAAATTCACCACCTCAAACAGTGGGGAAATGGTTCTTATGTGTCAAGCAATGAAGATCAAGAACAATATTACAAACCGCACTCAATTATATTCTATTTGGCGCAGACATATTAAAACCAGTCTCGCTCCAAACAGAGACATTATAACAGATATCGATTATGAGGATATCGCTGTAACACCAAACGTGGAAATTATTGATAGTAATGATCAAAATGACAAAAATACTGAATATGTTGACGAAAACAATATTCATGTTGATAATCTTCCTACAAAGCAGTTAGTAAGTGAGTCTAGTTCTTTTAATCCCATAGAATTAGTTGATTATCACACTTTAACTCCTGAATTAGACGTAATATCTTTCAACAACTGTGCAGGAGAAGTAGCAGGTTTTCATTTCGTTGGAAATATTACGTCGAATATAAGTGAAAACCCTGACTGCGTAAATTTGAGTCAATATAGTAACCAAATAAAAAAAAAATTTGGAAAACTCACATATAAGAAATGTCAATTTTCATTAAATATTCCTAATAATATTTGGAAAAAAAATTTTATACAAGGCGACGGGCAACTAGAACCATATTTGTATAGATCTGTAATTTCTGAAAATTTGACTAAACTAACTGGATGTCTTATTAAAATAAAGTGGTACGATATTTTAAAGAGTCGGGTGTCAATTAGAACTTACTGCGGCCATAAAAATCTTGATAGGACTTGTCGAAAGTATAAATTAATAAATCGAAATTTAAACCAGGGAATATTCGATGTTTATGCTACAAATGATTCTATCATTCACACATCAAAAAAATTTAGTTTTACTTCAGGTTATAACAGAGATGTTTATAAAAAAAAATTACTGGAAAAATCTGTCGAGAAAGTGGCTGAAAATTTAATTGAAGAAGAAGATATCGATTTTGTTAAAAAACACAATACCATACAAAAATCTAAATCCCACGATGTATTGAGAAAAATTAGATCTGAAGCATTACAATCAAACGATAAAAACTCCGATGATTTTCTCGATATTGATGAAGAATGGAAAATGGGTGAATTAAGCGATGATAAGTATAAACAAAAAATTATGCGTCGTCCTTTCATAGTAATGACGTATAGTGCAATGCAGAATAATGTACTAAAACTAATGAGAGACATGTATAAAAATAAAGATCTTCCAGTATATTTGGACACTACTGGAAGTTTAATCCGGGCTCCTTTTAAACCATGCCCAAGCATATTGTATTATGCACTGGTAATAGCTGCAAAAACTACTGTCTTCCACCGTAAAAAACGCCTAGGCGCTTTATTCGGGAGTAGCTGAAAATTTGAACATCTTGAAAATGAAAGAAAAAAATCAAATAAAGCGCCCATTCAAATTGAACGCCTAAGCGCTGTATTTGGAAATTCGATTACCACTAACAAAATAAAAATAATTTTTTACGAATTCATTGATCTTAGAATTATTTTGAACTTATAAAATTTAGTGATTAAATAAATCGAATTTAGGATTTTGCCAACCGAAGTTGCCTTGGAAAAATTTAGAATTTTACATGTTAAATTTCATTAAAGCCGGAGCCAGACGATTGCTGCAAATAGTAGACGAATATGACGTTTGCGATTTTGGATAAATATTGGCCAAATATGAATTTGGCTGCCTACTACGATCGCCTGTATAAAGCACAAATATGTATACTTGTATTTGTTTTCTGTCCACACGATTGGTCATTTCACAAATAGCATCATATTCGAGTATTATTTGCAATCGTCTGGCCGCGGCTTAAGGGCCGAGTAAAACATTTTACTTACCATTTACCCGGTGTCTACACTATGCAAATCCACTGATATTTTCTATCAGCAATTTTATGTTTGTATATGTTTCATAGCTGGGCATTTCATTATCATAATAATATCTTCAAATGTCAAACAAAATTGTTTCAATGCTATGAAAAAATTAGTTGTCGTTTAGAACTTGCCAGTTGTGATTAGGCTCCATACTCCAAAAACTTAATTTCCTTGTACAAATACCAAGATTTTCTATCGTCAACAACAGCGCTTCCAGATTTTTTTGTACTCTGCTTTAATTTTTTATTTTGTACATATTGATTTCGAAGATTCCTTATTTTTCTTCTAACGTCTTCAACATTTACGGTCATTTCGTCTGCTATATTTTGTAAAATAGAATTTTTTATGTCGACCCGTCTGTAATTTTTATGGGTTATCTTCCATAATATTTCATTTTTTTTATTTGTAAATCGATTAATCGCATTGTACTTTCCGTATTAAAACACATTTTGTCAGCTTGAGAGTAATTTCAAATTCCAAAACAAAACAACTTTTTTATGGCATTTCCTAATATTTTACTAATATAATTTCGTGAAATAGCCTCCTGATAATAGTGTCAAAATGCATATAATATGATAGAAAATATCAGTGGAATTGCATAGTGTAGACACCGGATAAGAATATCTGAGCTATTATGTATATTTAAAATTTGTTTCTGTAAGCTTGCAAACTATAATAACAACGAGACTGACAATTCGCTTTGTGAAGTTTTCAAAATCTACCTTAAATATGTTATGTATTCGCTTTTTGTTGGTAAGCCTCCAAATTTAATTTTGCAATACTTTTAAAATCAATAAAAAATCTATGGCTTAATGTAGTAGAATGTAGTAGGTGGTCAGCTCAACGAAAGATTTACACTCAAAATCGTTTTTTTCATGTCTGTCAATGTATGGTTGTAGCTAAATGTTGATCAGTGGCTAGAATTGAACTCCGGACCGCGTACTTGTAAGCAGCTCCATTAATACTCTGTGTTTGACGACGAAAATTTCTTAAGCGTTCATAAAATAATTTTGAACAAGAGTTGTACGAGGACTCTAAGAAAAAATTATTCTTATACATGGTATAGTAAGAAAATTCAAAGTTTCATAATTCTTCCATCGCATCAACATTCTTACTTCCAACACTGTCAAAAACGATGATTCTACTCAGGTCAAAATCACTCGTCATTTAAACGTAAATACAGTTTTTTTGGTAAAATGACTTTAAAATTTTAAATTCTTTGATTTTAACAATAACTAAATTTCAGAGTTTAAATGTATCGCTCTTTTAGAGCTCTTTATAAAAATTTTCGCTCTTGCTCCCAATAAAATTTTTTTTCAGTTTGCTTTTAAGCTCTTACCCTCTAATGATAAAGACATAAAAAAATTATTTCGCTCTTTCAAAGTGATTTAAATTTTTATTTTTACTTTTTGTTCGTTGGAAATGAGATTCTAAAATGATTTCCCTAATTCCGGGATCCTACACTAATATTAGCGTGCTGTCACCAATTTTTTCTTATTTTCCTTTGATTGCGACTAAATTTCCCGGCAGATGTATAATAAATATATCAATATGAGTATTCTAAACAGTTTACGGCAGATGCGTAATAATTATTATTATTTCAGCGGTCGAGGTTGTGAGGCAGATCGAAAATCGGTGGAGAAATAATCTGTAATTTCCATCCAATTTAGCCATATTTCAGAAGTTTATGTATAACCTATTTTAGAATCCTACTTCCAACGCATATATTGAATTGCATCACAATCAGTTTAGGAATAGCTAAGTTCCATCTAAATTTTTCATATTTCAGAAACTCATCTAAAAATCATTTTAGAATCCCATTTCGATCGCACATGTCAAATTTCACTAAAATCGGTTAAGGCATAGCCAAGTTCCATCCTAGTTGGCCTTATTTCAGAACTTCATCTAAAAATCATTTTAGAATCTTATTTCCAATGCACATGTCACATTGTATCACAATCGGTTAAGGAATAGCCAAGTTCCATCCTAGTTGGCCATATTCCAGAACTTCACTCTAAAAATCACTGTAGAATCCCATTCCCATCGCGCGTGTCAAATTTCACCAAAATCTGTTAACGAATAGCCAAGTTCCATCCTAGTTGGCCATATTCCAGAACTTCATCTAAAAATCATTTTAGAATCCCATTTCCAACGCACATGTCAAATTTTACTAAAATCGGTTAAGGAATAGCCAAGTTCCATCCTAATTGGCCATATTCCAGAACTACACCTAAAAATCAATTTAGATCAGATTTCCATCGCGCGTGCCAAATTTCAATAAAATCAGTTAAGGAATAGCCAAGTTCCATTCAAACTGGCCATATTCCAGAACTTCATCTAAAAATCAATTTAGAATCCCATTTCCAATGCCCGTGCATGTGTTCGCTAGTAAAACAATCTTTCTTTCTAAAGAAATTTAGAAGGTTTTGAATGTAATCGTTTGCCGTAATAACAAGGGCAAGAGCAATATAATAATGACGTTTTTATTCATCAGAGCATAGAGTATTTATTTTCTCAATATAGCGCAATAACAAAGAGCGAACATATGATAACACAAACGCAATAGTGGAAGAGCAAGAGCCTTATAATAAAAATAATGCTCCAGTTCTTCAGAGCGATATTTTTTTTTTACAATATCGCTCTTTATAAAGAGCTTTTTAATAGTTTTTATTATGGCTCGAACAAAAATGAAGAGCGAAGAGCAAAATGAAATCGAATTTTAAACTCTGCTAAATTTAAATTGGTTCGAAAGTACACTTTTTATTATAATTATTAGTTAACCTTTCGTAACTTTCCGGGTTAAAAATTTAACAAATCGACTTTCAGGAATTTTTACAGAAATTGGGAAATATTAACAAAATCTCCGAAATTCAGGCTTAAATATAATCTCCATTCAATTGCAAATGAGATATACTCTAGAAAATATGAATACTCGATTTACTAGACTTCTCACGACGCAAATAAAATCAAGGTCAAGACGACAATCACGCTAAGTAAAACACGTATTACATGAATTTTTCGAGTTAATCTCGACGAATTATTAAAATTTCGAAAAAAAAAATTGTATTTTAGTAACTTAAATCATTTAACTTGAATAAACCGCTCTGGGCGTTTTATTCGAATAAAACGCCCAATAGGCGCACTATTCGTTTAAAGCGCCTAGGCGTTTTTTACGGTGGAAGACAGTAGTGATGTCGACGTTGCATCACCGTTTCCACTAATTGATATGGTTAGTTCAAGCCATACAACTGATTCAATTGGCGGTTGGCTTAAATCGTTCAGGTTACATGTAGAGGCAAGTTATAAAAAATGGCCCGTATTTAATTCTGTAGTCATTGATTTCTCTTTTGCTGAACTTAACTCAGTACTCAGCGCATTCAATGATATGGATATCATTGAATACCTTACAGCAACCCATATAGTTTGATTATTAATAGCTCATGTTACAAATCCAAAGATTCCCTGGTAAAGGTTATTTATGCTGTTGTCATTTAACACACACAATAGCCGAAGACATAAACAAACATTTCTCTGAATCACCATCAAATCATAAAATTCTCAAAGAGGTGTTTGCGTCAATCTTCATGACGCCCAATTATGGCACCATCAAAGAGATATGGAAATTTCTTGTAATAGTTTTGAAATCAAAATATATAAGAAATAATGTGCAAGAAGCGCTAGAATCATTAGCTAATTTAATTATAACCAATGACATAAACTCCATGAGTCCATATTTTCAAGACATGGAAAAAATTATGGACGAAGTCGATTCAAGTGAAAATGAAGAAAATTATGGTATAGTTGGAGGATTGAATAGTTTATATAATCCTAATTTTCTGAATGTAGTTTTGAAAAAATATATGACTTATTTGCCTTTATGGAGTGGTATTATAAATGATGGTGAAAGGCAAAGCAACAGCCACGTGGAGAATTACTTTGCAACAATTAAACGAAGGTTTAAAACGTCAAATAATATTGGTAAATTGCCAACAAAAGTGGGGCGATTCGTAAGAAACATATATGACCGAAATGTTACAATTCATAGGCAAATTTTAGCAGGTATACCCAAAAAATCCATAAAGGATGTAAAATCTAGTGTTGAAAACTATAAGTCCAATAATGAACCATCCATTCATGACATCCAACTCTCTCAATCAGTGTGGAAGCGAAAAAATTCGGACATATTAACTCCCAAAAATAAAACGTCATCTTTTAATTTGAGAAATTTAAATGAAATCAATACTCAGTCACCAAAAGAGCGGATTATCACTTCATTAAAAATTTTAAGTCAAAATTCGAAGAAACACGATGATTTCTGCACTCCAAAACAACCACGGAAAGTAACGAAAAAAAGGATATTGCCTAATCAAGTAAACAGTTTTACCAATAAATCGGTACCAGTACTACAAAATGAAAGTAACACATGCGATTACTACTCAAACACATGCGCATTTGATTCCTTAGTTCAGGCTTTGGCTGCAGCAGTGAACGTATTGGGGATAAATAAAAGCAACATAGTTGAAGGAAAAGTCCAAAAAATTATTGAAAGTATTCTGAGCCACGATTTAAAAAAGGCATATTGTATTAGAAAAGAAATATTAATTGAGATTTTTGGCGTTCAAGAAAACTGCGAATGCAATATTCAGGATATTGCGGGGTACATGCTTAAAAGCATTCCTAGCTTAACTGCAGAGCTAAAATGCCAACATTGCGAAACGGTAGTCGAAGAAGAAAGGAACTTCCTGCTTGTTAATTTATTTAAATTAATGGAAGTAGGACTTGCAAATTTGGGTAAATGTATAGAGGAAGTGCCATCTCAAAACTGTCCAGTATGCTTAAATAAAATGAATCCTGAAAACAAAACATACAACAAAATAATTTCCATTTAGACCGAGTATCCTACAGAAAGCAAACCGAGACTTACAATAGATCGGATTGAATCGAGACTTTTTCTTGAGCATACTCCTTACAATTTGACAGGTATTATCAGTTATGAACAATTGGGCAAAAATGGTCATTTTATAAGTTACTGTAAATCCAATGATAAATGGCGTTGTTACGACGATTTAAAACAATATGTGGCTACCGTGAGAAATACAAAGAGCGTCGAGGTGAGCCCACATATGGTTATTTATACTAAATATTCAGATCAATAAGCTTAATGGCTCTTAATAAGCTCCTCAAACAAGATTTAAATAATATTCAATAATTACCTTAAGCATCATTAACATTTTTTGCGATGGTTACTGTATACATATTTATGAGCTTGTACATCTTTTAAAAGTCTATTTAAACAAAAATTAAGTTAAAAATTGTAAAGTGTAAAATAACGTTCAAATATCTTCTAACATTAAATTCCAATTTTGTTTCTATTACCCTTTTTTAAACTTCTAAAAATCACTGCACTTAGCGTCATTTTAATATGGGCCAAGGGGTTCTCGCAAAAAAAATTTTATAAATTAGCAAATCGACGAATTTCGCATGAAACATGGACGTTGTCTCTATTATACAAAATAGCACAAATTATTAATTATTAATTATTAGTTATAACCGAAGGGGCAACAAAACCGTCAACCAACTAAGTGGCAAACCAGACGTTTCGTATCTCTTGGAAATAAAAGAGGACCCCTATAAAAGTGCTCTCCGTCGTGAGCGAAATGGATCCCATTAGGTTGGGCGATCCATATGAATGGTTGTATGAGCGAGGATCCCTATAAACGGGCTCTCCTGCATGAATGATTGTGTGAAGGTTAGAAAACGAAACGTTTCGGGAAGTACACGGAAAGATGTGACATTAGTGCTATTCGATTTGAGATGCGATTCGAGAAATGTTCCTGATCCCCATCGTATGGTAATGGGCTAAATGTTTTAACTTGGAAATGGACCTACCAAGCTAGCCTCGTATACCAATATGTCTAGCAATTTACATAAAATTCCGAAAACTAAAAGATTTTTATTGTTTTCGCTCAAACTCATTAACGAGAATGGCGTAGAAATGACCCTCGTCCCCATTGTTTGATAAAGGCGGTTAAGGTACTTATTAATAAAGCCCCACCGAAGAAAATGCCATTTTTATTTATATCTGTAAACCTCTGTGAATAATATATCTTTAAAGATATTTCTTCTGTTGTTTTAAAATTTTTATAAATGTACAATACATCTTGTTTTGTTTTTCAGAGTCTTTCTGTGTTATGAGAACGTATAACATTTAACTTATAATTTATGACAAAATGATTGAAGAACATTTAATGAGACGTACCTCAATGATAAACAAAAAAATATATGTTTTCTGAAATAAACCTAATCTTTTTTCGGGATGCATTGTTATTAAAATCGTTTTTTATTATTTTCGTGCTAAAATGCATTCATTTGTACCAGATTTCAAAATATGAATGCCTGAAAAAATCATGACTAAACATCTTGTTTCAGGAAAATATGTTTTTTTCGGGATGGAGTGTAATTTTACGTAATTTTCCATGATTTTTTGGGCAAAAGGCTTTTTATATTGAATTTAGCGAGGACACATTAATTTTTCGGGATGAAAATGCTTTTTTTCGGGCTAACTTCACATTCGTAAGATATGCTCCAATTTTTTATCTTCCAACCATATTTGGAAGATGTGCTCAAACGTTTCGGAATGAAAAATTGCAACGGGATCTCAACACCCACCAAATGTAAATTGAAGCTCCATAAGACTGAGGATGCTGTGATTACAACGAAACAACCATATTGTGAATTGATTAGCTGTTTAATGTAGGCAGCGACGACATTGCGACCAGATCTCTGTGTAGCGATTGGATATTTTATTCAATTCCAGGCATGTGCGACGAACCTAGCATTATCGTTGACTGAGGCAGAATACGTTTTGTTGAGTTCTGTAGTATGTTAAGCGATTTGGCTTCGAGGATTGTTGGGAGAGATGGGTGAATTCGTTGGTAAACCAACGGTTATATACACGAGGACAGCTAAGGTTGCATCGTGTTCGCATCGAGTGGAAAGGAATCTCACAGACTCAAGCAAGTTGATATTGGATATCATTTTCTGCGCAATATAATCGCTCGGGGAGATATCGAAGTGAAGTACATCAACACGAAAGAGCTGCTACACAAAACACATTGCGAACGAAATTGGGATTGATTTGACCTGCTTTAAGTGCTAAATAAATTTTTTCAATTTATTATTTACGATCATTTGATTAATTGTTAATTGTATTTGGACTCAAAGGATCGAGGCGGTGTACGATGCAGGTGTACCCTATGGACATTTTTTCATGTAAAATAATAAAATAAATGTTTCGGTCTTCACTCCTGTTTCGACCGCTGAATAGTAAACTAATGTGCTTTGTTTTTGCCCGATAGATTCCATTTTGACTTCACAGTAGTTGGTAATAACTACATGGCGGACCAATTTAGTGGCAAGATGGACCATTATTGGTAATGTTGAAAAGAAAATTCAAAATCGTCATTTGTTTGATATGAAATGTGTGTAAACTCGCTCAAGAATTGGCCAAGCCCTTCCGTGAGTTTTATTGTAGAACGTGTTTGCCCGACGCAATGCATTTGTATAGTGCTTAACAATAACTTAAAGTAATTTAAATAATTTTAACAATTAACTCGAAATTTAAATATTCGACAATAATTTTGAGAATTTTGGACACTTTTGATAGTTCCAAATTTAAGTGATATTGGATTAGTTCTGCACATTCGACCTCCTTTTAAAACATCCCTATGTGGTTCAAGTCTGTATGCAAATGTGCAATAAACATATTAGCCAATTTTTTATCTTGAAACTCTCCATTAGTGACATCAATTTTTCAAAAGGTCACTGAACAATTTATCAGGATTTAATTAAAAAAAAAAAAAAAAAAAAATTAAAGATGGTTGCTTGCATACCTTGAATGGAGTCTGAGTTCTTCCATTGCACTAAGAAGGAATCAAATTACACAAAGAATATTATTAATAATATTTATTTGTACTAATAATGGAATAAACAATAAATAAAAAAAATTCGCAATATTTAAATAATAATAAAAAAAAAATCCGTCTCCATCAATAAATTAATCAAGATTTAAAAGGATTAATTCACACAGCACACAGAAATTTCAACTTATCAACAAATTTAATTTTTTTTTTTTTTTTTTCTTGGTTTTCAATTTTGTGTTCTTCAAGCAATAAAACAATGCGACGTAATACTCTACACAATGCCAAAGCACAAAAAAAATTAAATTTACACAACCAAATGACCAAAAATAAACTTTCGGTCTCTTATCGCCATTTGAATAAATTTACGGATTAAACCTGTCTCAAGAAATAATTCGGAGCAAAAATCAACCGCACAAAAATAAATAAACAAACAAAAAAACCGAAATTCGCTGATAACAAAAAAGTTATTAAAAATTATTTTTGTTGGTTTTTGTGCGCGAAAACTGTACGATTTGGCCCAGCATCATGATTGGGTTTGTGTACGTACATATGTTGTGTTTGTTTCGTTTATTAAAAAGCCGAATACAATAAGACGTATAATAATACTGTGTGTGAGTATAGTAAATGAAAGAAATGTTTTCTTTGCGGATTGTCCGAGTGGAATTTAAAATTCAAGTTTTTTTTTTATTAATTTCCTGGAATTACTTTAAATATAAATTTTTTATTTTTTTAGATAATTTTGTCGTATTTTTATTATGTATATATTGTAAATACAAAGAGGCGAATTATTATCAACTTTATGATCATCGTAATTGTACGATTATGGACCATAAAGATCGCGACATCAAATAGATACATTTGTATGTTAAATAGTTTCGACAAGGTGAGGTACAAGCAAATATTGACTTAGACGACTTGATTTTTTTTTTTGTAAGCACTTAAGTATACCTAGGCCAACTTGAACGTACTTTTAATACTCTTAAGACGTAATAATTTACAATGTTTTTTTATAGTATTTGCGTCTGCAGACGATTTTTATACCATACAGACACTGTACGAAATAGGAAATAGTTTCTTTTGGCAGCCAATATTTTGTAAGTCAATGTTTATAAATATAGCAAACTTTATATGTGCAAACAACCTTTTTAGGTTAAATTACTAAACAATGGTTAACTTGCGGCTGTTTTAACGATATTTTCAAAGTTGAGTATAATTTTTCAAAAGTACTGGTTCTGGCCTTGGAAGGTTTTGTACCTTTAAACTTTAGCTGACTGGTTAGATACAACTATAATACAACTAAGGCATTTTAAAATTGGGATAGCTGTTACTGTATAAAACACAAGTGACTTGAATCCCGCGACATCTCTAAAATCAACATTTTTCTAGAAAAAAATGGATGCTTGAAATTGGCTTCGAGCCAAAATCCAATGTATTGTGAAAAATGGTTTAGTTAGTTCCCTGTTCAAAAGTTATCACGAACACAACACGCTTTATAATTAAGGCTGATAAATGGATGTTCGTTCATTCGTTTGATTGTTTTATAATGGCGACCTTATTTAAATTGGTCGCTGGGTATATGCGTTTTATGCTTTAGTTTACTTTCATTCACGTTCTTAGCCAATTCTCAATTTTCATTAATTGATCTCACAATTCTTTTCATGCAGTTTGAGGATTTTTTATGCGGGAACACATAACAGATAAGTCGTCAGCAATTGTTCATGTGATAATCTTTAAGTTGTTGGTATAACGGCAACGGTATAACAGGTACAACACACGTCCCAAGCCACTACCTTGCGGAACTTCTGGGCTTATTTCATGTAGTTACTACAGTTCCATGCTCCACTCTAAACCAAAATTGATAATTTGGTAGAATTTGTCTTTCGGCTATTATTGGTTTTAACTTTTGTTAAAACAACTTTTCAAAATGTTTCGATATTGTCGCATGTGTGGAGCGATTTGCGTTCTGTTTTTACCTCTCAAATTGCAAGAGAAGATCACCCAAGCAGACGATGCAGGAGTATACAGAATAAAATGTAATGATTGCACAAAATTCTACGTAGGGCAAACTGGGAGAAAATTTCCGCAAGAGATTTAGCATGTACAAGAAATTAAAAAGCCGACGTCATCAATCAAATCCAATTATGCATTACATTTGAAAAATGAGAACCACACCTTCACAAGTTATGATGTTAATGTATCAATACTCCACAATATTAATAAATGCAGAATGTTGGACATGTTGGAAGAAATCGAAATTTACAAAAACAGAGATAACTGTTGGCAAACCCTGCAACTATTGTCATCTCAGTCAGTTATCTGTCTCTCTCTAGTGGAATTATCATGGAGTATTGTTCTAGGATTCCAGAGAGAACAACATTGTATTAACGTAGCAAGTACAGAAATATGTAATAAAGTTTGATTTATTAATAAAATATATTGTATGTTGTTAATCAAAGACACAACATATATGTGGCGACGAGGATAAAGAATTTTTTTTTTCGTGAACAACATTTCAAAGTGCGAAATAAATAAATAAAAAAAAAAAAAGAAAAACGCATTTTTTTTGCTCAACGTGGCGGCAAAGAAAAAATCTATTGTGACACCAAAAAGAAACGAAAAAAAAGAATCAGCGATGGATCCAAAGTATTTGGAAGCATTAAACAAGATTTTGCAAAACCAGAGTGCTGCTATCAATCATTTGACACAGTTAATTGGTGATGAAAATACAGCAGCCAACATAACCTCAAATTCGGCATTCAACCTTTCATCACAAATCACAGAGTTTTGTTACGATGCTGATTCGCGTGTTTTCTTCGAGGCGTGGTACAGTAGATTCGCAGAATTATTCAAAGAAGATGCCAAGAATCTCGACGACTCAGCGAAAGTGAGACTTCTTCTCATGAAACTGCACACGTCGAACTATGAAAAATATTCGAATCTGATTCTGCCCAAGACACCAAAAGATTTTTCATTTGCCGAGACGGTTCAAAAACTTACAGAGCTGTTCGGGCCACAGAAATCTCTATTTCACCGACGATATGAGTGTCTACAGTTCGAAAAAAACGACGGTGAGGATTTTGTGTCATACGGGAGTAAAGTCAACAAGTTATGTGAAAGTTTCGAATTGTCCAATCTTTCAAGTGATCAGTTCAAAAGCTTGATATTCATCATTGGTCTTCGCTCGAGTCGCGATAAGGAAGTGCGTACACGGCTCCTATCAAAAATGAACACAAAAGACGAACAAATCAATGGTATCGACAAAATGATTGCAGAATGTCAGACTCTCATTAATCTCAGGTCTGATGTTAGGTTGGTTGAGAAACACCAGCAAGAGAAGTCACCAGCCGTCAATTTGGTCAAGCACACAGAAAAAGTGAAGAAAACGTACAACAAAACGCAGTACGCAGGAGACAACAAACTATCCAACAATAATTTAGCAAAAACTCCAGGAACACCTTGTTGGTCATGCGGAGGCATGCATTTTTCGGCAGACTGCTCATTCAAAAGTCACAAATGTCAAAATTGTAGGAGAACTGGACACAAGGAGGGTTACTGCGGGTGCTTTCCTGAAAAAGCACAACAAAAACAGATAAGTTCCAAAACAAAATACATTCCAAAAGATAATCCAAGTGTTAAAGAAATTTCAATTGTTAACAGCATGGGTGGATTTGCCAATAAGCGCAAATTTATCGCGGTACTCATTAACGGCGTCGAAATTAACCTTCAAATGGACAGTGGATCAGACATCACAATCATTTCCGAGTCGATGTGGGAACGCATCGGGAAGCCCCGTTTGTCAAAACCAAATTTCGGAGCACGGAACGCAGACAAAAGCAAACTCAAGATCACAGCACAATTTGAAGGCGACATCAGCTTCAAAAATGTCGTAAAATCAGGACTAATTTACGTCGCGTCAGACATCAACATCTTCGGGATTGATTTCATGGACAAATTTAATCTGTGGGACGTGCCACTTAGCGTGGTATGCAATCACATTACGGCCGAAGACACACCAAGTTTAGATGTAAAATCATTGTTCCCTGATTTGTTTTCGGGTAAGCTGGGTCTCTGTACAAAGACGAAAGTCACATTACATCTAAAGCCTGATGTGAAACCAGTTTTTCGTGCAAAACGACCAGTGGCTTTTGCGGCACTGCCACTCATTGATGAGGAACTCACACGTCTTCAGAATTTGAGCATCATTACTCCAGTCGAATACTCTGATTGGGCCGCGCCGATAGTCGTTGTGAAGAAAAAAGAAGGAAACGTCAGGATATGTGCAGATTATTCAACCGGTCTAAACAACAGTTTGGAACCAAATCAATATCCATTACCAATTCCTCAAGAGATCTTCGCAAAAATCGCGAACGGAACAGTCTTCAGTCACATAGACCTCTCCGACGCGTTTCTTCAAGTGGAGATCGAAGAAGAATCTCGAAAGTTACTCACAATCACAACTCATCGAGGACTTTTTCGATTTAACCGCTTGCCCCCCGGCGTGAAGTCGGCACCGGGTGCATTTCAACAAATTATGGCAAATATGGTTAATGATTTGGAGGGAGTAGCTGCCTACATGGACGACATTATCGTCTCCGGCACAGACAAGTTGAATCACAATCAGAATCTGACACGCGCACTTAAGCGAATACAAGATTTCGGATTCAGCCTAAAACTCGAAAAATGCAAATTCGCAATGAGATCGATTCGCTACCTGGGTCACGTCATTGACAAGGATGGTCTGCGCCCAGATCCAGGTAAAGTGGAAGCAGTTACGAACATGCCACCACCGACAGATGTAGCAACCCTACGTTCATATTTGGGTGCTATAAATTATTACGGTAAATTCGTGAGAGAAATGCATCAACTGCGTCGGCCACTCGACATGCTGCTGGAACAAAATGTTTCATGGAATTGGACACCAGATTGTCAGAGGGCATTTGATAGTTTCAAAAACATTTTAAAGTCCGATCTGCTGCTTACTCATTTTGATCCAAGCCTTGAGATCATAGTAGCAGCTGACGCATCCAGCACTGGCATCGGAGGTTGTATTTATCATCGGTTTCCTGACAAATCCGTCAAAGCAGTTTACCACGTTTCAAAAACCTTGAACAAAGCCGAACAAAATTATAGTCAGATCGAAAAAGAAGCCTATGCTTTGGTTTTTGCTGTGACTAAATTTCACAAATTCGTATTTGGTCGAAAGTTCTTACTTCAAACGGATCACAAACCATTGTTGTCAATTTTCGGATCGAAGAAAGGTATCCCGGTATACACAGCGAATAGACTTCAGAGATGGGCACTCACACTACTCATGTACGATTTCAACATCGAGTACGTGTCCACAAACAGTTTCGGATACGCAGATGTTCTTTCACGACTGATCAACTCTCACGTCAAACCAGACGAAGAATTTGTGATAGCGTCAATTCAAGCGGACGACGATTTTCAATCAGTACAACACGAAATTTTTCATCATTTGCCCGTAACACACAACATGATACAGCAATCAACGGAAAAGTCAACAGTTCTCCAAACAGTTATTCAACACGTCAACAATGGCTGGCCTGCTTCATTCAAGCAAATTCAAGATACTGAGGTGAAACAATTTTATCATCGTCGAGAAGCACTTTCAATAGCGAATGGTTGTCTCATGTACGGTAATCGCCTTGTTATCCCAGAAAATTTTCAGCGACGTATTCTTCAATAACTTCACAAAGGACATCAGGGAATGCAGCGGATGAAGTCGATCTCTCGAAGCTATGTATACTGGCATGGTCTTGATCAGCAGATCGAAGAGATGGTTCGCGCCTGTAATCAATGCGCGAGTGCAGCTAAATCACCACCGAAAACCTTTCTCGAATCATGGGAAGTGCCTGATGGTCCTTGGCAGCGAATTCACATGGACTACGCCGGACCCATTAACGGGTATTTCTTCATCATAATAATCGATCCATATTCAAAGTGGCCGGAAGTTTTTCTGTCGCAAACAACAACTTCAACAAAAACTATAAAAATGTTGGAGGAAACATTTTCTCGTTTTGGTATTCCAAAAAGCATCGTGTCGGACAACGGGACTCAGTTTGTTTCACGACAATTTAAAGAGTTTTGTGAGTCAAACGGCATTGGACACATGCGTACCGCACCATTCCACCCACAATCAAATGGACAGGCGGAACGTTTCGTCGATACACTCAAGAGATCGCTAAAAAAAATCAAAGGGAAGGAGGTATCGAGGAAGCTCTACAAATATTCTTGGTTACATATCGCTCAACGTTGAATCCTAACACACCATTACAAAAATCACCAGCCGAGATCATGCTCGGACGGCCAATGCGAACAACGTTCGATCTGTTAAAACCATCTGAACATCCAAGGATTAATCACGATGATCGTAAGCAGAAACAAAATGAACAATTCAACAAGCAACATAGCGCTAAGAATCGACAGTTCAATGTTGATGACTCAGTCGATGTCAAAGTGTACTACAACAACAAGTATCGCTGGCAATCCGCAATTATCAAGGAACGATTGGGAAACGTGATGTATCGCGTCCAGTTAAAAAACTCTAACAGAATTGTTCGTTCACACGCAAATCAAATGCGATATCGACCGGTTCAAAAACCGTCAGCCTCATCTGAGTCAGGATATGAATTACCACTTGACACGCTTCTAGCTGAGTTTCCAGCGGATACAGTTCCAGATTTTCAGAGTGAACATTTACATGAAGGCGCGGTTGACGTGCAACAAGACAATGAGCAACATTCAGCTACTCCAGTTCGCCGACCATTCAGAGAACGAAGAATTCCTCGACGACTGGAAGGATTTGAATTAAATTAGAGGGCGATGTTGGCAAACCCTGCAACTATTGTCATCTCAGTCAGTTATCTGTCTCTCTCTAGTGGAATTATCATGGAGTATTGTTCTAGGATTCCAGAGAGAACAACATTGTATTAACGTAGCAAGTACAGAAATATGTAATAAAGTTTGATTTATTAATAAAATATATTGTATATTGTTAATCAAAGACACAACAATAACGATAATCTCCTAAACGATAAAAGTAAGAGAAATGTACTATACGATTATGTAGTTAACATATAATTGTATTGCGACAATTTTTTATACTTTTATATTTTTATTAGACTCTCTCAAATTTATATTTATATGTTTGTAGTACGGACCGAAAGTATATGACAATTTCGTAAAAATTTTAATTTGTGTTTAGTTTTAAAAAAATAACCTGATGATGAGCAGCAAGTGCTCGAAACTAGTTGTTGTTTTAAAAATAAAATATTCTTTCATAACTAAAGAAAGCTTAAAACCAATAATTTGTGTTTGCTTTGTCCTTATTCGAAAAAATTGCTCCGGATGGCTAACGAGGAGAAGTTTGAGCGGTATGGATTTAGCTATGCTTCCAAGAAGGCGTATTCTGCATCGATGAAAATGGCAATTTTTTTTTTTTATTAATATATTACGACTAAGTTATTACAACTCATTTAGCAATTTTTTTTTTCTTATTTTAATTCTCTATCAGTTGGGCTATAACACAGTAGTTATTCCCAGTAGGCCCAGATCTTCCGGTTACATCAGCAATTTTTAGTCCTGAGGAACTGAATCAAGCGGCTTCGTTCTCTTTAGCCGTTTTGTCACTGCTCTGCCGACGTCGTTGACAATATGTTGAATATTCGTGTTTTCATGGAGTTGTAAACACTGGATATATTTTTTGGCATTTTTTGTGATTTCTTCGCTGACGGTTTCCATCTTTAGATCCCTATGTAGATTATCGTTTCTAATATACCAAGGTGCAATGACAATGCATCGCAGTACTTTGTTCTGGAACGTTTGTATAATTTTAACGTTCGTTTTCTTATTTTAATTCTCTATCAGTTGGGCTATAACACAGTAGTTATTCCCAGTGGGCCCAGATCTTCCGCTTACAACAGCAACTTTCAGTCCTGAGGAACTAAATCAAGCGGCTTCGTTCTCTTTAGCCGTCTTGTCACTGCTCTGTCGACGTCGTTGACAATATGTTGAATATCCGTGTTTTCATGGAGTTGTAAACGCTGGATATATTTTTTGGCATTTTTTGTGATTTCTTCGCTGACGGTTTCCATCTTTAGATCCCTATGTAGATTATCGTTTCTAATATACCAAGGTGCAATGACAATGCATCGCAGTACTTTGTTCTGGAACGTTTGTATAATTTTAACGTTCGTTTTCTTTGTGCATCCCGAGAGCTGGATGCAATAGGTCCAGACAGGCTTAAGTATTTGCCTGTATAAAAGCAGCTTATTGTGAATGGTAAGCTCACTATTTCTTCCAATACATTTTTCTGAACTTTATATCCAATTCTTGCCTTTTATTCTTGACAAGCTCTTTCCATTTTAACTTGGCGTCGAACGTCATACCTAGATATTCTGCCGTGTTCGCATGTGGTATTTCCTGCCTATTTATATAAATAGGTAAGTGATCAACTTTTAGATAGGTGAATGTTGTGTGAATTGATTTTAGCTCATTCAATTTTAATCTCCATTTTTTTGTCCAGTGGATAATCTCATTCACAGTGTGCTGTCATTTGCTGGTTGCTTCTTCGATTGTACTTCCAACCGCCAAGATTGCTGTATCATCCGTAAAGGTTGCAATATCTGTTTCTCCAGTAATAGGTATGTCTCTCGTATAAAGCAAATACAAGACTGGTCCAAGCACGCTCCCTTGTGGTACGCCCGCTTTAATTCTCTTGAGTGATGAAAACTCTCCTTCATATTTCACTCTGAAATATCTCCCTTCATTGTATGATTTTAATATCTCATAGAACTGCTTAGGAAGGTCGCGATGTAATTTATATTCCAGTCCTCGATGCCAGACTCGGTCAAAGGCCTGGGCAACATCAAGGAAAACTCCAGAACATACCTTTTTGTTTTCAAGCGTCTTCTCAATCACGTTAGTGACTCTGTTTACCTGCTCTATGGTGGAGTGTTTCTCTCTGAAACCAAATTGATGCGATGGTAACAGGTGTCTTTCTTTAATCAGAGATCTCATCCTTTTGAGGAGTAATTTTTCGAAGAGTTTGGACAATGATGGTAATACAGATATAGGTCTGTATGACGTTTTCTCATTAGGTGGCTTATTAGGCTTAGTTAGCATAATAACTTCTGCTATTTTCCACTGCTGAGGAACATATTTCATTGTAAAAGCTGCGTTAATTATGTGTAGCAACTTCTTAAGACATTTTCCTGGCAAATTTTTAATAACTTTTCCTGTAATAAGATCGTATCCAGGAGCCTTTTTTGCATTTAGGTTATGTTTGATTTCATTTTTTAGTTCTTTCATTGTAACTGGTTGTATGTCTAACTCATCTTCTTTTTGCATTAGAAAGGTATTTTCATCTGCTGTTTGCCTATTCAAAGGTTGGAACGTCTCTTCCAGATGTTCAGCAAAAAGATCAGCTTTATCTTTCGGGCTTTTGGCCCAAGTACCATCTGCTTTTTTAATTGGCGGCACCTGCTCTTTTGGTCTCTTTAGTCCCTTTGTAGCTCTCATGACGAAATTTGAGCCCATCATTTTGAGCATTGAGAGGTAATCATCCTTTTTAAGTTGATGCCTTGGTGGACAATATATCGCAGCAACCCGCAGCTTCTTGTAATTGTTTAGTTGCACGCTAAGTGATACAATTTGCATTGTCTCTATTTCGAGTTTGACATCTTCGAAGTGTTTGAATTTTTCTCTGATGAATATTGTTGCTCCACCCCTAGCTCTTTCTGCTGGATGTATAGAATGGTAACAAGAGTAACCTTTTATTTTTGCATAAGACTTTTTAGTGAAATGGCTCTCTGCTATTAAGCATATATCAATTTTTTCTGTATTCAAAAAGATTTCTAGCTCTGGAAGATGCTGTAGAAGTCCATTAGCACTCCAGGTTAATATTCTTAGTATTTTGTTCATTTTTTTTGGAGTGAAGGATCAGAAGATAAAGCAACTTTTTTGCTAGAAATCTCTTTAATTTTTTCTCGATGTCCTACTTGTTGTTCAAGATTAACTTGTGTTTTGTTTAGAAACTCTATATTTTCTTCTATTTTAGAAAGGCGATTGACAATAGCATTCAAGGTGTTTTGCATTGTTGTCATAGCTTGTTGAATTCCAACATTTTGATCTGTAGGCCCAGGTAGTCCTTGTCTTGCTGCTTGTGAGTATGAAAATCGCTCTGCCACTTTCGCACTATGGAACGTATAGTGACAGTTTTTGTCGGGATTTCTTTTTCTTTCGTTGCTCTCTTTGGCTGGTTTTTGTTTGTCCTATTTCGCATGTTTTGCAGTGTTTCGGCTACTTCACACCCTCTATAGCTAGCAAGATGGGTTCCTTAGCAGTTAGCACATTTTGCTGGAGTGTTCTTATCTATCACTCATTCTTTAGTGTCATGCTTTCCCGCACATTTTACGCATCTGATTTCACGATTGCAGTATTTTTGTGTGTGGTTATATGCCTGCTACTTTTTGCATTGTGGTATGATCCCTGTTGCCTTTTTCAATGGCTCCATTTGGACAACCATTCCCAAGATGTTCCTAATGTTGAATATGTTCTCAATTTTCTCTGAGTTTGCAAAGGTCAAAGTGAATAGTGGTAACTTTATTTTATTAACAATACTCCCTCCTTTGCCGGTAGGCTTCCTTTCAGTTTTACACATACTAACTGCATCTAAGATCGTTAAATTTTTTCTTTTGAGGTCTTCAATTATCTCATCTGGTGTGCATGTTTGATGTAGACCCCTAGCAACTACTCTAATGGGTCTGGTATTTTTTGTCTTCATATGTATACCATTGGAGACCTTGATCATTCAATACAGTTGAAAGTTTCCTCTAGACGTTGTTGTTTAGCGACACAAGCTTATACTCCTTTTCTGTCACTTACCGACATGTGTGATATTGATTGGTGGTGGTGGTTTTTCTTTCTTGGTCTTGCTGATAGTTGGTAATTGGTTTACCTTTGCTCCCGATATGTTCACACTGGTGTTCATTTCTGGGGACGACCCAGCTTTCCTTTTACTGGAAGAATTTACTTCCTGTGCTTTTTGCTTTTTTGGAGCCCTTTTTGACTTTTTCATTATCCAATTGGTCTCTCTTTCTAAATCTTCCTCGTCGGTTTGGTACTCAATTAAGTTAGCGCATTCCGTTTCTTTGTTGTTGTTTTCCTGGTTTAGGGCTTCTACCGAATCTTCATGACCAGTTTAGTAGTCCAACTTTACGCATTAGGGACGCAGTCGCGACTGTCGCAGCTATATTTAGTTGTAGTGTCCAACTACTTATATTTGGAACCTTTAGAATTGGTGATCTCAACATTTTCGTGCTCTTAGGAAAATTGTTACCTTTATTTTGCAATAGTTGGTCCCCCTCAGGATCCATGGAATCGGCATCAAACGATGATGATTGATTTGATGCCGTTAGAGACACATCCGTCTCGTTTTCTAATTTCGTTAGGTTATTATTATTATTTCCTATCATTTTTATTCCCACGAGTAGCACGAGAAGTAACGGTCACCCATGACAGAGCTCTGCATTATCTTGGGAAGGCTACGGGTTTAAACCGAACGTCGCCAAATTCGGAGTTCACATACTAACGACTAAGCACCCTCTTAGCCACGCAGCCATCGGCTTATGTAGTACCACCTTAGCTTGGGTGTGCTAGTTTTTGGTCCGCCCCGAGTATTTGATTTCCCCGGTACCTGCCATATCTGGCAAGCTTTCCCCTATCCGCCACCTGGGGAGGCGCCTAATAGGGGAACTAGCAAACCCCACACAGGGGAAAATGGCAATAATAAAATTCGAAAACCAAGGTGGCTTAAAACTTGAACAGTGTTATGCAGGGTTATTAGCTAAATTGATCAACTCCGTTTGAGAGTTCATGAAGTAAAAACCACATTATGGACCGATTCAAATACAGTTTTCAACTCTCCGTTGCCATCTCCTCCAAGAAGATGGACAATATTTATCTCTAACCACACAATGGATGAAATGACGCCAACAAAATGAATTGGCTTTGGTTTTTGGTGACTCTCTGATTGTCTGTTGACGAAAGGAAAGTGTCGAAAGAAAAGCGAATCTCCTGTTTTAAAAAATTATGCGAGTGCTTGCATTGGTCTCTTCTAAACGATGAGTTCGAGTTGACAGTGAACGAACGAACAAACGAGGAGCTAAACGAAACTTTTTTACTATGTGCAGAACCAGTACTTTGCTGCCGGAATCAGTGACATTACATCGAAATGCGAGTTATCAAAAAAGAGCAAAATTCGTAGCCTGCATGGACAAGATTTATTGAGGATTGGCAGTCGCATTGGAAATGCTGATGCTGACTATGATACAAGCATCCAGCAATATTACCAAACTGCGCAATTTAACTGAATTTCCGGTTCAAGGCGTTCATTGGTTGAATAGATCGGGTTTGTTGCAAGAGTCCGTTTTTTAAAACCGGTATTGATTATGGATACCATTGCAATTGAAATAAATGTATGACATATCAATCCAAATATGGAAGTCATACAAAGCAATATTTATTTGTAAGACCACTAAAGCTAAACGTACGAATTGAAATCGTTTCAAATTTAACAAAGGAGAATTTCATCGCCGCATTGCAGAGATTCGAATCAATTTTATTGACGGAGAAAGACACAACTTGCAAAAAGACGACGAGCTACCAAGAAAATAACAAAGAAAGTAAGGGTTGAAAATCTTGGAACAAATACAAATAAACAACGAAACGATTTTCTAAATTTCCATTAGAATATAAAAACTATTACAGAAAACGTCAAATACGAAAACAAAACGAGCAAAAACCAAAACACTTTCAACGCCGTACCAATATCCAATAAGAAGTCTGTTTGCCATTTAAAAATGCAACTCGGCGTATTCGCCCGGTAAAATACTATTTTGAGCCGGTTAATGAAATAATTTTTTCTGCAAGTGCATTACTTGATGCCTCTCTTAAATAAATTGGAGCTTCTTGTTCCCGTTTGCACTAATGGTTGTGCATTACACTGATCTGGGTCACTATCATAATTTATTTTATCAGTCGACGATGATTTCGTTATGGTTCTCTACATTATACGTTACTCCAGTTCAAGTACAACGTAGATAGTGTCTTTTATTCTGTTATGGTATTTGTTGACGAAATTAGGCCCAACAGTTGCACATTTTGCACTTATTTGTTTTTTTTTTTCGTTTTTATTCAGTTTAAAAATATACACACACTTAAAAAAGGATATATAATTAAAAACAATTAACACTGCACTTTTTGGTTATTTTAACTTAATTTTACTATACGCACATAAATTTTACGTCACGTAATTATTCAAATTGGATGAAGAAAATAATTTTGAAGATTTCCAAACTCTAAAAATAGGGCAAGTTTAGACCTTTACTGTTCAGTTGCTTCAGTTTTCACATACTTCACAGTTACTTTCACAGTTTGTACATATAAACAATATCTATGAAAAAATATAAAAGTTTATTAAAGCCGTTGACATTCAAAATTGCTTCGACATTGATAATTTGCTTACCCATATCAATACTTACCAACAATTGCGTCTATAAGTTTAATCCAAAAATAGTACACCACACATAAGTGATCTTCCTACGATTATAGTCTTTGATCGCGTTTTTTTTTTATAGTAGAACATTTTTTTTATGTTTCCCATAAATTAATCGCGCTCTTTGATTGTGGCGGCATGATCTTAGCGAAAGAAAAAACAAATCTAAATCTTATAGTTAATAAATATAATTTACTCATTCCAACCACAAATTGATCTGATAATTATATCTAGTTAAGATTATTTATTCTCGCGTGGTCGGGCTTCTCAAATTTCTCCTATTAAAGACAATAAAATAATCTTTCAAATTTTTAATTTGTTTTATTATCCTATAACGTAATAATTATATAAATTATATTTAATTAAAAAAAAAAAAAATATTAATAAATATTAGCAGCGCATTATTCCAATTAAATTATTAAATAAAAATAAATTTAACAATAAATTATAAAACCAAAAATACAAAAATTAGTTTACATTATAAAAATCAAAAAATTGATTCCAAATTGTGATTTTAAAGAAATTTTCTCCAATCATACTTAACAAAATAAGATTCTACCGTTTTTTGGAATGAATTCGGAATTTGTGCTTTATGTATATTAAATAAGTTTACATTTAGTATTTACTTGTAGGTATAAAAAAAAATTGTTAATATTTTAAATTATTTATTACTTAGTATATCGTTGAAGGATATTTATTGCGATTATTATAAACGATTACAAAATTAATACAAAGTGAGCACACACTTTGTAATAAAATCGTAAACAAAATATTTTATTATTTAAGTAGAATTGTATTAAATTTAATAGGAAACCATTTTTTTTATTTATGTAATCGAAAAGTATCTGGACATTTATTTTTAAATTTCGTTCGAAAAAATCCACCAGCGATTTATATCGATCAAACTTAATTTCAATAATTCTAATCAATAATTGGTGAATCTTGTTAAACCAAATTCAAAAATATGGACCCAGAGCCCAACATTTTTATTTTAAGCTCATTTGCAAAATTTCCACAAAAAAGGCACACCATTATCCTTCTCTCAGCACTTGGCAGAAAAAATTCTTAATTTCTTGAGCAATAATTTTTTTTTTTTTTATTTTACTTAAACCTAAAATTTTGGAAAATATTTTCTTGAGTATTAACACAATTAATTTTAAGTTATTAATTGAATTATCATATAAATTATAGTTATGTCTTCAATAATGATACAAGGCGATTTTTCTTGGCCATCTCTGATTTCTTGTATTCCTCAATTAACTGAAATAAAAACAAATGATTATTATTACATAAATGGTGTAGCCTTAATTACTTGTCGGTAAATTAGGACTTTATGAAAGTATTGGGGTTAGAGAATCTACCATCAAATATTCACACAAATTAAGACTAAATTTGACACGAATTTAGAGTAAAATAATACAAATGAAATGATCGAGCTACAGCGTTGAAAAATGTTGTTGTTATTGATTGTGATTGTAATTCATTAATTCATTTAAATATTTAATCTCGATTAATCAAACACAGGTACCAATAGGATTTTTGTGGTGAGAAAGAACTGGTACTCTTTGTTGCTGTTTGCAGCCGATATCAACATCTCCTATTTTTAACATAAGTTATTCAAATCCTCAAACACTATAAAATTGGTAAAAATTTTAAAACATAAAATTTCTCAAAATTATCACTATTGAAAATCTATTACTATAAATCTTTCGAATTTAAAAATTTCCTAAAAGTTTATATTTTGTAAAATTTCTTTAAATCTTCAAACACTTGAAATTTGTGAAATCCTCAGTCTTCAATCCAAATTCGTCCAATTTTTAATATTATGAAAATTCCTAAAATTCATCAAAATCAAAAAATTATTAAAATTCTACAACTTCTCAAATTTTTCAAATACTCAAAATTCCTCAAATGTTAACTCCTTTATTTCTTCAAATTCACAAACTCTGCACTGTGACTATTGAGATTCTTCAATTTAATCAATACCCAAAATTATTGTAGATTTTACAATTTCTTCAAATTTATCAATTGTTTTCAATTTTCTAGAAAATCGTTCGAATTCTTAAATTTTTTAAAATTCCAAATCCTTCAAATTTGTGAAAACTTCTTCCATATTTTGAAATTTTTAAAATTCTTGAAATTCTTCAAATTCGTAAATTCCCCAAATTTACCGAATTCTTAAAATTTTAAATTTTCGTCCAAATTTCTAAAATTCTTAAAACTCTTGACATCCCAATTCTGAAAATTCTTGAATTTTTAAATTCGAGGAATCTTAAATTTAATTCATTTTTTGCTGATTTCTTCAAGCTAAAGAGTTTTTTGAATCGTCAAGATATTTTCGAATTATTCGTCGAATTCTTCAAGTTTTTCAAATTCTCCAAATTTATGAAATTCTTCAAATTCTGTAAAATCCTCAAGATATTTAAATTTTATCGAATTCTTCGGACAATGCATTAAAATTCTTAAATTTGGTTCTTAAAATTCTTTCAATTCATTGAATTCTTCAAATAATTCAAACTCAAAAATATATTCAAATATGTACTTGCAACTTATGTTTAAAATTCTAAATTCTTTAATTTTTTCAAATTCTTTAAAATCGTTTAACTTCCTAAATTTTTCAAATAATTGTTAAATACCCTAATTCTTCAAAATTCTGAAATTTTTTAAATCCTTCGGTCTCTTAAAATTATTTTTATTAAATCCGGAAAGGAATTGCTATATGGAATCGTATGGGGTCGGGAGTTCAGTCTTTAAAAATTCTATTTCAGATATGGAGTTTGAATTTTTGTAAGTTATAAGCCAAATGGAAAGCCACAAGTTCGTCCAGTCCGTTCCACGAACGCCTACCATTGGAGGTGTGCACATGACACATTTCTGGTGAAAAAATGTACACCACGAAGTTAACTAATGAGTTTAAGTACCCTCAACTCGCACAAAAATGTAACCATGATTACTAACTTAACGTAACCAAAATGTTTGATAGGACCAAAATTTAACCCGCAGGGATGCGAATCTAGTAACCAATTGGTTGTGTATTTAACTCATGTAGCTAACTTCATGGTGTATATTTTTTCATCAGAAATGTACCTCATATGTACACACCTTGAAGGAAAAGTCTTGTAACTGACTGGTTTTTGGAAATCAGAGTTCAAGATTATACCTATGAAATGTACTTCTTAATATACGTGTTGGTCTGATAGGCCCAGCACATTACTTTAATTTTTTCATAAATTAATCAAATTACTCGAATTATTCAAATTCTATAAACTTTTTTATTCTATCAAATTCTTTACATTATTCGAATTTTACAAAGCCGTTAGTCAAAATTCCGAATTAATTTCAAAATTAACTTTAAATTCTATAGATTAATCAATCTATTTTGTCAAATATTTCGGATTTTAGAAATGTTTATGAATTTCTTAAATTAATAATATGATAAACCCTGGAAAATTGTATAATTCTTCCAACTTTTTTAAATTCTTTGGACTTTTCGTAAATTTATTCAAAATCTCAATAAAAAGTCCTTAACTTCTATAAATGTACTAAATTCATTTTTCAAAGAATTCAATTCCTTCTTCAAATTATTCAGATAGATAATCCCAAGCCTTCAATTTCTTTTAAGGATTTGAGATAAATTGGAATTATTTGTTCAAATTTTTCAAATCCTTCAAATTCCTTACATTGACATTCTACAAATTCATCAAATTCTTCGAATTTAGTCAATAAATCTATTCAAATATTTTAAATTTCCCAAATTCTTAAAATGTTCAACAAAATTCATAAAATTAGTCAAATTTTAAAATATTAAATTTCTCGAAATTATCACTATTGAAATTCTGCTATTTCTACAAATAATTCAAATTTTTAAATTTCCTCAAATTCTTCAAGTGTTTCAAACACTTTAAATTTTTCAAATCTTTCAGATTACTGAAATTCTCCAAATCTTCAAATTTCCCATTTTTGATACTTTCGAAAATCCTAAAATTCTTAAATTAATCAAAATCAATAAATTATTAAAATCCTACAACTTCTTCAAACTTTTAATATTAAAGCTCTAAAAAAATTGTCGAATACCATTAAAATGTTTCCAAATTTTTGTCATTTTTCAAATTTCTTAAATTCTTTAAATTTCCCAAATTTACCGAATTTTTAGAACTCTTAAATTTTATCGAATTCTTCAAACTATTTAAACTCTGAATTATTTGAGTTTCTCAAACTCTTAAAAATATTGAAATCCAATTCGTTAAATTTTTCAAATAATCCCAGTCTTCAAAATAAAATTCTAGAAATTCCTAAATTTTTGAATTAAAATTCAATAGTCTCTTAAAATAATTTGTTCCCCCGATTCCTTTAAACTCCATAAATTCTTCAATTATTGTTCAAAAATTTTTCAAATTTTTATATTCTCCAAATTAATTTCAACTTCTTTAATTTTGTTGAATACTTCGAACTTTCAAAAAATAGAATTAATAAAATTTTCAAATTCATTAACATTTTTAAATTTCTCAATTTACCTGAAATTACTTCAAATTTTTTAATATTTTTACATTTTTAAATGTTTTAAGTTTGTAAAATTATTCGGATTCTACAATTTTTTGTATTTAAAATTTTGAAATTCATCAAATCCTGCAAATTTTTAAAATTCTTGGAACTATTTTAAATTCTGTAACTTTTCATCAATTTATTCAAAATCTCAATGGATGTCCTCAATAGCTTTAGATGTATCAAATTTCTAACTATTCGACACTTAAAATTCTTCAAATTATGCAAATTTTCCAAATTCAAAGGATTTCAGATTCAATAAATAATTCCAATGCTTCAAAGTCGTAACAAATTTAAATTGTTCAAATTCTTCAAATCTTTTAATTTTCTTAAATCGAAATTCTGCCAATTCATTAAATTCTTTCAGTACTTTGAATTTATAAAATGTATATTATATAATAATATAAAATTTACAAATTCTAAAAATTCTCCAAATTATTAAAAGGAGCAAAATTCATAAAATTGGTAAAAATTTAAAAATATTAAATTTCTCGAGATGATCACCAAAAAATTTCTTCTATTTCTCCAAACCCTTCAAAAACTTAAAATTTCTCTAACTCTTCAAATTCCTTAAATTCTCAAGTCGTTAAATTCTTCCAAATTTTTGATATTTTAGAAATTCCTACAATTCAAAACATAAATTAAACTCAATAGCTTCTAAAAAATTTTCAAATTTTTGAAATTCTTTTAATCTCCAAATCTTGAATTGAATAAACTCAAATGAATTTCTCAAATTCTTAAAATTCTTCAAATCCTGAACGAATTGGATTTCAATTCATTGGAATCCAAATTTTTTATTGGAATCCAATTCGTTCAATTTTTGAAATAATGCCAGTCTTCAAAACCAAATTCTAGAAATTCCTAAATTTTTAGATTATTAAAATTCCTTTGACTCTTGAAATTCTTTAATTATTTTTAGTATTTAGTATTTTATAGTATTTTATTAATAATTTATTATTAAAAGAAAAAGACAAATTCATCTTTCAAAAGCACAAATTCTTCTTCACAAATTCTTGACATTCTGCAAATTAATGAAACTCTTCAAATTCTGTAAAATCCTCAAAATTCTTAAATTCTTAAATTTTTTTACATTTTGTCAGATTCTTCGAACTACATAGGTAGTTGTCTCACATTTTTTTGAATTTTCGATTCTCAAAATTCCTGAAATTCTTCAAATGGCTCAAATCTATCTACGAGGGGAGAATTTTAAATTCACGGAAAAAGACAGAAAGAGTCAGATATGTACATAGTTTCTATACCTACGTAAAAATAGTTTTTATCTTTGTTCGCATAATATTCATTTACCATTGCTTGGAGCAACGCGTCGCTATCAAAATGCTTTCCATAAAGCACTTTCCTCAAAATTGGGAACAGGAACTAATCACTCACACACCTTTCGTCCATTTTCCTCTCCTTTTGCAATTGATCTGCTCTTTCAAATGATGTAATATATCCTGATGAGGATTGATTTTTCATAATCATAGGCTCATCAGTTGGAAACTGTATTTAAATTCTCTTATATTTTTCGGAAAATAACGTATGAGGAATGAAATATGGACAAATGTAAAATGTATCTGTATTTGTATTACACAACCAAAAATAAAAATTTCCTTGTTTTTAAATAAGGTGATTCGCCTATATTTCATAAAATATACATAACAACGGCGTCATTTTACGATTAGTTACAAAAATGCCGTTGTTAGAAGTAGATCGTCGTAAATTAATTTATAAATTTTGTTAGGAAAATCCGGACAAAAAAAAAACGAGGTTTTTCAGTACTTCAAGGATCTTGGATTCAAAAAATCCTTTATCTACAACACAATTAAACTGTTTGAGAATAATGAACCTGTGGAAAGAAAACCCGGCTCTGGTAAAAAATGGCAACTACAAGATAGCAAAGTTCGAATGAAATTGAAAGGTCGTACTGCAAAATCGTACAGACAACTGGGTAAAAAATATCAAGTTGACCCAAAAACTGTTAAGAAATATTTACAAGGTATGAATATACAACGCAAACCTAAAAAATCGGCACCAGCAACTACAGACAAACAATTAGCTACAATCAAATCTAGATTAAGAGTGCTTTCCCAAGCATATTTCGCCGCTTCTTCAGCTTATAAATGTGTGATGGATGATGAAAGTTATTTCACTGTTGAAGATAATGAATGGTAGCCAAAATACTACTACGAGTCTCCTGATCACAAAGCACCAGAAAAGGAGAAGTTTATTCATAAGACCAAGTTTCCAGGTAAAGTTATGTTATGGTTGGCTATTAGCGAACGAGGTATCAGTGACCCAGTATTTTTCAAAAGTGGTTTAACGGTTAATGCGCAAACATACACAAACAAATGTTTACCTGTGCTTCAGAAATTTATAAATAAATATCATAAAAATGATAAAATGATTTTTTGGCCTGATTTGGCATCCTCACATTATGCCAACGCAACGTTATCTTATTTATGTCAACGCAGAATCGAATTTATCACTAAATACTGTAACCCACCAAATGTTCCACAACTAAGGCCCATTGAAACGTTTTGGGAAAATCTGAAGAGAATGGTATACAGCAATGGATATCGTGGCAAAAATGTTGAATGTCTGATTAGAAAGATAAAAACAGATTTAAAGAAGATCGATACATCAGGAACGCAGGCGGCAATGAAAAGAGTGCCAGAAAGGATCAGGAAAGCTAATCGATATGGGGCGAGAATTTTTCTGTAAATTTTATCTAAGAATTAAAGTTTTAAATAAATTATGGATCAAAATCGTTTGATTAGTAAATAATTTTTTTTTTACTTTTTTTTATTTGTCCGTATTTTATTCCTAATACGTTATTCCCTTTATCGAAGTATTCGAACTCTTTAAATTCTTCAAATTATTCGAATTTTACAAATTCAAGGAATTTCTTAAACTCTTCAGATTCCACAAATAATTCCCAGTCTTCAAAATTTTAAAGAATTTGATACTTTTGGAAACATTCCAACTTTCCGTTTGTCCCATATAGTTGAAATATTTCAAATTCCCAAAATCGATATTCTGCAAATTCATCAAATTCTATAATTTCCTTAAATTCTTGGGATTTAAAATTCGTAATTTTGAATTTCACAAATTCTTAAAATTTCTTTAAATCATTCAAATTAATCCATATAAATTCTTTGAACTTCTCGAATCATGGAAATTATTCCCAATCGTCTACAACTCCTACTAATTTTAAAAATCTCAAAATATTCAAATCGAAAATTATGCAAAATTCGTAAAATAATGTCGATTTCATAAAATTTTTTTGAATTTTTGGACTCTTCAAATTATCATATTTCGTTAAGTTCTTCAAATTCTTATAATCCTTCCATCCAATCCATCAAATTCCTTAAATTAATCAATTTCTTCCAATTTTGTAGAATTCTTCAAAATCATCAAATTTCTAAAATTCCACAAATTTTACAAACTATTTGAATTTGAACTTCGAATTTTTGAAATTTTTCGTTTCTTTAAATAACTCCAAAGTATTCAACTTCATAATACAATTCAACAGCTTTTTCAAATTCTTAAATTCTTCAAATTTACCAAAAATTGTTGAATTTTTATAAATTAAAATTTTTAAATTTTTTGAAATTCCTCGAATAATTTCAAGGATCTCAAATACTCAAAATTCATAAAGCATTTGAAATAAAATTTTCTATTCTGCATGCTGATAAATTGCTTGTTTGAACTTGAATTTACGTCACCGCTATGGCAAATGAGAAAATCGCTCTTTAAAGCGAAGTGAACCCGGTTCACATAAGAGATTTACAAAATATGAATTCTATTAATAAAAACTTTTGAAATCAAAAATGGACTGTTTTGTAAATATCCGCTAAAAACTTACCAACATTTTCAAGTGTAGCTTACAAAATATTTATTATATTCATGTTTGGCTTGTACTGTAATTTTTCCCACTTAAAACGATTTCCTTGAGAGCTGGCAAATTTTTTCTAAAACTTAATTTGTTCTTTTCCAGCAATTTTATTTTCTTAATTTCAAACCAAACTTCAAAATTTGAATAAAAATTTCCTCCCAAATTTTAATTAAATTAAATATCAAGCGAATTCTCTAGCGGAACTCTGATGAAAAAAATATCGCCATAAGTATTCAAACACCCAAAAACAACAAAAAAAATTCACACAACACACAGACCAAAAATTCTACAGCACTTACCTCAACATCAAAATCTTTACTCAAACTCTTTTTCGCCTCCTCATTACTGTGCATAATTGTGACGAGCGCTGGATATATGGCAATATTAAAATCTTTTGGCAATTTCGCAAAACTTTTAATAATTGATGAATACTGTTCCGATGTGAGCACATCCTAGAAATAAAATAAAAAAAAAAAACAAATCAGGTAAATTATATTCCACTACCCATCGAAATACATAAATCTGAAAATAAAAATTCATCGTCATGCTGTCGACCTAACCATCATAATTTTAATGTTTTATCGCGGCGCGGCTTACCAGATACACAATAATTTTGTACCCATTATCATTCGGATATCATTTGGAGCCGTCCGTAGTACCACACCAATCAATTTTCATAATTTCGTTCGTTTTTTATTTGTTGGTCTCTATTATGATGCTGTTGTATATTATGTATAAATTCTATGTAAAGTCATCGGCAAACCCAACAAATCAAAGTTACAAAAAATCGTATAAAAAAACCATAAAACATAATCTACATCTCATCAACATCATCGTTCAATAATGGTTGGTTGTGTGATCCTCCATTTTTATTTTTGTTGTTGTTTATATCATTTCGTTATTATGTCTTACATCTTAAATATAACACACCACCAAAAAAAAAACGAAACCTTAAACTACTTAATAAAAAATAAAAACAAAAGAAACACACAAAAAATCTGGTACGGTGTATCTTGGCTTTGTGATCTTGAAGAAATCGACGTCCAAGAAATTACCAAAAATCATGTTTTCTGTTCTCAACAAATTTGTGCTTGTTGGTGTTGTTGTTGTTGTTTCTCGATTTTATGCCAACTCATTTTTGTCTTTCACGCTCTGAATCTTCAATCAATTGCGAGATGTACATACAATAATGATCAGGTTTTTAAAGAAAATTATGAGTGTTATCGCATAATTTGGTTTCTTGATCTCGTAATACCTTAAAGTTGTTAGTGTTTTTTTGTTTGACTGGTACATATACATATCTAAGTGTTTTATCAAAATGGATTTTAAATTACAGATAAGCTGCGGGTTAAATTATATGGTTTGAAGAAGGATATTTTGTAAATTGGCGCAAATATTTATGTTTTGTGTGGTAAATAGGTCCTAGAATAGACAGAATTATGACTAAATTATACGTTATATGGAGTAATAGACAGGTTTATCTATGGGGTTTTGAGTGTTTTATTTTCAATAAATTCGTTTCAAATTTAACTTCAATTCTACCAAGAATCAAATCAAATTATTCATTTAATTTGATAGTCACTTTGACCAGTTCTCAAATTGCGGTGATTCAATTATTTACAATGTACCGCCCTTTCATTCTTTGGTCCTTTGGCGAACCCCCTTAATAAACATAATTCGTAGTGTCTGCATTTAATATAAATTCACTCACAATGTGTGATGTGTCACGCATGAAAATTTCAATACAGGGTGTATTGCCTAATATACGATTCTCCTATAATCTAAAAATTCTCAAATACTCTAAAAAACCTCGAGAAAAGTTTGGATAATTGAAAAGTCAAAAAACCTAGAAAATTTAGAATAATCTCGATTACTTCATAAAAACACGAATAGTCTCTATATGGAACCCGAATGGTCTCGAACAATTTCAATAATATCAAAAAATCTGAATATTAAAGAATAATTTTGGAAAGCCTGTAAATTTGTATCAAAAAAATAAGAAAACCCATGGAAATTTAGAAAAATTCTGAAAAATCATGAAACTCGAATTATTTGTTAAAGTCAGTTACATCAAGCAAGTTCAACAGATCTCGGATACTTTCGAAAATATTGAACCAACGTATTCCTGTATATCGAACTGTTAAAAACCTTCGACAACTCCAATTTTAGTTGAATAATCTGAAATAATCGGACTGTGATTCGAAACACATAAAATTGGAACACGACAAAACTCTTTCGATATCGGAAGAAAATTCGCCGGAATCAAACAAAAAAACACCGTCCCCACATAAAATCGAGTTCCCATACCGTTTTCCCATAGACTGTGAACCTTTTAAATGAATTTTGATGAAATTTTTTGTGATCGGTTCTAAATGAGATTTAAAACAGCTTGGTGGGGGTAACCAGGAATTTTTTAGGTCACTTATAACTAATTTATGGTTCAAATTTTATAATACAAGATGGCAGATCCAATATACCCAATGTAACCTACAACAGTTGAGAACTATTTCATAATTATTCAAAAAATTAAGAAACTCATACGAAAAATATTATTGGGGTCGCTGATTAAGAATTTGAGGTCAAAACAATTAAATTCAAAATGGCGGATCCTATTCGGCCATTTTAAAGTGAAAAATAGTTGATTACAATTTATAGAAATTTTGAGGTTAATTTTATTCAATCAAGCATTTAAATTTGTAATCAGCGACCTTAAAACCGCTTTTTAAATTTTTTATCTACCAACTTTTAAGCATTTTATTGCGGCCATATTGGATCCGCATAGAGAACTAAAAATGCTGACCATAAATTCATAATTAGCGTCTCAGAAAAACCCTGTTTATAAAGCTTAGTGTAAAATTTTGATTGTCCGTTGCCTCTTAGTTTAGAGTGTGATTGCTGTGTGCCTCAACTTTTCTAAATAGTTGGAAAGTTCTTAACAGCTATTCATAGATGGCAATAGGTGTAATAAGACAACGTGTGCCTGACTTTATATTTTCTAAATTGCAACTTTTTAAATGTCAATCGAATGTCACCGAATATTATTGCTAAGGATGTAAAGTTTTCCATACTTTTTCCATAGAAATACGTATACATACAAATCATTTAAAATGTTCAATCAAAAACTGATATACTACCTTGATCAACAAGTTCTCGGAATAACCACCGTGTGGCGCTCCCATCGTTTCGATTTGAGTTCTGTTTTTTTGTTAAGTTGGTACATTTGTTGTTGATATTCCCTCTAAATCTTAGCGTCATAGCTTGACATTTGCAAAAGTTACGTAGTCACGAGTACATCTACCTCTGTGTGTGTTGGCGATTATTTACAATTTTAGACATGATTTGCGAGGCTGAATCCGATCCCACATTCATCAAAAGGATCATTACTGGAGACGAGACGTGGGTTTATGAGTAGACACGCAATCCAGACATCAGGGAAGTGAATGGCGTTCACCAAAAAAAAAACACGTCGTTTTCAGTCAAAAAAGAAGGCAATGCTCATGGTTTTCATGGATTACAACGGTGTAGTGAATCATGAATTTTTGCCAGAAGGCCAGACCGTAAACAACACATAACTGTGGGCAGAAAACTCGTGGATTTTGCACCATGATAACGCACCGTCGCACAGTGCCATCATTATTCATAATTTTTTGAGGAAAAATGCAACAAATACCATCCAACAGCCACCGAATTCACTTGATTAGGCTCCCTATAACTTCTTTCTGTTCAATCGAGTTAAAAAACCATTACGGGGAACGCGTTTCAGCAGCCGAGAAGAAATAATGGAAAAATCGCCAACACACACAGAGAAGATGTACTCTTGACTACGTAACTTTTGCAAATGTGAAGCTATGACGCTAAGATTTAGAGGGAATATCAACAACAGATGTACCAACTAAACAAAAAGACAGAACTCAAATCGGAACGATGGGAGCGCCACACGGTGGTTATTCCGAGAACTTGTTGATCAAGGTAGTATAAAGTTTTCCGACTGATATATTCCCATAGATAGGCGGACATTTTTCAGCTACTACGTCTACTATCGGAATCTATCAGTTCAAATTTCTGGCAGGGAGTGCTCAATTGATACCTTTAGTTTCCAGACTAATTTATTGCCCTGGATAGAGGTTAGGTTTGTGGCTTGATTGACAAAGAAGTAGGATCAGCGACTACGTGTACTGTCGGAACCTGAGTTCAAAACTCTGGCAAGGGGTGCTAAGGTCCATTTAAGAGTTTCAGTCAAAAACTGATAGATAAAGTTTCCAGATTGATATACATATTTCCATAGATACGCGATAGTTTTTGGACTGAATGGACGGAGAAGTAGGTCAACAGCCACTATTTGTACTATCAGAATGTTCAAATTTCCGGCAAGAAGTGCTAGATCCATTTATCAGTTTCAGCCAAAATCTCAATTGGTACATAAAGTTCCTATGCTAATTTATTCCCAGGATAGGGCGTAGTTTATGGATTCGATGGACGGAGAAGAGGTAGACTTGTGTGTACTAACGGAATCTATCAGTTCAAATTCCTGGCAAGGAGTGCTAAGGCCCATTTATCAGTTTCAGCCAAAATCTCAATTGGTACATACAGTTACTAGGCCAATTTATTCCCCTGGATAGGGGGATAGTTTTCGGGCTCGGTGGGCGAAGGAGAAAATCAGCTATTACGTGTACTATCGGGAACTGAATTTAAATCTCCGGCAAAGAGTGCCAAGACCAATTTATCAGTTTCAGTCAAAACCTCAATTGGTACATAACTTTAACAAAAAATCGTTAAATGTTATTTACGTCACTTCCCAGAGATTTAGAGTCATTTTCTTATGGATGAACCATATTGATGACAAATGTGCAAAACCGTGTATCTACATTTTTGACATTTTTTCAGGAGCCGACAAAAATCGGAAGAACTTGCCATATAGATACACTAAAAGGAACTAATCAAATTGAATAATTCTGCGTGCACAAATTTAATTAAAAAAGAAAGCAAATTTAAAAGCATTTCTCGGAATTCTTTTCCCTTACAATGTTGGTAATTTACTTAAACTCGACCACTATTGGTGACCGAGACGGAAAATGTCTAATCGATATTTCAAAGATTAAGATGTGACGAATTTTAACGGATCTTGCAACACTCCTTGAATAACCAAAATTGTCATTATAGACGTTGGGGGTTCCTGCTTTTGGAAAACGCTATAGGATAATTTAGAGTAATAGAGAAAGCTGGTTCATCAACGAAATCGATGATAACAGACAGTTGACATAGTTTGGATCAGCAATGGCTTGCGGAACCACTAATATTATTGTTATTAGTGTCAAAGATGGAATGCTGATTCAAACTTTTCCAAGAATTTTACTTGTTGCTAATAAAACGTAATGGAATGAATAAAAAAATAAATGATCAATGTCTTCAGTATTTTCTTGTTGGATAAGAAAACATTTGATTTGAAGGCCAAATCTATATAATCTACTTTATTTTACTTACTGTGACATCTTTATTAAGATAATTTGCCATTTCACCGCATGGAACGGTCGACGCTTCAACAAAGTTTAGAAATAATAAAATTTACTATCAAAATCAGTGCTCAATTAGTGCTTCAGATATTCTCGACCAACCAAATCTATTCGATTTTATTTTGATTTGTAAAAAATTTGAAACCCTTGAGAACGACGCTTAATTGACAATTTTGGCTTTTCTCTAACACTTTCTTCTACAGCTTTTATATTCTCTTCCCGTGTCATTTCCATGAAAAGGAATTGTGCCACGGGAAGAGAACAAAGAATCTGTAAAAGAATGTGTTAGAAAATAACCAAAATTGTCAATCATGCGTCGTTCTCAAGAGTCGAATATCTGCTAGTCCTAAATAATTTCTTTCTAAAGGCGTTAAAAAACTATATACAAAGTTATTGGTAAAATACAGCGGGATTTATCTGAAAGAATGGCGTAAAATTTTGTCAGCAGGCTGTATTATGCCCGGTGTAGCATAGTTTTGTGGAAATATGTGACGTACCTAACGGAATACCCCTTGCTTCCAATTGTATCTGTGTCAATCTGGTACGGTTCTTCAGCCCAGATCGCACATGAAAAATCCGATTAATGATTTTTTTTACATTTTTAAAACATTTGGGCAGATGAAGACAAAGTGCAGATAAATATTCTAAAAACGTTTTGAAGCAAGAGGTTTGTTTTGTACTAGGTGCCAATAAAATACGGATACTGTTTAAAAAAAAAATCCGAAACTTTCTTGTATAACTATTATAACTTTTCAAACGATTGTTGAAATACAAAACTATCTTCATGACAATTGTATACAATATGACGTAATCTGATTAGTATTGCCCGATATATGATACCAAACATCATCTAGTGACAAGAATCTCTCAATTCTTTTCCCCCAAAGAGGTATAAGATATCACAGGGGTTAGACCTAACAAAATGCACGAAAATGCATTTTCCAAATGCACAACAACAACAAAAAAGCATGTGCCAATTAGTGACACACATTCAAAACATAAAAATCATAAAATTAAAACATGACTTCCAAAAAAATGTGATTTGATGTATTTTTCACTATATTTACAAATTCTAATCATTCTCCTGTTCTAGCTAAAGGTTAAAATTGCTTTACTCGTTGCCTGGATTCTTCTTTTCAATTCTAAATAGATCCCCTCTATAATTTGTTGTGTGATTTTCATCGTAGATGAATTAAGGTATGGGATTTGAACCTAGATAACACAAACATCATTCAATGTGCAATATGTGTTAGTTTGTCCATATTCTTAGCTTTTATAACACTGCACCCACATCTTTTACTGCGTTCCACGATGGTAATTCTTCTGTGCAGTAGATATTTCAAGTATTCAAGTTTTCCTTTGGCTTTTCTATTGTATAATTATAATTCTAGATGGAACAATGGTTGAGGTACCTTCTCCCGATGAACAATGTTTATCAGCGAGAGCAGTTGTATAGGGCGTTTTATAGTGGGAAGATTTTAGAATACAATAAATTATTGTAAACACAATTTAATTTATTTTATTTGATTTAGTTATTAAGATTTATTTTTTAAATTATTTTATTTAATTATAATTAAAATTACATAATTTAATTTATTATTGTTCACCATTTTTTTATATTGTTAACACCACCGTGCGAGTTGGGCGGCATGTCGCCTTATTCAAAATCGAGAGCAGACTAATTTTTATTTTGTGTATCTTTCGTGTTCGTTTCGTTGTTTTTGGACAAGCCGGTCAGCGGTTGGTCGTTCTATGTCATGTGACATAGTGCCCAATGTGCTGGTACAGGTGGCACCCAATGTGCGGCGAGCTCGTGTTGGCGCCGGATGGATTGTAGTGGTGCATTGGGTGGACCGCTACAAGATAACTTTGTAGTTATTAGTGTTTAAATGTGATTTCGGGCAAACGGATACGGCGGCTGGCTCGAACAAAGCGCAATCTGTAAGCCCAATTTTCGACCACTTTGTGAACAGTTAGGGCCGTATAACGGCAATAACGCGGCGAACCTTGAAATCCAAGAATTATTTCAAATTTCGTGTGAAAATAAGGATGAAGAGCAATCTCATGTTCAGCCCATTCTCTGAACGTATGACGCACACGTTGGTCATGCGACTTCAATTTTTTCACGAGCTGATCTTGTAAATTTATAAGCCAAGATCTTTTCGAAAAATCTTTCATTAAGTGGAGGGACACAGCTCCAACTTCTGTGTACGATGGTGAATCGGCTCTTCCTCAATACTACGCTCCACAGCAGCAACAGTTTCTTAGGTGCACACTGTAGGACGTCCCTGCCAACGCGTATTATCTATTAGTGTATGCCTGGTGCGAAAACGGTCCATGGTTATTCGAATTAGTTGCTCGAATGGACGATTATGTCGACCGTAAAAGGTAGCGCACGGTAAGTTTCACGAACTGAACTACGATTTTCGAAATAAATTTGTACAATTTGCAAGCGTTATTCTATAGCACAAATCAGCTGTCAAGTGTCAAATTGGATGTCGCTTGAAAAAGTGTTGCCATTTCGAAAAACAAACCTCTATTCCACAAAACTTTCTATTCCTTTTTGGTTGTTTAGTTGGTACGGATAGTAATCCCTTTTTTGATCCCGGCAAAAAATATTCACTCTTCTAATAAATTTGATTGTTTTTTTCGAGAATCCTCCCGCATTTTTCAGCTGGCCGTTATCATAAAAAAATATCGCAAATTACCATGACACAGTCTTAAACTGATAGTTACCTTTGTGCCACAATAAAGCGTTTACATATTCACGAGCCAACAATCCGCTCGTCTGAGTTAGTCGAAAGGCTTAATCAATAATTGTCCTCCTCTGAAAAAATACTTTTAACTTGATTTTATCTCGTTATAGTTGATATAATTGTAGCCCAATTTCATCAAATCTAACGCCATTGTACCTTGTAGTAATCTTTACATTCGATCAATTCAACACTTTCGTTTACAATCCACACTAAAAACAAATTATTTAACGAACAATACCGTCGCATCTACATCTAGCTAGACTATAGCTGTAAGTTAATAATATAATTGGCCACTTAAATAAAGATAAGATTAGATGGACAAATTAAAAGTGGTTTACGTTTAATGAATATAATTGGATTAGCTTTATACGGGCGATATACGCACGATACCTGAGTGAGTGTTGTGTTGCTTTTAATTCATTACCATGGGAATTTCAGCTTGATGTTAAATTTATTCCCACGCCCGATTATATTTCGCTAAATCTTGAATACGTTTTAAAAATTTATGCTAATTAGTGGTCCAATGATTTTACCTTCGTTCGCAAATTATTCCATTTTTAATTCGTCTACGTCAAATCGTCTGCATTTTTTAAAACACCCAATAATATACGCAGCACAAAATTTAATCTGTGTCTATATATCTTTATCCATATATTTGATTTGATTAGCATTAATTTCACAATCCGAACAGCGAGAACAAGTCTTCTTGCTAGATACTCATATGTATATACGATTTTATCTACATAATAATGCGATATGTAAATAAAAAAACAACGGCGCATATGTACATATACTCGTACAGCGAAGACAATTTTGATTTAAAAATGTTTATACAATAGTTACGAGTATACGTCTTATTTACATTACTGTCTGTCAAAATCAATTATTTTTTCTAAATAATTACCAACGTAATTACTGTGTATACTGAATTAGAAATTTTGTAATACGAATTTAGTTTCATTTCGAACATTACGCCAAGGTTTTATTTACATAAAAAAAAAATGCAAATCTTAAAAACGAAATGGACATACCTGATTTGATTTACGATTAGCACATATATAGCCAACAGCGGCTATTAAATCTATGATCACAGCCCGGGTTTCACCCTTCTCCGATGATTTTGGTCCACAATACTTGAGCAGTATCGATGCAACATCTAAGAATTTTAATAGTGTTGATTCTTCAGATAGAACATCCTTGACGACAAAAGAAAAAAAAACAAAGAGATATTATAAGTATGTATTACAGAATAAAAAATATTGGTAATGTAAATAAAATTAAAACTCAGTAAATATAAGTTGAAGAAGAAAATGGTTTTTCTAATGTTCAATAATTGCGCCGTTACGACACATTATTTGCCAACTTTTAATATAAGTAAGAGATTAGCGCCCGCATTTGAGGTCAAAGCCATATATTTCATAATAATACATCATTATTATATTTCAGAAATTCTGACAAATTCAACAAACACACCAAATTGATACAACTCACTTCATATACGCAATCAAATTGTATATGCGCATACATTAATAAACTCATAATTGATAATGCAAACAGAAGGGCCCGGCCGGCTATTGAATTCATATATACATTTATAAAACTCGATTTAAAATAATTGTTAATCCAAACAATAAAATCGAAAAAAATATTTATTTAAAAAAAATTTGGAAAACCTTTAATTAACGATTTGCAAACAGTTATCTCCTCGTGTACACAAAACACACAGCAGGTTTTCCACATCCAATTCAAAAATTTTCTCCAAAAAACTTACCCTTGAAATAAAACAAATAAACCGCCGCCCCCCATATTTACATTTTTTTTACAACACAATGTTCCCGATTCTATCCGCATATACCAGAATTAAGTTTTGTGTAAATATAAACTCTTCAAAATAAAAAGATGAAATAACAATCAATATTTACTTTTATTTACAATACACAGCCTCCTTTCATCATCATCATCATCTTATTATCAAAAACCCATTATTATGATCATTGTTGGAAATCATCGAAGACTATATAGATGACCCTTTTTTAACCAACATCTTCGGTGTGTATATGTGTGTGCACAATAACACGCTAAATAAGTAAAACAGTCGTCGACAAGTCAATATTCTGTGTCCAACATAAAATCCAAGGAGTTTTTATAGGGTTACAGCCGTCTGGTTTGTTTACTTTTTGAACAAAAAAAAAAAAAAAAAACGAGAAATGCTCATAGAACGCATAGGAATAATATTTGTGGTGAAGGTAAGACAATCGAGCAAAATTAAAACGGAAATTTATATTTGAAGAGGTATTTGATTAAAATAATTAATTGGGATAAATCTTGAGAATAATTAAGATTGTTAATTTTGATTTTGTTAATTAAGGGCGAAATCATGGGTTTGCTTTGCTATTTTATTTCTTTTTTTTAATGGGGTGGTTTCGTGGAGAAATCAAAAAGTCAAATTAATTAGGAAACAAAATTAGTCAAATTAATTAGGAAACACTTAACTATTAGGAGATCTAATGAACTAATAATACGCCATAAATGCCATACTAATTTACAAGCTTGGTAGAGAATGAGTACGACCACCAATTATAAAAAAAAAAATATAAAGGGCTCAAACCCCGTGAGGTGGTCAGATCAACAGTCTTGATTAATTCAACTCCCAAATCAATCACGAAATGAATCTCTTAAGTCAAACTTCAGCTCAACCTCCAACTCAACCGCAACATAACTCTAAATGCAATCACCAAATTAACCGCCAACCAAACCCTCAAATCAATCACCAAATTAGCTCTTAAATAATTCCCCAACCGTAAAACTCAATCAACCCCAACGCAGGCTAACTAAATCCTAACTCAACTTCAACTCAACTTAGCTCGAACCAAATCTCAACCCTCTGCTCAATTCATACCATTATACCAACATACCATCATACTACCATACTACCATATCATCGTACCACCATCATCATCTTACCACCATTACCATTACCATTATCATCACACAATTCTTATATATAAATCATAATACCATTATACCATCGTAACAATATACCATCATACCATCATGCCGTCATCAAAAATTAACTCAACTTTTGAAGTTTCAGAAATTCCTCTGTAGTAACTTTGGCCCTGATTATCATCTCTCAAGAACGAGATGAATGATGTTATGAATGCTAGATGAGATGTTAACAGTAACCTTTCTTAAGTCTTAAACAATATTAGTGTAAAGTTTGAATCAAATCGTTCAATGCGTGTGCATTAGTTTAAATATCACACACATACGAGTATACTGTATATCTACATAAACACCCACTTTTAAATACAGTGAAACCTCATTTCAATGGACAAACTTTAAAGTCCCATACAACTGAAGATTTTAAATGAAAACCTCCCTTAGATAAGCTGACACTTTATTAGAGCGGACACGGACAGATATTTCTGTGACGATCCAGGTTTTACGAGTACACTTCGAATTGAAATTTTTCCACTTCAAATTGTTCCTTTACACGTCAAATTTAAGCTTTAACATTTCAAATTGAACCTTTAGCAAATCATATGTATGGCCAATTAGAATGGAACTTGGCTATGTCTTAGCCGGTTTTAGTGAAATTTGACATCCAAGATTGAAACGGAATTCTTAAATGATTTTTGAATGAAGTTATGGAATATGGCAACAACTCTATCTAAAACTCATTTTAGAACCCCATTTCGATCGTACATGTCAATCATAAAACGTTAAGAAATAGCCAAGTTCCATCTAAATGGGCATATTCCAGAACTTTATTCAAAAATCTCTTTAGAATCCCATTTCCATGGCAGATGTCAAAATTAACCGAAATCCGCTAAGACATAGCCAAGTTCCGTCCTAATTGACCATATTCCAGAACTTTATCCAAAAATCATTTGAGAATCCCATTTCCATTGGAAATGCTGGATTTCATCAAAATAGGGTAAGATATAGAATCCCAATAAAATTTTTATAAGAAAACAAAAATCACAAATCCTCAGCTTAACGGGCAACTCACTATAACGTACATCTTTTTTTGTCAACCCAACGATTTCCGTTGTAGTGAGGTTTCCCTGTATAAAGATTGCTCAACTGCTAACTAAACATTAATCCAACCCCAAATAAACCACAACTCAACTCTAATTCAACTCGCAAACGGAACCCAACTTAACTCTCAACTCAACCGCAAACTCTATGCCAAGCTCAATCCTCAAACCAGCATATATAAAAAATTGGTCAACAACTCACTGTATCCTTTCCAACCCCAACTCAACTCCAACTCAACTTCACCTCAAGCCGCAAATTGACCCCAAATTAAATCAAACTAACATATGTATATAAAAAATTCGTAAAAATTTTTATATAACCAAGTGTTTAACCCTCTTGACGTACAGTTTCCAAAGGCTTTTCAAATCTCCGCCTTGACCATAGAAACAGATTGGCAAAAAAATTCCAAATCGGACAAACCGTTCTCGAGATACCATGACTACAGACATCCAGACAAATGGACGAACATTTATTTTTTTTTTTGCTTTTTCAGACTCAGGGGCTTCCAAAACGTCGCGATAAATGGTTTTGGACCAACCAAATTTTCGTCATTTTGCGCCGGTGATTTTAATATAATTCCTTATATTTCAACTGAAATGATGTATTTCACTAGCAAATCAAGGGTGGGTGACTTTTTCAGGTGAATTTCAAGAATATTGCTCCAGGGCTTGAATTCAATCGGAAAAAGTCGCCTGGGACTTTAGTTACAGCTTTAGAATTGCCGTCGCCTCCGGGTTCACGCTCAATTAGCGGGTGATTAAAAAGTGACGTAGGTGTAAGGCAGGTCTTGCTAAATAATATAAATGGGCCGGTAAGTAAATAGGCCGGATTAAGGTGAAAAGCGGCCCAGTCGTGAACGGAGCTCTCTGGGTACCAGGCACCCTGCAGTTATAACTAGCCTTACGTGATTATACAGATCTTTGCGCTGATGGGCCTTCCTTTCTCCGATACTCGTGGGAATCGAAATGAACCGAACAAATAAAAACCTTATGAGGACCGGTACTCTCCAAAAACCGAACAAATCAAACGGAAGTACCTCGAACCAGACGGGTGGGGCTCCCGCTAGTGTAAAGAACTTGGAGTACAGAACCATCGCTCGGCGTTTATAATATTAAAGAAGTGGCTGCGATCCCCGAGGAGCAGCTTCCTTAGGAACAAAAGGTGTCAGTGGCTTGGGCAAACAGCACTATTGGCTGCCGAACCTCAGAAAGAGACCAAGTGTCTAAATGACAGCGGTTCCAGGATGAGGTAGAAATGGTCGGCAGCAAGCATGCCAAGATACTTATCTAGGTGAAGTTGGGCTCTCCCAAAAGAGATCAAGGTAAAGCTGTTCAACGATGTTTTGAGGAAGCATATATTGATTCTAGCCTTAATTGACAAAAGTCCTGAAGATGGGAGCATCACGCCGGAAAGATGGAGATTGGTCTATAACGCACTGAGCCTCGTCGTATTAAAGGTCCTAGGAGAAAATTCAAGACCCCTTCCTCATCCTGTAGAGATACGGGATGGTACCAAGGGCTAACCAGAGATCGCTGGATCTCTATAAAAAGGCGATGAAAAAGGTAGGAGAGGTGTGGCTAGGCGCGTGGCTTGCGACAGTTAGCCGAGAACAAATTTCCAGCGAGCCAAGAGCACGTATCTAGGTTTTATATAAGGTTTCGAAAAATACTAATAATTAAGAATTAATTTGTGTAATAAAAATTTAGTACAACTATTATAATTATTGAACACAAAAACATAAATAAGCGATGAAAAAAATAATTTGCTGTTTTTCACGTCCAACCAGTAATTGGATGGTCGTTAAGCAGGGAAAAAAAGCGAAAGGGGGCTCAAGATTATCTATAATGGTAATTAATAAGGAGTCCCTAGTTCCCCAGGATAAGATAAAGAGACAATCACTCTCAATGTGAGCAAGAAGGATGGAGGCGGAAGCGCGTACGCGAGCCCAACCTGGGAATGAAGGCAACCCGCCCACGCCTGATATAGCCACCAGCAGTGAAGTGGGAGTGGCCAAGGGCGGGAGGGCGCTGACACGATCCCCACAGGGGTAGCGAGACGGACAACGTCGACGCACCCAAACTACCCGAAATATATAAAGGGCACCTTTAAGATTCTAAGGCTGCTTCGGCAGGCCTCCTCCTCTGACTGACAAGTTCGGATGAGGACCCGGTATTAATCCAGGAACCCTGGATTAACAATAATAAGATCTGTCTCCTCAGAACCAAAGGGTACAAAATTCTATTATCTACTAAGTCTGCTAAGATCAGATTTTGTATTCTTGGGAAAAATAATTTAAATCTGTTCCTACTTTCTCAATACTGCAATGGGACACAACTGCAGTCAGCCAGGAGGTAGGCACATGCAAATTCTGGCTGATTTCAGCCTACATGGATTGGGCAAAGGAGGTTCCTCCGGATAACCTGGACGAGCTGATCCTCGAAGCGAAACAAATGAAGATCGGTGTAGTACTGGAAGTGGGGATCCTAATGCCTATGGGGTTAGTCACTTTTTGATTAGTTGATGAGTATTAACCTTTCAGTGAGTAATATGGGGCGGGAACCGCATTTATTACTAGCAATAGGCGGGAGGTTTTAGATGTGACCCTTGCCTCAAATAATATTTTCCATATGTTTCAAAAATGGAGGATGAGCAGGGTTGGTCCTATAAGGACTAACTGTAGCAAATATAGGAATTAAAAGAGGTATTTTTGTTGCCGGGGCCCCGGAGAAACCGGCAACTGTAATTAAACTGGATGACTTGATGGATAGCGTTACTAGTGCAAGCAACTGGTCCTATAGAGTTGCTTGTTCATTGGCTAAACCTAGGGAACAGCAAAAACCCGTGTGGTAGTCCAAGGAACTTAGCACCTATCGTAAGGCTTGTAGGACAGCCTTTAATACAGACAAAAGTTCAAGGGAGGCTCAAGATTGGGACTCCTATAAGAAAGAACTTAAAATTTTTAAGAGAGAATTAAGGAAGGCACAAAGGAGGTCTTGGAGACTTCTGTGATAAAATGGAAGAGGTCTCCGAAACCTCTCGTCTTAGGAAGATTCTTTCCAATAGTTTAACAAGTTCCAGTTATTTGTTTATAAATTGCAACGGGTCATGGATACCTTCTAGTGGAGAGTCTTTGGAGCTTTGTCGAGACCCACTTCCTAGGGAGCTTTGACGACCTGATGGTACATAGTAATCATCAGGAAACACTTTCAGTGTACACAGGAGATATCGTAACTAGGAAACGAACCCTGTGGATACTAAGAGGCTTTAAACCATATAAATCGGCTGGTCCAGATCAGGTCATACCAGCTTAACTTCAAAACAACTCAGTAACTATTTTCCTTATCTGGAAGCTATATTCAAAGGGTGTCTATCCTAAGGACCTAAGACCAATAACTATATCATTATTTATTTTGAAAACCTTGGAAAGGGTTTTGGATATATACATTAGAGAGCAAATAAGACCCAGTAAGTGGGCATTTTCTCAACATGGATATGTTAAGGGTAGATCTGTGGACACAGCTCATGGCACATGGCGTACGAATGAGAAATCGTCACTTGAAAGCGTTCTGTTTGGTAGCCTTCCTGGATATAGAGGGCGCCTTTAATAATGTGAAAGCAGAGGCAATCTGGGAAGGATTATCTTTTTTGGAGGTAGACTTCCCTGTAAGTAGGTTAATTAATCATATGCTTGTAAGGATTCAGAGGCGAGTAATTATGGGGATCCTGCAGGGATGGGTCTTATCACTTCTTCTCTGGAACATATTGGTAAATGGCTTACTACTGGAGCTGGAGATAGAGCGTATAGAAGTTATCGATTACGCAAATTACTGTTCCCAGGAAATTCCTGGGCACGATATGGACACAACGCAGAATGCGCTCACAATCGTTTCGAAATGGGCTGGCAAATGTGGACTGAGAATTAATCAGTCCAAGACAGGGCTAGTACCCTTTACAACGGAATACAAAATCCTACCTTAAACAGCACGAGATTTACTTTTACTGACAGAGCAACATATCTGGGCGTTATCAACCTGAGCGAAAATTAGAACACGTGTAATTTCTTCCGATTTAAGATCCTTGTATTAGGAACTTGTTCAAATAGTACTGTAATTCCAATTTAATTTTGAAGCAGTTTCGTTTATTGTTTTGAAAACCAAACAATTCGCAACAACAACAACAACCAAACACAAACAAACAAAAAACGCCTAAACATCAAATATTATTCCACTCAAATTTTCATTTTTCCAAAAATAATAATAAAACACACACACAAACATAGCGTAGCGCAAACGAAAACAATCAAAAAGAGATACAAAAGTCAATAAAAATTAATAAGAAAAAAAAGCGAAGTCTAACAACAAATACACATTGGAAAATTAAATTATCTTTATTCCAAGTTCAACAAAAAAACAAACAGCACACACAAAACCAACCAAAAAAAAAGGGTTTCCCATTTTTCAATTACCAAGCGAAACACACAGAAAAAAAAATATTCTCGTTATATTCGTAGAAATAATATTTACCCAAAAGAAATTAACCAAACAAAGATTTCTTATTAATTTTTAATCAAAAAAAAAAACCTCGAACGAGCAACCGATTCTCGAGGAGCTGGTTATTTTATTCTCGTTTCATGTTGGAAGAACAGAAAACTGTGATGCGTGAAACTTTTTGAAAAACACACATTTTCCTTTTGACTACAAATCACGACTTACACCAAACAAATTTTTGTTTTCTTTTAATTTTAATATACAGAAACCAAACTAAATGAAAATTACCTGGAAAGTATTTATATCTAGCGTTGCCAGCGATACTAGAAGATTTAATGTTGCTGCTGCCAATGATATAGTTCTTGGTGGGAGGCATTCTCCTAGAAAAAATAAAAAAAAAATGTAAAAAATTAAATAAATAAATAAGTAAATTAATATTTTAATTATGTTATGTTATATAAGAAATTGGTGGCTTTTACAGGAAACATAAAAGTTTTTTTTGTGTAGTTTTGACAAGTTTCAAGAAAATTAAATTATGTAGCAGAACATTAAACGACAAAAACATCAAACATTGAAATGTATAATTTTGTTTTGTAGGCCAAATTTTTGCCTAAGTGCATCTCTAAAACTAAAATTCTACTTCACGGTAACGACCGTTTCCGATTTAAAAAAAAAATGTTAAATGCTAAATTGAAGAAATAGTTGGTAAGAAACTACTTAGATTAATTCAAGAAGGAAAAATCTTCTATTTTGTGGCAACTTTATATCAATATCTTAAGCTATGCAAACATCTATAAAAAAATACGTAACTTGAAGAAGTAAAGCATCTAAAATGTCAATACTAAGAGAAAAATAAAACGTATTACTTCCGGCCCTTATTGTACAAACCACACACGTTTTACTAGGCTCTTATTTCAGCTCTTATATTGGTTATTCTATGTTAACCAATGTAAGTGTGCAATGTTGAGTGTTGGTTATGAAAACCGATCAAGTTTTAACTCTCGATTATCAGATTTAACCTTTTTACCAGAAGCAGGTTGCTTTCCAAAGTAAATAACTAGTGCTGCTATTGTTAGTTAATTTTTTTAGGTAGTTACTGATTGATTCACCTTTCAATTCTTTGTTCTCTTTCTAATTGTTGAGCGAGATTGTTCAAATTAGTTTTATCTTGGAGCGCCCTTATTTGTTGCCATAAATGTTTCTCGCGCTCCCAGCATAAAATTCAAAGATCATTGGCGGATCATTGGCATTTTTCGGTTTAGGGATGTCTCCCTTAGTGCTGCACTCTAGTTTCTGTAATCGCTCATATCCTAATCGCTATATAGTCGTTTTGAGCAGTTCCGTGACTCAACGTCACTTAGATAGCTTTCGACACTCTTCGATTTACGTTGGGTTGCTTCATCTTAACTGCTTGCTTCTTGATTTAACTTGGATTTTTAGCAATCACATTCTTAAGCCGGATGGTTTTCTCCACAGTGAACGCATTTAGGCTGAACTTTTTTTAGCTTTTGCACAATCGCTTTTATGATGTTTACCTAAAGATTTAACAAACCTGGATTCCTTGTTGCAATATTTTTTTATATGTTTCACATTGTGGTATAAGTTTACATCTTTTTAGAGGCTGAATAACCACTTTGGACCCCAAGATGTACTTAATTTGATAAATTTTTTCGATATCTTCATCAGTATCGAAGGTCAACATAAACATGTTAAGTGACTCCTCTAGTACAGCAATGGCTGGTGCCCCTAGAATCCATGAGACCGACCTCCGAAGAGGGTTAATTTACCCGAGTATCAGGCACAGCATCTGGGATATTAGTTTCCATATTTATTCTGCCCATTGCTCATTTACAGTGTACTGCGTTCGCCTCTAGTATTTAGTCGTTGTTTTACATCGTTGTCCGGGTGTTACCACTTGGAGGCATACTACTGGTGGTTTCTTCATAGTTGCAGCGTTGTAATAAATTCAAGGCATAGTTGCAGCATTGTAATAAATTCAAGCTTCCTGATTATAAACATATGGCAACGGACAAACATATGTGTAAGGAAATTTGAATTTAATGCAGTGCGATATAGCAATTTTCAGTCGGTTCTCGCAGCTGGCCAATCATTATTTAACAAAATGCTTCGACATGCATAAAAATGTACTTTGTAGAAACGTACGTTTTATTTGTAGAATTGAGAGAACTTTTAAGGCTTATAGAAGCTATAAAATCTAAAAAAAAAATTGAATTTTTATACTTTATAGAATTTACAGAATTTATAGGGTTAATTGAATTTATAGAAATTAAAGATTTTATAGAATTCATAGAATTATAAAATTTGTAGAATTCAAAGAATTTATAAAATTCATAGAAATTTTGGAGTTTTTATAATAAGTAATTTGAGTTTGTAAAAATGTAGAGTTTATAGAATTTATAGAACTGACAGAATTGAAAAAAATTTAGAGCATTGAGAGAATTTACACAATTTATATAATTTATCAAATGCATCGAATGAAGTCGACGAATTTAGAGTAGAGTTTAATACGTTACCACACTGCAGTCCAAGGTAGAACCAAACCTGGCCGATGACCAAAAATTTAATTACCTAATGTTCTGACTTGAAAATCGCTTTCGCTGGGCTGACCACCTACAACTTTTCAGAAACACGTTATAAGTATGGTTCGAAAGGTTTCGTAGAGACGCGGTAAGGGTCGATTTCGGCCTCTAAAGTCTTTGATTTATCAAATTTTTAGAGTTTATAGACTTATTAGAATATATAAAATTTACAGAATTGGTAGAATTTATAAGATTTATTGAATTTATAAAATTTATGGAATACAGGTATACGATTTATATAATCTAAGCAACTTATTAAATTTCTATATTTTATAGAATTTACAGAATCTATAGCATTTACAGAATTTAAAGTATTTAGAGAATTTATACAATTTGCAGAATTTGTCGATATTATAGAACTATAGAATTATTAGAATTAGATAATTTTAAGAATTTATAGAAATTAAAGAACTTATAGAATTTATTTAATTTGTAAAATTAATAAAATTTCAGAATAAGTAAAATTTGAAGAATTTGTATAATTTATGTTACATAGTTTTTGTTACATATTTTACTGATTTCAGTGCTTATTTCAAGGTTTTTTAATGCTCTAATAATGGATATTGGAGAATAACAGAAAATGGATAATGAAAAATAGATAATGGGAAGTGGGAAATGGATATTATGGATAATACATAATAGATAATAGATAATAGGTAGAGTGGTCTCACATTCTTTGCCATGCTACATTACAGTCAAGTTTTATTATCTCTATTAGTTAACTCTTCCTGGAGATTTTCCGGAACCATCACTTGATATGTTTTGGAAACAATCGATTTTTCGCCTCTTTCCTTTCAACTAGCGCGTAACATACAAAGGAAGCAATTCCTAAGTATAAGTTAAAAGGGAAAAAATGGGGAAATGTTTATTTCAGCCGTAATAACCTCTTAGAAATAACGAAATCGTACTAAACAACTATGGATATGCCTTAGTAATCTCTAAGGAATATTTAAAATTTTGATTTTGGTTTTCTTTGGAAAAATTTTATATTTTTACCCATACTAAAAAATATTTTTAGGGTTCAGCCACTTTACATTTTTTAATAGCCGTGTGAAGTTTTTCCTAAACCTGTTCAAAAATATTGTTGTTACTTTTTACGACAAAGTTAGGAAAATTGCTCGCGAATAGAAAAATAAAGTTTTAAAACTCCCTACGAGAGATTCGATTTGATCATCAATTTGTGACAAAATTACGCTTTGTTTTGTTGGCACGGCAAGTCACATTAGTCACACATTTGGCTAAATAATTGGCTATTCAAAAATAATAAAAACCGAACTATTTTTTTTAATTTTAGCGTTTTTAATGGGAAACAATTACGGCGTTTTTTTATTCGCTCCGGATAGCTGCTACCGAGAGCCGTCATATAAAAAGTGGCTCCCGATAGCGCTCCGTATAAATAGGTAGAGCCAAATATTTTTTATATGAAGTTTTTACTAAACAATTGAATTAAAAATGATAGTTTGATGTTAAATAAGTTTAGTTTACCAATAAATAGCGCGTCAAATTTAAATTTCGGCGAAGAAAAATGACGGCTCTCGATAGCAGCTATCCGGAGCGAATAAAAAAACGCAGTTAATGTTAATTTATAACTCGGTGAATATTTTCATCATTTCATTCATCTCTATCTGCTAAATTTTGACGGCATTTGTGGTTATATTCTTTTCTTAAATTCAAAGACCGGTTTTTTTGCAAAATCATCATTTTTATAAAATTGTTTTTTAACTAGGTTGATTATTGTAAAAATAACGAATTGGTCAAAAGTTGAAAGGTCGATTTAGAAATTTGATCATAAACTTCACATGACATCGTAATCTTAATTTTTTTTTTTTATTTTTTTGTTTTCAATTTCATTAAAATAATAAAACCCGGGGCAAATTGGCACCAAAGTTAAATTCCCCGGACGGATGCAAATTTTCGAAAACCAGAATATCTCCTATGATATCCGGATGACTGGCAACCTAGTAAGCCTCCTATTGTTATACTGTTTTGTGATATTTAAAGCTAAATCATAAATTTATATTTTTTTGCAAAATGTTGTATACCAAACAATGAGAAAATCCAAGATGTAATTAACAGGCAAGACAGTATAACCAACACAAAAAGTACAGGTTTTATACTTCAAATTGAACCTTTTGCAATTTAAATTGAACCTTCTACAAATTATATTTATCAAAACAAATTTTATTTCTTATTAAATTCATTTAATCACACAGTTAAAAATTTTCGAAATATTAGAAAAAAATTGTTAATTTTGTTAAAAACAATTTCAACCAGTTCGGAAAAATTTAGGGAAATCCTAATTCCGAAAAAACCCAGTTGGGAATTATAAAGACCAAAAAATTTGTTTTACCCAATCGTTTGAACCGATAGCAATTTCCTTCCAAAATTTGGTTTAATATTTAAGAAAATTTGTTGGTACCATATAAAGCTGCACAAAATCTAGACTCCTAGAAACATTTGAGAATATTGATTTCAAATCGTATTGCACGACCGAAACTTGCCATATCACTTTGCATAAAATCCAGACTTCCGTACATATCTTATGTCCGGCAAGGTGAAATTATATGTGTACATGTCTTGCAATTTTATTTTAAATATGAAGTTTCATCCAGCTTTTACAAACTGACGAAAACATTGCTCCAATTTCTGACAATTTTATTGTAGCTGATAGAAACGTTTTGCATTGGAGATTTGCTTCATCAAAAAATCTTCCATTTAAAAAAAAAATAGCTTTGTGAAAATGACGTAAATGTTAGCTTATTTGACATATGAATATATCTACCAAAATGATTGCCAGCAAATAGCAAGAAACACATTTTATTATTTTGAGCTTTAAAATAAAGAGAAAAAATTATAAATGAATTTTGAGAAAATGGCGTAATCAAAAAGTGAGCTTAAATCGCTTATAATTCAGTTCACTGCAATTACTCGGTAATTTCTATTAAAAATATTTAACCAAATTAGCCATGTAGCCACCTTCAACTAAAACAACCTTAGCAGTTAAATATTTTGAAATCTGTATTATTTTGCCTTGCATTTGTATTAAGAAACAACCCGCAATTCCATAAGAGAAGAGGAAATATTATTTAACTGGAGATTAACTCTTTTTTTTGTGAAACCGGACATTAGATATTTAATATAATTAATCAGTTCTATTTTATAAGATTAAAATAATTTGTATTACTATTTTCAGAGTATATTTAAATGTAACACAATAGCCTTTGGATACTTACAAATGAAGGGCCAAGGCTAGAACGATGAGGGTCCACAAAAAACAATTTTTTATTTTTTTATTGTCTATGATAGTATTCCGTGAGCTTTATCTGTTTAGCAAAGAACCAAATGCTAATACAATGTGAGTTCCAAATTATTTGATAAAAAATAATACGAGTGCACTGCTAAAACGTTGAAAATCACGGTGATAAAGTACAATAACGCTAATAGTCAGAGTTGCTGTTACTGTGAAATATAATGTCGAGTTCGATTGGGATTGTCAAAAAAATAAAATTTTTCAATGCCCAATCGAACGCATAAAGCAGAATAATCGTTATATTGTTGAATATATGTTATTATTTAATTGAGGTTATGTTAACCGTCAGTAAAATTTTGGTTTGATTTTGTATAAAATTATATAGATTTTGTCAAAATAATTATTTTAAAATTACAAACTCGTAAAAATTCCGAAGTGATTACAAATCAATTGACATTGACGTTTCTTTTACTTTCTTTTACTCTAGTAAAATAAAGTATAGTAATCATGAAAATTTTGGACCTTGAGATTTTTAGAGATTTATCTGTTTTGAGGTCCCCTGAGTCCGAAAAAGTGGGTTTCGAAATGGTGTCTGTCTGTCAGTCTGTCAGTCTGTCAGTCTGTCCGTCTGTCAGTCTGTCAGTCTGTCAGTCTGTCTGTGTCCTCTCCACAGCCCAGATGGTTTAACCAATCGAACTGAAACTTCAGATTTAAGCTTTTTTGATAAATTAGGAGGTCCCAGTGAATTTTACTCCAAATCGGCTAACCGGAAGTGGCCACTCCCTTGGTTCAGAAAATTTATTTTGCAAATATCTTAAAAAGTATAAGATTTACAAAAAACTACTTAATACAAAATGTTTCTAAAAATTAAAAACAAATAAAAATAAAAAATAAAAATTTAAAAAAAAAATTTAAAAAAAAATTTAAAAATTTAAAAAAAAAAATTAAAAAAAAGTTATAAAAAAAAATAAAATTTCTCAAAATTATCTGTTCGTAAAAGAAAGTCGTGTGTTGGCCACACCTCAATTTTTTTTGTTGGTATTTGTAAATCTGGCAAAAAATTACGATTTACCAAAATTGATTTAAATCAAAAAATAAATTGATTTATTCTGCCCAATCGAACGCGCATTAGTTTTTTTTTTTTTTTGACTAGATTGATTTATTTTGCTCAATCGAACTCAACATTAAATTTGACATTGACATTTTGAAGTGAGGTTGTAATTTTGCTACTGCTGTTGCTGCAAATTCGTGTGAGGGTTTTTTATTAAAATTTAATTAAAAATTGGCAGTAAACGAAAAATTAGTGGAAAAATGGGAGAGGCGAATAAAAAGTTAAGACTACAAGGACAAGAAATCGAGACAGATTGCAAGTGTATACGATTTAAATGTTTTGAAAACATTTCGGATACAGAGAGAAAAGATATCATAAAATCAATTAATTTACTTCAAAACAGGTACGAACAAGATAGAGTTGCCTATATGGCCTGATAACAGTTCACATTGTAGAAAGAAATCGGCTTAGGAAATCTGAGTCCGATGGAAAATTGCACAGTAAATCTTACAGTTACAAGATTCGTACTTTGGGAGCGTTTACAATATTTGCAAGAAAGTTGGAAAACTACAGGCAACATACCGAGAGATGAAAGAGGTTGTCATCCTAAAGGAAACAAACAGATCGAAACCCTACAAAAAGTATGTGGACGTAAGGGCCATTACACACTTCATGAAAGTAGGCGCATTTACTTGTCTGATGAGGCTTAATATAAAAAAAAATGCGGGAACAGTACAATGAATACAACCCCGATTATAAAGTTTCATATGAGGCTTATAGAAAACATTTCCAAGGAAACTTCAACATCTTTTTGGGTATCCTAGAATGGACACATGTTCCTCATGTGATAAATATTTCGCAGAAATCAAATGTTTACAGTCTAAAAAATAATCGTGTTTAGATCAAAATGAGAAGGATCTCCAAATTAAAACAGCATGAAACGTTGATCTTTGGTTGCACAGCATGAAACGTTGGTCGACAAGCAAAACTACAACGGATCGTGGCAGTCAACGGTTATAAACAGTCCTAAGCAACTAAAATTGTTGAGAGGAAGCAACTGTAATGAATTTGAGCTACCAAGACAGCTTTATACAAGCAAACTGGCAAGATCGGAAGCCAAATTCAAAAATATTCAAGCACTGAAGAAATTTTGTACAGAAGAAGCAAGATTTTTCTTTGATTCACTACTGCCTTATTCTAGAAATGTAAAGGAAGACTAATTCATCATTTTAGCATAGTTTGTTTGACACCTAGAATTAAGTTTTATTATTTTAGTCTAAATTTCTAGTTTCTTTTTACATCCTACTTTACCTCAAAAAGCTCTGGAATAAACATTCATCATTCTAGCCTTGTGCCCTTCAAATATAACCTTCTTTGATAATTTTGGTGCAAGTGAGGATTTCCCATTCCATCTATGTATATTCCAAATTTCACAATTCTGTTGCGTTACTATTCTAAAACCATATAATTATGTATGTACTTGAAATTCTAGATTTTAACGTAGGGTAAAACGTTAGATTTGACACAGCAAATATTGTCAAAAACTATTTACACAAATTATTCGACTGAACCAACACTATGAAAAAAATTAGCGGTTTTCTGTTGAAAACAATACTCGACTTTCTTATATCTAATTCTTCTAATTCGAATTTTATTGTAGCAATTTTGTTACACTTGCAGCATTTATCTTTGAATCACAATTCAATTCTGCTAACGTTACGTTAAAAATACTAAGAGTTAATATTTAATTTTAAAACTATTCACAGTGGCATATGAAATTTAACATGCAACAAATATTGTTCCAAATCAAACATGATTCATTTATTCACATAAATTTCTCTATGTTATCACAGAATAAATATATACCGCAGCATCATCGGCCATAAAAACTAAAATTTAATATTCACAATACTTCAAAAAATACGAGTTTTACCTATTTACACACAAATTCCGTATAGTCGTTTTCATTAAATATTTCGTTTCGTTAAGAAAACATTCTTAAATTAAATAAATATTTATGTTTCAACACATTTTTCTAAACAACAATCACCGAAAAAAATAAAAAAATAATCAAACCGTAAATGCCGATATTTTACATAAAAAAACAAAAAAAGTGAGAATCTCACGTTCCTATTTTTTTAAACACTCTTCACATACACAAGAAGACAAAAAAAAAAGCGAAATCTTATTGATTTTAAATATACCAACAACAAACATAACCTAACATAATAATAATAATAATAATTGTTTAAATTTTATATTATTAATAATTAATAAATAAAATTTAAACATAAAAAATTAAAAAATTAACACTTACCAATCGGCACGATTGTCGAATACAAAAGTGTTACGCTACCAAATAGATCTGTATTTCGTACGTTTGTCAAAAATTTTGTCGGATCATTTTTATTGCAACCGGTTAGCGGACATATTTCAGCAAATTTCGTTAATAGGCCAAGCGTTGCCAATATCGATAGTACAACACTTTGATGATTTTCAATTGGCTCGCGAATTTTTTTACATCTCAATGTTAAAACATCGATAACACCAATCATAACTGCATAACTGTAAGAGAAGAAAAAAAAAATGTTAAAAAATTATTTGATTAAATTTGGTACGATATGTTGGGAAAAATATTTCCACCGTGTACAGCTAAAATTCAAAACGATATACGGAACACGAACCAAAATCAGGAAAATCCTCATATAAACAAAAACTACGTGACGCCTTGTAATGGGAAAATCTTTAAATACATTTCTCAGTATTAAGACGATCAAGTTTTTACTACACTAACACCCTTCCATCCCAATATTCGTATTCATTCCATATATCCTTCTTAACTATAATACTAAAAAAAAAAACTTCATGCTGGGAATATTCGATTGCCTCTTTTTTCTTTTTATAAACATTTTAATCTGGCCTGTAGGATTTATTTATACAGCAATAGTTTTTTTCTTCTTTTTTCCTAGTACGGGAGGTAACAACAACAACACAAACAGATTTTCTTTGCGTAATTTAATTTCATCAGAAAATTATTTTTCACAACAAAAGGAAATCCATGTACAATAATAAAACTAATACAACAACAATTCCTTTTTTTTTATATATATATTATGAGAGATTAAATTATTATTATACGGAACAAAATATGCAAGTGCATGTACATAGAGTTAAGGAAAAACGGAAAATTTATTGAAATAATTTTTGGTGATTAAGTGATTTAAAATGTATTTTAGCCATTGTTTGTTGCTGCTGTGTTGTATACACGTATATTGTTATTTTAATGTTATGTTGTTGAATTGAGGTACTCGTTCGTTTATGAAGGGGAATAAAGTGGCTTATACGTATATGGTTTAGTGATTAGAACAGCATTTTTTAACCTTTCTGTAGTACACGGGAAAAATTATCAACAACCTTCATAAACTAATCGCTCTAATCGAGTATGAGGCTTAATTGATGTATTTAGGATAAAATTCCGCCTTTGTTGGACCGTCGTTTATTGACTTAACAGTTGTAGCAGTATTAGCAGTCCCGTGCACATATTAGAACATTCTATTCCAAAAAGACTTGAATTTAAAACCAGGATAACTCCTAAAAAAGCATAATTTCTTAACCGATCCGACTTAGTGCTTCAAGTCTAATTTTATATGCCAAATTGAAATCTGAACAATCATTCCCGGTCTTTATACCATTGAAACCTCAGGGCAATCAATAATCCTGATTATGAACTTAAACTTTCTTCACTGAAAATATACATAGAGAACTATTAGAATCAAGAGTACCTCATTATTGTGAGCGTCTTCAACGACTCCGAAGTTTAAACATTGAAAATTTAACACTTTGTGAGAAATGGAGTTTTGTCATCCTATACCAAAATTGGCACAATTGATCTTAACAAAGATAATTCACCAGAATATTCAGAAGCCACAAATAAGAAATTTGAAGCACTCAATAGACCTCAAAGAAAGTATTGATCAGCTTTTGTCGTTTGAGTCTTACATTTCAGGATAGTGAGTAAGGATTCCGAGACATTTGATTTGCTTGACTCGATTTAGATCCATTAAAACCGCGATCCTTACGTATTAACGTGCAGGGAAGGAATGCTTTGCAATCCTCAAACGAAAACGAAATCGAAAAATAAATAATTTACTAATGCTTTATCACGACCACCATATATACTGAGAATTTTTTCAATTCCTTAGAAGAATTCAACCTACAAATGATCCTACTCACACGCAGGTACCGTTATGATTATGATAGGTTTCTAGATTGGACTTCTTAGTACAAGCCTCTAATATCTCTTGGAAAATTTAACAAATCATCTCGGTAGTATTCCGAGAGATAACGGCAAAATTGTTTCAAACAATTAGTTTTGTGTAATTTACGATAAAAAATTAAGGAATTTCAAGAAGAAAATTTTACAAACAGCTAGAATTAAGATATTGAAGAATTTTAGACGTATTTAAAAAATTTCAGAGTTTCTGCAATACACCTGATTTTACAGTACATGGCCATTGAATTAGTAACTTTTATAAAACTTAGCTTTTCGGGGAATTATTTATCATAGCATCAATTTATTGATCCGTACTTCATTAAAAATGTTAAATTAAGATTTAATGAATATAAAAAAATTAAATAAAATAGATGTGTTACATGGCCGTCATTGACTTGTCTGTGTGACAAGGAGCTCCATCCTGCTGAAAAATGTACCTTTGCCGACAGCGAAACGATTGGGGGAGCTTTGGTAAATAAAACATTATCCGACATCCGGATATATTTATCAGCACGCCACCTACTCAATGAAGAGGCCCAGGACTTTTCTGGTCATACACCCCCAAACCATGACAAATGTTGGATGTTTAATCTTTCGTACAACACAGTCTTCGTTGAAACGCTCATGTGAGCGGCGTTTAACAAAAATATTTCTCTTAGCAAGAATTTGGACCGACGATTCATCCGAAAAACAAACCTGAAAATTCGGTCGTTTTAGAAAATTGGTAAAAATTAAACGGCAAACAGGAATTTTTACTTCCGTTAGACCAACCTGACCCTGAAAAATGCTTATATTTCCGTCCCCATGCAATTCGTTTAAGTCCCGAACATGATGGGCAAATCTTTCTTTAAATTTCTTTAATAGTCGGAGGGTAGTGTTTTAGTTCAAATCGCTTAAAGCGGCCTCGCAATGTATTTGTTTATAATGTCATTTATTGAAGCCATGGAGTCACAACCCAGCCATTTTGGAGTGATTTGCACAACATGTTTACTGGTGGTTCTAACTATTTTGACAATTTCATATTTTTTTAATGATGAATGTTCCAATATATGCTGTTTTTTTATCAATGCAATGTCAGCTTTTCGTCCTATCATGACAGTGATGCAAAACTCACAAAAATCTCTTACTAAACCCAATTGCAGATTATAATCTATCGCACCAATACAGAACCACTAACGAAATGATACCTTATTTATTGCACTACTTAAGTAGTACCGTTACATATTGTTCATCAATTGCTCGCACTGCGAAGTACAAAAATTAGAAAAACGTTCAAAAACAAATTCCGGAGATATAACGGTAAATAATTATATGGGTCATAAACGGTGATAGATAAGTGCTATAGACAGACTAAAGGTAGAATTTGCCGGAAATTTTAGAAAATCAAAAGTTGCTAATTCAATGGCCATGTACTGTACAATGATTTCCCATTTATTTTTAAAAGTTATACAAACAAAATTTTGAGAATTTAGAGCAAGTTTCGCTATGGAAATCAATCCAAACCGACTATTCTGCAAATTTATAAAGTTTTATTAGTTTTTGAAACTTTCGATATTTGTAGCATTGTACAATCCTAACAAAGACTAATTTTGGAGTTTCGACCTTAAATTTTTATTTTTAAAATTAAGTAAAATTATTGGATTTAATTTAATAAATTACCAGAATTTAATAATTAAGAAAAGACATTTTTTAAAAATTTAGAAAATGTTACGAATTTTAAAAATTTTAGGGTAATAATTGTTGTAGCATTAAATAGAATATTGCAAGAATTTTCAAATTTCCAAAAAGTTTCAGAATAATAGCTTCCTAAACAGGCGCGCACACCGATACATTTCTAGACAGGGGTCTAGGCTATTACACAATTCTCTCTACATAGAAATGAAAATGCTCCACCGAAGAAACTTTATTCCTATTATAATTGAGTGATAGTTGTCACAAATTGTCTGTAGACCCGGACTTACTTTTTCCTACTATACAAATTCTACAAAGAGGAGGGTTGCCTTAGATAGCTCTTTTTTACATCAAAGAAACGAAAATAACGCTACAACAACAATGTTTGATTTTTTTTATTGCATTGGAATTCGTCACCGAAAATAAACTATTACAAATTAATCGATGATTGGCGAGCGTAGCTCTAGTGCTTATAAATGTGAAAAATTTTAATTATTGCTAAAGAATTCGTGCAACATGTCCAGTCTACGCCCAGTTTGGCGTATAATGCCGCTTTAAGCCGATATCCCGAAGGATGAAATTTTTGTTCGATGTTGAAAGGCCGAATATCGGAAGGCCGAATGTCGTATGGGCGAATGTGTCGAAAGGCCGAATATCGTATGGCCGATTGGGTCGAAAGTGTTGAAAGGCCGAATGTCTGAAGGGCCAATGGGTCGAAAAGCCGAATGTCGAAAGGCCGAATGGGTCGAATGGCCGAAGGTGTGGAAAGGCCGATTGATTAAAACCATTGCATTTATTTCTTAATGTAAAATGATTTAAATAAATTGAAAATACGTCCTAATAAATCCTGTGTAAGTAGCCTATTAATGCGATCAAATTTTGTCGGAAAACAAAAATTTATTTATTTTGCTTTTTTTATTATGATGAATTCTGTGGTAACAAGGCAAAACGGCATAAGTCTAAAATTCGAATTTTTCAGGAAAACGTTTTTAAAATTCTGGTTTTTGTAAAAGCTTATTACGGTTATTTGTAGTTGCCGGAATATTATAAAAAATTTATATGATATGAAATCGCTTACGGAGATTTCAAATTTGAAATAAAACGTAAAATGGAATAACTCGACTTATGCCGTATGCCTTGTGGCCACAGAATTAATTTTTAACGTTTCTGTCAACACGACACACGTGGGTGTGTATTTGGAAAAATGTAAAAACCAATGTAATGGTAATTTCCTGTCATACTGAGTTTTTCAGTAGTCGCTAATAAAATTGGGTCAATATTTATGATTTTCATATAAAATGCACTATAAAACTGAATACACAAATTCGATATTCGTGTTGACACAAAGGTTAATTATATGACAAAAAAAAACGTAAGAAGATTTTAATATTTAAGGCGATATACTATTAAACTGAAAATGTTCATTCATAAAAAGATGAACAATTAAAATCAATTTCGACACAAACAGCCTTTCGACATTCGGGCCTTTCGACACAATCGGCCTTTCGATATTCGGCGTTTCGACCTATTCGGCCTTTCGACACATTCGGCCTTTCGAAATTCAGCTGTTCGATATTCGGCCTTTCGATCCTTTCAGCCTTTCGGCATTCGGCCTTTCGAAACGTTCGACCTTACGACTTATTCGGCCTTTCGGCCCTATTCCGAAATTTTAAGCTATTAATAATTTCAAGGTGGAACGACAACGCAGTGATCGAGCGGCCGGCATTTTCGAGTGCTTTCGGTCCACTTTGCTTGCCCAAAAATTACTGTAGCTCCAAACAGAGATGTAAAGAAGTCCAGGTTGCCTAGCCGAAATTTGTTCATAAAAACAACAGTGTTAAACTGTATAAAGTGATTAAACAACAGTGATAATAACAAAGGTTTTTAACAAAATTTCAGTGTCTTTCCAGATTAAAGGCAACGAAAGAAAGCATTATTTACTGCTTATTAACTGTTTAATACTCATAATTTACTCATTATTTACCTATTTTGCTGATTATTCGCCCTTTAATCAGTAATAATCCACTAATTCACACCTATTTCTCATCATTTGCCCTTCAATATATAATGAGACAACTTATAATTTGTCAGTGAATAATTGAAGAATAATTTGTCGGTGAATAATGAGAGAAATATGATTGAATGTTTGAATAACCAGTGAATTTTTAATGACTAATGAGTAAATAATGAGTGAATTTTAAATAAACATTGAGACTATGATTAGTGAATAATAAGTTAAATTAGAGTGAATTTTGAGTAAATAATCAAGGAATAATGAGAGAATACTGAGTGAATAATGAGTGAGTTCATCATTCATCAGTGAATTAGAAGTGTATTATCTGCGAATAATGAACGAATGAGTGAAGAAACGTTACTCGTATAGTACGAATAAAAACAAAATTAGATAATTATTAGAACTTTTAATTAAGAATAATAATACAATGTGATTCTCGTTTCGAACACAACTTACCCATTTTTAAAAAAGCGGTATAGGAAATAAATTTTAGACAAAATAATCGAGGAATAATTCTGGGCAAATTTTTTAGAGGAAAAATTTTTTATGGAAATATTTAATTTTCAGGGTAATTTGTGTGTAATATGTGCATTGGAATTAATACAAAAACCTGTTCATCGTTCCTAGGAAAAGGAGTTGAGCACAAAATATTTTGATTTTAAACAACTAAACAATAGATCAATCTTTCAGTCTTTCAAGTGGTTTGTATTTAGTATAAGGGGAGGAGTCCTATAAAAATGCAGTAATGATATGAAAAACCGTACTAACCAAAACCTCTTCGGGAAAAAATTTCTGCAGCATCAATAATAAACTATTCCAAACTTATCATGAATTCTGTCAAACTGAGCCAACTCAAACCGATTCGTGCTATTGTAAGAATTTTGAGAGGCTCATGATGAAATATTTCACTTTAAAAAGGTTTGATTTTTAAAAAAATTTTCACCAAATCTAATTCACGAGTTTGGATGAGATTTAGTGAAAGTTAAAATTTATAAAGGTCGAAATGTTTAGTTACCATCGACACGAAGGTCAACGAGGGAATCTACAGCATGGTTGTAAGAAAATGTGTTGGTCCAATTGCCTTGATAAGAGATAGACAGTTTTCTTTTTTCAAATTAATACTGATAGCTCAATTTGTTATGTTCGAAATAATTTAAATGCGTAATAGCGTATCTAAATATTGATTAGTGTGTTTCTAAATAGTTCAAGATTTATGAATAGTATGCACTTCTGACCTTGTGATAGCTTCTTAAATGTTTACAGACTAAGTGAAAGAATATAAATACATATGTACATATATGGTATATTTTTGGCTGTAGAAATTACTTCTTCACGTAAAATAAAAAATCGAATAACTTGGTCCTAAAGTACCCGCGTGTTATTGTGAGTGAAATGTTTCATGCAAAATTTTGACGCCTTTTTTAAATCGTGTAGCAAAACCATTGGGAAAAGTATAGTGTTATAAGTAAATACTGTAAAAGTACATTGTAGTAGGGTTACCTGATTTTAAAAAGGCCAATTTATTACATGTAATCGTGAGTCTGTACTACAATTGTTACTGGGCGGCCTGTTAGTCGCGAATAAACTATTTAGGTACACCACAAGTAAGTCAAGACAATTAATACTAAAGATTAAAGTTCAGTAAATTATTTATTTTTTCTTACGAAATTTGCTGACTTGCGAGTGGATATATCCATGCCAACAATATTTATTATTAAGAACATTTTATGTATTTGGGATTGTAACATATTTAGTGTGAAAGTATTGAATCGTGTGAATAGCTTATAACAAAGTAAGATTACCATTTTCTAGCCTATCTAGAAGGTTTATTTCTCTAGTCTGAACCAATTCATGACTAGACATTAACTTATTTATGCAGTTAAATCCTATGATCCGGGTTAGAAACAATTTAGTTATAGTATAGATTAGATTTAGACAGTGTTAGTAGTTAAATAAACAAATAAATTTAAAATTAAGTTATTTCATCGAAAGTATAATAGCTGCTACAATTCAAGTATAATTTATCACATCAACAGTATTTCTCTACACTGGACAGACTTGTAGAAAATGTGACATTTAATAGCTAATAAAAGATTCTCCCAAAGATGAAATAAAAAATTGTTATAGTTTGGTCTTATTAATAAGGGCGGATTTGAGAAATGTCTACCTAATCGTCTTTTTTTAAAAGAAACAAACAACATTTTATCTTTAATTAAATTAATTGTGACTTTAGATGGAAAATGCAGAAAGACGTTTTCGAAAATAGAAAGTGAGTGCCCAAGAAGCACATTTCGTTATGGTCATAATTCCATCCGTCTTTCAGTGTAACATGAAGCATACATTTTTTTTCTATGCTTTCTATGATTCGGAGCCCTCACAAAAAACAGAGTTTTCGAGCAGAGCTCTAACTCTATTTACCATATTGAAGTAACAAAGCATCAACGAATATTTTCAAATCATCTGCATAAACCAGCACATCTGAGTTTTGAATAGCTTTAGGGCGAATTCCAGTTCTATGACTAATGAGAATGAGAAATTACTTAATTTTTGGTTTCAGACTCATAAAAATTCCGATTTCGGTATTGCAAGTGAGTGTCAATTATAAATAGTATTATAGTTTATATGGTGGTTTGGCGTCTATTGGAGGGGGGGGGGGGGGATCAAAGTTGAGTAGATTAATCTACCAGCTCCGTAACCTTCCAGTAGGGTGCGCATCACGTGAGCTGTTCTGGTCTTGTCATTAGGCAGCTGCGTGATGGGTACAATTGTGGAAGGGGTAACCTGTTCACAATTCGCAAGTGTACGTACTGCCTCCTCGTGGCAACCACTGGTAACTAAGGCCATTTGGCACATTTTAGGCCATTTGGCACAGGCTAAAGTACGGCGCTAAAGGAGAAAACCTTGACAAAAAACCCCAATCTAAGGTGGAACAGCATATGCCGAAAGATGAATGGCTGATAGGTTAATCAGCCCAAAATATGCGGACTCTGGATACCAGGCACCCTCCAGTTTTATTTAGCCTTCCTGTAGTAAAGCTGGGTGACCTACAGGTGATTTGCAATTCCGAGCAACTCGTAAGAGTAAAATCAAACGGAATACGGGGCAGGAGTAGGAATATACGAGAGTGGGACAACCCTCTCGAGGTCCTTGAGCTCCAATGCTACCGTCTTTCTAGCGAAACTACATGCTGTAGTAAACATCTAGGAGGGAGAGCAATAAGCCCAGATAGTATGTATCACGTACCGGGAGGCAGTATCGTCAGGTTCATTAAGAACCTGAATATTGACTGGACGGATAATTAAGCAGGGGCCAGCACAATAGATCTTTTAGGTCGCAGTGCGAAGTGGCTGATCGCCCGCATGGCCCCCCCAATAATAATAATAATAATTATAGTTTATATTATTTGGTTTACTGGGTTATTTTTTGACATTTATTTAATCTTGTTTTTATTATAAACCCGCCCTCATAAAATTATGTTTCGTGTTGTTTGCTGTTTTGTAGTTAGTCTGTCAAGAGCTGGGAATTTATTATGAAATATTGTAAATAAATGCAAATTGGTAAAATTTATTATCTTGTGTGATTGTATCTTGGAACAACATATAAACAACTGTTCTGCCGCATGTGATTCTCTTTCGGGTTAATTAATCTGTTTTTTTGATAAGTTTGACAAGCAGCACAATAATTTTAGGCTTCTAAATTTTCATTTTGACTTCAAACTTCACATAGAAAAATATTTCATGGATTTGTTTGACATTTTTATGAGTGTATTTTTTTCAGTCGTTCTCAGGTTATTTAGGTTAACAGTATTTAGGTTATTTTATACGAATAAAAACCATATGAGAAATTTGTCATCGAACCGGAATCTGCCCCTGATAATTTCGTGAATGACGATGATGAGGTACTCCGGAATGTGTCAATAATGGTCAGGATTTGTTTTCCTCCTTGACATTTCCTTGAGGTTGAGACAATATCCTTTATTCAAAACTTTCAATATTAGAAGGATGCTGCGATTTTTAACAGGAAAACTAATGGTGTTTTCTATTTAGGTACAGTTGTTAAAAACATATCTATTTGGTTCAACTTTTACATCAATTGTGTTTTTTTTTACTACTCAATAGCCACAACCAGATGATGCTAATATTCAAATAATTTCTAAAAATTTCTAAAAAAACTTCTATTTCGAAATATTCTAAGCTCTCTTTAAATTGCAATGAGTTTAATGGTTTGCAGTTAAGCTGAGTAAAAACAAATTATTAACTTTCTTTTTTCGTATTTCATAAAAATAAAAAAAATCCAAAATCACATTACAAAATATGACACCAACTTAGTCAAAAACACTCAAATCAAAACTGATATTGAACAAGTTATTTAGAAAATTATTCGACATTTATTAAAACTAATTTACATCACGTTTGAATGAAGACTTATCAGTCAATATTTAAAATTCAAACCAATTTTAAACAATCACTCAAAATATTCATAATTATGTTTGAAATGCATTCTAATTTTGGATTTTGAGGAAAACCAAAATATTACTTAAAGTTATCTAAAAATTTCACTAAAATTTTATTGAAAATTAAAAATTTATAAAATGTTTTATTTGAGTGAGGCTTGAATCAAAATATCACTCAAACTAATTTGCGAGAACCACTCAAAATAATCCAAATTTAATTCAAAGCAGCAGGTGAAAGATCTAAAAATAAATTGAATTTTGAGTGATTTTGAAAAAATAATTCGATATAAGCTTAACTTTAGAATCGGCAATCCAAATCAAAGTTCTTTTGAATCTTCTTACTATACTAATTTTAATCAGAAATAATGCGAAACAAAGTGAAAATTAATTTTACTCAAATTGCGATTTGAGAGTAGTCCGATTTGAGAGAAGCTTGAATTATTGCCTTTTAGAACCTTAGTATTTTTTGATTACGATTAGTGATCAGTCTAAATATTTGAATTTAAAAACAAATATGGGAGATTTGGAAGATAAAAGAAATTGGAACAGATTAAAATTTGTACTAGTCCCTGAAATTTTTAAACTTTGAGTCTGATAAGTGGAGCGATGAGAGTCTGACTAGTTTCGAGACTAGAATTTAGAATTGCATTTATTAGTATTTTGTTTCATATGAAAAATGACGATTTACTACGAGTACATATACATATGTATGTACGATTCAGTTAATTTCGTTAAGTTTCGTGAATATGGCCATCAATCAGTTAGTCAGTAGACCGAAGTTTAAACAAAACGGCAAATATATTTTAAATGTGTACTTATTTATACAAAGCTTGACACATTATTCAACTTAAATATAATTTACCAAGCGATAACACAAATAATTAAAGATTTATTTTATTTAATTCCAATATCATGAATTTAATTTTTAATTTATAAAATATTTTGATTTCTATTAAAATAATTTCCCACTATCTTAATCTTTGAGCACGCAACGATTAATGTATTATGCTACATACAAAATAATATTTGTACATAGTTATAAGGTTCCTTTATTAGAACAAATAGCGGAATGAATAAATGATTTTGTGTTCAAAATACATACATAATCAGATTGAAATCACATTAACACGAAACATGGTATGGTTTGGATACATAAAGGAGAGCTGCGTGTTTATATATCATATACACATACACAAACTATGTTTATGTAGATATACGTCATATGTTAAACTATTTTGGTTATTTTATATATGCCTAAAACCCTATATTTCTATTTTGATTAAAACGAATAAAAAAAAAAATAAAAAAAATTTAAAAAAAACAGCGTATCACTCAAAAACTAGGCGAGGACAATTGATTTGAAGTACACCAATTCACTATCCTCTTTAAATAAAATAACAACACAGAAAGAATTTACACCCCTCGTAAAAGTGTAGTGAAATAAAATAATGACATCTGTTTCTATGTTTCGCTTTTCGAAAACAATACACAGCTTTTCGTTATTTAGGTACCAGAGTTCAATCGGATTGTTTTTATTTTGAGTCCAGTTTTGAGTTACACTCTATAAATTATACACTATACACTCTTAAAATCAAATTCAATCAATTTCGCCCTCTAATCAACAAAACAAAAAACCGTTCAAGTGTCCTTTTGTGTATGTATACGTATACGTATAGACGGTGAGCTCTTTTGAAAATGCGAAAAATCACAATAAAGGACATATTGGCGATGTATAAATTATTAAATTCTATTTGATGTGAATATCTGTATCAATTTTCAATTTAATTATTTTGTCTGTATACATAAATGCGAGTATAAAGAGAAAGAGGATCGGGGAAAAATTATCATTGTCAAATTAGACATACGTCAATTTTCTTTTCGTCATTTTTTTTGCCAAGTCGATATATTATTTTATATCAGTTCTCTAGAGAAATGAATATACTTTTAAATATGTACATGACAATAAATTATATAGTAAAATATTATGTTACATTGTTAGAAATTTTTGGAGAGAAGAGAGTTGAATTTTCAGAAAAACCCGGTACTTTATCATGAATATATTAATATTTGATTTTATTAAGCGTAGGAATATTTTAAATGTTTTTCCCCAAAGTTTACTTTTAAAATTCAGAATACTGCGTGCCGCAGATTCCAAGTAATTTTGAGTCACTTTTGTGCTATGTTTCAAATTTGTCTTGAATGTGCTGGCATGTACCAAAGCTGCTCTTAAATTCTTTTTAACAAAAAACTATCTATTCGCAATAATCGAGGTACCTTGGGGCCCTTTATTTTTTACAAAATCAAAAATTATTACAGGAAGAAAAGAAAGAAAAAGAAAAACAATAGCTATTGTTTTATTTTTTGTTCGAGTACCTTCTAATACAAAAAGCTAGCCATCGAAAATAGGAAAGTTGTTGATTTTCAAGTTTTATCAAAAATTTCAAAATCAGTTTTTTAAATTTATCTAATTTTAAAAATTGTTCTTGAAATTCTTTGAATTGTTAAAAGCCTTTAAATTATTAAACCGTTGTTGTTAATCTAGAAATTTGTTACTTCAAAAATCGTTAAACCTTATTATTTAAAAAATTGTTAAGCTTCGTGTTGAATTTCTTTAAACCTTAAACTTGATTTTGACTTCTTAAAATGTAAAACGGTAAATTCTTTAAATTTGCTAATTTCACTAAATTTCGAATTTTTATGGTGTTTTTAACTTTTGAAATCTTTAATTTTCTAAACTATTTTAATTTCTAGAAATTCATTTACTAAATTTTTATATTTTTGAAATATTTAAAATTCTAAGAATCGCAAATTCTCTAAACTCTTTAAATTCTTTATATTTTTTAATTTCTACAAATTACATAGATTCACTAAGCTCTGTAAATTTTTTAAATTCTTTAAGTTCTTAAATTTCTATAAATTCTGGAAATTCTGCAAATTTTTCAAACTTTAAATTCTTTAAATTCTAAAAATTCATTTAATCTTGTAAATCCTCTAAACTATCTCAATTTATCAAATTTTCTAAAATCTTAAATTTTCTTTAAATTCTTTCGGTTCTATAATTCATATTCTCTAAACTTTTTAAACTCTTTATTTTCTTCAAATTCTTTAAATTTTTGAAATTCTTTTAATACTTTCAATTCTTTAGGTTCCATAAATTCTTTAAAATCTTTCAATTCCTTAATTACTTTAGTTACCTTAAATCTTTTGAGTTTTAAAATCTTCAAATAGTTTAAATGCTCTACGCACCAGACTTGTATTGGATTGCGGCTTCACACTCACTTCAGAGTGCTAAATTTGGTGGCCCTGACATACACAAAAAATGACTGTGCTACCCAGCTGCTTTTTATCGAAGTTTTATTGCTCTCTTTAGTTTGAAAATTTATCAAATCTTATTTTTAATTTCTTTAAATCCTTTAATGTATTTAAATTCTTCAAATATAAATTCTTTAAGCCATTAAATTATTTTATTAAATTCTATAAAATCTATAAAATTTCGAAACTTAAATGTTTTAAAGTTTTTTAAATTGTGTAATACTTTTACAAAAATTTATTATTTTTTGATTTTCTAATTTTTGTAAATTTTTTATAAAGCTCTTTAAATTTGTTAATTTCAAGAAAATCGTAAAATTTTAAAATTTCACATCACCAAATTTTTTGAAATTCTTAAATATGTATGTGGAAATTTTCTGCATTTAAAATCATTGAAATATTTTAAAGACTCTTGAAATTCTTGAAAACAATACATACTAAACCAGCTAGCTAGCAAATCGGGTTAGAAATAAGCCAATTTCTCGTCCGCAAGGAGTAGCTATTTGTTAAAGTTAAAATTTAACAACTCAAGCTGCAATTAGACTACCAAACGAGAATATAAATGCCATACGAGGAAATTGTTTGTTGCATAACAACAAACAAACAAAAGAATAGGATGAGAATAACCGTTCGTAAATCCATAAAGTCTCTGGAACCGATAATTTCAAATTTCATAAATTGGTGTTCCATTTCCAATGTCTGGATTGTAAAATTGCATAATCACAACAAAAGGATATTAATGGAAAATAATATCATTCAGATAGCCGCCGCGAATTCACTGGGTAGCAAGCATTCGTTTGGTCCGATTTTCGATGAAATGAGCGGACACTTCAAGATCTCTTATAGATTTTTTTCACCCCATATACGGCAATTTTACTTGTTGACCTAGTCGTCTAGTCGTTATGGTGAACGACTATAATGGCCAAAATTTCCTTTCGCGTAACGAGTGATACGTAAGAATTACAGAACGCAAATTTTCGTAATAACACTGAACAATTTCGAGCCGTTGTCGAGATTGTATCTTTCCATGATGAAATGTCAAAGCATACTGAATATTAGAAGAGAATTAATGAAATTTCCAAAATTTCTAAAATTTAACAAAGTTAATAGAAGTTCTAAAATTTTTTGGAAAAAGTTTTTAGAATTTTCAGGATTTAAGGAATTTAGTGATTCTAAGTTAAAAACTTAGAATTGGAATTTATTCAAGTGCAAGGATTTTCTACAATAAAATAGGTAAGTTTAACCAACCGTACTTGTGGAATTTACAGAATTTAAATAATTTATGGAATTGTTAGGTTTATACAATTAAAATGTTTTTTTTCAGAATTTATAGAATTTCTCAATTTTATAAATTTTCATGATTTACCAAAATTATGGACATTACAGAGTTTATTAAATTGGTAGCAATCTCTAAATTTATATTACAGTATTCAAGCAATTTGTTGTATTTACAAAATTGAAAAAAATTACAGAAATTAAACGATTTTTTTTCTAATTTATAGAATTTTAAGAATTTATCGAATTCCCAGAGTTGAAAACTAAAGAATCTATATAATTTACAAAATTTATGTAAATTATAAAACTTAGAGAATATATGGTATTTTTAAAATTTATAAAATTATCATTATAAGGGTTTGTAAAAATTGAATTTAGAAAAAATTATAAAATTTTTCGGAAATTTGGAATTGGTAGTTTGCATTGAATTTATAAAATTTATGAGATTTGTCGCATTTACAGAATTGAAAAAATTTGTAGAATTTTTAAAGATTTTAAAGAATTAACGGATTTTATGGAATTCCCAAAATTTAATTTTTTTTTTTTTGGTTAAAAATTGTAGAATTTTCAGGATTTATAGAATTTATTAAGGAAACAAAGGGGTAAAGGATTTTTCCAAATATAATAGTTAACATTTAAATGGCTTGAGGAATTAAGGAAATTTAATAATGTGAATTTATAAAATTGATAAATTTTCAAGATTTATCGCAACTATGAATTTTACAGGATTATTAAAATTGTTAGCAATCAGTGTAGCAATATTTTATAATAGAATTTAAGAAATTGAATTGTTAGAATTTTGAGAATTTATCAAATTCTCAGAATTAAATAGTGAGGAGAGTCTAAATAAAATTATAAATTTACAGAATTTATAGAATTTAGTGTTTTCAAGAAAACAATTGTTAAAACTGGAATTTGTTCGGAATTAACAAAATTTAGAAAGAAGTTAACATAATTATAAAATTGTGAAGAATTGAATGATTTTAAAGGATTTTATAGAATTCCGAAACTTTGAAGCTACGGCTAAAGATTTTTTTTTTTTTAATTTTAATAATTTGTTTGATTTATAGAATTTGGTGATTCTTAGATACGTTAGATACATGCCTCCTGAATATAAAAATATGGGTTTATCATTTAAACGATCTATATCAAATCTTACCAACTTGGCGAGTTCGGTCGTATTGCAATCAATATTCTCAAAGATTTGTTCTCTCCCAAATACTTGTATTATTCAAGACAACTCACAGGAGTTTAAAGACATAACCGTAAATACAATATTTACAGTCACTTAATTTTGCAAATTAAGAAAAAATTTTAGATCTCGACCTGCAAATCAATATATCAGTATTAAAAAAAATTGAGTGCACGAAAATTTTTTATTTCCTTGCCACAGTAGGACTTTTGAATTTAAAATTCTGTATAAGTGAGGGATTTTGTCGCAGGTAAATAGCTACCCACCTACAAAAAAGAAATATCTCGAGCATAGAGGGAGAGAGAGAGAGAGAGAGAGAGAGAGAGAGAGAGAGACGACTAATTTTAAAGAAGGTATACACTAATTTCAAGGAAATTTTTCTAACGAATTATTTTCTATTTTTCTACCGAATTATTTAGCTAAATTACAGTTGAACCTAAGACAGCGGTCCAATTAAAGCAACATCTTTCACTAATTTCGCTTTCACATTCATACACTAATTTCAAGGAAATTTTTCTAACGAATTATTTTCTATTTTTCTACCGAATTATTTAGCTAAATTACAGTTGAACCTAAGACAGCGGTCCAATTAAAGCAACATCTTAACAAGAGCAACCACTGAAGAGAAATGGTTCTAATATCTAACCTACGAATATTGTCCAGTAAAGTGTATTTAGAATCAAAGCTGCAATTATTCATAACAATAAACCGCACAAGAAGATATTTGGCAGTATAATAGATATCCAATCTTGGAAACACCAGAGAGCGGAATAAAACGACGAGTTAATAACTTTCATTAATACTATGAAATCTCCTCTTAAAATACCATATATTGGTCAAAAGAAGAAGAATTCGATGAGTCTATTCTGCGGGATATTTCGTATCTTTATCACAATCCCTGTAATATTCCCCTTTTAAAATTTATAATTTTCAAAATAATTTTTAACTTTATGATAATTTTAAAATCGCTCCATTTTTATACTTTTCCCCTTACCCATTTAATTCAAAATCGATTTTTTTTCCAAAACTAGCCTTTCGTGTTACTCGCATTTCTTTGTAAACAATAAAATTAAATAATTCCTGAACTATGGCAAATTTAATGCAGATTTCGTTCACTGTATGTTTATTTTTGGGATTTAAATTTGTATATTCTCCAAACCAAAGCAACACATTCAAATTAGATTGATTAAAACTAAATTAATTTGATGATTTTCAGTTTTTTTTTTTAATTCGGCATTCGATATAAAAAAGGGGTGATGATGATTGAGATATTTCACAAGTAGACCAACACGTTTATCCTCGCCTATAAAATAAAATTTATTTGTAGGATTAAAAAACAACAGGGGTTGAATGACTCTATTTATACGAAAATCGCATCCTCCTTCAGGATATATCAAATTTCGTCAAATGCATCAATAAATTTACATTAAATTCACGAAAATTAAATTAAAACCAAATTATTATGAAAGATACAGCATACTTTAACTATAGCAGCCAACACTATATTCAGCATCGCCGCACCCGCACTCAACCAATCACATGTACATATATCCACCAACTGGGAATGTTCTTTATCAGAGAACATATTCTCCTCGTTATTAGACGTTATGTGTGAATGAATTGAAAAAAATCATAAATAACAATGGGACCATGTTAAATGGAATGCAAACATAAATGAAATTATGAGAATTACATTAAGAAATGTGTATAGAAGAGAAAACAACAACATTGTAACAATGGAAATATTGTCAAATAATTAGATTAAGTTTCTAGAACACCACATGGTACTTGATTAGCTACTGTGCTACTCTACCATAATACTACTGTATGTTTGTGTTCATAAATTTATTCAAACCCTTGTTTATTATTTAACAATACTGAAAACCCCCTCATTCTATGTAAGTGACCCATAAATATTTAGAGATGTCATCAATCTTAGTACAAAGTATGCGTACACGTTATACGAGATTTTGTGGTGACTAAATAAAAATTCGATTCACGTGGAGTAAATGGATTATTACATTCGACGAGATATAGTCTTGTATACCGAAGAGGGCACCTTATCACAAAAAATATTTATATACCCATAAAACTTTTTTAGACCCTAACATTAACATTATACATCATAAAAATATAATATGTGTGTACATATATATAGAGAAACCATTACCATTAAAAAACATAATCATAATACCCAAAACTAAAATAAAACTCTAAAGTGATATCAAAAATTGTCATCACATAAAAATAAAGAAAAAGAAAAAAAAAAAACTTAAAAAGAAAAATGTAAAATCCAAAATGTCTTATATCGTATACATTCATAAATTTTCCTCTTCTCCTCTGCGGCGCTATATGTGTGCTGGGTGTCTGAATATTTTAAATTACACAGCAGCAACAAAACAACAACAAATTCTACAGATAAAAGTAATAAAAAAAAAATTCATATTAACAACAAAACGAAATGGTTGGAATGAAAATTGTTATTAAAAAATGAAACAATTTTCATTTGCATTTAAGATTATGATGATTGTATATCTTGAAACAAAAAATTACGATATTATGAAGATATTAAGATATTAAAAAAAAAGGTTTTAATTTAATCATTACGAGTGTAATTGTGATGCAAGAAATTTTTGGGATGGCAAACTTCTCTGCGACCATACCTCATACGAGGCCGTTTTTCGTAACAGCACATTCGTATTATAATAACAACCATAATAAGTTAATTCCAATAGGCAAGGCAATTATAAATCTTACTAGCATTTCTTGAAAATTTTTGTTCAAATTCCGGGCCAAATTTTAGTAAAGAGCTTTTATGCCACATTTACAGTAGCTCTGGAAATCCCTATTATTAATTAATTCAGACAAAAATTGTTCAAGGTAACCACCTTAAAAGTATATCTTAAAGTAACCCTTTAGCCGTTCTGTATGCTGTATTTTCCGAAGTATAAAGTACCTTTCGTCAAGGGCATTTCCTAAACAAGAAGGTAAACTTCAAAAATTCAAGAGCTTCCAGAAGTCTTAAAAATTCAAATGAAAACTTAAAACTGAAAGCAAAATTCCTAAAAATATTAATTCTATTATTTTGAGCAATCTAAATAAATTCGTTATTTATTCATAAACTTTTGCGCATTTTAAAAAATTATATTTGGCTGTAAAAGCTCAAAATATTGTAAATTACGAAAGTAAATGTGTATACCAAAAAAAAAATCTATGTTTCACAATAAAACCTAATAATCATAATAATATTCAAAAAGCTCAAAAAACCTCAAGAAAAAGCACATAAAAATAAAACTATAAAATACGATATGTATGAGGGTAAATAAGACGATAATGATTATTATCATGATGATGATGATGTTTTTTGGTTAATGTTTTTTTTTTATATCTCTGTACGATAATAAATACGTATACGTATTTATCTATAAAATTTCTAAACAAAACAAAAAAACTAAAAAAAAAAAATTAAGGGTAATATGAAAACATATTATGTACAAGTAGATATTTGCACACCCTCTTCATTACTGGTATAGACGAACTATATACACAGATCACAAAAATACACAAAATTCCTTTGAGATTTGAAAAGATTCGATAAAGAAATTTTGCTCTCTGATATAGTTAATAAAAATCTAGAATATAGTAAGGAAGGCAACCATGAAGTGATTATCTATTTATTTACTATTATCATACAATATGCGCTTTTAAAAATTAATTTAGTTGTTTGTCAGTAGTGTGTGGAGGGATTGAATTTTTTTTTTTTTTTTAGTATATTCAGATTTGTTTTCCCGTTTCATGATTAAATTCAATTAAAAAGGATGTAAATATGTATATACATAAATTTACAGATTCAAACACTCTCATAACTCAAGAAGTATGTACATATGCCTTAAGCGCGTTATAGAGAGTTGATATTATGACAAATGTTCAACAAAAATCAACAAGCATCAGACTTGAAACATGAAAGAGTATTTCCGAAACTCGGCTGCATACACTACACACACCGCATCCATCTACTTACATACTCGTATACTCCTTTTGTGATGTACATTATTGCGCATGTACTTTACAATGGGTTTAAAATATATAAATACTGTTTAAATATTTTTTTGTACATCTTCAAGTGGTTTTTAAATTTATTTTGTTCTTTCGAGAAACAGAAAACTGTGTACAACGTAAAAATATTTTATCTTTTTGCGGCTACATTGAAAGACGACGATGATGATGACGATGACGACGACGGCGAGAGAAAAATATGGTTGATGGTTTTTGTTGAATTTTTCTTTTTTATTTATTTGTCTGTTATTTGAGTTATCCTGTTTATTTTCTTATATACTCGTATATATTTCTCGTTTACAAAAAAAAAAATTATTGATATTTCTACTTATATTCTGTATTTATTTATACTCGTGTATTGAGATGATTATTAGTATACAATTCGTAAAGAAGCTGAATATAATATACATACATACATCTTTACTATTTTAGTGTTTAAATCGCGCGATACAAATTGAATAAAGCATCGTGTGTATTTGACACTTGTTATAATATTGACACTATAATATGGCAAAAAAATATAAATCTCAGTTAAATTTATTGACGCAGATAAAGTTAGTTTTTATTCTATACAACATACTACTATTTACTACATCCCTTTCGTAGCATATGTTTTTATTCTATATATCACAAGGGTGTTAGTTTATTCTTTAAATAAATACAGTAAAAATCTATTTTTCCTAAAAAAAAAAAAACTACTACTGTTTATGTATGCCACTTCAACAGTATACTTTTGTCGCGTCAGTTGCATTCCAATTGAAAAAATTCTCACGAACAAAAAAAAAATTGTTGTATTGTGAAATAGAATTACAAATTTATATTTTCTAAAATATTTTGCTATATTCGCGTGAAATTATTTATTTATTTACAGGAATACCTCGTTTAGCGCAGGAGTACTCAAAATAAAAAGCGAGTTTCACGGCTCATAGCTGCTGTTGGTTCCTTTTCTTTCAGTCGCTTCAACTTATTTCTCAATTTTATTTAAACCGTTTTAAAATTTCGAGATGAGCGCCACAAAAAAGTTTATAGAGTTTGAGACACTAACCGACACTCATACAGACAGTACCCGACACATTATTTAACTTTACAAGCATTAATTTTATACTTTATATTTTATATTTTATATTTTATATTTTATATTTTATATTTTATATTTTATATTTTATATTTTATATTTTATATTTTATATTTTATATTTTATATTTTATATTTTATATTTTATATTTTATATTTTATATTTTATATTTTATATTTTATATTTTATATTTTATATTTTATATTTTATATTTTATATTTTATATTTTATATTTTATATTTTATATTTTATATTTTATATTTTATATTTTATATTTTATATTTTATATTTTATATTTTATATTTTATATTTTATATTTTATATTTTATATTTTATATTTTATATTTTATATTTTATATTTTATATTTTATATTTTATATTTTATATTTTATATTTTATATTTTATATTTTATATTTTATATTTTATATTTTATATTTTATATTTTATATTTTATATTTTATATTTTATATTTTATATTTTATATTTTATATTTTATATTTTATATTTTATATTTTATATTTTATATTTTATATTTTATATTTTATATTTTATATTTTATATTTTATATTTTATATTTTATATTTTATATTTTATATTTTATATTTTATATTTTATATTTTATATTTTATATTTTATATTTTATATTTTATATTTTATATTTTATATTTTATATTTTATATTTTATATTTTATATTTTATATTTTATATTTTATATTTTATATTTTATATTTTATATTTTATATTTTATATTTTATATTTTATATTTTATATTTTATATTTTATATTTTATATTTTATATTTTATATTTTATATTTTATATTTTATATTTTATATTTTATATTTTATATTTTATATTTTATATTTTATATTTTATATTTTATATTTTATATTTTATATTTTATATTTTATATTTTATATTTTATATTTTATATTTTATATTTTATATTTTATATTTTATATTTTATATTTTATATTTTATATTTTATATTTTATATTTTATATTTTATATTTTATATTTTATATTTTATATTTTATATTTTATATTTTATATTTTATATTTTATATTTTATATTTTATATTTTATATTTTATATTTTATATTTTATATTTTATATTTTATATTTTATATTTTATATTTTATATTTTATATTTTATATTTTATATTTTATATTTTATATTTTATATTTTATATTTATATTTTATATTTTATATTTTATATTTTATATTTTATATTTTATATTTTATATTTTATATTTTATATTTTATATTTTATATTTTATATTTTATATTTTATATTTTATATTTTATATTTTATATTTTATATTTTATATTTTATATTTTATATTTTATATTTTATATTTTATATTTTATATTTTATATTTTATATTTTATATTTTATATTTTATATTTTATATTTTATATTTTATATTTTATATTTTATATTTTATATTTTATATTTTATATTTTATATTTTATATTTTATATTTTATATTTTATATTTTATATTTTATATTTTATATTTTATATTTTATATTTTATATTTTATATTTTATATTTTATATTTTATATTTTATATTTTATATTTTATATTTTATATTTTATATTTTATATTTTATATTTTATATTTTATATTTTATATTTTATATTTTATATTTTATATTTTATATTTTATATTTTATATTTTATATTTTATATTTTATATTTTATATTTTATATTTTATATTTTATATTTTATATTTTATATTTTATATTTTATATTTTATATTTTATATTTTATATTTTATATTTTATATTTTATATTTTATATTTTATATTTTATATTTTATATTTTATATTTTATATTTTATATTTTATATTTTATATTTTATATTTTATATTTTATATTTTATATTTTATATTTTATATTTTATATTTTATATTTTATATTTTATATTTTATATTTTATATTTTATATTTTATATTTTATATTTTATATTTTATATTTTATATTTTATATTTTATATTTTATATTTTATATTTTATATTTTATATTTTATATTTTATATTTTATATTTTATATTTTATATTTTATATTTTATATTTTATATTTTATATTTTATATTTTATATTTTATATTTTATATTTTATATTTTATATTTTATATTTTATATTTTATATTTTATATTTTATATTTTATATTTTATATTTTATATTTTATATTTTATATTTTATATTTTATATTTTATATTTTATATTTTATATTTTATATTTTATATTTTATATTTTATATTTTATATTTTATATTTTATATTTTATATTTTATATTTTATATAAAATGATCGAAAGGAATGGATGGAAAATTGGTAGCTGAAAGCTTTTTTCAAACAATTAAAACCTCACGCTTACACATTCTATTTTGAGCAGTAGCTCAATCAGCCAACCGAACCATTATATTAATGGCTATTACGGTGCAAAGGAAAATGCAATTTGAAAATATTAACCGAAGTATTTTCCATTGGTACCACTAAGAAGTTTAAAATCATACTTCGCTTAACTCTATTAACCATTTCTGAGAAGCAGAGCATCCATTTATTTTCTATTCAAATAATAAGCAAAATTATGATTGGCGACCCTTTGCCGTATTGAGAGCTTGAGTTAATTGAGCAAACGTGAGCTAACCGTTTTAATTTTATGATGTTCAATTGCAAGCAACAAATTCTAGTAATTATTAAAAATTGTAACCAAAAACATATTGAGCGATAAATAAAGTTTGAAAATTGTTCCCTTCAAAATATTTGAGCGAAAATAAAATTTGAGCTACAGAAAAATTAAATATGTGTTATTTCTATTTCGTTTTAGTTTCAGGAAATTTCAACACTTTTAAAACAAAACTGGATAACAGGTTTGGTGAGCTAATTAAGTAAATCTAATGAATAATTTTGAACTTTAAACCTAGTTAGAGGAGAGACTGTAGTCGGCCTTCTTCCCGAATGCTATGAGAAAATTTTGATTTTCCAGTACCCTGTACTCTACACGAGTTCTGAGCTTGAAGTACAGAAAATAGGTCACGTTTTGTCTGATATTACTAACATCATTTCATTAGCTAAAGGGTATGTTGAGTTTCTTCAAGGTCAACCAAGCTTTTGGAGTAGGACGCAGGACACCATCCATGTCAATGTTAGAACTGATTCTCGGTATTTTAGCCAGCTTTCGCTATTCTAAAATTCTTGCACGAAGATGAATCATATTTAGAACTGATGAACAATGTTAGAACTGATTCTCGGTATTTTAGCCAGCTTTCGCTGTTCTAAAATTCTTGCACGAAGATGAATCATATTTTAGCATAACATCTGCAGAAGACAATTCTACCCAAAGAAAAAATATTAACTAGATGGAGACATCTTTATCGGATGCAGGCTCCTCAATTTGACCGCACCCAATATATATCCCCTCTATTGTGTTTACAAAAACCAATTACAACTGAAACCCAAGTAATCTCGCAAGCAGTCTAAATTTCTGTGTCAGTTAAAAAGTATTAGGGTTTCTTTTGAGGGTATATTTTAAAATCTACAATTCTTCTGTTGCACGAATTATAGTTAAATTTCAAATTTTGAAGATTTTTACATAGAGTTACAAATAGTAGAGTTAGTCATAGAGTTAGTCTCTCTTAGCCGCTTCATTCGAAACGAATGGAAAGGAATGTAATAATTTTGGAGACTATTTAAACTCCCGCAAATCCGAGACTAGAAGTTACCCATAGTTGGATAGTTACATTTTTTAAAACATAGATCTTTTTATTGAAAACCAAGAATTCGGAAGTGGAAATTTAAGAAAAAAACGTCAGCAATGACTTGAATGGTCTTATTAATTTTAAACAGATTAAATTTGAATTGCACGGCCAAATGGGCATCTTTGGTTGATTTAATATGGTTAAACGCCAAATTGCTCAAAATTTAGCAAAATAAGCCAACTGACCAGTAAAAACTTGACTTAGAAAATGTGACCTAGTTTCCGAATATAACTTTATAATGTTACACTCCTGATTTCCTACGATCAGTACATTGAGCCACAATTAATTGCAACTTGAATTTTAGCTGCATTATTTCTACTCAATTCAAATAATTCAAGAGTCTAATGTACAGTTGATTACAAATACTCAAACAAAATTTTGAGCAACAAGGTATTATAGCTCAAAATATCTTAATGAAACAACTCCATTTTCCATCCGTATGACTACCAGATTGGTTTTTTAACCTGTCGCTAGCATGTGAATAGCGAGGTTCGACCTGTGTTCTGCAATACGTTTGGTGTAAATTTCATAATTCAGATAACACATATTGAGAAGCAATCTGTAATATTAAACCATATTAAACCTGCAGGTCTGTTTTGAGCAACGACTTTGGTCAAATGACCAGTTATGTAATTCATATACTAATTAGGGGATTGAATAACTTTGAGCTATTCACAAATTGAGCTACACTCTGGTAATTCACTTCAAAAATTCAGAAAATGGATCTAAAATCTTATTGAGCCACAGCTAACAAATTTGAATCAACTCTTCAAACTGTATCAGCGAAATTACTTTTTGAGCAACAATAAGAAAATGGCACCTTACAATTTATTTTCAACATAATTGAACAAATTAATTGTGGTTAATTAATGATAGTAGTTGTGCTTAATTAATGGTAGTCTTCCATAGAAGGCACTAGCTTCAATAAAACAAATATATTAGTCTAAATTGCGAATTTTCTAATGTCAACCGAATATCACAGAATGTTGTTGTTTTTAAACAGAATAACCATGGAGAATGCATTAAGATTTAACAGACATTAAGACGACCAGAAAGTCTTAAGAAATAAATGTCGTTTACAAAAATCTGATGTTTCTCTCCTAGTTGCTATTTGCTAAGTGATACTATCTAAAGAAGTGCCTAAAATAGTATCAAGTCTCCTAGACTTGGCTCAGCAACGACGATCTTATTCAAATGTTCAATTTAGAATTATACCGCTTCCCTGTATTGGCTTGGTTGGTACAAGCACGAATCTTGAATTAGACAATAATTTTAAACAATCCTTCTAATGAAAATCGAGGTATAACTATAAATTGCCTCATACCGTTACGCCAGGTGCAAAATTCATTTTCTTCTAAATACAGCGTGTCGGCGGAATGAGAAAGTTTTAATGGTGCAGCGATCTCGAATAACTTATCGGATTTCCTGCGATCAAATGACTACAGTAAGCGAGCTAGAATAAAAAATTTAAGTACGTTGCGGTGATTTTGAGCGCAAGGAATTTTTGATTGGTAGTTGCAGCAACTTGAGAATACATACTTATATCTATTTTAGACTAGTTTATATGCTTTACATTCAGCCTTTAGTGTATTGTTCACCAATATTAATCACAACTGTAATCTGGAAAGGAAAGAAACCCCGCGAACAGTCTAAATGGTAAACATTTATAGATTTGTCTGTCAATTGACAAGTCGGCGATTCAGACCGAAATTTTTGTACCATGACACACAGTGTCAGGATAGCTTTAGGGTGTGTTTTAAACCTCACCAATAATTATTTTCTTGTACGAATTACAATCAAAGATAAATTTCATATTTTGAGAAATTTTACATAATATTTAGAAATTGAGCAAATCTGAGCTACATCTATAAGTTTTATTAAAATGTTGAAACCTCATTTTCACTACTTGCTTACCTACGATTTTACCTAATATTTATCAAGCAATTTGAAGTTCAATTTTGAGCTACTAAGCTCAAAAATATCTTATATGGGTAAAAATTATTATTTTGTGTATTCACTCGTCTTAAGAGTGAAAAACATTCGATTAAAAGCAGTTGAGAGACATTCAATCTGATAAAAGAATTGAAGATGCTCAAGATTAGATAAAGTTTTACAGCTTTTCGGCATGACTAGACCAAGCTAAGGCAAAATGGTCACCTACATGATGTTTTAAAATTCATAATGCCACTAAGGTTTGAAAGATTTATAGCCCAGATCTAGACATCCAGAGGTATTGGTATTAGATTTTACTTCTATAAAGTAAAATGTTTCTAATACAAAGCATTCTAAAGTTTTGGGGATTTTTCATTTTTTAGCTGGTCAAGCAGAATTTGCTGTTTTTCAGCGCCATTCTCGAAATTTTAAATCATTCAAAAAATTATATTTACACAAAAAGTGCTCGAAGGAAACAAATGGGAGTGTCTCTAACCAAATTAATAAATGTAGCACGAGAAAGCTGTTCACAATAATAGTTTGGGGTTTCTTCGGTACTCTGATTGAATATTAAACAGACATTGGTTACATGATTGCCGTCGAACATCGTTTAGTACGGAGTTGGTTAAGGTTCGACTTAAGACAGATTACCTATATACGAGTAACGTACACATAAGAATGATTCTTTAGATTATAACAGTGGACCTATATTCGGCCGGGTACGGTCGGTAATTGTCATATATTTTTTTTAACTCTGAGAACTTGAGATGCAAAAATGATTTGAAAGATCTCAACTGATTTACAATGTTTTTTTAAACATTCGCTTAACCTGAGATGAACTGAACTTTCCATAATAAGGATGGATTTTAGAAGCAAGTACTACAGCTATTTGAGAAGCTCTAAAAGTTAAACAAAATAATACTAATTAATGAATGATGTGCTAATTTCAGACGTAGACAAGTTCAAGTTAGAATTTGGCTTTATACTTAAATTCTTGATCAACGATATTTTGATATGATTGTGTGTGTGTGAAAAGTACTTTACACACATACTTTACCCTAAAAATAGTACCGCGCAATACTCAAGTATTGTCGAGAAAAAGCGTCCCAAAGTTTATGCTTTGTGTTCATTTGAGAAGCTCCCACCCGAATTATCACAAAAACCAAGCGTTTCTGAAAAATTTGTTCCACACAAAAGTTGTACATACGGGTTTGAGGGGGAAGGAGGAACATATTATTTATTTTATATTTTAGGGTTATCTTAAAGGTTACTTCAAGATCAAACTACTTTTTTTTCTTTTTCAAAATATTGATTACCGTAGAGAGAGGTTTAGGCCGTATTGACACACCGAGGTTTCCGTAACCATGGTTTCGAAAAATTATTTCGCTTTCGATTGGTCAAAGAGAACTGATCGGATATTGATTTTTTTATCTAGCACTGGTGACATATCATAATTACAAAACAAACATTTCATTTGCTAATTTATCCATTTTAAATAGAAATACAATTATTTTTAGTTTCACACTATTTTCTCCACTTTTAATTTTAGAATATCTACAAAACCCGCAAATTACGTTTGGTTTTTTATTTTCAATAAAGTACAACAAAAAATTTGTGTCATTTCAAAACTGCACTCAAATTGAATTAAAATTCAGTTTAAACATATCGTATTAGATTGAAAGAAAATTTAATAGAAAACTTACTACGCGGGCGACCGTTCCTTGACAAGTAAAATAAAACTTTCGTTTGGAACTTTGTTAGTTTGTCCCATGTAGGTAGTTTTATAATTACTCGTTAGAAGAACTCGTTGACGAATATTACTAAAAATTGTTATTAGGACTGCATTTGCATACCATTGTAAAGTGAATCGTGGTAACAATTCAGATGTATTGTTGGAATATCGGTGTTCCATAAAAAGTTGAATAAAAATCACTGCTGAACTTATTGTTGTATTCCAAAATGTTCATTTTTAATTAATGGAAATGCAGTAACACATTTAATTGTGTCATTATGCAAAGAAACAAAGCAACAGTAAAAAAAATGTACCATTAAAACATATACTTTATCATGTAATTATATTTTTGGCTTTTTGTTCAACAACAAAAAAATGCAAAACTCTCAACCAAAAAAAAAAAAAAAAAAAAATACAAAATGTAAAATACAAAATTTGTTAATTTATGATAATTGATCCTTTCAATTTTGTGGCATTTTCCATAGAAAAAAATAAATCATTAAATTTTTGTCAGAACACACACACAAGTATTGTATATAGAGAGAAATTTAAATGTAAAATTTGTACATGGTGGTGGTAAAAAAAATATTTTATATGAAATCGTCTGACATTATATTTATACTGTTACGTATTTTCCGATTTTACTAATTGATAACCAGATGATCATGTGTCATTCTATACAATTTTGTATCTTGTTGTTTTCTATGAAATTTCGCGCGGTTGTAAAATTGATTAGCATTAATTAAGATTAATAATACTGTAAAGCGGTGTGGTGCTGCTGCGTGTGTTCCAAAACAAAGACACCATAAAACTATAAAAGCATTGCACACATGAAATAATTTCAACACCAAGAATATGGCACGAATATAATTACCGTGTATATGGACATAAAATAAATTTGGTCACGCGGTGTAAATGATTTGTCTTTAACAGCCTAACACGAGTAATTTATCGTTTGTTATTGTTTTGTTGTATTACTTATTTTGAAATACATAAATTTTCACAATGTAATGTGAAGAAAAGTGAATTTGTTTTGTTTTGGGTAAAAATTTTTAAAATTTTTCATTTAATTGATTGTGTGTTATATTTTTGGGTTCTTTGACGATTTTAGTTTTTTGTTTAAGAGGTAGCTATTCTCGATATAAAAATAGAAAAATTTTAAAAATTTTAATCAGTTGAACACAAAAATAAATTATTATACAGTGCGCGTGTATTAATTATGTTAAATTAAGGATTTATCGGGCGTACTTTACACAAAGTCGAGACACGGTCGAAATAAATTTCTCAATTTTATTTGTAAATGTTCAAAAATAATATCGCATTGTTTTGAAAAAAAAAAAGAAAAAATTAAAATAAAAAGAAATAAGATTTTTATTTTGTTTTTTAATTTAATTTTAATTTTAATGAATAGCAAGAATTGTAATTTAATTAGAAATGCTTGAGATACAAATTTATGATATTTTTGTTTAAATAAACTTTATAGCATTTTTATTATATATTAGATTGATAGATGTGATTAGAGAATATAACTTTTAATTATTTCATTTTATTGCTCTCCATAATTAAAATGAAATAATCTAGACAAATATTTTGGTTTAGTTTTATAATATTGATACGCTGCGTGATTCTGTGGTTTGCTGTGGTTGAGATGGAATATTTGATAAGGTTATTTATAAAGAGATTATGAGATGGCATTTTTTAACAGAACTAAATTTTAATGATTGACATATCCGGTAAAAACTATTGGATATTTATTTGCTTAACTTACCCTTCAACGCAATAAATCAATGCAATAAAGTAGGAAAGAAACTCCTGTCTTCTTTCTTCCAAAGCAATTTTTAGCTCCGAATTAAAAATATCGCTGACACACTAGGGATTATCTAAACCTGATTAGTGATTTTTTCGAGCTAAGCTGTTTCGTAACCAAACAAGATTAGAGAACAAATCTCTCAATATTTTGAAGTTATAATGCGTTTAGTGAAAGTAAAAGTAACACCATAAGTACGATATTAAAAGACCGATGTCATAATATCATTGACTTTTTAAATATAAATAAATGTTGCTGTATAAATTTAAAATAAATCTGAAAATCAAATCTGCCTTGAAAGCTGTCCGTTTTGGACTGCTAGAACTCCACATTTCGAAATTTTGATAAAAAACAACGTTCCGATAAATACGAGAACAAATTTGCCGTTTAGGACAATTAAATTTCAATTTCGTTCGTCGAAGTCGTCTTACTGGGTTTGGGTTGATCAGCAGCATACGACGCAAATCCGCATTTTCATGTTGGCTAAGGCGCTGTACGTATTTCCTCGAATATTTCTTAATTTCTTCACTGAAGAATACTAGATCTGTTGACCTTACTACGCAAATCTTTATTTTGAGAAGTTTGAATTAATTTTACGTTAGTTTTCTTGACACCGCTCCATAGCGGTATGCTGCCGATATAAGAGCAGTTTATTATGTAATGTTAGCTCAGAGGTCCCACCTATGAGCTAATAGGTTTGTCTATATTTGATGTTTAACTCTTCTTTTTTCTTTTTAACATGGTCTTTCTAATTGAGTTTAGCATCAAGGGTCATTCCTAAGTATTTTGCCGTGTTATTATGTGGAATTGGTTGCGAATTCAATCGAACAGGTAACCAATTAACAATTTTGTTGGGAAAGTTTATATGTAATATAAACGCGTCACGCGTATAAAATATTTAGAGTATTGGCCCCAAAACGCTTCCTTGTGGAACTCCAGCCGTCTTTAGTTCAGAGTATTCCTCTTAAAATTCCTTGTTTTAGAATCATTATCACCTCGGCCACCTTCCACTGGTATGGAACGTATTTTAGTCTGAACGTTGAATTGATTACTTGCAGTAATTTTCGTAATCCTTTCTCTGGTAGTGGTCCAGTGATTAGATCATAATAATCCACTTTATTTACTGGATTTATATTTTGATTATTATTCAGCTGTTTGGCTTGGAAGAGGTTGAAATGTGTCATCAAGGTAGGCTGCAAACAATGCATCCTTTTCTTTGGCACTTCTAGCCCAGTTCCATCCTTTAGTTGCTTTCCAAAGGAAATAATTAGCGTGCTTGTTGCCAGAAAGGCCAGTTAGGTATTCGCTAAAAGATTTGTTCTTGATTAATTTGATAAGCATTTTCAATTTCTTGCTTAAATAATTAAGTCGCGCTTCGCTCTGTGGTGCTCGGTTACGCTGCCAGATTTTTCGCGCTTTCCTTTTTTCTCAAACTAGATCTCTCACTTCTATTAACCCAGGATAGTTGATCTGATTTTCCGTTTAGTTACGAATAGGAGGAGTACCCTGGCACACTGCTTGTAGTATACTGTTGTTCAGTAGCTCTAATTGAACATCAAGTTGTGCCGGAGTTTTAATTGGTACTTGTGCTTCAGTATTGTCTTCGACTAGGTTCCGGAAGAGATCCCAGTTTATTTTATTATTTGTTAACCTAGGCAAATTTTCTTTTTTGATAATGGTATCACTGAGTGTTATAATGTCAGACGATTTTCGTTTTGGAGTAGTACGTAGTTTTCAGATATCCCTTTCGTTACAAAGAAATCTATCAAATCTGGTATCTTATTTAAATCCGCTGGCCAATATGTTGGGTTACCTCCAGACAGGAACTCGCAATCTTAAGCTCGACCAGCTGCAAATAGCTCCTTACCCTTGTGAGTTGCTAGTCTTGAACCCCAATAGGTATTTTTAGAAAGTTAAAATATAGGGCAATATATTAAAGATATGTTCATTGCCTTTTGATTATTTAATCGAATATTAATGTTGGCTACTTGCATAATTTTTTTTTTTCAATTTTTACTCCTTCGTAATATTTAATGGTTTCCTTCACAAATATAGTTGAGCCTCCTCTCGCTTTTCCTGCTGGCTGGAAGGCATGATAGCACCGGTATCCTAGAATTCTAATGAATGAATCTTTTGTCAGATGAGATTCTGAAATTAGGCATAGATCTATATTTTATAAATTTAGAAAAATTTTTAGCTCTGGAATTTGTTGCAACAGCCCATTTGCATTCCAATTGGCGATTCTGAATGTGTTATTCATCTTCATAGATTAGTAAAGGGTTATCCAACAGGAGTGTCCTAATTGTCGGCCATATTGAATATTATATTTAACAGCAGTCATTGTCATTCCAGTTGGCCACCCCCCCCCCCCCCCGCCCCTCCACCCGTTTAGCAGGACCTGGGGTTTCTGTTTCTCAGATTTTCCAGTTCCCTGGCTACTTCAGACCCTCTATAGTTAGCGGGATGTTCTCCGTTACAATTTACGCATTTTAGAGGCGTATTTTTTGTCAAATTACAAGCTTGGGCGAGATGTTTACCCGAACATTTCACACATCTAGGCTCTCCTTTGCAATATTTCTGCGTGTGATTATATCCTTGGCATTTCTTACACTGAGGTATTAAGCCAGTGAATTTTCTTACCGCTTCTATTTTAACTCTCATGTTAAGGACTGCCTTAATATTGAAAAAAATTTCCACTTTTTCTTTGCTATTAAAAGTAAGCATAAACAATGGAAGCCCACTTTTATTAATTTTGGTCCCTTAATCAGTCTTCGACTACATCCTGCTTTGTACAGGTTGGGAGAAGACCTCTGCCCATTACTTATATAGGGTGATCGTTTTTGTCCTCGTATGTGTAACATTCCTTCCCTTCATCTGTCAGCTTTGCAGCCAAGGCTCTATAAGATTCAATATCTGTTGTATTGATTATCGATATATTATTATTCAGTGCTACAACTCTCTTTTCTTTCGTAGTCATCAATTTCCTTAATGATTGTATAATAACATATACAGTTACGCCAATAATGTTCATTGGTGGTGGTGCCCTTTCCTTAATTTTGTTAGGTTGGTTTTCATGTCCGGGTATATTTTGCTGATTTTGATTTAATACACCTGATTTTGAAATTTGGTTTGAAGCTACAATTTCTAGAGAAGATTCTGCCTTCCTTTTTTTGGCAGGTCTTTTCTTCCTGTTCTTTTTTAGGATCCAATCAGTTTCTTCTCTTAATTCTTCTTCGTCAGTGTTGAACTCTGTAGCACAGTTCCTCTGGTTTCTTAGCTTGTAAAGAATTTTTAAGTTTCTAATTTTCAAACTTAAGAGATTCAACTTCGGTAATTTTATCTACGGTATGAGGATTTTGCTGATCTTGGCGTTATGGAACTTCTTTCAAATGGGTTTTAAGAGTACATTACCTCTGAAGTATTGCGGTCATTGGATATCGACGACTGGGAGCCCGTTTGCTCACCTTCATAGTCGCCGGGACTTGTTGTCCGTTTTCCTGCGCCTTAATGTTTACTCCTTCCGCGTCCGCCATATTGGTTATTATATTCAGGGAACCACCCTTAGCTAGTTTTGGTCCGCGAATGGTATTTTATTTCCCATCTACTCGCCGATAAGTCGGTTAGGATTTACCCCCATCCGCCACCTGAGGACGCACCCGATGGAAGGCTAGCAACTCCACACAGGGGTTCCTAAAATGAAACATTATTTACAAACAGGCATTCGAGACGAAACTATACACTAGAATTTTGGACTATCACAAAAATTGGAGAAAAACGTTAAATATTAGTTAAATCAAAATTATCGCCAAAAAGCGTTTTTCCTCTAAAACTACAAAGTTTATTTTTCAATAATCATTTCAAATTAAATTAATTTCACCGAAACAAAAAAAAATGTTTCAAGAGTTTTCCCAATAATTAAATGTAAATAAAAAGAAATATTATTTAATTTGTTTAATCATAACAAAATAAGAGCAAGGGGTTAGCAATTTTTTATTTTCTTTTGAGTAGATTGTTTTTTTTGCATAATTAAATTTTATCTAGTTCAAAACAAAACAAAAAATGTTAATCTAATCAAAATCAAATACGTATGTATATATTGGCATTTGATCGGTATACATACATATGTACAGTCACAGTCTCTTATTATCGGATTAGATTAATATTTCGTGCTACTATTAATGTAGGGGACAACGATTCACTGTAAATTTAAGTACGATTACATTAATCACATGCTGCGCGTAAAAATCACCACACACCATAGGGGGTTCCACTCGAATAACAAAAAAAAAAAAAAAAATGGAGAGGAACTCTTTTAGATTAACTTAATGTTGTGATAACTCAATTAGTATAATTTCGGGTCCAAATTCTTTTGTTATTTTATTACCCCTACTGTTTGTAAATTTATACAGGAATACTATGTATTACGTTTATTGGTAAGCTGCTAAACATGTTACTCAAATATTTAACTCAGGCTAATAGTATACGTTCAATTAAATTTAATTGGGAGGCAAATCGCTAAGTAAGTTTCGAATTTTAGATTATGTCGGTGTTTCAGAATTGGCACAGAATATTAATTCATAATACAGTAATACTGACACACCATGGATTTCACAACCAAAATTCGAAGCCTTTGTTTTTATTTAAAACAACATGAAATTTTGTAGAAATGAAAGAAGGTAACTGCTGTTCGGCAGTTGGGTTTTAGTTTAGCGCTGTTTGCATTCAAATGGGACGAAATAGGAAAAATTATGACATTTCAAATTGAGTTAAAATTCAGGTTAACCATGACATATTTTATTGAAACTAAAGTTAACTCGAAACTCTCTGAATGTTCCTCATGTCATCTTCATCGAATAACCACCATTTGAATAACATACTATGCTTGTTGCTTTGTTTTCGAAGGTATATATTGTGTGAACTTCGTTCGAACTACTCTAAAGCAGAACACCTGCTCATTATGCTTTTATTTAGACTATAATTGCCTTTCAGATTAGGTGATGCTTTTTCGGTCTCAATTCTGGATTGCCTGGCATCGAAATAAACCGAATAAAACGCGTTACATCTTTGAAACGTCGGATGGGCATAGTTGCTCGCTGTATCGAGAGTAAGATGGTGTTAGGATTGGGCCCAATAAATGATGACTCACGCGTTATTTTATGCGGCCGAGTTTTCGCCCATTTGGTCCCTTCTTTACCGATGTAAAAATCTTCCAAATCCTGATATATTAACTCTCAAATTATCATCACGATTCCTCGACATCATTTGAAGGGAAAAACTGATCTTCTTCACAGTCTGAGTCTAAATTTTCCATTAAATTTTGCAAATATATTTGCCGCTCCTGACACCAGAGTCTAATAATGAATAATGACAACGTTTTACGTAATAAATTTCTATTTCATATTTTGTATTATAAAAGATATTTTATTTCATTTTTCTCCATTTCCTACCTTTCGCGTCTAAGGCGAATTGTCGTCCATTACGGGACAGCGAAGCAACCGTTCTTTTAATTAGTCAGAAATGCCAGAAAAGGGTTATTTATGAAGTAATTATGTCCGGAATTTGAAACATGCGATACCTAGGTCAAACGGATAAATGGATGATAGGAGTATAATTATAATTACTCTGTTCCGACAATAATTACGTGCCCTGTATAGGAAATTCAGCCGTCATTAATATGAATTAGCTTCGTTCCGCAAGGACCAAACTTATTGAAATCCTGAGAAAAGAACCAAACATTTTTTTTGCCCAAAACCACATTTCTCGATGCTTTGAATGAAACTCCCTGAATTTGAAAAAGCTAAGCATCCTGTATGGATATCTGCTTGTCTTTACCAGCGATAGCTTAAGTGTGACATAACGGTCGCTAATCCGTTTCAGTGGTCAAGGCGGAGAATTTAGAAGCTTTTGAAACCTGTAAGTGAAAAAGATCGGGTACCTTCCGTATGAATTGACCAAAACCACGTGGTTATTAACACGAGGTATTACCATGTGGCTTCGAGCGACGTTGATCATTGTTTTTTGTATGTTGGTTTGAAGATTGAATTGGAGTTTGAGTTTAGAGTGAAGTTAGGCATCGATTTGCGGGGATTTCAGCTCGATTTTAGAAGTAGACCTCTATTCAGATCAACTCAGCTGAACTCCTCACTCAGCCTTAAATCAACCCCATAACTCAACTCCAATTGAATCCCAACTTTACCCGCAAATCGATCCCTAAGGTCTAGAGACCATGTTGATTCGGGATTTGAGGGCTCCCACTTTAGGGTTGAGTAAAGGGTTGGGTTCGGGTGTAGTCGGGGTTCGGTCAGGCTTAAGTTGAGGTTGAGTTAGCGGTTCAGTTGGGTATTTAGTTGAGGTTGAGATTGCGGATTTAGTATGAGATTGAGTTCGAGGTTGAGTTGGAGATTGGTTTGGGGTTGATTAAGGTATTAAGGTTAGATTGAGTTCACTTGAAAATCTTTAAGGACTTTTCAAACCACTATCGGTAATTTTTGTTGAACTTGGCAGGAATACAATTGAAAGTGGATACTCTCTTTTGGGAGAGCGTGTAGAGATATTTCCTCGGAACTTGCATTTCTTCCATTTAAAATGTAATCCATACTGCCTTGCAGTGCTTAAACGTATAACTTCAATGCTTCGATGTGAATAATTATTAATAAACTGACGGTAAACTGTTCATATCTGATATCTGATTCAGTTTGGTGGATGATGTTTTTATAAAGCCGCCGTTCAGCTATAGTTGTTTTAGAACTTTATCTCACTCCGCAATCGAAAAGTGCCGAGGTGTATATCCTCTTCAGAATTTTTAAAAATGAAATCAGACACTTTTTTCTATTGTCGGGAGAATCACTTTTTACTAAAGATTTCCTCATTCTAATTAGAAAATTTCTCATTTATGCAAGCTTTAGGTTGATATTCAAGCAACTAAAACATCTGGAGAGACATCACTTTTCTCCATTTAACTATAAGTCTAAATCTCTTCTGGCTCTTTTTCAATTAGTTTGCCCGGCTCTAAAGCAAAGAGTATTTCGTGTCTATTTTTTCTTTAGCTATATCTGTGAGCATCGGCACTGTTACAATTTGATGATATATCATAATACTATATGAAAACATTCAAATTTCGACCTCTCCACGCAATTTCAAAAGTTTGCAGAATTTGGCCTAAATTTATAATTTGGCAGAATAACAAAATTTAAGGATTTGGTTAAACAGCAAACAAAATTTTCATAGTTTGGGAAAAAAATCCGAATTTGACAGAAATTTCAAATACTTTTCAGAATTTTATAGTTTTAAAACCCATGTAAAAATATTTAGAATTTAGGAAAATGGAATTTCATTGAATTTCACAAATAAAATAATAGAACTTGCAACCAAATCACCTGGAAAAATGCCAAATCGATGTCTTCATCTAATTTCGCTCTTTTGGAGGTTAATATACTTGAACCGACCCACCTTTCAGGTACATAATACTACAGGGCAGTAGATACGTCCTCGATTTGATTAATGTGATAGAACGTTCTAGGCAAACTGTGAAATAGTCCCAGAACGGATTGCATAGAAACAACCAAAACAGAAACATGTACTTGTTCCTAAAATCACTGAACATTGAAACAAAACCTTTCAATTTTATTATTGATTCTCTATATTAAAGAGACTAATTTTCATTGAACTTTTTTAAAATTCAAGAGTTAACATTTTTGAAACAAGTGGAAAAAATCAACTAGTCTTAATATTCTTAAGAATGTAATGGATGGACTGGAATTTAGATTACATGAAAACCTGAATTTTGAATCCATTTATATTTTTTGAACCTTATTATGCTTCATTGAATTTAAAAGTTGACTAATTTTAATAATTTTTGAGTGCCAACTCTAGAGACGTTCAGAGGATTCCGACCAATTTTTCTGAAAGACCTGATACCTGTTTACGTGGCGAACCCAATCCAATTGTGACGAACTTTACTACAATTCACAGAATTTGACAATTTTATAATTTTTATTTAAAAATTTCGTACCCCTTTGTCCTACATCTGATGTTGAATTCTCTGCTTCAGCTGGAATCAGAGATCTAATACCATGGAAATATTACTGTATTATCGTTGAGAAAGAGCTCTGGTATGTTGGTCTGGAACATAAATTATATAAAATATATTTAAATTCATTGCAATTGCCGCTTCAACTGGCTGTTGGCTTAGTTTTCTAATCTCTCAGTAAAGTGAAGTTAAGCTCATCACAATTGATTTAAGTTGGCAATTAGCATTTGGTCAAGTTATCTGTTAAAATAGGACGTGACAATAACAAAAAAACATCCAAAAATTGTAAAACTTTCAAACTATTAAATTTCAAACTAATAAATTAAAGTTCATTGGATTTTACTAAATTTCTTCTAAATTCTGTGAAATATAGTAAAGTTTATCAGCTTAGCCACATTGACAGGTATCAGGTCTAACTCTGGACATCTCTAGGATAGGCCTTATAAAATTAATAAAATCATCAAAAATCAGCACGCTGTTAAATTCTGTGAAACGTAGATTTAACACAATTGATTTACTTGTTTCTATTAGTTTCCGTTTTCCGCATCATTTAAATCTTTTATTGTAAGTTTTTACTGAAAATTTTCAATTTTTTTGCCTTTCTCGGTGATACACTGCTACAAATGTCTAACTAACAATACCTAGTGTAATGAACTCTGAATTAATTTAAATTCAATCCAACTTATGTTATTTTAAATACTTATTTCATTTTATCAGCCATATGTTGTGTGTACACTGCGACTATCACGAAACCAGAAATTGTGACTAGTTCATCGTCACACCTTATTATTTCGAACCCCTGTCTCTCTGTACATTTTTATCATACACCGATAAATTTCAGCTTGATTTTGCAACATGTATATTCCGAGATTGATAACCCTTAAATACCCATCAAATTAATCAAATTTAATTATGCTAAAAAATATTGAGCGCATTTGGTAAATTTGTGTAAGTAAAATTTCATATTCAAATTCGAAAAATATGTTGCATTTTTATATTGTATGTTGTGTTGTTTATGATTTAATTTAGTTTTTTTTTATGGCAATAGCTTCAAGGCAAATGTAATAAATATATTATTATGTTATATACGAAATACAAAAGGAACATTTTTATTCTTCTAAGGGTAGGTACTAAAGGGTAGAAAGTGAAATCATAAAATTATATGTAATAATCATAATAATAGAAGAAGGGGTGCGATTACTCAATATTGATATTTTAATATTCATGTGATGTATAGCATATACGTTTTTTTGGATGCTCTTTTTTATGCCGCAACATTATTTTTTTTTATGTTTCTAATTTATGTATTATAATGTATTTATGTATAAAATGTTAGTTTACTATTCATAGGTGCATTAAGGTGTCTCAAAACCAAAATAACACAAATTCCCTTCCCTCGCAGATGAATATTGTCCGATTATATCGTTAGATTGGTAAATAAAATAAAATAGATGCGGGTGTTAATTAACCTAAAATCACAACAACCAAGTCAAGAGACTGTTTACTGTACTCAAATTCCAAATTAGATAAAAAAAATCGTTTTTTTTTGGTACATCTGACACATAATATTTAAAAGAGGATGTCACATCACAATATACTTATTTCACAATTAAAAAAGGGACAAAATTTGAATAAAAAAATAAAAATTCGAGTAAACTAATCTACATATACAAAGCCCCCTTCGCCCTGAATTGTAAACTAAAAAGTAAAAATTGCATTTTGATTGACTCATTTCATCTTTTGTTTACATATGTTATGAATTTTTATTTACCGATCAGACCCTTCTCATACCCCCTAATATATGCGTATAGAGTGCAAGTATATTTTAAAGTCCGCATGATGTATACATATATGATGATTTGATATTATCATTGTTTGGATATCATATATAAACAAAAACAGCAGCAGCATGATCATCCTCAAATTTATGATTTTTTTTTTTTTTTTATTAGATTTTAATAACGTTACGGTTGGAAGTACAACACAGACATAAACCTCTTATGGTTTCATATTCATATACACAAAAGTTTAAATTATCCATGGATAATTAAAGGTTTAACCATATTATTACTTAACTACACGATTATTTACTCGTAAAATGGCATCCAGCGGGGTGTTCAACTATATAAGGATTATATAAAAATAAACAATTGGAAATTGGTTTGATGACCATATAGAATTTAATGGGTGTTGTACAAAAATCTTTTTGTTATAATAAATAAATTAAATAAATCGATCGACCTCTTTACCGCACAAATGAGATAATAAATCGATTTATATATCTTGCGCTTGATATAAATATGATTGAGTGCTTATTTCGCAAAATACTTTTGCATAATCATCGCGGTTATATAAAAATAAAAAAATTTAAAAAAATCTCAATCAATACCGAATTACAAAATCATGAAATCAAATATTAATTTTTTGCTTCGTTATTGTTTAATCATTTTTAGTTTCGCAAAAAAAAATGTTTTTTTAACTGAAGTAATCTAATCTTGGAAAAAAAATCATAATTTTTCTTTAATAATAGACAACAATCGAGGTTGTACATAAGAAGTTGGGTACGCGCGGTAGCAATATGAATATCACGTTTTTTAACTTGAGATGAACGCAAAAAAAATCATTTGTAAGATAAAAACCTTTGATTTTGTTTTCTGATATCGATCGATCGATCTTTTGCAAATTTAAATCACTTATCTGTAAAATACGTTTTGTAAAGGGTGAATCATGTATAATTGTGTTTTTTTTTTAAACTACCGCAGGCACGACTTCTTAAAATTTTGAAGATCGTGAGAGTTGCGTTTGTTGATTACAATACAATTTAAGCCGTTTTTATCTTATGCGGTAGCTAAAAGACCAATTCAATGAATTGTTTTCAAAATATGTTTTGAATATTTTTTAAATTTTTAGCATATACTATATGTACACTTATGTATTTGAATTTTTATAAAAAATAGAAATAATCGACAAAATTAATTAACCTGGAAACAGAGTTTAAAGATATGTCGAAGTGGAAAGAAGCGTTTCGAAATACAAAGCAGTGTTAACCAATGGTGACAATTGCTTACATTTAGAAAATTTTAAAAAGAATTTCATTGTTCAGAAAGCGCCGAAATCAATTTTTTTCTGTTGAAAAAAATTAAAAAATTTAACGTATTTAATGAATTTGTAAAATTTGTAGAATTCAAAGTTCTTATAAAATTTATGAAATTTAAAGAAATGATGAAAAATAAGGAAAATTTGAGTTTATAGTATTTTTAGAATTTGTACAAATTTATAAAATTTATAGAACTAATAAAGCTTATAGAATTTGTACAATTTACAGAATTTTAAGAAATTATGAAATTTTTAGAATAAGTAAGATTGGTAGAATTTGGGTAATTTTAATATAAAATTTGTAGAATTTATAAACTTGACAGGATTGACGAAATCTAAGGAAATTATAGAATTTTTGAAATTTATAGAATTTATGAAATTTCTAGGATTCACAGAATATGACTATAAAATTTATGAATTTATGAAATTTATAGAAAAATATCTTATAAAATTTATGAATGTTATAAAAATTATGGAATTTATAAAAATTGTTGAATTTTTAGAAAAAGTAAAATTTGAGTTTATAGAATTTTTCGAATTTTTAGAATTTATAGAATTATAGTATAAAGATTTTTTTTAACTATAGAATTTATAAAATTCATAAAATTTATAGAATTTATAGAGTTTATAGTCTTATCAGAATTTATAAAATTTAGTTTATAAAATTAATACAATTTATTGGATTTATAAAATTTACAGGAATTATAGAATTTATCGAATTTACCGAATTTAAAGAAGATTTTGTAGTATTTAATGAATTATACAATTTTTAGAATTTATTAAATTGATAAAAATTAAACAATGTATAGAACTTAAAGAATTTATTGAATGTGTGGAATTCGAAGAAGTTAGAAAGTTTATAGAATTTAAAGAAATCATGAAATTTTTAGAATAAGTAATGGAATTTGGGTAATAGAATTTAAAAAATGTATAGAATTTATAGATCTAACTGAATTGACGAAATCTAAGGAATTTATAGAATTTATGAAATTTATAGAACTAATCAAATTTCTAGGATTCACAGAACATGACTATAAAAATTATGAAATTTTTAGAAATTATGGAATTTAAGGTTTGTTGAATTTATTTAACTTGTAGAAAAAGATCTTATAAAATTTAAGGAATTTATAGAAATTGTTGAATTTTTAGAAAAAGTAAAATTTGAGTTTTTAGAATCTGTAGAATTTATAGAATTACAGTATAGTTTTTTTATCTATAGAATTCGTAGCATTTACAAAATTCATAAAATTTATAAAATTGTGCAATATAGGATTTAAACAAAATTCATAAAATTTAGAATTTAAAGAAGATTTTGTAGAATTTAAGGGTTATTACAATTTTAATAATTTATTTAATTTATAAAAACTAAACAATTTAAAGTACTTATCGAATTTATTGAATTTGTAGAATTTAAGGAATTTACTAAGTTTATGAAATTTTTAGGATAAGTAAATTATTGAATAATTTAAAAGAATTATACAATTTTTAGAACTGAGGGAATTGATAAAATTTAAGGAATTTGTAGCATTTTTTGAATTGGTAAAATTGGTAGAATTTGGACAATTTAATATAGAATTTAAAAAATTTATAAAATTTATAGATCTGAGGGAATTGACTAAATCTACGGAATTTATAGAATTTATAAAATTGGGAAAATTTATGAAATTTATAGGATTCACAGAATATAAGACTCTAAAAATTATGACATTTTTAGAAATTATGGAATTATAGAGTTTATAAAATTTATAAAATTTGCAGAATATAGAGTCTTATAAAATTTAAAGAACTTATAAAAATTATGCAATTTATAAAAATAGTTAAATTTTTAGAATAAGTAAAATTTGAGTTTATAGAATTTTTAGAATTTGTATTGTAATTTTATAGGATTATAGTATAAAAATTTTTTTATCTATAGAATTGAAATTTATAGAATTTATAAAGTTTATAAACTTATTAGAATTTATAGAATTGTACAATTTATGAAAATGTATACAATTTATTGGATTTTGTAGAATTTAAAGAATAACTAAAATTTTAGAATTTATTGAATTTAAAAAAATTAAACATTAAATAGTTAAATTAATTATTGAATTTATATTGTAGAATTTCAAATTATGAAATTTTTAGGGTAAGTAAAATTTGTAGAATTTAGGGAATTTGTTGGATAATTTAAAAAATTTATACAATTTTTACAACTGACGGAATTGATAAAATTTAAGGAATTTGTAGAATTTTTGAATTTACAGAATTTATTAAATTTCTAGAATTCACAGAATATGACTGTACAAATTAGGAAATTTTTAGAAATTATGGAATTTAAAGTTTGTAGAATTTATTGAATTTATACAATACAATTTATAGAAAAAGATCTTATAAAATTTATGGAAATTATAAAAATTATGGAATTTATAAAAATTGTTGAATTTTTAGAATAAGTAAAATTTGAGTTTATAGAATTTGTGGAATTTATGGAATAACGTAAAGTAAGTAGAGAGTATAAAGATTTTTTTAACTATAGAATTGGTAAATTTATACAATTCAAGAAATTTATAGAATTCATAGAGTTTATAGAATTCTTATTAGAATTTATAAAATTTATAGAATTGTACAATTTAGGATTTTTAAAATTTATAGGATTTATAGAATTCTGTGGCCACTCGACCATAAAACCTTAATGGGTATTTGCAGTTGCCGGAAAATTACAGAAAATTGGTATGATATGAAATCGATTACGGAGATTTCGGATTTGAAAATGTAAAAGGGCATAACTCGACTTATGTCATTATGACTTTTGGCCACAGAATTTATCGAATTTATATGTAGAATAAAGAATTATTACAATTAGAATTGGTAAAAATTAAATAATTTATAGAACTTATCGAATTTATTGAATTTGTAGAATCTGACGGAATTGACGAAATCTAAGGAATTTATAGAAATTATAAAATTTTTAAAATTTAGAGAATTTATCAAATTTTTAGGATTCACAGAATATGACTATAACAATTATGAAATTTTTAGAAATTATGAAATTTAGAATTTATTGAATTTATAAAATTTGCAGAATTAAAAGATCTTATAAAATTAACGGAACTTATAAAAATTATGGAAGTTATATAAAATGTGGAATTTTTAGAATAAGTCTTTAAATGTATAAAATGTATAGAATTTGTACAATTTAAAAAAATTATAAATTTATAGAATTTATTGAATTTATAAAATTTATAGGATTTTCGTTTGTCAATTTTATAGAATTTATTGAAATTAAAGCATTTATCGATCCATAGAATTTATGGGAATTATAAAATTTTTATAGAACGATTTATAGAACTGGCAAAATTGATAAAATTTAAGGAATTTATATCATTTATTAAATTTATAGAATAAGGAAAATTGGTATGGTTTGGGCAATTTAATATAAAATTCAAAAAATTTATATATCTGACGGAATTGACGAAATCTAAGGAGTTTATAGCATTTATCAAATGTATAGGATTCACAGAATATCAAAATACTACAAAAATTATGAAATTTTTAAAAAAGTAAAATTTGTAGAATTTGTGTAATTCTTATAGAATTTATAGAAATTATAAAATTTATAGTTTTTGTTACATACTCGTATTTTATCGTTTTCAGTACAGATTTCAAGGCTTATCCATATTTGTATCCATATTTTATACTTTTTTTGGCATAAGCGTCCGTTTATTTTACTCCATTTTTGGATATTTTGTGTAACTGTACACTGCAAAAAATGTCAAATTTTTCTCTGGACGCTTAAGATTAAATCATACTTTGTCTATTCGAATATAGAAAATTAAAACTTTAATACCAATCGTAATGCCGTCAACTCTTCATTAAAAAGATTGGTTAGAGATTTCCAACGGATTCTTTAACCATTGAATCATTCCTAGGAGCCATCGGTGGCAAACATACTCAATTTTTTTTGTTTGCCACGAGTTGAAGTACAAATTTTAATTATAAGAAATACTTTTCGATAAATTTACTTGTCCTAGTAGATGCCGAGAACAAATTTGTATATATCGGTGTAAATAGAGTCGATTCTAGTGCAATTGTATTTGCCAACAGCGATTTTGGGCAGAAGGACTACAAAATAAATTAAATTCACAAAGCCCTCGGCCATTACCAAGTATTAGATCGTCGATGCGCTATGTGATTGTTGGTAATGAGGTATTCGGTCTAACCATACTACTTACCCCGGCAAAAATTTAGATAATAAAAAAATTATTTTCATTTGCTGGTAACATCATTGTGGTTATTGCGGACGGTGAGACTTTACCGCAGCCCACGTTACCGACCCAGTGCTAAATCAAGAATTGTGAGCAACAAGTATTGTGATAGTGAGCAACAAGTTTATAATTTAAAGGAAACCGTAGTAGCTGAAATTAGGCGTACGGTTTTGTCTGGTTTTTATTAGTTGTCAGCGAGAAAAAATGGGAATTTGAGAAGTCTTACGAAGAAGACACATTTAGAAAATTTGAACCGGCGAAAACTAATTAAATTTTCAACGTTTTAGTTTAATAAATATATATAGACCGTCAAGTGGTTTGAGTTATTGTATTTATTATACGTTCGAAAGATTAGTTGGTCGCTTTAGAGTTCACAATTTCTACAAATTGAAAATTTAATTATTTTATAATCAATCAAGGGATTGAAAGTGAGAGTGAATAATTCGAAGAAATATTTGAGCTTCTTCGACAAAGGTTCGCGCAAGACAAACGGTTACGAAATTTGGCCGGAAATAAGTGTGCCTCATTAGAAACCGCTGTCTAAATCGTGGTATTTCCGGGAAACCACGAATTGTGAATAGAAGTGACTAAAAAGCCGTCGCATGAGCACAGGAAATCTGAGATCAAGGAAACAGTTAGGCGAAACCAACAACGAAGCGGTTGAGAACCAGATAGCTCGAAGACCACAAAATAAATTCCAACCGGGAATGTCTCACAACGAGGATCAACAAAATTTTAACGAAACCGTGCACCCGAAGAGTGGATTAATGTCACGGGAACCACAAAATTCATCAACTCAGAGGCCTTTCGAGTACTGGACAAAAGGAGCAGTAGTTTGCCAAGTCTGCGAACAAGCCGACAAATACACCAAGGCATACTGTCAAATATGTTTTGGGGTATTCCATTTAAAGTGCTCAAGTAACCACAAATACGAGGACATCAACAGTGGTAAATGGTACTGTGACCAGTGTACCATTATCAACAGAGAAACGGAAGGAACCGTGGAGAATAAAGACATGGAATCCTGCATTAGGACCACGAAGTCGACGCAATCAAAGAGTAAGCGTTTACCAATTGGAACAACAGACATCTTGACCGAGTCACAGACGTCAAGGATTAGTGCACGAGATCAGTTGAAGCTGCTCGATGAGGAGAGCAAGATGGCTGAGTGAGAATTCGCGGTGGAAAAAGAATACCTTGCGAAACAGAAGAAGATATTGCAACAGCGACGTGAATTATTAAGTAACGGAAGCCAGAGGGGTACGAGTTTAACTTCGGTATCTTTAGGAAGGAGAAGAACCAGCACCGAGAACTGGGTGGACAAGCATGCTAATCAAGTACACTTTGAGTCAGTACCAGCCTCGGAGATATTTCAGCCACCAGCTATGACCACGGAGCAATCAACACGCATGCATCCAAACACGCGCTCACGAGTCGAAATAGGTAATGTGGCGCATCATGTATTTGATCCCTCGCTGTCCTGGCTACAACCAAGCGCCACAGAACAACAGTTCTTAGACAGTACTGTGGCCGGTAACCCATCAATGGCCCGTAATTTCAACCTGACTAAAAGTCAATTGCAAGCACGGATGGTGATCCCGAAGGAGCTTCCGCCGTTTTCAGGTGACCCTAAGTACTGGCCACAGTTTATAACCGCCTTTATAAATTCCACACAACAATGCGGGTTCACCGAAGAAGAAAATATAGCAAGACTAAACAAATGCCTAAAGGGGGATGCCTATAACGCCGTAAGAACGGACTTGGTTTTGCCAAGCTCTCTATCTACTGCTATGAGTACATTGAGAATGCTCTATGGACGTCCTGAACTAGTCTTTAACTCGGCTATGGAGCAAATAAAGCAAACACCACCCGTGACGCTCGAAAAACTAGAAACCATTGTCGCATTTTCAATGAGGGTAAAAGCGTTTTGCGACATTGTGAAGACGGCAAAGATGCACTCGTACCTGAACAACCCTACACTATTATCTGAGATGGTAGATAAGTTGCCGGCTATGTTAAAGATGGAATGGGGCCGTCATAGGAGACTCGCAGAACTCGAAAATCCTGTAGTCAGTATCGAGGTGTTTAACGTGTGGCTACGAGGAAATGCTGAAACGGCGAGTTGCTTGTCTAGCGAACCAGCAAGAGCAGCTACACCGATAATGTCGATCCGAAAGGCGACAAAAACGGAAGCATTCCACGGAGCACACGAGGCAATGACACCAAAGAGCAGCGTCAATAGTGCAATTCGAGGAGTAAGCTGTCGAGTATGCAAATCTCTGGACCACTTGCCAAACAAATGTCAGGAATTTACATCATTACCGGTCGTCAGGCGTTGGAATGTAGTGCGCCGAAGGAATCTATGCGTAGGCTGTTTGGGAAATCATTGGCTCCGCGACTGCAAAATAAAATCAAAATGCGGAATAGATGGATGCGATCAACCGCACCATATGCTGTTGCATTCGCCGCCAAAGAGAATAAACTCTATTGTGGTAGAACCGAACCCTTGTAGAAAAACCTCTCCAGAAACATATAACAACGCGCAATCGACGAGTGTAGAAGCGGTTGGTACAAACATGACGAAGCCAACGCAAGCGATAAGTCGAGCTACTACTCAACAGCGAATCAATATGCACTGCCGCACGAAATTGTATGCATTTTACCAGATAGTTCCGGTGGTGTTGTACGGGAGAGGCGAGCGAACGGTGTCCACATATGCATTTCTAGATGGTGGATCCACGGCAACACTTTTAGAACGTGATTTAGCCGACGAATTAGGTCTCGAAGGGGTGCCTGAAAAATTAATTCTTAAATGGACCAACGAAATTACCCGGGATGAGGAACACAGCTGCAAGGTGAGATTACATATTGCTGGGCAAGATCTGGGCAACCGATATGAACTCCAGGAGGTTAGGACGACGGAGCAGCTATGCTTGCCAATGCAGTCAATCGAACGAGAATTGCTGGAAAAGTTCAGGCATTTAAGAAACCTTGGTATTGCGACATACACAGATGTGCAACCACGTATATTAATAGGTTTAGATCACTATCAACTGCTGGTTCCGCTAAATACAGTTAGTGGAGCTTGGGAGGATCCAGTAGCGATACTTACGCGCATTGGATGGACGCTACAGGGCGGAGCGCGCGGAAATATATACAATTCAGTGTCACTGAATCATCACAAAGTGGCAGACCAAAATCTACACGAGTATGTGAAAAGTTTCTTTGCATTGGAAAGCCTAGGTGTGAAAGTTCCCGAACGGGAGGTGGAATCCCACGACGACGCTAGAGCAAGAAAAATGCTTTTGGATACGGTGCGAAGGACTAACGAGGACCGGTACGAAGCCGGATTACTATGGAGAAGCGATGATATCAAGTTTCCAGTCTCAAGACAAATGGCCATGCATCGATTTCTGAGCTTCGAAAGGAAGCTATCAAAAGATCCAGAAGCAGCCAAAAACGTCAATGCACAGATCGTTGAATATAAAGATAAGGGTTGGCTGAAGAAGTTGTCCGCTCAAGAGGCACGAACGCAAGGAGACAGAACATGGTACTTGCCCATTTTTGCGGTTACAAATCCCAACAAGCCGGGTAAGACGAGACTCGTGTGGGATGCCGCGGCAACAGTCAATGGGATTTCATTAAATTCAAATCTATTGACGGGTCCTGATCTATTGGCAAATCTCGTAGCCGTGCTGTTCAAATTTCGAGAACACAAATATGCCATCAGTGGCGATATACGGCAAATGTTTCACCAGATTAGAATCAAGCGAGACGACCAAGACGCTCAGCGATGCCTATGGAGAGATCGTCCACATGAGGATGTCTCTACGTACCAGATGACTGTAATGACGTTTGGAGCATCCTGTTCACCATCTACAGCCCAGTATGTAAAGAATCTGAACGCAGAAACGTATCGAGAACAGAAACCACGAGCTTATGAAGCAATTAAACATCGACACTATGTGGATGACTATCTTGATAGTTTCGAAACAATCGAAGAATGTGTTGAAGTCACGCGCCAAGTAATTGATGTTCATCGAAAAGGAGGTTTCGATCTGCGAGGTTGTATTTCAAATTCGCCGCAGGTGTTGAAATTAATAAACCCCATTCCGACTGAAACTGAAACGATGTTAGGCGATAGCGATGCCAGCACTAAGGTCCTCGGCTTGTTATGGTGCACGAGCGACGACACGCTTCGGTTCCGCATTAATAAGCAGCAAATAGGGATAGAACTTTTACGAGGAGAAAAGATACCGACCAAGCGGCTTGTCTTGCGTATCGTAATGATGGGCTTCGATCCACTTGGGCTGATCGGATTCTTTATTGTTCAAGGCAAGTTAATTCTAAAGGAGATCTGGCGAACCGGAGTAGATTGGGATCAACAGATTAAGCCGGAGCAGATAAGGAAGTGGAAAGACTGGATTCAAGCATTGTCAATCATCGAAAATATTCGCTTGCCAAGATGTTATTTCTCCGACCATGAAATCTACACGTACGAGTTACATACGTTTGTGGACGCGAGTGAACATGCAGCAGCAGCAGTCGTGTACCTAATTAAACAACGGGATGATTTACAGGAGGTAGCGTTCGTCACTTCGAAAACGAAGATCGCGCCCAATAAAGCTATCTCAATTCCCCGGATGGAGTTGCAAGCAGCAGTACTTGGAGCTCGACTCGCCAACACTGTAAAGAAACAACAAGCGCTAATAATCACCAAAAGCACTTATTGGTCTGACAGTCGCAACGTGTTATGCTGGATTAGATCGCCTCGGTCGTTTAAACCTTTCGTGGCTCACCGGATTGGGGAAATCCTGGAGTCGACGAACTCTCACGACTGGAGATGGGTTCCGACAGCCAGCAATATTGCAGACGAAGCCACCAAGTGGAAGCTGACTAGCCGATTTTGTATACCTGAGAGGTGGTACGAGGGACCGGTTTTTCTTCATAGACCGCGTAACGAATGGCCTAAGGAACGAGATGACGAGCCAAATCCTGATGATGAAGAGCAGGAAGTACGTTGTCTGCATATCGTCGCTACAGCGAAACCAGATGATCTAACACCCAATTTCGAGCGGTTTTCGATGCTTGGGAAGCTAATTAGAACACAAGTCTGGGTGCTACGGTTCTTCTACCATAAAAACCATTTGGGCAGAATATCACCGCACGAACTGGACGATGCTCTTACGTACCTGATTCGAAGCGTACAAATAGATTATTTTCACAATGACGTAAAAGCTCTGAAAGAAGGCCGGAAATTACAGAGCAACAGTAAATTGCGAAAGTTGTCTCCATTTATTGATTCCCAATTCATCATCAGGATGAAGAGCAGACTGCAGGATGCGGAGTACCTCACGTATGAGCAACGATGCCCGATTATACTTCCAAGGAAACACAAATTTACGGAGCTATTAATCGCAAGTTTCCACCAGCAAATGTACCACCAAAACCATGCTACAGTTTTAAATGAGATCAAACAGCGATACCACATACCCCGATTGAGAAGTTGCCTTAAAAATGTGCGAGCGAAGTGTGGACGATGTCGTTATAGTAGATGCCAGACCGGAGGTACCAGAAATGGCAGGTTTACCGAAGTCGCGAATGGCGGCTGGGATGCGCCCATTTACGTTTGTTGGAGTAGACTATTTCGGCCCAATGACTGTCAAACATGGCAGACGTATCGAGAAGAAGTGGGGTGCAATTTTTACATGTTTGACTACAAGAGCTATACATCTAGAATTAGCCTCAGCTCTGTCCACGGATGCATTTATTCTGGTTCTTCGAGCGTTTATAGGAAGAAGAGGAATGCCCGTTGAAATATACAGTGACAACGGGACGAACTTCCGAGGTGCAGAAGCACAATTGCGAAAGATCCTGCAGAATGTCAGCAAGGAGGCGCAGGATCAGTTTGCCCATATTAATTGGAAATTTAATCCACCGGCCGCACCTCATATGGGAGGAGCTTGGGAGAGACTCATCAGGTCCGTCAAGAACGGACTTAACTACGACTTGCCTAACAGAATTCCGTCAGAAGATCTGATCCGTTGCTGTTTGATAGAAATCGAGTCCATGATTAATTCGCGGCCATTGACGTATGTCGAAACGGAGACAGATACTCTTGAAGCCCTTACACCGAATCATTTTCTGCTAGGTTCTTCAAGCGGAACGAAGGCTTTCGGTAAGTTTGACGATGAAATTAATATGTTGCGTACTGAGTGGAAACGCCAACAAGCAATTACATGTAAATTCTGGAGCCGGTGGATCTCTGAATATCTCCCGACAATCTCGCAAAGGACACGCTGGTACGAGAAAACCATACCACTGCAGGAAGGAGACGTCGTAGCCGTGGTACAAACTGAAACACCTTATACATGGCAGCTAGGCCGTATTGAAACCATAATTAAAAGCGCCGACGGAAATGTCCGACAAGCCGACGTAAGAACAGCTTCAGAAATACTAAGGAGGCCCGCGTCCAAGTTAGCCGTCCTAGTAAGGGAACCGAGGGAATTGAGTGATCCTGTGGGACACTCAACTGGGGGGAGTATTGCGGACGGTGAGACTTTACCGCAGCCCACGTTACCGACCCAGTGCTAAATCAAGAATTGTGAGCAACAAGTATTGTGATAGTGAGCAACAAGTTTATAATTTAAAGGAAACCGTAGTAGCTGAAATTAGGCGTACGGTTTTGTCTGGTTTTTATTAGTTGTCAGCGAGAAAAAATGGGAATTTGAGAAGTCTTACGAAGAAGACACATTTAGAAAATTTGAACCGGCGAAAACTAATTAAATTTTCAACGTTTTAGTTTAATAAATATATATAGACCGTCAAGTGGTTTGAGTTATTGTATTTATTATACGTTCGAAAGATTAGTTGGTCGCTTTAGAGTTCACAATTTCTACAGTGGTAGTAATTTTTTAATAAACAAAACTAACAATTTCTATTAGTTAGGCTAACCGAGCTAGACAAGTGAAACATGAAGAATTCTGTTGAAGCGAGTAGAAAACAGTGAAAAGGGCACTAAACTACAATAATGACAATAAGGAAGACGCCAATTGGTGTATTGCGGAGAATGACGTTCCTTGGCAACATAATCATATTATTTCATTATTTAGTGAAAAAGAAAAATATCGTTCTGGGGACTCGTTGTCAATGGGCACCATCCTTTAATTACGAAAAATTTCTTATAGCACGTTTTTATATTCCCCACCGATAAGAATCACCATTTTGAACAGTACATCAATTGTCTTAAAAGTAAAGGTTCTCCGGGTATTTTTTGTTTCGTAACAGGGTGGATCACAAAAATCCGAAGTCGAGAAATTTCGGTCGGACAGGTTTTTCTGCTAAGCAGGATCAAAAATGTTCTAAAATCAGCGGGCTAAAGAAAAATGATTATGGGAAGACCTTCAAGCTATATGAAACGTACAAAATGTTTTAGATGATCATACTCCTCAGTGGGCCGATTCTGTGGTTTTCCCAGAGGGTAAGAAATTGGGAGTTTCATATATTTTTCTAGCAGTTGAGAATTTTTTTGGTGATCGGGATTTATAGCACTTTTGAAGGTTTACTTTTAAACGTAAATTTTTTGGGAATTCGATTCGCTTTCTCTAACGCTAAAGTTTTACTGTTTCCCTTAAGAGGTTTCATTCCCAATTGACCTGAATACACTTTTGAGAAATAGGGAATAAAAAATTGTCCGATTTATGCAGACTAAAATTCTTCTAAATTATTTTGTTCGTATTTTATCCTATTAGCTTAACGTCAAACGGCAGACTAATATACTAGACAATAAAATACGGAGACTGTTTTTAAATTTTTTTTTTCTCATCTAGAATATTTCTTGAATTTCTAACGATACCGAGAGTTAGATTATTTTTCTAATCTAATCGCGTCATTTGGCTAGGAGTTTTCAAGTAAACCGCAACATAGTTTGAAAAATAGCCAAAGAAAACCTTACAACTATCCATACAAGCTCCAAAAAAAACCCATCTTCTGACGGACAAAATGAAGCGAACACGATGAAGATGATACGTGTTACTGAAGCGGTTTGTGGCCAAAAATCCAGAAAAATTATTTTTACCGATGAAAAGATATGGGAAACCTACCGCTCAAATTCAACAATTATCAACGCTGTGCAATGGCCACCATATTCTCCAGATTTAAATCCTCCCGACTAATTTGTTTGGGCATATTTGCAGCAGCGCCATAGCACATAAAAATTTGGAGTCATTACGTGCTGCCATTGTCAAGGTCTGGGATGAAATGCCGCTAGAAACCTTTGAACTACTGTTGATAACTTTAGTAAACGTTTTAATATATAGTTGAGAATATTTCAACCCCTGCACCTAACTTCGTGGTGTAATTTTTTTTTTACCAGAAATGTTCTCATGTACGCACCTTGAATAGTACAAACCAAAAATTGAAACGGGTTCAAAAAAATTAAATTACTCTGAATTGTGTACAGAAAAGTTCTATTTTGTAAATACTATATTTCATATTTTCCAAAGTTTGATATTTCGATATAAAGAAGAATAGATTAAATCAACTTGAGACTAATATTTCAAACGAAGCAAAACTCGCAAACACTCTACTATATTTAAAATTTCATTCTAAATTGTAATCTGGTCGAATTACATAGAGACGTGCAAAAATTGAAATTTTTATAAATTTAGAATAGTCAGCTCAAAAATATTTAGATTTAACGAATATTTTGGGTTGTAACATATAAAATTGGCGAGACATGAGTGGCCAAAACGCTTAACAGCAAATTCACTATTATCGAATAAAATTTTTGGGACACCCTTAACTTTATTTTTCCGATTTCGAGGAACGGGAATCCGTTCCATTAAAAATGTTGAGAAGCACTGAGTTAGGCTAGAGTACATACATGAATCTATTCCAAAACACATTTGTTTTTAATTTTTAATTATGAAATAAAGAAATTTGAATTTAGTTTTATTTAAAATTATTCGTTCATCATCCAGTGTAAGTACTTCAAGTAACACCCTATTTCTCGGGTACACCGAAACCGAAACCCGGATATTTTTTATTAACAAATCTGTATTTAATTCAGTTCATAAATGATTTGTCGTGTATATTTGCCCAATTTCATGGGGCACTGCCTTGATCGAGGCATAAATAATAATTTTGAAATGGTTCTTCTTGTGTATTAGGATGTTATTCTGCTGGGGCTTTATCATGCTACTCGCACGAAAATATGTATAGCAACATATTACTCGCTAATAAACAATCGTACGCTTTAGAGGTAACATTTTTAATTGCTGATAAATATTTTATATTTTATATCCTCGATCGAAAATTTATCGCAAATCGATAATTTATCGCAAATCGAAAATTTACTTCAAGCAAATTGTCTTTAAAACGCTTAAATTACCTTATGATATTATAGACCAAATTAGAAATTTAAAAAAAAAAAAAACAATTTTTTAAAAAATCCGAAATCTCAAAACTCTGGATGTTTAATAAAAAGACAACGCGACCAACAAAAATAAACTAGCAATTTCCAAAATTTAACTCTTCTTTTAGATTTACAGTTTACACTTAAAATGCCGAATTATTTTTGGAAGACAGGTGACTTCACACAAGGAAAGTTTAATGTTAAGATCGTATATCTTGAAATATTTGTCCAAATTGGGTTTAAAATTGGAGATTTTAAACTAACTCTCAAGATAAACTTAATCAAAATTGATTTCGAAAGCTTAATCTTAAACAAACGCACAAGTTAAATTCCGCTAATTTCGAGTAAATTAGTTGGATTTTCTTTTAAAATTTTTCGAACGCCGTCTAAGATGTCATTTAATCGCAATTGATGAGGATGGAATTAGAATACACGTAAGAACGATGACACAGGAAAAAAATTCCGCCGGCATCTTCGTGAAAAATCAAATTCCATTAATATCCATGATCTCATTTAAAACAGCAATAATATATAAGACAAAAACATGAAGTCGGTATATAAATAGCAGAAGCGCGATATATATCCATCAAAGTCTAATGTATAGGTATGCCGCAAAAAGATTGTTAACTAACACAATTTATGCTGTATATTTAAACTAAAATTTAGAAACCACAATAAAAAAAATTCGCCGCCAATCACAATTTTCATACCACAAAAATCCGAAACCATAACTTATATAATAAAAGCACAAGAGAATATTACCTCAACACACATACAAAAATGACGAAATTAAACCATTTCAAATATTTTTTTTCAATATCAAAAATAAACCAACAAAAAATCAAATTAACAAATCTTTATTTAAAGTTTAAAAACAAACAAACCGGCTACATATGAAACTAAACAACCAACCGCACATGAAGTTTCCAAAACCATAAACCAAAAAAAAAAAAGTAAAACAACAAAATCCTACATACTATATTGAAATTCAATATCCACAAAAGAAGTCAAAATGCGGTCGCTATATATTTACAATCACTATTAATCACAATAAAAACTACTCATCATATAATTAAACTCGTCACACATCTCGCGCATTTTAAAATGAAAATTTTTAAACCGCACATTGGACTACATTTAACATAAAACAATAATCTGACATTTTAAAATCAATATGCACTATCTACATACATCTCTGTATATACCTATATATACCTACGTATGTATAATATATGCATGTACCTAAAAGTATGTAACTTGTCAAAATGTAAAACCAAAAATTGCACCACACAAGAAGATGAGAAAGAAAATATTTAAAATACAAAAAATTTTCCAAGCCAAATGTTTTCTGTCAAAATATTAAAATAAAATTTTATTTTAATTTTTGACATTTTTCCTGATTTTATATTTTATATTATATTCTCTCGACAACAACAACATAAATTCGAGAACATAAAAATGAAAAATTAATTGAAAATCACTGCGAAAATTGTGTTGGCACAGAAGTGTTAGTATAACATTACAAAAAAAAAAAAAGGAAAATCACCAAAAATAAATTTTTATTTCAGAGGAAAATAGTTTTGCTGCGAAATGGAAATTTTATATTATACATATAACAAACATTATTCGAACTAAATTTTCCATAACTATAAATTTCACTTTCTGATAACAACAATAATAGTAGTAATGATAACAATAATACCCGGAAAAAATATGTTCATTTCCATTGTACGTTAAAAACAAAAAAAAAACAAAAACAAAAAAAATGTTTGCAGGAAATACACTAGAAAATTTCCAATTAATATCTATTTATCTCGCTTTACACATATATAATGGTACTCTTTTTACAATAACAAAAATGTCAACAATATTTATCTCTCTCATACAACTTACCTTATAACATCGGGTAGGCGTTCCATTACTTTGGGGTGTGCCTTTAAAGAATTGGTGGGAGATAATACAACTGTGCAAGCTAAAATAAGTTCGGTTGACAATTCAACCGGATGTAAAGGAGTCTTTTCTTCTGGTGACTGAAATGAAATAAAAAAAAGTACAAAATTAGTAAGTATGTATATAACCCATAATAATATCCATTCAAGAATTTATTTTTTATTTTTCAATTTTCCATTTTCCGTTGTTACCTTTTCTTTGTACTAAACACAATTATTTTTTTTTATATACATATATATGTACATATACATATATACTTCGACTCCCCCAAACCCAATGTGTTTTCCCTTAAAGATTTTTCAATATATCAACAAGATAATTTTTGTCTGTGTTACACGCCGTTTTGTTATTTTTGACGGAAAATAGTGTAGGTTGTCTTGTGAGATAGTTTTTTGTTTATTAATTCGGTGAACTATTTTACATTTTCATAAAAATATGAGACTTGAAATTTTACGCTTATAGAAGACATATGGGGTATCCGGGTATGTAACGTTAGAGGAAGTTAAATTAATTTAAAAATAAAGGGTTATGTAATGGATTACGAACAAAATTAAATTTTCATATTTCAGTGAAAATCATCTTTGCGGTCGTCTAAATTCTTAACTTTTTATAACTTATTTAACGACTTATAATCTTATGTGTTACATTGCTTACAACGAAGATGCATTTCGCAAGACGGTATCTTATATGTATATAAACTTGAGTTTTTTATGATTTTTAACGTAAGCATAGGGTGCTGTAAAACTACTTTGTTCACTTTAGACTAGACTTGTTCAAATTAAATGTTCAATAAAATATGGGCTTAAGAAAAGTTGTAATTATAAATTTTAATAAAATTTCATTGAAATTTGATTATCTAAATCCCTCCTAATTAAAGTGGAATGCGGTTCTTTTTACTGTAGATAGAGTGCAACCAATTTACCTTATTATTTTTCAGTATATTTAGACTATTTCACTGATTTATTTTTAAAAAAATTTGGATTTTTCCCGTGCGGCCAGGAATTTCAGACAACGATTCAGGCCAAATCAGAAAAAAAATTAAAGCCAAAAAAAAATGTATACATATTTCAGGCCAACAACACATGGAAATTCGGAAGAAAATAATTGGTCTGAATGTCTTGTCTAAATGCTTCCGATCCAATCCGATTTTCTAAATGTTTCGTGGAGTTCGTTGTTTTAGTGCGTAAATTAAAAAGTATGTAATAGGCATTAGTAGTACTTGATTTGGTGAACTATGTAAGAAAAATCTTCTTTAGCAAAATTTTCATATTTTGAAAAATTACCTTACAAAAAAGATTCTCAGAAATTTAACGTTCAGACGTTTTTTAATAAAGTTAGTTCGTCTATAAAACTAATTTATAAAATTGGCAATAGAAAATTTGAAGGTTAAAGGATGATCCAAATCTATTTATCATACCGGATCTATAAATCTCAGAAGTAAAGATGACACCAAACCGACTGAAGTATTTATCAGTTGTGACTATTAAAAATGGTACTGCAAATGAACCTGTCAGAAGTAATAAATCAATTTACAAACAAAAAAGCCAGAAAATCATTCGAATGTAAAATATAAATTTGTTCAGATTTTTATTTTTTTAAATTAGTTATACGGCTAAAGGAAACTAAAATACGCTTCGCCTTTAGATGAATTGGTTTCTTGCTCTAAATTTATTACATTTCGATCAAGTTTAGAATCCAGAAAAATTTAAAATTAAAGTTGTATGAAGTCGCTAAAATTAGCCCGAAATCTCAACCCGAAAAATGTGTTTCGTTCCTTGGCTAAAGTATAATTATCCAGAAAAGTGTAGATTTTGTATAAAATGTAGCATCATCGCGAAAAAAAAATCAAATTTGGATAATTAACGACTAGAGAGATATCTAAATCTAAATGTAAATTAACTAAATTTGCATAATAATTAGAAAATCAACCAAAACATTTAAAAGTTTTTTTACAATATCTATACCTAGAGGAAAGTATAGAGTATTATGGCGAAGTATAAATTTGTACAAAGCCATTCAAAGATAAAGCCAACTAGTGGTGTATATGACCAGATCGGCTAGGGTACTAGCTAATATATCGATACCACCATGTACATATGTAAAGTTTTACCAGGATTTTATCAGAGAAAAGTAAAAAAAATGTAATAATGCAACACTAGAAAAATTGAACAAATTATTTACTGGCAACTATATTTTGAAGTTTTATTTCAATCGTTCCTGTCAGGAGTAAGCTGTTAGTATGCCCATCTCAAAACCCTTTAGCCTCAATCCGAGTGATTTTTATTTCAGTCAATACAGCAGAACGAGTGTAATAAAATGTTAAAACCTTGGAATAATCCCAACCTATGATCGATTTTCGACAAGTTGCCATGGATCGATTTCGACAAATTCGTGTCCGGAGTAAGCTGTTAGTATGCTCGTCTCAAATTCCTATAGCCTCAACCAGAGAGATTTCTTATAGTTCGGTCAATACAGGAGAACGAGTGAAATAAACTGTTAAAATCTTATCTTATTCCCAGCCCTTAACACGGAGAAATTTCGACTAATTCTTGTCATAAGTAAGCGGTTATTATGCCTCTCGCAAAGCTCTATAAACTCAATCCGAGAGAGTTTTAGTTCGGTCAATACAGCAGAACGAATGATAGATTCAACCCATGATCGACATAACCCAAGATCGATTTTCTTGCCAAGGAACGATTTCCGTTCGATGTTGAAAGGCCGAATGTCGAAGGGCCGAATGTGTCGAAAGGCCGAATGTATAATGGCCGAATGTGTCGAAAGGTCGAATGACCAATGGCCGAACGGGTCGAAAGGCCAAATGTGACGAAAGGGCGAATGTTTAAAAACCAAATGTGTCAAATGGCCGAATTTCAAAAGGCGCAATGGGCCGAATGGCCGATAGTTTGGAAACGTATCGTAGTTTGGACCGAAAAGCAAAATTTTCAAGAAATTTTCCTTCACTTAATTGATTGAAATCATTATTTAGAACCATTGAATTTATTTTATTTATTAATATGACCAAATTTTTTCGGAAAAATGTGTGTCTTTTTTTCTGTGCTTTTGTTATTGCTATTTGATGTATCGGTTATATTTTTCGTACGTTTTGTTATAATTACTGTTGTGAACAGGCACTGTGTTTATTGTTTTTATGGTCAAAGAGATTATTTGTGTACATATTTGTCGCCTCTTTTAGTAATTGAGTGTAAGAAAAAATATATATATGTTTACCTTAGGTATTTCGCGTATACATATTTTCAAATTTTATAACTTTATAAATTTGTCATTTTGCTTTTTTAAGGGTGGAAGGTTTAAAAAAATGTTTTATACAATATGATAAATAATACGAAAAATTCGTGAAAACTGAATAAAAACTGAATAAATATTCTTTAACAGGAATTACGGAATTGTAGGGAAAACCTTATATTACTTTATAATTCGAGCACTAATAAAAGATTCTTTTGATCTGAACAAAAATAAAAATAATAATGATGAACAAAATAGTTATTTGTACTACATGCCGGCATGATGATAAGTTTGTTTGGAACAGGTCCCGATCGTTACGGCATACTTCATTACGAAATAAGACAGTACGGCATATTTCAGTATGGCGCATATAGTACATTATGGCATATAGTACACTACGACATATTTCATTACGGCATAATGGTACACTACGGTATGTTTCATTACGGTATATTTCCATGCCGCACAAGGTACATTACAGCATACTTCAGCGCGGCATGGTGCATTTTAAGATTTGGCTATTTCTTAACCGAGTATGATTAAAATCGATTTATACGGATACTAAGATAATTTGTTTTGATGAAGTTCTGGATTATGGGTAGTTAAGGCGACCTTGGCTACTTCTTAGCAGATCATACTGAAATTCATTCACTTAATCGAATTTTTCATTAACTATAGGAATTTTCTGTGACATTATATAATTTTCCTTGACTTAACATAATTCTCCTTCACTTAATAGAATCATCCTTCAGTTAATTACATTCACTTTAATTCGGCCTTTCGACATTCGGCCTTTCGATATTCGGTCTTTCGACACTTTCACATTGTGCTTTTCGATCCTTTCGCCCGATTCGGCTTTTTGACATTCAGCCTTTCGACATTCGATCTTTCGACATTCGGCCTTTTGACAATCGGCCTTTCGGCCCTATTCCAAAAGTTTTCAGTTATTGGTTTGTATAACATTAGTGTTGGCTTTAAATTGTAATAAATAATAATTAAAATACAGAAATTTATTACACTCGCATTTAAATTTATTACACACCACTAAAAATTAATACACACATGTAGATTAAAATCTAACTTTGCTGTATTAATTTTGAGGTATTAGTAACACATAAATATTACGGTATTTTGTGTGCAGTGTTTAGATGTATTAAACGTGACTTTATAATGTCTTTGGAAATTAATTTGGGAGTTTTTGTTGAAGTGAAATAGTGTGAACAAAATATAGTTAAAAATGGAAAAACGAAGCAATGATAGTTTAACGTGCCCTAGATATTCGTATGTCAGATAAATTTGCAATACATTTCGTAAAGTGTATTACATAGAATGTATACTGTGAACAGAATAGGGGTGTTTATTATGTCGTGCTTTCACGTTCTCGATGCTGCTCAAAAGTTAAACTTAAATAATAGGACTTGCAAACGGATTTAGTCAGAAAACAGATTTAGTCAGAAAGGATGTCAATTTCAATTTTAAATATAAACGCGTTTTATTTCTTAGGGCACCTAATCAAGTTTAGCTAATTCGGTTTATTAAACCACAATCTGGCTAGGGTTTTAGGAAAAACACTCGTAGCTTTTGTCTTTAACTATCGTTTGAAAATCTTTCATCGAGTCGACTATCTTTAATAAGCACATAATAAAAAAGGGTGATTTGAATAAATCTTCTTTCATAGTTGTGGAAGCTATTCTACCAGAGAGGAAAATACCGATTCATAAAAGGTTTCAGCATTCCGATTCTTAAATTTTAAATTAGTGTTTTATATGCGTTAATTTGTGTTAGTTAGTGAAAATAAATAATTTAAAATTGTGGATGAAATATAATCTTCGTTTATTTCATTCGTTTACATCGCAGAATCGAAAACATTCGTATCGTATTCGGAAATAGCCCATACTATTCATAACATTGGATATTGGTGTGGCCCTGATGAACTTGTTTTGATTTTCTGCTATTCTGTTTTCCAATTGGACCTTTTCTGTGTGTAGTAGTCTTTATGTCACAGAGATTTCTATTGGAAAATTTAAAAAAATATGTCTGCCTTACCTAAGTACAGCACTATTAACTAAACATGCTTTTTCGTTCCAATAAAATCAAAATGCCACAAATAAAACGGTTCGAATTACATATTTAAATAAATGTTCCCCAACGAGATTTAATTAATCATTTAAAGAACATTGGGATAAGTTTTGGGATAAGTTCAACGCGGTAACACTTATCCCAAACTTTCATCCAAGAAAGATTTGAAATTACCTCAGATAATATGCGAATAAAATCTCTCCCAAACTTTTTTTTTTACACATATTTATTCGAAAATCTCAAAATGTTATAATTACTAACACTAGATAGCTACCACTGGAGTAATTAGAAAATCGCTTTGTCCGTGGGAATTTTCCCCTAACATAACCTACAATTATTTCAGAATTTGGTTTGATTTTTATTTTCCAACTGTGAATGTGCTTTGTTTAACTGGATATCAATAAAACATCAAAATACCTGTTTATAGAGTATAGAGTAAAACCTATGTTGCTTGAGAGAGATTTTTACCAGGCCTCTGTTCCAAGTCCCCATCTCATCGCCGACCACTAAAATGATTGTGCGTGAGATCGTTTTTAGGGCTAACCACTTGAAACGTTCACTACACGTTATAAGTACGGTTGGAAATTTCGGCCTCAAAGCTGAAATCGATTGTCGATACAAATGGTTCTATGGATTTGCGTATAGTAAAACCTAGCAAATTTAAATCCGCACAAGGAAAACATAGACATATAAAATAGCTCACAAGGGAAAATCCTCACATATAAAGAAATTGCGCACAAGAAAATAAGGATCGATCAAAAATATTTGAATACATGTTTAAACAATTTCAGTATAAACCATCTTGATTAGGTACAGTAAATTAATAATAATAACACAGCAAGTTTACTAAACATTTGGGGTTTATAGAAATACCCAATTTCTTCAAAAAATATGGGTTTTACTTTAATTCAAACTCAAGGATGAAAGGAAAATGCCAAAATTATTCAAGGCAATTTTGTAGGGTAACATGAGGAAAGTTCGAAAAATTGTTCAAGCCAAAATATTGGATAGACGAAGTTTTGACGTTTCATTTTAAATTTGCCGCCATTTATATTTTTTGTACTAAATTATGCAACCATTTTTGTCAGCTGTCAAATAGTAACGTTGTGGTTAATAAATATGAAGCGCTATCCGATTGAACAACGCGTATTTTTGTATCAATTTGGAGAAAGTTTTCAAAAGTTAGAAGAAAATTTCGTATAAAAAATGGAGGTGTGCCCAACACACAACTTTCTTTTACGAACAGGAAATTTCGAGGAACTTATTGTGCAAATTTATTACAAATTAATTCTTTTGTATTTTTTATTTATTTATGGTTTTTCTGTAATGGCCCGAGAGAGTAACCATTTCACAGGTTGGCCGATTTCGAATAAAATTCACTGGGACCTCCCAAATTATGAAAAAAGCTTAAATATGAAGTTTCAGTTCGATTGGTTAAACCATCTGGTTTGTAGAGAGGACACAGACTGACAGACAGACACCATTTCGAAATCCACTTTTTGGGACTCAGGGAACCTCAAAACAGATAAATCTCCATAAATCTCAAGGTCGAAAATTTTCATGATTACCTACTATATTTTATTTTACTTAAGTAAAAGAAAGTAGAATGGTCAATTCAGCTATTCGAAATATCATTAAACAATTTGAGGAAACCAGTTCTCTTTAAGATCAAAGAACCAAAATTTATAGTTGTATTGGTCGTTTGCAAGAAAATATTGAAGCTGTTAGTACTAGTATTGCGGAAGACCTCACACAACGATTCGTCACGGCTCACAGTAATTTAACATTAAACCAATGCCTTTATTTAATATTTCGCATACGGATTCTAAGGGCTTTCAAGATGTCGTTAGCCCAACAATTAAAGTCAACTGACCACTGGCAAAATAAAAAAAAATTGAAGATTTCTTTTCGGCAAAATTATCTTTAGCGACGGAGCTCATTGGGCTCAAACAACTGTTTGATCTGGTTTATAGTCTAGTGTAGTGATTGGTCTAAACATTTTTTAAAATGAAGCTGGCCATGCTGTTACTGTGTATGCAGGATTTTGCACTGAAAAAAATCCTGTGTTATTAGTAAATAAAGAACTTTAGTTACTAATTTTTCGTCCCAGTAACAAAAATTTATTTATTATCACAAAAAATCTTCTCTATTTTATAAAAATCATGAGTTATCACAAATAAATGGGTTTTCTAAAATTTTTAGTTAAATTTAATAAATAAGTTAGTAAATATAAATAAAATTATGTTTACTACAAACAATAATTCTCTATTTTGAGAAGGATCGATAACAAACTACAAATTGCTGTTGTAAATAAATATTTTGTGTGCAGAACAAAACTTTTAGTTTATTTAAGAAAGAAGATTATTTGAGCTAACAAAATCTTTCTGTAATAATACTAAAACAAAAGAGAAAAAAGTCTTCCGTTATTTTAGAATGAAATTTAGTTACAATAACTAAATATTTATTTGACACAATAAAAACAGAGATAGGTATGCATCATTTCCGTTCTCTCGTTTTATTCGTTTTTGTGCAGTTGTGCGTTCATTTATATTCGGGATATTAGTGCAAAAGGTTACTTTTTATAGCATTCAGTGAGTCAGTGGTACAACCATTTTATTTTAATTAAATTGAGTGGTCTTGTGCAAGCGAAAACGAATACAATATATTTAAATTAATTTGTTTAAATAATTAAAATAGATTTCTGTTGTGGTGAGTTAATACTTATAATTATGTTTATTTTAATTTTAAATAGTGCATTTCATTTTGTTTAAGATAAAAACACGTGTCTCAATTACAAATACAATACGCAGTTTATTTTAATTAATTTTACAATTTGGTGTTAGTTCTTCGTATCTATTTACATATAGTTTGTTATAACTATACTATATAAAGTTTTTTTATTGTATTGCGTTAAAATGAAATGTTTTAAGTGTTTTAAATTATATAACAATTTGAAAGATTTGATATCCCATTATCATAAATTTCATAAATTAACGACCTATGACACTTATCGTTGTTGTGAAGAAAATTGTTCGAGTTCTTTCCAAAACGTGCGGTCTTTTCGTAGACATGCCATAGTGAAACATTTTCACGAAAATAAATTAGAATATGATGTACATAAATCCACTGGTCATCCACATCTCAAACCTTTATCTGAATCTTTTATTTCTTTTGCACATTCTCAAAATGATTATCGAAATCCTGCTGCCAATAGTGAACCAAAAATCGAATTCAATTGTAATACTGCAATAGAAATAATAGAAAATAAAGCATGCAGATTTCTTTTAAGCCTTCATAATAAAAATAACTTAAATAAAAAAGATGTGATTGAAATACAAAAAGGAGTTCAAAACGAAATTTTAAAACCTATTTTAGATTCTTTAAATAAATGTTTAAATAAGGATATGAGTTTCGAATTTAAAAAACTAGTTAAAGTTTGTGAAAACCCGTTTTCTAAGTTTGATACAGAGTATAAATTCATCAAATATTTAGAATCGAGTGATTTAATAGAAATCCCAAAGCAATTTACAATTAATAAGGAAATCACGGAAGTTTATAGAAACGGTGAAATAATTATCGATGAATTACATTCTGTCGGCACACTGTTACCGATTCAATTTCAATTCCGTAAAGTATTTGAACGCCATGAAAATTTACTGAAGTCCTTGAATAGATTGGAACTCTTGTCTACTAAAAGACAAACAGTTTCAAATTTTACGCAAGGAAAATTGTGGCAAGAAAAAAAAAATAAATATCCCAACAGTTTTTCTATTCCATATTTTTTATTTGTTGATGAATTTGGAATTAACAATCCTTTAGGCTCACACTCGAAAGATAAATCATTTGCAAATTTCTATTACTCGTTCCCAATTCTTGAAAATTCGTCCAAATTAGAAAATATTTACCTTGCAGCTTCCATTAAAGCAACAGATTTAAAAGAATATGGCAACTCTATGGCGTTAAAATCTTTGGTAAATGAATTAAAATATTTAGAAGAAGAAGGTCTAAATATTGAAACTAGTCAGGGGACAAAAAAGGTTCGATTTCTGTTAGGATTAATTTTAGGAGATAATTTAGGTTTGAATGCAGTTTTAGATTTCAATAGCTCCTTTTCTTCAAATTATTTTTGTAGGCTCTGTCGAGAAAATAAAACAAACACAAAACAGTTAGGCGAAGAAAACAGTAGTAATTTACGAAACGAAATTAACTACAAACTTGATGTTGAAGCGAACGAGCCAAGTTCGACTGGTATACAGCAAGAATCTATTTTTAACCAAATTCCGAGTTTCAACGTTTCAACTAACTTTGCTGTCGATTTGATGCATGATTTGTACGAAGGTATTTGCCATTACGACTTGTGTCATGTACTTAATAATTTAGTTTATATCAAAAAATATATTTCGTTAGAATTTTTGAATGAACGTAAACAAAACTTCAACTATGGTTATTTAGAATGTAAAAATATGTCTCCACCAATTTCTCAGAAAAACATTAAAAATGTCCATCTAAAAATGTGCGCTCGTGAAATGATGACTTTTCTGCATTTTTTGCCTCTTATGGTAGGTGATGGAATTCCTGAAAATGATGAAGTTTGGAAATTTTTATTAAACCTAATAGATATAAATGATATTTTACTAAGTTATGAATTTTCGAACACAAATATATTACTTTTAAAAGATAAAATTAAAACTCACAATATGGAATTCCAGCGACTATTCAATGATTCTCTAAAACCTAAGTTCCATTTTTTAACGCATTATCCGAGCGTAATAGAATATTCTGGTCCACCGCGTCATTTTTGGAGCATGAGATACGAAGGAAAACACAGGGAATTTAAACTATACGCAAATTCTACTACATCGAGAAAACAGGTTTCATTAACACTGGCCAAAAAATTTCAATTGAAATTTGCCAGTTCTATATGTAATGATTTGACATATCAACCTGTTCAGTTTGAAACAACTAATATTATTATCAGTAAATACAGCAGTTATATTTCACATAGCCTTAATATTTGCAATGAGGATTTTCTCTGTGTTTCAAATATTGAATATGACGGAACGATGTTAAAAACCGGGTTTTGTCTTACTGAGGATAAATGCGATGGCAGTCTACTGAGCTTTTATAAAATTCTAGAAGTAGTAATACTTTTCAAAACAGATGTTAAATTCGTATGCGTCAAATTAGAAATAAAGGGTTACAGTTCACACCATAGAGGTTACTTTGTAGACTTAGAATCTGACAGTGTAAATCTAGTCGAAATTGATAAGCTTAGCGGTCCCCCTATTGAGATATCAAAGCTTTCAAATGGCTCATATATGATAAGGCCTAAACAATTATATAAATTCAACCGATTTTAAAATTAAAATTTGTTTAAATTAATTTATTATTTAATTTTGTCTGAAATAGAGTTTTAAATTGAATTGTAGTTAAACCATATTGAAAAATTGTTTTACGATGGAGGCCACTGAAATTAATGATCTTCAAAAATCACAAAGTATGCTAAACCTAAAACAAATCGATTCATCAAATGAAAGTAATTTGGAACGGCAGCAAGTTACTTATTACTTAATGGTACCACCGGATAATACCAATTCAACTCTTACTACTGAGCAATCAGAACTCCAGAATTTACTAGAACAGTGGAATTTAATGCAGTTATATCGTCGCTTAGATGGTAAGTAAAAGTCACCTAAGTTTTATTTGAATTTTTTTTAAATATTATTAATTAAAAAACAAAAATTCTAGATGAAAAGGTGTACCTTAAGCAACTGAAATGTCTAAAAATTTACCATATTGAAAAGCTTCTGAACGGGTTCTGTTTTGGTGATAGAGTAGACTTTGAATACGCATTAGTTCAATGGCAAGATGCTCAAGGATTAAATACTAATAAACCAACAACTAGTTCGTCAACAACGGTTTCATCATGGTTAACAAATACGAGTATGCCGGTATCGCCGATGTCATCCACATCAAATACAATTTGTTCAAGTGTCCACCTTAGTGAAATATTGGCAAATGATACTCAAGGAGAAATGCTCAAGGCATGCTACGTTTCAAAGAAAGAGTTCAACGAACCAAACCGTCGTTTATTGGTTGACATTATTGTAGATTATTTTTTAAAAAATAGTCTTCCATTTTCGACGGACGACTGTGAAGCAATTGCAACTGAAATAGTTGAAATGTTCCCAACAGAAGAGGAAGTAAGAAATTCTACACCTAATTACTTACACTTATTACATTATTTTGTATTTATAATTTTCAGACGGTTTATTATCATAAACGAAAAAATTTAGCCCCTTTAGGACGCCTCTACACAAAATACCACAATAAAAGAAACATTTATAAAAAATCGGGGCTAAACTACCAATTTTCAAATAAGAAAAACCAAAGAGTTGCGAACAACATGGCTACCAGAAAAGTAGAACCTCCTGTGGTTGAATCCATTGATGGTCATTTACGAAACATTAAATTTAATTTATTGACGGAAGATGAGCTACTTTATCATTGGGCCTCTACTACATATTATCGTCTTAACGGAATTAAAAATTCCAAGAATACCAGTGATTGTATTGCAGAGTGGCCACAGTTCCGAAATTCTAATGGATTTAAATTGGTAATTTTGTTAATTTTTTTGTTAAATTTAAAGACTATGATTTAGTTTTATTTTGAATCATATATTTTCAGATTGACATAGATTTCAAAGGGATATATATCGAAAAATATAAAATTTTCGACCAATACGAAAATTTTGAAGAAAATATCATACAAATATTTGAACGGGAAATTAGAGATGTTGGATCTGTTAAGCTTCTCAATAAAATCAAGCAGAATACTAATATTTGCAAAAGTAAGTATATCTTTCAATGATTCAAATAAATAAACCCTTTCTATCATAGTTACAATGCGAATATTTTCAGATGGAAAGGTTACTGCTATATTTTTTTTGTTGCATGCCGTATTGAAACCGACTACTGCTAGATGTACCAAATCAGAAAATGGATCGAAGCAGTACACCAAGTTTTCTATATTACAGTCACAAGAAACTTTCATTAAAATTTTTAATTCGGCAAATGAAATAAATAATTTTATTGCAGCGAAAAAAGAAAATCACCAACGGATTCAACCATTAATCTTCGTAGAAGGAACCATCATTGAGCCTATATCCATATATGTATATTTTGATGATATAAAATATGTATTGCCAAGTGTTCAGTTAGCCGTAGACACCGTTTTCAAAATTTTTTTTGTGTTCAATTTAAAATATCCAAAAGAATGCAGTAAAGTATGGCAATTCATTCAGGTGTATTTCTATGACATTATTTTGGAAAATGAAACAATTCACTCGTCTGTCACAACATTAATTAAATCTTTAAAAAACGAAATTCCAGACTAGGTTTTTTTAAGTAAATTTGATTAATTTTGTTAAACTTTGAACAATTTATTATTTTTATTACAAACTTGTTATAAGTACACATTTAATATCCTGTAGAGACAATGTACAATTTGGATTTATTTTTAATTTATTTTACTTTAAAAGTTTTATATTTAAGTATATAATAGTTGTTACATTGAATTGAATGATCATGATTATAACTATTTATCTAATATCATGTAAAGGCAGTGTAGAAATTAGGTTTATTTTTATTTTACTTTAGTGAATTTTTAAGAATTATATTTAAGTATATATGTATATTTGCATTCATACGTATTTACGTATTTATTATTTATATAATTTTTGTTATATACCTTGAACTGATTTTTGAATTTTATAAAATAAACTTAATAAATTTTACTTTGTTGACTTTTATTTGAATAAGCCTTGCTCCATTATCTTAAATATATATTTAGTAACTTCAACTAAATAGGTTTAGTTGATTCAACAAAAGAGACCTGTCAGACGAAATAAATAATTTCATTCGAATAACTAAATCATTCATTTCCTACTACAAAACATAGTAGCTATGAGGAAAATAGGATTCTTTATATTAAAAGAATACCTCTTTCATAAGAAATCAATAATTTGTTTCATGTAACTAAATAAATATCCAACCCAGATAAATTATTGTGTATTATTAAAACAACTTTGTCTTTTATAGGAAGTAAATTTTATTTGTATTTAATAAAGTTTTCTTATTTACAAATTATTTTTGTTTAACAAAAGTACCATTGTTCTAATAACAAAAAGTTCTCGTTACCCAAAATTATAGTAAGGATAACTATGATTTTTGTTAATAATACCTAGAGTTTTTTTTCAGTGTGCTAATTGTCATACAGCCACTGCGACACTTGATCTTTTGAAAAAAAAATTTTATAATCGAATAATTTCATTTCAAAAATAGATGTTAATGTTGGCCACCTGGATTTTGTGATATGACATCATTGCGCTTTCTCCAAGGTTTATAAAACTATTCAGCAACTCAAAGGTAACATATTCAAGCATACCACTAAATTTCAGCCTCAATTATATAAAAATGTCATTGGAAACTTTGGTAAAAGAATGCTGCATTACAGAGCTAGCTCAGAGAATTGATTTTCCTAACCGCAACATTTCTGTTTTTAAATGAAACCTTAAATTTGAAAACCCTTACTAAATTTCTTCAGGCCAAAATTAAAAAGCATGGGAACATTTCCTCCAATTTTCAGAATATAGGTCGCTGAATCTTAGGTAACAAAATTTCAGTTTTTCTAAATTCACATTAAATTACAATTAACTCAAATATTTTAAATGTTAAAATCTGAATTCTAAACAAACATTTTATAATGTCGAAAGCTGGATTTGACTGTATCTTTAAGTACTCGTAAAATACCCGGAAATTAAGTACCCGGGTAACGGGTAGTTATTTTGCCAAATACCCGGGTACCCGAGTACCCGAAAAAAGTAGGCAAAACATGTTTTACCAGTTCTTATAATTCGAACAATTTATCTTATGTAAATATAGGTTAGTTCAAGAGTTATAATATTCACTTTTATTTTTTAGTTATCAAAAATTTCAAACATAAAAAGCCATTAAGTGTAGAAAGTGTAGAAACGGCTAAGTAACTTCGATATTTTGTAACCATATTTCCCGCTACTGAAAACAAGCCTTTGATATACGGTTTATTATAGTAAGAATTCCTTCGTGTAAATTATCCAAAATTTAGATCCACTTATCTCCTTGCTCGACGTTTAAACCTTCCATTTTATCGTTAGGTTTTATGGTTCCTTATGATATAATACAGCACTGTAGCGCATAAAATCCAGTTATTTCTTCAAGTTCTACGTCGAACTTCTCTCTCAAATTCAATTCAATTTCAACTTAAACCCTACTCAATATCATACCATAATAGCATACGTACAATCATTCCATCATACATATTAATATTCCACTACAGTCATACCATCGTACCATAGTGACGTCGCAGCATCGAACCATCACATCATGTACAGACATCCAGACATTCAGACATCCAGATCTCCAGACATCGAGACAACCATAACATCTGGACGGTCATTTTTTTTTTGTTGCTTTTTTAGACCCAGGGACTTTGAAAACGTTGAGAAAAGTGGTTTCGGACCAACCAAGTTTTTTGACATTTTTGACAGGATTTCAATACTTTGGTCTTTTTAGACCAAAGTAACAGTGGCTTTAGCTGTTATTAGTGTCGCCTTTCTTTGTTTAGTTCTTGTAGCACTAGAATAAGTGATTCAAGGATAAGTGAGATTTCCATTAATAATTCTAGATATTTATCGATAATTTTCTCGGCGCCTAATTCACCGAGTGCAATGGTGATACAATATTTCAATTTTGGAAATCGGCGGTGTAATGTTGGAATAAGCGTGTTTCGCTGTCTAAAATATGTCTGTATAATAAGACCAAAGTATTTCTCATTATCGCGTTTCTGCGTGCTTTGACAAAATATTTTTCTACGGCGATTTATAGAGCTCTTATATTATATAAATTGGAAATAAATAACGGAAAGTTTGCAGCATTCTCATGAATCTTTTCGCGATACTCGAAGCAGTTACCCGGCTTTTCGGGTTGTTAAAAATTCCGAAAAATACGCGGGTACCCGATACCCGAGAATACGAGCCCTAGTACTGTACTGGACTGTATCTATATTTGTTTAATAACCACCAAATAAAAGCACGAGCTCGAATTAAAAGTACGAATAATGTTATAAGCTCTAATTTTTTCCTGTTCACCACATGTTAGAAAACAAAACTACGATACTTTTTTATTTTCTTTATTATCATTAATTTTTAAAAAATCAAAACAAAAACAAATTTAGGGATGTGAGAAATTTTAAAGAATAGTTTCGTTTGTGAAGAAAGTAAGAAAATAAAGTGTTTGCTATTCTACTGTAATTTTCATTAATTTCTGTTGTCGTTTTATTTTTCCAAAATAAATGTTCCTAAGACATCTTGGTATTTTAAATAGTCTTTGGCCCGATTGCGAATCTATGCCAATTTCCCTCATTATTGGGCTATTATACTCTCGGACCTTCGGCCTTCCATTTATTTTCCATAAAAAACACAAAAGTTTTTCAGTAAAACACATACACCCAATTCTCTTTTTACATACAGTGACACGTTCTCACCGTGGAAAAAAAACTCGTGTAAAAAGAACCGTGTAAAAGCAGGTTTAAGTGTACTATATATTGGCATCTAAAAACAATGCAAAATAACGGAATTACTTTTATCCTTTTTTAATTTGCTTTACAATTGTGATAATTTAAAAACAAAAAACCTTGTAAAAGAAGACCATGTCAAAATAAAATTGGCTGTATTGGTAAATAGAACCTGATTTCGATTTTTCTATTGCATAATTTTTCAAATCATCACAGTTACGGTTTTTCTAGGATTGACATTTTAGAGACGGTTTTGACTACAGGAGATGATCAAAATTTGATCCACAAAAGTGGATTCAGAAATATTGTAAATTTGTCAAGCGTTAATGTAACAAAAATGCTGTTTACTCTTCGACATGTACTTCAAATCAAAATGAAAGAAATGCTTCCTCTTCTCGGGAAATGAAATTTATCGAGCAATCGCAATCTCTATCTGTACGTCTGAATCAGCTAGCTCTCTTGGGCAAGCTTTTAATCATTGGTTATGCGAGATTTTTTAATACAAGAGTAAGGGCTAACCCAAGTAAAACCGAATATATTTTATCGGAAATTAGATTATTAAATGATTTTTTAGCACAGTACTGGAACTTTAAGAAATTTGGAGGACCCACGATATTTCTTTAATGACTTTGATATAAAATTAGATTTGTTTGGAAATAAGAACAGGCTAAATTTTCCCTTCTTTCTGTAGCTCGTTCAATCGAATTTTCAGTATTGTAACTAGAAATCGAAAAAAGTGTTTTTTTAAAGGATTAGCCAGTTAAAATAAATTCGAACGAAAAAATTTATCATCTCAGTAAATGTACGTCAGTAATAAAAATCTAAAATTCCGCGCACAAACTCCATCTTCAATCTTGAAGGTATATAGTATAATACATTGTATATAATCTTTAATAACCATAAAGCATTTTACAATCATTACTATTTTATTTTTATTCAACATAATCAAAACAAAAAATTCTCCATTTTTAAGAACCAACCAAATATGTATTACGACTTTACTATCCTTCACATATATCCATATATACATACGTGTGGTATACATATTAAATACGAGACTGGAATTGCAAAAAAAAAAAAAAAAACCGAACCGAAATCATAAAAATCTGATTCCAAGCAACATAAAACTATACAAATATAAATAAAACATAAAAATAAGAAAAGAACTTTTCTGTTTTTTTTTTTTTTTTGTTTTCATTTTCAAGAAGAAAGAAGCGAAATATAAATCGTTAACACCCCATAAATTTGGATGCACGTAATATACTTAAGTTTAATTTTTTACTATAAAAAAGCTCTCGTATTTTAACATAAAAAATTCAACAACGTACGTAACGTATTCATATTTATGTTGTAAAAACAAGCTTTGGAAAAATATTAAATAATAAATTAAAAGTAAAACCAACCATTTGTAATAAATTTTATTCATTTATTTAAATTTATTGTTATTTTGTATTTAAACAATTAATAAAATAACTGTTGTATATTTTTGAGTATCGCGACCAATGTGTGTGTATGAAAATCCAAAACGAGCGATAACCACCCATTCCAATTTTGCGTACGAAAAAAACTATGTTCTAGATCTCAATGATAGACAATTTTCATGTCAAACAAAATTGAATACAATTTTATTTATAAATTTATAGGAAGGAACACAATGGTTGCTGATGACTTGTACTATATATAATCTATACATATACTTTATATATGTACAAAAACCTAGTGTAATTATATAAAGTCACGATATATTTATTATTATGGTTCTACATATCAAACAACTCATCTAACCAACCAAACCATATATGAGTATATAACTGTACATACATCGTAAATATATATTACATAGTATGGAGTAGAGTGCACAAATATTATCCATTTATTTTTAATAAATTTTCCAATGGCGGAAAATTTATCTAAACGAATCTATCTACACAAACATTCACGGTATTTTCGGATTTGTTGATTTTTTTTTTTTTTGTTTGTTTTTGTGAATTGAAACTTTTTTTTACATACCGAGCTTTGGATGTTTCATATGTGCATTTACAAATAACTCGTTATTTTGTGGATTATTTTTCACAGCTCTGTTTTGTAATGATGGATCAATCGAAAATGAATTTTCAGTTTTTTTGTAATCATGGAATTATGCATTACATATTGTACTGATATATAGTATAGTATTCTGCTCATAGAAATGGATTACAATTTGACTGAGAATAGACGGTGATTATTTCATGTAGATTCCATTTAGATTTTGCAGAAAACCGAATATTCAGACATCGCGATTTTCGCTTTTCAATTTTAAAATTAATTCTACGATCTGTTATTCATCCATACAACTGAATCACGTACAACTGTCGAATATTCCAATTAAAATATCTAAGATAACATTTGCTAAAGATCTATTTATATATACTTCGGAAGAAATTATTCGGTGATAGACACTGGACTTGATGAGTACTATAATACTTTTTACTTCAATACGAATCTTTGCTTGTAAATTACAAGTTGTAACTAACTAGAAAGAAACAAATATGTATTGGACAAACGAAAAAATCACAAATGATGCAAAATCCCGAAATTACAAAATCTCGAAAGACAGAATCTCGAAAAAAATCTCAACATGTTAAATAATTAATTTTGGGTTGGAATCTTGGCAAACGTTATATCGGTGTTGGTACCGTTATCAAAAATAAAAAATCCCTCAGAAAAAAAAATCCCAAAAAAAATATCTTTTTTAATAAAACAAATTTTTGAAAATTTATTTTATACCTTAGAGGATGAGGCTACCACCCACAAACCCCTGCATTGGCGATTTTTTAAAATTCCAACATTCTTACAAATTAGAACGTTTTTCAAAAATTTACGTGTTTTGATAATTATTCATATACTAAAATAATAAACCCCAAAGCCGCTTTGCATTAGACCTCTCCGCACAACGATGAGAAGGAATTATGCAGCATCCTTTTAAGTATAATCTTACTGGTGTTAACAAAAATTAAATGGAATCTAATTTTTTAATGGGGCACTTAAATTTGTATTTTTTGGGGGGTTATTTTTGGGAATATGATGGTATCGCCACATTTTTTAGGGATCACCTAGAATTCTCAACAACAACAAAAATCCCAAAAAAATCCTGAAAAACACAAATTGATTGAGGACCAATGCTATGCTGCTTTGAGGAGTTTTTTATTTTAGTATGTGAAACAGAAACGTAAATACTTATTAATATTAAATACCAATATTCTTGAAAAGATTCTCACATTTTCCTGTCACTCTTGCGCAAAAGGCTCCAAAGCCCTTTCAAAACGTTATTATAATTCAAAAACTTGATTTTTTGGGATTTTTTGTTTGAGATATCGAGAGTAATTCGGATTGCATTTATCTTATCTTAGAAGATAAAAACGCGAAACATCAAGACAAAAATCCAAAAAACACAATTATCAAAGTGCAAACCAAGATAAAATTAAAATTTATAAAATTCGATTTTCCATAAAATTTCTTAAAATTGTGTTGCTCGTATCGCTTCTTCTGATAGATTGACTTAATTCGTTGGGTTAAAGCCTAGGCCAGCGAGTCAGTAAGGATCAGTAAGAAACCTTACGGAATTTGACGAAAGTTTTTTCTTAGGCAGGCCACACACGTACAGTTTTAACTGACAGTTTTAACTGTACAGTTAAAACTGTCAGTTTAAACTGTACGTGAGTGGGTATCTCAGTTCAGTTAAACTTAACTGTACAGTTTAACTGAGAACTTTAAAATTTTTATATTTTAAACTGAAACGATTAACTGAACTGAACGTGTGTGAGGGTTTAACTGCACAGTTCTCAGTTTTGTGTCGAAATTTTGAGATAAGAGGACGTATCATGTAATAACTAAAACATTGAATTATACAAAACTAGTTCGACTATTTATATAATTTTCATGCAAACGCTACATGCTATAGAACTTTGCGCTAGGATAGGCATAGCAAAAGGGCTAAACGATGCAAAGATTTATATTGTATCAGACAGCCAATCGGCCTTAAAGGCTCTTAGGTATTGTACCGTTGAGTCAAGGTTATTAAACATCTGGCAGGCTCAAATAAGGTAAAACTTATGTGGGTGCCAGGTCATACTGGAAGAGGGTTCTGCCTCTCCATTTATTGGACCAGAACCCTTCTGTGGCGTCACTAAGGGGCACCTTAGAGTAGCGGTAAAACGCTGGGAGGATTTTCAAAAGTCCTCCTACTGGCGCAGAATTCCAGGTTTACAACAGGCGAAGAAATTTATATCATCTTCGTCTGTCAGGGTTAAGCTGTGTCTTGAACTTAGAAAACATGAGTTGAGCCTGCTTACTGGCTTCCTCACAGATCATGTCCCCTTAAGGTATCACCTTAAGAAGATGGGCCTAAGTACGACAGATGGATGCCGCTTCTGAGATCTGGAAGCGGAAACAGCGGAACATGTTCTGTGCCAATGCCCAGCCATTTTTCAGCAAAGACTTCAACATCTAGGAGGGAGAACAATGAGCCCGGATAGTATGTATCTTGTACCGGCCAGTAGTATTATCAGATTCATTAAGAGCCTGAATCTAGTGGTTCTTCTTCACTTAATTCTTTTAATAAATTTATATGAGAAGTTAAATTTCGTTTTTGAAGCCAATTCTTGCACCACTTTTTAGAATTTTTTTTATTTAATTTTTTTAATATTAAAAAAACCACACCGAGAGCAGACAAATCGTTCCGCTCATTCAAATCCATGATAATAACTGAAGGATTAGACTGAACGTGTGTGTGCTTCTCAGTTCACAGTTAAAACTGACAATTATAACTGCACAGTTAAAACTGTCAGTTAAAACTGTACGTGTGTGGCCTGCCTTACAGAAAATTTGACATGTCGGCTAGCCAATCTGTAAGACCAGTTGGGAAATAATAACTAGGCAAATTGAATAATTTTGTACATATGCTGTGATGCACAAATTAAAAATTGATTAAAAATGTGGCAAGAATTTAAAGAATTATAAGAACCATTTTCATTTCAATCATATTTCATAATATGGCTTAAATAATAAATCCGTATCACTCTCTGTCATAAACATGTTTCCACTAAACCCTACACCAATGAAATCCATTTACCTATACATATTTAATTCGGCATTTTACATTTTACTTTATACAAATTAAAAAATATATTGCTGTCCTATAATATGCCCATTTTGAACTAATATCCTATCCGGTCCTACATTTTTTGACTTTACCTTAAGTTTAAACGAAAATTTTTGCTTTGTTAAGTAAGTTGGGGTAAAGTGACAAGTCGTTTTATCGAAACTGAACGAAAAGTTGCTAAAGATTCGCTGGTCAGTAATAATGAAAGTCTATATAGCATACCACTACGTTAAGTTCTTACTGACTCGCTGTTCCTGCCTTAATATAGAATCGACGGATGCCACTTATAAGAAGCGAATATGAGCGGATTGCAAATTTATATGAAATTGGTAAATGCTTCGCCAACCTTCGTATCGCTTCTAATGATAGATGCAGCACAAATGGTTCATTTTTTAAAAATGGCTATAAAATTGAGACTTTACTTTTTTTCAGGAAACTTTAGTGCTTAAATTAAAAAAATACGTTAGTAGACAATAAAGCTCGCCGTGAACCTTGGTACAATAAAGAACTGGTTCATTTAGCAGAATTTTATTCTGTTTCCGCTAGTGGACGATTTAATTTGTTTACAAATAACTGTTTTCTTTAACATAACCATAAATACTTATTTGTATTATTTTGCTAATCATTCCTTTGAAATCTGCAATCGGTTCTATAATCAGTGGCTGCTTCTCATCTAAATTTGCAGGCATCCAACAAGTCGTTATGATTTTTTTTTAAGCAATTTGAACTTATTTAAACTGGTTATAATACAGAACCATACAAATAAGTTATTTGAAAATTTAAAACGAATGCTTAAACTGAAAGACATTACTGGAAGTGACATCAAAACCGATTAAACGATTAAACTTTTCGTTTAATTAATCCGATATTAACCGATTTTTACCGAGCATAACATTTATACGATCTCCAGGCGCCCCAGTTTTCGAATTTAGTGTTTAAGTATACATTTTTTTAACAAATATTCCAATAGCCTTAACAGATGTTACCCGAGTTTCTATAATTTTGAGCTGTGTTACCTCATGTTACATCGTTGTGATCTGTTTGGGGTTGATTGTTACGAGTATGCATAGATATTATGCAAAATTTTATAAATTTTTCGAAATTATTCAACAGTTTCAAGATTTTGAACTTTGGAATTAATCTTGATTTAAAAAGTCGATTAATTAGTTTCTTTAATTTCTGGCATACCTGGTGGTGTGAGAACAAATTTGTTCATTTTTATTTATTTGATCAATTTTTATCCGAAAAATGCTGATGTAGTCAAAAGTGCACCATCGAAGTGGACTTTTTGTTTTTAGTGTACTTCGTAATCATCGATCCGTTTTGCATTAATTTTTTAAAATTATTTATTTAAAAAACCGAAAATCAAGTGGTGATATACAATAATTATGAGATGAACTTTGGGGATACGTGTTATCTCTCAAAAAATGGGTAGGCTGTTTTGAAGGTAATTCAGCCTTTACCACATTTGCATGTATCAAATTCTTTTTGCCATTGTTCACTTATTCTATCGTTATTCACTAATTATTCACTAACTATTCGCTTAATATTCATTTATAATTCATCCATTATTCTCTCAAAATTCACCAATTACTCACTGATTATTGAAAGATTTATCACTGGTGATCTACTCAGGATTTACTGATTATTTATTCATTAATCACTCATATTTCACTTATTAATCACTCTTTATTCAAAACACTGGCAAACCATCCACTGACGAATGATGAATTCACCCGAGTTCCCTTGGTATTTTATCTTTGTTCACAAAATATTCATTAATTCATTTATTATTCACTCATTATTGACCCATTATTCACTGTTCCTTATTCCCTCATTTGCATCATGATTGATTTTTTCTCTCATTATTGATGCATACCCTCATTATTCACTGAAATTTCACTCATTAATCACTCATGATTCGCTAAATATTCACTATTTATTCATTGACGAATGATGAATTCACTCATAATTCATTCATTATTCTGAATCAATCTTGAGTAATGAGGATTCGAATAATTAGTGAATATGACTGAATAATCGGTGAGTAATTACTCATCCACTCATTATTCACTGTTTATTTTGTTTTTATAATCACCATAAATGTCTGTAACCCCTTATACATTCTGAAGACTTCATTCTGTGGAAGTGTTTTCGGAAGGCTTTATTGGACTTTTTTGCCCGAGTAATTGTACTTTGTTATTTTGTTAGAAATGTTAATTTTTATCACTATTGTTCAGTCACTGAAACAATAATCGTATTATACTTGCAAATAGAAATATTTATGGATATACACTGGCTCGCAAAAGTAGGTTAAAAATTTATTCAAATTTTTATTTTCTCAGTTATTCAATCAGTTTTCAAAATAAAAAAAACATGAATTATAACATTCCGTAATTCAATAATATTTTACAAGAAAATTTGTAGAAAAAGAGATCAACCAATTATGCGCAACAAAAATAGGTTTAAAAAAAATTAATAACCGCAATTTCCGCCCTTCCTTAGTGCCATCCGCGCAATTCGGGTTGGTAAGGAGTGTGCATACTTCTGACACTCCGCAGCGCTAATTTGAGACCAGACTTCAGTGATGAAAGAACGCAGCTAAGTCAAATTTCTTGGAGCCTTCTCTGCTATACGGTATTTTAGCAAAGACCACAGACTCTCGGTAGCCAAGTTAATACGTTCACATTTGAACTCCTCAAATAGTTTGTGATTGGCGCATTGTCCTGTTGCAACACAAAATTATTACCAATTAACCTTTTTCCTTCCGGTATTATGCCGTCCTTTAAAGTAATTAATGCGTTTAAAATGGAAGGCAGAGTGGCACCAATTAGGCGCCAGGTACGACCAAGAGCAACTACAAAACCGCAGAATAAGAAAATTCAGTCGATATCTAATGCCGACCCAAAAATATCTGCATCGAAAATCCATGGATCCAAAGGATGCAGTTTTATACTGACCATGCATTAAAATCCATGAACTATTCGGATCCAATTCTATGAACCGACGAATCGATGATTCGGCTGAAGCACAGTCATGGCAGAATGTTCGTTTGGCGTAATACGGCGGAAGTTTTGTCATTTAATTGCACAAAACCCACTCTAAAGTCGTTTGAGAAAGGCATTATGATTTGGGGATGCATGTGTTCAGCCGGAGTTGCACAAATAAAAGTGATTGAAAGCAAAGTCACCGCTGCAGTGTACCTTGAACTCGTCGAGGACATTATAATACCGAAAGGAAAGAGGTTAATTGGTGAGAATTTTGTGTTGCAACAGGACAATGCGCCAATATATAAAGCTAAATCAATCACAAACTATTTGAGGAGTTCAAATGTGAACTTATTAACTTGACCACCGCATAGTCCAGACCTGTCGCCCATTGAAAACCTGTGATCTTTGCTGATATACCGTATAGCAGAGAAGGCTCCAAGAAATTTGAGTCAGCTGCGATTTTTCATCACTGAAGTCTGGTCTCAAATTAGCGCTGCGGATTGTCAGAAGTATGCACACTCCTTACCAACCCGAACTACGCGGATGGCAGAAAGGAAAGATGGCAATTGCGGTTATTATTTTTTTTTAAACCTATTTTTGCTGCGCATAATTGGTTGATCACTTTTTCTACAAGTTTTCTTAATTGCAAAAGGGATGATTTTTTTAAAATATTTTTTTAATATTCGAATAAAATATTATTGAATTACGAAATGTTATAATCCATGTTTTTTTATTTTGAAAATTGATTGAATAACTGAGAAAATAAAAAATAAAATAGTTTTTTAACCTACTTTTGCGAGCCAGTGTAACTAATACTATAAATAAAGGTGGATAGAGGAATCGGTTAGATGTCAAAAGTTTAAGGTAAAAATGCCAAAATATACTAAACCAAATGGCAAAAATTATTAAAAAGTGGTCGAGAATCATTAGAAGATGACGTGCGCCAAGGGCGGACGGCCATCTGACATCGTTACCTATTAAAAATAATTTTCCCAGAGTCTAATATGCACCGAGTGAGTATTGGATAATTAGCTAAAAGGCTTGAATCTTCTATTCGAAGTGTCATTTATAATTTTTCATAGACTCTGTACATGTTTAAGTATGCCCCAAAATGCTTTGGATAGTTATGCTAATAATTTTTTGAGATGCTAAGGGAATTTTTTTGTTTCGTTGAATGCCCCAAAAGACTCGTATAAGCCGGAGAAAATTTTGCTTCTCCTCGACAACGAGTATTGAGAGGAAAATCGATTCTGGAAGAAAATAAACGACGTATATTACGTAACCAGGGTAATGTCTGTGTCCAATTAGAAATTGTGTACAGCATTTTAGACACAGTGAAAAAATGGAATTAAAAATGTTAGGATGGAACATGAAACTTGGCTACCGATTACGATGAAATTTGACACGTACGAAGGAAATGAGTTTCTAAAATGATTTTTAGATGAAGTTTTGGAATATGACCAAGTAGTCGGACGGAACAAGAAACTTGGTTATTTCTTAACCGATTATAAGAAAACCTGACATGTACGATGGAAATGGGATTCTAAAATGAATTTTAGAACAAGTTCTGGAACATGGCCAAGTAGGATGAAATTTGGCTATTACTTAGCGATGGAAATGGAGTTCTAATTTGATTTTTAGATGAAGTTCTGGAATATCGTCAAGGAGGATGGCACCTGAAACTTCATATAACTGATTAAGATCAAATTCGACATGTAGGATGAAACTTGCTACTTCTTATCCGATTACGATAAAATTCGAAATTTGCGATGGAAATGGGATTCTATTTCTGTTTTACAGGTTTTGCGAAATTTATTAAATTTATTTTAAATCAAATTATGAAATTTTGCTTGAATTGACAATCCCCAAGTATATTGAAAATGAAATTCCAAAGTATGTAAAACTTCAAAATTTCAGGATTTGAGTCGAATTTAATAAAATTTCAAAAAATAAAAATGGTGATTGGCTTCATACATATTTTCAATTATCGTATCATTAAATGATGAAGTTTTTAAAAGATTTTGCCAAGTTATATGAAAATAATTTATTTAACATTTAAAATTCCTAAATTTGGAAGTTGAAGTGCAAATTTTTGTTGAATAGGTTTATTTTTGGGATAGATCAGAACCAAAAATAGTTTTTACTATAAACTTTGAAATACATACATGCATACATATTGTGTTCAGCTCCAGCTATTCTATAAGGCTTTTAGTAACGGCATACATATATATATTTAGACAAATTACAAATTCTATAATGTAAAAACATAAAAAAATATCAAATATTTTTTTTATCATGTTCATCCTGAATATATTTGATAGACAAATGGATGGATTTTTGGAGATATGAATTCGACAAAAAACATACAAAATAATATTAATATGGAATAGATATACTCGTAGCTGATAGATATAGATGGATAAAATAGAATATAGATTATGTATATTTGAAACACAGCTACATAGGATAACAACAAAAAAAATCGTACATGAGATATGTACATATAGAAAGCATATATAACAAATAAATAAACACTCAATAGAGGTAATGGCATCATAATATTTGCAGAGTATTGAAATATGGTAGACAGATATTTTTTTAGTTTTAAAAAATTTGCATAAAATAAAATTTTTTAGTAGATAGTATGTTCTGTAGCCAAAAGTAAAATAACGGTTGCCATGTTTACAATTTTTAGCTTTATATGCCTGAGTGTAAAGAGATTAAGTAAGATGGTTTGGGTACATAATATTTTATGATAATTGGGTGCCACAGTCTCATTTCACTCCCAAAAATATTGTCTATGCACATAACAAAAATCGACCCTGATACATACAACAAAATACATAACAATATTTTATTTTTTTCGTTTAAAAGCCTTTAAAATAATAAATGAAAATTGAGGGTGTTAATGCATATTCGTATAAGACACATATTTTGTCATCTCCGATATATAAATATGTACAAAAATGTCTTTAAATATCGCCCCAATATTAAAACAAAGAGATTCCGTCCTCCCTTCGAATTTCTTATAATAATAATAATAATTTACCAAAATGTTACTATAGATATAAATTTGTTCCTAAAGTGCAATAAAAATTTATAAGCATACACAATAATAATTTTAGAGGTATCATACTTCTATTAATGATAATGGAATTTCTATTTTGAAATGGATCGTGAAATTTAACGGTGCGTCCTCTCTGTACGCAATAATGAACATCGATTAAACTACATACAATGAAATGCCATACAAAGAGAGAGAGAGAGAGAGGGATAGCATTCAAAATCAGAACAAATCAAAATTTATGTTTGTATAAAAAAGATCAGAGTCTCATAAACATGATTTATGATATTCACTTAGGGGTTTTTTTTTGTTGTTGAGAGTTTTGTTAATAACTCAAAAGAAAACGGAAATATAAAAAATATTTTTGAAAATTTTTTATATGCTCGTAAAAAATTACTTAAAATATTTTCAATTATTTTTCTAATTGGTTTATAACAATTATGTTATTCCACAGTGCAAGATATGTAGAAAATAATGTGCAGATTTCCACTAAATCAAAACATTTGTAAAATTTAATTAACAAGATTTTATATGCGTTGCACTGCAATTTTTACAGGCATAGCCTTTAATTTCTTTAATGCACTTTTTACTATTCATTCATCCGTTTTTAATGTACCGCAGTTTTAATCGTAAACTATATTCCTTCATCATTAATCATTAACATAAGCTACTAATATGACCACCGAGTGATTATTATTCATGTTTTTAAAAAACGTAATTAAAATACATAATATTGTGAAAATACGTCAATTCACATTGGAAACCCTTTTTAATTTTTAGATTTAATGTTTTGAATGTGTAGCACTAGTTAAGTCGCGGCTACACGAATAAAAAATATAGACCAACGTTGAAGATTTGTCCAAAAAACCAATCGTGTAGACAAAAAAAAATAACAAATACATATGAAGGTTATATTGGCCCAACATTGGTATCCATTCGCTCAATAGGCGATTTTTATAAAAAGATCAAAGGAAACTTAACGGCAGATGTCACTAAATACAACTGTAGATGGCATTATATTTTATTATTTATAAACAAATAAATCCAAAAATGGAATCTGACTGGTCGGCTGAGTTAGTGCTAGAATTTATAAATTTATATCAAAAGTATCCCGAAATTTGGGATTTAAAACACTGTTAACATAAAAATAAGCTCGTAAGCAATATGTTTGCATTTGCTTCCATCTTGTGGGAGATATTGTAATTAATGTATGACTAGAAGTGACAACTAGTGATAAATATCAATATATAAACCACCAAAATTGGTTATATATTGGTAGCCATTCGAAAAATAAATCTTGGGCACATCATGTAGACAGTCAAATTTTATTGCACCAACATTTGTCCAACATTTGACAAATCACATTGGCCCAATGTTGGTCGATATTTTCCATTCGTGTAGCCGCGGCTTTATACAAAACATTTATGGAAAATAATTTTTTGTTGTTGTTTTAAGATACAGGAGGTCAAATATTTAAAAATTGCTTGCACTTGCACACACACGGGTACCTAAATAAATAGGGACTATAAAATAATTATAAAAATGATACCATCATTCATTTCTCCTTTTTCAAAATGGCCGTCGAAACGTTCTTTTTGAATTTTCTCCCATGTGCTTTTTTATTAATTTATTTTTCATCTTTTCCCCATTTAGTTCCGTCAGACACACTAAAAAAATCAGTGCAACAACCCGTTTCGTTTTCTTGCAAAATACGTTAAAGTACGACAATCTACATTCAGAACTCACTACCTTACTACGCCTAAAGGTTATAACTCCTGGCGTCAGGATAACCGGAACAAACAATCTCTGGAATTTTGAAGCGGCAGATTTTTTTGTCTCGGATTGTAGAACGTTAGTCCCACACGTGTTCTGTTTTGGGTGTGGACGTAAAGGAAACTATAAACCTGTTTGCAATCAACGTAATTCCAAAACGGGAAATGTAAGATAAGAGATTGAAGCGGTTCGGGGTCACCATCTCTTGCAGGCCAGAAGAAGCAGGTAGAGGAAGTAGCATCGAACATCGATCCAGAATCGTATAAGCAGATCATCGTCCATACGCGGATATTGAAATGTGTGGTAAAACTATTAGATGACTATTGAATTATGGAGCCAATATCAGTGTCTTGAGAAAAGAGTGTAACCAAACCTTAAAGTAGTGTAATCTAAAGTATCGTTCAGTTTCGTCAAAATTAAAAACTGCTAATGGGTCCGCTGAACAAATCTTAGGGTACGTTTCCATTCTGATAAAATTCAATGGGAAAGAGAAGGTGGTTAAATTTTATATTGATCCAGTGTTGTCTCAAAGTTTAATAGGTAAAGAATTTTGGAAGATTTTCGGAATTTAAATTACAATTTCCGAGATAACAAGCGGAACATCCAATTGCGTTTTCCTCGCATAGAGTAAATGGAGCTCAAAAGAAATACGGCATAACGGAGTTACAATGTTTTAGTAGTGTTAAGTGTGAAAAGATTTCATGCTTATATCACACAAGCCTGGAAGATTAGCTCAGATTTAATTTCAGAAATGAACATCGGAAAAGAAGCTAGCGGAAGGGTTCTTTGCGGAAGAAGTAACTACGGAAACGGTTAAAGATAAATGAGAATCATCGAATTTTCATGATCCAGCATATTTAGAGAATATTCGTACGTTATAAGTGAAATCAGATTTTAAAAATTCAATCAGAATAGTTGATGGAAAATTACAATTCAAATTAAACAAAAACACTATTTGAAACCGAAATGGAAGTTGTGGATATCCGATTCAATAATATCCTCTGCATTGGAACAGGCCCATCAACCTCATTGTCTGCTCATATGGGAATCTCAAATGCTTTGGAACGACTGAGATGAAAATTTTTATTTACCCACCATGGTTAAAGATGTTAAAGCAGTCATTAATAACTGCCAAACCTGTAAGTAATTTTTCAACTTAGCCTCTAATGGGAAAATCACACGAGTGCACAAGAGCTTGGCAGAAATTGTGCATAGATTATCTAGGTCCTTATCAACGGTCAAAGAAAAGTAATACTTAATCATATTTTAATTGTTTTAGATGGATATTCTAGTTCGTCTTGCTACATCCACTTCGAGATGCTTCCTCTTCCTTCTGCCAATAGCAAACAATTTATATTAATGAATTTTCTCCACAATCGAACGCTTCCAAGCGTGTAAATCGTTCTATTTTGGCAGCAATTAGAGCTTATATAAAAGACAATCACCAGAATTGGAATGAATCTTTACAACAAATAGCGGATGCAGCGCGCGCAATACCATTCATGCATCTACTTCATTTGCCCCAGCATTTTTAGTGTTCGGCCAACAAATGATTTAACATGGAACGGAATAGGAACTATATCAGTTATTAGGATCCGAAGGTTTAAAGCAACGAGCCCAAATCGAATCGATTAACCACGGTAGAAGAATAAATACTTCATTATTTAAAGCAAGCTCCTAATCGTAACGCTCACCATTACAATTTGAGAAACCGTAACCGGGAATTTGAAGTTGGGCAAGACTTGCTCGTTCGAAATGTTAAACAAAGCAATGTGGTTGAAAGGTATTCAGCAAAATTGGGGAAGAAATTTTTTCCCGCCAAAGTAAAATGCCGCGTTGCTTTCAAGCTAACTGTTAAGAGTGCGAAATATTGTTAGTTGTGTTTGTACGTACACGTTCCGGTTATTAAAAATGGAGCATATTTATTAAAATTTCGTACAGAATATAGAAAAGAAAATTGTCCGTCAATTGTGGAAATTGATTATAATAGACCATCGTAGTGGTCGTTCTGAATAATTTAACCTCAAATTGGAACACACGGTTTATTCGGATTACCAAATACAAAACGTTTGCCGATGAAATCGTGCTTTAATTGGATATTAAAAGAAAATGTTTTCATAGCATTGAATTAAAATTTCAATTAAAACGGAGATTACACAAAACTCGGAACCACTAAGCTAAACATACATACATTACAACATTTCCATAACACCGAACATAATTTTTTTGTTTTTTTTTGAACACCCATCCATACAGATACTTAGCGCAAAACTTTGTGATTCAGAGAATATCCAAATAAAAGTTTCTTCGCATAGCATAGTATACATATGTATGTATGTATGAGTGTTTGGAAAATAAATCTAAATTAAAAAAGCTCAACAACATAAATTAAAACAAAAAACAAAAAAAGTTTGGAAAATTGTTTAAAAAGTTTTTTTTTATTTTTTTTTTTTTTTCAGTTTGTTTTGGGTATGTGTGTATTTTTGTGTTTTATTCACTTTGTTTTAGGAAACTCAATAAAAAAGCCAAAAAAAAAATGTTTTTATTCTCTTTGGAAAAATGAAAAGAATACAAAATTTTTCCCACCGCATTAAAAACAACATAAAAGCTTAACGTTATTGTTATATTGGATGGGTACCAGCAAAAAGTAACTTTCTATTTTTTGAAAATTATATAAGTTTTCTACATTAGAAATAATTTAGTTATAAGGTAATTATAGTAGATTGGTAGATTCTTAGAATAATTAGCATTATTTTAATTTAAATCTATTTTTCTAACTGAATATTGATTTTATATTTTTTTATGTACCTATATGTAGCCACTGCCCTAACCAAACAAAAATTTAACTTTTTTTAAATTTTCACTTTTCACGCAGAATGAAAAAAAAATGCCAAAAGAATCCAAACCGTGCACAAGTGTCTCCGGTATTGCTGTAAATTCACCAGCTCATTCCAGACCCAGAAGCAAATCGAAAATCCATAGGTGATTTTTTCCCACCTCTATCAGGAGTTCAGATGTTCACTCATATTTACTATTCTGTATAAAATTTAGCTGTTATTTTTAGAGGGCGAGAAACATAATAAAAGTGGTAGGTCACCGAAGCATTTTCGACTTTGTTTTCAGGAATGAGCTGCTGAATATGCTGAATTTACTTTTATTCGATATTTACCATAAAATTATCACCTAAATCTTGCTCAGTTCCCCAATTCATACCTTTGTTACAAAAATCGCGTGCCGGTATTTGCATTTGATTGGGGTCACCTTTATACTTGATTGGGGTCACCATTTTTTTTAGTTTAGCCGTTTTCTCTCGAGTTTGTTGCATAGAATTTTTTTCTTGCACTTTTACAGTAATTAGTTACGATAAATATGGAATACTACTGTCAAAGAAGGATACAGGATAAGACCCGTTACTACTAGTTGGGTTCTTGCAAAAACCCGACTTATTTTATCTTCATTCATTCTTCTTAATGATTACGTTTTTTTGTAAAATAAAATTTTATTTTTACGGTTTTTGGTTACTAATTAACAAGGTTTTTTGCTCTCAAAACGAGCCCCATTATTTTCTTTATTGAGATGAGCCAAATTTGGTTGTCACTATTGTAACTATTGTAAATTGAATAAGGAAAAAGCATTTTTTGAAAACATTTGGTGCTTCATGTTGTATTCCAAATGTTCTGTGGTCACTATACTATAAAAACATTAAAAAAAATTTGTGTCATACGATTAACCCTAAAAAAATTTTTTTATCGAATTTATCGACTATCGATATTGCAATAATTTTAAAATTTCTGATTTTTTTTTCGGGTACATCCCAAAAAATTATTTTCTAAATCAATTCAATTGTTTATGTTTCTCAATCAAAAATGTTATTCGTTATTTTGTTTATTCGATGAAGACCCCATTACATTTTTGTTAACTACATTCAACTACAATTTGATAACCAAAGGATGCTACATAATTTCTTGTCATCCTTGCATGAAGAGGACCAATGCTAAGCGGCTCAGGGTTTTTTTTATTTTAGTATGTTAAACAGAAACGTAAATACATATTAATATAAATATCAATATTTTTGAAAAAATTATCACGTTTTCCTGTCATCCTTGCGCATCCATTAAATAATACACCGAATAAAATTTTTGATTCAGTTTTATAATATCGCTGAAGAATTTCTCGAATGGGACACACTTTTCTATACCAGCGTCGAGAAGCATATTGAACGAGGAAAGGTTTTCGTTGCGATTCCCACACTATTTTGAAGATAGCTAATAAAATCAAGCTTCGGCGGACACAAAAACGGTTTTGGATGAAATGTATACCAATATGTGTTAAGATCGTTCCGAAAGTTTAAAGGTGCGGTAAATGTCGATTTTGGCCTCTAAGTTATAGTGCAAAAGTTTAAGTTATAACGCATACAATTGTCTAAAGAAACACTAAATAATTATTAGCGTGGCATCCGGGTCAGGTGTAAGTGTCCCCTATATCTTGCAGGGGCAAATTTTACAAAAAGCAATATCAGTTTCAGGATATTATCACCAACGTAAAATCTAATAACCAAACTGAAGAAGTTAATTTTGCTTCGGAAGTACGGAAAACTTTGCTTGAAAATATTACTCATTAGACTCTTACATTGGAAAGCAAGTGGAAGACCGAGATTCTGAGGGAAAAACGTCTCAATAACGTATACCATTCGCTTAAAAAAATACTTTAAAGAATTTTCCGGATTGCACCTTAACTATCATTTTGTCAAGTGGAGCGACCATTTAAAATATTACCAAAAATGTGTACAGCTTCGTAGAATGACACGACAGTAGACTGAAGAGGCAAAGTATGGCCCATTTTTGGGTACAAAAAATTGTTTGGCTTCTGTTTTTCTTCTGGACTTCTTTATGGAGAAGGCCGGCCGTGAGACAAAATGAACGAAAATTGACGCATAATAGTGTTCTCTTCCTTCAGAATAAAAGCAAAATTGTAGGAACTGTCGTTCGGTAAGTGAGTTGCAATTTTACTTCTAATTTATGAACGTAGCTGAAGCAAGAGGGTCTTCCAGAAAAGCTTTACTAGTTAAGAACTTGTATCACATCCTTCACAAAACATAAAGTGCTTCTTAGCAAAAAACATTGCGATAAAACAAGCTGGAAACCCGTTACCCTTAAAATTATTAGGTTGGGGAAAAAGTGCCATTTTGCCATTTTTCGGGAATTTTCATAATTCCATCGATGTAGAAATTCTGTGGTTTATCAGCGAAAAATTTGGCCAAGTTATTTTGACAGTCCTTTTTTGTAGCCAACTTTAGACCATTAAGGGAGTTTTGCAGAGATCGAAACAAATGGTAGTCAGACGGTGCAAAGTCCGGGCTATACGGTGGGTGCATCGAAACTTCCTAGCCAAACTCTTCCAATTTTGCCAGGTGTGCTCTGCCATTGAACACAACTCCTTTTCACAACTCCAAATTGTTGATAAACTCCTTAACCGAAATTTGAATACAAATTTCCAAAAAAGTCTTTTTTACAAATTATTTTTTGGACAAATTTGACCTAAATCGATTAAACTAACGGCCAGTTCTAAAATCTCCAGATGTTAAATTAAATAAACCGGTGTTAATCTTGCATAAAATATTTTTCTAAAGCTTAACTCCATGGGCAAGATCTATAATTTACCAGTGATTGGCCAGAAATATTCGAGAGCTTCCAGATTTGTTAAATAGTCTAGAAAAATTACGGCCTTTGCAAGAAAACGGCCTTAATTATTTGTCCTTCTATGGTTTCTAACAAGCTACAACGAGTGAAATGAGAACTTTAAGATCATTATTTTCTAAAGTGGTCTAGGTAATGGGATTGTTGTACTAGTGAATTATATCATACAATTTGAACTCTCTTACAAAAAATTAGTTAATATTCTCCAACGATCTAGAAAAACATTTTGCCTAGGTAGCGGGCGAAATTATTAAATTTATTTTGTACATTTTAGCCAAATCGCAACAAGTCTTATTGAACACGCCAATTTCATTATTCATAAAAATTTAAAAAAGAATGTCGGTTGTAATATGCCAAAAATTGGTGTCAAATTCTAAATAATTAATTTCATTTACAACTGTCTGCCTGATTTAATAAAAAATCGCAACAAAAAACTTAAACAAATAAAAAAATTTAAAAAAATGTATCATTGATTTATAATTTATCTGTACATGGCATCATAAACAAAATTAATCCGAAAATTTATTATTAAACAAACAAATTTTCCACGTACATACGAGTACATTATAATTTATTAGAAAGGTCAAATTCAATTGTAATCAATTAATTTTCATGAAAAATTTTAATGATACTGTATGTGTGTGTGTGTAGGAAAATTATTATTATTATATTTGTTGGGTGTAGTAAAATTTTTTGGCGCCACAATAATTGATTCTATATTTATATAGCTACATCATTTTTCGGCATAATTTTTGTTTTACTCAGTTAAGTGTTCCTTGATGACAGAAACACTTAATATTATTTATTTTTATTATCAATTGATTGTACGTTAATATAATTCATTTTTTTCTTGTTGTTAAGTATGTATGGTGCGAATAAAAAATTGTTAAGCGTGAAATAATTTTACTAGCGATATAAATTTTTCGCTGACTGTACATATATCCTATATATCTAACAAACTTGCTATAGAGAGAAAATGTTAAGAAAAGTTTTTTATTTTTTGTATATTATTACAAATTGTAATAGCTGTACGTTGATTGATTTGTTGTTTCAATAAAAATGTGTATTTGTTTATTTTTAATTTTCATCGTTTATTAAAATTAAATTTTATGCTTACATAAATAATTGGGAATATGTATGTATTTGTATATATTTTATAATCATATTAATTATGATTATTGTTATTACATCGAGGAATGATATTTTAATTGATTTGTTTGTACGATCTACGAGTATATGATGATTATAATATTTTAGTGTATATAATTACTAATGTAAATAAATATTATGTATAGAAATTGAAATTATATGTACTGTAATTATTAGTGTTTAGATCAGTGTACATCAAATAAATGGTTGCTTTGTGTTACCATAATTAGTACACATTTGCTATGTTTTTATCAAAAAATTACGCTCCTAACTTCTAAGCATATTAATTATTTTGTATCACTTACTCAGCAATTCGGCGACTATTTCTTTACTTAGTAAGGAAAAGAAGGCCAAGAAGCGATAGCCGTCTTAGGATTGCAGAGTAAGGCCCAAGTTTCTTCTCTCGCGCTCACTTAAATGTCGCGAGTAATGTATCCAAGCCTAACAGCCAACTAGACCAGAGTTCGCAAGTAGGTAGCTATTAGCGTGCCAATAAAATTATTTGTTTAAATAACAGATTTTTCTGCGTGCGAAACAAATTCAGTAAAATATATTTTTTTTTAAAGAATAATATTAAGGGTCAGTCAAGTTCTATTTTTGTCTTTTCAATACAAAATTATATAGGAGGAGGGCGAATAAAATAAATGTGTTGTGTTGTAGGTGTGTGTGCTTTTGTGTTGTGAAGTGCATTAAACCTCATAACTTTCCTTCCCTTCTTCCTTCCCAATAATCAATAAAAACAAAAAATAAAAAAAGTATTGCTATGTGTCTGAATGCCTGCGGTTGTGCAAACATATTAAGGAGAAAAAAATCCTAAGCACAACTTTAATCCTCTCCTTTAAAAAAATTGCCTTAGGCCGTTCTATTCTTAATTCTTTTTTACAGGCGAAGTTAGTTTAAGTAGAGGAAGTAAAACGATTCTGAATGTCTTCTTCCAGTTTCAAACCCCCGCGTGAGTGTTAACCTTTCTGTTAATCGCGCTTCTCTGGCATTTCGTTTAGAACAAATACTGTTTAAAAAATTGATATTTGTAATCAATCAACTTGACTGCCATTTTTTTGTAACTAATACTATCAAACCCTAATCTATAAAACTACAAGCCTGCGAATAAAACATCGCTCTCCCCGCCAATTTTGAAACAACAATTTTATTTATCGAAAATACTTGACATTAGTCCCAAAGATGGTTATTTGACTTAATTGATTTCATATTTCATATTTCCCCAGCATTTTGATAGTTAGGCTTTATCAAAACTCTAAAAACATCATTTTCATTGTTTTGTAAGCATAACTATTTAAAAGATTTATTTTTGAGTACTCCAAAAATTAATTAAAAATTAGAACCAATCGTTTTACCAGGTTTTAGAACCTCATAATGTACGATTCCTTTCCAATCCCACCATAAATACAGCATAATGTAAAGGGGCGCTAATTCTAGCTTTGAAGTATTTTGTGGTAGTTCACCATGGTAAGCCATGATCTTTTTCGAACAACATTCTCGTATTTTACCCATTTTTCATCGCCAGTAGTGATTTGGTTGAAAAATGGGTAGATTTCGTTGCGTTTCAGTAGCGATTCGCCGATGGAAATTCGGTCAATCAAATTTTTCATCGACGGCACCCAAACGTTGTATTGCAACTTCTGTCAAGGGACATGACTCGCAAAAACAGCCAAATATGCAACTCGCAGGCGAAACACAGATGTCAGAAAGGACGAGGTCAACACATGTGCGAAAAAGAAGGATCGCACAAATAGCAATGTGTCATATCACTCGTCAGTGTAAATATACCGAAGAACAGTGGCAATCCTTATCTTAACATGATAGAAAATTGTCGACGATCAAGATCTTATATAACCGGGCGGAGTAACCTCTAATGAAAGTGAGAGCGAAAATTGAACTCATTCGGACGAAATGCACAACTTTACAAAAACTTTAAAAAAGTAAAAGCAAGAAGCCAGAGTTAGCCTATGATACAAATACAAGTAAAAATCGCCAGCATTCAGTAATAAATCAAAAAAAGATAATCGCTTCAACAATTGGTTGACATAAGCGCGAGAAACAACTAAGGACAAACTTGCTAAGATTGCCAGAGCTACAGCTGAACAAATTTGGGTAAGGAAATATGGGTAAGGAAGATTGGCTAGCATTCAAGAGCTGCACTTACCCAACGAGTGAAGCATCATACGCTTGAGGAAATGTTTGAGTTCAGAAGCTGTGCCAGGTGCCATCAAAATATTGAAGCAGTTATTCGGTAGACCTGACCTAATAATAAATGCACCACCACCAGAATTGAATGACATGAGATCGTTAATTATAGATATTCAGCAGCCGTCAGAGGTCTGGTTTCACATGTAAGTAGTGTGGGTTCGCTACACGACCACACTAATAATCGGGAATTATTCCTAGAATTGTTGGGTCGTTTGCCCAGTTCTAATCAATTAGACTGCCAAAGAGACAAGAGGCCCAATAACGAAGAAGCTAGCGTATCGACTTTAAGTGATTTTCTCACATACTTACCAGACGATGCTAGTGAGCTAATAGCAGTTCAGGGGATAAAACCAAATACAACTAAACGAATCAAACTGAATGACGAAATCAAAAAAAAGACAAAATCAAAGGGCAGCCTCTCGTGTTTTACAATTGGCATGGTTGCCGATGAAAAGGAGAATAATGTTACATATGTAACAAAGAATTTCATACAAAAGCAAATCGTAAAAAATTGAGAGGCCAGTGATCTAAAGATGGGATCTAGTCGTAGAGAGAAAGCTCTGTAGATATTGCCAGGAGAAGAACTACTCACGTGAATGTAAAAACAAGGAAACATGTGGCGAAGACAACTACGAAAGAATTCATCACCGTTTGCTGCATAAACGAAAGGATGTAGCACCAAAATTTGATCAAAACGTGCTACGGACAGTGACACAAGGACAGCTTGGAGCACATAGCAATGCCAGACCGTTTGTATTGTTCCGTGTCGTATCAGTAACATTTTATAATAGGCGCTAATGGAGGCGTAAAGAAAGTTATTCAATGGCCTTGTCCCGATTCCAATGTCTGGAGAAGAAGATGGTCCTGGACCCACGATTCGGTGAGCTAATTAAACAGCAAATGCAACACTATAAAGAGAAGTGCTATGTGTCAAACGTTGCAGCTAACGAGACGGATCTGAACTGTTGGTATCTACCAATGTTCGCAGTATAAAATGGAAATAAACCAGGAAAATTTTGAATTGCCACTAAATAACTAAACTTTGGCTTGAAAAGGGTTCGCAATGATAAGATCAAAAGTTGGCTATGAATTGCGGGGAAATTGCTGCGGCAAAGCATGAAATCATTCGAGCTCAATGGAGAGCCTTGTTATAATTAGAGTGTTATAATAAGAGTATACTTTGAATATACTAATTTACAGTAAGGTATATTGGGTAATATACGGATTAAGGTACGCGGGGCGTAAAACGAAATGTCAGAGAGTCAGCATTTAGAAAGTGAAGAATGAACACACATTTAAGAGATATAATAAAGATTGTACAAGTTAATTTACATAACGTGTTTCATTTATTAGAAGAAGATTAAGAGTTACAAGTTACAGTTACAATAGTTGGCGACGAGGATGGGATCGGATGGTCCAGATAAATTAAGATACAAAAAGTGTTAAAAGTTTTTTACGACCAACCACATGGTGACGGATTTTTTTTGATTGGAAAAATTATAAAGATTATTACATAATATCGAATATAAAATGCAGTCGGAGTTTAAAATCGATAAATTCGATAAAACTACGTATACGTGGGACCGGTGGATACAGCGTCTTGAAGGGGCGTTTACGGTGTTCGAGACCAAAGATGAGAAGAAATTACATTTGCTTTTGCATTTTATTGGTCAAGAAGCATATGATCTCGTTTGTGACAAACTGGCTCCTGTTTCACCATATACAAAAGAGTTCGATGAAATTTCAAAGTTATTGCGGGATTTTTATAATCCAGAACCATTGGAAATCATGGAGAATTTCAAATTTCAATTAAGAAAACAAAGAGATGGCGAAACGGTACAGGAATTCTTAGCAGCTTTACGGAAGCTGGCTTTACATTGTAATTTCAACACATATGTGGATACAGCATTACGAAATCAGCTAGTGTTTGGCTTACGAAGTCAAGCAACACAGAATCGACTACTGGAATCGAATAACCTCACTTTACAAAAAGCAGTGGAGGTAGCGTGTGCATTGGAAATATCATCTAGAAATGCAGCGACATTGCATCGAGCAACAGGCGAATGCAATGCGGTAACACAGAAGGGACAAGGTACGAATAATTATAATAATAAATTTAGTAGTAATGTTCCAAAATCTATAAATTCAAATAATAATAAATTTAGTAGTAATGTTTCGAAGTATGTAAATTCATATAAATTTAATGATAATGGCAAAAATTTGCATTGTTTTCGATGTGGAGATGAATCACATCTAGCACCTAAGTGTAGATTTATTAAAGTAAGATGTAATACGTGTGGTATAATAGGGCATTTAGGAAAAATGTGTTTTAAAAATAAGAAGGTAATCAAACAAAAAAATGTAAATTTAATTGAGTCGACCACAGAGGAATTCGAGGAATTAGTGTTAGCAAATATTGAAGATTTGCAGAAACAACATTGCTCGAAATTGCTATTTTCAGTTGCGGTAAACGGTATAGCAACAAAATTTGAAATCGATACAGGGTGCCCAGTTTCAATTTGTAGTTTAGAGTATAAAAATAATTTTTTTAAAGATTGTGAGATTTTTGGTACGGATTTGAAATTAATCACTTATTGTAGTACAAGTTTAGATGTCATTGGGTACATTAGGGCTACAGTCTCACATGATGACTCCGAGTGGGTGCTTCCATTGTATATAGTAAATACGAATAGACATGCATTGCTGGGTCGCGAATGGTTGAAGGAACTCAAATTAGATTGGAATAGGATTTTTAACGTTAATAGTGTAAGTGAATTAGGCACAAAAGATAATAGACTAGCGGATATACTAAACAATTACAAGTTAACCATGGAAAACTCTATGGGGAAAATTAAGGGGCTACAGGCAACCTTGAATTTAAGGTCAGATGCTCAGCCAATTTTTTGTAAAGTTCGAACAATACCGTTTGCAATGAAATCAAAAGTAGAGGACGAATTAAACAATTTAGTTCGAGATGGCGTGTTTGTGAAAGTGGATCGAAGTGAATGGGGTACTGCATTGGTACCTGTATTGAAAGCAAACGGCACAGTACGGTTATGTGCCGATTACAAAATTACGATTAACAAGTATTTGATTGTCGATGAACATCCACTTCCTACAGTAGAAGAGTTATTCGCGTCACTCGCGGGAGGAGATAAATTTACAAAGCTAGATCTAACGAAGGCCTACTTACAACTAGAGGTGCGTCCTGAAGACAGACATTTACTTACAGTAAATACTCATAAAGGATTATACCAACCTACGAGGTTGATGTATGGAGTAGCGTCAGCTCCAGCTATCTGGCAGCGTCATATGGAAACCATTTTACAAGATATCGAAGGGGTATCGGTGTTCCTTGATGACATACGTGTAACCGGGCCGGATGATGATACACACTTACAACGTTTAAGTACAGTGTTACAACGATTACAAGATCACAATATGAGAGTGAATATGGATAAGTGCGTGTTCTTTGCTGAAAACATACAATACTGTGGTTATTTAATAAATAAGTCGGGAATTCATAAGCTAAAAGCTAAGGTTGAAGCGATTAAAAATATGAAACGTCCAAATAATGTAGATGAAGTGCGAGCTTTTGTAGGGTTGATTAATTACTATGGTCGTTTTTTGAGAAGTCTTAGTACAACCTTATATCCAATCAATAATTTATTAAAGAAGGATGTCATGTTTAAGTGGGATACGAGTTGTGAAAAGGCATTTTTGAAAGTTAAAGAGGAAATGCAATCAGATGAGTGTTTGACACATTATAATCCAAAGTTACCTTTGGTGTTGGCCACGGATGCAAGCAGTTACGGTGTCGGAGCAGTGTTGAGTCACATTTTGCAAGACGGGTCGGAAAAACCAATTCAGTATGCGTCTCAAACTTTGTCAAGCACGCAACAGAAATATACACAGATCGATAAGGAGGCTTACGCCATAATATTTGGAATCAAGAGGTTTACACAGTATTTGTTCGGCAGACAATTCATTTTAATCGTAGATAATAAACCCCTAATTCAAATTTTAAGTCCACATAAGGAATTACCAACGTTTACGGCATTACGCATGCAACATTATGAGATATTTTTACGCAGTTTTACATTTGAAATTAAGTATCGCAATACGAAGGATCACGGGAATGCAGACGCGATGTCCAGATTACCGATTCCACAAATACTGAACGAGAGAGAAGAATCAGATGTGGTGGAAATTAATTTGATTGAAACCTTGCCAATACGGGTTGCAGAATTAAGTGAAGCTACCTTAAAGGATAAAGAAATTAGGAATTTAATATTAGGTTTGCGAACGGGAAGGGAAGTATGTTCGCAGGATCGGTTCAATATCAACCAAAATGAGTTTTCTTTACAAGAAAATTGTTTATTACGCGGGTCAAGGGCGTATATACCTGTTTCGCTTCGGGAAAAGGTAATAGTAGAACTGCATTCTTGCCATTTTGGTACTTCAAGGATGAAGCAGTTAGCGAGAAGCTATTGCTGGTGGGAAGGCATAGATCGAGAAATTGAAGAGATAGTAAAGAACTGTGGCAAATGCCAATCATTACAGCCTAACCCGCCTAAGGAAACTTTCCATTGTTGGCAATCGCCAAGCAGCCCATTTGATAGGGTGCATGTTGATTTTGCTGGTCCATTTCACAATTTATATTTCTTCATTATGGTGGACGCATTCAGCAAATGGCCGGAGGTACACATTCTAAATAACATTACGACAAATAAAACCATCGAAATCTGCCGAAGAGTGTTCGCGACACATGGATTACCTTCAGTGTTGGTCAGTGATCATGGATCACAATTCACGTCGGGAGATTTTCAAAGGTTTTTGAAAACAAACGGAATCATACACAAGATGGGGGCTCCTTATCATCCAGCAACAAATGGTCAAGCGGAGCGGTATGTGCGCACGATAAAAGAAAAGTTAAAGAATTTGGATTGCTCAAGAGAGGATATAGAACACCATTTGCAAAATATTTTATTAACATATCGAAAAATGGTGCACCCAACGACAGGCAAATCACCGGCAATGATGATGTTCAATCGGGACATAAGATCCAGGTTGGATTTAATGATTCCTTCCAAAAATATAAAAGAAAATAATAGGGTCACGTCAAATAGGGAGTTTAAAGAAGGGGACAGAGTTTCAGTTAGGGAATATCTAAGGTTACAAACTAAATGGAAGTTTGGGACAGTTGTGGAAAGGATCGGACAACTTCGATATTTAATAAGGTTAGATGATGGACGTATGTGGGAAAGACATGCGGATCAAATGAGAATCATTGGACAAAAACTAATTGAGAAAGATGAGTTAGAGAATTTATCTGAGTTTGAAGAGGACCCAGTTGTAGAGCAGGAAAATTCAGGGAAGGAATTCATAAATGAACCTAGGGAGATTGAAATGTGCAGTGGAAATGATGACCCTGGGGAGTCAGGTGAATGTGAGTCTAATAAGAATTGTTCGGAACAAACAGAAAGTGCTGCGGTTGAGGATGTGGTTTCGAGCAGTGTTGTTAGGAGGTCCGGTAGAGTTAGGAAAATACCACAAAAATTAGATTTATAAGAAAAAAAAAAAAAAAAAAAAAAAATGTAATAAGTAATTTAAACAATATGAATTAATATGTAATTTTGAATTAATGTGTAATTTTGAAGAATATTTTGTTAACGTACTATACTGATCTGTACAATTAATTGTTATTTTGATTAATTTTTTTTTAAGAGAGGGTAGAGGTGTTATAATTAGAGTGTTATAATAAGAGTATACTTTGAATATACTAATTTACAGTAAGGTATATTGGGTAATATACGGATTAAGGTACGCGGGGCGTAAAACAAAATGTCAGAGAGTCAGCATTTAGAAAGTGAAGAATGAACACACATTTAAGAGATATAATAAAGATTGTACAAGTTAATTTACATAACGTGTTTCATTTATTAGAAGAAGATTAAGAGTTACAAGTTACAGTTACAATAAGCCTAGAAAAAACAAAAATTATCACCTTGCAGCAAGGTGGTTGTTTGACAAAAAAGCAAAATTTACAAGTTGTCACCATATCGGGATAATCAAAACCTCCTGTTGAGAGTGAAGGGGAAATTTAGCCAGCTCCCGGAAGTCGATGGGTTGCTTATAAAACCAATAATTTTGCTTTTTGTTACAGAACTCTTGGTGGCTCACTGTCACAGCCGATACCTTCACCAAAATCATGAAACTGTTGTGAATGAGATGCGCCAAAAGATCATGGTTTCAACCATCCTACCTTAAATGGGACGGCACTGGCCTTTACTGATAAGGCAAGATTTCTGGGCATAATCTTGGATAGTAAGCTAAAGTGGATGCCCAATATTTTAGAGAGAGTAAAGAAGTTCACCATGGCTCTGTACTCATGTAGGAACGCCATCGGTAGGAGATGGGGTCTAAAACCAGAGCTGGTACACTTGGTCGTCACCGCTGTAGTCAGACCGATTCTGATGTACGGGGTGGGTGTGTGGTGGCCAGTACTAAACAAGAAAACTTGCGCGCTCTGGAGGCTATGTTCTACCTTCTTCCTGTCGACATCTTTGGTAAGCAGAGAGCGGCAACTACGGCTGCACGAATCTCTGCCGTGTTTGAGTGGAAATGTCTTCAGACGGGCCACTCGACGATTGGCAGATCGCTAAAGGCAGATGTGGAGAATAGTGACTACACGATACCGATTGTATGCTTTGAAAAAGGTTTCCGGACTCTTCTCCCCTCAAGGGAATCCTGGGGGAACAGGTCAATAACAGAAACTGGAAGTTTACAATTCTACACTGACGGCTCCAAGCTAGACGGCAAAGTCGGAGCAGGAGTCTATTCTGACAAATTAAATGTGAATATATCCGTTCGTCTTCCTGATCACTGCAGTGTGGACCAGGCGGAGGTGGCAGCGATTGAGGAAGCGCTGACTTGGTTGAAGCATAATGTCATATCCACAAGGGATATAACAATATATGTCGACAGTCAGGCGGCAATCAAGTCGCTGGAATCAGTTTCTCTGATGTCCGTGGTGGCATTGCAGTGCCGCTCATCTCCTAACGAGATGAGTGAGCATTTCAATATCCAGATAGTCTGGGTCCCCGGTCACTCGGACTTACTGGGGAACTGCAGGGCGGACGAAACCGGAAAGGGCAAATCTGGGGAGGCCCATAGCAGCGTTTTATAGGGCGCTTAGAAATGAGGCAATAGCCTCAGCACAGAAGAGGTGGACTAACACCATAACATGCTATGTAGGACGGCAAGTCTGGCCGAAACTGGACTTAAAGCGCTCCAAAACACTACTATCCCAACGTAGACCCTACTTAAGTATAGTCGTGGGGGTGCTCACAGGACACTGCCTCATTGGGGAGCATGCGAGGAGGCTTGGGTCAATGGCAAATGACTTCTGCAGAAGCTGTATGGATGAGGAGGAGGAAGAGACTCTGAGTCACTTCCTCTGCTCATGCCTGGCGCTAGCTTACAGGAGGCATAAACATCTGGGCAAGTATAGTTTGGACGGCCTTATGGATCTCGAGAACTGCAATGTGCAAGATATCTTACGCTACATAAGTAGCTCAAAATGGTTCCAATGAAGGTGTAAGGGGAGTAGGATCCCTTGGTATCACAACGGACCGTCATCGGTCTAAGTGTGCGTTTTGGCAGCCACTCTAACCTAACCTAACCTAACCTAGGGGTGCACCAGTGGGAGTGTGATGTGACAATGGCACCAATTTCCATGGTGCTAAAAATGAGTTTGACGGGTCAATCCTCGACATTGCGGAAGAGAAGCTGCGGAAACATTTCGTGAAGATTCGATGGCGATTTAACCTCCTGTGACGGCCTATGGCCCCTGAAGGGGCTTGGGAACGGCTGATCTGCGCTTTAGAGGGCACTGTGATGAAGGTGCTCTTACGTCTAGTGACGAGCTTTTGACGAGCTTTTGACGGGCTGCCTCATTGAAGTGGAAAACATGATGAACTCCAGACCATTGGCCTATATACCAATTGAAATTGAAGAATCAGAAGCTCTGACTCACAACCATTTTCTTCTTCAAATCTAGAAGAGGATAGGGTTTATAGTAGGCCAACAACGAAGCTTTAGGCCACAAGAAAAAGTGTTTGGATAGGTGAGCAGACCACCGGCCTCTATCTTTCCTATCCAAACACCATTAGAATGCCGATTTAACATCTGTCATGTGGTAGCTGAATAACACGGCGGGCAAACAGCTTGCAGAAATCAAATTCTTCGTCTTTACTCTAAAAACCTTCATCATAAAATAATAATGGTAGGTAATTCATCAATCAAGAAATATTTTCAATAGTTCTCAGTGTACCATAATGAAAGGGCCAATTAATTTGTCGGCAAAAATTTCAGACCAAACTCTGCATCACCATAATTATCTCGATTAACTTCACTATAATTTGTAAGAGTCGCAGAACTACCAGAAATTGCATGAGAACTTACATCTGGATTATTTATGAGCGGCTAACACAAAGATCTCATTCTTTTAGACGTTAATTGTGTTTTGTCGAAATTACGTTTTCATTTGAACTGTCTGATAAAAATTGTTTCACAAGAGTTGTATTATTTGACAAATATTGATACCAACGTAATTAATTTTTATAACAAAAATAATCGCCGTCCAGTTCTTCTGTTACGAAATTACCAAAAAAGATACTGTCGACAATTTTCGAGTATGCAGCATAAACGGGTAATTTGATTTCGCAAAAGTTCCCTCCGTTGAATTCGTTTATTGGATTTTTTTTATAAAATATGGTATAAAGCTTTATATACAAAATTGAAGTTAACCTTGAGAAGTAATTTCAAGGTCATCGTGGTCCGAGTAACTTAATTGTTCAATGCCACGGTGTTCCAATGCATATAACAAAATACTGGTGAAGAGGTAAAATTTTAATTCAGCAACTACCAAGATGTGGTCTGGGTCGATGTTACTCGTAGCTAATCTCAAATGGGTGCCTCCAAATTTCTCAATTACTCCCAATTTCGTTCCGGTTAAAATTCATTTTAACAAGATTTAAAATTTCGAAAATGAGTTCAAACTTTGGTCTAATTTAAAGTCAATAAATTTAAATTGTTAACCACTAATTTTTTAGACTCCAAGTTCCTAATCGGCCAGGCTGCTCTTTATAAACGTAAGACTACCTATAAGTAACTCTTTTCGCGGCTGTCGCTAAGTAACTACTCCATTAAAGAAGTAGACTAAAATGTGCGGGCTATGGCCTTTATACACTGAGTTAGCGTTGGGTTAACAGCCTAACCTGTGAAATCTTATTGTTACGAAACCTCAATTGAGGCGGGCAAATCCAATTTCCATTGGAAATTTTACGACTTTTTTTTTTATTTTCTTGTGCGACAAAGTAGCACCTTCCGTTATTGATAAACAAACAACAATTGCAGGAAATTTTGTAATAAGTACGACCGGCTGGACCACCAGCTTTTGTTCTATAAACATAATCTTTTTCTGCCCCTTACACAACAACAACACTAAAATGTAAATAAAACAAATTCTTCACTTACTTGTAAACTGATTAGCAACGATTCCAGAAGCACCGCCACCGAATTTCCTAATACTGCATGCCTTGCTATTTGGGGACACAAAGAGCAAGAATTCCTGTATAATTGCACTGCTAACAATACTGCCCGTTTTGAGATTTCCGAATTCAATTCCATGCCACTCTTTATAACATCCGTTATCGTCTCCAATCCATTGAGTAACCAAATGCAATGGAAATCATTTAGCTGCGCTTTTGCAACAATTCGATTTAATTGGCCCAGCGGCCTTTCAATTCCCTGAGGTCCACCTCCTTTAACGATGGTATTCAATAATTTTGGTACTTGACTTTCTTTTCGAATGTGAGCCGGCAACTCTTGCAACTCAGTTAAATATTCATTCGCCTTCAGTGACATTCGTTGTTTTAATTTTTTTAATTTTTTCTTAGCGTTCTTTGATACTTCGCGCGACAAATCGGAAACAGTTGATGATAAATCTGATGGATTTTCACAACGATCAGTGCTGCCAACACGTTGTCCATTCTCATCCACATTTCGCGACGGTATACTTAATTCGACGGCCCGCTGTCTAATATGCTCAATATTCTCTTCATGCCGTCTAGCCGATTCCTGCTGTTTTTGAATAATTTTACGTTGCAATTCTTGTGTCGTCGCTATTTCAGCCGCCTGTCTTGCCTGCAATCGTTCTTCACGATCTCGAGCTTTTTCCCTTGCAACGGCTTGTCGCATTTTTTCCTTTTGTTCCTGCATTTTGCCAATCCGTTGTTCACGTTCTTTTCGCGTTTCACGCATTTTTTCCAATTTTTGTTGTCGCTCCTTTTCTAATTCGAGACGGCGACGTTCAACCGCCGCCTCTTTAGCCGCCTTTTCTTCAACTTTTTTCTGTCGTTCCTGCTCCAAATCCTGTAGTCGAACTTCATGCTCTTTGCATGACTCGATAAAATCTAATCGCTTATTTTGCGCCTCTATATTTTTAATGAAAGCAATTTCACGTAATTTTTCCTCTTCATCGTGTGCCTTACGCACTTTATCCTTTAAATATTGTGATCGATTTTCAGCGGCCCGTTGTAATCGTTCCTCCATCCGAAGCCTTTTCTCCTCGATTAACTGTTGCTTAGCTGCCTTTACATCTTCGACGCGTGTAAGAAGTTGTTGAATTTTTGACGCTTTTTCTCGTTGAAGTAATTCACGTTTTTCTTGGGCACGAGCCTGTTTCGCCTGGTATTTTTTTAATGTTTCATGAAGTGATCGGCGTCGCGACGGTGATGATAATTTTTGATGTAATTCTTGTGCACGACCAGGATGTCGTGCAACTAGGGCTTGAAGTGTTGCTAATGTAGCAACTCGTTCTCCAATTGACATATCAGACAAAAATGATTGGTAACGCATCTCAAGTGATATATTTTCATCAGTCTCGAGTACATCAGAATCATTAGTTTCGGAATCGCCGCCGATCGAATCCTCTAAATCAATTGTTACTTCACAATCGGTTTCATCGGTTTCTGTATCAACATCTATTTCAGCATTTTCTAATTCACGAATTTGTCGCTCAAGACTTTCTTGCTCTTCTAATAGTTTCCGTTGATTCTCTTCATTTTCTGCGTCCCGCTCTTCCAGCTCGTCACAACTGGACAATGTATTAGTAACAGTTGAATTCAAATCAATTTTATCCTCATCATCATTAGCACTAGTATTATTCTGGCACAGTGAATACAAATCGTTCATGGTTTGCGAGAAAATCGGATTTGATTGGATATTCATTGCGACCTTTTCCTGTTGGGCCAATTCATTTTCTTTCGAATCAATCAATTTTGGTTTCTTATTCAACAGAGATTGCTCCGATTTAAGATATTCCTTGCGAAGAGCTTTTAATTTTAAACCGGTCGTATCTGATTTTTGTCGCATAACAATCGCTTCTCTGAGTGATGTTGACTTTGATGTTGGGGCCGAATTTATTTTACGATCTTTAACGTTTGTCACCTTTTCTGTGACCGCAATTATACTCGGTTGCTTTGTCTTGATTTCTTTTATGGCCAAATGTGTTTTCGGTAACAATTTAGCCATTTTCTCTCCTTCCTCAATTTTCTTTTTTTCATTTTTCTCATTCTTTTCATTTTTTTCTACTATTTCATTCTTATCGTTATCACTGTCCGATTCATTGAGCAGTGACAGGGTAGGAAGTGAGGCGTATCCTGTCGGTTGGTTAAAACGATTAGCCCAATGTAAACTAGAACGGCGACGTGTTTTTACAGTAAGCCAGCCATCGTTCGATGACGATGCATCAGAAGGGAATGATTTTGGTTCAGAATGCCTACTATCCGGATGATTTCGTCTTGTTTCATTGAAGTGGCTGTCTCGAGAAAGTTTTTCATTTGACGCAATTAAAGTGGAACTTGAACTGTCGATCGAGGGACGTTTGGTTTTTAGATTATTTCGCGGAATAAATTGTTGATTTTGATGTCGCTTCGAGTTCATATCGATCATAGTTTTGGAGCGGGCTGAAAGTCGATTTGCTACATTTGATGGCACCCAATTATCTGATTTATTCCGATTTGTGTTAATTAGTTTCGGATTGGTGTTCGATTTAAATTCCTGTTTTGCAATTATATTCGGTACTGGTTTACCTGTCACCCGAAATTGTGATTGACGATTGGCAGGCGGTTTATTAAATGTATTTACATTCTGGCTACCCTTTGATGCGGTTTGCGGTCGAACTTGGTTGGAAACGATCAATCGTGTTACCACGGTCATTTTGGGAGGATTTTTGATATGGACAGCACCACCTGCGCTAGAAGCAGTCACTCCGATGGATCGATTTAAAACACTAGAATATTTTAGAGGCAACATCGGCGGTGCTTTCTTAACAATTTCGCTCAATTTAGCGGGTACTGCTTTGGTTGGTGATTCAGAATGTTCGGTATTCTCCCCCAAATTACATTCTTTCATTTCTAGCTCTTCGTTTTCTTTCAATTCGCAGAGCGCTTTTGGTGGAACCGTTTCATTTTCAGAATCTGTATCACTGATGGGACCTAATTGTGGTGCATAAGGTATATTGTGCTTAGCAAAATAATCACTAAGCGTTAAACTTCCGTCATCTAATTCGGTTTGGCAATCGATATCATTTTTCGGATCAAACGGCCCATTATCTATTTGATCTGTATTTTTGTTGTCATCCTCATTTTCTACAGATATTTGGTGCCCGTTCTCATTTTGCTCGCATATTATCGATTTTCTGTGTCCATTCTCGTTGTCTTCTGGAATCTCTTTAATCTGTATCAAAGATGACGATTCCTTTTGGTGTTCAGAACTTTTTGTTGACAAACTCTCATCAATAGTGGGACAAGGACTATTTTTGCCTGAAAAACTGGGGCTCGACTTCCCCGACATCGCCGGACTAGTTAAACTTTTAGGTCGAATTTTAGGTGCCGGATTCGATTTTCGAATTTCCCATGCCAGTGATTGTGGCCGTTGAGGCAATGGCGTTGCTTCATAGTCCCACGATACTTTAAACCATTCGGCGAGCGCCTTAAAATCACGAATATAATTGTCTAAAACTAAAATTGCCTCTTGACATGATGACAAATTTTCATAACACTCAACCGTCTGATATATTTCATTTATTGTGTTTTGTAAATTTCTGAATAGCAGGGCCCAGTGTCTAGATTGGAATTCTGACTTTTTATCGCGACCAGTCGAAGCACTTCGCACGCGAGCCCCATTTTTGGTTAACGCACTTGGATGATTCTTCTTTGACATTTGCGATCGCGGTGTCAATGGTGGTCGCCGAATTGGTGTTTCTACGCATCAAAAATATAAACAAATTAATACATTTTACAGGTAAACTAAAAAAAAACATTTACTCTGTTCATTTCCTGATAAATGATAGGCAACCAAATTCTTAGCATCTCGTCCTTCTTGTTCTAAAACTTTCCTCATTTCCATATTATTTTGCACACATTAAAAACAGAAATTTCTATTAAATATTTTCATTTCACAAAAAAAAAATTTGATATTCTGGATATTACGATATGAATTTCACAATACAAATATCGCCAAAAAAAAAATAACAAAGAGCAAAACCTCGCCTTGCCTGCCGATCAATCAGATTTGGCCTTAAAATTTGTATCCATTTACTGATATTATTGTTAAATTAAATAATTTTCCTAAAGTGTTACGCAATTACGAATTAGATTGTTGATTTTTTTATCGGAAAATTTATTTAAATTGTATTTTAAAGTTCATGCGTTTTGATTTGTTTCAATCGAGTATGCACAATCCTGTGACAAGTTTTTTTTGCTACGCTCTTTTTGACTTTTGGCGATTTTTTTTTATTTTTTTATTTCTCTTTGCACGATGTACACAAAAATCCAAAACAAACTGTCATAATAAAGCGTGATCAAACTAAATTGCTGTGTGGAAGAGTATTTGTTTTTATTTTAGTTGGATGATAGCGACAACATGTGGTCGGTTTGAAAAGTATAAATTTAGGGCAGCGAACTTTATATTAATTTATAACGAAAACATGAACGTTTAACATTTATCTTAAACGGTTTTTGTTATTCCTAGAAAATATAGACCAAATTTTATATATGCGCAAACGATGAAACGTTTACATTATTCTTTATTTGGTTAAATTCAAAAGAATACGTAGAATAAAATTACTCTTCCCTACAGAAATCTCATTTCATTGGTTATATTTAAAAAAAATTCGATATCGAAAACATCACACAAGCAAAATAAATTCCATCAGTCGACAGTCGCTACTCTCCTGCTTTTCATTCATGATGTCATGTCATAAATTTCTTCTTGTTCATTCAATAAAAAAATAAAAAAAAAAAATTTAATTTAAAAAAGGTTTTTGATCCAATTTTTTGTTCTGTAGTTTTTATTTAAAGTTAATATTTGTAGTAATTATACGTCCATCAAGTTTATAAGTTGTTTTTTATTATTATTTTAATTTGAAATAAATTAAAAATAGGTCCCCCAAAAAAATATCGTGATGTGGAAATAAAAGTGAAAAAAAGTTTTTAAAAAAAAAAAAAAAAAAAAAATCGTAAAGTGAACACAAAAAATTTGTTAAAAAGAAAAATTCTTGAATAGCAGAATTAAATCACATACAAAAAAACATGGCTGCGAATGAACTTGATATGTTACGTGCTGAAATTGAACGATTAAATCGTGAATTGGATCAGGCCAGTAGTGAAAAAATCCAATCAGCCCAATATGGGTTAGTACTGCTCGAGGAGAAGAGCAATTTAAAGCATCGCGTCGAAGAATTGGAAGTTATTTATGAGAATACAAAACATGAACTGGATATAACACAGGAGGTAAATACATACCCACCCCCCACATCCATACACCATAAGTACATTCATACAATATATTTACATACAGACAATACAGACGGAATTGCATTACATGCTTTTGTTGTTGTTTTGTACTTCTTATTTCCTCTCATCGTCGTCGTCGACTTCATCATCGAATGAATGAAGTTATGATTAATTGTAATTAATTTATGTAATTACTGATCCATAATTATAATTTACCTATATGTATACATATGTATATATGTATGTATAGAGTTTGAAACGCACTCAATAATATTACGATACGGTGTATCAATTCGATTGAATTTCTAATTTTTGTTATAATTTATAGTTGAACTGTTTTTCTATTTTGTATTGTTGTCTACCGAAATAGAAAGAAGATGTTACAGTTGCTACACTACTAAGTAGGTAGATAGTTTTTAGTAGTCAAATCTTTTTCACACATAATTTTCCAACTTTCTGTTGTTGTTTCCATGATCGATTTTCATTTTAATATTTTAACTCGCACACACACACACACACCCATTCGTTTTTCATATTTTTTTTCCTGTTTGGGAAAAATTTCGATGATTTTTAAGGTAATTAGCTTAATGGTCTTATCTATTTCCGTTAATTTTCTAAACAAGGGTTGGTTTTCGTTCTCGGTAATTATTAAATGACCCAAGTTCTTTGAAATGAAATTTTTTTGATTTAAAAGTGTTATTAAGATTGCAATCTCTAAGGGTCTTGTCATGGCAAAGACAAACTAAAATGATTCGAGTAGTACTTCTACTCCCTTTGACCTGTATACCGCTACTGTTCACCGGATCAATGCGATAAACAAAGTTGTCTTACAATTTGCGGATGATTTTGTTGTAATTGGCAGGGGTCGTCGCATTGATCGAGCAGCGCAGAATGCACAAATAGGAGTAAATGAAATTATTGAATATCTGACCAGTTTGAATCTTAAGTTGAATCCGGTGAAATGTGCCATAATGGGTTTCAGAATGAATAACGGAGAGATTGATATAAGAATAAATGAACGACGTATTGAGCAAGTTAATGTGTATAGGTATTTGGGAGTATGGATTGATCGACGGTTGAATTTTAGTAGGCATATGAAGTACTTGGCTGATAATTGTAAGGAACGTTTAAATGTAATCATCAGGGTGAGTAAACCGAAATGGGGCGCTCACCCTGGAGTGACTAATATGTTGCGAAAGGCGTTGGTATCCTCCAAAATAGCGTATGGCATTAGTGTGTATGGCGATGGAGCGAAAGGGGCCTTTGGCCAATTGATGAGAGTTGAGAATGCATGTGCGAGAGTGGTATTGGGTGCGATTAACTCAACCCCAATACACACCATATATTCTGAGATGAGTGAGCTACCTCTCAATTTTAAGAGACAGTGGATCACAATGAAAGAAACTGTACGAATGGTGATTAGAAAGAATGATTTGTTGAAAGAAATGAAGAGAGGATTGCAAAGAGGTAGGGTATATAAATCAACACATAGACTCAGTGTAATATCGGAAAACATCTATGCTTTTTCGAGCATCGGAAACAATGGTCCGAACCCCTTACCTCATAATCTGACTCTGTGTATGGAATTGGAGGAATACACCAAGGGGATGAATGAAACTATAACTAAAAGGATATTTGAGAGAGTGAAAAGCCAGTACGGAGAACAGGAAATCGTTTATACAGAAGCTAGCGTATGTGATAATAGAGTAGGTGTTGGAATATATGTGCCAAGAATGAATGTGGAACAATCGTTTCGAATCGATGAAGGCATCTGTATAATGAATGCTGAAATAATAGCAATGTATGAAGGTATTAAGTTGGTTACGAAGGAAGTGAGGAGGAAAATAATTGTATTGACCGACTCCCAGAGTGGTATATTGATATTAAATAATGGTGGTGGCAGAGTGTAACGATGAATCGTCACTGAAGGTGTTTGATTTGGAGAATTGTATAAATATTGTTATAATTTATATTTTTAAATCTATTGTGAATTTTTTTTAAAATTTTATTGAAGGGGAACGATAATATTTGAGGTATGCAAGAAGATTTTTTTTTTTTTGATGGTCAGTCGAAAAATAATTACACAAGAAGGTTGAACTCTTATTTTTTTTTGCAAATTTAATATACCAATAATAATAAAACAGGAAACAAAAAGTAAAAAAAAAATTTTTTTTGTTAATAGAAATTGTTGGTGATGACTTTTCAAGTTTAACATTGCTTGAGTGCGTCATAAAAGTTAATCAAATTTAGTTAAATTTATATAATAAGAAAGTATGGAATAGCAACGGAAACATACAAAAGGTCTTACAAGAACCCTGCGAATAACGGAAAACCCAAAGCGGAAAACCGAAATTTTTGTGTGTGTAGTTTAGTTAAATAAATTAGATGAGACTTTAGTCAGGTTTTGATATATTATTGTGATAATCATTAAGATACATAAATCCGCAAATGTTTTACCGAATGAATAAAAAAAAATAAAAACATTCTCAGAAGATAGACTCATGGTGAAAATAACGGAAAACCCACAGCGGAAAACCGAGCTTTAATTTAGTGAGAAAATGAAAAATAATATATATAGTTAATTTATCGAGTGATTAATAACAAAAACAATATAATAAATCATATAATTAATTTATCGAGTGAAAAAAAAAAAAAACGAAAAAAAATCAAAAATTAAAAATCAAAATCAAAAATATATAGTGGTAAAAGGTGGTTTTGTTTTATTAAATAAAAATAATGTTTAATAACGGACAATAGACCTACAATCTATTGAGTATGGATGACGGATTATAATACATGGTTAGTGTTATAATACAAAAAAAAAAAAAAACAAAAAAAAAAAAAACAACAACAACAAAAAAATGTCACCAAACTTCATTCAACATTTATCTTCAATCATCATCTTCAATTGTGGATATTAAACAGATGAGTTTTCATGTTTTTTTTTCTAAATTTATTTATATAAACTATATAATTGATTTGATATTTTATTTTACCTTAAAATCTTAATTTAATTTACATTATTAATTTACCTTAAAACATATAACGGAAAAAAACAAAAATTATGATTTAATTTATTAGGATAGCTAATTGTTAAGTTTATTTACCAATATTAATCTGGTTTAAGTAGATATAATTTCATAATATTAATTCAGTATTCTACTTGGTACCAAGAACGAATTTCTTTATGGAAATTGTAATAGATATAAGTATATTTTGAAATAAATTGTAATAACTTTTGTATGGAAAAACGTCGGTCTTTTCGGAATAGTGCTCATAATTTCAGGATGAGATAAATTTCGGGAATCATTGAATGAGATTGGGATTGGAGCCCCCACCTTACATTTAGGGTAAGTTGATCGTGGTTTCTCCTTATAAATTTACAAATCATGTGGTCTAGCAAGGTCTGTCAAGGTTTTAGGAAATCCCCCACCCCATTTCCCTGAGTTTAGTCGGCTAAAATGACCACCCTAAAATCCCTTGACGGATATTTCTGTCAACAGTTTCGGCTCCATAAACCGAAAACTGTTACAGTGGCGCCCAAACGTGCTTAGCATGTCTTAGATAATAATAATATTTTTTTTTGAAGAAGCATCCTACTGTCCAAGTAACCTTGTTGAAGTAGTTTACTGTTTCATTTTTTTTTTTCCCAATCAACAGATTCGTGAACGTATTATTTCCGTTTAACGTTGACTCAATTATTGTTTCACGATTCTAAAGATTGCTATATACAGTATAATAATATAATAATTTTTTTGTGCGGTTTTTATATTATGTCATTTTCCACAGAAGTAATAAGTGTAGACACTTGACTATATCAGACCGTCGTAAACACACAAAATGTATACATACAGATATGTATATATATTTTTATTTTGAAAATTTTTTTGTCTTCAGATTATCGAACTTTGATGGTTCTAGAAATTAATCTTTAAATATCAAAGAGTTTTCAAATTTCCTTAACCCCATCTTTTATATCCTAATAAGCCAACGATCAGCTTACCCAACCAACAAGCAACAAAAGCTAACAAAGCGAAAAAAATTAAATTTCAGTTTTCGTTTGGTGGGTGACTTCAGTTTCTAATCTCATTCTGTTCATTTTGGATTTTTTTTTCTTCACGATACTTACTTGGTTAATTTATTTTCTTCAATTTTTTTTCTTAGTATCTAATTTATTAAGTATTTATTTAACATATTTCAACCCTTGTTTTATTATTTTTTTTTTTTTTTTGTTTGATTATTTCTCGACATAATTATAACAATTCAAGTCTAGAGCTTGAAGTCTGGATTCGTTACTTTTGCATTACATCGTGTTGACATTTTTGCGAAATATTGTTTTGTCGTGTTTTGGTATTCGGTGGGATAAATTAATTGTTAGTATTTAGATAATAAAGTGAGAGAAGCTCCTTCATAGCAGAAGGTTATATTTTTTTTTATAATTTGGTCTGTATTTTGTTCAACTCATACTTATTGAATTTTATAAAATCTCCGAATTAATACATCTTGGTGCGATTGCATACGTTATCAGTTAGTTAAGTGTTCTGAAGCATCTCATCAATTTTGATCATTGTTTTTTTTGTTATTATTTTTTTTGCGCGGAAATCGGAGTTAAAAACAACAAGAAAATGGATACCGATTATTTAGATCCGGACGAATTCGAGGTAGAGTGTGAAGCCAGACATCTCAAGGGAGATCCCATAAGTAGGTTACAATTACTCAGAGCAGCGTTTGTAAATGAAAATAACAACCCGGTATTGAAACCTTTTCGTCCTCATTCATCCGCTTCTAAAAATCCTAAACGAGAAATTCACAAATGTACTAATAAATTGCAACAACACCGTGAGTGGATTTTAAAAATTGATGTCGCAAATAGGCCTTTGGCGCAAGAACTTCAGAAAGTAGAAGTGAGGGTGTTGCACGTCATTGACCGTTTAAAACGTTTAGCAAATACTAGTCGAACTTATAAAGTCCAGGTTAAAGCGTTGACCGAAAGAGGAGAGGTAATATTGTCTGCCGTGCAGTCAGCTATGCAAAACGACAATTTAGATGACACCTTAAGTAAAGTAAAGCAGTCGGAACAATTTGAAACAAATGAATTGTCCTCATCGGATGATGAAGACTATTTTAACAAGTTTGAAACGCGAGACCCAACTGAGTCTAGCATCTCTGCCCAGAAAATTGATAGCCCAGTACCAATGTCATCAACGCACTGTAAACCAAACCAGTCAGAAAATGCAGAGGGAATCGAAACTCGTTCTACTAATAAACCGTTGACAACCGAAGTACCAACAGTCCAAGATCCGCAAGTAACAAAGGTACCTTTAAAATATGCTGTTCGTCCTAATACTAACTTGAGCCAATGTAAGATTTTCTTTGACGGAGCTCCTGATGGTTTACCGGTTGAGCGATTCTTATTTCGGATTGAACACTTCGCTCGCACTTACAATTTAAATGATACTGAACTGCGTAATGAATTGGGGTGTGTACTTAAAGGCAACGCTTCCAATTGGTACTGGTGTTATTTGGAACGAAATCCTAACACTATGTGGAACACTTTGAAATCAGCATTCATATCCGCTTTTCAAGACAGACGAACCGATTCTGATATCAGGAGATTTATTGAAAACCGTAAACAAAAGAAGTCGGAATCTTTCAGGGATTTTTATAACGATATCATGTCGATTACACTACAGTTTCGTGTCCCTATTGCAGAGGCCGAAATTCTACACATCCTTCGGAACAATATGCGACCTGGTCTGTACGTAGCTCTTGCCGGAAAATCGATCGATTCCATAAATTCATTAGTCCAACGTTGTCTGGCATTAGAAGACGCTTGGCGTCGTACTAAATATGACCCTGAGTTGTTATGCCACCAGCGAAATGTCCAAGAAGTTTGCATGGAAAATTCAGAGCAATTTGGTTTTGAACCCGAAGGACGACGGTACTCGAATGCAATAAAGGCTATACCATCCCACACCGAAGAGGTCTGTTCCGTTAACAGATTTTCACAACCCGTGCACAAACAAGAGTATCAAAGAAATCAAACGCAAAGAGCTTACTCACAGCAGCAACAACATATGACTAATTCCAATCTTAATATTTGTTGGAATTGCCAAGATATTGGGCATATTTTTATAAATTGTCCCGAGCCTGTTAATGGTATTTTCTGTTTTGGTTGTGGCAGGCGTGGAATTCTAAAACCAAACTGCTTTGGATGCTCGGGAAACGGCTCATCGAGGCTCCGAGAGTCTGGGAGAACGGTGCCTCGATTACTGACTCGACCCAGCTCAGCCAAGGACGAAAGCGTTGCCGGACCGAGTTCAGCAGTCCAGCCGCTTCAGGATCCTCAAGTATAAATAGCATAAAACCAAACCATGTCACCTTTCAAACACCTATTGCAACCATAATACCTAGTCATTTCTCGGTTTCACATAAAACACCAAAGGATTACAAATTCGAAGAAAATTCAAATAAGTCTCGATTTAAACGCTATCGACAAAATAGGCAAATACTCCGTGAAACCATTTCCGAAGCACTTTTCGTAGATGCCTCCGACGAACGCCCATATGCCCAAGTGACCATAGACGGGATACCCTACCAGGGTCTGCTGGATAGTGGAGCTACCATAACTGCACTTGGTTGTGGCAGTGAACAATTTCTGTTAGATAATCGTTACAAAATCCACTACTTATCGACAAATGTATCCACAGCAAATGGCCGAAAGGAACGAGTGTTGGGGCATATATACGCTCGGATAAATTATAATGGAATTGAAAAGGTTATGAGAATTCATCTAGTTCCTAATCTAACACAGACATTATATCTAGGAATCGACTTTTGGAAAGAGTTTAACATAATTCCAATGTCAATTTCAGAACTTACTGAACATTCCAATGAAAATGAAGTACCAAAGCATGAGTTGACACCGGAAGAATCGGAGCGGCTAAACAGAGCAATACAAAAATTTCCGTCCTTTGCTGAGAAAGGTTTGGGAAAAACTAATCTTTTAGCGCACAAAATTGATGTAGGGGGCGCCAAACCAATTAAACAACGCCATTACCCCATTTCTCCAGCTAAGCAGGCCTACTTGTACCGGGAACTGGACAGGATGCTCTCGCTTGGTGTAATAGAGGAATCAGAGAGTTCGTGGAGTTCCCCAGTAACGTGCGTGCAGAAGCCCAACGGTAAAGTTCGATTGTGCTTGGATGCCCGTAAACTGAACGAGGTGACGATAAAAGATGCCTACCCATTACCCATCATCGACGGGCTTCTGAGCCGGTTGGAACACACCAAATATATTTCAAGCATTGACCTGAAAGATGCATTTTGGCAGGTTCCGCTGGATCAGGAGTCACGTAGTTTGACGGCGTTTACAGTGGCAGGTCGTCCGTTGTATCAGTTTACGGTCATGCCGTTTGGGCTCTGCAACGCTCCACAGACCATGTGCCGTCTAATGGATAGGGTAATACCGCATCAGCTCCATGAAAAAGTATTTGTGTACCTTGACGATTTGCTCGTTACTTCAGGCAGTTTCGATGAGCATATCGAATTACTGGAGAAAGTCGCGTCACTATTGGAAAAGTCAGGTTTGACCATAAATCTCGAAAAGAGCAAGTTCCTTTTGAAGGAAATTCGCTATCTGGGCTATATCGTTGGGGATGGTTGCTTGAGAGTTGACCAAGAAAAAGTCAAAGCCATTGTAAATTTTCCGACACCCAACACAATAAAAAAATTACGTCGCTTTTTAGGAATTACGGGGTGGTATAGGCGATTTATATCATCATACGCTTCAATTGCCTCTCCACTGACCGACTTGTTGAAGAAAAAACAGAAATTTCTGTGGAATAATGCAGCCGAACAAGCCTTTTTACAATTAAAACAAGCGTTGTCATCAGCACCAGTTTTGGTGCACCCAAACTTTGCACAACGATTCTATGTTCAGTGTGATGCGAGCTCTACCGGAGTGGGTGGAGTACTTTTTCAGAAAGATGAGGATGGGGGCGAACACCCCATCGCTTATATGTCCCAAAAACTTAACGCAGCGCAACGCAACTACACGATCACTGAGCTCGAGTGCTTAGCTGCTGTGTTAAGCGTTAAAAAGTTTCGGGCATATATCGAGGGGTGTTCGTTCACCATCATTAGCGACCACGCTAGTCTTAAATGGCTAATGGGGCAAAAGGACCTATCAGGAAGGCTCGCCAGATGGAGCTTGAAACTTCAAGGTTTCCATTTTAAAATTGAGCATCGCAAAGGAACGCAAAATGTAGTGCCAGATGCGCTATCTCGAGCGTACATGGAAGCATTAGTCAACGACAATCGCAGTAGTGATATCTTACATATTGATTTAGACTCTCCTGAATTTCAGTGTGAAGATTATTTAAAGTTGTACGATAAAATTCAAAAATTACCATCCAACTATTTAAACATGCGAGCTGAGAATGGTAAAATTTACATTTACCCCTCCCGAATTCAACCTAGTTTTAGTGATCTGCCTACATGGAAATTATATATCCCTACTAGCTTATCAAATGGCCTTATTAAACAAGCCCATGATCCACCGATGTCAGCCCATCTAGGTATTGCCAAGACATTAGAACGTCTTCAGCGGTATTACTTCTGGCCTACCATGGCAGCTGATGTTCGTGGCTACATTAATAAATGCCATACCTGCAAAACGGTTAAAGCTACAAATACATGTCTGCAGCCACCTATGGGTAAACAAATCCCGGTACTTCGACCCATGCAAAAAATTATACATGGATTTTCTGGGCCCGTACCCTAGATCGAAGAAGAGTAATTCGTATCTTTTGGTTGTCTTGGATCTATATACGAAATATATATTTCTTAAACCACTTCGAAATGCAATAGCTTCATCCGTCTGTGATTTCTTGGAACATGATGTATTTTTAACCTTTTCCGTGCCTGAGTCGATCGTCACAGATAACGCTACACAATTTACCTCAATCTGCCTAAAACGTTGCCTTGATAAGTATGGTATTACCCACATTTTCACGCCAAAATACTCCCCTCAATGTAATGCGTCAGAAAGGGTAAATCGGTCTATATTGGCATCCATCCGTTCATATGTCAAAGATGACCATCGTACTTGGGATCAACATATAGCTGAAATAGCTGCGGCTTTGCGGAACGTCGTTCACTCGTCAACCCAATTCTCTCCGCATTATCTTATGTTTGGACAACACCAAATACAACACGGAAGTGACTATAAACTCCTTCAAGAATTAAATCTCTTGGGTAATATGGAAGTGGCTGTTAACTCAAAACCAACTAAGCTTAGCCTGTGTCAGCAGTTAGTAATTTCCCATCTGAAACAGGCATATGATCGCGGTGCACAACAATATAATTTACGGAGCAGAAACCGAGAATTCTTAATTGGGCAAAAAGTGTATGTTAAAAATTTTGTACAGAGTGATGCAAAAGAAAAATTTTCCGCTAAACTAGCTCCAAAATTTGTGGAAGGAATCATACGGAGAAAAATCGGTACTACTGCAGTGGAGATATCAGACACAACTGGCAAGAATATTGGAGTTTATCACTTAAAGGATGTTAGGGTATAGATATAAACAATTATTTTTCTTAACATATGCCTGGCTTTGAAACTCATCTCGGGTGTGAGTCGTCCCCACGATCTGTAACGATGAATCGTCACTGAAGGTGTTTGATTTGGAGAATTGTATAAATATTGTTATAATTTATATTTTTAAATCTATTGTGAATTTTTTTTAAAATTTTATTGAAGGGGAACGATAATATTTGAGGTATGCAAGAAGATTTTTTTTTTTTTGATGGTCAGTCGAAAAATAATTACACAAGAAGGTTGAACTCTTATTTTTTTTTGCAAATTTAATATACCAATAATAATAAAACAGGAAACAAAAAGTAAAAAAAAAATTTTTTTTGTTAATAGAAATTGTTGGTGATGACTTTTCAAGTTTAACATTGCTTGAGTGCGTCATAAAAGTTAATCAAATTTAGTTAAATTTATATAATAAGAAAGTATGGAATAGCAACGGAAACATACAAAAGGTCTTACAAGAACCCTGCGAATAACGGAAAACCCAAAGCGGAAAACCGAAATTTTTGTGTGTGTAGTTTAGTTAAATAAATTAGATGAGACTTTAGTCAGGTTTTGATATATTATTGTGATAATCATTAAGATACATAAATCCGCAAATGTTTTACCGAATGAATAAAAAAAAATAAAAACATTCTCAGAAGATAGACTCATGGTGAAAATAACGGAAAACCCACAGCGGAAAACCGAGCTTTAATTTAGTGAGAAAATGAAAAATAATATATATAGTTAATTTATCGAGTGATTAATAACAAAAACAATATAATAAATCATATAATTAATTTATCGAGTGAAAAAAAAAAAAAAACGAAAAAAAATCAAAAATTAAAAATCAAAATCAAAAATATATAGTGGTAAAAGGTGGTTTTGTTTTATTAAATAAAAATAATGTTTAATAACGGACAATAGACCTACAATCTATTGAGTATGGATGACGGATTATAATACATGGTTAGTGTTATAATACAAAAAAAAAAAAAAACAAAAAAAAAAAAAACAACAACAACAAAAAAATGTCACCAAACTTCATTCAACATTTATCTTCAATCATCATCTTCAATTGTGGATATTAAACAGATGAGTTTTCATGTTTTTTTTTCTAAATTTATTTATATAAACTATATAATTGATTTGATATTTTATTTTACCTTAAAATCTTAATTTAATTTACATTATTAATTTACCTTAAAACATATAACGGAAAAAAACAAAAATTATGATTTAATTTATTAGGATAGCTAATTGTTAAGTTTATTTACCAATATTAATCTGGTTTAAGTAGATATAATTTCATAATATTAATTCAGTATTCTACTTGGTACCAAGAACGAATTTCTTTATGGAAATTGTAATAGATATAAGTATATTTTGAAATAAATTGTAATAACTTTTGTATGGAAAAACGTCGGTCTTTTCGGAATAGTGCTCATAATTTCAGGATGAGATAAATTTCGGGAATCATTGAATGAGATTGGGATTGGAGCCCCCACCTTACATTTAGGGTAAGTTGATCGTGGTTTCTCCTTATAAATTTACAAATCATGTGGTCTAGCAAGGTCTGTCAAGGTTTTAGGAAATCCCCCACCCCATTTCCCTGAGTTTAGTCGGCTAAAATGACCACCCTAAAATCCCTTGACGGATATTTCTGTCAACAGTTTCGGCTCCATAAACCGAAAACTGTTACAAGAGACGGCAACGTGTACGTGGACAAAATTTTTGAATGGCTTCGATATTTTAATGTGGAGGTAACCATTCAATGGGTTCCAGCCCATAAAAATATCGAGGGGAATGAAAGGGCCGATATGCTTGCAAAAGGGGTACTTGAATGTAATAATATTAAAAGGTATGACAGGATGGATGCAAGAGATGTACTTCGAATGTTTCAGGTGAATGAATGGATGAATGAATATGAGAATTTGAGTAGAATAAAAGGAAAGAAGTACCGTGAATTGTGTAGAACTCCCCGAAAAGCTCCTTTTTATAAGGAGCTTCGAGGGAGTACCAGAATGATAAGGACGATTGAAAGAGTCAGATTGAATCATGGTAACTGGAAAGAGCGTTTCTTTAAACGTCATTTGGTTGAAAGTAATGAATGTGAAACGTATGGTGTAACCGAGGATAATGAACACATCCTGCTGCACTGTACCAAATACAGCAGGAGTAGTGAAAATTTCAGTATCCTCAGGAATGCCACCAGTTTGACTGATTGTATGAAAGCAGGGGGATGTGTGTACAAGGAAATATATGAATTTATAACAATTAATCGAGTGGATGTATGAATGAGTTATTGGGATAAAGAGGTAAATCGCTAAAGTTAGTATTATTATTATTCATATTAATATTAATTATTATTACGATATAGTATTATTATAACTGGAATTTTGTTAACATTTTTTTGTTGGCAAGGTGGCTCCTAGCTGAATGGAGTTAAGCCTTAAATATAAAAAAAAAAAAAAGATTCGAGTAATCATTTTTGTTGGGCTTGTCCAATGAATTACAAAACTTTTAATATTACCCAGTCCTAAATTAGGAAAAATTTAAGAACAAGAAGTACCAATAAAATAAGAGATTCATTAAATCAACGTCTTCCAAACTTTTTTAACGCCAAAATCAAATGCGCCAGATGTACAGTTCAACTTTCAACCATCAACCTAATCCTACCTATATTAACAGAACAAATTAGGAATATAAAAAACAGAGCAAAGATTCCAAGCTCTTTATTCACATACGAGGAAATACTATCTTTGGTAAGTGATATGGTCTCGTTGTACGGTCTTGTTGTAAAACGAAATTTGAGCATTGAAGTAATAACTCGTCTCTCAGTAAGTTATCTGTACAGTAATGTATGAAAATGATGATTCAATGTAAGCAAATAATAACAATGCATTAAATATTTGCATGTGGATTTAATTATATGAAACAACATCTACATGTGGCTCTGATTACAGAAACTTGGTTGAAAGTCGATAAATCCTTCTTTGACCCTGAATATAAAATTTATAATTTAAACAGCAAATCGGGAGGAGTTGCGATATTACTAAAGAGAAATATTAAACACTGTTTCCTATCTTCTTTTTCATCTTCAAATTACTGAGGCAATTAGAATTGGTATTTTCACAAACCGTCGTAAGATCAAACTAATGGCAGCTTATTTCAAAGGTGGAACTAACTACAAACTTCTTTTTAAACAGATTTAAATCAGATATGGAATGTCATTTAGTTCAAAATTTATTATTGGAGGCGATTTAAATGATAAACATCTTCTCTCTCAAACATGTTTCACCCCCCCCCCCCCTTCCCCCATCAATTTAAACCCAAATGAAGTCTAAAATGTTGATACATTGTTTTCCTAATCCTTTGGTTAAATAATCAGCTATCTAATCTTTTGTTGAGACGCCAACCAGCTCCAACTTTCCCTGTTCAACTTTCTCTCAAAGGAAATGATACTTGATATGCCTTGAATGTTTAGTTTCAGGATTATTTGAGACATACATTCCAGATTGCCTTCATGCAACTTAATAGGCCATTAACCAAATTACTTCACAGGCAGCATAAGTTGCAGTTACATATGGTATTCTGCCTCAGTTGCTGATATTGTAACGATTGGTTATTTCTTACTCGTTCATAAAACTGTATTTCCATAAACTTGTACCAAGAAAAACCACTGGTCGACATTCTATCCGAGTCGACTTGTTCAGGGCCGGCTCTGTCTTAGTATCTACTAAAGTAACCAATAGTATAACAGATATCTGGTCTTGAACCTAACATGAGGTACATTAGAGACTGGTTCCAACTTTAAGCCGATTGTCATGAACATATATAGCAAGATAAATTATTGTATCTTTGCCATTAAAACATTTGTAATACGATAAACAAATGATACGATAAACTCGTGAAATCGTTGGTTCTTCTCAGACTTCTTTATAACTTCAAAAGGCGGATTGAGGTATAATCACTTGGCCAATTTCCCATTTAGAAATGCAGTTTTCAATTTTCTTCTTGACGTGTGCTCATGCCAAAATACTTAGCTGTTTTCGCATGCGTTATTATTTCTCGATTTATGGTAATCGGAATATGTTCGAATCGTCTGTTTGTTTGATGTGAACTGATTCAGTTTCATTTAGTTTTACTCTCCATCTTTTGTCCATTTATATATTTGAGCTGTAGCTAATTGTAACTTCTGTGTTGATTCCTCGTTGCTTTTTCCAACAGCTAAAATCGCCGTGTCATCTGCAAATGTCGTCACTGTGTTGTTTACAGTAGGTATAAAACCGGCCCTAATACACTACTCTGTGGAACTCCTGCGTTGATTTGTTTCAATTCAGAAAAGATATCATCTAACTTAATCCTAAAGAATGTATCTTACAAGTAAGATTCCAGTATTTTAGCAAATTGTATTGTAAGAAGATTTCTTAACTTATGGTTAAGTCTTTCAAGCTACACTCTATCAAACGCTTCTGCAACGTCTAGAAATACTGTTGAACAAACTTTTTTTCCTCGAGTGCTTTCTCAATAATACTGCTTATTCTATGTACTTGATCAATTGTTGCGTGTTGGTTACGAAAACCGCGGTTATTGTGCTGGTTAAGACGCGGTTATTGTGCTGGTTTCCCAGGTTTTGAGATCATAATTACATCTGCAATTTGCCACAAGCTTGGTTCGAATAATTTTCAAGAACATCATTTTCACAATTGAACAGTACAGTTAAAGCATGTGTATCAGTATATCCAGTGTAAACATCGTAAACAGAAAATATGCTGGCCTCTTAATTTCACGATTATACCTTGTACTAATCGTATTATCCGGTTCTGTTAATTGTATTTCATCTTCTTCATATTCTGTAATTGACGGAAAAATTTGGTGAGACATCTTTCTCAATACTAGTAGGCGATACAGGTGATAACATTTCTGATGTTTGAGAAGATGATTCTGTTTCACTGACTGATATTTTGTCGTTTACTTCATTTATCACTCGAATTTCGTCATCAGCAAAAAATCACCTTTCCTTTATCAAAATCGAAACACCTCTCATTGAATTTAACATTATTTGATCGAACAATTTGTTTATTAATTTTGTCAAATAACATGTATGGACTCTGATATTTATTTATTTATTAATTCTCTTAAACCATACAAAATTACGAAACTAAATATACAAATGATTAAATTTTATGGCAAGAAGATAGGTTTCCTTTGTCAAGGACAGTGTTGGAAACCTCTAAAATTAAAACTAAAACAATTGGTGGGGGTCAAATTAAAATAATAATAATAATAAAAATAGCAAAAATCAAAAAATAAAAACATAAGAAACAAATTAAACAAAAAATGATAATAAAGTAAAAAGAAAATACCAAACAAATTAAAAAAAAAAATAATTAATTAAAAGAGATACAACAAAAGTTTAAAATTTAAAAATAAAAAATAAAAATTATTTTATTTATTTTACAACCTCAAAAAGAAATTTTAAATTCTTTCTTTCAAATAACCAACCTTTCACCAGCTTCAAAAATGAATTAGTGGGGATCAGTGATCGGATATGTAATGGCAGGCAATTAAAGAAGTACGGACCAATGACTAGAAAATATCGCCTAAAAGTTTCGGTAGTAAAAGTTGGTATTTTAAAAAACAATTTGTTGTTATTACGAAAATTATACGCAGAAACAAACCTCACTACCCTTTGACCACTACGATAATAAAACAAACGAAGAACTCTAAAAACATAAAGATGTTGATATACTGGATATGTCTGGTTTAGAAGACGTTGGTGTCAAATTTCAAAAGGCTCCATTAAGCACGACCCTTGCCTTTTCTACGAGAGAGCGATTCATTCTTTTGCTAACACCATTTAACTTTGGACTATAAGTAGGTGTAAATTCCAGTTTAATATCGCTTACGTTATAGAGACTCTTCATTGCGGAAGACAAATATTCACCGCCATTCTCGCAACAATTGGTTGCTTTGCGAACTTTCTTTTTGCAAATAATACAAATAGGAACGATACCACTAGGTTTGTTTACATATTTCTTTGTATTTAATGCCATTTGTTTAATAAATACGCGTTTACAGACATTATTTTCTCGATGTTTATTCTGTTATGTTTTACGTCAACCTTCTCTCATATTTTCATACCCGCTTTTACAGGTATTGTATAATCTCACCACTTTATTTTGTTTCGTTTACTTCTTTAAATCTCCTACATTTTACATCTGTCATACGTGCTATTTTGCTACGTCATTCTACTCTGCCATAGTGGCATTCCATTAATGGATATTGGCTGCCGATCTTCGGCCTCCATCTCTGAAATTTCGTTGTCTAACAATCCATCAAAACACAACTTCATGTAATCGGCACTTGAACTAGTTAGGTTGAGACCTTCAGCGGAACTGTCGGTTTTCCTTACTTCATACGGGCCCATTAACTTCAGGGCGATTTTTTGGCCGCCACCAAACAGTATTTTTTAATAACTACCCAGTCTCCCACCTTATATTTGGCGCCATTGCGATCAAATACCTTGTTGCTTTCCTTTTGGATGTTGTTTCTATTGCTGGTCGAGCATCTTCCCGCATTTTGTCTCTTATATCATCAAATAAATTGGCGATTTCAGTTTTGATGGTTTCCTTAATTCTCAGGTCTTCGGCAGAATTCATCTCGATCCCAAATAATAACTCAAATGGCGATCGATTGATGCGCGTTGGTACAAATTGTTGTCGCTAGAACCAGAATTATTATTCGATTTAGCCTTTCTACCTGTCCATTTCCTGTAGGCATCCTGCTCCTCTTGACAATATTTCTGGAATTCTATTGGCCTGAAGGCCATTGCTCGATCCGAGATGATACTTTTTGGATTGCCGAATATTGCTTTCTGGACCTCTAACTTCTGAATCGTCGCTTTGGCTATTGTAGCTTTGGTTGGGTATAACCACACAAACTTCGTAAAAGCATCAGCTCCCTCTTTATCAAAGTAGCTTCATCGAGTTTCTATTTTCCTCCTGTTGAGCCGCTTTTAGTTGAGTTGAGATTGGCCATCTTATAACTCAATAACGTGGAAAAACTACCCAGTAGTCGTTAGTTATGAGTATTCCGGTCTCCTCTATAGTCTTCGATACTCGGGGAAGTTGGCGTGATTTCATTTGTTGTTTATCCTTCGGCTTATGTTTTTTATTGGCCCCGTACCCTGGATTTTTTTTAGTAATTCAAAATTGGTTCATCTTTACCTCCTGGTGGACCAATCCATTTAAATCGAGGAGAATTGGTTTTGGCTTAACTTCTGGATTGCTCTCGTTCAACGAATTTATTCAAACGGCAACAAGTTGGTTTCGTCCCCGCTTATTGGTGGACCACGTACCCTGAAGTCTGACTGTTGGCTCAAGGATGGTAGCTTGGAGATGATTCCGGCATGTATATGTCAATTTTTTTTTCCATACATGCCATAATCGGACATGAGATGGTACCATTAATCTTTGGCATCATGAGTTTCAAAAGCGAGGCAGATTATTACGAACTCTTCTACGAAGTAGCGGGCTGCTGAATGCATATAATTTTAAAGTGAGAAAGAGTTATTTCTGATTTTCAAAAAACAAATGTTACGTCACTGAAATGTTTCATCCCGAACTTTTTTGATTCTTTCCCTGAGAAGAATCTCTCCGCGCAAGGATGACAAGAAATTTTATAGCATCGTTTCAAAAATCTAATGGGGTCTTTGCTTTTAGTGTTGCAACAAAAAAAATTAGTGAGAAAATATGTATATGCAAGTAGCCCACCTTCAAATATTCATGTTTATGGCCTGGACGTCCGAATTTGGTTATCTTCCACTTTTTGCACGTGACGAAATTGGAAAAGCCTTGAGAATAGCCGTTGAAACCTTCTTGAAATCAGCCATGATTAAATTTGGCTTCAAATACCCGCTATTTCACACGAAATTTTTCGTGTGTGAATTTCGTACCATCCGTAATATCGTCGATGCTTATTGGTTTTTTATTGCGGATTCACGCACTCTTACTGATCTCCCTTTGTCGTACCTTGTAGATGAGTCTTGGCGGAATAATTCACTTTGTTTTTTTTTTTATTAATTTTCTGGTAATCTGTCCCTTAACGTATTGGAAGTGAACGCTTAACGAAGATCTCATTTTTTTTCGTTAACATTAAATGGATAACTGTATATAGAAAGTTGATGCATAGACGTAAGAAATTATTTTGGGATTCTTGGTTAAAAGATGTTTTGGGCAAGTCTACCCTAAAATGCTGCATTTACCCTGTTGTATGCAGAATAAACGAAAGCATGGGTCACATTATTACGTACAATTTAAATCGAAAAAAAGCGAAATCAAACCCCCTAAACAGGTTATCATACACACACACACACCTTAAATAAATATGTATATCAAAAAATTTAGCGAAAAAGTCAACCGTGAGTGAATTCTGTTTATAGTTTACTCTCCTATGTGGTTTGATTCTTTTCAATTGTACTTGGCCGAGATTAGAGAAAAGGTGAAGTTTGTTGTCTTACTTTGATGAATTTCATCATATGTCTGCCAAATCATGTAATACAGAAAATTCAGAAAAGCCACCACCATTTATTAATTAGACATAACCCTAAAGAACAATTTAAAATAATGTTTGGCTCGATAGACTCATACTTTTGAAGAGAAAGTACACTTTCGCTGAATAGTCTTACTTAGCCAATGTATTGATGATTTTATGTTAACGAAACTCATTTTATAAATGTTTGTAATTTTATTTCCTGGCTCTTTTAATTGTACCCGTCCATAATTATTTTTCTTTTCATTTCCCGTATTCGCACGTGGAAAATAATTATTTCGAAGACTATTAAGATTTTATTAAATTCCTCTTGGTTTTCAAAACTCAAGGCATCAAAATGTACATCAATCAACTCGTAGAAGACTTAATTATTGAAAACATAAAAAATATTCTTTATGAAGTTTAGTTTAACCGGATATTTGGTTATTTGTTGAAAAAAATTAAACTCGGTTAACTCAAATGGCTGCTGACCAAGCAATAATTGCTGTAGTGCCTTTAATTTATAAAAATAATACTTATGCTCCGTCTGATCTAAGTAGTCAACGCTGACCCTTCATACTTACAACCAGAGTTGCTAAAGTAGAGATATGCTATATTTTGGATAAAGACTAAAATTATTAATAAAATAATATTCATTTATCTAATCTAAATTAGATTCATTAAATCGATAAATTACTTAATAAAAAATTAATTTTACAGTTTTGGTTGTAATTTACGGTACTCCGTTATAAAAATTTCGTGTTACTCAAATTCATTTTGTGCTAATAAAATATAAAAATACGTCATACAAATTAATTTGGACTTGATAACAGAATTATTTAAGGAAAAGTTTTTGAATTAGTATTGTTTGAATCTGATCAATATGTCACTTTAAAGGTCGTGCTTAGAATTTTTATTGAATTTGATCTTTAGAGCGGGGGTTTTAAAGTTAAGTGATCTCTGGGATAACTAAACCTTTTACTATTAATTCTGCTGCAGATCATTTTCATTATAAAATATAGAAAAATTATGTGGCTTGGACCGGCTTTAAGTGATGAAATTCAAAAATTAAAGTCTTTACAAAATTTGATCTCTGTTGCGGAATTTAAGCATGATTAAGTATACATGATTATGAATTACCTTGCCCAATTTGAAAAAAATTTAAAATATTTATTACGGATGCAAAATCTATAAGAATCACTCAACAAGGTTTCATTAAACTCATTGCCCCTTAGTTTATTAGAAATTTAAAGTTTAGCATCAAGTTAGGTTTTAAAGTTGGCTGTTACTCACAGGGCTAGTAATTTAGTCAAGTAAACGAGCAATTCGGTACAATTTAGTAAAATAAGTGGTTTAGGAAAACTATTTAGATTGCTACTTGTTGAATGCATGGTATTGTATGAAAACCTTAGCAACTCTCAGCTTTGAACACAACATTTTGAGAAACTTTTAAGATTTATTTAAGATTTATTTCTGATTTCTTTTTTCTTTAAGTAATGTGGAATGTTCAATCGACAATATAAACCTCGATCGGTTATGATTTTTGATGGAAGTCAGAAAACCGCAACTCGCATTCGTTTTTTTCAAAGCTGTTGTTGAAATTGTCAGAACGTATGTAGTAAAATAATTTTTGAACTTCAGCGAAAGATTCGATCGGAGGAATTCGAAGGATGTGAAGATTTGAATAAGTAATTCAAAATCTAACGAAAAGTTCCTCAAAACGTCTCAATTGTTTTATTCTCTGAAAAGCTGAAAACACCGACTATATCCAAGTTCATTAAGGCAGTAATGAGATTTCAAAAGAATTTTCTTCCACGAGATTATTGCGTTCGTTGGTTTCGATAAAGTGGAATTTTCTTGATTTTCTTCGATAATGTTCTTGATATTCATGATTTTTTGTTGGAAAAGCCTATACATATGAAAAAGTGAAGAGCGTTTGATGAACGTTCAAAATTTAGAGGTTTCTAGACTTTTAAGATTATTTTCGTGATTTTTTGAGATTATTGAATGAACATTGTTCGATGATCTTACAGCTCCAAGAATTTTCAAAATTAAAAGAATTTCTTCAGTTAGCATAGCATATAGTATTGACTTATAAAATGTTAACGACTAACTTGCAGATAAGTAGAGATTTTTGTAATCCTCGAATCTCAAGATTAATTCAGATCTTACAGATGATTTTCATAATTTTTTTTTTTTGAATAACCATTAAAATTCTCGCAATTTTGCGAGACTGATAATATTTTTAGCTGTAAATAAGATTTTTGTTATTTGATCGGCTTTGATTTACATATCTCAGAATTTCCAGTCTTTTAAGATTATTTTTAATCGTATCAATATTTTGTCGATCTCAAAATTTTCCAAATTATTCAAAATTTTCGTGATTTTTTTGGGATTATTGAACACAGCCAAGATTCTCACATCTTGTTAGATTTATCAAAATTCCATTGAATTATTTGAGATTCTTAAAGCATATTCGAAAGGAAATTTAGGACGGTGTTGGATAATTCGATATTTTTTGAAGATTTTTTTTGGATTATCAATTTTAGTCGAGATATCGAGATTATTAGTCAAAATCATATTTGATCTGTTCAGACAGTCTTTGTGTGAACAGTAACTACGCTACTAATGCCAACTATACTTTCGGTTCATGTCGGGCCAGCTTAAGAATTTATTTCTGTATTGTTTTGGCATGTTTCTAAAAAATTACAACGACAATTGCTTAGGATAAATCCAAAAAAGAATTTAGCTAATTCTAAAAAAAATTTGATTTACGTAAATCGAATACGATTTTACCGGAATAAAATCATAAAAAACATTTTAAACAAACATTAGATCTAAAAATGGTATTTGGCTACACATGTATTAATTTACAACTGGTACTCAAAGAAAATTGTTACGACAATTTCATTTTATAAATTCTCTTTCAGACAGGTTTCAAAAAAATTCAGTTCGGATCAGGCCGGGTTCGGATAATAATGTAAAATAACTTATCATGTTCGGGCTGGTTGATCCTATTATAATTGAAGTCTCGTTTCTAAATATTTTGAGTTATCCACGAAAACAATGACGTCACGATACGTTTTATCAAATCCATATTTTTCAAAATCAATTTTTGATTAAATTCATGGCTTTTTGCTAGACGAGTATCATTCGTCTTGCTGCTTCTGGCAAATTAACCATTTTCCAGAATTTACACCACAACTTGTTTTGAGCCTCAAAATTAAATTTTCCCTTTTACAAAATTTACACACACGAGTGTGAGTAAAATGTGTAAAAGGTAAAAATTATTTTTCAAACTCAGAACAAGTAATGGAGTAGTTAAGTCTGGAAAAGGGAAAATTTAATTTTCAAACCCCCATCATCAAAGCGTTCTGAGTGCCACAATTTTTCAAAAATATTTTTTTTTGTAATTCCCTAGTGACATTCATCAGTGAAGTTAGTTCATCTAGGAATACGCCGTACTCTCTGACCAAATCGTCCACCCTATTTCGAGTCCTATTCAAGGCTATTTGAGTTTTTAAAACACTCACGATATTACCACTGGTACTGATTTAATGAAATGAGAACTGTTTGGTAAAATTTTCTCGACTATAGCGTTCTTTAGCTGCTCCATTTCATTTGTCCTCCAGCGCCTTGACCTCAACATTGTTAATTACGATAAGAAATAATAGCGGTTCTTAAAACAATCACCTTTCAAAGTTGTTTTACTTTATTCAGTTCCTTTTCTTAAGAAGTTCGCAGGCGTTTGTCTGAATCAGTATGTCCAAGGTTCTTACAAAGTTGTTCACGCAATAAAAAAAAAAATATTTTGTTACATGAACCAAAATTTATTAGTTTGGTGAAACATCCGTCTCTCTGGAACACTCTGTAAAATGTTCCGCTATTGAGACATATAAAGTTTATGAAAGAAGTTTATCATGTGATTCAAAAACACTTATTGCGCTTTGATCTCTAAAAAGCACAGATTTTAAAAAGAACACCGTCGAACCGAAGGTACCATCAAATTACAAGTATTAAGCATACGCAAAGAGATTGAATTGTGCGGTTTATTTGGGGGTCTATTTGTGAATTCGATTCGAACGTATTCTAGTCTTCGAACTATTGGATTCTTATTTGAATTGAGTCTTATTTGAGCTGAATACGTTCGAATTGGATTCACAAATAGTCCCCCTGGACGAGCGTTCCTTTTTGTTTTTACTTCAGTGTTTTTCCAGTCCTAATGTAATTTTTAATTCATTGTTTGTTAGCTTCTCTGATGAATAAGAAACCAAAAAAATACCAATTAGTATGAAAATATGTAAACGTAAGAAAATAGGTAAAACTCGCGTGCATAAAAGCAATGCCAAACCCAATTTTTTTTTTATTGTTTTAACACTAAAGCCCTCGATTTTGTAATCATTAGTTATTTATGTGTGTTAGTATTTGTTGAAATTAATTAATTATTTTTTGTTCGACATGTAACTCCCCTAATCATCAGGTTACTACAACATAGCGTCTGAGGGTTACTAATACACATAATACACCAAACGAAGTGTAATCTGCGTTATACGAGGTACTTAAAATTTCGTTTAATAGCTAGGCTTGTGAGAAGAGAACTCGAAGGGCTTGCAAACCCGGAAAATCGGAAAAAACAATTATTTGGTATCTATTCAAGAACACGATAGTATTTCTACTACAGCCATTAAAAGAATCGCTTATTGGTTCTCAGCGGTTTTTACATTTATTTTATTAATAGGTTTCATTTCTCGGTTCCTGAATAACCTGCGGTTCTAGAGGTTCCAGCTCCCTGTTCCGGTTCGGCTATGCATCTCCGTCTACAAGACGGCTTGGTTAATGGTGGATGTGGAATAGTTTACTTATATCGATACTCTCTATGAGAGATTTACAATTTTTTAAGAATAGAACCAATCGTTTTTTAAAAACTTCAAGATAATGTTTACCTTGCCCTTGACTATGACTAATATTGCTGACAAACTATGGGCTTCCTAACTATTGGGTGTATGCATTAAAAACCGGAATTTGATACTAGATGTCATTACATGTTTATGCGTTATAGTACATCATGGACATATATGTCATTTGAAACCCTTATTAATACCTGTCAAAATCAGCTAAAAGTTTTTGTTTTGATTGTGCACATCCAACCGATTTCAACGATGGAAAATTTATCAAATTTGCGAAAAAAACAGGATTTGCGGGAAGTTTTGTTGAGTCACTTTTTCGCAAGCAAAACTGCAGCTGAACGTCATCGTTTGCTCGTGGATTTGTATGGTGAGCATGCTCTTGCAAAAACACAGTGCTTTGAGTGGTTTAGTCGCTTCAAAAGTGGTGATTTTGACATCAAGGACAAAGAGCGTCCTGGTCAGCCGAAAAAGTTTGAGGATGAAGAATTGGAGGCATTACTCGATCAAAATTCATGTCAAACGCAAGAAGAACTTTCAGAATCATTGGGAGTTGATCAAGCAACAATTTCTAGACGTTTGAGAGCCTTGGGATTCATCCAAAAGATGGGAAATTGGGTGCCATACGAGTTGAAGCCAAGAGACGTGGAAAGACGATTTTACTTGTCCGAAATGCTGCTCTAGTGCCACAAAAAGAAGTCGTTTTTGCATCGTTTTGTCACTGGCGATGAAAAATGGATCCATTACGATAATCCCAAGCGCAAAAAAGCGTATGTCAAGAAAGGCGAGGCCGGCCCATCAACACCAAAGCCGAATATTCACGGGGCCAAGGTCATGCTGTGCATTTTGTGGGACCAGCTAGGTGTGATCCACTATGAGCTGTTGCCAAGTGGCCAAACCATCAATGCCCAACTCTATCGTCAACAATTGATCCGATTGACGCAGAAAATCCAGGCAGAGCGGCCAACGTATGCGACCAGACACGAGTCAATCATTTTCCACCACGATAACGCTCGGCCACATATTGCGGCGCCGGTCAAAAATTACCTGGAGAATAACGGATGGGAAATTCGGCCTCACCCGCCTTATAGCCCAGACCTTGCTCCTTCCGACTACCATCTATTTCGATCCATGCAGAATGCCCTATCAGCAATACGCTTTACTTCAGTTCAAGGTATCGAAAATTGGCTCGATTCGTTTTTGGCCACCAAGCCGGCGCAGTTTTTCTGGGATGGAATCCATAAATTGCCAGAAAGATGGGAAAAAGTAGTGGGTAGCGATGGGCAATACTTTGAATAAAAAATCTTGTAACATTTTTCCATAATAAAGGCTCAAATTTCATAAAAAATTCCGGTTTTTAATGCATACACCCAATAACTTTTCGAATTAACTTTAATTTCCACAAAATATGTCATGGTTAACCTTTACTTCCACTTACGAAAATTTTAACTGCACGAAATTTCATTGGGACTGTGCTGCAGTAGCATTATTAACTTTTTATGTGAGGTAAAGAAAAATGTAAGCAACCAAATGGGGACCAACTCGGGCACCCAGCGAAATCGAGTAAAAACCATTAGATTTCGATCTATTTAGTTCATTCAGAGGACAAAATTGAATCGATTGAACACCCATTTTTATTAAGACTTCCCCCGTATCGTAAAATCTTCAAGATTTGGAGGATTCAAATACTCGGGCACTTGATTGACCAACCCCAAACCTGATGATCCAACCCCAATGCTACGTTTTTATTTCCATTCATCGTCATTTTGGCTTTCGGCGAAAAATTAGTTTGTATTCTCTTATACTGATTAAAATTAAGCAAAGAGAATGATGTTAAAGACAAATTCCCAAATCGTGGCTATAAAATTCAAACTAATATAACTTGAAATAAATTATGAACTCATTTTATTACTAGCCGTTCCCATTATTATTCTCACTCCCAGCTCAAATTATAATTTTCATTCAATATTCATAAAGGATAAAATTACAGAATATTTATTACCACATTGCACAAATAGGATTGTCTCACTTTTCGTATAAATAACTAATTAAATATTTATTCTCTACCAAATGATGTAACCTCTAACCAAATTTTTAAAAAAAAATTATTCCAAGGCGGAGTCATACCATTAGTTGAGTGTAGCATGTTAAATTTCCACCTGTTGCAATGTTGTTACTTATTGCATGTCGGCAATCGATAAAATGCATGGAAAGTAAATACCTTTCTGTTTTATAAACAAATCAGTGATTCAACAATCCACATTCTTCATCGTCACAAAATATTTACATGCATATCACGTTTTTTTGTAACAGTCTGTACAAAAAAAAAATCCTATGCTTGTCTCGCATTACAATTTACAAATATCCAGCTTTTTAGTATTTATTAGTCCTATGTAACTCAATATTTTTGTTGATTTTAAAATCTAATTTGTTACGACTAATTATTATAAAGTCTGTTTCTTGTTTGAAACAAGCAGCGTATAAACAACAACAATTAAAATAATTTTAAGTAATGTGTTTCTAGTATAAAAAAAAAAAGAAATAAAAACAACAAAAAATACGTCAAATGTATTAAATTACAATTCTTAGTTTCTTATTTATAATTTTTGTGTATTTTTTTTTTTGTATTTATTCAGGCACTTGCAAAATTTCAATCATCTCAAAAAGTAACAACAAAAACTGGAATTGAACAAGAAGATGCATTACTCAATGAATCGGCCGCGATGGAAACCTCCCTAAATCTACAAATACTTGAATTAGAAAATGAAGCAAAACAATTACGACACGAATTGGAACGTGTAACAAATGAACGTGATCGCATGTTACAAGAAAATTCAGATATGGGCCGTGACAAATCGGATACCGAAAGTGAAAAAATGAAATTGAAAGCAGAACTGAAAGAGTTAAAATTTCGTGAAACTCGTATGCTAACCGACTATTCAGAATTGGAGGAGGAAAATATTTCGCTACAGAAGCAAGTATCAAGTTTACGTTGTTCACAGGTTGAATTTGAAGGTGCCAAACATGAGATTAGACGATTATCGGAAGAAATCGATTTACTAAATTCACAAGTTGAGGAATCAATAAATTTACGTAAAATCGCCGAAAAACAAATGGAGGAGGCATTAGAAGCACTCCAATCGGAACGCGAAGCTAAATATGCACTTAAAAAAGAATTAGATGCACACATAAATCGTGATACAATGTATAGTATAAGTAATTTGGCGTACAGTATACGAGGCATTGACAATGAGAATACCATGAATAGTGACGGTGAAGAAGATTTACCAGCATTAAAACGGTTAGAGGCTGATTTATCGAGTGAACTTAAATCACCGGATGGTACCAAAGTTGATTTATTCTCCGAAATTCATTTGAACGAATTGAAAAAATTAGAAAAACAATTAGAGCAGCTGGAGAATGAAAAATCATGTCTGACAAATAATTTGCGAGATGCCCAACAGAATCTTGACAAGAGCCAAAATGAGCTACAAAACTTTTTATCACGTGTCACCCTATTGGCGGCACATGTTGATTCCTTGTATCAATTACGAAAACAAATTGATACCGAGGAGAAATTATTGTGTAAGTACTCAATAAATATTTAAATAAGCGCTCGCGGTTTGTTTACGTACATACATATACGTATAAGTAGAGGGAAAATATAATATTGTATCGCTAATTTTCCTCTAATTGTTTATTGACATAGAATTTTAGAAATGTTTACGATACAATCATCGTAAGAATAATAGTATTCATGTTATTTTAAAAGACGCGGTGTATATATATAGAGTTTACGATTTATTTATGATACCCATATAAAATCGCGATTGATGTACAGTTACGATTTGAAAATGTCTATCCTTTATTTTATGTGCAATAAAATTTTTTTAGTTTTATTTGATAATTTTATTATCACATCCAGTGAGTATTTTCTCATTAAAAAGCTAGATTTTAGACGGGGTTGTATAATAGAAAAAGGAAATTTGTTCTATATTTTTTTCGAAGATGGGAGAAAATGGAGATTTTATTTTTTATAATGCAATTAGGTTAGTCGAATGAGTTTTATGTAATTTAATTTCGATCCAAGCAACTAATGGATGTAACACGAACTAAGAAAAATTGATGTCACTCTACATACTAAATTAATAAACTCACTCGGGGCCAGTCAACTTTTCTATTGCATAAATGGTCACGCGCTTTAAATTCTAATATTATTTGATTACCTTTTTATTTTTTGTTTTTGTTTTAATTTCTAAATAATACGTTTCTATTCGTAAATACATCAGAGATTGGATTTTTATGGCTATCGACATGCAATAAAATTATTTTCCCTGGAGGAAAATTTGCTATGTGAAGATTTTTTGTTTTAGTAGATAGAAATTATTTAGTCTAGGAAAATTTGTGTGAAATAAAATCAAATATGATAACTAGGAGCTAGGATGTAGTCTTGAGCGTAGTAAAAAGTAATAACTTCGTCATAAGTAATTCAATTAATATTTTAAATTGATTAAAACGCGTGGCACATACGTAATGGCTACCTTTTTATAATTAGAAATTTTTTGTATTTTTCGAGGCCACATAAAATGTCTATTTTAGTCGCGAATTATTCATTTACTTTAGTTTTTGTGGTTGTATTATGTAACAAATATCAAAATTTATATGTATCATGATGGTGGTGCCAACAAGGTCGATCACAATTGACCCACACACACACACACACCAGTGTCTTTGTATGATAATTTGTGAATTTTTTGATAAACCTATTAACACGGTCACATGTTTCTTCTTAATTTTTTACAGCCCCATCAAAAACAAGAGACCAAAAAATCACTGACAAAGTCAATGCAATCGCATCAATATATTCGAAATTCTATCAGGTAAGCTCAAAAGAAATTGACAACCTAAAACAAGACTTGATCGAAATACAAAAGGGATTAAATTGTTCGGACGCCATGTTAACCCTCCGCAATGAGATCACGAATCAAAAGAATAAATTAATTGCAATGGAAACCAAATCAATTGATTTGCATGCCGATGTTGAAACACTTACACGTTTGGCACAAACGGCAGGTCAAAACTTGAACCAAGCGCGGCACACAATAATCGGTTTAAGCGATGAATTGGCCCAACTGTATCATCTAGTCTGTACGGTAAATGGTGAAACACCGAATCGTGTCCTCTTGGACCATAAAAGTGATGATTTGAATTTGGATAATGATTCGCTGTCGACACTCCAGTCACAATTCAAATCCGATATTCTAACATCAAAATCACGGTTAATTGAAGATTTACAAGCGTTTAACGATGCTGTTGAAATAAAACGTTATGTTGATACAGTTAATGATCAAATCAAGTATCTTAAGAATGCAGTTGAACACACGATCGAATTGAATAAAAACAAAGTAATTAATAACAATGAAACGAGCGAAAGTAAGTCGATTAAAATAATTACGGCGCTAAGTATCAATGGTTTAATTAATTTTCTTTTTTGTGTTTTTTACTTGTAATTACAGACAAAGAAAATCGCGAAGAAGTTGCCGATCTCCAGGAACAAATTATTAAACTTAAAAGTTTGCTCTCAACAAAACGAGAACAAATCGCAACATTGCGTACTGTACTTAAATCAAATAAGAATACGGCTGAAGTAGCGCTTAACAATCTCAAATCGAAATATGAAAATGAGAAATTAGTGGTTAGTGATACAATGTCAAAATTGCGTAATGAGTTACGAATTTTGAAAGAGGATGCAGCAACATTCTCAAGTTTGCGTGCCATGTTTGCGGCCCGTTGCGAAGAGTATGTGGCACAGGTTGATGAATTAACACATCAATTGACGGCGGCCGAAGAGGAGAAAAAGACATTGAATCAGCTGTTGCGGTTGGCTGTGCAACAGAAATTAGCGTTAACACAAAAATTAGAGGAATTGGAAATGGATCGGTGAGTTAATTGATTATAGTTTCTTTTAATAAAATTTGAAATACGTTACGTTGTATGTAAATCCAAAATCGACATTTTTGCTAATATTTCCTTTTATACGGAAATTTAAACAAAATACGGTTAAATTTTATCAGACGAATTACGTTAAGACTTGTTTTTGGTGTATCTTCCGTAAATGGAATTATAAAGCAAATAAATTTGTTTCGGTATACCTGCGTATAATAAAAAACGAAAAAGTACCATTTTGATCAAAGGTTCAAAATGTTAAGGTAAATAAAAGCAAAAAATTATCACTTAACCAATTTGCTTTAATTAAAGTTTCGTAAAGAATTTTACTGGCGAATTATTTTCAATTGGAGATATACACCCCTATTATGATTGACGAGTCGATCGACAATCGACACGACTCTGTATTGCGTTTTCGTTTTTTCATTTGATAAACACAATACGAAAAAGGAAAAGGCAATAGAGAGTCGTATCGATTTTCGATCGACTCGACAATCATAATAGGGGTGAATGTCATTTCACCTTTAATAAATCACGAGACATACTAAAATAATATTAGAACGATGCTTTAATGTATGCCAGATGATCATCTAAAAAGTAAAATTAGGGGTACACCCATGTCGTTGACGCCTCACACTTTTTATGTGATGAATGCAAAATGTCTTATTAAAAAAGTAGTCAATGTTTTTGGTGCGAATGGTTACGGTTTGTATTTGACCTTAGGGTGACCTTTAAACCCCTCTTAAGGTCAGAGTACCAATTCGAATGGCAACTTTAATTTTTTATTATGGAATTTTTTAGCAGAATTCAAGACGTTTTCAGACAAAAAAAAATCGAATTTCATCAAAAACTTCAGGAATTATAAGATGTTGTAGATTGAGTACTACTGCAAATAGCGTTAACCAAAGAACACCGCGTGGAGGATACCGATAGATTTGTTCATTGATTGACCAGCAAAGGTTCCACGATGATTTTCCCTCATCCAAAAAGATTTTCATCAACCCGCTACCTTATGTTATGTCGATTAACCAGATCCAAAACAAAAGCTGATTGCTGTCGTGATATCGTCACATAATATCTTCGTAAAATTGAATTCTTTGATCAAACTCGCATTTACGCAGCTCATGATCTTACGTCTTATTGTTCAGGTAATTTGCGAAACAGTACTTGATCATTTTCAATGACAGATTGTAAAACATCATGATTAATGGGGGTCTAGAATAAGGCTCTTTAGGTACACCAGACATATAAACAACTTTCTTTCTCGGGAACAAATCAGTTCTCCAATCTTAAATAGGCGAATGTCTCTAGAAATTATGTTAAAAAATAGTGGAAAATTCGCAGCTTGCTACGAAACCGAATCCATCTTAGTTACTGGGACAATATATGCGCAAAAACTCAAAGATTCAATTAAAGGTCAAACTTCGGAAGGAAATCGTACCAAAGAAAACCGTTCAACGGACAATTCTAAAAATCAAGAACAACTGCCTAAGCAGTCTTTTACACAAGATACTATCCTTAATCTACCTTTCTATCCAAATCATTCTCTTAAAGTTAAATTTGCAATCTGGAATGCCAACTGTCGCAACATGGACAAAAATTAAAAGTTTCTTGATAGAACAAGAAATTTATGGCATGCTAATATCCGAAACGAATAACACCAGCAAAATTTTCCTAAAAATCATCCTGATGGAACAGTGGCACACAGCGTATGGCAGTGCAGTTATCATCATTAAACACCATAAGTAGGTAGTAATAGAAGATTAGCTAGGTCCTTTAATCATTTTAGCCATGTACTGCCCGCCAAAACATTTGATTATTTTTATAGTTGTTTGGGTCATCGTTTTATAGCAGGAGGTGATTATAATGCAAAACACCAACAGTGGGGATCTAGGTTGGTGACAACGAGAGGCCGAACAATTAAAATCAATTCAAAAAAATATTCCTCATCATGTATCAACCTATGTATCTATTGACCAAATGATAGGAGAAAGGTTGCAGACTTTATAGATTTCTGTTAGGTAATGTTATGTTGTTTTTAAACACAGTGATTTTTATGCTGCCAAGTTGTTCGATTCGTCAAGAAAAAGCAATCCGTCGAGCAACATTTTTGCTCGATTACGAATCTCGATTTTTTGGCAGATTTACTCCTCTTTTACTAATACCAACAACTAGTACTGTCATTTTGAAGAAAATTCAATTTTCAAAAACGTCAACAATATTTTTTACAGACGTGGGTAGAAGACGAATCGAAAACGACATAAGGAAATTAAGCGTTCACCGAGAAAGTTCATGTACTGTTGATCCGATTGCTACGCCAATTGAAGAAATATGTTTATCCCCAGTTTTTATGGTTTCGAAAACTTTGAAGTGCCGAATTGAGCGGATTTCGGTTCATTATGGTATTTATTCAGTAATGCTTGTCGGTTTACTTTCGGAATGATTTCTTTCCATGTGTAATCTTCCAATCCGAATTTGTTTATATTTTGACAGAATTTAAACAATTTGGTGTCTACAAAACGATATTTTACACTTTGTCTAATCTGATTTATATAAAAGGGTATAACTCATATTTTTCTCAAAATTCCAGCAACCATATGGCTGAAGCTCTTCTTATGCGATTAGGGAACATACTATTAATACCCAAGACCACCCAAAAATTAAGTATCCTACGATTGATACTTTTTTTAGTGACAAAATTTAGAGAGAAAATTTTAAAAATGCTCTACTGAAAAACTAAAGAAACCCAGATTAGAGCCGAGAATGCAGGCGACTATGTATTTCATTTATTCTAGTTCCTTCTTTTTCTATATTAATTATAACGATCAATGTTCTATTCCTTTTTTGAAATTAAAAAACGAAAATATTCTAAGGCTATGTTTCAATCGAGTAAAAAGTTAAATTTTTCGACTGTGGTAAAAAATATTAAATTTTCCTCACTTTTTAATCAATTAAGTTAAGGAATCTTCTACCAATGCAATTTGCTAAGATACTAGAATCATACTTGAAAGATAGGTTCTTCAGGATTAAGTTAGATGATACATTTTCTGAATTGAAAGAAATCAATGCAGGAGTTCCACAGGGCAGTGTATTAGGGCCGGTTTTATACCTACTATATACTTATGATCTTCCTACATTAGAAAACAACACAGTGGCAACTTTTGCAGATGATACGGCGATCTTAGCTGTTGGAAAAAGCAACGAAGAATCAACACAGAAGTTACAATCAGCTATAACTCAAATATATAAATGGACAAAAAGATGGAGAATAAAACTAAATGAAGCTAAATCAGTTCACATCAACTTTACAAACAGACGAATCGAACATATTCCGATTACCATAAATCGGGAAATAATACCGCATGCGAACACAGCTAAGTATCTCGGCATGACCCTGGATGCTAAACTACGATGGAAAGCACACGTCAAGAAGAAAAGTGAAGAATTAAGACTTAAATACAGAAAAATGTATTGGCTGATGGGAAGGAACTCTTCTTTATCAACATACAACAAGCTTCTACTTTATAAGCAAATATTGAAACCGATTTGGACTTATGGTATTCAGCTTTGGGGTTGTACCAAACAGAGCAACGTAAATATCATCCAAAGATTTCAGAATATGGTATTAAGGAACATCGTTGATGCACCTTGGTATGTCAGGAACAATGACCTTCATAGGGACCTTAAAATTAACCTCATCTTAAATGAAATCCAGGAAAAAGCACGGAGACACGAAGAAAGGCTCCGCCAACATGTGAACATTGAGGCAACTCAGCTCCTAAGCATCACGAATTTAGTACGCAGACTTAAAAGAACCAAACCTTTTGAGCTGGTGTGATTGTCAGTTTAAGCAGCATTATGCTGATCTAAAATCCACTACAAAGATGTGGTTTACTTTAATTTACCAAACACTATGGAAAGCCAATGGGAAGAATCCATAGATTAATTTAAGTTAGTAAATTAAGTCAGAAACAAATTGCTCATTAGTCCAGGAGACTAGATTGTAATTACATAAAATAAATAAATAAAATTTATTTTAAATTAAAAAAAAAAAAAAAAAACTTTTTAATCGTTTTGGTGTTTCAAAAGAAACTGGTTAAAAATGTGACGTTTACGTTTTTTATTTTTGTTTTGCGTAGAGAAAAAAAATAAAAAATACAAGCTCCAAATTTTTAACTCGTCCGTGACCAGTTAAACTTTTTTGTGGTGAATAAAATCGCAAAAATTTAACTTTTTATGCGATTTTTTATTCGTTTGAAACACAGCCTAAGATTCCTACAAATCACACTTTAAATTTCTTATTTCTACTTTGTATATCTAGAGAACTTTTTTATTAATTTAAAAAATTTAATCAAACGTACGTTCCGGGAATATTTTTTTAAATTTTTCAATAACTGTATTTGCACTATAATAATACGTAATGTGTTAGAAAAGGGTACGCCAGGGAATGTTTAATTTGATGTGGATTTCGATTGACTAAATTGAATTGCACTCAGTGCAAAAAGGGTAATTTTTTTACCCTGGAAATATTCGATTGACCAAAAAAAATTGCACTGACAGCTACACCAGTGCAATTTCGACTACTCCAGTTTTTTTTGGTAGTTTTACCCCTCTTTTTACAAATGCACTAAACAGTACTGTCATTGTGCTGTCATTTTCGATTTAACTTGTCGTTTTAATATGTTTTGACAGATGACAGAACACAATTCGGTGTTTATGTTCGATTGACGAAGAAATTGAGGTTACACTTTCAAAGAGGGGTAAAAAATCAATTGAAAACGACATGCCCTTGCATGCTTTATGCAATTACCAAAGTTTTGTACTATGTATTTTAATGCGTTCGATGGACTGCGATCTGGAACTTATCGATTAAATATTTTTTTCGTATGATGGGGCTGTTATACATAAGTATTTAAATATTATGGTTTAAGGCACAACATTTTAGTGTGTAACTCTACTGGTTTTAGAAATTTTGGAGATGTTACTTTATTAACACACTGAAACAAAATTACATTTTCTAATTTCTGGAAATTATCAAAATTGCAAATTTCGAACACAAGTAGTAAAAACTTAAATTGGCTCGAAAACTGCAAGGAAACCAGATAAGATAATCTACAAATGCCTTTTTCACTCCCAAACGATAGAATACCAAATAAAACTCCTTTATCTACAAATTGCAATACTAGTATATTTATCCTATTCGGTTAGATCACTAAGAAGGATTGGTACCATAATTTAATCAATGACTGTGAAATTTTATATTTCTATGATAATAAAATAAAACAAATTCGAAACCCTTCCGCCAATCCCTATTTTCTATTTTCATGTATATAAACACGATTCTAATCAATTTAATAGCAAATTGAAATAAAACGTTAAAAATATATTTTTGTTTCTGTTTATTTAAAGTGAAATGCGTCACGCTCGCCGACCAATACCACAACAACAACAACGGGGCAATGGAAAATCACCATTTGCACGAACATCAACTAGGAATAACACTAATAATCCAAATACAAATTTTTTCTAACATAAAATTAGCGTGCAGCGTAAAATTTTAGCATTATTTTATACAATATTAAAATTATAAATTTATTTTGTTTAGTTTTTTTTTTTTTGTATTATTCATTTATATTATATTATTATTGTTATATTTTTAAAATTAAATTCTAAAAAATTATTTTAATATTAAACAAATTCGTCGAAAGCTGTACGCAAAGAAAGTTATAAAATTTCTGTTCATTTTTAATTTAAATTTATAAAAAAAAAAAAAATATTTGGACATAAATTATTTAGGAAACTCACTCATTTTATTTTCAAAAAAATGTCCAAATAAAATATATTTGTGTCAATATGCGTCCAAAAAATAAATAAAAAAAAAACATATAAATAAAAAATATTTGAAACAAACATAAAACTAAAAAACTCATACATTAAAAATGTTAAATGTTATTATATCATAAAACTGTAAATATTAAAATTATACAAACATATTATAAATAATTTTTTTATTTTAATTTTTCTTAATTTTTGGTTTCTATAATATAAATGTGTTTTCAAATAATAAATAATTTTACCGAGCCATAAAAAAAAAATATTTTAAAATTCAAATTTTTTATTTACAAAATTTAAAAGAATATTCTATAATATATTAAATTATTATCATTATTGTTATTTACCGTCCTATTGAATAAAAAAAAAAAACAAAATAATAAATATTTATTATAATAAAATAATAATATTATTAAATAAAATTAAATTTTAAATGTACGTAACTTTAATTTTCCTTAAAATTTCCCGATTATACATTTTAATTTAAATATTTTTTTATTTTATACATACATTATATATTAAATACATAGTAAAAATAAATAATAAACATATTTTTTTATTCACTAAACATACAACAAAGATAAAAAAACACTAAATACTATTTTAAACAATTAAATTTAATAAATAAATTTAAAAAAAAACGAAATGGGAATATTTTGCAAATATTAACACAAGAACATAATGTTTTTGGGACCAAAGGCAAAAAAGATAAAAAAATTAATTAACATAATGGGTTTATATTAAAATAATATTTTTTTTTTTTTTAATTTCTCTATAATAATCTGTCCGTTAGAATAGGATTGTTGTTTTTATAAATAATTGTAAAGAATGTGCTTCTTAATTAAAAAATGCTCAAGAAATAAAAAAATATTTAAAATAAAAAGAAGACTGAAAAGAATTGAATCGTCCATTCGTTGTCTGGATATCTCAATTTTAATTATTATAATTAAATATTTTTACATTCCAGATTCTTATTTCTTTTTTAATTTTCTACTTTTTTGGTTACCAAATTTATCAGACAACAAATTAATAATAAAAAAAAAAATGTAGTTTTAATATAAACTCATAGGTATAATTACAATTAAGTAATTAACAACCATACTAATCCCCAACTAAATATTATACACAATAAACAACTACAAAACTAATCATTTATACATACAAAAAAAAAAAATATCAAAAATTAATAAAAATTGGTGTAGGGAGGCAAAATAAATTTAAAAATAGAGTAAAAATCTCATTTGGAATGATTTTTTTTTTTTTTTTTAGTACATACCATACATTATAAAAATATTTATATTTACTTAATTTACTAATTTATTGTTAACAAAAAAAAAAAATAATAATATTATATATTAATTTCATTAAAAATGATTATATTTATTTAATTTAACTATTATTTTTATTTAAAAAGAAAAAAAATATAGATATTAACAAAAAAAAAGAAAAAAATATTCAAATTAAAAGTCCAATAGATGTTAGTCAATAATAAATAAATTAAACGAAAAAAATAAAAATTAAACGTAGTAATTTTTAAGTAGATTTTAAATTAATAACATTTTTTAATTTTTTGTTTTTTGATGAAGAAAAATAGACTTATTAATTAAAAAAACAAATAAACTAATATTTGAATAAAAACAAAAAGATGAAAATAATGTTAACCATCTAAATTATAAATAAATACTTACTTTGACGTGCAATTGACCTAAAAACAAACTGAATTACAATTATTTTCATCTTCTTTTTTTACTTTTTACTATGGATTATTTAACAACAAATAAATAAATATGAAATAGCTAATATGATAAATTATCCAAAAAAAAAACGTAGGAATTTTGTTTTTTATTCTATTATTTAAAATAATTAATTTTAAAAATGGGTAACACACAAGAATAATTTGATTTAATAAAAAAAAAAAAAAAATTATTTGAATTAAACGAAACAGCTAAGTAAAACACTTAATTTTTTTTTCGAAGGGGAGACATTAATTAATGATATTAAATAATCAATTTATTTTTTTTTTTGGTTTGTTTTTTTATAAAATTTATCTAATTATTTTGTGCAATTTTTTTTGTTTGTTTTTCGTTAAGGATTTTATTATTTTATAACAATAAAAATATAATTGATTATTAATTATTATTACAAACAAAAAATTAATAACAAGATATTGTAAATTAAAAAAAAAAAAAAATGAAATAAAAATGGAACTTAAACAAAAAAAAATTAATTTAAAAATAATTAAATATGAGTTTCATTTAAATTTTAAGGAAACGTACTTATTTTCAAAACATAAATTATAATCGGAGAAAACGAGTCAGTTAGCAGATCATGGGCCAACAGTCGACACGGTTATAGTAGCCGGCTATGCTTCATGGGGGAAAGGGAGGGGAGTTGTGGTACATAAGGGTCAGACAATGCCAATGCTCGAATAGACCGCATAGATTTAGGACCTGGTGCCATACTTACACATAAACGATTTCACCTGGATAGGCAAAAATAAAATTTAGAAGAGTAAGGACGATAGTAAACTGACCCACTGAGGAGAAATTACGACGTGAATGCACTCTCGAACCGTGATCAACACACCCGATAAAGCTAAGTGTCTTGGGTGAGCCCTATTGAATGTGCTACCCACCCATCAAGAGCCCAGCTTCCCGGGAGAAAGGGCTCTTAGTCAAGTGAGTCCCCGCTAAATCATCAAGAGGGACCTTCAATCCTCCCTCCTGATGCCGTATGTGAAGGTGGCACCGTGGACCCATCTGAGAGAATGCCCATCGGACGTAACCCCCATTTCCATGTCCAGACTGTAGTGCCACCTGCTACTGGATGACACGACCTGGACGCAGAGTCACCTCAGCAGCGTCGCCAACGTGTACCACCTTGATACATATGGCCCGGAGCGAGAAAACAACTGTAAAATTTTGTTATTGAATGATTCTGAAGTGCTACTGGTCCTTAACCAAAGCTATGTGACCGTCTACAACATAAATTTTCTTAAAATACTGCATGATCAAATGTTCAGTTCTCCCTTTAAACTATTGTTACTATCAGGGACAGGATAACGTTTCCATTCGTTACGTTATTTGATAACGTTATGAAAAGCTGGTTTTCGTTAAAATAACGTTATAAAATAACGGGTATCTGCAAACGTAAGGTATTATAACGTTACGTAACAGTACGTAACCGCTAAAGAAAACGTTATTTACAAAAAAAAAATATTTTTATAATGGAAAAATAAAATTCAACTTTGGGTTTACATTGTAAAATAAATAATTCACTTTATTAAAATAAAATATATAGTTAGGTACATAATTCATTTCATTGCATTGGTATCAAATTTGGTATTCATTGGTAACAAAAAACCTATAAAACTAATTGAAATTTTTATTTAATCTTATCATTAAAATATCTTCAAGTGTTTGTGGTGCTAAATTTTCCCGCAAGCTACTTAAAATAAATCGGAGGGACGAAAATGCTCGTTCAACTGTTACTTGAGTAGGCGGAACACCAAAAATAATTTTTGCCAGTTGGTATAGAACTGGTTTATCAGTCTTTTCTTTGTACCAATATTCCAAAATGGAGCTTTTATAACCAATCCGAGGAATATTATCAAATTCTTCCAATAATGAAGCAATATTTATATTTTCCTTAGATTGACTCACTACGGAACCGGCATTAAAAGAAATTTCGGTTAACATATTTTGGAACTCATCCTCTTCGTCGTCATCGATATATTGTTCGTTAAGTTTTTCTCGTGGATTTATTAGAGCAGAACACTGTGATTTTTCGCCTTTTACTTCTTGTAATTTATCCCAAATTTCTTTTAAGTGCTGTTTAGCTTCTGTACGGTTTTTAATCGATAAAGTTGATTGATACCTTGGATCCAGAAAAATTGCTGACGATGGTTATATTGTCTATAAAACTGTTTTCACGTTCTTCCATGTTTTTATTAACTATTTTCGCGAATGTTGAACTTAGTTTAGCTGTATTCAATTTGCATTTCAGCCATTCTCCATAAAAATCCGTCAAAGTTAGTTGCTGTAATTGCAGAACATTCGTTGCACGTGCTGCTGGTTCTAAAGCTTCTTTGATCTCTTTAGCCTTGTCCCAATGGATCGGCTGAAGATGAAGCTCATTATTTGTATTAGCAACGTTAATGAAAGAATCTTTATATTTGAGTAGCACGTTCAACATATTGTACGTTGACGACCATCTGGTTATGCAGTCCAATGGAGGAATAACCAAATTATTATCTTTAAGAATAACGGTCGCAGTTGGCTTTCTTAGTTTTTTCACCAAAGACCTTACTTTATTTAAACAAGCGTCCTGCGTTTTGAGACTATCGTTGACCGCCAATTGCAGTGTATGCGCTGCACATTTAATGCTTCGCATATGGGTGTTATTGTTAGTTATAATAATATTTTCAACAATATTCTCTAAAATATTGGGGGATTCTTCTGAGTCTGACCCCAAATGGATCTCATCAACATCATCCTCATCATTTCCGTCTAAATCTGGATCATTATTTTCACTTGCAGCTTCATGAAGAAGCCGAATTGCTTTCAATACATTTGATCCATTATCCGTAGTTACAGAATAAATTTGTTGTGGGTAAATATTATATTTAGATAAAACATCAAGCACCTTTGACGACAAATATTCACCCGTATGTCTGCTATTTAACTCTAACATTGCTAATGTCCGTACAATAATCGAAGAGTTTTCAATAAATTGGATGTTAATTCCCAAAATTGATCGATTTAATCTTGTTGCACAGTCTAATTTAAGTGAGATCAAACGTCCTTTCACTTGTTTACAAATTTTAATTTTAATTGAGTCTGCCTCGGATCTCATAGACATTTTTATATTTTTGACGTTAATGCACAATTTTGGAACGTTGCTTTCGTTCACGGATTTCAATATTGGATCAAGAATTTTACGAAAACCTGTATCTTCTATTGCAGCTAACGGCCTGCCATTGACAGTAACAATTTCTATACAAGCGTTGTGGATATCAGCTGTTGAAAGTTTTACCTTAAGAAAATCGGACCTTGGTGTGATGTAGTAGTTTAAAAGATTCGATTTTTTTTTTGTTTTCGGCTGACTTGGCCCACAATTCAACTCGCTAACTTCAGGATTCGTCTTTTTTTTAATTATTATTTCGTTGAATAAGTTAACATGGTGAACTTTAAGGTGTTTCAGCAAATTCCCAGCGTGATTGCCCTTCACACTTTTTTTACATTCGGACTCACATACATTGCACACATTTTTATCGTCTATCGCGTTATATTTAAAATAGTTCCTCACGTTATTGGTTGGATGTCGCGGCATGATAATACCGGCAAGAAAGACTCTCCTCTAATCGTTGTGTGTCATAACTAAACGGTATAAAATACAAATTCACAATCAATGTTTTTGTTTGAACATTTTTTTTTGGTTATAAAATCTACTCACGTTTTAAAATAATAACACCCTTTCACAGTAGAAGCAATAAATTCAATTGTAATTTATTTTTTTTCTATTTTTTATATGAAAATACCAGTTAATAAATTTACTTAATTTTATTAATTATTTAATGTTTGCGGCCTTTTTTACTACAAAAAAAAAAAATTTGCAGCTAATGTGTCAAATTCAGTTTAAATATTTCATAAATACAATCACAGACGGCGCAAATACTAAATGAAAGGCAAAACTAAACAAAGTTGGCAGCACTAACCGTTTTATAACTTTATAGTTCAGTGTGATTATTGTGGTGTTGCTTTGGTAAATTTTTTCCAAATTTACAATAATTGCATTGTATAAATTGAAAAAAAAAATTTACACAATGTAAATTTATTTAATTTAAATAACCTAAAATACCGATACAATAGTTTGTTACGGAATGTTATTAGATTGGGTATTGGGTATAATAACGTTACGTAGCGATACAAAATTAATGTTACGTTATTGAGGAAAAACTCAATTTTAATCGTTATTATAACGTTATCGGGTACGGTTACGTTAGGGTTCCGGTCCCTGGTTACTATATGGTACTATTATGGTGCCTGTCTATTTAGAAGCGAGGAAAAATAATGTTACACTTCGTGGACAAGTTTTATCGTCCATACTTACACGTTCTCGTCTTATTACAAAACTGGAATATACTTGTTCAGAAGAGTAAAAAAGCTCGGGGTTTAAGCTATTATTTAAATGCAACATTTAAGTAAACCGTCACCCGCGTTCCGCAATTCCGCGGCGGCTCGGATTAAAATTTTGATCCATAAACAATAATTTTTTCAATTTTTGTTGTTACTTTCATACCGCATCGTAAAAAAACACCAATAACTTTTCTGGTGATTTCGCAACAGAAGAACTTAACGGAATTAATTTTTCCTCATGTTTTTTTTACTGTCACTGGCTTTGATTTTAGAATAATTTAATAATCATTTTTCTAGTAGATTTTTTTTTTTTTTTGGGGTGTTGGGTGCGTCTCAATAGGGTAGGGGTTGACCGTCTATAGCCATGTATCTCGTGGTCTATATTCCAACGCTGCAACTATGTAGAAACCACCAAATGTGTCTAGTATACCTCCACGTGGTAACTGTTAGTAGGCGATGTCGGCAACTGACATGGCGTAATGCCAAAACACGCCTGTCGGGTAATTCGTAACAATGTGTAGAGTTGTTAAAATTTTTTTTTTGAGTGTGTAACATTAAAACTGATATATGTCTGATATAAGAAATAATTATAACGTATATTAAATAATAAATTTGAGTACATATTAATAAAACGTATGTTATTATACTATTATAATCACATACAACATCAGAGTGAATCTTCGTCTATTCCAAACCTTTATAATACCATTCAACTCTCTTCATCATATTATTAAGAGGTTATGGACTCACCACGTGAATCAACCGCAATTCCCATTTTCAAAGGGACTGATTTCGATTACTGGAAGTTCAGAGTTGAACTATTACTGGAAGAAAAGGAATTACTTGGGTGTATTAGAACCGAACCCACTGATGAAGCTAAGAAGAAAAGTGATTATGTAAAACATGATGATGTAGCTGCCCGTAACGTTATTGTCAAATGCCTTGATTCCCATTATACCGAATATGTTAAAGGAAAAGAAACAGCATATCATATGTGGAAAAATTTGTGCGATACTTTTGAGAGTAAAAGCTTGACAAAAAGGATTTATACGTTTAAAAAGCTAATCAAGTTAGAATGTGGTGAAAATAAAAACCTGCAGACGTTTTTCCGAGAGTTCGATTGCACTGTTCGCGAATATAAGAGTGCTGGTGGTACAATGTCAAATGACGAAATATTGACGTTTTTATTGTCTAAAGTACCTAACAAGTACGAATCAGCGGTTGTTGCATTATCTACGTTAAATGAAGCTGACCTTACGATTGATAAAGTTCGTAGCCGATTACTTGAAGAAGAACTTAAGAAGAATGACGATAAAAAGCACAACGATCCATCAATACAAGCTACATTTAAGACACAAACCAGACATGATCAGAAACAATTCGTAAAAATTCGATGTTACAATTGTAATCAGATTGGACACAAGGCCAATAAGTGTCCAAAACCATCAAAAACCAAGAAGTCTGCTGATGAATCATTACATAGACAAGCCTGTGTCAGTCAAAGAGAAAGTTGCAGCCAAACCTTCGATGCACGTCAAATAAACTTTCTAGTTGATTGTGCCTGCACTGATCATTTAATCAATGATAAAAAATTATTGTCGGACAAGAAGGATATAGTTCCATTTGAGATTCAAGTCGCCAAACAGGGTGAAACATTGAAGGTCTCAACAGCTGGCACTTTACCCGTGTTATCGTTTGGCGAGGGGGCGGAAAGTACACGAACTAGATATCAACAACGTATGTCACGCACCAGAGTTAACGCATAATCTATTGTCAGTTAGCAAACTCGATGATGCCGGTTTTAAGATTGTCATTGAAAATGGTACGCTGCGTGCTATTAAGAATGAAATCGTTGTTTTTAAATCGAAAAAAAGAGCCGGCATGTACCCCGTGACATTCAGTGGTCGCGAGCACTATGCAAATGCTACAATTGCTAAGAAGGAAGCAAGTTTTTTATGGCACCGTCGTTTGGCCCACCTTGGAATGTCAAATGTTTGCAAAATGTCGAAAGGAATGGTTAAAGGAATGCCAACTGATATTTTCGAGATTCCTGTGGTTTGTGAATGCTGTATTAGATCGAAACAAACAAGACAACCGTTTAGTGGAACCAGACCACCAACGAAACGTCCGTTGGCACGTGTACACTCTGATTTATGTGGCCCGTTTAAAGTTGATACATATGATGGATACAGATACTTCGCAACCTTTATGGATGACTATACTCACTTCTCCGTGGTTTTCTTATTGAAGTTTAAGAGTGAGTTAAGTAATATATTTAAACAATATAATGCAATGGTCAATACAAGATTTAATCGTAAAATTGAATACCTTCGATGTGATCAAGGAGGTGAATACACATCAACCCATTTGAGAAATTATACTGTTAAAAATGGTATAACATTAGAATATACAGCAGCGTACAATCCTGAGCTAAATGGTGTTGCCGAACGATTAAACCGGACTCTGTGTGAAAAACTCCGAACCATGTTGAATGACAGTAAGCTTGATCGATCGATGTGGGGTGAAGCTGTATTAACAGCAATGCATCTAACAAATCGTTCACCAACAGAAGCGGTAAAAGACAAAATTCCGTTTGAAATGTGGTATGATCGACCACCAGTCCTGTCACATCTTAGAGTTTTTGGATCGAGAGCCTTCGCACATATTCCGAAACAGGATAGACGAGGGAAGCTATCAGATAGAAGTTCCGAATATATCATGATTGGATATACTAATACTTGCTATCGATTATTTGATAAGGAAACCGGTCGCATAGTTGCAAAACGTCATGTAGTCTTCGATGAATCGATGCAGGGCGGAATTCTAACTACAAATCCACAACACACAACTAACGTTTCACTATGGAGAGTCTACAAACAATGAGTCGAGAATATCAATGAGAACACGAATCAGGAAGATCAGATCACCGTAGAAAATCGGTCGTGTGTAACCCCTAACACAAACGGTTGTGTTACAGCAGATGAAGAAACAAATGAAACTATTGGGTTAAATAATAGTCCGGATATGAACAAACGGCAATCTCGAAGACCGGTATATCTCAAGGATTATGAATGTGAAGGTCATATGGCATTTTTCACTGGAATGCCACAGATTCCAAAGAACTTTCAAGATGTATCCGGACGAGATGATGAGACAGAGTGGCGCAGAGCAATTCAGGAAGAGATCGTTTCATTAGAGAAAAATGAGACTTGGGATGTTGTTAAGCCTGAACGAGGTGCAAAAATGATAAGCTCAAGATGGATATTCAAAAAAAACCGGATGTTACTGGAAATTCAACACGATACAAAGCCAGATTGGTAGCAAAAGGCTACATGCAACGTCAAGGCCAAGATTATGAGGATACTTATTCACCCGTAGCCAGACTTGCTACTATATGTCTATTGATGTCTGTGGCTGTTAAATTCAAATACAAAATGCATCATTTAGATGTTGTCACTGCTTTTCTTCATGGAAATCTCTCTGGTCTGAAGCAGTCGCCGAAGTGCTGGAATGACCGTTTTCATTCATTCATCACTAAGCAGAAATTTGAACGATCAACCGCTGACTACTGTCTGTACACTCGAACGAATAATAGGTCTACAATCTATCTAATTATCTACGTCGATGACATGATAATTACTGAGTACGATGAAGAGCAGATCGCTGATATTAAAACAAGGTTGTTCGAGGAATTCGATATGAAGGATCTTGGTATTGTCAAGCAGTTCATGGGACTGAATGTTGAAGTTGATATAAATGGAAATCTTTCAATTGATCAATCGCACTACATTGATGCCATACTCGAACGTTTCGGAATGTCTGATTGTAATTCATCGCCTACACCAATGATCAAAAATTTAAAACTCACCAAGGGCACTGACCAACAATTAACAAATCTGCCTTACCGTGAATTATTGGGCAGTCTGATGTACTTAATGTTGGGAAGTAGACCCGATATTTGCTTTGCACTTAGCTACCTAAGTCGTTTCCAGGATTGTGAAACCGATGAACATTATCAACACTTGAAAAGGCTGCTTCGATACTTAAAAGGCACCTCCGATTTTAAGTTAAAATTTTCAAGAAATAATGAAGATGTTTTGATTGGGTACGCCGACGCTGACTGGGCGAATGATAGTACTGATCGAAAGTCAACTAGTGGATATGTACTCAAAGTTTTTGGTAACGTAGTAAATTGGGGAACCAGGAAACAAGGTGTAGTAACACTCTCAACGTGTGAGGCGGAATTTGTTGCTGCTTGTACAGCAGTAAGTGAAGCATTGTGGATGAAAAAGGTAATTTGTGATATGAAATTGGAGTTGCCTCTCCCAATTAAAATATTCGAGGACAATTTGGGCACGATTATGATTTACAAGAATCCTGAAACTCGTCTCAGTAAACATATTGACATTAAGTTCCACTTTCTTCGAGAATTGACATGGGATGGAATCATCAAATTGGAACATGTAAGTTCGCAGGACCAGCTGGCCGATATTTTCACAAAAACACTGGACAAGCAACTGCATGAGAAATTTCTGAGAATGATGTGTCTTCATCGCGGGCGGATGTTAGTAGGCGATGTCGACAACTGACATGGCGTAATGCCAAAACACCCAGCAAACACACGAATGTGTGGCCTGTCGGGTAATTCGTAACAATGTGTAGAGTTGTTAAAATATTTTTTTTGAGTGTGTAACATTAAGGCTTTGCCACAGCATTTTCGTGCGATGCGATTCGCGTCAAATTTCGCACTGGATGCCACACTTAACAGCGATGCGATTTTTTTCGTAACAACTGTCATAGTCATTCCGGCTGTTCACACGCAGTTAACACTGCAACACATCATTTCCTCGTTTCTTACCTCTTTGCCTATAAACTAACTGGAGGGGGAAAGTAATTTATAGGCAAAGAGGTAAGAAACGAGGAAATGATGTGTTGCAGTGTTAACTGCGTGTGAACAGCCGGATTGGTTAAAATTATTTTGTAGTTTTTTCCCGAAATTTTAATTATTTTTATTTATTTTATTTATTTAATAATTGTGTATTGCACATACATCAAAATATTTAATTATTGCGAATTTTTCGATCATTTTCTATTGTACAGTTCCATGTATTCTCAAAAAAGTGAGGTTAAAACATGCGATAAAAAAATTCGTATTTATGTGGAAAGTCTCCAAACGCGAAAAAAGTTTTTTCTCCAATTGCGAAATTTCAAACTTCGCACGATAAAACATAAAATGAATTATATATGAATAAAAATTATTATATTCCAAAAGACAAATGTATAGGATTTAAAGATTATAATGATATTTGATATTTTTTTCATATATTTAGTATCAAATCTATTCTAATTGCAGTAGAATTTGAAAAGAAAAAACAAATCGCATCGCACGAAAAATAGCTGTGGCAAAGCCTTTAAAACTGATATATGTCTGATATAAGAAATAATTATAACGTATATTAAATAATAAATTTGAGTATTAATAAAACGTATGTTATTAGACTATTATCACAGAAGAAAGATTAACCAGAATAGACATTGCGTGGATCAAATTTTTTTTTTTCATCTTACCTTCTTTTTTGGACATTGAAGTATAATTATTGTCGAATATTATGAATTTTTTGAATATTTAATACAAATTATCCTGTCAACACAAAACTTGTCAAATAATTTCACTAACTATACTGTTAAGGATTCTCAATTTTTATTATTTCAAATAAAAACCAGTAAACCAAAGAATACATAACCCAACTTTCTCTTACCTTCGGCAAATCAAGGTCAAAAAAATGAGTCCAAATTTTTCCATACAAAAACAGCGTTATGTCTCTTCTGGTTGTATTCTGTGCTATTATAATCACATACAACATCAGAGTGAATCTTCGTCTATTCCAAACCTTTATAATACCATTCAACTCTCTTCATCATATTATTAAGAGTAACACCCGGGCAACGATGTGAAGCATCGGCAAAATACTAGAGGCGAGTGCAGTACACTATAAATGAGCAAGGACAGAACAAATATGGAAACTAATACCCCAGGTGGTACACGCGTTGCTCAGGTAAATCCACTCTCTTCGTAGGTCGGTCTCATGGATTCTGGGGGAAACCAGCCATTGCTATACTACAATTATTTTAACCAATCCCAAGACATGTTGGTGGATAAACAAGCTCAATTGAGTGAAACAGAAAAGGATAATTCACATCCCTCCCAGAGGAGTAACAAAGTGGCGTATTCTCCGATAAGAGGCGGTAGTCCCTTCATTGGGGCCAGCAGCCACAACACTCGTTCTACAAACGAAGAAAAGCTTCACAATGAATTGTGTATAGCTAATAATGCATTAATTGAAGCCAACAATATAAAGAAGCAACTGAATGTTACAATTGCATGGATGCAGGAGGGTAAGAAGAGGCTTAAAAACGAAGTTAAAGCTTTTAAGCCAAAGGAGGACATCGGTTCTACTCCTAACCAGAATACAACTCCACAAGAGTATCATACGGATGAAGAAGAACTAGCTCGAGAAACTGAGTGGATAAAAGGTTAAAGTTGGGAGAAAAAAAGGAGACGAAATAATACGCCCTCCCCACCTCAATTAAAGGATGATGTTCCAAATATTATCCAGAAACAACCAAAAAAAAATACCTCCACCGCCACCAATACCTCCACCGCCACCAAAAACAAAGAAATATGACAAAAATGTTAAATGAAGAAAAACGTACTTGGCACACGTTTGAAGATAAACAAACCAGACCAATTAGGGTCATGGCTAAAAACTTACACTCTACGTGTAAACCAGACAAAATAATGGATGACCTGAAAGCAAAAGAGAGGCAAAGTATCTCTCAACATGTTTATGTTGACCTTCGATACTGATGAAGATATCGAAAAAATTTATCAAATTAAGTACATCTTGTGTTGCAAAGTGGTTCAGCCTCTAAGAAGATCTAAGCTTATACCACAATGTAAGCAATGTCAAGCCTATGGACATACACAAAAATATTGCAACAGGGAACCCAGGTTTGTCAAATGTTTAGGTAAACATCATCCCAAAGATTGTGTAAAAACCCAAAATGTTCAACCTAAATGCGTTCACTGTGGAGAAAACCATCCGGCTAACTATACAGAGGATGCAGCGTTGCTATTGAACTGCAAAACATCAAAAATAAGAACGTGATTGCTAAAAATCCAAGTTTATTCAGGAAGCAAGCGGTTAAGATGAACCGATCCGAAGTAAATCATAGAGTGTCGGGGACTACTCAAGGACAATTTGGTAAAATGACTTATGCTCAAGTAATAATGAGCAATGGAAATCTAGGAAAAACTGCACAAAATGACGATATAAGTCAAACACTTAAATTAATTTTAAGCAGACTACTAAATACATTTGATGAGCGATTACAGAAACTAGAGTATAGCACTAAGAGAGCCATCCCTAATCAGAAAAATGGCCAATGATCTTAGAATCTTATGTTGGAATGCCAATGGACTGATGCAACATCAACAAGAACTGCAAGTGGTCCTGGACACAGAAAAAAATCGATGTATGTCTCATCACGGAAACACACTTCACCAGACAATTAATCATTAAATTTAAAAATTATCAAATATATCACACTATTCACCCTGGAAACACTGCTAAAGGAGGTAGTGCTGTTATAATTAGAAATAGTATTCATCACTATGAGGAGTTAAAATATGAAAAGGAAGAAATACAAACAACTGCTGTTATTGTCAAATCCAAAGTAGTTCTATTTGTATTGCTAGTATTTACTGCCCACCGAAGCACTTAATGAAAGAAAAAGATTATCTCGAGTTCCTCAATAAATTAGGAAAACGATTTGTACTTGGAGGAGACTTTAATGCAAAAAATGTCCACTGGGGATCCAGATTAACAACGGCTAAGGGTAAAGAACTCCTAAAAGCTATCAGAAAATGCAGTTGTGAAGCCCTCTCAACTGGAAAACCAACCTACTGGCCAACTGATCCAAACAAAGTACCAGATCTAATTGATTTCTGCATAATAAAGAACATATCTGTAAATTATGTACAAATAGATGAAAGCCATGACTTAAACTCTGATCATTCACCAATATTTCTAACGTTAAGTGAAAAAATCATTCAGAAAGAAAAAAACCCATTCCTAGTAAATAATCACATTAATTGGGCATGCTTTAGACTATCGCTACAAAAAAAAATTAACTTAATGGTTCCATTAAAGACTGAAGAACAATTAGACAAAGAAGTTCAGAAATTTGTAAACGATATACAGCAATCAGCTTGGGAAAATACTCCTGAAATTAAAACGAAAATCAAGGAAAACCACTACCCTATGGAAATTAGGGAACTCCTCGCAGAAAAAAGAAGAGCGAGAAGAGTATGGCAACAAACAAGGGCTCCCCAAGATAAAACTCATTTGAACAATCTCACTCAAAAATTAAGAAGAGAGATCAACGAATTGAAAGATGAATCAATCAGCAACTATTTCAGAAAATTAACTAATGATAACAGTACTGATTATTCTCTTTGGAAAGCAACCAAAAGAATCAAAAGACCAATAATGCAGATTCCCCCAATAAAAATAGCAGGTGAGAAATGGGCTAGAAATAATGAAGAATAAGCTCGAGAATTTGCTGAACACATCGAAAAAATATTCCAGCCACATGAAGACCAAACGTTGGAAGCCGAGATAATAACTGAACAAGCTGTGCAAGAAAGTAAAGAAAACCTACCCACAACACCAAAAGAAGTCATGTGTGAGATAAAAGCTAATATGAATATGAAAAAGCTCCTGGGTACGATCTTATTACTGCAGAAATCTTAAAAGAACTGCCAAGGAAAGCTCTGGTGAAACTCACCAATCTTATAAATGCAGCATTTAGAATCAAATGTGTACCAAGCTTATGGAAAATTGCAGAAGTAATTATGATCACAAAACCTGGGAAACCACCACACATAACATCGTTTTATAGGCCAATTTCGCTAGTGCCAGTCATGTCCAAACTCTTTGAGAAGCTTCTGATAAAAAGATTAAATCCGATAATCGAGAGTAAAAACTTGATCCCAAATCATCAGTTCGGTTTTCACAACCAACACTCAACAATTGATCAAGTACACAGAATAACCAGTATAATTGAGAAAGCATTAGAGGAGAAAAAGTCTGTTCAACAGTATTTCTAGACGTTGCACAAGCGTTTGACAGAGTGTGGCATGAAGGACTTAACCACAAGTTAAGGAATCTTCTACCAATGCAATTTGCTAAGATACTGGAATCTTACTTGAAAGATAGGTTCTTCAGGATTAAGTTAGATGATACATTTTCTGAATTGAAAGAAATCAATGCAGGAGTTCCGCAGGGTAGTGTATTAGGGCCGGTTTTATACCTACTGTATGCTTATGATCTTCCTACATTAGAAAACAACACAGTGGCAACTTTTGCGATCTTTTAGCTGTTGGAAAAAGCAACGAAGAATCAACACAGAAGTTATAATCAGCTATAACTCAAATAAATAAATGGACAAAAAGATGAAGAATAAAGCTAAATCAGTTCACATCAACTTTACAAACAGACGATTCGAACATATTCCGATTACCATAAATCGGGAAATAATACCGCATGCGAACACAGCTAAGTATCTTGGCATGACCCTGGATGCTAAACTACGATGGAAAGCACACGTCAAGAAGAAAAGTGAAGAATTAAGACTTAAATACAGAAAAATGTATTGGCTGATGGGAAGGACCTCTTCTTTATCAACATACAACAAACTTCTACTTTATAAGCAAATATTGAAACCGATTTGGACTTATGGTATTCAGCTTTGGGGTTGTACCAAACAGAGCAACGTAAATATCATCCAAAGATTTCAGAATATGGTATTAAGGAACATCGTTGATGCGCACCTCGGTATGTCAGGAACAATGACCTCCATAGGGACCTTAAAATGAACCTCATCTTAAACGAAATCCAGGAAAAAGCACGGAGACATGAAGAAAGGCTCCGCCAACATGTGAACATTGAGGCAACTCAGCTCCTAAGCATCACGAATTTAGTACGCAGACTTAAAAGAACCAAACCTTTTGAGCTGGTGTGATTGTCAGTTTAAACAGCATTGTGCTGATCTAAAATCCACTACAAAGATGTGGTTTACTTCAATGTTAAAATAACATGTTTAAGTTGATTATGCTATGTTCATTAAGTTTGTTTATGTTCATTTTATATTATTATCAAGTAGTCGGATAAGACGGTATATATTGTTTTTGGAAAAATATGTTTAATTAGAACAAAAAGTATATTCTGACTTGGACGAATTGCGTAGCTTTACAACTCTGATGTTCTTTATTACATTAAATATAAATATACTAAATCAAATTATTTATTGTTTTATTGGACAAAAACAACAGGTTATGGGCCCAGAGTTGTAAAAGTTTAAAATAAAAATAGTAAACTTATAAAATTTAAAAAAGGAAAATTACACACGGTTGAAAGATTTTTTAAAAGGGAAAGCCTGAAAGTGAATACGTGTGGTTGATTACTAAACGTAATAAAAATGGATTTGGTGGAATATAAACGCCTAGTTAGCTTGGATGGAAATGGAACGAATTACCAAGCATGGAAAAGTCACAATTATGCTTAAAGCCCAAGGAATATTTGATGTTGTTGATAAAACTCGTGTTGAGGGAGATACACAGGAAGAGAAAAAGAGATGGAGTGCAGATGACATCAAAGCGCAGAGAATATTAATAACATCGGTAACAGAGAAAGTTATAACCCATTTAATTGCCTGCAAAAATGCGTCTGATATGTGGTTACGTATACAGGCGCTATATGCTAAAATAACTGAAGCTACTTAGTATACATTCGCTTCAACAAAAATTTCATGCGTATGTATATAAAGGTGAAGGTATGGCTCGTCATGTAGCTGACCTTGAAAATTTAAGTCATGAACTTAAAACTTGTGGGGAAGAAATAAGCGAAAATATGCTGATGAATAAAATTTTAATGACTCTTCCGGATGAGTTTAAACATTTTCATTCAGCATGGGACAGTACAAATGAAAAGACATTAAATACATTAACGTCTAGATTGATGACAGAAGAAGAAAGAGTAAATAATCGACATAAAAATCACGAAGTGGATGGTGCTCTGACGGCAAAGAAGTTTACTGAAAATAGAAATAAAAATGACCATTTTCGAAGAACAAATTTAAAGAAAAATGATGCTTGCAATTATTGCAAAAAGAAAGGCCATTGGGAGCGGGATTGTTGGTTTAAGAAATAAGAAACAAGAACCAAACTAAAACAAACAATGATTATGCATTAATAACGAGTGTTGGAACCGACATGAAGTTTGACTGGTATTTAGACTCTGGAGCAAGTCATCATATGACGGCAAATGAAAACTGGTTTGTCGACTACGAAAAATTTAAAAATCCCAAACATTTCACCATAGGCGATGGAATAAAGCTAGAGGCAATTGGTATTGGTGTGGTTCCAGTTGAGATTTTCAAAAATAATGAATGGGTTAATGGCAGTATCAGAGAAGTTTTTCATGTTCCAAAATTGAAATGTAACTTATATTCAGCAAGTACTGCAGATAGAGGCTACGAAATAATAACAAAACAGAATGGATGTGAAATTAGAATGAAAAACGAAATAATTGTATCCTGTAATCGAGTTGGAAATTTATTTAAGTTAAATTTAAGATTACGAAATCCAGAAGTTGCTTATTGTTCAATTAAACAATCTGATAAATCGCTGGAACAATGGCATCAACTGTTTGTGCATCAAAATACACAATATTGCAAAAAAATATTGGAAAGCCATGGTTTAAAAGTATTAGGTGATCAAGAATTTCAATGTGAATCTTGTATTTATGGAAAACAATGCAGACAACCATTTAGCACATCCAAAACAGTGTCGGAAAAACCAGGTGAAGTGATACATGTTGACGTTTGTGGACATATGGAGCAGCTATCATTTGGTGGCTCCAAATATTTTTTATTATTGAAGGATGATTTTACTCATTATAAAACAGTATATTTCTTAAAAAATAAAAATGAAGTATATATTAGACTAATGGAGTATATACCAAAATTTGAATTGGAAACTGGGGAGAAAATTAAAATAATTAGATCTGACAATGGGCTTGAATTTAAAAACAAAAATGTTGAGCAATTATTAAAAGAATACGGAATTAAACACCAGTATACCGTAAGCTACACACCTGAACAGAATGGGGCTGCTGAGAGAGAAATGCGTACATTGGTTGAAGCAGCTCGAACATTACTTCATAAGAAAAATTTAGGAAAACATTTTTGGGCAGAAGCGATAAATACTGTTGCGTACGTATTAAATAGAACGGGAACGAGCTCAGTAAACGGAAAAACTCCGTTTGAATTATTTCACAAGAAAAAACCATGTATTGATAATTTTCAAATTTTTGGTAATGATGTATTCGTGCATATACCTAAAGAAAAACGAAGAAAATGGGATGTTAAAAGTAAGAGTGGAATATTTATTGGATATTCAGAGGAAACAAAAGGGTATCGTATATATTTTCCTAGTGAAAATAAAATTGATACTTGTCGAGATGTTATTTTTAAAATAGAAAATCAATCCACTGTTATTAGTGTTGAAAATTGTAAAAGTTCAACAGAAATCGAAAAAACAGAAGATCGAAATAAAAACGAAAAGGAAATTACTGAAGAAAATGATATTACAATCGACGACAGTAATGAAAAGCAAGAAATCGTGGAAGAAGGTCGAGCACTGCGAGACAGAAGCTTGCTGAAACCACCTAGCAAATATAAAAATTTTACAAGTTTAATAGCATGTGAGGAGATTGAATACATGGATGCAATTAAAGATCAAAAATGGAAAGAAGCAATGAATGAGGAAATAAATGCACTTAATAATAACAAAACATGGAAGTTGCTTGACTTACCAGAAGGAAAGAAAGCAATTGGTAACAAATGGGTATTTAGAATGAAATCGAATAACCTATATAAAGCACGGTTAGTCGCCAAGGGATGCAGTCAGAAGTACGGGAGAGACTATTTAGAGACTTTCAGTCCTGTGGGACAATATAAAAGCATCAGACTACTTCTGAGTATAGCAGCTCAACTAAAACTCCATTTGGCCCAATTCGATATTAAAACTGCATTTCTTAATGGCAGTTTGGAGGAGGAAATATACATGGAACAACCTCTTGGATTTGAAGATGGCACTGGAAAAGTGTGTTTATTAAACAAATGTATTTACGGGTTAAAACAAGCACCAAGAAATTTGAACAACAAATTTACAGAAATTATAAAGGAATTCAATTTAAAGCAGTCTGAAACTGATCCCTGCTTATTCATTGGGAGTGGTACAGAAAAGTTATTCTTGATAATTTATGTTGATGATGGGTTAATTGTGTCTTCAAGCACAGAAGAAATCAATATTTTTTTGAAACATCTTGAAAATAATTTTGAAATTAAAAGAGAAAATTTACAGCAATTTTTGGGAATGCAAATCACTCGGGAACCGTCCGGTGACATTTTTATCAATCAAGAAAAATACATAATAAAAATTTTGGAGAAATTTAATATGAGTGATTGTAAAGCAGTATTTACACCTGGACCAACTAAAAATATGGACAACGAAGAAAGTGAACCATTTGATGGACCTTATCGTGAAGCAATAGGGAGTTTATTATTTTTATCATCAGTTTGCAGGCCAGACATTACTTATGCTGTAAATAAACTGAGCCGATATATGGAAACTCCAACATTAATTAATTGGGAAGGAATAAAGCGTGTGTTTCGTTATTTAAATGGAACTAAAACATATGGACTAAAATACAAATCAGTTTCGGAGGGAGACATTGTCCAATGTTATTGTGATGCAGATTTTGCGGGTGATATGGAAACGCGAAAATCAACGTCTGGTTACATAATGATTGTTAATGGAACTGCAGTTGATTGGTATACAAGGCGTCAATCTGTTGTAGCTTTGTCCACAGCTGAGGCAGAATATATATCTGCATCTGAAGCAATCAAAGAAGTAATAGTAATAGGAAGATTGTGTGAGGAATTAAAAATTTGTGAAAAGCCATTATTGATGAAACTGGACAATCAAAGTGCAATTAAAATGATTGGTGATGAAACAGCTCATAAACGAACCAAACATATAGATGTGCGGTATCATTTTATTAAAAGCGGGTTGGGTAAAGATTTTTACATAAAATATGTACAAACAAACGAGCAATTCTGACATATTTACAAAATCTTTGGATAGAACACAATTTCAAATTTTAAGGAGTGGAATAAATCTTAAACAGGAGGGAGTGTTAAAATAACATGTTTAAATTGATTATGCTTTTGGAAAAATATGTTTAATTATAACAAAAAGTATATTCTGACTTGGACGAATTGCGTAGCTTTACAACTCTGATGTTCTTTATTACATTAAATATAAATATACTAAATCAAATTATTTATTGTTTTATTGGACAAAAACAACATTCAATTTACCAAACACTATGGAACTCCAATGGGAAGAAGCCATACATTAATTTAAGTTAGTAAATTAAGTCACAAACAAATTGCTCATTAGTCCAGGAGACTAGATTGTAATTGTAATAAATAAATAAAATTTATTTTAATAAAAAAAAAAAACTTTTTTTTTCAAAAATTACTAAAAAAAATGTCGCCGTTAAATTCTTTTGTTACGAAATTATCATGAAAGTTACTGACGACAATTTTTGAGGATGCGGCATCAATGTAAATTATAACCGGTAAAGGGATTCCGTGCAAATTTAGTATGATGGACAATTCAATTGATAAAAACTCTAGTTTAGTTAATTCTGCTAAACTGTACGAAATTCCTATACTGTGTGGAACAATGTGGCTATCAATACAAAACAATAAATCTAAGATTATCTAAAGATGTAACAAATATAATATTTATATAATTAAACAAAAAAGTGCAAACCTTGTATGCATTGAAAATAATACACAATAACTATAATTTAAATATAAGATAATTAATGAACTTGATGTTAAATGTATTTTAATTAAAACATAATAATGAAGGTTTACAATATTAAACTAATTTCACAACATTTTAGCTCCAAAACTAAGGTAACACTAAAATGAGCATTCAATTTGTCAAGGCGAAGTTCCATGTTCCAAGCGAAAAAAAAACGATCCGTTTACAAATTCAAAAATTTTATCCGCTGGCAATACCAGTCTTATAGTTTTCAACACCAAAACCAGATGGCGTCCCAAACTAACAACACTGTCAAAAATTCCACCAGGAAAAAATATCTGACGTTTCCACATTTTTCCGTGCTGTCTCCCTAAAATAATTGCATTGTGGAATCGACACAGATTTGTTAATATTTTTTTTTTTGTGTAAAACCTTTAATTAAAATTGTAAAATAATTTAATCATGCCGCCTAAAAAAGCACCACCACCGGCAGCTAGTAAAAAAACTGAAACTAAGAAAAAAGATAAAATTATTGAGGTTAGGTGAAATATTGTAGTATAATTTAATTTGGTCTATAAAAATGTTAAATATTCCCCCCATGTTTAGGATAAAACATTTGGATTAAAAAATAAAAAAGGTGCCAAACAACAAAAGTTTATAACACAAATCCAGAAACAAGTAAAAAGTGGTGGGCTACATCCCATTGGTGGAGCGACCTCGAAAAAAGATGAAAAGGAGAAGAAATTACAAGAACAGAAAGAATTGGCTATGCTCTTTAAGCCGATTCAAACGCAGAAAATAGAAAAAGGTTGGTATATATATATCAGAAGAATGTATAACAGTATCACTAAAATAAACAACAATATTTTTAGGAACGGATCCCAAGTCTGTCGTATGTGCATTCTTTAAACAAGGCCAGTGTGGTAAAGGCGATAAATGTAAATTCTCTCATGACCTTACTATCGAGCGTAAAGATGTTAAGCGTTCGATTTATGTTGATATGCGTGACGATGAGGAGGAAACCATGGAGAATTGGAATGATGATAAGCTTAAGGATGTCATCGACAAGAAACACGGCAAAGAAAAGCGTTTGCCTACGACCGATATTGTAAGTAACTGAACACTATACTTCTATTCACGGCTAACTAAAATTTTTGTATATTACAGATTTGCAAATACTTCCTTGACGCCGTCGAGAAATCGAAATATGGTTGGTTTTGGGAATGTCCCAACGGCGAGAGATGTATCTATCGTCATGCTCTGCCTAATGGCTTTGTCTTGAAACGGGATAAAAAACGTATGAATGATAACAAGACTGAAATTTCATTGGTCGACCTAATCGAAACGGAACGTGCTGCTCTAGGCATCCATCAGACTAAAATTACCTTAGAAACGTTCTTGGCGTGGAAGAAACGTAAACTGCAGGAAAAGAAGGATAAAGCCGTCAAAGAAGAGGATAAGAAACGTAGCGACTTTAAAGCTGGCAGACAACTTGGTTTGTCTGGTCGTGAAATGTTCAGTTTCAATCCTGAATTGGCTGATGACGGTGGTATGGAAGATGGTGATGAAGCGTTTGATAATTATGCTCGCTCTGACGATGAAGACGATAATGCATACGAATACAAGGAATTGGATTTGGCCGCATTGAACCTAGAAGCTACGGACGTAGATGGTTCAGGTACAGTCGCCGCCATCGATCGAATAACCCAATTACAAGAAGCGTCGAAAGCGAATGAAGATGCACAGCAAAATGAAAAAGAGGAAGATAACGATGATTCTGAGGATGACAACTCCGGTGGTGGTGGTGATGCGGCTCCTATTAATGAAAACCTATTCCTGGATGAAGACCTGGAAGGTTTAGACGATGAACTAAACGAATTAGACTTGGATAAAGGGGATTAGCTCGCTCAAATAATGAATTTAAATAAAAATATCTTGATTTTTTATTGTTAACGAGAAAAATACATTTCATTCAATTCACTTAATTATTTATCATGCTGAATTTATTTTATTGGCATTCGAATTCCAACCAATCGCGCGGATTATCCACTGTTATTTTATATACCACGTCTTCTGCGACGCCCTTTATTAAAAAACGTGGCAACACATTATTTAAAATGTGCGAGTAGCCATGTCCCCCAAAGTTAATGAGACGATGTTTTGTGTGTATGTCGTGCGATAGAAGAATTCGATCGACTCCCTTATCGAGAAGATTAATCAAGCGATCGATGCGATGTCCATCTGATGGCATATCAGTTTTTGGATTTAATTGGTAGTATGAGCACTCGGTTCCGAATAAATCAAATTGGCAGTAGGTACCAAAATCGCTGAATTCTAAAAGTTGGTCATCGCTAAATATCGTCCGATCGAGATGTGACATAACACATTTATCGGCTTTTCCGCCCGCTTCTAAATACGTGCGCACAATTTCAAATGGGGCATTTGAATCACGACCTGGATGAAATGAAACGCCACATCCTAGCATGCTTTGCACCTCGCCGGTTGCTTTGATAGAATTTTTTTCGAATTCTGTAAACGATAAAAAACAGTACATTAACAAGTACGAGATGTGTTACATTTTGTTTACCATGAATCGGCCATCCACTTCCCACCTCTCCAATAAATCCGCACCGAACTGTACTCCCATTCGATATTTTATGACCATTCGTGATTTCAGATTCGTATAAAGCGGCCATCTGTTCAACGCTCATTTTTAATACATCGGGCGATTGGACTCCATACACATAATGTCCTGTCCCCGCGATAATATTTAAACCACACTCTTTTGCCGCTTTATAACACAACTCCAAATTCCGAGATAAACCATTAGACGTATTCTCCACAATCGAACTTCCACCAAACCCTTTATACAACTTTAAATCCTCAAGGACCGCATCATGAGTTGCCTCATCATTAAAATGTATATTGTACCGGGATCCATACGGATATTGTCGAACGAATCCAACATTTTTAATATGGATCGTATCCTCGGCAAGATAATTTGTTAATTGTTCTGGTGGAGGCACATAAAAATGATCAAAATCGAGTGAAAAATGTTCGTGAGTTAAGGTGTATCCCAATTTTAAGGGTTCGATTGGACCACAAACGGTTAAAATTTGCTTCATCTTGCAACAGTGTAATTTGCACGCCTGTAACCAAATGAACACGTCTAATACTAAACTCTATTAGCATTTCTTATCATGTCATAAAATTCTGATATTTATGAGAAAATATTAAGACATTTTGCTTCGTTTATGGAAATGTGCTATTGCTATAGAAATGAACAGATCAAAATTAAAATGTGTAAAGGTACTATTGAAAGTTTTTAGTTGGCATTAGATTTTTATTAGAAATTTTAAGCCGATAAGCCTAATGTTTACCTTACTTCTGTAAAGGGGGAAAAATTGAAATTAAAAACAGATTTTGGGTTATGAACTAAATAGAGAGCAAGGACAAACACTGATTTCAATCCATTTGAGCAAAATAAAAGCCGATAAACTTTTTAAACACAAGAAGCTTTCAAAAGGCTTTTTTTCGTTACTTAATGAAAATTGCCACAACACAGTACAAAAACTCATTTCGATACTTGTTTGTGTAATTTTGTTTGGCACTGCAACTTTTCCTATTCCCCCAAAATAAATCAACCAAGAAAGGACAAGACTTTTAATGACAACACGAAGATAAAGGCAATTTGTTCCGAATTTCTTGATTCGTGCGACGGAATTTAGGAATCAAATTTGTACTAGACGAAACTTCAGTAACTGAATTTTAATTCCTTGTAGGCGACTTTGCCAATGGACGGATATACCTAGGCAGATGTTCAAATCCGAAGAAAAAAAGGATTCTCTAGGATCCGTGACCTTTTCCAATTCCTCCAATTTCTCGTGCCAGCCCGATTTCAAGCTCTGGTTTACTAGTTATATATATATGTGATTTGATGGGTATGCGTGTCTTCTCTTGCTGAAAGGTTAAAAAAACAGTGTTGACGTTAACCCAAACCGATGCATGATAATGCAACTCGGCAACAAGTGGGACAAGACAATCTGACAACCAGAGAAATCTGCAATCAGCTAAATTTACAACCTAAAGTACCCGCCTTAAAATTACTAAAGAAATGAAATGTTACATCAACACTTGACTGCTAACAATTCAATAGACCAATTCAGGTCTCTGTTTCGGCGCCATTTTGTAGTGACTCGTCCTGACTTTTCCGGGTTTGTTCTATTCGGCAAAGGAGGTTCACAAGAACGCACAACTTGTTTTATCACTGCTTGGACCGGTGTCGTTACTGTATATGGACTGACTATCCGATTGCACATATGTTCACTTTATCACCACAATTAAAAGAAAAAAACTTATTCAATTATTACTTATGTATTATGAATTAGGTATACTAAGATATAAGCGTTTCTTATCACTTCACTCTTATGCACTGAATACTACCATCAGTAACCGTATGAGTCACCAGCCCAATTCTTTATGTAAACGAAAATTATATCCATGTTGACATTTGTCATATGCCGATTTTAGAAACATAAGCACCTTTTATCTTATTGTTTCAGGCTTGGAACTTTCAAGGCTGCATAAATTCAGACTGGAAATGTGGCTTATATTTAAGTTTGGGTTGAAGACAGTTTCCAAAACGTTTAGAATTTTGTTTGTAATAAGGGTACCTACAATCACAATGGACCGTCACCGGTCTAAGTGTGCGTAAGCAGCCATTCCAACCTAACCTAAGGGTACCTACAAATCTCAATTACCTAAAAGTGGAATTACAATCCGAATGAAAAAGAGGAATTAAGAGTTATTCGAAAAAATCGAGATTGTATTAAAATTCGAACGAATATTGCATCTAACATTTCCTAAATCTCTATTTTCCTCTGACTTAGTCATTTTAAGAAGCAAATCTATTTCATACAAAACATTTTATTGATTTCTAAAAAATAATAAACATTTAAATAAATTACATTGATTTAGAACTTCTTAAACATTTCGTTAAATTAAATAAGGAATTTCAGGGGTAATCATTAAAAAAAAATGTAACAATATATAAAAAATAATAATAATTTAAATAAAATATAATCATATAACAATTCAAAATAACTTTTGTTTTCATAAATTGACCATAATGTTAAAATACACCACTTACATAATTTGCAGCGAGGCGATTAGTAATCAATCACTTATTCAACATTGTTATCGCTAGTATTTAAATTAATTCCATCAACAATATTATCGATAATTTGATTTGCGACCGACTGATCCGTATCAACGGTTTTTGTATCCAAATCTAAATTATCACAAATGTTCTGAACCAAATCATAGGCACATTGTTGAATTGAGGACTCCGCACTATGATCACTGCTTTCCGTTTCTACTTCCATTTTTTCCATTTCAGCGTAAATATTTCGATTGCCCAAAAATAAATTAACATAATAAGGAATCGTCGTATTGTCAAGAATATTAATTTGGAATGCAGTTTCAGCTGAACTGCACAATTCAAAGAAAAACATTGTTGCTTTCTCATTCCAATCATCATAGCAACTTGCATATTTTCGTAGCGTACAACGTTTAGCGACAGCATCTAAATTTGATATGCTTTCGGGAATTTCTTTTAAAATTTTTGTAAATGATATGTTACCATAATCGATAAATTGTACGTCACAACCATCATTTGATTCAGTTAATATTTTCGCGCGATAGTATTTGTTATCCTCATTAAATTTAGCTATGCATATCTTCCCTTCCGTCTTCTCCACCAACTCGTCAAGCTCATCACCATTTTTCGCCAAAAAATCAATCACCTCATTTAGTACATCATAATCCTTGGTAAAGTGTACATAAAAATCATTTGGCGAATTAATGTGCGCAATTGCACCTTCGTAACCGTTCAACATATAATCGTTGCTCATAAATATCTCTTCCACAATCGATTCAGTCATCGCCTCGACATCATGTTTTTGGCATACATTTTCTAATGCCTTAAAAATATTTATTCCATTCTCGTATAAATTTATCGTAATTGTTTCTCCCGGGGCATACATTTCAACATCGAAAATTGTTAGGCCCATAGCTGCCAAAATATTAAATTGCTTTTCTGCCTCTTCCGACCACATCGTTATGTAATTGGGTAAATGTAGCGAACATTTTTTCGATAGAACTGGAAGATCTGCAATATCTGTTGGTAGGAATCGTAAATTTGTCGTAAATGCTGTATTTCCATAATCGATGAACAACACTTCGGTGCCACTTTCATTATGGAATAATATTTTCGCCCGGTACCATTCCTTATCTTCGGGAAACTGTGCAGAACAAATTGTGCCCACATTAAATTCGCTCAAAACGGGAAACCGTTCGATATCAGCATTCAAATAATCAGAGATTAATTCTAAATTATTTGTATCGGATTCGAGTTGTATATAGAAATCGGATAACGAATTACAATGCGATATGTAACACTTTTCACCCGTCTTAATAGTTTCCCACTCAGTTGCATAGTCAGCCGAAACAAGGAATTTTCCGATATCTTTGCTATTGTGGTACAAATTAATATATTTTTTAGGACCAACCTTTGATATGTATTCAAATTGAACATTACATGAAACTAAATCGTATATCGCTTTGGTCGCCTCTTCTTTCCATTCTATCGAATCCTTGGGATGAACCGGAAGGGAACAACAAAACGCATATGCATCAGTTGATTTTAATTCGTTCGGCATTATTTTAAGTAAATGTTTATTTTGTTCGGTTATCACATCAGCATTACCATAATCAATGAATTGTATAGTAATTACACCGCTGCCAAAATCGATAATTTTAGCGCGATACCATTCCTCATCAACAGAGTACTTTGCAATGCAATAAGTTCCTTTTTTGAAATCGTTCAATTGCGGTAAAGACTGAGCTATAATTTGGATATTCTCATGAAGTTTACTCACCGAATTAGTCTGCGAGCTTAGTTGGATATAGAAACTTTCGGGATTATCGACATGGGTTACATAACCTTCGATCGCATCAATCGCTTTTGATATGTTAGTCAAATTAGCAGTTGTACTATTATTTTCCTCGACTAAATCCTGTTGCTTGTTATTCATTTCGATAGAGTGTTGAATTTTTTCCTCATTATCCTTTTCAATTTGTTTCTGCAACTCGTTAATTTCGATTCGCTTGACAAGTTCCTTACTAATTAAAACGTCAATAATGCTTTGATTTTCAAATGTGAAATCACCAATCCATTGATCATGAATAAAATCGATTGGTTCAAAAGACATATTATAACCAACGGTAATCTCGGTTAAATGTTCGTTTATATTCGAACCTATGGAAGCAATTGGTAGGTAGATTTTTAAACATAAGGCACTTATATTACAGAAATGTTGTTCTAAAAATTTTAAATTTGTTTTTGGCACATTTTCCGTATTCCCATAGTCAACATATCGTATCAAAACTTTGGATTTATCAGTTTCGTCCTCATTCTGAATGTAGCCACGATACCAATTTGTATCGTAAGATTTAGCCGCACAAACACTATACCCTTTAGCTATTTGAATGTCATTTCCTGAATTCTCGTAATAATTGAACATATCGTCCAATAATTTACTAAGTAGATTTTCAGATTCCTTTACTTGAGCATAAACAATATTATCGGATTCAATTGCTGTTACAATTACATCATATTTATTCGATATAATTGGATAATCACATATGGCAGGACATTTCTCCTCATCTAGTAATGGTATTAATGGAATTGCTAGTAATCTAAAATAAAATAAAAAATGACAACATGACGAAATCACTTTGAAATACACAACTTACATAAAGTGTTCTGAAACATATTCAATTTTCAAAGCTGAAAATTGATTTTCGTACAATTCCTTAAATTCTTCGACTTTCGTATTCAGTTCATTTGGATTGAATTTGTTAGTGTATGGGTAAGAGCACGGCAATGTTACATCGAAACCATCAATTTGAATATAAAACTCATTAAAATTGATAATTTTCTTATATTTTGCCAAAACAATTTGACCCGTTAAACGGTTTATGTTGATGTTGTCGGGTAATGGGATAATCAATTCATCCACCACAAATCGATCAAATAGCAAATTATTGTTAACGAAATAGTTTACGAAATAAATTTCATTCTCCTCATGCGTAAACTCACATTTATGTTGGCTCTTTGTTGGTATATAGCTGCCAATCACATCCATAATATGATCAATCGATGCTTGTAACAAACCTTTAGTCAAACTGCATCGTATCGCCAGCTGCGGTAGTGTCATAAATCGTTTCTCTAGTGGCCACATATTTTCAAATGTAACGATCGCTGTATTCCCAAAATCGGTAAATCTAATTTTATATTTATTCAATTCCTCATTATAATTGAGTATCGTTGCGCGGCAATAAATTTTATTCTGTTGCGAACATGATACGATACTATCACCAATATTTGGTTTAGTTTGAATCGTTTCACGATTGCGATAAAATTTTTGCATGGATTTGACCATTGCTTCGAATTGACCCTCGTACTCGTTGAGCTGAACATAGAAGTGATATGGTGATATCCACCATTGCATTTGGACTTGATATGTTTCTTTTAATTTGAATATCGGTTTCTTGTATGGTGTGCTCATGGGCACATATTCAATTTCGACTGGTGTTTCGGATTTGTTACGTGGAATATTATTGGTTTCGTTCTCGGCTGGTTGGTCGGTTTTTCTAAAGAAAGAAAAATATTTAGATTAAATTAAATATAATTTATTAAGAAAATCTTTTAAATCAAACCTTTTTGTATCACTTGTCCAACTATATTTACCGGAACTTTCTGATGTATTTAAATTTTTTCCTTCGTACTTGGGTTTCGTAAATTTTGGATCATTTCTATAATAAGCAGGTGAAAAATTATGAATAATTTGTTAATTCCATTTAACTTTTTTCATATTTTATCAATGAATGTAGCGTGCAAAGAAATTAGCAATGTGTAACTAACCTAAGATACTTCATACAAAATATGTTATTTAAGCGTTCATGAAGAAATATGCTGCAATGAAGAAAAATACTTTGGCTTTCTTAAGGCAGTCTTTTAATTATACACAATTCCAAAAAGTTAAATATTCTTAGGTTTTATATTTGTAACGCGTTAATCTTTAACGTTGTTACGGTTCAAATTGTTTGGATTACCGCGTAAGGGGTCTTTAGGAAACAAACCAATCAGCACAATGGTTACGGTGTTTAAAGTGGGGAAACTACACAAAACATGTCTACACTACAATAACATCGAAATATGAAACAAAAAATAACGGGGTTTAAGAGTTCAATTCTGTCACATTGACAAAAAATTCGAAAAAAGTTTTTTCTAGAAGAATAACAAATTAATCAGCTTAAAGAATAAATTTGCAAAAATTGATGAAATTAAAACTGCCGCATTTACAGTTAACGAATAGGATCGAATTTCACTTCTTCGTGTCTCATTACAAATAACCTAATCAAGGAAATACGTTGTTTTCTAATATGGAAAACTTTTAAAACATTTTATTACCAAAAGTATTGATCCGCACCCAAACACACTAGTTAGATAAAAAAACAGACAGACATCCACTTTAGGGCATCCAAATGAATCATTCAAACAGAAACCCACATCCATAACATGCATTAATATAACGTGACAACAACCTATTTTCGATTTCATTTTAAAGAAAGCAACAATTACGACATTACTAATGAAATAAAAAAATTAAAAGGAAGTTTGTGCTACGAATTGTTAATTAATTAATCAAGAAAACAGCAATGAACAATTAAAAATTAACCATGCAAACGCAGTAAATTTGTGAGAAGCTTGAAAAATTTAGAAAAAAATAAATTTGTTTACCCTTTCGAAATATTGGTGTTATTATTTAAATTATTGTTACTATTATTGTTATTTAGTTGTTTGTTGAAACGGGGAATTAGTTTTTTTGTATTAATATACTTGTCTCTGTCAATAAATAAAAATTCCAAAAAATTAAATTCAACAAAATTCTCCAACAACTCTAAAACTCAAATTACTTAATACAGTAAAATGAAATCGTCACTTACCCTCGATTATTGTTTATCTCATATCTCTGGTTCGTTCGTTCATTATCACTAGGATTTTTATTGTTCGATCTAAAATTTTCATTTCGATTGTTTGAAAATTTATTCGTATCTCTATCATTACTATGACTAGTCGGCTGCTTCCACGATTCACTGTTATCAAACCCTTCGTTGCTGCGTTGAACTATAACTCCCGAATTTGATGATTTCCAAGAGCCCAAGTCATCTACTTTAAGATTGGAAGAATTTGATTTCCATGACGAATCTAAATGCTGAAGCCGTGGTCCTACATTTAAAGAAGTCGATTTCCATGAATCCAATTCATTTACTTTAACACCTGAGTTCAATTTCCATGAATCATTGGAGGTTTCTTGCCGGTTACTAATACTACGATTGAAAACTTTTGATGAAACATCGCTTTGTTCACTTTTTTTATTGAACGATGATGATCTTGACATTGCGTCAATTCCAGTGGGCGATAAATCATTATTGTTAAATTTGTCGACGGCTGTGGAATTTAATATTTCTGGGTCACCTCGTTTAATATTATTGTTATTGTCGTTTTGAAAAGGACCAAAATGTTTCGGTGGATTAGACAAAATGTACATTCGCCGCGATATATTCAAAGGTGGTATTGTATTTTTATCGAGCAAATTGACTAGTGCTACTTTGTCCGGTAGTTCATCGACCACAGATAAATGCAGTTGTTTTCGTTCACCTCTTTCATCCTCCGAAAACATCTCCAGCTGAATACGTGCCGTATCCGTAATATTAGTTAAATTTTCAAATCCTTTGAGAGCACACTCAATCGACTGGCGTGGAAGTGTTACAAATTCTTGTGAAATTTCACGTAATGAAACTCGATCCAGCTCGAGTGGATTACCAAAATCAACAAATCGAATACAAACGCGAGTCTCATTCAAAATTTTCGTAATTTCAACACGATACCATTCATTCTCGCTCAAATCAAATTTAGCCGCACAAATATCACCCACATTGTATTCGGACAAAGCAGGCGCCCTTTGACAGTACACCATCAATCGATCCATCATATTATCATAATCGTTCACTTGATCAACAAGTTGTACGAAAAATTTTTGTGGACTCTCTACATAGCGAATTGTAACCGTATATGAATCACCTTTTTGTAATTCAGTCGCCGCCGCATACTTCAGCTTAATCTTTTTTTGCTCCAATAACTTTGTTTTACTTGCATTCTGTAGCTCAGTCAATATATTTTTTTTACCATCGTATAGTTCACAATATTGGACAAATGGTGCACCCTCGAGTTGTTTCACTTTTAAAAAAAGTTTCTTATTTAAAACTAACTCTTTAAAGAGATTTCGCATTTTATCGGTAATTGGTTGCAATTCTTTGTAACCGGACAATGCAAATTTCATTGCAAATACTTCTTGTTTTAAAAAAGTTACAGGAATTTCATATATACATTGATATGTTACGTATTCGGTTTGACCATAATCTACATAAACAACTTGACAACTTTGTGTTGATATATTCATAATGACGGCACGATAGAAGCGTTGATTTTTTATATCGTGTACAATGCACGCCATGCCCATTGATGGTTTACCGGATAAATGTTTCAAACGAGATTTCTCATTGATTTTGGCTAGGACACGCATTAATTCAATTAACTTGATTTTATTTGCGGCCAACTGGATGGAAAATAAATTTGGCCCATCTTCAACGTATGAACAATAAACTTCGTGTGTTGTACCAACATTTAGTGTTTTTGCTTTAAATGTGGCTACTTCGGTTTTTGTTGATATACTGGATGAGGACGTGGTTGATGATGCTGATGATGTGGTCGGAGTACGGGAAGATAGATTTGAAACTGGTTGAGATTCAATTTTGGACGCTGTTTGCTCCTGATTAATCTCCTGTGATTTGATAAAACGGGTATATTTTTTGAAAAATAATGGAGTGACAGGACGCACCTGTTGATGGTTTATAAAAGGATTATTAATTGAATGCGGTTTGAATAACATGGCTGGTGGTGCATTCGGACGGGTCAAATGATTTGGCATAATCGGTGGTGGTATCATAATCGACGGTTGCATGTGCATTTGATTTTGAGGTAATGCATGATAGTATGGCATAAAACTATTATTGATTTGTGTTTGCGATGGTACCATTGGTGTTATTTGCTGTTGTGGCGCATTTAATTGGCGAGATTCCATCAATATCATATCTAATTGTTGCTCAATTGTAATTTTATTACACAGGTGACGGCGAAAAATTGACTCGGAATAATCTTGACCTTTAAATTTAAAACTTATAATTTCGAAACCAATCACCTTTGTTTCAATTGTAGCCTCAAAATTTTCATTTGAAATTTCCGCTCTTATTTGTTCTAATACATGAGGTTTCCATTTGTCCACGCTTCGTGCCAAAATAAATACGCTAGCTTGCGGTTGTGCATTTTTGAGAAAGGTTGAAAATGGATTATCTAAATTCAATAATCGAATCTAAAAGAAAATTGCATTAATTTTTTCTAGTTTAAGCGGGGGTCGAGCTTAGGTTTATTTTTATAGGACATCGAACCAGATAATTAATGAGATCGATCATTATTTTAATTTTAAATAATCCACCAAAAAATAATGATGTGAGAAAAGATGAGAATGAAGAAATTCGTTATCTATTAATAGTATCTCTGTTCAATGCCCTTTGGATATTAAATTCAAAATGAAATTGTATAACATTTCCCATTTTTCCGTTTCTGCTAAATAACTTAATTGCATTTCTGGGTATTCGGATTTTAACCTAATTTGAAAACAAGTTTTCTTGGCTTGATATGGAATAACCGTCTGCATTGACACCGCAAAACCTCCGAATTTCTACGATCCCCAAATCTTTAAATGTTTTTATATTCTAAGCATTCGAAATTTTTAAGTTCTGTTAAAAAGGATTAGTTGCAGTTTATTCAAACTTGTTTCAACGACTGAAAACTATTTGACTCGTTTTTTTTTTGGAATTCAAAAATTAATTTTAAGATTGGAAATTAAAACAAAACAAAAATCTTATGGCAATCAACAATTATCCTCAAACACGTGTCGACGAAGAGAGACAAATGAGAACCGCCATTAACCGGTTCAATGGCTCTCTTGTTTACACGAATACAAGTTCAAGTTTGGTTTTGTTTCGCTTAAGTAATTATGTACGAATGGTTTTGATTTTTAATTTGCATTCTGTTATCAAACTGCTAAATTTGATGACACACCACAATGAAAGCAACGTATTCGATTCGCGCTACTCGTGTGCGCATTGCGCACATACAAAATTAAGTTGACCTTTTAAACCAAGCCGTAAATCTTTGAAGTGTAATCCTACCAAAAATATTTAGGGTGGTCATAGATTTCACATAAACCGGAGGAAAATTATAATTTATTTTGGGATAATACAATATTATATAAATATAAGAACTCTTTCCATTGTCTAAATAAAATGATGTCATTAATAAAATACTAAAAAAAGTTTTGGGCGTATTTAAAATATGAGGTGGAAAATTGATTTTGATATATGTATTTAATAAAAATATTTTGTAATATTGTAAATTAGAGAAAATGCTGTGCATGTTTGATTAGCCCCGCCGCAATGGGAATTAACATAAAAATGGTGGTAGACGCGCGCGCTAATCATTCAATATTTTAAAAATTTATTGATTAACCGGAAATTAAGTTTTTTTAAACAAGACGTATCAAACTGTTTGCATGTGAATTATTGCAAAACTTTACAAATACCATCATCATAATGTGAAAACATGTTCAATCGTGAATGCATTCCTATAAGAAGAGTAATAATGAAGTCAACAGCAAACGTATATTATATTCTTTCTAAACAAACAATTAAATTATTTAGTAGAACGTTACGAATATTATTTGTTTATTGTGCAACAATTAAATATTAAATAGCTTTTTATTTACCTCAAACCAATGAATAACATCTTCATTTCCATAGTCCAGGAAGAAGACATTAATCAATCCATTGACCCCGATTCCCGTTATCCGAGATCTATAATAATTCCCATCAGAATATTTACCTAAACATATCGCTCCAATATGTAATTCTTGCAATGGCGCTGTCTTATTTAGGATCGGTGTTAGTTGACGAATTGCTTTTTCGATTTTTATTGCTTCGGATTTATTGGTTTGGCCAAATATTTTGAGGAATGGCCCAAAATCTTGAACGTGTGTTATATAGATTGGCACCATCTTTGACTTTAATATTTTTTTTGTTTATTAATCTCGCACTCGCTCCGGGATTCTCTACGTATAACCAATAACAATTGAATTAGAATCTCCCGTTTCGTTTTTTTAAAACTGTAAAAAAGGATTTGGACAATATTTTTTTTCTTTTTTGCAAACACATTTTAATTATTACTTACCATTTAAAAACATATATACCTATCTAAATAATAGTTTTCTAATTTAAATCTCGTGTAAAATTAATGATGAGTAAACTAATTACATTTTTCATTGCTCTCATTCTATGCAATCTACATTCTACACAACACACTATAAACACAGCAGTAGTAGGTCCGACAGTCTTATGTTAATTTTTTTTTTTTTTTATATCAAAACATTATCATCGTAACTACTTAATTTCCATTTATTACACTTTAATCGATTAGCTTATGATTTAAACAATATTTTAAACTATTATAAAATGAAATTATATTATTAAGTTCGCGTTAATTAATTTATTTTGTTTTGAGCAAAATAAGAATTTTCTTTTTTTTTCTGAATGCAAATGTTTTATTTGAAACACTCAAAAGAGATATGATGGAATGAAGAAACACTGGATGGATTCTCTAGTTGTATGAGATATTTTTTATTTTTGCTTTTGTTTTTATTTTGGTGTTGTCATATGCGACGTATTTTTCTATTGCGGCGAATTCAAGATGAATGCGGCGAAATATTAACCTTTTTTGTCGGTTTCGTATACAATTTTATTTTTTTTAAATTATAAATGATTATTTCTACACATTGAATAGAAAAATTAACTGTAGTAAGAAGACGCATCAATTCAAAATCTGCAATTCGCCTCCGATGTGGATGTTTGATTATAACAATAGCTTTGAGAAGTTTCTTTAGGTTGAAATTGAATGGATGGATGGTGAAATTGTAGTCCCTTTGATTGACGATTTGACAAAGAAGAAAATCATACAGCCCATCGAGAGTTCAGATTGTTCACCGATTGTGTTAATTAAAAAAGCAATAAAGATGAATATCGCGGAACTACTTGCTTAAATGATATTTATGCAGGTGTTCCGCAAAGCAGCGTTCTAGGACCAATATTATACTTGTTGTACACAGCTCATTAACCTGTAACCAACAAAGTAATAATATCAACATTTGCCGATGACACGGCCATCCTGGTATCACACACTAATCCCGAAATTGCCTCAAAGACATTACAGAATCATTTAAACAAAGTCGCGGACTGGCTGAAGGGATGGCGAATAAAAGTGAACGAAAACAAATCAACCCACGTCACATTCACGCTGAACGAAATCGCACCTGCCCACCAGTGAAATTAAATGATAAAAATATTCCTCAACAAAAATCATATTGAAATAAAGCGCAACCAAATAAAAATTACATTTTCCAAAATGTATTGGCTGATGGGAAGAAAATCTCAGTTGTCAATTAGCCAATAAAGTTTTACTGGACAAAGCGATAATTGAACCCATAATGCTTCAAACACAGAACTCTTGCAACGAACTCAAGCGAAAATACTTCGCAGTATTACCAATGCGCGTTAAAGGAACATGAGAAGCACATCCCAAAGTATTGGTCAGGAAGATACTAAAACAGCCGTGATTTACGCGACTGAGAAGAACAGATCCACTCGTACTGATGAACCTGTGAACCTATAAATTTATTAAATTATTATGTTTTACATATAAGTGTGAGCACTTACAATACGTATTAAAATTGGTTAAGACTTAAAATATGTATGTAATAATTTTAGCTTAAGATTTGATTACTTCTTGTGAATTTCTTATGTAGAAATATTCAAGAATAAAGGCATTGGCAACATTTAAAAAAAAAAATAAATAAAAAAAGATGAATATCGAATGTGTGTAGACTACAGACATCTAAATTAAATTACTCTCTAGAACAACTACCCTCTTCCTCTGATTGAAGATTTGTTGAACTTTCTGTACGAGACAAAATATTTTTCTAGTTTGGATTTAAAGTCAGGATTCCACCATGTGAGCGTAAATATACGTCATTTTCCGTCTCAGAAGTTTGATTGCCACCGGAACGATTGCCGAACATCTTTTAATATTGGCTGAAGTGCTCAGATGGTTATTTGATAATTTATTGGAACTTCTAATGAGCAAATGTATTGAATCTGGTTTGTTCCTTCCTTCCTTCCGCAGGCGCTACTTCACACGAAGGGATTTGGCCGCCTCAATGATGCTCCGTCAAATAGTTCAATCCCCTACAAGAGAATAACAGACACGGTGACCAAGCGTATTTAGATGTTTTTCAACGTTATCCATAAAATCGGATAGGTGGTCTACTATGAGGTTCCACTTTCGTTAGTGCCAACTCCAAGTCTGGTTTATGTGAACGAAGAACGTGCCAAACTAAGCCTTAATGATATTATGAATCCGATGAGGTTGACATTATCTTGATCGTTTCTGATCTCGTGATCGATTAGCATCCGAAGTCGTTGTTGTAAATCCTAATATGTATATCCGAGTCTCATTTTGAGATTTCGTAATAATAACATTTGACAGTTTGGACTGTTGAACCAATGTTAATATCCTGTAGAAGGACCAGAATCCTCTCACTTTACCGCTAAAAATAGGTTTCGAGACCTGTAATTGTTGTGCCAACGTGCATTATACACGTTTGAACGATTGCTTGTTTATTTTCAGACATTTCATAGAAAATTCGATTTTTTTGAAAATTACCTTACTATAAATCACAAAATTCTGCGCCACAAAAATTCACAATCTGCAATTATGCTCCGATTAAGTTATGCTTTCAACTATATTCCGAAACTCTGGAGGAGAATAAATGTGCCCTTTATACCAAAGGGAGGATATTTTATTGAAAACGGTGGACAAAATCTTGGAATATCAAATAAGAAGTGAGATCCTCGTTAAAAACCAGATGCATCGGGACCAGTTTTCTTATTAAACTGGTAAATCTACTGTGATGTCTTTTAGTGGTCTAGTCAAGAGGATTGAAAGAGCGGTGGCTATCATAATCAGAGGCAAATTTGATAGGATCATTTCGGAGGAAGGACTTAGTGTCAATCAATAAAGGTACTACTGTACCTTTTTCCAAAGAGGTTGAATATCTAGGGGTCATACTAGATCAACAACAACATATATTAAAAGTTCAAAATAGAGCCACCAAGGCTTCTGGGCTTGTCAGAAACTCTATGGACGTACTTGGGGATTACAACAATCGTTAGGCCTGTGGTTACGTACACGTCGGTAGAATGGTGGCCTAAAACTGGGCAGAAGGCGGCGCAAAAGTTATTGAATAAGATTCAGCGTATAGCCTGCATCGGTGTCTTGGCCTCAATGAGCCCATGTCCCACTGTTGCGATGGAGGCAATTACGGTCCTAAAGATGCAGCTAGAAGGGAATATCAAACCTGGAATTATGGTGTGGGTCATCTGGAAATCCTTAAGGAATTTCGAAGATCATACCATAGGAATAATGCCTTCCGACTGTATGCCAACGAAACTGAATTTCCACAAACCATTCTGTGTTATTTTACAAGGCCGCCACAAGTGGTGTACAGGGGGAATCGTCTTTTGAGTGAGGGTCAACGGTATGATTTACAGATGGATCAAAAACGGAAGACGGAGCAAGAGTAGGAATATATAGGAGCGGGACTGCCCTCTCGGGGCCCTTGGGACCAATGCTACCATCTTTCAAGCAGAAGTATATGATAAAGAAGTTTACGCTAGGGTCGGCATAGCAAAAGGCCTAAACGATGCAAAGATATGTATTGTATCAGATAACCAATCGGCCTTAAAGGCTCTTAGGTCCTGTACCGTTGATTCAAAGCTGGTATGGGGTTGTCTGAAGGTAATTAAATATCTGGTAAGCTCAAATAAGGTAACACTTATGTCGGTGCCAGGTCACACTGCAATCGAGGGAAATGAGGCTGCTGATGCCTTGCCCGCGAGTGGTTTGTCTCTTCATCAATTGGACCAGAACCTTTATGCGGGCTTACTAAGGGGCAAATTAGGGCACCGATAAACCGCTGGGAGGACGTGCAAAAGTCCTCCTATTGGCGCAGAATTTCAGCCCTAGATAGACGGTTTATATCACCTACATCAGGCAGGTTTAAGAGTGTCTTTAACTTAGGAAAACTGAGCTGGCGCTACTAACCGGCTTCATCACAGATCACTTCGCCTTAAGGTATCACCTTAAGGAACACATGGAAGCGGAATCAGCGGAACATATTCATATTTTCCGCCAAAGACTGCAACTTCTAGGAGAGAGAGCAATGACCCCAAATAGTATATTTTACGTACCGGCTGCCTAGTAGTATTATTAGGTTCATTAAGAGCCTGAACATCGACTGGACCGTTAATTAAGCAGAGTTCAAGCACAAAAAATCTTTAAGGTCACAGTGCGAGATGGCTTGAACGCCCACATACAGCATAATAATAAAAACTGTCCAACTTTTCTCAACGTTTTGCAGATCTTTGAGTCCTATTTTTACGCAAAAGGGTCGGATACCTGCCTTATGAATTGTTCCAAAACCACCTCACCTAAAAAGTAAAAAGTAAAAAGTAAAAAGTAAAAAGTAAAAAGTAAACAGTAAAAAGTAAAAAATAAAAAGTAAAAAGTAAAAAGTAAATAGTAAATAATACATAGTAAATAGTAAATAGTAAATAGTAAATAGTAAAAAGTAAAAAGTAAAAAGTAAAAAGTAAAAAGTAAAAAGTAAAAAGGATGAAGTAAAAAGTAAAAAAGTTCGTTTTTCTGAGTACGGCTGGTCCTTTTACGATTTTTATTCGCCAATCTGTTTCTGTGGTCAAGGCGGAGAATTGAAAAGTAAGAATTGACCCAAAACCACGTGGTTTTCGATCCACGTTAAGCAATTTTTTTATATTATGATGGTTTGGATATTGAGTTGGTCGTTGATTTTGGGGTTGAGGAAGGGGTCGATTTGTGGGTTGGATTAGGGATGAGTGAGCAGTTCAGCTGGGGATTGAATTGAGGGTTAAGTTAATGTTAACTTGAGTTAATTTGATTTATATTCTTGTACGCATGCAGGTTTTCAGACCATGATGATTTCGGAGTTGAGTTGGTTGTTGAATTTGAGTTAAGGTTTGCCTGGCGATTGAGTTAGGGTTGAGTCAGCGGTTCTGTCGGGGATTTATTTAGGGTTGTATTGCTGGTTGAGTTAGAAGCTCGAGTTGTTTTAAGTTCAGTTCTTGTACGCATTTAGTTTTTCGAGCCGTATTGATTTGAGGATTGAGTTGAGCGTTGAGTTTCGGGTGAGGGTTTAGTTGTGGTTTGAGTGAAGAGTTCGGTTGGAAATTAATTTGGGGTTTGAGTTGAGGCTTTTCGAATTGCGTTAACTTCAGGATTGCGTTGGCCTAGAGTAGAAGGTTGAGATTTGGTTCGAGCTGAGATTGAGTTTATGGACGCATGCAGTTTTCAGACCGTGTTAATTTTAACTCGTGATGGGGTGCAGGGTTCCGTAGCGGAATTTATTTGGGGTTGAGTTGGATGATTTGGAGATTGAGTGGGGATTGAGTGAGCCATTGAGGGGTTCAGTTTATGATTGATTTAGGAGATGAGTTGGTGGCTAGATTGAATTCCCTTGAAATGAGTTCTCGAATGCATGTAATTTTCCGGACTGAAGTTCAAGAATCTAGTTAACGAATGAAGGTGTGTAATTTTCACGACCTTATTATCTTAAAATTAAGATATTGTTGCTGTCTGAAGACCAACATCCTACTAATCCGGGAAAAATAAAAATTTCTTAAATTTGTATTAATTAGTTAGTTTAGCTTTTAATCTAAAAAATTGTTAAAATTATATTCCATGTTAAGACTGTACCTCGCTGGATAGAACCACATCCTTTAACATACACATTAATATGAAAAATCAATAAACAACAACAATACTTATATTTAATATATTTATAGAATTTTTTTTTTCTTCAATAAAAATAACATTTATTTTCCCAAAAACAATTTTTTTTAATAATATTTTTTTTTTATTCTGCTCATAATTTTACAATAATAATATAATAATAATAATTGAACTTTTTTTTTTTTTTTAACTTTGTTCTTTTTTAAATATGTAATTAAAAAATAATAATAATTGATTTCGACGATTTTTTTATGTGATATTCTTTTATTTATTATTTAATTTCATTAATTTTTTTTTTTTTAAATTTATATAATATATTGTATTAAATATTATAAATTTAAATAATTGATAATTTGTTTATAACATTGTGTGTGAGTGTACCATTGTACAAGAACAACAGATAAAACATAAACAGTTTAAATAATAGTGTTATAATTAAAAAAAAACAAAAAATATTTAATTACAAACGAAAAAATTAATAATGGGTTTTTGTTTTATTTATTTATTTATGTAATTGATATTATTATTATTTTTTAATTTATAGAGCGCTATTTAATTAAATATTTTTTATTTATTTAGCCTGAGAAATTCAGAAACATGATTCTAGAACAGTGAACTGGCTAAAAGAGCTTTTTGCGATATTTTAAACCTTGGCTGGGTTTTTTTTTCAACAACATAAAATTAATGATAATATTTTCTATCTAATTTTGAAAATATCACGATTTTTTTAATAATTAATTATTAATTTAATTCGTATTTTCAGTTCAATAATAATAGACTTGAGAATATAACAAAAAACGTATTTTGTTAACAAATAATTAAAACAAATTAATTAGTATCGAAAAGGTTGCCAACATCCGGTCTCATCTCTCCGATAGTAACGTGGTCGATTATCACGGAATATAGTAACGGCAGGAAATTGATTATCTTGAATATATTTTAGCGTTGAACGAACCTGTCCGAGAGAGTACAAAAAAAAAATTAATAAATTACATACAATAATATCAAATAACAAATTAAGCCCGACTCATTTAAACAATTTAACTTACTTGCATGGCAAAATGTGGTGGTTCTACTTCCGGTGATGTAGATAAATGACGCAATAAAAATTCATCACTCTGCGCCAACCACAAATCAACACCACGCAATGGATCATAATTGAATGGGCCAATTCGTAGCATACTATTTTGTGAATCGTAAATATCTAAAACACTATGGCCACCGGTGAAATGACGTGCTTGTCGTAATGGTAGATCGGGCCCCTTCTCCGGAAATGTGGAGGGAAATATTTCGCCAGTTTTAATATTCACCCCTATACCATAAATTATCGGCCATGTTGTATCACCGCGTAATATTGAATTTAATTCACCGACACAAGCTTGTGTAAGGTCTATTTCTAGTGGATGTTTATGAAATGTTTCTGTAAAACAAATAAAAAAAAAAAAAAATATAATTTACACTAATTATCGTGTGTCTATATTTATAGTTAACAAGATAAGTGACCCTCTCCAAAAACACACACATATATGTATGTGGTGATACGTAATTGATCATAATTTATTGTTTTAACATAGACATAAGGGTGAGAATTTATGTACGTTTCTCAAAACTAATTAAATTCAGTCTTGGACTTTACATATAATGTAATTAGATATAATGATGCTGGCTGGCTATTACCAAATTTGGTCGTACCAACATTTATTTAACTTTGATCTATTTTGAAACAGACCGACACATTTATTAATTAATAACGATAATTTTTCATTATCCTGTCCACCCCACATCAATCCAACTCAAATATCTTGATTTTCAATTTATTTGTGGTTATTAGATTTACCTTAGCATAGAGATGTATTAATCAATAAGACGTCTAACCCATTCTTTTAACATTTATATACATACATACTCTTCCGTATACCTATAACTAAATTCTAATGATTTTTTGAAAATGATAAAAATGGACAATCTCATCTTCCTCGGTACAAAAGAAACAAAAAAAAAAAATAAAAATCTCGGAAAAAATGAATTTTAAATCTTTCTTTGAAAGTTTTTACATTAGATATACACTTGGTTGTTACTACATGTGCACACACACACACCTTCATACATAGTATAGGTACGAGTAAACGAACAAATTATTCCCATATCCTGGATTATTTTACTAAACACAATATATACTTCTGTCACTGTACCAAAACTTATCTTGTACCCCATATATTTTCCACCCAATTCATATTAAATACAGAAACTAAAACCAACCCATTCGACTCTACTCCCTTTTCAAGTACTAAATTTCTTCATTAAAACCAAAAAGAAAAAAAAAATGTCGTCGTACTTTCTTCTCCATCGTACCCTGTAATCGTGTTATACATATATGGATCTAAATAATGATAGTGAACCGAATAGACAAGGAATTAGGAAAAAAAACTATTATTCTAACTAGAAAATTATAATAAAATACAGATACACTCCATCTAAATATAAATCACGATAAATGATTTTAAAAATTGATTAGGAAATTTTCGTTTCCGTGTGTGAATTGTTGGAAATTAACATTAGCACAAACAAATGTCACATCACGTGTCGTTTCGTAAGTCATTAGAGAATACTTTTATTTAAAACTAAATAACGTCTCAATCTGCCACGGTAGCGCTTATGCTATTGTGCCTCAGGTCGATTTTTTTTAGCTACATTTCACGCTGTTTACCCACCAGCGACACTAATGACGAGCAATTGGTATTTTGTTCATATTTTGGGAAAAAATATTTCCCAACCATATTTTTAGGGAACAATAAACAACGAAATTGCTAGGAAATGGAATTATTTTTTCCACAGAATAGTGCCACAGATCCGAAAGCAAACATCCATGAAAGGTGGGATTGTTGAGTTATACATAATTCATTATGAGTTGTTGAAGTCAAATTTAAGATATATACGTTCAGCAACTGCAAATGGTGCAAGAGAAACTCCATGAAAAGCGTCTTACACACGTCAATCGGAAAAACGTCATTCTTACATAATTGAAGGTTCTTCAACAATATTAGATAATACCCTGCCGGTTCCACTAGTGGCTAAAACTAACGACGTATTTGATATCGGCATATCGGCCATTTCAGTTCCTGAAGTAGTTAGCATCGACTAAATTCAAATGTCTTATCCGGACCGTCACAAATAGCTAACCTGCAAACATCAATTGCTGAACGCCATGAATCTTCAGAGTTTTCGGATCAGCGCTTTGATGACAGTGACATTGATCAAAATTACGTATACCTGATATAGACCTTGATTCATCATCCATCGCATAAATGGCTCAAGAAATTGAAAAGGAGCTTGAAAATGAGTCAGTACCTCATAAGGATAGACAGAATTCGAGAAAAACTAAAAGAAACAGCGGAAAAAGTTACGTTACGAGTAATGGTGTTACTTCAAAAAATAGAGAGTGTAAACCGTTAAAATTGTGTCGCCGAAATTGTGGAAATAAAATTTGTTTCGAAGACCAAAACAAAATCTTTGAATATTACTGGAGCCTTGGAAAGTATGCACTGCGAGCATTTATTTATAAGTAGTTTAATTGAAGTTATTAATAAAAAAGTTCAACGAAATTCTGTCATTGGATCTAAGAAAAATCGGTGATATTCCTGTAAATATTTTTTGAATATTAAAGGGAATCGATTAGAAGTATGTAAAATCTGCTTTAAGGTAACATTAGGAGAAACCGACAAGTTTTTACGTACAATTACGCAAAAGAAATTTTTGGCGCCAGAAAATGTATGTTTAAATAATCGTGGGAAACATTGTTCAATAACTAAACTTCTACCAGAAAGTGTAACTAATGGAATTAGAGACCACATTAATTCGTTTCCCATTTATCAATCGCATTACACAAGACGCGACACAAACAAAAGGTATCTCGAAGCAGATTTAAATTTGAAACTTATGTACAATTTATACGTAAATGACAACGATCGCCATGCTTCCATTTGGAAATATACCGAGGTTTTTAAAACATTGAATATAAAATTCAAAAAACCAAGTATTGACTGTTGTAATACATGTGAAGTGTTACATTTGAAAATTAGAGTGGCTGAAGAATGATGCAGCTGAAGCTGCTTATCAGGAAAAACGCAAGGATAAGATGTTGGCAGCTGAAAATAGTTCGATGAAAGTGTGTACATTCGACATGCAAAAATATTTACCTACACCGCATTTAAACACAAATATATCGTTTTACAAACGATCTTTATGGACCTATAACCTAACCATCCATGACTATATCACCAATCAGCCATATAATTATATGTGGCACGAAGGTATGGCCAATAGAGGAGGTAATGAAGTAGCGTCGTATGTATTTGAGCATCTTAAATCTTTACCGCACTCAATCAATCGGATCGTTTTTTATAGTGACTCTTGTGCCGGTCGACATAAAAACAGTTTTGTCGCTACAATGTTTTTGACGTTTATTCAAAATAATGAACATATTGAACAAATTGACCATACATTTTTGGAAGTTGGTCACACTCATATGGAGTGTGACACGGATCATGCAATAATAGAAAAACAAAAAAAAAAGACATCCATTGATATTCATCACCCCAGAGACTGGATGCAATTTATTAGATCAATGAGGTCAAAAAAAGCATTCTTGGTATTTGAAATGGGACAAATAAAATTTATAATTTTGCGGAAGCAGCCAAAACTAAATTGATGTGGCGGAATGTTGATGATGACGGCAATAAATTTAAATGGCACTACGTTAAATGGATAAGATTTACAGGGGAATATGGCATAATACAATATAAATATTAATTAAATCACGACGAACCATTTAAGATTTTAAATTTAAGACGGCATGGAGCACCCGCATTGAATGAACAAAATATCAATTCGTGTTATTCTGGTCCTTTATTTATTAACGCTAAAAAGAAAAAGGATATTATCGACCTGTTACCAATGGTGGTACCTGAATATCGCGATTTTTATTTAAATCTGAAAACAGAGGATGGCCCCGATGTTCACCCTGATTTATTAGAAGATGAAGATAACGAAAATTAATTTTTTTTTTGTTTATTTGTTATAAATGAATTATTTTTTTGCTTATGTAATTGATTTTTAATTTTATTTAAATGGTAATAAAAAGGTTTAACATGGAAATGTTTTAAAAAATAAAATGAAATAAAAAGGCATATGTCGTTTTAGGATCTTAGTAATTTTAAAATATTTTTTTTAAAAGGGCATATTACACATATGCATATTTTGTAACAGATTCCAAAATGTTTAAAAGGGACTAAATCGATTTTTCCTTATAATCTAAATTTATATAAACTTTTTTATAATTTTTTTACATGTGGGTTTAGCGTTGTGATAATCTTAAATGACTTACTCAATAATTGGCCCGATATAGTAAGAAATAGATTTGTCAAAGCGATTCAAAACAAAATTTTGTCGCCCTGTAAAATCAACAAAAAATACTTGTGCCCTTTTATATATAGAACACGGAATTTATTTGCTAATTTGGCAACATTTTTCTGCCAATTTTTTTGTAAATGAAACATTTTTGTTGCCATTTTGATAATAATTTGTAATTCAATATTTTTTTTATTTTATGACAATAAAATAGTTTAATAACTTCTTAAGTTTAAAATTTGTCGCTAGTTGGAATGTCAAAAAAAAATTAGGAAAAATTAGTGTCGTTAAAATTTTTAAGTTTATAATTTTTCGCTGGTTGAGCCTTCAATCAAGCTGTCCAAAATTTCTTGTTTTGTTTATACACCACACACATTTTGTAATAGTTTGTGACTTTGTTTTGCTTTTTTTAAAAAAAATTTAAATTGAAATTTTTCAAGCTGATAATTTTTGATTCGATTTTAACAAATTTGTGTTTTCATCTATGTGATGTTTATTGGCTTAGTTCATTACACGTAATACAGACTGTAGTTTAATAAATCCGATTTAGCTAAACTAGTTTAAATATTCTACGCAAAAATAAAGGGATTGGCTAAAATCGAGGTTGACACACTGCGACTAATCTTGCAAAATTCACTAAATCGGATTTATTAAATCACAGTTTGTCAAGGCTATAAGGCTTTATTTTAGTTCTCGTAAAAATATTAACTGAATTAAAGAAAAAAACAAAAAATATTAAACTCAAAATTTTTAAAGCTTAGAATTCGTATCTATTCTGGATTTTAAAAATTTTACAATAGGGCAAATTTAAACCATTTTGATAGATACTTTGAAATTCAAATTAAGAAATATTTTTGAATTTAATTTTATTCAAATTATTAAGTTAATTAAAAACCAGAAAATTTGATCACTTTTATCAATTTTAAAACTAAAGATGTTTTACGGTTTTATAAAGGTTCAACGTTTCAGAATTAATTGCTACAAACTTTACAAAAGAACAATTTTACATACAGTGAAATCACATTTCAAAGGACACCCACTTTAACGGACACCTCCATGAAAACTTCCCTTAGTTAAGCAGACCCTTTATTAGAGCGGACACGGACAGACATTTCTGCGATGATAGGAGTATTAGTTAGTTCTGGAATATGGCTATTTAGGAAGGAACTTGGCCATTTCTTATCCGATTTTGATAAAATTCAGCATGCCCGATGGAAATGGGATTCTAAAATGGGTGTTTGATGTTTTTAATGACTCGTTCTGTAAATCATTTAGAATCCCATTTCCATCGTGCATGGTGAATTTCATCAAATTCTGATAAGAAATGGCCAAGTTCCTTCCTAATTGGCCGTATTCCTAAACTTAAAATTCATTTTAGAATACCATTTCAATCATACATGCGTCTTCCTAATTTAACACTGTTGAAACTCGTCGCTTTCCAATAATTTAGTGGGACAATTATGTATTTTTACGTTGGTGCTGAAATTTTTATTAGAACGCTGCACCGCTCGAACCGAAATTCGGTAAAAAACTTAGACAAAAGGATAAACATTTATTTTTATTTTAATAAAAGGTGACTCCTTCTTATAGTCAAACAAATTTTCGTAGTAGAAGAATCATTTTATAATCTGAACATTTAATTTCGGGTGCTGAAAAATTCAAATTAATCCACAGTCAGAAATTTGTATCCACTCAATTGAGTTGGAAATGGGTTAATGAGGCCCTAGCTTCATTCAGATTATAAAGTTTAGCAACAGACAAAGAACCCTCACCATTTTTTAAAGGATCTATCACCTTTGTTTCGAAAGAAATCGGTTTTCTCTTTAAAGCTTTACAGCACGTTCATAGACAAAAGTTTTTGTTCGTTACGTTGGAAATTCATACGGTCCTGTAAATAAAAAGTATTTGCAGTGTGAAAGCGTTGTTACACTTATCATGTTTTGCTGACATAATCGCTTTAAAATCACTAAAGAATTTTCTACTAAACTAACCGAATTCTAACTTTAATTACCGATAGGTTTTTGTTCTCACTTGTTGCTTTTACATAAATTAATGAACTATGTAAATAAACCTCTCCATAGTTTATATTTACATATAAGATCTAGCCAAGGGCTTAGCGAAACTAACAGTACGTTATTTACTAAAGGTTAATTTTGTGGTAGTAACAGAATGATAGTGGATCGATAGGATAACATTTTTCCGGAATATTTTCTTAAGAATAACGAACCACAAAAAAAATCTAAACTTTATCGTGTAAATCGAAATAGGTAAAGTCGGAATTTCTTAACTAGAACTGCTGCTTTTAAGTCATTTTGCAAAGCTCGAGCTTTCGATCTTTTTAGAGTACAAGCTCGAGCGTTTTTCATCCCAAAATATTAATTTTATAACGTAAATTTTGATAAAATTATATGAGAATTATAAAGTCGAGAAAATTCTCTTTATCTCTCTTTATTAAGAAAATTCTCTTTGTCTCTTGAATGGTAAAAGTTACAAACTTTTTAATAATACTTTCTTAATATTAACTTGGGTATGAGGAATCCGAATCTGAAATCAAATTTTCGAAATTCGAAAAAATGCTACATACGGACATACTTTTCGAATTCATAGACGTACTTTTTCAAAGTTCGTCGAAAATAAAATATCGAGCTTCTAACTCTGCAATTACGCCCAAAAGCTCGATCTTTTCGGCTCGAGCTAGTTTGAGCAATCAGCTCTAATGCAAATCAAGCACCGTATAACTCAAGGGATGGTTATACTGAAAATGTCAAATCTTGTGCAGATTTCATCCGCATCAAGCAGTGGCAAATCTATAAAACTGAACATTGTAATCAGAAATTTTATTTTATTGACATGATTGAAATCAAGGTGCTATCAATGTTGAACCTTCGTATTACACCGGAAAATCTTTATTTTAATTATGGTCGGATTGAAGTAAAGGCCAATAAAGAATATCTAGCCCTTTATACTACCGGATAATAGTATTAAACAATTTAAATGGTATTTTCCTTCCAATTTTTCGAGTAGTGAAACTGATCTAGTCACAGATAGCCGTAGAACTGAAATAAGTTTTTGTTGGTTGGTAAAATTGCTATCCAAAATAGTGCGAAATGTAATAAGGAATATGCGATTAAATAAAATGGATGTGCTTTGTTAAGGAATGGGGAAGTCGACACAAGTTTGATGAAATGATTTTTAGTTAAAGCAAATATCTATCGCTTCGCTTAGCACATCCGAACAGATTCTGCATTATTTTATATAAACGAAATGACCATTTGTTATTTACGGTTTCACCAGGTTTTAGCAGCGATTGAGGCGATTCAATTGATCCGCTGGTGGTCTTCCACGTTCTTCGTTTCTCACGTCAAAATTACCACTTTTGAATTTATTAAACCACTCATAGCATTGTGATTTAACAAGAGCATACTCACCGTAAGCTTCGACAAGTATTCGATGTGATTCTGCAGCAGTTTTCTTCAAATCATAATAAAAAATCAATGATGTCCGCAAATCTTAATATGTAGGCACAAAACTTGATATTTTTAACACGTAAAAAACATGCGTTATTGTATGAAACTTGTATGGTTATGAATTGGATGTTGTTGACAGATGTCAAAAGAAAACAATGGCGCCCATGATGCGATTTGTCGAAAGGTACATTGACAGGTGGCGCCATTTATTGCACTTTTTACATAAAGCTGTTTACAATATGTGATCAGCCGCTTAGTGATCACACGATTTCTAGTAACCTTTTATTTCAATTTGAATGGACGATGTCAATGTGTACTCAATTTGAATTTGTGTCGTTTTCTATTAAAAATCTATCTTATAATTTAAAGTAAGCTTTATATTAAGGAAACAGAAAATTGTTAGATATGTATTTTGCCACCCCTAATTTTTACGTGAAATTTGTTGCTGCGTAAATCCGAACCTGTTAACCAGATTTTAGTCACTGGTATCAATGCACACTGAACTAACTGCACGCACATTGTGAAAAATATCGCGGAAACTATTTGAATGTCAATAATAATAATAATATATTTGGACTTCGCTGGCCCAGTACATTTTATATAAAAAAACCTAAAGTGTGGAATGAAGCATATGTTAACGAAACAAAACCTAAATTTCGACTAACCTTAACATATTTTCTAAACAACACAATTACATAAACGTTTTGTTCTAGAATCTAGACAACAAAATATTTTTGTTTCTAATTTATCGATCAATTTTAATTTTACTGAAAATATTTTTTTTTTATTATTCCAATTAATCGTAAAAAAAAACAATTCGCGTTGGTGTGAAGTGTGTATTGTGTCCTATTAATAAACTTAGCTCGCGCAATTCACAATATTGAAATTGTAATACCACAAGTACCGCATAAATTACATTTTTTTTGTAAAATTATTTATTCCAAAATTAATGTCATTAAAAATAATTATTTTGATATAGGAAAAATTCATTTAACGTCGATTACATTTACAATTCCATTGAACTAACAAATTGACATCTTTGTACGTATTGTATATATGACTGTATAATTAAAAAATATACAACAACAACTAAGACGAGAAGCTTTATTACCTGTTTTGATTGGATTTGTGTCTAGCATTGTAGATCTTATACTAAAATATAGTCAGATCATATTATTATTGTTATTATTATCTATTCATGTAAATTGAGATGAAAATCTAAATAAATAATAAATAAATAAATTTATTGCTTTAATTTATAGGTAAGATAAAGCAAAGAATTACGTGTTGAAAAATTTGTTTATAAATGAAATAAGCTTAAAGCAAGTTATTGAGTGTAATCTCATCTGACGTTAATTTTTTATTTTTTTTTATTGTCGCACATTTATTTTCCTTTGAAATTTACTATACGCTGCTATATTAGTATTATATAGAGAGATAAATTTATAAAATTATAGCTAAATTACATCAATAAAATGTATAAACTATAAAAGAAAAAAGAAAAAATGTCTAATGAAATGTGACACTAATTTTCTATTAATGAGCTTTTTTTTTAAATTTATTTATCGCTATTCTGCAATATTTCGAAAGCACTCTGTATGTGTGTGTATGTTTGTGTACGGTGTTTGGTATCTTGCTGTTAGCGGTTGAGGTAATTTATAACTTTATACTATCGAATTGTTAAACAAAAAAATTTGTACCAGTTACAGTTACACACGTCCTCGAGAAATTACAAAATGTCGGCCTATAATTAGCACTAGTACAGGCTGCCATTAAAAGATCTAAAGGAACTAAATGAATCTTTCCCTCCAATTCAAATTTTAATAAAATTTTAAAATTTAATTTTAATTAATTTTAGAAAACTGGACTCAGTAAATTTTTATTATTTCTAAAATTGCCCGAATTAATACTATAAGTAGGTGATTTGAAAAGTTCGTGGAACGAAAATAAAAAAATATGAGGGGCCGGAACCTCATAAGGTGATAAGAACTTCGGTCTTGATTAATTCAACTCTAAAAGTCAACCTTCAGCTTAACCTCCAACTCAACCAGTAAATTAACGACCAACCCAGCTATCAATTAAATCGCCAAATCAGCCTTTAATCCACTTTCAAATGAACCTTTCGTCTAACTCCAAATCAACCCTTAAATAATTCGCCAACCGAACAACTCACACCCCAAAGCAAGCTAACTAAATTCTAGTTCTAATTATATCTCAACCCTTTGTTCAACTCGATTTACTTTGATTTTGCTAAAGCCTTTGATTCAATTGACCATATAATCATTATAAAAAAGCTCTCAGAAATTGGTGTCGCCCCTAATTTTTTAAAATGAATTGGTTCTTATCTGGTGGGAAGAAGACAATATGTTTTATTGAATCAAGTCAAATCGGATTATATATATTGCCATTCTGGGGTTCCGCAAGGACCACATTTGGGCCCAATCATTTTTCTTTTATTTGTGAATGACATTCCGAATATTTTTAAATTTTGTAACTGCTTATTATTTGCTGACGATTTGAAGATTTTTAAACATATTCAATCTTTAAATGACGCAGAAGTATTTCAATCAGAAATTAATTCATTATCTCGTTGGTGCTCTACGAATAAATTGTTGATCAATATTAATAAATGCAACATCATGTCGTTCTATAGAACATCCAATCCGATTGTTTTCAATTATCAGTTGGAGGGTAATGAACTTTGTAGAGTAACTTCAATTGTTGACTTAGGTGTATTCTTTGATCAAAAATTAACTTTTGCTTTACATCTAGACAAAATAATATTAAAAGCCAATTCTATGTTGGGTTTTATTTTTAGAATGACAAAAGAGTTTGTTGATATTTTTTCATGTGTTAGTTTATATACTTCTCTAGTTAGATCTCACCTGGAATATGCGGCGGTGGTTTGGTATCCTCACCATGAAGTACAGATTAAAAGATTGGAATCAATTCAGAAACGTTTTACCATTTACATTTACAGAAAGCTTGGTTATCTTTCAGATCGTAATCAGCCTATGTGGCAGCAAGTGCGTAATCTTCCAGGGTATGAAAATCGGTGTCTAAGCCTTCGAATTGATACTTTAGCGAAGCGTCGAAAAATTGCATCAGCAATGTTTGTGGGGGATTCTTTGAACGGTCGTATAAGATGCCCTAATCTTATTTCTGCCTGGAACATTTATGTGCCGGGTAGAAGTTTGCGGCAAAGGGAATTTCTATTTATCGAATTTCATAGAACTAATTATGGCTATAACGAACCGACGGCTTCAATGGCCAGAATTTTTAATGATTACTATCATTTGTTTCATTTTGAAAAATCGAGAAAATGCTTTCGGTACGAAATTTGTAGTTGCAATTTTTGATTTTTTAATATTTTTGACATATATTCCGTATTGTACAAATTTTAATTATTATATTATATTATGTAGTTACTATTCATTAAGTTGTTTTTTTTTAACTGTAGAATAGATTTTTTGTAAATAAATAAATAAATAAACTCTACACTTATTTTCCAACCCAATCCCAAAATTAACTCGATTCGAAAGCTACATGCGTGTATGAACTCAACTCAATCTAACCTCCCACTAAATCCTAAGCTCGACCTCAAGTTAATCCTTAATCGAACTTTTCTTTCAAATCCAACTCAATTTCAGCGCAAACCCTACTCACTATCATACGGGCATACGTACACCATCGTAACGTTAAACAATCATTCTATCATACCATTATTCCATTATACCATCAAGACGCTATACCGTTAAACCATCATACAATCGTACCATTGTGCCACAGTGATGTCGAATCATCCCACCATCATACAATCGTACCATCATACCATCATACCATAGTATCATAGTACCATCATACCATCTTACCATCATACTATCATCATCAAGAGGTTGTGAGAACTACTATTTGTCAATATGGCTTCTATAATGTTGTCTATTTAGGTTTCTGTGAATCATGCAGTTGTTGAGGTTTCTTTAAGACAGCCTAAACATACTATTTCAATTGCTAAACTATCAAGATTATCTCCGTAATAATATTCAAGTTAAATTAGAAACTTTTCTTGCCAATCCTTCGCTTCAAACTTTGGGTTATGTTTTCTGAGTATTTGCTATTAGAGCGGTAAGTTTGGTCTTGTTTAGAAAAATATAATGTGTAGCGGACAAGCGTCCTAGTATTGAAACTAATAACGGTAGTGCAGGGTTTCGGAATTAGAAATATTATTTTAAATCCTGATTCCCAATCTCGAATTTCGTTATACTCGGTTAAGGAATAGCAAAGTTCAATCCTTCCTGGCCATATTCCAGAACTTTATCTCAAAATCATTTTAAAATTCAATTACAATCACACACGTAAAATTCCATTAAAATCCGTTAAAAAGTGGACAAGTTCTATCATAACTGGCCATATTCCAGAATTTCATCTAAAAATAATTTTAGAATCCCAATACTAATCCACATACCTATCGAACTTCATCATAATCGTTTGAGAAATACCCAAGTTCTATCATATTTGGTAATATTCCAGAATTTGATTTAAAAATCATTTTAGAATCACACACAACTTGAAAGAAAAGTAGAGCTGCTCATAAATAATATTCAGACCGCAGCATGGGAAAGCACTCGCCCTGCCAAAAATAAACCTCACAACACAGGAAATAAGGAATCTGGTCAGAGAAAAGAGGAAAGCTCGCAAAATCTGGCATAGAAATCGAGCACCGGAGAGAAAAACTATCTTCAATCACCTCAAAAACAAGCTGCAGAAGTTAATACAAGAAACCAAAGCGGTAAGCTTTAACAAATATTTAATAAATCTTTCTGGCCACAAAGAAAGCGATTACTCTTTATGGAAAGCTACAAAGGGACTAAAGAGACCAAAAGAGCAGGTGCCGCCAATTAAAAAAGCAGATGGTACTTAGGCCAAAAGCCCGAAAGATAAAGCTGATCTTTTTGCTGAACATCTGGAAGAGACGTTCCAACTTTTGAATAGGCAAACAGCAGATGAAAATACCTTTCTAATGCAAAAAGAAAATGAGTTAGACATACAACCAGTTACAATGAAAGAACTAAAAAATGAAATCAAACATAACCTAAATGCAAAAAAGGCTCCTGGATACGATCTTATTACAGGAAAAGTTATTAAAAATTTGCCAGGAAAATGTCTTAAGAAGTTGCTACACATAATTAACGCAGCTTTTAGAATGAAATATGTTCCTCAGCAGTGGAAAATAGCAGAAGTTATTATGATACCTAAGCCTAATAAGCCACCAAAGAGAAAACGTCATACAGACCTATATCTGTATTACCATCATTGTCCAAACTCTTCGAAAAATTACTCCTCAAAAGGATGAGACCTCTGATTGAAGAAAGACACCTGTTACCATCGCATCAATTTGGTTTCAGAGAGAAACACTCCACCATAAACAGGTACACAGAGTCACTAACGTGATTGACGAGACGCTTGAAAACAAAAAGGTATGTTCTGGAGTTTTCCTTGATGTTGCCCAGGCCTTTGACCGGAATATAAATTACATCGCGACCTTCCTAAGCAGTTCTATGAGATATTAAAATCATACAATGAAGGGAGATATTTCAGAGTGAAATATGAAGGAGAGTTCTCATCACTCAAGAGAATTGAAGCAGGCGTACCACAAGGGAGCGTGCTCGGACCAGTCTTGTATTTGCTTTATACGACAGACATACCTATTACTGGAGAAACAGATATTGCAACCTTTGCGGATGATACAGCAATCTTGGCGGTTGGAAGTACAATCGAAGAAACAACCAACAAATTACAGCAGGCAAATACTTAAGCCTGTGTGGACTTAGGGCATCCAGCTCTGGGGATGCACAAAGAAAACGAACGTTAAAATTATACAAACGATCCAGAACAAAGTACTGCGATGCATTGTCAATGCACCTTGGTATATTAGAAACGATAATCTACATAGGGATCTAAAGATGGAAACCGTCAACGAAGAAATCACAAAAAATGTCAAAAAATATATCCAGCGTTTACAACTCCATGAAAACACGGATATTCAACATATTGTCAACGATGTCGACAGCGCAGTGAAAATACGGCTAAAGAGAACGAAGCCGCTTGATTTAGTTCCTCAGGACTGAAAGTTGCTGATGTAACCGGAAGATCTGGGCCCACTGGGAATAACTACTGTGTTATAGCCCAACTAACAGAGAATTAAAATAAGAAAGAAAAATTGCTGAATGAGTTGTAATAACTTAGTCGTAATAAAAAAAAAAAAAAAAATTTAGAATCCCATTTCCATCGAACATGTCAAATATCATCATAATTGATTGAGAAATAGGCAAGATCCATCATACTTGGCCATTTTCGCGAACTTCATACAAAAATCATTTTAGAATCCCATTTTCAACCCACATGTCGAATTTCATCATAATCGGTTAATAAATATGCAAGTTCCATCATACTTGACCATATTCCAGAACTTCATCCAAAAATCATTTTAGAATCCCATTTCGAATGTGCAAGCCGAATTTCTTCATAATTGATTAAAAAAAAAAGTTCCATAGAATAGAAGAGTAGAAACCCATTTCCAACGCATATGTCAAATTTCATAATAATTGGTTGAGAAATAGGCAAGTTCCATCATACTTAGCCATATTCGAGAATTTCATCCCAAACTCATTTTTCAATCCCATTTCCATTGCGAAAGTCAAATTTTACTAAAATCAGTTAAGAAATAGATCCTAATTGGCCATTCATTTGCTAAAGGTTTAATTTGAAATGTAAAAGGTTCAATTCGAGGTTTGAGATATTAACAGTGACCTTTCTTAAGTCTTAAACAATATTTGTGTAAGGTTTGGTTCAAATCGGTCAAGTCGGGTGGAGTTGTTTAAATATCATACACATATGCTGTACATATGCGTACATACAAACACTCATTTTATTTTATAGATTGATCAACTGCTCACTAAACACCAGTCCAACACCATCTCAACCCTAACTCAACTCCCAACCGAACCGCTAACTCTCTTTCAACTCAATCTTCAAACCAGCATTTATAAAAAATTGGTGAACTGCTCACTATATCTTAACCCAACTCCAATTCAACTTGAACTCAACCCGCAAATTGACCCCTAACTTAACCTTCAACTCAACCCCAAACTCAATACCCAACACAATATTTAAACCAGCATATATAAAAAATTTAAATTCGTATTGCATGTACCCGATCCTCTTGACCCACAGATTCCAAAAGCTTTTCAAATCTCGGCCTTGACCATAGAAACAGATTGGCAAAAAAAAAATTCTAAATCGAACGAGCCGTTCTCGAGATACCATGGGTACAAATATCCAGACATCCAGACGTCCAGACATCCAGACAGACGAACGGACATTTTTTTTATGGCTTTTTTAGGCTCAGGGACTTTCAAAACGTCGAGAAAAGTGGTTTTGGACCAACCAAATTTTTGATCATTTTTGACAGGATTTCAATACTTTGATCTTTTTTGACCGAAGTAAAACAAGTTCTTAGTTCTGAAAATAACTTTTTATGCCCCCAATGTTTTAATTGCAGGTTGTATACGTCAATCGCCACAGCAGTATACACTATATCAAAAATGTGTCCAAATGTGTGTATGATTAATCACAATATATAGTTTGACAATAAAGTTGGCACAAATTCCCAACACAAATGGCTCCGTTGATGTTTATCGGTTGAAGGCACAAAAGTAAGAGTGCTCCAAAATTTTTGTTGTACATATTTACATAAATGATTTTACACAGAAAGTAGTAACATACAAATTTAACTGCAAGCAATCAGCTGTTTTACAATTTTTATTTGCAGTGAAGTGCCAAATTTCTGTGATGATGCCTATTTAACTTCTTCGAACAAACTTTATTCTTCATTTATCCCCTCTCTGAAGTGATTTCCCGGAAGACCTTCAAAATATTGTTTTGGCAGAAATCTTTTGAGGTTTGCGGACAGATGGTTGTCAGAGGAAGCCAGATCTGGTTAATAAGGTGAATGTTCAAGCAATTCGTATTGTAATTCCTTCAATTTAGCCATTGTAAGAAATAGATTTTTCTACTACATGACGGCTTTATTTAAAAACATTTTCCTTCACTTAATCCCCTTCACTTTGATTGACCTTTCGACACACTCGGCCTTTCGACCCTATTCCGTTGTAAAATATTAACCACCAGGTTTAACCGAGATTTGACGAATGGTATTTACAATTTAAGAAATAAAAACATTCAAATTTTTTCTGCAATAAATGTTTTTAAAACTTTGTTACATTTTAAAGCAATAAGCATTCTTCAAAACTATTGGCAGAAAGATGTCTTGTCAAAAAATGTTTAAGGAAAGCATTGAATTCGCTTATTAAATTCAAATTTCCAATATCCCTCAATGATATTATTTTAAATCGACTGAATCAACTGGGGCTCTCTCGATTCCACGTTGATTTTGGAGGCTGGGGTTCGGTTTACTAATCACACATTATTAATTCCGTACAATGACTGTTACTTCAGCAAAACGTCTAATTTTTCAAGTTTGGCCTTAATATTATAAGCACTGAAAAAATTGAGAAATTTATCTTAGAAGTCTGTTGATAATTTTCTTCTGATTTATCCCATACCTGTATGGTTCATGGATGTGAAGTTTTCCACAAATTCCACAGATTCTATATATGTATTAGTTTCACACTGCTAAACTGAATTCCAATTGGAAAATTTACGATTCATATTGAAATATTTAGTACTAAATATGTAATTTCATTACAAAATCTTTCGAATAAAAGTGATTTCCTGTGAAAGTAAGACCATTCAGAGGCAATATTAGTGGAATTTAGTCAAAATAATATATGGACCATAAAAAAATGAATCCAAACCATTGGCAAGTGGCGTAAATGAGATTTAACAATTTTTAGTCTTAATCGCCAAAAAAAAATGTCCAGTTTAAATTAATTCTTGGTTTAAGAAATAGTTATTCGGTATAATGGACCACAATTTTAAGCAGCCACTCCATGTACTATCGGATCCCTTGTTCAAATATCAAGTAGTAGGTATTAACGGTCAATGAAAGATTTCAGACGAAATTTCAATTGGTACTTAAAGTTTCCAGACTAATTTATTCCCCTGGATAGGGGGTAGTTTTTGGGCTCGATGGATGTAGTAGTAGGCCATCTACTACATCTACTATCAGAAAGTAAATTCAAATCTCTGGCAAGTGGTGCTAAGGCCGATTTATCAGTTTCAGCTAAAATATCAACACCTAAAGTTTCCAAAATAATTTATTCCCCTGGATAGGGGTGAGTTTTTGGGCTCGGTGAATGTAGTAGTAGGCCAACTACTACATTTTCTCTCCGGAAGTGAATTCAAATCTCTGGCAAGGGGTGCTAAGGCCCATTTATCAGTTTCAGCTAAAATCTCAATTGTTAGAAAAAGTTTCCAGGCTAATTTATTCCCCTGGATAGGGGTGAGTTTTTGAGCTCGATGGATGAAGTAGTAGGCCGTCTACTACATGTACTATCCGGAAGTGAATTCAAATCTCTGGCAAGGGGTGCTAAGGCCCATTTATCAGGTTCAGCTAAAATCTCAATTGTTAGAAAAAGTTTCCAGGATAATTTATTCCCCTGGATAGGGTGTAGTTTTTGGGCTCGATAGTTGTAGTAGTAGGCCATCTACTAAATCTACTATATGAAAGTGAATTCAAATCTCTGGCAAGGGGTGCTAAGGCCGATTTATCAGTTTCAGCTAAAATATCAACACCTAAAGTTTCCAAAATAATTTATTCCCCTGGATAGGGGTGAGTTTTTGGGCTCGGTGAATGTAGTAGTAGGCCAACTACTACATGTACTATCCGGAAGTGAATTCAAATCTCTGGCAAGGGGTGCTAAGTCCCATTTATCAGTTTCAGGTAAAATCTCAATTGTTAGAAAAAGTTTCCAGGCTAATTTATTTCCCTGGATAGGGGTGAGTTTCTGAGCTCGATGGATGAAGTAGTAGGCCGTCTACTACATGTACTATCCGGAAGTGAATTCAAATCTCTGGCAAGGGGTGCTAAGGCCCATTTATCAGTTTCAGCTAAAATCTCAATTGTTAGAAAAAGTTTCCAGGCTAATTTATTCCCCTGGATAGGGGTGTTTTTGGGCTCGATGGATGAAGTAGTAGGCCATCTACTACATGTACTATCCGGAAGTGAATTCAAATCTCTGGCAAGGGGTGCTAAGGCCCATTTATCAGTTTCAGCTAAAATCTCAATTGTTAGAAAAAGTTTCCAGGATAATTTATTCCCCTGGATAGGGGTGAGTTTTTGGGCTCGATGGATGAAGCAGTAGGCCGTCTACTACATGTACTATCCGGAAGTGAATTCAAATCTCTGGCAAGGGGTGCTAAGGCCCATTTATCAGGTTCAGCTAAAATCTCAATTGTTAGAAAAAGTTTCCAGGATAATTTATTCCCCTGGATAGGGGGTAGTTTTTGGGCTCGATGGATGTAGTAGTAGGCCATCTACTACATCTACTATCTGAAAGTGAATTCAAATCTCTGGCAAGGGGTGCTAAGGCCGATTTATCAGTTTCAGCTAAAATATCAACACCTAAAGTTTCCAAAATAATTTATTCCCCTGGATAGGGGTGAGTTTTTGGGCTCGGTGAATGTAGTAGTAGGTCAACTACTACATGTACTATCCGGAAGTGAATTCAAATCTCTGGCAAGGGGTGCTAAGGCCCATTTATCAGTTTCAGCTAAAATCTCAATTGTTAGAAAAAGTTTCCAGGCTAATTTATTCCCCTGGATAGGGGTGAGTTTTTGGGCTCGATGGATGTAGTAGTAGGCCATCTACTACATGTACTATCAGAAAGTGAATTCAAATCTCTGGCAAGTGGTGCTAAGGTCCATTTATCAGTTTCAGCTAAAATCTCAATTGTTAGAAAAAGTTTCCAGGCTAATTTATTCCCCTGGATAGGGGTGAGTTTTTGGGCTCGATGGATGGAGTAGTAGGCCGTCTACTACATGTACTATCCGGAAGTTAATTCAAATCTCTGGCAAGGGGTGCTAAGGCCGATTTATCAGTTTCAGCTAAAATCTCAATTGTTAGAAAAAGTTTCCAGGCTAATTTATTCCCCTGGATAGGAGTGAGTTTTAGTGCTCGATGGATGTAGTAGTAATCCATCTAATACATGTACTATCCGGAAGTGAATTCAAATCTCTGGCAAGGGGTGCTAAGGCCCATTTATCAGTTTCAGCTAAAATCTCAATTGTTAGAAAAAGTTTCCAGGCTAATTTATTCCCCTGGATAGGGGTGAGTTTTTGGGCTCGATGGATGTAGTAGTAGGCCATCTACTACATGTACTATCAGAAAGTGAATTCAAATCTCTGGCAAGTGGTGCTAAGGTCCATTTATCAGTTTCAGCTAAAATCTCAATTGTTAGAAAAAGTTTCCAGGCTAATTTATTCCCCTGGATAGGGGTGAGTTTTTGGGCTCGATGGATGAAGTAGTAGGCCGTCTACTACATGTATTATCCGGAAGTGAATTCAAATCTCTGGCAAGGGGTGCTAAGGCCCATTTATCAGTTTCAGCTAAAATCTCAATTGTTAGAAAAAGTTTCCAGGCTAATTTATTCCCCTGGATAGGGGTGAGGTTTTGGGCTCGATGGATGAAGTAGTAGGCCGTCTACTACATGTACTATCCGGAAGTGAATTCAAATCTCTGGCAAGGGGTGTTAAGGCCCATTTATCAGTTTCAGCTAAAATCTCAATTGTTAGAAAAAGTTTCCAGGCTAATTTATTCCCCTGGATAGGGGTGAGTTTTTGGGCTCGATGGATGAAGTAGTAGGCCGTCTACTACATGTACTGTCCGGAAGTGAATTCAAATCTCTGGCAAGGGGTGCTAAGGCCCATTTATCAGTTTCAGCTAAAATCTCAATTGTTAGATAAAGTTTCCAGGCTAATTTATTCCCCTGGATAGGGGTGAGTTTTTGGGCTCGGTGGATGAAGTAGTAGGCCAACTACTACATGTACTATCCGGAAGTGAATTCAAATCTCTGGCAAGGGGTGCTAAGGCCCATTTATCAGTTTCAGCTAAAATCTCAATTGTTAGATAAAGTTTCCAGGCTAATTTATTCCCCTGGATAGGGGTGAGTTTTTGGGCTCGGTGGATGAAGTAGTAGGCCAACTACTACATGTACTATCCGGAAGTGAATTCAAATCTCTGGCAAGGGGTGCTAAGGCCCATTTATCAGTTTCAGCTAAAATCTCAATTGTTAGAAAAAGTTTCCAGGCTAATTTATTCCCCTGGATAGGGGTGATTTTTTGAGCTCGATGGATGGAGTAGTAGGCCGTCTACTACATGTACTATCCGGAAGTGAATTCAAATCTCTGGCAAGGGGTGCTAAGGTCCATTTATCAGTTTCAGGTAAAATCTCAATTGTTAGAAAAAGTTTCCAGGCTAATTTATTCCCCTGGATAGGGGTGAGTTTTTGGGCTCGATGGATGTAGTAGTAGGCCATCTACTACATGTATTATCCGGAAGTGAATTCAAATCTCTGGCAAGGGGTGCTAAGGCCCATTTATCAGTTTCAGCTAAAATCTCAATTGTTAGAAAAAGTTTCCAGGCTAATTTATTCCCCTGGATAGGGGTGAGGTTTTGGGCTCGATGGATGAAGTAGTAGGCCGTCTACTACATGTACTATCCGGAAGTGAATTCAAATCTCTGGCAAGGGGTGTTAAGGCCCATTTATCAGTTTCAGCTAAAATCTCAATTGTTAGAAAAAGTTTCCAGGCTAATTTATTCCCCTGGATAGGGGTGAGTTTTTGGGCTCGATGGATGAAGTAGTAGGCCGTCTACTACATGTACTATCCGGAAGTGAATTCAAATCTCTGGCAAGGGGTGCTAAGGCCCATTTATCAGTTTCAGCTAAAATCTCAATTGTTAGATAAAGTTTCCAGGCTAATTTATTCCCCTGGATAGGGGTGAGTTTTTGGGCTCGGTGGATGAAGTAGTAGGCCAACTACTACATGTACTATCCGGAAGTGAATTCAAATCTCTGGCAAGGGGTGCTAAGGCCCATTTATCAGTTTCAGCTAAAATCTCAATTGTTAGAAAAAGTTTCCAGGCTAATTTATTCCCCTGGATAGGGGTGATTTTTTGAGCTCGATGGATGGAGTAGTAGGCCGTCTACTACATGTACTATCCGGAAGTGAATTCAAATCTCTGGCAAGGGGTGCTAAGGCCCATTTATCAGTTTCAGCTAAAATCTCAATTGTTAGAAAAAGTTTCCAGGCTAATTTATTCCCCTGGATAGGAGTGAGTTTTAGTGCTCGATGGATGTAGTAGTAGGCCATCTACTACATGTACTATCCGGAAGTGAATTCAAATCTCTGGCAAGGGGTGCTAAGGCCCATTTATCAGTTTCAGGTAAAATCTCAATTGTTAGAAAAAGTTTCCAGGCTAATTTATTCCCCTGGATAGGGGAGAGTTTTTGGGCTCGATGGATGTAGTAGTAGGCCATCTACTACATGTACTATCAGAAAGTAAATTCAAATCTCTGGCAAGTGGTGCTAAGGCCGATTTATCAGTTTCAGCTAAAATCTCAATTGTTAGAAAAAGTTTCCAGGCTAATTTATTCCCCTGGGTAGGGGTGAGTTTTTGGACTCACTAGATGAAGTAGCAGGCAGTCTACTACATGTACTATCCGGAAGTGAATTCAAATCTCTGGCAAGGGGTGCTAAGGCCCATTTATCAGTTTCAGCTAAAATCTCAATTGTTAGAAAAAGTTTCCAGGCTAATTTATTCCCCTGGATAGGGGTGAGTTTTTGGGCTCGATGGATGAAGTAGTAGGCCGTCTACTACATGTACTATCCGGAAGTGAATTCAAATCTCTGGCAAGGGGTGCTAAGGCCGATTTATCAGTTTCAGCTAAAATCTCAATTGTTAGAAAAAGTTTCCAGGCTAATTTATTCCCCTGGATAGGGGTGAGTTTTTGGGCTCGATGGATGTAGTAGTAGGCTATCTACTACATGCATAATCAGAAAGTGAATTCAAATCTCTGGCAAGTGGTGCTAAGGCCGATTTATCAGTTTCAGCTAAAATATCAATACCTAAAGCTTCCAAAGTAATTTATTCCCCTGGATAGGGGTGAGTTCTTGGGCTCGGTGAATGTAGTAGTAGGCCAACTACTACATGTACTATCCGGAAGTGAATTCAAATCTCTGGCAAGGGGTGCTAAGGCCCATTTATCAGTTTCAGCTAAAATCTCAATTGTTAGAAAAAGTTTCCAGGCTAATTTATTCCCCTGGATAGGGGTGAGTTTTTGGGCTCGATGGATGTAGTAGTAGGCCATCTACTACATGTACTATCAGAAAGTGAATTCAAATCTCTGGCAAGTGGTGCTAAGGTCCATTTATCAGTTTCAGCTAAAATCTCAATTGTTAGAAAAAGTTTCCAGACTAATTTATTCCCCTGGATAGGGGTGAGTTTTTGGGCTCGATCGATGGAGTAGTAGGCCGTCTACTACATGTACTATCCGGAAGTTAATTCAAATCTCTGGCAAGGGGTGCTAAGGCCGATTTATCAGTTTCAGCTAAAATCTCAATTGTTAGAAAAAGTTTCCAGGCTAATTTATTCCCCTGGATAGGAGTGAGTTTTAGTGCTCGATGGATGTAGTAGTAGGCCATCTAATACATGTACTATCCGGAAGTGAATTCAAATCTCTGGCAAGGGGTGCTAAGGCCCATTTATCAGTTTCAGCTAAAATCTCAATTGTTAGAAAAAGTTTCCAGGCTAATTTATTCCCCTGGATAGGGGTGAGTTTTTGGGCTCGATAGATGTAGTAGTAGGCCATCTACTACATGTACTATCAGAAAGTGAATTCAAATCTCTGGCAAGTGGTGCTAAGGTCCATTTATCAGTTTCAGCTAAAATCTCAATTGTTAGAAAAAGTTTCCAGGCTAATTTATTCCCCTGGATAGGGGTGAGTTTTTGGGCTCGATGGATGAAGTAGTAGGCCGTCTACTACATGTATTATCCGGAAGTGAATTCAAATCTCTGGCAAGGGGTGCTAAGGCCCATTTATCAGTTTCAGCTAAAATCTCAATTGTTAGAAAAAGTTTCCAGGCTAATTTATTCCCCTGGATAGGGGTGAGGTTTTGGGCTCGATGGATGAAGTAGTAGGCCGTCTACTACATGTACTATCCGGAAGTGAATTCAAATCTCTGGCAAGGGGTGTTAAGGCCCATTTATCAGTTTCAGCTAAAATCTCAATTGTTAGAAAAAGTTTCCAGGCTAATTTATTCCCCTGGATAGGGGTGAGTTTTTGGGCTCGATGGATGAAGTAGTAGGCCGTCTACTACATGTACTATCCGGAAGTGAATTCAAATCTCTGGCAAGGGGTGCTAAGGCCCATTTATCAGTTTCAGCTAAAATCTCAATTGTTAGATAAAGTTTCCAGGCTAATTTATTCCCCTGGATAGGGGTGAGTTTTTGGGCTCGATGGATGAAGTAGTAGGCCGTCTACTACGTGTACTATCCGGAAGTGAATTCAAATCTCTGGCAAGGGGTGCTAAGGCCCATTTATCAGTTTCAGCTAAAATCTCAATTGTTAGAAAAAGTTTCCAGGCTAATTTATTCCCCTGGATAGGGGTGAGTCTTTGGGCTCGATGGATGGAGTAGCAGGCCGTCTACTACATGTACTATCCGGAAGTGAATTCAAATCTCTGGCAAGAGGCGCTAAGGCCTATTTATCAGTTTCAGCTAAAATCTCAATTGTTATAAAAAGTTTCCAGGCTAATTTATTCCCCTGGATAGGGGTGAGTTTTTGGGCTCGATGGATGTAGTAGTAGGTCAGCTACTACATGTACTATCGGAAAGTGAATTCAAATCTCTGGCAAGGAGTGCTAAGGCCAATTTATCAGTTTCTAATCCACATTCATCAATAAATATTTTTCTTTTCTAATTAGAATAAAATTGTATCACAGACACAATTTAAGTAATGAACTTTAGTACATGGAAAGTTGTATATACCGTGTTTTAGTACTTCAGCTTCACATACATTTTAGCAAGAGGTGCTAGTCCGTGTACAAAATTGTTTGGTTACATTTTTTTCATATGGAGTTTCGATTAAAACATGTCCATTAAAATTGCAAAATTGTGAAATAAATTTATCTTGAAAAAACGTTGAAGGTTACATTAAAAATTTAATATACTGTTTAACATATTTTATTAAAACTAAATAATCGGTTGAGCCTTTAATATCTAAGAAAACTACAAATAAAAATGTACTAACTTTTCATATTTTATGAGGTTATGTCCATTGTTTTGAAAATTTATTATCTCATATTTTAGATTTGAGCAAAATTTTGTATTTAAAACAGAAAATAAAGGAACGTTTGTAAATTGCATCGAAAAATATAAATTTAATAATAAGTTTAGTTGATAAATCAGCTAAAAATATGTCAAAATTAGCTGTTTTATTTCATGGTTTTCCTGGTTTTAAAAGGGTTATGGATTATTTCCTTTTCAAAATACATGACATCAATCTAGTGTAAATTATTATTATTACTTTAAACTTCATATCGTGGCATTTTTTATTCAATTTATCTCAGTTTTATGATAGCTGCTTTTAGCAAAGCTCCATATTAAAAAAAAAAGTAAACAAACTTTTTTGTACACAGACCAGCGAAACTAACGAAAAGTTTATGAACTAGTTTCACAATTTATTAACTAGGGAAACAGCGCCATCTAATAATTATTTTGTTATATTAATAAATAAACATAGAGTTAAACAAATAGAGCTGAAATAAGCAAACGTCAGCATCGAAAATTCTGTGCGAAAAAGAAGAAGACTAAAATATATTAGGGCCATATTTAGAATTTTATTCTATGGTTTAGAATAAAGTGGGTTGCTTAAAATAAAACAATTAAAGTTTAAAAAACATTTTTATTTTAGATGTAAATACACTTATAATTATTTTTAAATTCAATATTTTTAATAAAATTAATTTTATTATTAAAAATAACTTTCCTAAAATCGCGGCATTACGTTACACTTTTAGTATGGACCTGGTAAAAATAATTGTAAACAAATCATAAGAAACCAACAACAACAACATTGGTTTTTTTTTTGATAATGGTTGATATAAATGTAATAAATTTAAATTAAAAGTGCACTTTTTTTATCCCAAATTCCAATATTTACATCACAATTTTAATTTCGTTATATATAAACCACAATAAAACTTATCGATGAAAAGAAATTCCAGTGGCCCTATTCTGGTAATTCCCGGGGAATAGAAATTTTAAATTTTATTGCAGTATTATTCCCTTTTCCCCAAAGTGTATTCTGGTGTTCGGGAAAGATTTTTTATTGGGAAAAAATTATTCCCCATTACAGCAGTTTTGACGTTTGTTTTTCCACACCGATTTTATGAATGAATTGATGGGGAATAGATTTTTAACGAAAATGTTTGTTTATATGTAGTTGTTATTAATAATTAATAATATTAATACTGTTAATAATTTTAAAGATAGTATTATAATAAATAAGAGTTATTATAATAATTTTGATACAACTAAATTTATTTCCCCTGTATATTTATTCCCCAATTGACAGAATGCACTTTAAGAAAATAGGGAATAAAAAGTTGGAAATATGTATCTGGGAATATCTGCTGTAAAAAAAAATTATTCCCCGTTCCCCGGGAATTACCAGAATAGGGCCACAGGTACATAATTTGTTGGGAGTATTGTCACAGAATACAACCAGAAGAGACATAACACTGGTTTTGTATAGAAAAATTTGGTCTCATTTTTTTGACCTTGATTTGCCGAAGGTAAGAGAAAGTTGGGTTATGTATTCTTTAGTTTACTGGTTTTGATTTAAAATAATAAAAATTGAGAATCGTTAACAGTGTAGTTAGTGAAATTATTTGACAAGTTTTGTTTTGACAGCATATGTAATTTGTATTAACTACAATAATATTCAAAAATAATTATACTTCAACGTCCAAAAAAGAAGGTAAGATGAAAAAAAAATTTGGTCCACTCAATGTCTATTCTGGTTAATCTTTCTTCTGTGGTATAGTTACGACATTTTCCGATTTTACACTTCATTTTGATAATTTTTAATTTTCACGAAACTACGCACAACCACATTTTAATAACAATAAAAATTAAATGGTTCGTTTACATAAAAGTAAGCGCAACCATATATTATTCGTAAGAAACTAAGAACATATCTATATATATATATATATATATATATATATATATATATATATATATATATATATATATATATATATATATATATATATATATATATATATATATATATATATATATATATATATATATATATATATATATATATATATATATATATATATATGTATATATATATATATATATATATATATATATATATATATATATATATATTCGTCCTTCTCCAACTGCCAACGCTTGAAATAGAAGATATTATATAGGAAAAAACTTTGTTTCAAATCTATAGTACAAATCTATGTAAATAAATTGAGGTTTACTAAATATTTTGCATTTTAGAATTTGAAAAGTTTATCGATTGAAATTTACCCTTTCTTATAAATAAATATAGAGAAAAAATTAAAACATTTTGTTTTAAAAATGCACCTGAAACTGCTTATGTTACTGTGTAGTGTAATAATCCAAAATTATATATTTTGTTTTTTCTTTGAACTTTTGGAAAGCTTCATCCCATGCTTCATCCTCATTAAAATTGTAATGTTACAGAGCATTCACAATGCAAAAACTTTTGACTTTTTACTTACAGTGGCCCTATTCTGGCTATTCCCTGGGAATTGGGAATTGGGAAAAATATTGCTACATTTCCAAACTTCAATAATTCCCAATTTTTTATTCCCCAATTCCCAAAAGTGTATTCTGGCGTAATTGGGAATCATCCAATGGGAAAAACCACTATTTCAAATTTTGCAGCCGCCATTATTTAAAAATTTTATTTTCTACATATAAAATAAAAACTTTACCGATACTACATTGTAAATAAAATATTGAAAATACACAAAACAAACAGTTTCTTCTAATTCCCAAAAAAAAAATTCGGGAAAAATAAACGTCAAAACTTACATAAAATGGAATTATTTTTTCCCTACAATAAAAATTCCCAATCGCCAGAATACACTTTTGGAAAAAATAATTCCAAACTGCTAGAATACTGTCAAAATAGTTCAATTCCCAATTCCCAGGGAATAGCCAGAATAGGGCCACTGGTTTATATTTAAAACAAAACAATACATTAAGTTAAACACATAATTTAAATTTTATTCATTCCTTGATGGAATGCACCCATCGAAACTTTAAAGTATTAACATATATTATAGTATATGGTATTAATTTATAAAAAAAATTACATTTAAGTTAATAAATTTTTTTTTTGAAAATAATTTTATTTAAAAGATAAATTTTCAACAATTAATTTAAAATAAATAAAATAGCATTTACTGATCATTAAATGTGCTATCACACCAAGCGCGGCGCGTCGGCGGCAAATTTAAATACACATTTTTTTGCTTATGTAGTGATAGGAAATCGTAGCTTGAACAAAAATATAATTATTATTCATAAAACCATTTACAAACTATATATTTTTAATAGAGAAATTACAATTTTAGTAAATGGTATAAAATTAAATTTTATCCGCCGCCGCGAAACCCGGCGGCAAAAAAAAATCGTCGGTCATCGCTAGTTTATATTTTTACACAAACTACGATTTCCTATCACAACATAAGCAAAAAAACGTTTATTTAAATTTGCCGCCGACGCGCCGCGCTTGGTGTGATAGAACCTTATGTCGTTTTCCTGTTGCTACAAAAAACAGATTCGGAGCGAAACCCAAGTGACAGCAGCTGTCATTCGTCGCTCGGTAAAATTGTTCGTAGCAATTTCTAACACAATTACATTTAAATGTCATCGAAATGTCATTTAAACATCAAAATAAATTTGCGGAAAAATATATTTAAAAAACAGTAAAATAATTAACAAATAATACAACAAATAACATGATTACAATAAATTATTTATTAATTTACGGCAAAATTCATCAGTATTAACAATCTAATTATAAAAATAGAATTTGACAATTAATACGTATATTCACACAACCATATAAAAAACAAAAAAATCGCAGAATCTTTACTTACAGAATTTTTACTTACCAGATTGCTAATAATTGTAAATAATTCCAATTTTGGATTATAAAAACAATTTTTAATTACCGGATTGCAAAATTTTCTTTTGTCGCATTTATGAGAAATGTCATTTTGCCAGTTGCCACATTTTAACTTTTTTCCTCGAGAGGCGCTTTCTCTACTTTTACAATCGTCAATAGTCCGTTACTATTTTTTACTTTCTTTATTCTTATTGCGATCTCTGGTCATGTTTCGAAAAGTTTTCAAATTTTTATAGTTCTAAATAAGTTTTAGTTCGTAAGTTAGTAAGTATATATTTTTGTAGTATATTATATCATTATATTATTGTATTTTGAACCATTTATTAATTTATTGAAATAGTAATAGATTAAATCATTGTAAATAAATACATATGTACATGTAAAATGAATTAATCTATTGGGCTTGCTTGAGCGAACTTGGATGTCAGAGAAGCTCCAAAATAAACATTAAATAAATAAATAAATAATATCTCGTTTAGAAAAGAGCAATCAAAAATTGGATGGGTTTAATTTTTATTATACATATCTATGTTTTAGGTGTACTTATTTTAATAAAATTTTACTGAAATATACAAGAAGATTTTATATAATAAAATACAATATTTTGATGTTGTCACTTTCTTTAACGTGATATTTATTTTATTTGAAAATGAAATTACGATCGTTTCGGATGTTACTCTTTTATTATTTATCTCCTTTCACGTTAAATTAAGTGACAAAACCAAAATATTGTGTTTTATTATATAAAATCTTTTTGTTTTGTGATATTAGTCCACGAGTAAACAACAAATATGTTGAGTTGAAATATACAATTAAAATTATACAAATGAATTTATTGGAAATATTAACAAAAAAAATAAAAATTTTATATCAAAAGAATTTGCAGTGTACAAACGGAATACATACATATGTAGGTATATAAAAAAACAAAACGGAATTAATACAAAAAAACAAAAATGAAATTTATAAGAACACCGAATCAAAATTTAATAAGTTTCGTATAATTAAATAAATGAAAATCGGATTTAAGAAGTAAACCCAAATATTTAAAAAATCTTTGAAAATTTGAGGGAAAACATAAAAATATACCATATTGCAGGTCTGAAAAATCTTTGGGGAGTTTTAATACATAGTTTTAATACTACTGCCGCCAGAATACCGATTAAGACTTTTGTCCTTAAAAAAATAATTTAGACAATGGGTCTTAGCTAAGACAGTCTTAAAAGTCTTAATTTCAGAATTGGCCTGTATATAATTAATATATTTACTCTAGTGGTAAACACTACAACTATTATCATGTTTCCATGACAGAGTTAACCTAGGTTAAACTCGGTTTATGTACATGGAAACGCGTATTAGGGTCAAATAAATTATAATAACTATAAGGGAAATGAGGTTATGTTTCCATAGAAAAGTTGCCTGCCCACATCTTTTCGTTAAAAAAATATTTGGGGTTCTCTCGTCAGGCGTCGAGCCAGTAGTTTTAACGAAACATTTTGTTGTTGTTTTCAATTAAATGTCAAAGAGTCATATTGTTATGAATGAAAATTTGTTTTCTAACTTTTATGTTTTGTAATCAGTTTTGTTTGATTAACAGTGTCACGTTTTAAAGAAATATTTTGAATATTTCTTTAAAACGTGACACTGTTAATCAAACAAAACTTAAAAGTTACAAAACGAATTTTCATTTTTAAAGTTCAAACTCAACACAACCGGTATAAATAATACTTAAGTGTAATTTTGGTGACATTGAAATGGTGTTACGCCAAAGCCGCCACCAAAAGAAGTACCACATATACTTTCTCCTATGCAGTCTCCTTTATCTGCCCCAGAAAAAACTGAAGAAGTTATTTGTGTTTTATTAAATTTTAAAGGTGTTCCTATTATTATATCCTATTAACCACAACCCTTAGATTCACCAGCTGAATCTGCTTCCGTTGAATATTTTCATACTAAAGAACGTTCGAAAGAAAGAAAGAAAAATGTTGTGAACCGAATAAAACTGATTATAAACTAAGTAATGCTAAGACACTATTAAAAGCTCGGCGAAAAGGCAAGCAGAAACGCGAAGAAGAAGAGGCAAAACGGCAGACCGAGAAAGAATGCGAAGAAGAGAAACTCGATGATGTGGATGTGAACGGTGGCAAATCTATGGTTAAATTGAAAAGCCGTTTGTTCGGTATTCCCCACGTTTCTTCTCGTCGATGTACTACCACCGTGCGTATTTAGAATTCGATTCAATTCCACTTTATTCCCGTTAGTGTTTACATGGGAATCTGTCAAAGAACCTTTTCTGCATCTTTGTTTCTTGCATTAAATAAATCCATAGCCCAAAGAATTAAATTGGTCATGGTTCTCGATGTTTTTTACTGGGCGGTCTTAGCTCAGGTTTGCCCTTCCTTTTCTCCGAGTACCAATCGAACCTCAGCACTCGATCCTCCATTTGTTGTATCTAGGATATCCTTTTTACTTGTCTCGTAATTCATGGCTTCCACATCAGCAATTGTATGTTGTTTTATTTATGTTGTGTTTTGATTACTAAGGTCAATGACCTTGAAATGTTTTCTTGACACACGATCATCAATAAAAAAATTTAATTCTAATCTATTCTTAATCTCAATTAATAAAAAATTGTTATTTACGATGCTTTAACAAATTAAAATTGTGATTTGAGGAACATAACCTCAATTTTATAGAAATGCACATAGTATTCACAACACAACACAAATAACAAATAAAACAACTTTGTTATACGTAATCCAATTAAGATATATACCAATTATTACGTATAGCAATAATAATAAAATTTAACAAAACCATAAGTACATTGTATACATTTTGTGACAGATAATTCGTTAAAATAAAATAAACAATTCGTTAAATATAAAAACAAAATATCCGAATTTTCGTTAAATAGCTAGTACTGCCGCTCTGGTGATACAACACGAAATCTCAGATGTTGGCGCACGAATTCTAACCTAGCTTCCCTAATAGAATTATAATTTATTTGATTAGGGTAGAGTTTCGTTAAATCCAAATAAACTCGACGAATCTTGTTTGTTTGAGTTAGATTGTATCTGTCAAACATTTTTTTAAATTATAAATGGCGCATCGCATATTATTAAATATATTTCCCCAAAACAATTAAAAAAATACACAAAAATGTCGTTGTCAACGTTATGACGATATATCAAAGCAAAATAAAAGTTTGGTTTTTGTTCAATACGCAATTTTATTTTTTTATTCTATCGAAATATTTTTCTTCAACTCTAAATCCTAACTCTGTTCATGGAAACGGTAAGGGTTAGCGACGCCATATTTTCAACTCAACGAAACCTAAACCTGTTTCAACTCGTCATGGAAACATGGTATATGTACGTGAAAAATAAAATTTTTCAATTCCTACTTTTAAGTGGAATGAAATTATTCATTCCGGAACGAAATTCTATGGCATTGTGTTGTAAAAATACCAAAGTACCCTGCGGGCGCAAAAATGTATATATAAAAAGTGAACGACTTACGAACGGTTTCTTATATGCGGCACTACTACCACAGAAGAAAGATTAACCAGAATAGACATTGCGTGGACCAAATTTTTTTTTCATCTTACCTTCTTTTCTGGACAATGAAGTATAATTATTTTTGAATATTATAGTAATTAATACAAATTATGCTGTCAAAACAAAACTTGTCAAATAATTTCACTAACTACACTGTTAAGGGTTTTCAATTTTTATTATTTCAAATCAAAACCAGTAAATCAAAGAATACATAACCCAACTTTCTCTTACCTTCGGCAAATCAAGGTCAAAAAAATGAGTCCAAATTTGTCCGTACAAAAACAGCGTAGTTACAAACCAAAGATAAATTTATTTGTTTTTCAGTGATTTTTTTTTTTTTTTATTAAAAGCGGCGTGTTGTTCATCGCTTGTCCTAGAGCCCTTGTAATTTAAATTATTTAAATAGAAAAAAATTGAAATAACGTATTTATATAAAAATTGCCAAAATTGTTTTTATTTATTTATCAACCACCAAAAAGGTATGTAAAAATTCAAAATGACAGGTCTCCAAATATTTTCTAATATATTTGAAGAGTTTTTAACAGATATTTTAAGAGTACTACCAACAGAATACCAATTAAGAGATTCTCTTTAAAAAAAACCTCTCACGAAAATTTATCTTAGCTGTGATACTCTTAACTTAACAGTCTTACCACAGAAGACAGATTAACCAGAATAGACATTGCGTGGACCAATTTTTTTTTTTCATCTTACCTTATTTTTTGGACATTGAAGTATAATTATTTTTGAATATTATAGTAGTTAGTACAAATTATGCTGTCAAAACAAAACTTGTCAAATAATTTCACTAACCACACTGTTAAGGATTCTCAATTTTTATTATTTCAAACCAAAACCAGTAAACCAAAGAATACATAACCCAACTTTCTCTTACCTTCGGCAAATCAAGGTCAAAATAATGAGACCAAATTTGTCCATACAAAAACAGCGTTATGTCTCTTCTGGTTGTATTCTGTGGTCTTACCGTCAGAATCGTACGGTAAATTAACATTATTTTGAAAATCGATGCGGATATAAAATGAGCCAAAAAGGCACACGTTGGTGGGATTAGGGCTAAAAATATAATTTCACACATGCAAAATTGGTATCTATTGTGGAAAAAAATTCCCAATATAGCAAAATGTCCATGCCCCTATATTTTATATACGAATTACAACTTCCGAACGTTTTGATGAATTTTGACAGATGTCCGCATGTGGGAAATGGATGTGGAATTAGAGAATAGGGCCCCTGGGGCCCTATGCTCGAATTCCACATCCATATTCCACCCTCCAGACCAGGTGTATCATAAACGTACGGTTTATGAAGACTTTGCTATACTAAGGTGTTCGTAAACGTTACACCACAGAAGAAAGATTAACCAGAATAGTCATAACGCTGTTTTTGTATGAAAAAATTTGGACTCGTTTAATTGACCTTGATTTGCCGAAAGTAAGAGAAAGTTGGGTTATGTATTCTTTGGTTTACTGGTTTTTATTTGAAATAATAAAAATTGAGAATCCTTAACAGTATAGTTAGTGAAATTATTTGACAAGTTTTGTTTTGACAGCATAATTTGTATTAAATATTCCAAAAATTCATAAAATTCAAAAATAATTATACCTCAATGTCCAAAAAAGAAGGTAAGATGAAAAAAAAATATGATCCACGCAATGTCTATTCTGGTTAATCTTTCTTCTGTGGTTACACTAAAACAGTACGAATATAGTACGTAATGTGTACTTTTATCACATGAGAAGTGACACAAATTTGCGAAGACTTGTATATGTATTAGTATGTATAAAAGTGTTCAAAACGTGTACGTTTAAACGTAATGTTTTCGAGCTGCTTAAGCGTAACATTGACGAACGGTTTAGTGCGATTGCCCCATTTAATTAGAATAAAACAATTTTTTTAAATCAATCTTATCTTTTATTTGTATTTTTCTTCAAATGAGCCGCAACACAAGAAACAACGTGCCAAATTTGTTAATTAATCTTTTTCTGTACTGAAATAAAATGTTTCAATCATAGATAAATTACTTCGAGTATTACTTAAATACATTTTAAAATATTCATTATAATGATTTTTATATGATATTATGGATGTAGTGCTGCTCTTGAATGCCACGAAAAACTAACAGTTATAATTATCAGAAGTTTTTATGTTTTCACAATACGACAACTTTAATTTAATTTGTAAAAAAAAAATGAAAATAAAACAAAGGGGCAAGATATAATTGACAGCACTGTGTATAGAGAATGTAAATGTAGTAGTGTGTTATAATAAGAACCTTTCGTAAACTGTTCGTAAACGAAATACTTTTGATGTATACATTTTTGCGCCGGGAGGGCACAAGTGAACATCTGTCAAAATTCATAAAAATGGAATTTTTTCGGTACTAAGGGAATATTTCCGAATGGGTATAAGCTGGTGAAAAAAATTCCAAATATTTCGTATTTCGTAAATTTGACGTCTCTTCTGATTGGTTTAAATTATTTCTCCTTAAGCAAGAAACGTCAAAAATAAACACGCTCACGGGCTACTTATGTCGTTTTCCTGTTGCAACAAAAAACAGATTCGGAGCGAAATCCAAGGGACATCAGCTGTTATTTGTCGCTCGGTAAAATTTTTCGGAGCGATTACTAATGTCAAATTCTTTTCGCCAAAAAACATCAAAAAAAATTAATGTACATCGAAAATCATGTACTTTTCGTCAAAAAACATCAATAGCTGTATTTTGTTGAGAAAAAATTAATTCGAATTATTTTGGAGCTAATTTTTTCTTAACAGAATAAGCCGCGGAATATTTTTTCGATTTAATTTTTATATTCTATGTTGGTATTTGTCCTGTTTTTCATTCAAGCAGTTACGTAATTTATTTGTTCGAGCTAGAATTAAATAACTCAAATTTTTTGTTCGAATTATTTAATTCCTGTCACGTGCAATTGTTGTTGTAAATTTCTCAATAAAATACAGCTAATGTTTTTTCGATGTACATCAATTTTACGAAATGTATTTTTTTTCATAAATCAACTACAACAACAAATTAGAAACGTCAATTTTTAGTTGTCAAAGTTGTCAATTAGAGTTTTTGTGTCTTAATTTTATTTAATTCGATTAAAATAATTAAGCACAATAATTAAAGGGATAAGAAATCGAGACGGAAAAAACTGTTCATATTGAAAATTTTATTTAAACGATTAAAATAATTAAACATTAAAATGATTTAAAATCAAGACACAAAAAACTCGTATATTCACAACTTTAGCTGTATTTTATTGAGAAAAAATTAATTCGAATTATTTTGGAGGTATTTTTTTCTTAACAGAATAACCCGCGAAATATTTTTTTCATTTTAATTTTTATATTCTATGTTGGTATTTTATCTGTTTTTCATTCAAGCCGTTACGTATTTTATTTGTTCGAGCTCGAATTAAATAACTCAAATTTTTTATTCGAATTATTTATTCCTGTCATATGCAATTGTTGTTGTAAATTTCTCAACAAAATATTGCTTTTGACAAATACAAATTGAAGTTTCTATTTTTGTTGTTGTTAGTAACGTCAAAAAAACAACATCAAATTGGTTTCGTGTACTTTTCGCACCACAAAATTCACATTGATTTGAAAAAACGAAAAGAATTCGATATAACCCAATTACATTTAAATGTCATCGAAATGTCATTTAAACATCAAAATAAATATGCGGAAAAATATATTTAAAAAACAGTAATGAATTATTGAATTATGTATGTTTAAATGATTATTGGTTTTATGAATAGTTTATTATTCAGACCTGAGCAAATATAAAATAAAAAAACAAAAAAAACAGTAAAATAATTAACAAATAATAATGTGGTTTTCGATTCACCAAAAAAGAGCAAGCCGGCTTGCTCTTTCTGCTGTCAAACTGTTCGATTCGTTAAGAAAAGTCGCTCGGTCGAGCAAAATTGTTGTTGGTTTACGAATCCCGATTTTTTGGCAGATTTACTAACCCAAACACAAATAGAACTGTCATTTTGAAAGCGTTATTTGTATTTTGTGTTATATTTTGTGTTTCTGTTTATTTTTATGTAAATATTTTATATTAAAGAATTAACTTGTTGTTGTTATGTTGTTATGTATTAACATTAGAATATGTTAAGTTGTTTTTCATAGAGTATCGATTTTTTATAAAAATTATAGGTTATGTTTATATAAACGTCAAAAACATACACACATATATATTACGGAGCAACTGTTCGATTCACACAGCCTAGAATAAGTGATCTTTTAAAGATTTGGTAAAAGGTGAATCGAAATCGACATAAGTTATTCAAGAAAGAAAATTTGGTTATGAAAAAATAAAATTGTTGGACACAAATGCAGTTTTGAAATGTGAATGGAATAAAACGTTTTATTATTTTTTTTGTATTAAGCTTATATTTGCATAAATAAGTATATAAGCTTAATACCAAAAATATAAAAAACTGTTTAAAAGGTTAATTTAAATAAAAAATTATTATATTATTTCTTATTTTCTGATTAATTATAAAATTCTAATATTTTAATTAAATTTTTGTGTTTTGAGTTAAAAAAAGATACGCATACGCAATGTGCGTACATTTGACACATTCATTTTGATTTCGTTTTATTTTTTCAGTTACTGTGTTCCATTGGAAACAAAATTTCGACGATTAATACATGGGGTGACATGTACCATCTCATTCGGTTCGTTTTAAATAGGGTTTTGTCTCTTGTAACATGAACAAAATTGTATTCTATTTCGCTTTTAGAATTATTGCCGGCTTAAGGTTATATGACACCAAGCGCGGCGCGTCGGCGGCAAATTTAAATACACGTTTTTTTTTTGCTTATGTAGTGATAGGAAATCATATCTTGAACAGAAATAAAATTAATATTCATAAAACCATTTACAAACTTTATATTTTTAATAGAAAAATTACAATTTTAGTAAATGGTATAAAATTAAATTTTATCCACCGCCGCGAAACTCAGCGGCAAAAAAAAAAATCGTTGTCCATCGCTAGTTTATATTTTTGCACAAACTATGATTTCCTTTCACTACATAAGCAAAAACACGTGTATTTCAATATGCCGCCAATGCACCGCGCTTGGTATGATAGAACCTTTACTTTGGTCACTGGAATAGTTATAGGTATAAAAATAAAAGTGCAAATCATGCTCAAAATAAAAACCGGCAATAATTTTCTTTTTACTTTTATCAATTGACATTAAAAATTAAATAAAAAAACAAAAAAAAAATTCAATTTTCCCAAGAATAATTCTATACCAACAAAAACTTGGTTTGAAACTATTCATTCCGGAATGAAAATACACGGCATTGTTGTTGTAAAATTCCCAAAGTAACACACGGCAGTTGTTTCGTCCAAAAGGAGCGACAAATTAATTAATTATTAAGGTTCTATCACACCAAGCGCGGCGCGTCGGCGGCAAATTTAAATAAACGTTTTTTTGCTTATGTTGTGATAGGAAATCGTAGTTTGTGTAAAAATATAAACTAGCGATGACCGACGATTTTTTTTTTCCGCCGGGTTTCGCGGCGGCAGATAAAATTTCATTTTATACCATTTACTAAAATTGTAATTTCTCTATTAAAAATATAAAGTTTGTAAATGGTTTTATGAATAATAATTATATTTTTGTTCAAGCTACGATTTCCTATCACTACATAAGCAAAAAAATGTGTATTTAAATTTGCCGCCGACGCGCCGCGCTTGGTGTGATAGCACATTTAATGATCAGTAAATGCTATTTTATTTATTTTAAATTAATTGTTTTAAATTTATCTTTTAAATAAAATTATTTTCAAAAAAAAATATTTATTAACTTAAATGTAATTTTTTTTATAAATTAATACTTTAAAGTTTCGATGGGTGCATTCCATCAAGGAATGAATAAAATTTATACCGATTTTCCATCGTCAATAGTATAATAGCATAATAGTATAATACTATTATTCTATTATTCCTTGTCGGTTTTCCATCGCATGCGATGAAGTTACCACCAATTATAGTTTTTTTTATGTGAACGTAGGTATAATTCCTATTTTGAAAATTTTAACGTGTATTTATAATAAAAAAAACAATTAAAACTAACCAAGCATACGCATTAATTGTGTTTTTAAAAAATTAATAAAATGTATGCACTATGCAGAAACCACAAAAAAAAAAACAAAAAAAAAATCGAATGGTAATTTAGTGAATTGTCAAAATAAAACACTGTCAGATAAATTTACAATGTTAAAAACACAATTTGCTACCTATTATATTTTTGATAGCTAGTATAACAAAATATTATAATTATACTATTATACTATCAACTTCGGTTTTTCATCGTCGTAGTATAATAGTATAATACTATTATACTATTATACTACGACGATGGAAAATGGGTATTAAATTATGTGTTTAACTTAATGTATTGTTTTGTTTTAAATATAAACCAGCTTACATTACAATTTTAATGAGGATGAAGCATGGGATGAAGCTTTCCAAAAGTTCAAAGAAAAAACAAAATATTTTATTTTGGATTATTACACAGTAACATAAGCAGTTTCAGGTGCATTTTTAAAACAAAATGTTTTAATTTTTTCTCTATATTTATTTATAAGAAAGGGTAAATTTCAATCGATAAACTTTTCAAATTCTAAAATGCAAAATATTTAGTAAACCTCTAATTTATTTACATAGATTTGTACTATAGATTTGAAACAAAGTTTTTTCCTATATAATATCTTCTATTTCAAGCGTTGGCAGTTGGAGAAGGACGGATATATATATATGTTCTTAGTTTCTTACGAATAATATATGGTTGCGCTTACTTTTATGTAAACGAACCATTTAATTTTTATTGTTATTAAAACGTGGTTGTGCGTAGTTTCGTGAAAATTAAAAATTATTAAAATGAAGTGTAAAATCGGAAAATGTCGTAACTATACCACAGAAGAAAGATTAACCAGAATAGACATTGAGTGGACCAAATTTTTTTTTCATCTTACCTTCTTTTTTGGACGTTGAAGTATAATTATTTTTGAATATTATTGTAGTTAATACAAATTACATATGCTGTCAAAACAAAACTTGTCAAATAATTTCACTAACTACACTGTTAACGATTCTCAATTTTTATTATTTTAAATCAAACCCAGTAAACTAAAGAATACATAACCCAACTTTCTCTTACCTTCGGCAAATCAAGGTCAAAAAAATGAGTCCAAATTTTTCCATACAAAACCAGTGTTATGTCTCTTCTGGTTGTATTCTGTGACAATACTCCCAACAAATTATGTACCTGGAATTTCTTTTCATCGATAAGTTTTATTGTGGTTTATATATAACGAAATTAAAATTGTGATGTAAATATTGGAATTTGGGATAAAAAAAAGTGCACTTTTAATTTAAATTTATTACATTTATATCAACAATTATCAAAAAAAACAAATGTTGTTGTTGTTGGTTTCTTATGATTTGTTTACAATTATTTTTACCAGGTCCATACTAAAAGTGTAACGTAATGCCGCGATTTTAGGAAAGTTATTTTTAATAATAAAATTAATTTTATTAAAAATATTGAATTTAAAAATAATTATAAGTGTATTTACATCTAAAATAAAAATGTTTTTTAAACTTTAATTGTTTTATTTTAAGCAACCCACTTTATTCTAAACCATAGAATAAAATTCTAAATATGGCCCTAATATATTTTAGTCTTCTTCTTTTTCGCACAGAATTTTCGATGCTGACGTTTGCTTATTTCAGCTCTATTTGTTTAACTCTATGTTTATTTATTAATATAACAAAATAATTATTAGATGGCGCTGTTTCCCTAGTTAATAAATTGTGAAACTAGTTCATAAACTTTTCGTTAGTTTCGCTGGTCTGTGTACAAAAAAGTTTGTTTACTTTTTTTTTTAATATGGAGCTTTGCTAAAAGCAGCTATCATAAAACTGAGATAAATTGAATAAAAAATGCCACGATATGAAGTTTAAAGTAATAATAATAATTTACACTAGATTGATGTCATGTATTTTGAAAAGGAAATAATCCATAACCCTTTTAAAACCAGGAAAACCATGAAATAAAACAGCTAATTTTGACATATTTTTAGCTGATTTATCAACTAAACTCATTATTAAATTTATATTTTTCGATGCAATTTACAAACGTTCCTTTATTTTCTGTTTTAAATACAAAATTTTGCTCAAATCTAAAATATGAGATAATAAATTTTCAAAACAATGGACATAACCTCATAAAATATGAAAAGTTAGTACATTTTTATTTGTAGTTTTCTTAGATATTAAAGGCTCAACCGATTATTTAGTTTTAATAAAATATGTTAAACAGTATATTAAATTTTTAATGTAACCTTCAACGTTTTTTCAAGATAAATTTAATTCACAATTTTGCAATTTTAATGGACATATTTTAATCGAAACTCCATATGAAAAAAATGTAAACAAACAATTTTGTACACGGACTACCACCTCTTGCTAAAATGTATGTGAAGCTGAAGTACTAAAACACGGTATATACAACTTTCCATGTACTAAAGTTCATTACTTAAATTGTGTCTGTGATACAATTTTATTCTAATTAGAAAAGAAAAATATTTATTGATGAATGTGGATTTGAAACTGATAAATTGGCCTTAGCACTCCTTGCCAGAGATTTGAATTCACTTTCCGATAGTACATGTAGTAGCTGACCTACTACTACATCCATCGAGCCCAAAAACTCACCCCTATCCAGGGGAATAAATTAGCCTGGAAACTTTTTCTAACAATTGAGATTTTAGCTGAAACTGATAAATGGGCCTTAGCACCCCTTGCCAGAGATTTGAATTCACTTCCGGATAGTACATGTAGTAGATGGCCTACTACTACATCCATCGAGCCCAAAAACTCACCCCTATCCAGGGGAATAAATTAGCCTGGAAACTTTTTCTAACAATTGAGATTTTAGCTGAAACTGATAAATGGGCCTTAGCACCCCGTGCCAGAGATTTGAATTCACTTCCGGATAGTACATGTAGTAGTTGGCCTACTAATACATTCACCGAGCCCAAAAACTCACCCCTATCCAGGGGAATAAATTATTTTGGAAACTTTAGGTGTTGATATTTTAGCTGAAACTGATAAATCGGCCTTAGCACCATTTGCCAGAGATTTGAATTCACTTTCTGATAGTAGATGTAGTAGATGGCCTACTACTACATCCATCGAGCCCAAAAACTACCCCCTATCCAGGGGAATAAATTAGCCTGGAAACTTTTTCTAACAATTGAGATTTTAGCTGAAACTGTTAAATGGGCCTTAGCACCCCTTGCCAGAGATTTGAATTCACTTCCGGATAGTACATGTAGTAGATGGCCTACAACTTCATCCATCGAGCCCAAAAACTCACCCCTATCCAGGGGAATAAATTAGCCTGGAAACTTTTTCTAACAATTGAGAATTTAGCTGAAACTGATAAATGGGCCTTAGCACCCCTTGCCAGAGATTTGAATTCACTTCCGGATAGTAGATGTAGTAGATGGCCTACTACTACATCCATCGAGCCCAAAAACTCACCCCTATCCAGGGGAATAAATTAGCCTGGAAACTTTTTCTAACAATTGAGATTTTACCTGAAACTGATAAATGGGCCTTAGCACCCCTTGCCAGAGATTTGAATTCACTTCCGGATAGTACATGTAGTAGACGGCCTACTACTACATCCATCGAGCCCAAAAACTCACCCCTATCCAGGGGAATAAATTAGCCTGGAAACTTTTTCTAACAATTGAGATTTTAGCTGAAACTGATAAATGGGCCTTAGCACCCCTTGCCAGAGATTTGAATTAACTTCCGGATAGTACATGTACTAAACGGCCTACTACTTCATCCATCGAGCCCAAAAACTCACCCCTATCCAGGGGAATAAATTAGCCTGGAAACTTTATCTAACAATTGATATTTTAGCTGAAACTGATATATAGGCCTTAGCACCCCTTGCCAGAGATTTGAATTCACTTCCGGATAGTACATGTAGTAGATGGCCTACTACTACATCCATCGAGCCCAAAAACTCACCCCTATCCAGGGGAATAAATTAGCCTGGAAACTTTATCTAACAATTGATATTTTAGCTGAAACTGATAAATAGGCCTTAGCACCCCTCGCCAGAGATTTGAATTCACTTCCGGATAGTACATGTAGTAGATGGCCTACTACTACATCCATCGAGCCCAAAAACTCACCCCTATCCAGGGGAATAAATTAGCCTGGAAACTTTTTCTAACAATTGAGATTTTAGCTGAAACTGATAAATGGGCCTTAGCACCCCTTGCCAGAGATTTGAATTCACTTCCGGATAGTACATGTAGTAGATATCCTACTACTACAATTATCGAGCCCAAAAACTCACCCCTATCCAGGGGAATAAATTAGCCTGGAAACTTTTTCTAACAATTGAGATTTTAGCTGAAACTGATAAATGGGCCTTAGCACCCCTTGCCAGAGATTTGAATTCACTTCCGGATAGTACATGTAGTAGACGGCCTACTACTACATCCATCGAGCCCAAAAACTCACCCCTATCTAGGGGAATAAATTAGCCTGGAAACTTTTTCTAACAATTGAGATTTTACCTGAAACTGATAAATGGGCCTTAGCACCCCTTGCCAGAGATTTGAATTCACTTCCGGATAGTACATGTACTAAACGGCCTACTACTCCATCCATCGAGCCCAAAAACTCACCCCTATCCAGGGGAATAAATTAGCCTGGAAACTTTATCTAACAATTGATATTTTAGCTGAAACTGATAAATAGGCCTTAGCACCCCTTGCCAGAGATTTGAATTCACTTCCGGATAGTACATGTAGTAAACGGCCTACTACTACATCCATCGAGCCCAAAAACTCACCCCTATCCAGGGGAATAAATTAGCCTAGAAACTTTATCTAACAATTGATATTTTAGCTGAAACTGATAAATAGGCCTTAGCACCCCTTGCCAGAGATTTGAATTCACTTCCGGATAGTACATGTAGTAGATGGCCTACTACTACATCCATCGAGCCCAAAAACTCACCCCTATCCAGGGGAATAAATTAGCCTGGAAACTTTTTCTAACAATTGAGATTTTAGCTGAAACTGATAAATGGGCCTTAGCACACCTTGCCAGAGATTTTAATTCACTTCCGGATAATACATGTCGTAGATGGCCTACTACTTCATCCATCGAGCCCAATAATTCACCCCTATGCAAAGGAATAAATTATCCTGGAAACTTTTTCTAACAATTGAGATTTTAGCTGAAAGTGATAAATGGGCCTTAGCACCCCTTGCCAGAGATTTGAATTCACTTCCGGATAGTACATGTAGTAGTTGGGCTACTACTACATTCACCGAGCCCAAAAACTCACCCCTATCCAGGGGAATAAATTATTTTGGAAACTTTAGGTGTTGATATTTTAGCTGAAACTGATAAATCGGCCTTAGCACCATTTGCCAGAGATTTGAATTCACTTTCTGATAGTAGATGTAGTAGATGGCCTACTACTACATCCATCGAGCCCCAAAAATACCCCCTATCCAGGGGAATAAATTATCCTGGAAACTTTTTCTAACAATTGAGATTTTAGCTGAAACTGATAAATCGGCCTTAGCGCATCTTGCCAGAGATTTGAATTCACTTCTGGATAGTACCTGAAGTTGATGGCCTACTACTTCATCCATCGAGCTCAAAAACTCACCCCTATCCAGGGGAATAAATTAGTCTGGAAACTTTTTCTAACAATTGAGATTTTAGCTGAAACTGATAAATGGGCCTTAGCACCCCTTGCCAGAAATTTGAATTCACTTCCGGATAGTACATGTAGTAGATGGCCTACTACTACATCCATCGAGCCCAAAAACTCACCCCTATCCAACGGAATTAATTAGCCTGGAAACTTTTTATAACAATTGAGATTTTAGCTGAAACTGTTAAATGGGCCTTAGCACCCCTTGCCAGAGATTTGAATTCACTTCCGTATAGTACATGTAGTAGATGGCCTACTACTACATCCATCGAGCTCAAAAACTCACCCCTATCCAGGGGAATAAATTAGCCTGGAAACTTTTTCTAACAATTGATATTTTAGCTGAAACTGATAAATGAGCCTTAGCACCCCTTGCCAGAGATTTGAATTCACTTCCGGAGTATATGTAGTAGATGGCCTACTACTACATCCATCGAGCCCAAAAACTCACCCCTATCCAGGGGAATAAATTAGCCTGGAAACTTTTTCTAACAATTGAGATTTTAGCTGAAACTGATAAATGGGCCTTAGCACCCCTTGCCAGAGATTTGAATTCACCTACGGATAGTACATGTAGTAGATGGCCTACTACTACATCCATCGAGCTCAAAAACTCACCCCTATCCAGGGGAATAAATTAGCCTGGAAATTTTTTCTAACAATTGAGATTTTAGCTGAAACTGTTAAATGGGCCTTAGCACCCCTTGCCAGAGATTTGAATTCACTTCCGGATAGTACATGTAGTAGACGGCCTACTACTTCATTTATCGAGCACAAAAGCTCACCCCTATCCAGGGGAATAAATTAGCCTGGAAACTTTTTATAACAATTGATATTTTATCTGAAACTGATAAATGGGCCTTAGCACCCCTTGCCAGAGATTTGAATTCACTTCCGGATAGTACATGTAGTAGACGGCCTACTACTTCATTTATCGAGCCCAAAAGCTCACCCCTATCCAGGGGAATAAATTAGCCTGGAAACTTTTTATAACAATTGATATTTTAGCTGAAACTGATAAATGGGCCTTAGCACACCTTGCCAGAGATTTGAATTCACTTCCGGATAATACATGTAGTAGACGGCCTACTACTCTATTTATCGAGCCCAGAAACTCACCCCTATCCAGGGGAATAAATTAGCCTGGAAACTTTTTATAACAATTGATATTTTATCTGAAACTGATAAATGGGCCTTAGCACCCCTTGCCAGAGATTTGAATTCACTTCCGGATAGTACATGTAGTAGATGGCCTACTACTACATCCATCGAGCTCAAAAACTCACCCCTATCCAGGGGAATAAATTAGCCTGGAAATTTTTTCTAACAATTGAGATTTTAGCTGAAACTGTTAAATGGGCCTTAGCACCCCTTGCCAGAGATTTGAATTCACTTCCGGATAGTACATGTAGTAGACAGCCTACTACTTCATTTATCGAGCCCAAAAGCTCACCCCTATCCAGGGGAATAAATTAGCATGGAAACTTTTTATAACAATTGATATTTTATCTGAAACTGATAAATGGGCCTTAGCACCCCTTGCCAGAGATTTGAATTCACTTCCGGATAGTACATTTAGTGCTAGCTGTGTAGCTGACGTACTTTGCTGTCCATCGATTCTATAAAGTACCCCCTACCCAGGGGAATAAATTAGCCTGGAAACTTTTCGTACCAATTGAGATTTTATCTGATATCGTTCATTGACCGTTTACACATACTTCTAGATATTTGAACTAAGGATGCGATAGTACATGTAGTAGCTGCTTAAAATTGTTGTCCATTATCTCTATTAACTATTTCTTATATCAAGAATTAATTTAAACTGGAAATTTTTTGTGGCGATTAAGACTAAAAATTGTTAAATGTCATTTACGCCACTTGCCAGTGATTTGGATTCATTTTCTTATGGTCCATATATTATTTTGACTAAATTCCACTAATATTGCCTCGGAATGATCTTATTTTCCCACGAAATCACTTTTATTCGAAAGATTTTTTAAAGAAATTACATTTTGAATGCAGTATATTTGAATTCCAATTGGAACCAAATAATAAATATGTTGAACTAAAACTATTTGATATTTTTGTGGTTTGTAACTTTGGTTTCTAGTTTTAGAACTTCGATGTTTGATTGAACAAGCTTAACTGGTAGCAGAAAACTATAGATCGTTCTTGATTACATTTTTTTTATATGAAATACCAGTCCAATAAAATTGCAAAAATGTTAATTAAAATTACCTTGAAGAAACGCTGAAGGTTATAATAAAAATCTGAAATACTATTTAACATATTTTATTTAAATTAAATAGTCCGCTGACCCTTTATAATCAAAGAAAATTGCAAATAAAATGAGGTCATTTTTAGTTTTTTATGAAATTATGTCTGTTGTTTTTGAAATTTATTAGCAAACAAAATATGAGATTTGAGCAAAATTTTGTATTTAACAGAAAATAAAGAGAACGTTTGTAAGTTGCATCGAAAAATATAGATTTAATAATAAGTTTAGTTAATAAATCAGCTATAAAGGTGTTAGAGTTGGCTGTTTTATTTCATCGTTTTCCTGGATATTAAAGGGTTATGGATTATTCCCTTTTCAAAATACATGACATCAATCTATTGTAAATTATTATTATTACTTTAAACTTCATATCGTGGCATTTGTTTTTAGCAAAACTTCATATAAAACAAAATAAATAAACGTTTTTGTATACTGACTAGCTGATATAAACGAACTGGCGTTAAATAAATTCAATTAAATTAGTTTAACATTCCGTTACTACTGTGCTTAAAAACTGTTTTTATTATATAATTGAGAATAAACAATTCACCGTTGTATAGTAATATCAAATACTAAATATCGTTATCTCAAATTAAATTAGTTTTACGTATTGCATTAATAATAATTTATTTGAACAAAAATTATATTGCATTGATTTTATTCGGTTTTTTAAATCGAAATTTAGTAAAATTATATTATACGGATTCTTAACAGTGTACAATCGCACCAACACATGAAAAACTAGTTAGAATCCAATATGATTTGTTTTTTTCCAATATGATTTGTATACGTATTACTGTGGAAAAAAGTGTGGAAAACTTCACATCCATGTATGGTTCTTGAGGTTGCTGTTCGTTTTTGTATTGCCTTTTGGGCTATTTTTGACAGTTCATATGTTTTTTGGCAAAGTGCTTTACATCAAACTTTTTAACCGGCTTGACAGACAAAACAAAATCAAATTTGATGCGAAACCATGGTTAAATATGACACATTATTAAATTAAAATTAAGTTGAAATTATTGTTACGAAATTCGACATACATATGTCATTAGTTTAAAAATTATATCAGTTATCAGAAAAATTAAAATTACCAAAGTATTATTAGGATTAAAATTATTTAAATAATTTTTTTGCAGGCTAATTAATTTTTAAAAATTAATTAATTTTGAAACTGTGTAGTGTTTTAAAATTTGGAGCTGTTCAAAAATATCAGTCTCATGGTGATGCCGTATAACCGGTGTTACTACAGCAGAAACAAACAAAACTATTATTACCAACAATTAATAAGATTTCGTTACCACATTAGTTACGCCACTTACCGATCACCTCTCCATCACTAATCCACCATCTAAAAAAACACCGCAATAGTGAGGGTCTTATTTAATCTGACCGCAAAATACAATCATTTACAACACCAACATCTCACCCACAATAATAATTATTTTGTCCATACAGAAGCGCCAATCAATCATAATTAATATCCACATCATACAAACACGATAATAAAAATGGTGACATTTTTATTACCGCGACCATAAAAAGAAAATTCATTCAACACTATTTTTGGTCTAATCGCGCGCTTATATGACTAACTCAAATACTTCGTAAATAGCTAGCTGTATACAAATTTTTTTCAATTAAATTAAAACTAATAAATTCAATTTGAAGGTCGCTTATGATGATCATTTGATATATTTTAATTAACCTCTAAGACTTTTTTTTTATTTATTAATTTAATAATAAAATTTGTTTCGTATAATTGAAATATACTGTGCATTACTCGTTTGATCATCTGTCATGTGTTTGTATAGAGGGGGGAATCAGTTAAAAATCACAACTAAAATTATGTTTCATACCCTCATCAATAATTGGATTGAATTTCGATATCACATTGCGATTGACCACTATCCTGTCCCTGTCTGTGATGATATAATTTTTTATAGGTTTTCTGTCTTTTTTTTTTTTAATTAAATTAAATTGTAATAAATTTTCACTATCACAAAAATCACAAATTGAAAAAAGGTCGAATTATTAATGTAAAAAGACAAAATATTTCTATTTATTAACTGACAGGAGTTTTTGGCCAGAAAACATATTCTTTAAGATTTTTTTTTTTTGTTTTTGTTTATTATGTCCTTTGGTCAAAAGGGCATCCAGATTTTTAGGTTTTTGTATTTTAATCAAAAATAGTTTTCTATTTAATTAATGAATTACTTTACTATACACAAAATTATGTTTACATCGATGAGAGGTGTGGACGAAAAAGGATGCCACCCAATTTTAAATGTTTATATTCAACATCAAACAGTTCCTGTCATGTCGATATTAAATAAAACACACAAAACATTTGTGTAGTTTTAATTTAATGTATTTGTAGATAAATAAAATTTAACAATTGATAAGGATAATTAAATTTTATTACAGGTATTATCAAATAGAGAGAAAACTATTGTTTTGTGGTATCGTGTACAGGTTGTGAACACTATACGAGTTAATTTAGAATTTTGATTATGTTTGTCAATGAAATAGTTAAACAAATAGACATAACATATTTTTATGGGGGATGGGTGGCAAAAGTAGAGATGCTTTTTGAATAAATTTTTTTTTTAGTTCTGAACAAAATAATTTGATAGTTTATATTGAACAGCTTTTGATGAGGTCTTCCAGCCCTACGCTAACTCCTTTAATTATTAACCCCTTCTGCAACAATTGGTGCTGCTGTTGTTCGATTAACCACAAATAAAGACTACATATTGCAGAAAAATTATTCGAAAGGTCACGTAAGAGATATGGTATAAGCCACGGTTTACCCGTTTACTGTTCTCATTTCGCTATAAAATATGAAACGTTCGAATAATTTGCATAAACGCTGAAAGTTTAGATCTACCGTTAAAACCTTTCCGGTTAACCAGAATAGTTTACGATTTTCCATTTAGCGTGCTGGTAAAAAGAAAAGGAAATTAAAAGTTAATCAAAATTTTGCTTAAATTAAGAAATTCACAAATTTAACGCGGTACTTCAGTACAGAATTAAAAGTCACAGAACTATCATTTAGCGTATTTCCTTGATACATGTACAACAACAATTGCATAGGATAAATCCCCGCAAGAATAACATAATCCCCCCAAAAAATTGGGTTCATTTAAACATAACTTTAAATCTTGGTTGCGATACCTGCCACCAGAGTCATAATACACATTAAATTTATATTTTATTTCGAAAGATTGAATCTAATCTTACGCAATGCTGTTTGACGAGTAGTGTACTCTGTAACTTACGCAACAGCAAGGATTCCATTTCTAGCGATAAGAACTCTTTTTCAACTTGCTTCAGACGACGAAAATAGTTTTGGGGCAGCTAACCCGGGAAAGAACGACTTTTATGTCGATAACATTTTAACAGGATCCGATTCTGTTGAATCCACTAGTAGATTAGTAACCGATCTAATTCAATTGCTGACAGATGAAGGATTTGAGCTTCACAAAATCACGTGATCTTCATGATCAGTCTCTTCGATCAGAAGATCAAGCACACTCAAAATCAATTTCAATCCTCGGCATGAATTAGGATTCCGAACAAGTCTTTTCGTTTAAAAAATATTTCACAACTGGTCTGTGCACAAAACGGTGTGTTTTGTCGGAGATTGCTCAATTATTTAATCCGGTAGGATACTTCATGCAGACTTTATGGTCTCTCAAACTGAATTGATGTGACGATCTACCTTCGGATTTTCGTTCAAACAATTGTCTATTGATAGATTGTATATTCCTAAATGTATCATGTATCCATGTCAAATGAGTGTGGAGCTTCATGGTTGGATCAAGAAAATCGTTGCCAAGCTAGATTTTTGTTTCAAAAATCGAGTTGCTCCACTCAAGCCTCGAGACCATTCCGCGGCTTGAGCTATGTGCTTCGCTATTGTTAGCGCAGCTCGTTCAGAAGTCTTGTCGATCATGGAAATTAGTTTTTTATCAACTCATCTTTGGACAGATTCCGAAATAATACTGCATCGAATCAAATCAGTAACATCGCGATTTGTGGCTTTCGTGGCGAACCGCATTTCCATAATTCAGGATTTATCGAGCCCCGAAAATTGGCATTATGTTCCATCGGATCAAAACAATTCGGATATAATTTCTCGTGGTATACTACCCGACAATTTTTTGAAAAAAATCAATATTCGAAGTCGAGCCAGAAAGGTTAGAACTCTGAAAAATTCAGATGTATGTTTCCGCAAAAATTGAAAAATGGGAAGCAATTTCGAATTGTTCGGAGTATTCAAAACTGTTTGCGGAAATTTGAAATGGTTCTTCGATTTCTTAGCAAATTGAAAAACGCAGTTCGGAATCGAAAGTCGAGTGAAGTGGATTTGGCCGTTAAGAGGCGCTCATAAAGCATATTCAGCAAACTGAATTTTCAACAGAAATTGAAGTTCTTCGAAAGGGCAAGATATTATCGAAATAAAGCAAATTGTTCCATCTTAACCCATTCTTGGATCAAGATGACACTCTGCACGTTGGCAGCAGATTAAAAAATTCAAATATTCCAGACGTTTCGAAGCATCAATGGTTACTACCAGCTTCACATTCATTTACAAAATTATTAGTCCGTAGCGCAATCACTGTTGTTTAATGTTCGAGAACATTTCTGGATTATTGCCGAACGAAATTTATACAAAGGTACCAATAAACAGTGTGTTCGATGTATTCGTACTCGTCCTCAAACAATGTCTCAAATTATGGGACAACTGCCGAAAGAACGGGTGACTCACTTACATTTCCATTTTCATAGGCTTTTCCAGCAAAGCGATCCATATGGAAATTGTAAGCGATTTGTTCACTGAAGCATTTTTAACTGCTTTTCAAAGATTTGTTGCCCACATGGGTTCTGAGCTAGGGGGCTAGGTCTGAGTTGCAGGAATTGAACCGACTTTTTACATCAGAAATTCGCCAATCCAAAATGAAATCACGAAATTTTGTACTAATTTTAACATTCAATGGAAAACGATGCCCTGTAAAAAGCGCCAAATTTCATTTAAAACAAATTGTTGGTTGAAATTCATTGACTTTCGAACAATTAAATACCCTCGTCATTGAAATCGAGCTTCCTTAATTCAAGCCCCATTGGAGCAATGTCTGAAGACCCTAACGGCTTAATATGCTTATCGCCCGGACATTTTTTAATTGGTCAACTAACTACCTCACTACCCGACCTTGTTACGCCGCCTACCTCCTACTGTTTCATTATCAGAAATTGCAAGCAGTTTCAAAATTGTTGGGACCGCTCGTCCAGGGAAAGTGGAATCAACTTAAAATTAAATTTGTGTTTCTCGGGATTTTTGTTGTTGTTGAGAATTCGAGGATATCCCGAATGATCTTAGTATTCTAGAATAATCTCGATATTCTCAAGAAAATTTGAATACTCCCGAAAATCTTGAATAAACTAATCGCATAATATAAATTGGGTAGAATAATATTCAAAAATCTCAATGAAAATCAAAAATGTATTTCTCCATATTAAGAGATTAAGGAATAGACCCTGTTAAGATATTCCCCATTTATTTTAGAAAATTACATAAACGCACGAACTCGGAAATTCGGGACGACTGATGGTCGATTTTGTAAACAATGTATGAATTTCGAGAATTTTCTGGAAATTTGGAAAAATGCGATTATGTAGCGATTTAATAAATTGCGAGTCCTCGAAACTTTTACCTCGAAATACGAGATACGTAAGCGATACCCAGAGTGTTTTTTTGGTATCGATTAATATCGGTTAACCTTAATCACTGTTTCCGCCACTGCCATATGAGGTTGCTAAGCCTGATATTTGCACTAGAAAGTTGCAAGTTATCTCTAACTGGTCTATCCCGATAACAACTTCGAGATAATAATATGGACCACCCAGGGCATCACACCAAATTCAAACCTATTGTCGCCTTACAAAAGATAAGAAGCAGCAAAAAATGCTAGAAGCAAAAAACGAGATGATTTTTACGTGTATCATCTGGATTTTAATGATTAGGATATATGACCGTTAAAATTCTCGGGTTCCGATAGAAGTCCAAGTAGAGACATCACTTTTTTTTGTTTTCGCCCATATCTGGTGAAATTTGGACAAAATTGAAAGATCTCGTGTCGTATTGGAATTATATCGAAATCGAAATTAACCGTGTGATTTCGGCGATATATGCTTGGACTGATTCGAAAATCACCATCGTTTTTATTCATATTTGGTCTTTGGTATATTTGGTATTTTGAGTAAAACAAGTAACGAAAAAAGAAAGACAAAACTACGACGATACATTAATTAATAAAAATCCCTAATATTTTTGATAAATTGAAAATATTTTTTTTGTAAACTTTATTTAAGCAAGATACATCATTTATAAATAAACTTTAAGAAACTAATTGGTCATCCTAGCTAGGGCTAAAAAAAAAATCCCCATTTTTTAATCTTCTTTCAAAATTAATTAAAATTTATTAAACAAAATAGGAAAAAAAAATCTTAAGACTACCAGAATTATGTTGTTAAAGTTTTGAAACTCTAATCTATTTTCCAAAAATACATAAATAATAAACAAAAATCTAATGTATCACCTTTTGCCCATCTAGCTCATAAACCCTTGTTTAATTTTATTTTTTTTTTTATAGAAATATAAGATTAAGACTTTTTTTTTATATACATATATCCCCCTTATATACAGTTCGATGGTCATCGTATTAGTTTACATTATTAAAATTTTTCTTATAACGTGGAAATACTCCTTATACTAGGTACATACGTATGTAAGAGATTTAATAAATTTTTTTGGTGTACTCACGCATAATATTATAAAAAAGATCCTCGCCAAATCCAGCTTGATCCCTATATCCACCAATTAGTTGTAATTCAATTCTACCCTCTGGATAACCCAAAGCTAATTCCTGTACACGTGCTACCATATTTGATACAGCCTCATCAATACCATTACCATCTAAATGTGCTAATGCCACAGCACCTGAACCTAAAAAAACAAAAAAATATAATTGGCGATTAGGTATGGCGATTAGCGGCGGTTTAATATATTTACCTGAATGTCTTAATACAACAATTATACATGTGGTCGCATCATCCGAACCTATTATTGTAACACTTTTATCGTGTGGCGCCACCGCTGCCATTTCCCTTTGATGCACATATAATAAACCAACGGGGCCAACTGTTTTTGTAGGAATTGATAGTAAATGATTGGCATAATCTCTGTACACGGGATGTTGTAAAAATAGTGATGATGTATCAAGAGGTGCATCATCCTGCATCACCCCATTTAATACCAAAACCATTCTGAAATTACAAAAATAATAAAAACAATTGTTATAGTTTTTTTTTGTGGAATAGTGTCCTAAAAAAATAATTTCTTAAAAATTAATGACAAACAATTTTCGAGTACAATACATTTTTGTTCAAAGAAGGTAATCAAATAATTCAAAGAAGAATATCACACAATCATCGCACGCCGCCGCTTATTGTATTGTGCGGAATGAATGTAATTCCATTAATATATTTTGATTTTGATCATCATAACAACATTATTGTTTGTATAGTTTGGTGGAATTCGGAAATTATTTACAATTTTGAATGTCAAATTATGTAATTCATGAATCGACTGTTCGATTTTGCATGTGATCCAAATATTTTAATAAATTATCGCCGAAACAGTTATTTATTACTTGTAATATAAAATAAAAAATCATAAAATTACAAATGGGCGTTAAACACTTGTCTTAAAGGTGTCAATCATAAATTGTATAAATATAGAAAAAAAAAAATTGTTTTCATCAATAATCCTTTCTCAATTTATTGATAAATTGATTGTAATTTTATAAAAACTTTTGGGCATCTTATTGATGTACAAGGTAAAAAAGATGCATCGGTTGTAGATTTTGTATATACACATATGTATGTAGTACGAATGGAGAGGCAACAATCCAACAATACAATATGAAAATTAATTAAAGAAGAACGTGCGCGATTGAATTTGGGGTTTTATGTGTGGAACATGACACATCATAAATTATTTAAATCTAATACTAATTATCGATGTATGTTAGAAAACAAAAATATATTTTGAGGTAAATTATAGGTTTGAAATCAATCAAGTTGGATTTTTTTATTTTTTTTTGAAATGATGTACGGTTTAACAAGTTTTTATTTTTATACACTAACCAAAGACCAAACCCATACAGAATGAAATCATCAGAGTACAGGAAGAGTTCGGACTCGTAAGTTATTCGTTAAGAAGCTCAAATCGACCGATTGCTAAACTGTGTTAAGACAATTATTTTTCTCATCTCGGAAAGTAGCAAAATGCAAGGGTGTAAACAAATGTTTCAGACAAAATTTGTTTGCGTTTTTTACGTAAACTAAAATGCCGTATAAAAATACACCCTATGCAGCAGCTACTGTTTGAATAAGCGGCTTATAATTTGTTAAACAAATTTAACCATACCAAAGACGAAGAGCAGCTGGAAGATGAGGTTGGAGAAGCCAACAACACTGGGAGACGATTTGTGAATTCAATAAATTGACAAGGCCTGGATTATATCCGTACAACTAGTGATTGCAAAATTACCGAATTTTTTCATTACCGGTAACTCTCTTTTTTTTATTTTTTATTTTTTTTTTATTAGGCCTTGGCTCCTACAAAAATTAGAGCCATATTGCCAAAAATTCAAATTTTAACAATTTTTATTTCATAATTCAATTTTAACCAAAAATGTTTAATCTTTAAAATGGATCCGGATTACTCCCTACACATATTCTGCCGGCTACTGCTTATTTTGTATCATATTGCTATTCCACTCATCCTAATAAATTCATACATTTCCTTATAAGCCAAAGAACCACCCTCATTCATTAAATCACTTAGATTTCTTGCATTCCGAAGGATGTTGAACTTAGATCTATATTGGCTATATCTGGGACAAGCCAATATGAGATGTTCAACATCCTCCACACTTCCACACAACTCACAATCTTTGTCCTCACTCAAATGACGTTTCCACAAGCATTCCTTCCAGTTTCCATGGTTCAGCCTGATTCTCTCAACAGTTCGCAACATTCGCGTATCTCCTTTGAGCTCCTTAAAGAACGGAATCCTCAAAGGGGTACCACGGAGCACTCTGTACTTCATTCCTTTCGTTAGACTTCTCTCGTTAAATTCACTCTCCCATTTTCTCCACAGATTTATCTGAAACATTCGAAGTACGTCTCTTGCATCCTTCCTTTCGTACTCCTGAACCATGTCATTCAATGTACCTTTTATTGCTAACATATCGGCTCTTTCATTCCCTTCGATCTGTCTATGTGATGGGATCCATTGTATGATCACATCACGTTGACAGTCTCGAACGCATTCAAAAATAAGATCAACATACACATTGCCTTCCCTTCCACCTCCACATTTTAGCAAACATAAACCACTCTGGGAATCGGAAAATATTACTATTTTCCTTTGCCCTTCATTCACAGCCAATTTAATTCCTTCAAACATTCCAATCAGTTCAGCGTTCATTATACAGATGCTTTTGTCCACTTTAAAATACTTTTCAACATTCTTACCAGGCATAAAGACACCAACACCCACTCCATTCTCATTCACACTAGCATCTGTATAAACGATATCATTTTGCATATACCGCTGACTGATTTTCCCAAACATAATTTTGGCGATAACTTCATTCATCACCTTATTAAATTCCTCCATATTCAAACATACAGTAAGATTATTAGGAACGGGTTGCGGACCAGCATTGCCTATACTCAGAAACATGTTCAAATTTTCAAGTGCAATGCTAGTTCGATAAGTCGGTTTGTACACCGCCCTACTTTGTAATCTTACTATCATCTCATTCCAAAACTCATTTTTCTTAGTTATCATTCTCACCGACTCTCTCACTGTGATCCACTCTCTCTTGTAATCAAGAGGTGAATCACCCATTTCAGACCACAGAGTGTGTATTGAGGTTGAGTTAATCGCCCCCAATACCACTCTTGCACATGCATTTTCTACTTTCATTAATTGGCTAAAAGCCCCTTTCGAACCATTCCCATACACACTAATACCATATCCAATTTTGGAGGATATAAGGGCCTTCCTTAACATGTCAGTCACACTCGGCTGAGCGCCCCATTTAGGTTTGCTCACCCGTTTAACCACATTTAAACGTTCCTTGCAGTTATCTGCCAAAATTTTCATATGCTTTCCAAAATTCATACGTCTATCAATCCAAATACCCAAATACCTGTACGCATTTACTTGTTCAATTCTGTGACTATCAACACTTATATTAACATTTGCAACGTTTGTTCTGAAACTCATAAAAGCACAGTTAATAGGATTCACTCTCAGATTCAACATTTTAAGTTTTTGAAATAAATCACTACCCCCTTTTGCGCTTTTTGAGCCGCCACATCAATACTTCTCCCTTTTCCAATTACTACAAAATCGTCTGCAAATTGCAGAACGATTTGGTTGTCTGTATTGATGTGGTGTATCTCGCTGGTATATAGGTTGAACAGAGCTGGAGATATTCTACTTCCTTGCGGAAGTCCAACATTTGCAACTCCCTCCAACCTATAACCACTTCCATTCAGAACCATTTTCCTCTCAGTCATAAAATCTTTTATCCACATACATACTTTCCGTGAAAATCCAAAATTCGAGAGAATTTGTTGTAATTTCCACGGAACCACATAATCATAAGCTCTTTCAATGTCCAAGAATACCGCAACAGCTTTCATATTATCCTTTCTTACTTCCCAAACCAACTTTTCCACACACTCGATTGCAGAGTGGTTCTTTCGAAATTCAAATGTTGTCGATGGCAACAAATTATTTTCATTCACAAAATCTTCCATTCGTTCTTTTATCATTCCATTTAAAATTTTTATAAAAACATTTAACATACATATGCCTCGATAATTTGTTGCCACATTTGGATCTCTATTCCGTTTAGGGATGGGAACCACCCTGCTCTCTTTCCATTTGTCCGGTATTTTTGAACCCATCCACACTTTGTTGAGTATCTCAAGCAAATTATGTTTTGCTGAGTCACTCAACAACCGAATCATCTTATAACTTACTCGGTTCGTCCCTGGAGTGGTAGATTTTGATCTATCTAACACTCTCAGGAACTCTCCCCATTCATACTTACAATCCATTTTTTCATTTCTACTCATTCTATCAACTTCATTTATTACATTCAAATCATTGCTTACATTCAATATCTTTCTTACAAATTCTTCACCTTTTTCTCGGTTCTCACATACCACATTGCTCACATTAAAATGTTTACCATTCACCCTAATAAACAAACTCCATACATCCTTAGTTGTGGTTCTATGTATCATTTGGGACACATATTCCCGCCAACTTTTCCTTTTTGCTCTGCGAATAGCCTTTTTCAATTTTCCATTCATTTTACCATACATAATCTTATTCTCACTACTCATATTCCTATTAAATTCACGCAAGGCTATTCGCTTCCTTTCATACCAGTATTGAACTTCATTGTTCCACCAACCATTCACATTAATCTCTTTCATATCCACAATTTTTGTACACAATTTATTTACCCGTTCAATTTCACTATCTAACTGGCTTTGATTTATTTCATTTTCTCCGAGAATCTCATTCATTTGATTCACCCATTTCCTGTTATTCATTAATTCACGTTTTTTTCTAAACACTCGATTATCATTCATGATCATTTTGATCATGAAATGATCACCACCCAAATTCTCTTCTTCAACATTCCAAGTGACCCGGCAGGCCAGTTCAATAGTTGTCATAGACAAATCTATTGCGCTGGCCGTGCCTCCCACGTTCGCCATTCTAGTTGGAATTCCATCATTCAAGAGCACCATATCGGAGTCTTGAATCAGGTCGGCCAACTGTTTTCCTCTTGCGCAATTGTCTAAACAACCCCACATTCTCGCATGCGCATTCATATCTCCACATACAATCAGGTCACTTTTGTCTTTTACCCACTCAAACAATTTTTTAAAGTCACTCAAGGCTTTTTTCCTTTTATCTTCATCACGCACCTGGGTTACATACACGCTCACTAGTAATAGATTTCTTTCCAAATTCGTTGTTGAGGCGGCTATTGCTTCAATCACCTCAAAAGCGGGTAACTAAACCTCTTGAAGGGTTTACCGGTAACTCGGCAATGAAAAAATCCATTACCGGTTTACCGATAATTTACCGGTAATCTTGCACATTTTCTAAAGTTATTCTGAAACGCACACTACTGTTAAAAAAAAGTTTAAAACTTGTAGAATCCAAAACATATTTTATTATTTTTAGTTTACACTAACTACTTAAAAAACAACAGTCATAAAATAAAACCAAAATTAATTCATTTTATAAAGAAATGAAATAAAGAAATTAAATCAATTAATTTTTAATGTATCATCCTTTTGAAAATATGCCCGCAATAAGCATAAATCATCTATGCTCCTATCACTTAGTTGCGATCTTATTTTTGGTGGTGATGATCCCGACAGCAGAGAAGGCACGTTCCGATTCTACGGACGTTGGGCGTACAGTCATAAGATTGTTGTATACAATCTTTAAATATTTGTTACGAATATTTTCGTCTTGCAAATACCATAAGCTATTTCTTTCTTAAAGATTCCAATATCCTTTCTGTTTTTCTTCTTATTATTATTTTCTAGAATATGAGTTTTTTTAAATTTCTAATTGAAGTTTTTCTTTCAAAGATATATTGAACCCAGCATTTAATGTTGGAAGTGGTGATGAAGCTGAAGGTACATCGACTTCTAAAACTTGTTCTACACCTACAGCGTTCGCATGATCATCATTATCACTGACAATATTTTCATTTTGGTTGATGAATCAAACCAAAACAATAAACACATAGAAGTTAATAACGAGTCTAATAACTTTGAAATTATTAAAAAGCTTAGTCAAATTCAACAGACACTGGGTCACTTAACAGAAAGGGTGGCAAAACTAGAAATTAATTTCTATTTGCCTAGCAAAAAAAGTCAGCATACACACAAATGATTAACTCGTTCCTACGCATTGTAACTTGGAACGCTAATGGGCTCAACCAACGAGCCCAAGAACTGGAAATATTTCTCCATACAAACAACATAGATATTGCACTTATTTCAGAAACGCACTTCTCCAACAAAAGCTTTTTTAGAATAAAGGGATTTAATTCCTACTGGACAACCCATCCTAGTGAAAGAGCCAGAGGTGGTTCAGCTGTATTAATTAAAAATAATATCAAACATAATCAACAAGAGGATATTCGAGAAAGCTACATCCAAGCAACTGTTATCTCAATCCAATATAATGGCGCAGATCTAAATATTGCGGCAGCATACTGTCCTCCACGGCATACACCAACGAAGTTACAATTTAGTAACGTCTTTAATAAGCTCGGTCCAAGATTTATTATTGGAGGGGACTATAATATAAAACATACAGCTTGGGGTTCCAGGCTAATTTCTCCTGGGAAAGGAAATGCTTTGTTCAATGCCATTCATGAAAACAAATGTGAATATCTGTCTCCAAGGGGACCAACGTATTGGCCAACGGATGCAGGAAAAATACCAGATCTGCTTGATTTCTTCATCATAAAAGGTATTTCATCCAGTTACACTAGAGTCGAAGGAATTCACGACTTAACATCTGATTACATTCCTGTACTGTTGTCAGTAAGCGCTATAGTCATCAAGAAAAAAAAGAAGCAAAACCTTACTAATAGATTCACGGATTGGGATCTCTTCAGAGAAAAACTGGAAGAGCTAGTTGAATTAGAAGTTAGTATTAAAAGTAATGAAGAATTGGAACAACAAACAAACAATTTCATTGAATACACTCGTATGGCCGCCAGTCTAGCCAATCCAAAATTAAAGGACAAAGCGGAGATTGAAGTCAAATACCCGGCTGAAATCAGGGAACAAATCAAGGAAAGGAGAAAGGCAAGGAGAATATGGCATCTCACCAGAAATCCCGCTGACAAAACCACCTTCAATCGAATAAGTAACAAAGTCAATAGGCTAATCAAAAGCTTCAAACAGGATTGCTTCGACAACTACTTAAGCGGGCTAGGTCCAGAAATGGATAAGGGCTACTCGTTATGGAAAGCAACCAGAAAATTTAAACGACCTGTAGTTCGAGTACCACCTATAAGAAATGCTCAAGGCAATTGGGTTCGACATGACAAAGAAAAAGCGGAACTCTTTGCTCAACACCTAGCAACAGTGTTTCAACCCCATGACATTCAATCCAACATTGACGTAACACCTGTCTATCAACCAAATCAGGATTTTAAAAGGGTCACGCCAATGGAAATTGCTGAAGAAATCGACAAAAGTCTTAGTCAAAAAAAGGCACCAGGAATTGATGAAATATCACCGGGTCTATTCAAGGAACTTCCACGCAAAGCAATCATCATGATCACATACTTATTTAATGCCTGTATGAGATTGAAGTATATACCCAAATGCTTCAAAACGGCTCAAATAATTATGTTGAAGAAACCAGGTAAACCAGATGAAGAAGTAACATCATACAGACCAATTTCACTGCTTCCGACCTTATCAAAGCTGTTTGAAAAACTACTACTAAAACGTCTAAAGCCAATGGTCAACGTTCCTGATTTTCAATTTGGATTCAGGAATAACCACTCCACAATAGATCAAGTCCATCGAATAACTACGGTAATAGAGTAAGCGTTAGAAGAAAAGAAATATTGCCCCGCCGTATTTCTGGATGTATCTCAGGCCTTTGATAGGGTTTGGCACGAGGGATTGACATTCAAGATGAGCAAAATGCTACCACAAAACTATTGCCAGCTGCTTGAATCATACCTCTCTGATCGCCAATTCAGAGTCATCCATGAAGAAACATGTTCTGACTTTTATCCAACGCTAGCGGGAGTTCCGCAGGGAAGCGTATTGGGACCCCTCCTCTACCTTATCTACACTGCGGACATACCTACAACGAATAAAACATTCATCGGCACGTTCGCTGACGACACTGTAATTATGTCAGTAGACGAATCACAACTAAGGGCAGTGGAAAATCTTCAACGAGCAATGAACAACGTTATTAAATGGACAATTGACTGGAAAATAGTGCTTAATGAGCTCAAATCAACCCATGTGACATTTACGCTCCGACACAAAAATAACAATCTACACATATACCTCAATGGGGTGCAAGTGCCGCAGGCTGAATCGGCAAAATACCTTGGTCTGCATTTAGATTCAAGGCTCAACTGGAAACATCATGTGAGACAAAAAGCTGAACAGATACGATTAAAACAACGTCAAATGTACTGGTTAATTGGGCATCATTCCAAAATGAACCTGTATTGCAAAAGACTAGTCTACCAGACTATCTTCAAGCCAATATGGATGTATGGTGCGCAGCTATGGGGTTGTACTCATAAATCCAATAGAGACATTATACAACGTAGCCAAAATAAATTTCTTCGAATGGTCACCAACGCTTACCGATTTGTGACTAACAGGGAAATACACAATGATCTAAAAATACAATTGATAGACGACGACATCCGCGAATGTGCCATTAAACATGAGAAGAGGCTTCTTAACCACACCAACGTCGAGGCCGTACAACTACTGGACAGTACAAACGAAATAAGGCGGCGCAAACGAATCAAACCACATGAGCTAACCGTATGAATATTATATCTTAAGGGAACTGGATACTGGTCCAGCAGACCCACACAAGTTTATGCTTATCTCATAAGTACTAATGTCAACCTTACTAATGAATTAATAATGTTTAAGATTGTAGAGATCAATAAAGATATTTAAAAAAAAAAAAAATTTTGGTTGTTAGAAAGACGTTCAATTAACTCAATAATTGTTTTAGTTATGGCCGTTTTACTGGATTTATTAAATATTCCATAATCATAAACTTTCCTGTTATTACCATTCAAGTTGTTCGGGTCATGAAGAAAGTGTAGAACATCCGACATAATATTTCACCTTTCCTTTATTCGTAATATTAATTCGTCCTTAAGTTCGTTACTTAATAAGGTGTTTTGCTGGGTTAGTTCATTTAACATAAATTCGAATATTATATCAGCTGTATAAAGATTCACGTCTTCGCGACACAATGCTTCTACAGCAACTTTTAAAGGCTGCAAGGCTGATATTACTTTTGATAACAAGCCAATATCGTTTTGCTAGTAGGCTACTCCAACGGGTTTGAGTGTCTATAATTAATGAAAGCTCCTTACATAATTCTCCTTGTATATTTTTCTGGAGTATTTTATCATTTTTCGTCGGTGATAGGCGAAATATTTTAACGATTTTTCGAATCTTTTCTATCAGCGGACCTGTAGTTGCATGTCTAATAACCGGCGAATCAATGTTTGTTTCAGATAATAACTCTAAACCACCAACATCATCATCTTCCTCGTCGTTTGAAAAATATTCTGGTTCTGGACTAGTTGATTTTTCCTGTTCACTGGCGTTTTCTGATGAATAATAATAATCTTTATCATAAAGAACCTTGATAATTACCAATTGAATGCCGGGCACTAAACATAATTGGTGATTTGCACTAATTAACGTTCCCACTTTCTTCATTACCGATGCTCCATCTGTCGTAATTGAAACGACGTTGTCCAACGAAAGACCGAATGTTTTAATTTTTTTCTCTAAAAGGGTAATACATTTATCAGCTGGCATTGATCCGTGAACTCTAGCAAGACCGAGATTCCAAAATTTGTCAAATGCATGTACATTTACGTTCATATAACGACAATTTTTACAGATGTCCACTCATCTAATGTGATGCTAAATCCTTCACCTTGATTAGTTCGAGTTTTTAGTTCGGTTATGATTTTTTGGCGTATTTTCTCTGCATATTCATTCACAATTTTTCGAATCGTATTTAAGACTTTGGAATATTAGTGTAACCCTTAGCACTTAACAGTATTCTTAAATCATAAGATGTACAAAACTTAACAAATGGTAAACCATCTTTGGCTGTTAATCGTGCAACAACTGCACCAAACGAATCATCTACGGATTTTTTGAAGTATTTTGAAATTGTCGATGAATTATTCAAATTTGAAGGTGTGTTTATGTTCAATGTTGTAGTTGTAATTCTATTTGGTTCATCTGCTTCATCTCTTTTTAAAAGGTTAATTTTGTGCTGGGTTCGAAGGTGTGCATGTACACCACTCGTACTGCCGCTCGAAGTTTCAATTGTTTTTGAACACTTCTTGCATTGACCTGCACTTCCATTTTGAACTCGTATAAAATGATTCCATGGCGAATTTTTATCCATGGCTGATAATTTTTTTTTTAATTTTTGTATGAAATACGCAAAATTTTAATTATTTTATTACCTCTTACCTCTTCGATTTATTTTGAGAAGCTTATTTATGAAATGATCTATTAAAAAAAATGATTTGCACACAGAATAAATATCAAGGTTTGATCTTTACTACAAAACAATTTAGGAGCAAGTCAGCAATGAAACTAAATCAAATCCGAAATACAACAGACACAATAATAACAGAGAAAAATAACTGTTTAAGTAAAAAAAAAGTGGACAAAAACATTTCTCTTTTTTTCTATTTAGTTAATGGATGTATTGGTGTAGTCTCGTTTTGGATGGATGAGTGTAGTGATAAATGGATGGATGAGAATGGATGACGATAGTTTCTTAGGTTTTTATAATAATTTTTTACCGAATTTACCGGTAATTATCGAAATAATCACCGGTAATAAAATTATGCAATTTGAGTTGATTTACCGGTAAACCGGTTTACCGGTATTGCAGCACAAAGCTTTCTCATATGTGTCAAAGGGAGCAAAAATACTTTTCGTTTACAGTCACATCTGACGTCAAGTCTACATCCACCTCAAGGAGAAGCGAGAAAATTTGCTAAACACTACTTTTTCGTCAGCATAAATGCAACAACTGAATAATTGCAATCGCCAGAAAAAGACGAACGTTGACCTGAGAGCATTCGTCAAGTTGATTAATTTTTTTGTCTACACAATTGCATCTTTGATACCTATAATCTTGTTAAAGGGGGACAAGGAGAGCTGATATCGAGCTCAACGAGACCTATCATTATTCAAAATTTGTTCATTATTTTTGCCTACTCGATGTCATGATACGGTTTCGTTATAGGTGGGTTTTGCTAGCAGTGAATTTTTTTAAATGACCAACGTTTCCGTGCGGATTTCGACTATAAATATTTGTAAAGCAATTTTTATATGTTAGCGAAAAAAATCTAAATTAAGAAACGAGGAGTGATATCATGAAATCCGAACGGTAATACCTGACGATTGTCGATTTTTTTCAACTACCAATCCGTTCGGCAGAGAAAGTATCGAACACTGCACTGTAAAACCGACCGGTAAAAAAAATGGTACATATCATGAAATCGAGACAATAAAAATATTGGGAAAATTTCAGTCAATTTTAGTTGCTGCATATTTTGCTATACAGCTGTCAAAACTCAAAACCCAAGTAATAATTTTATAATGCCGCTTCTTTGTTCATTTTATGTATTCTTGTGAAATTCACTAGAGCTAGTGATGTAAACGGTAATATTCCCGGTGGTAATATTACCGGTAAAATAGGTAATTTTAGGTAACCCAAAGTGGTGTTACCGAAGTAATATCGGTAACATAAATTAAAAATGTTTTTTCCGAACAACTCAACTAGTCTAAATGCAAAAAGAGTTGTGACACCACTGCATTAAACTCCCTTATGTATTATTAACGTACTACAGCAAATTTTTGCTGTAAAATATAATAATCTACACCTTTTTCGTGTTTCATGGACATATTCATTTGGCAAATACGTAATAGAACTGGAATCTGACCTTGAATATGATCCATCGCTATGTCTGGAAAAAACACCAATCACTATTTTAACTAGAAAAGTGGCTGCAACGTCTTAGTCGACGAAAACCTATAGTGTGCTGAAATTTCGTTGACAACATGAGACCAAAGTAGCACCAGATGGTCGATGATCTATTACTCGAATAATTTTCGTTTCTAGTGCTCCACTGGGCTCAATCACAAAGTCAGCTTGGATTGATTTGTTGAAAAAATTGCGACGGTTCTATAAAATTCCTGCGAGATACCAACTTTCCAATCAATTGTTGGGCCTTGAGTACCATCGCGTCGAAGGGTCAGTCTTACCAAAAATTGCCAGCGCTTCTGACGTTGCAGACCGATGCTTGGTCGAACATACGCAGGGACTCCATAACAAATTATGTCATCAATACACCAAAAGCCTTTTTTTATAAATTTACTCACTAGGGAAAATCGACATTTGGCTTTTAAAGTTGCTTTTCGAGAAAGTTGAAGTGGTGTTAAAAGAGGTCGAGATTTATTCATTTATTGTAATATTTGTAATTATTACTGACAATGGAACGCACAATAAAGCGTTCCAAAAAATAGTTAACAAAAGCTAGCCCTATATTACCGAGTATGGATGCATCGGCCATCGATATCTCCAACATTCAGTTTATCAACAGTTTGAAATTTTCAGTCAGTCGTACGGATGGTTTCGGAAATAAAAAAACTCGCACATTTTTCATGCTACATTCGAACTACATTCATGCTACATCATAAAGTAAAGTCAGTTATGAAGGCATCTACGATCTCTTATTCGAAATTGTTCACTGTGTACTACCTCCGATTGCTAAATGGCCATCTTATTTTGCGAGTTTGCTATTTTGTCTAAAGTGGTGTACTAGTTTGTTAATATAAAACAAACTTTTGAACAAAATAAATGCGCCAAATACGAGAACTTATAAGTATTCTCAAATTTGCTTCAACCAGCTATTCGAGGAAAGAGTTTTTCTGAATCACAGAAACTTGAAGCGACTGAATTTATTTTAAATATCGCAGAACTTCATACAAAATATAAAGACAAAAAAAAGAAGGTCAACAAAATATGTGAGTCTTTGGCGCATTAAAATGTTCGAAGTGAACTTTTTTCACGACCGTTTGTGGTTGGAAGTGAGCAGCTCTCTGATGAAATTTGATCGGCGGTAGTGCGTTCTACTTCATCTTTAAGTGCTTGGCGGTTGATATTTTCAGCATACCTGCATCGAGAGCTGCAATCGAAAGCACATTCAGTACCTATGGTTTTATAGATATAGCTCAACATGTGATCCATTGGCTTTTGATCGTGCAGGAGAACTAACGTACATTTTGCACAACTTAAACTTATCGAGATCGAACGTAGGAAGTGTGGATAACGAATATGAAGTTATTCCTGCTGAATCAAATACAAATTATTATTAATGGATTAGGCTGCATAATCATATTCGCTTAAAGAAGAGGATGACTTGGAAGAAAGTAAGAATAATTCGGTTATGGATGTTGCTGAGGATGATAAATGCGTCGGCGCAGATGAACCATACATTGATTAAAGAGTTGAATTGATCATAAACTCATATTTATGTAAAATTTATTATTTACTGAGATGGCGCATTATCATAATGCAAAAACCAAGAGTTTGATGCCCAAAATTTTCGTGAAGTCAACAAGATCTCTAATTGTCAATCGACGATTTTTGAACAACAAATCCTTGACTTCCTTGACGTGGTGTCCGTCGGTAGACATCGAAGGACGCCAAGGTCGTCGCCTTCAACGTCTACCGATGAACACCACATCAAGGAAGTCAAGGATTTGGTGCTCAAAAATTATCGATTGACAATTAGAAATCTTGTTGACATCACGAAAATTTTGGGCAGAAAGTCTTGGTTTTTGCATCATGATAATGCGCTGTCTCACACTGCATTGGTTGTACGTGACTTTGGCCAAAAATTCGACCTATATAGTTTCGCAACTACCCTTCGCCTGATTTAGCTCCGCTTGACTTCTAGCTATTCCTGAAACTCAAGACGCTCTGAGGACACTTTGACGTTCAATAGACTTTAACAAGTGTTTCGAACACTGGAAAAAACGTTGGCATAAGTGTATTATATCCGAAGGAGATTACTTTGAAGCAGATGAAATATATTTGAAAGAAAATAAGCCGTTTATGTTTTATTTAAAAATCTTACTACTTACTTTTGTCAAGAGGTCAAAATATTACTAGTATTCTTTGGTACAAATTGGAATTAAAATATTGAATAAAAAGTGTGTTACCTATTTTACCCGTGTTACTGGTAATATTACCAGTAACATTACCAAATTTAAAAATATCGGAAATTTTACAACAGTAACTAGAGCTGATAACTACCCGCCGTTTACCGGGAAAATCATAGACTTCAGAAGTGTATGCATCAAAAATACTTCTGAAGTGGTTCAACAAATTTTATTGCTTTTTGGCAAACAATATTATTATTTTTTCCATTTCAGAATTTCAGAACAGTTGTTGAAATTCAACAAAATCGTTTAAAAAAAGTAAATTTCCATTTTAATTGGACATATTTTTGAAAGCTTCATCTATAAGAGTCGTTTTAGAACATTATTTGATCTCATTTGAATCGATTGAGAAATAGCCAAGTTCCACCTTAATTGGTCTTATTCCCGAACTTTATCAAAAAATCATTCTAGAATCCCAGTTCCAAAAAGGGGAGCTACTCAAAAATAAAAATCTATGGAAACGAAAGGTTTATCATTCTTGCGCATAGAGAACCAATGCTAAGCGGCTTTGAATAGAGAGGCAAAGGGCAAATGTTAAGCGGCTTTTTGGAGTTCTCTAATTTAGTCTGTGAATAATTATTAAAAAAACGCGAATTTTTGAAAAATTTTCAAACTTCTATGATTGTTGGAACTGAAGTTAGGTCGTCAAACGAATTCGAATAACTCCCAAAAATTTGTTAAATTTAAAAAACTTGCTATTTTAGGATTTATTTGTTTGTTAAATCTACGGTAACTCCTTCAAAAGTACATATCGAATTTGGTTGTGTATCACAATCTAAAAACTAAAATTGTCAAAATATAAGAATGAAAATATTTATCGCGCACGCGGAATATAATTTTGATCCACTGGTTTCTGTCCCTCTAAAATTCTAGAACCTATTGCTATTAAATAAATTGTTGAGATTGGTCAAATTCCAGAATGATATTCCATCGTACAACAATTATAAGAAAATATAGCCAAATTCCATCCTAATAGGCCCATTACTGAACTTCATGGCAGTGTTTTCATATGTTAAAAAAAGTTTAATTTTTAAATCTTGCGTAAAAACTGTATTAGATCGCGCGATTCTGAGTTCTAAAATGTTATGTTATACTATATCAGAGCCACCTATTTATAGAGAGTCGTGAGATAATGTCGAGCTTTTGTTGTGTGAGTCACTTCTTTCGTGGTCCCACAAGAGTTACTGTAAGTTTGACAATATTTATCTAGTTTTTATGAATAAAACATTGAACATTTCAATATTCAAAACCCACATATGGAAAAATTAGATAAAGAAAACTTAGGGAATGCAATATTTGGACTAAATTAGTTAACCGGATTTTCGATAAATATTTTGAGAAATACCGGTTTACCGCTAATTTACCGACTTATTTAATTAAAATGAAACTCAAATGCACTTTAAATATGCACTAAAATACTAAAAAATCGTCTTACATAAGACTTTTTCTTTAGTTAGGTACTCGTGTCTTAGCTAAGCCAAATTTCATATTAAAGAGCAATGAGAAATTTAATGGGTTTCATTTTCAATATATTTTACATAATTAAATAAAATTTTATCAACATTTAACTGAATTTCCAGTTTACAAACAGATACATACATAAAAATAGGATGGAAACTTAATAAATTTATTGTTGAAATAAATAAAAAACCGATTTAAGTAAATAAAAACAAAAGCTTAACCAGTGCTGGACTAAAAAAAATCTGTCAGCAAAATTTCGTTTTCCTATGAAAATTGTCAAAAGTGGGTTGTTTTCCCTAAAATGCCTTTTTTCTGAATTATTGACTACTTGGTCACACGTCTCCCTTACTTTGCAAAGTGACACCAACTAATTTTCCGTATGCCGTATGATAATTTCTACGAGTGAAAGTAAGCAACAAAAAAAAACACTTTCGTTTTCCCTATATTGTCGAGTTCGGAAAATCTCGGATTCCAAAGCTTCTACATGGATTTTGATGAAACTTTTTGGTGATCGGTTTTAAATGCGACCTGAAAAGACTTGCCTATGTTTTGCTAAAATGTATTTTATAAACGGTATATTTGCTGCAAAACAAAATGACAAAATTTGCAATTCGCCTAATAATGGCGAATCACCTTCACTCCGGAACTGTTTCAAAAAACAGTTGCAAAAAAAAAAAAAATCCAAAACACATAGAATAACTTTTATGGAGGTCAAAGGTAATTAATGAAGATTTCAATTCACCAAGAAAAAGCAATCCAGCTCGATGAAAGATGATCTTTCTGCTGTCAAATAAATCTGCCAAATAAAAAACGAGATTCGTAAACCAACAACAATTTTGCTCGACGGATTCACCTTTCTTGACAAGTCGAACAGTTTGGCAGCAGAAATATCATCTTTCACCAAACCGGGTTGCTTTTTCTTGGTGAATCGAAATCGTCATGAGGTAAAAAAAAAAATAATTCAAAATGGCGGATCCAATATAGTCGCTTAAAAGTAAAAAATTAGCTGTACAACTCTACAATTTTTTGAAATGTCGAGGTTAATTATATTCAAGTAAACATTTAATTAAAATGCTTATTTGAATAAATTCGTAATTAGCGATTTCAAGACTCCCGCCCATAAAGTTTGGAGTAAGCATTCAATTAAGGTTAGGAAATATGGCCGCAGTGAAATCCATAAAAGTGGGTATTTCTTGAAGTATTTCAAAATTTTCCATCAAACTTTGTAAACAAGAATTTTGTGTGACACTAATTATAAATTTATGTCAACATTTTGTAATCGAATGACCTCAATACTTTTCTATGTGGCTTTGTAAATTATTTGAATAATTATGAAACAGTTCTTAAGTAAAGACTATAAAGGGCGTATTGGGTCCACCACACCTTGAATTATAAAATTTGGATCATACATTTATAATCAGCGGCCAAGAAACCCCGTGGATACCGAGTTCTATTGGCTAATATTAATTATTGAACACGAAAGGTTTCATTAAAATTTATTTAGAAGCTTCGTCGTCTGAGGTAATAAATTTAAAGAAATCCATCGACTGCTCAATTGAAACAAATTCCGTTGTAGACCTTAATAGTTTTACTTTATAATTAAGTAATTATAACGCTACGCTTGAAAGGTTACCCAAAATGACATTTTGCGTTCTTGACGCACAAATTACTATTTATTGACACAAAAACTTTTGCGTTTCATGTACGGCCACAAAATCAGAAACAACGATAAATTAGATAGTTTTTAACGGTAATTTTAATTGCAATAGGTATTTAATTTTACCGTGTTTTGTTTTGTTATTATTTTACATTTCAGTACAATATGTTGAACGAGAATTATTAAAAGTTAATTTGCCAATAATTTCTAAAAAAAAAAAAACTTAATTTTTTAAAATTTAACAGTAACAGAATTTGTTAAACTTAATTGTTATTTAGTTGAAAAATGAGCAAAAACAATAGCTGAACACCAAAATGAGGAAGTTATATTATGAAAACAGAGCCAACTGAACGCAGATTTGGGGTATTCAAAGAAGTTGGTTTACGCTGCCATTAAAACCTACAATGATACTGGGGATTTTAAAAAGAGACCCGAAAATGAAAGAGCACGAAAAGGGAAGATATGATCATTATTAAAGAAGCATGCACGAGTAAGGATTTAAAATCAATAGAAAAAGGGGCGGTTTGAATGAGTTGATTGGTTAAAAACGAGTGGATGTAATTCTCTTGTAATTGCCAAAATATCAACTTCAAACGTTAATTAAAATGTATTTTAATATTAATTAACCGGTAATTCGGTAATACATTTTTAACACTGCTTTATCGGTTAACTGATATTGCATTCCTAAATATCTAAATATAAATTCAAACAATCTTAAATATATTTAGCTGTCTAAATTCAGGTCGTAATTTTATCGATCCAGAAACTAGGCATAGGATTTAGCTAGGGCCTCTTGAGAGAAATATTTTTTAATTGTTTGCATTATGCTGTAGATCCAATTCCAAGTACATAGGTTGTATTTTAGTCGAATTTAACGTCTTTTGTTTAGATGGATGTCGAAGAGTAATAACATACTCGTACATTACTCAATCACACAGAACTAAAACGTGCAACTTATCCCAACCCAGTCTCCTCGAATATCTTGAACAAAGAAATACAGCTTTCCTAGCTCCCTAAGAAAGGAACCTAGTTAAGATTTCAGAAGCAGTGTAAAATTTCTAAATTATTAATAGAAACTGAACAAATTTTAAATAGCTCTAATTTTAAAATGTCTACCTGTTTGTCCCAAGTATCCCAGAACTATAAGTTAGTTAGCCATTTGGTGCCTTTTCTAATATGGTCTACTATTGAAATACTATTCTTTTTAGTATACAGGTTTTGCTATCGTGTCATCCTATAAATAAATCTAAAGTATTTTGTGAAATTTAATGCAATTACCAGTATTATTAAATTACATAGTAAATTACAAAAAAAAAAGAAATATTTTCCACTGTATGTAGTTGATATTCCATACAGTGATAATGTATATTTTTATTATTGATGACAATGACTATGTAGATTATAAGATGATTTTTAAGAAATTAAAATTAAACAAGCTTTAGAAGAATTAAAATATTTTTTTTTTTTTCTTAAATGGGAATGTCTGTTAGTATCTCAGTATAATGTGCATGTAAGATCATTTACCGCGCCGCATCACTCTTTTGTGTTTGTGTGTGTATAAACAGTAATTTAATTGATTTTATTTAGAAATTAATATTTAATTATAAGTTAGGTTTTTTTTTTATAATATTCTAAGTATCTTTAAGAGACGAGGAGATAAGATAAAATACACATATGCATGTATTATTAAATTATCATGCTGAGAGTGAGGGCTTGTGGTGTGGCTTAGAGATGGAACAAAGATAAAAATCATTGATTAATGGAAATTATAATAAGCGCGCTACTACAGTATGTATCTGATTTAATTTAATTTTAATTGCTGCAAATGAATATTAATTATCGTGGTACCCTGTTTGGATATGTAGTATGCACATTAAAAATTCCGCGAACATTAAAAAAAAAAAATCATAATTATATTATATTTAAACAAAATAAAAACATAAAAATGAATAACCTTACATAATTTATGTATTATATATATAAACAATATACAAAACAATATTATTATTATTATTATTAGCTTTCAAAATAAAATTAAAATAATATAATTTAAAAATAATAACAATAAATTTTTTGATATATTACAATTTCATGTAAAACTAAATAAATAAATTATTTTTTTTTTAATTCTATATATTGCAGTTTAAAAACTATTTTTTTTTTGTTATTATATCTATTTTTTAAAATCTATTTAAACGTTGAACAACTTAAAAAACGTGATACAGTGTGGTTGAAAGAGCGCCATGGTTTGTAATAAGAACGAAATCATATATCATATCCGCGGACATCCGTATCTTCTAAAACGATCTAGTTTTTAACTTTATTTTATTTTTAATTTAATAATAATAAAAAAATAACCCTTTTTTATGTTTTATTCTTAGACAATTTTATTTATTTATTTTTTTTTAAGTTTTTGTGCCTTATAATTTTATATACATACTCGTACATTATTCCGACTAGTTTACGTTCTTGTTGCATTTACAAAGTATTCTAGATTTCTTGGTAATATATTATACCTTTGGAATTGTGCAGGTCGATGGTTTTCTCTGTTTTATTATTATTTTTTTAATTGGTGTTGAGTTTAATTGTCATCAAGGACTAAGTTTAGTTTGGCGTCGATGAATAAATGTATTCTGCTTGAAGGTTGATGGAAATATATTGTGGATCGTTTCTTTAGATTTTATCATTTAAATTCTAGCAAAATCTTAAATTTTTGTCAAATTTTAAAGTTTAATGTTGTAGAATTTTGCCAAAAATTTTGAAGATTTTTACTGCCTAATTTATTATTTTGTAATTCGCTCCTATAAAGCTCTTCTGAGAAGCTCAGAAATTTTCAACTAAATCTTTTTTTTTTTTGTAAGATAACTGAACTTTATTTTTTTAAATTCCTTTAATTACTGGAAATCGCATATTTTCTATCTCTTTCTGTCAGATTTAAAAGTTTCTTGCTTGTTAATATTTTGTTTTTTTACAAAAGAAATTTCTGTTAAGAACTCATATTTTATTTCAAAGTATTATCCGAATTAATTTATGATAAAATCGCAATATTGAGAATTTCAAGCAACATTACCGAATTGGAGTTTACGCACTATACCAATTTTTTCTAATCCATTTATTGTTCCAAGATGGTTTAATGATACTTTCAAAGTTGCAGCATGTAGGTAATACTAATGCTTTGCCTAACTTTAAGAGCGCTCTAGGCAAACAAATCTCGGAAATCTTCTGCGCCTTTTATCCATATAAATCAAAAACAACAAAGCGTGTAATAAATCTCTCAAAAACAGTTTTTAAGACATTTAAGAATTTTAGGAATTTCAAACGGATTAAGAATTTCATAATGAAAAATAAATTTTTCAAAAAATTCGTCAATGTAAAGAAATTCAAGAAATATTCATTCTAACAATTTTAAGAATATGTTATAAATTTCAAGAAATTTACTAATTTATATAAAACAATTTTGGATTTCAATAATTTTAAGAATATTAGATTCGAGAGAATTAATTGGTTCTCTCTGGCCTTTCTTTTACAATTTTTCTGAAACTTAACCTGAAAAAATAAATAAATATTAAGATTTTTAGAATTTTAAGAACTTCACGAGCGAACTAAATTTCAGGAGCTAATTTGTTAAAGCAACGTAAGAAATTGTGTTTTTTAAACAGGTTCTAAGAACGAATTTGCCAAAATTTAAGAATTGGAATATTTCTAGAATCCCATGCAATTTATAAATTTTGAATTGAAAGCATTTTACAAGCATCACAAGACAAAACATTCAAGAATTTGATCAAATTCAACAAATTTAGGAAATTAAATTTTCGAAAGAGGCAATTTAATTAATTTCTTGAACTAAAATTTTCAAGAATTTCTTGAAATTTACAAAATTTACCAAGAAAATCAGTCTTTAAAGAATTAACGAAACTTTTTTCCCTAAAATATTTTTAATGATTCTGTAATTATTAGTTATAATAATAATCAATTATGTGAAATTTACTTTTATTGGAGTTGATTCGAACCGATTAATCAAAATTGGAAATACGTAGTTGCAACAAATTTATTAGTTGAACAGTATTTATATGTCAAAAGTCCATTACCCGTAATTATATATACTATCAGTAAACTACATTTTTTGGTTGTACTTTAAAATAAGCGAATTACAAAAAAAAAAAAAAAAATTGAAAAAATTCCAAAAATTTCAAATTTTTAATTTTTCCAATTTTGTAAAAAAATTGTTAATTAATTTTTTCGGAGAACAGAGATTGGTTTTTAAATCTTACACATTATGGACAATCTAATATTAATCAAAATTTAATTTTATATCAAACAACAGCAAACCGCTCAACCACTAATTTTCCAACCCATAATTTTCGATTATCAGAGTCCGACTCGATCCTGTGCATCGGATGTTTACTATTTTTAAAAAATTTAGAATAATGGTAGATAAATTAAAATTTTCAAATTTCAAAAAGTGAGGACCAATTTATTTATTTATTTAGAAAATTTTTGATAGAGCAGCCCTTTACTTAGACAATCTATTTTGAGCTAGAGCTAATTCATAACAGATCGTAAAAGCTGAGCACAAAAACATTAAATCTTTGTAGCTAAAGATAGAATCATAGGCCAAACCTTAAGATTCATACGATAAAGTAGTACATTCTGGTTGTTTAAAACATTGCATTTTTCCTGTTTCTCATGTATGGCATCAATTGTAGGAAACTTTCGTTGCGTGATTGGTGAATCGGTACGGATTTATGAGTGTTTCACAATGCTGTGTTTAATTCAGCAACACAATTAATTTTCAATCAGGCACAATCATGAAATCGTATAAAAACTCAAATACGTGTTTCCAGTTCCAGTTAATCAACCGGTATACTGATTTTAGAATACGCAAATTAGAAACAGAAATTAAAAAATTCCAAAAAAAAAGTCAAATTTGTTTCCGGAATTATCTTTAATTAGGAACAGGAACAGACTCCGTCCTGAGCGCCCCGGATAATCGGATTTCGATTTCTTTGAGAAATACCGAATAATATTAAATAAATAAAAAATTCTAAATTTCTATTTCAATTGAATATAAATAAAATTCAAAATGTTTGATTAGAATTATAAGACATGAAACAACTTTGTCAATCGTTAAAAATATTAAAACTCCCAAAAATTTTGTAATTCTGTAATTTGATAATTTTTCATATTTTTCTAGATTCCCTAAATTAATAAATTCCGAAAGTTTGCTCCCTAAATTACAAATTTTTTTATTTTTATTTCTTCAATTTTTTTAAATGGAAATTTATCTTGAAAAAATTATGAGCTGAAACGTCAAACCCACAGTTCATGTTAGCAAATGAAGTACTTAATATTAATTAAAATTTCTGTAAGCGACTCTGTCGTCAATTTTCGAAATTATTTTGCTTTGTTTCTCAAAAACATTCATTAACCGGGATTTCCGATGAACGAGGCAGCCTCGGTACCGAACTTCCCGGAAAATCAAATTTCAACTGAAATTTAAAAGAAATTCAGAATTTTAAATAAATTGAATTTTCAAAATTTCTAAAATTAAAAACCTGCTCAATTTCCACATATTAGCCAAAACGAATATAATTTTAATTTAAAATTAATAAAGTTTAAATTAGAACAATCGAACCCAGGATAACCTAGTCAATCGTGGAAATTATTAAAATCGCCAAATTTGTGTAATTCTGTGTTTTACATTTTTTTAATATTTTTCTAGATTCCCTAAAGCTAAAACTACGTCAAAATTCGGATCGGCTAATTTATCAATAATATCCAAAATTTTATTCCAAAATTTCCAACAATAAATTGTTCCGAGGTGAAGCCACAAAATTCGCCATTCGCAACAAAATTCATGTTTAGTCTAACACAGCCAGGAGACTGTATCAAAACTAAAACTAATCCTACCGTTAACCTTATTCGTAAACTCTATAAACCGGTATTATTTAAAATACCCACGCGAATTAAAAGAAATTAGAAAATTTCGAAAAAATTGCAAATTTTTTTAATTTGGTCAATCCCACAGTTCAGTTAATGTTAGAAAATGAAATACTTAATATTAATTAAAATTTCTGTAAGCGGCTCTGTCGTCAATTTTCCAAATTATTTTGCTTTGTTTCTTAAAAACCTTCGATTAACCGGGACTTTCGATTATTGGGGCAGTCTCGGTCCCGAATATCACGATAAATCAAATTTGCACTGAAATTTAAAAGAAATTCATAATTTTAGATAAATTGAATTTTCAAAATTTCTAAAATGGAAAAACCTGCTCAATTTGCACTCATTAAACAATACGAATATAATTTAAATTTAACAACCTGGTCATCAATCGTGAAAATGATTAAAATCCCCAAAAATTTAGTAATTCTGTATTTTTAAAATTTTCAATATTTCTCTAGATTTTAAATAATAAATTCTGAAAGTTTGCAATTAGGTCAAAATTCGAATCGGCTGATTTATCCTTAATGAATCGGAATGTAGACGCACATTCTCAACAAAATTAATTTGTATTCGAACACAATCAGGAAACCGTGTCAAAACTGTATTTAATCTTACCGTTAACCTTATCCGTAAACTCTATTAACCGGAATAATTTAAAATACCCACGCGAATTAAAAAAAAAAAAAAAATAGAAAATTTCGAAAAAATTACAAATTTTTTAATTTTTTTTTTCAATTTTGAATTTTATTTAGAAAAAAAAATCGTTGATTTAATTTTTGCCATTTTTTAAAATGAAAATTTGGCTAGAGAAAATTATGAACAGAGGCATAATCCCACAGTTCATGTTAGCAAATTAAATTTTTAACATTTCAATTCAATTTTAAATTTTCGTAGAGCAGCTCTGTCGCCAATTTTCCAAATTATTTTGTTTTTTGTCCTAAAAACAATCAATCGGGATTTTCTATTATCGGGACCGCCTCGGTCTAGGACATCCCGAAAAATTAAATTTGAACTGAAATATAAAATAAATTCAGAATTTTAAATAAATTAAATTTTCAGAATTTCTAAAATTGAGAAACAGCTCAATTTCACATACTAATTTAAATTTAAAACGTTTAATTAGAACAATCTGGAACAACAGGGTCAATCGTGAATATAATGAAAATCGCCAAAATTTAGTAATTCTGTATTTTGAATATTTTTCTAGATTCCCTAATTAATAAATTTCGAAAGTTTGTTCTCTAAAGATAAATTAATAATATTCAAACTTTGAATACAAATTTAAAACAATAAATTGCTTCCGTGGTGAACGCATTAGATTAGCAACAAAATTTATTTTTTATCTAACACAACCAGGAAACTGTCTCAAAACTGAAACTAATCTTACCGTTTATCTTATTCGAAAACCCTATTAAACAGAATAATTGACCATACCTCCAAGGAAACCTGGAAAATTCCGAAAAAAAAATTGAAATTTTTTTAAATTTTGTTTTTTCAAATTTTTTAAAAGATAATTTTAAAGGATGAAGAAAATTATGAACAGAGAAGTCAATCAATGAAATACTTAATATTAATTAAAATTTCTGTAAAACTGACCTGTCGCCAATTTTCCAAATTATTTTGCTATTTTTCTTAAAAACATTCGATTAATCGGGATTATTGGGACAGCCTCGGTCCCGAACATCTTGGAAAATCAAATTTGAACCTCAAATTTAAGAAACCAGCTCAATTTTCATATATTAACCAAAACGAATATAATTTAAACTTAAAATGTTGAACTAGAACAATCGGACCTGCAACAATCTGGTCAAACCTTAAAATGATTTAAATCACCTAAGATTTGTAAATTTATATTCGTAGCATGTCGTTTTCGATTCAGTGTAAGAAAATAAAAGTTCCGCTTGCAAATCTAAGTGTATACCAAAGCACCAATTCCCAAATGGCGCTACAACTCAACGAGCATCACAAGACTGAACATTTCAAGAATTTGATTCAAATTCAAAAAATTTAGGTATTTTAATTTTTTAAACAAGATTAAGATTCCAAGAAATTTAAGAATTTTAAAAATTTCAAGAAATTGACAAATCTTAAAAATTTAGACCCATATAAATATTTCCACCACTGTACATCTGATTATCTTGCTTTTATAGTTTTTATTTTACAAACATAAAACAAAATCAGTTGTTATATTATGTGTACATCAAATTTTGTGTTATGTTGTGTACGTTGTCTCTGGTGATAGATAAATGGACTTGTGGGTCAAATTTTTGATAGAAGTTAAATTATTCAATAAATAATAAGTTTTGTTTGGAAAGAACTAAACATTTTTCAAATACATACAGCTCGAGCGATATGTTTATTTGTGTATAGAATTTTAATTGCTTACAAAATTATGATAATTAATGGTTGAATCTTGTTAGTGCAAAATGTTAATCATTTTGAGACGGTGTTTATCGAAATAGAGAGTTAACGTTTTTCCACCAACATTTTTTATTTTTTTTTTGTTTTGCTTCAGCAACTAAACTATATCTTCGCGTATTCCACTTTCTTTCTACTTTATGTGTACACAGTAATTTTATTACTGTGAATTGGAAATCTGTGTAGAGAAAACTAGGAGAATAAAAACGAAAAATTCTTTAGTAAAACTTTTAGATCAAATCGTCAAATCTCAATTCTAACATAAATTCTTCCGGGATCGTGATTTCAGTTTTTTTGTTTTTGTTATTTCGTATTCTTCTGTGCACTAGGAATTTTTAATATTTATTATTATTATTTCTGTATGTAGTTTTATTTTTTGTTGGAACAGATGTATCACACTGTAACTCACGGTTACAAAAAATAAAAAACAAAAAAAACGAAAAAGTTTGTTTTATTTATAATTTTAGTAATTTTGTTGTTATTGTTTACCATAATAATAATACAAGAATATTATATTCCTTGAATTTTCTCCAATTTTTATTATTTATTTTACGATTTTACGAACGCAAAAATAAACCAATAATTTTATATAAACATTATACAATATAAATAAATAATAATCATAATGATAATGATTATATATGTACATAAAACGAATCAAAACAAGATCGTGCCCAATTAATTGTCGTCTTAAGAAAACACAACAAAACAAAAAAAAAAAAAAAATTGTAAATTATCTTATTATTATTCCATTATATCATGCCTTGTCTGTTGATGCCTCGTCAAGCAGAATGAAATGTGAATAATATACGTACATATTAGTTGTGGCCATTTAATGTCGATTCGATAAATCCTAAAATTTTAAGTTTGACTTTGTTTATGTTTTAAAAAAGTTTCAAAATTTAACATTTTCCATTAAGAGGGTATAGTATTTTCAATACCAGCTTTAAAAGTTATGGATTATAATTAATACTTAACCAAGATTTCTGATTTTAATTCCATAGTGAAAATATTGGGCGCATTTTAATTTAAACTGAATTTTTTTTGGGCAGCTGCATGATCTGCAAAATAAAATTTTGGCCCGGCCTAGCCTGAGTAGTTGGGACTCCCTACCGAAACCTGACCTGACTTTGTTGAAGTTTATTGCCTTATAACGATTCGAATATTCTGATAGAATTCGAATTTTTTAAATATTATTTTTTGATACTTTATCAATGTTTGAAATTCTCTAATCGAATTTTCAATTGTCAATAGAAATAATAACTTTTGATTTAAACCAAATTTAAGTTTACAATTCTGAATTTGGTATAAAATGCGGAATTTAAAAATTTTCAATGGTGATAAGTATATATGAACATTTGCAGCCGACTTTGACAACCTTTCGGATCGATCATTTAAAATTAATTTAAAAATTACAAAGTTTAAGCCAAACAAATTAAAATTTTCGAAATGCCTTTAGTAATTAATGTAAAGAGCAATAGCATTGAGAACAAAGTGATTCGGTTGTCTTGCATACTAGGTCAAAAATAAAACCATCGAGTTCGAAGAATTCAAACTCTTCGTGTAGATTAGTTCGGGGTTAAATGGCATTCAAATTTTGCAGTTCTGGTTACTAAAAATCGATTCTATGATTCTGATGAATTAATTATTCCTATTAATAAAAATGTTGTCACTAAAAACAAGAAATACAATCAATATAGGTAAAAATTGTTGTAAAATCACAAAATTTTCCTTTCCCCTAAATGTAACAGAAGAAGAATTGACAAGGTTTTAGACTTAGTTCAAACCGTAAGCAGAATTCAAATTGAACATAATTTTGGATATATAGGGCGTCAACGGTAAACGGAAGATTTTCTTTGGCTTTATTGATCATTTTTCCAAGTCAAGATGATCAAAATTTACTTGTGTATGGTGCAATTCAGATACCAGAATAAGATGAAATTGTATTTTTGTCAAATAGAATTAAATAACGAATCATCAGTTTCAATTTAATATTGAAAACAACTCACACACTTCGAACCAAACCGTATCCAAACAGCGCATCAGTAAGCCTCTAAAATCACGCAACTCAGCTCATACAAACTCGAAAAATTTCGAGCAATTAGAAGAGATCATTTGCGATGTCGGGACGCGAGAAACCCCTTTCGAAATCGGCAGACCCCTTTCGAAATCAAACAAGAAAATATCATAAAGAATTTGCATATTTCCTACATTCCAATAGTTTTTCCATTAATCCAGTAGTAATCAAAGAAATCTGAGGGGGTATTTGTGAATTCGATTTGAATGTATTCGACATTTCAAAGACCAATTAGTCATTCCTTTAATTAGGATAAATTGTTTTGAAAATAGTTTCAAACAACTTGTTCAATTAAGAGTTTTTTTCGTTTTGAAGTAAAGCACTTACTTGTGCGTGCGGACTGGATTTTTGGAAATATTGCTTCGCCTTGATTTGATTACAAAATAGGTTTTTCTCTAGGGAGTGTGCAGAGTGCATTGTATGCAATGGATTAAGGTACGAGTAGAATTTATATTAAATAATTCGAAAATCGAAGTAATGTTTTTTAAATAGCTTAATGTTTAACTTCAAACTGCTCGATAAATCTTAGGTACCGTTATAGGCAATCAAGTAGAGAAATCTTTATATTAATTTTGAAAATTTGTAGTTTATTTTAAAATCTTTCTTTATTTTTTGTGAAATTTTATTTTTTACAAAACAACTAGTTTCGAGCAGATCTGCTCATCATCAGGTTACTTTAAAAAAAAAAAAAAAAAAAAAACAGAGTTTTTTTAAAGTAACCTGATGATGAGCAGATCTGCTCGAAACTAGTTGTTTTGTAAAAAATAAAATTTCACAAAAAATAAAGAAAGATTTTAAAATATACTCCAAATTTTCAAAATTAATATAAATATTTATTGTGATAAAGCGTGTTTTTAATTGAATCGCAAGATGTCAATATACATAGAGAAATCTGTTTAAATATTAAAAATGTTTACTGAAGCTCAACATTTTAATATTTAAAGAAAGGTGCTGATCGAATTTGTTCAATTTCTTAGTATACATGAAGCTTCTAAAAACGTACAATGTTTAACTGATTTAGTTTTTCTGTAGAAGAATTTTGGGCAAATTTTGCAAACCCCTTAAAATCAAACCTATGTGCGGTGATGCATTTGTGCCATATACGTAAGCTAAACATTTAAAAATAAAAGACACAATATGAAATTTAAAATAGTTTAATTGTTGCGATTGCACAAAATAGGTGCAACCGCCTGTTGAATAATATTTCCTTTCTTTTATGAAATTGAGGATTATTTCGTAATACAAATTCAAAGCAAGCTAATTTTATTTCTTTAGAAGAATTAAGTATTTGCATTGGCATCGAATTTTGAAATAAATCGCAATTTCATAACAGGAGAAAGAGGGGGAGATTTTATTTAACTGGCGGTTAATTCATTTTTTGTGCAACCGGGAGAAGACAGACAGTACTTCAATTTTTTTGGATTCAGGATTATTCTAACAAATAAAAATTCTTAATTTTTGGTTATCCAAATACATTTCATAAGTAGCCATTTACAGTTAATTAATAAAATTTACAAGTGTAGCTCAATTGTTTAATTCCCTATTACTGAATATAACACAAATAAATTTGACAAAAGTAAATAAGTTAATAATACTACTAATAAGATTCAAAAATTTTAGGGTGTAAGACCGCCAAACATAATTTTGCTCAACAAGTAATTAATTGGAATACAAGTGGCTACCGCGTAAAAATAACAACTAACCTTAAAAATAGGATATGATTTAAATCTTTCAAGAGAAATTAGAGTAGCTAAAAATTAATTTTTAAACACAATTTCAAAAAATATTGTAACCTGAAAAAAGACAAAAATTCAATAAAATTAGTTCAACATAATGACAATTTAAATTGTATAAATGGCTTCTTAAAACGTAATCCTCAACATTGTAAAATTGTACTCTGAAAGATGCTAAAATTTTCTGAGCAAGTTACAGTCCCCTGAATTTCCAGAATTATTTTTAAGCATTATGATTCAGTAGTGCTTTGCAAACAGGATCCGTTTAAAATGGCATATTTCAAAACGGAATGAATTAAAATGGAATATAAAAATATGACATAAGGGTACATTATGACATATTTCAAAACGACATATGGTACACTACGGCATATGACACACTATGGCATATTTCAATATGGCATATGGTACGTTTCGGAATATTTCAGGCATAAGGTACACGATGGCATATTTCAATATGACATATGGTACAATATGGCATATTCTAAAACTTGGCTATTAGTGAATTAGCCCTTTAGATCTTTCGTTCTGTCGTAACGTTTAGAGGTTATTTTTATTAAAAAAAATTATTCGCAAATAGATGGAACAAATTTTCTACGATCATCAATATAATTAGTAAGGTAATTAGCTAATTCGCTTATTAATTCGCCAATTTTTTATTTTATTTTTGTATTGTTTGTTTTTATGGCCTTGTGAGAAAATCGAGATTTTAATTTTTGTTGTCTCTTTTACCGAAATAATGTAGTACAGCAGATGTTTTATTCCACTTATATTTTCCTATTAGTAACCGCTTTCCAGTTTTGTGACATCCACAAAATTTATTTATTACCTGAGTATTATTTTAGAAATAAAAACAATCGTGAATTTCTAATGTTGGGCTTTTCCATCTTCGTTGTAATGAGTAAATTAAGCAAATATAAACGAAAATTGTCGGAAATCTTATCAATTTATAAAAAAAGAATGAAGTTTGATTCTGAACTTTATTCAATTTTGAATGAAGGTTGTACGATTACTCAAGTCGAATTTCATCTTAATCAGTTTGTCAATATGCCGCCGTTTGGATATATGCCCTCCTTACCTTATGCCGTAATACCTTATGGGTATTAGCCGTACCATAGGCCGTAATGTACCATATGCCGCTTTAAAATATGCCGTTTCGAAGGAAGCCATGAAATATGCCATAGTATACCATATAACTTAGTGTACCATATGTCGTTTTGAAATATGCCGTTTTGAAATATGCCGTTTTGAAATATGCCGTTTTGAAATATTCCATAGTGTACCTTATGCTATAGTGTCCCGTTTTGCAATATGTCATTTTGTCATATTCCGTAATGAAATATGCCATTTCGACCGGGACCCTTTACAAAACATCATGGATATATTTACAGAGCTGCTCAAGATGATGAAATTATTGTTCAAATCGAAGGACGTTTCGCGCAGCACGACCCCACTGGGCTACTGATTCAGTTATTGGCCGATACGTTCCAGTATATCAACGTAGTACAACAAGTGAAGAGAATATTGCTAATGGGGAGCTGTTTAAGAGAATCCAAATTGATCTTCAATTCCATGACACCCTCAAGAATTAGACATTCACTTACATTATGCATATATTATGTGTTCGATTTTTTAAGATTTTACCTTCACTCTTAAAAATTAAATTTGACATGAAATTAAATTTTGTTTCGTCTATTGAGTTTCAGTTGAAATCGCAAGCTGTTTTTTTTTATTGAATTTTTGGAAAATTCGCGGAAAATTTGCGAAATTCTGCAGAACACACTGCTTTTGGCTAAACACGCAGGAGAAACTCAACTGTGTCTGAATTTTTAACGACATACTAAGTTTGATACTCTTCTGTTTTATAAAACACTTTTGAATTATTGTGAATTTATATAATAATTCGCGTACCGTATATATAAATAAATAATAAACTTATACACAGATTTTATAAAATATTTGTAATATTTTTGTAATTTTCGATATTATTAAAAAAAAAAAAACAAAATATAAAAATTTCAAGAAGTGTTGTGAAGTCAAACGAAATGTCGACCGCCCGGTGAGAAATATTTTTTGATCATTTATCATGTATCGAGTGGACTGAAATAATATTATTTATAAAAAACTAAAATATAAAACAAACTTTAAATATTATATATTACATGTTAAAAAAAAATAAAAATAAATAAATATTTCAGATTAAAAAACAATTTATTACAAAAAAAAAAAAAAAAATCGAATAACACAACAATTGTATGTAACGCACTTCACCGAGAGAAAGATTATCATGCATATTTTATGTTGATTATGTGTAGTATGTACTCTATACGCGATGCAATGATGATGAAGATGCTCAGATTATGTTTTTTTTTTTTTTCTTTAATCTTATATCCATAAACTACATACACACATCATATATTATGTATCAGAGGTTAGTGAGATAAGAAATTTTTGTACATGATACTATTTTATGAATAATACATTTTTTGGTGTTCCGAGAAAAATTGGAGATCGATTGAATTTAGATGAGGGAATCGAGTGTTCGATTTTTCTAAGAAAATTAAACAAATTTGTTGTTGTTTTTTTTTTTTTTGATTGATATTGATCTATTATAATATCGTTGGGAGTTTGATGTGCTCGCTGTGTAAAGAGAAAGTTTAATTAGTAGCCTATTGTATTGTATTGTGCGTTACAGATTTTTTTGAGTAGTTTTAAGTGTTTTAAAATATTTCGAAAGGTTTCGGAACAAAACATTCTTAAATCAACATTTCACCTCAATACGGTCAAAAATTGTTACAAAAATTAGACCGCTTACTTTACGACAACATTACTTACAAATTAAATAGAATTACAAATTAATTTTTTATTAGATGAAAACATTTTTTTAATTTTTGTAATTATTACACTCCATATGTGTTTTCGTTTCCATCAAGTTTCCATACCCTCCCCCAATCTAATATTTTATATTAATTTTAAATTAGTCTCGTCAAAGGTATGAGTGTTGGTAATCATATATGTTTTGCCACTGATAACAATTCTGGTTTATTACTTCTGAACGTTCTTTTAAGTTCTTTGAATCTTGTCAAAATATTTCGTTTTGTTTGTCCGATATAGTTCATGTACCAAACGGAACGATCGAACTTTCCGAGTCCGCGAAAGCTGTTACTACTAACCCGACAGAGATACTTATTTCTTCTACTACAGTTTATTTAACGCAAGTTGACACGTTAACTTCAAAACAGGCGTTAACCAATCCGGTGTCGAGGCGCATAGTGCATTACCTAATAGCGATGCCTAGAAGTATGGCGGTTGGTAACCCACGACACAATTTAGAATCATTCAATAATCACGAACGTTCCATACACGGTTGCTGCTAAAGGATATCCTAATTTCGGTGGCGGTTTCGATTTTGTACCTATTGGTAGACCTGTTACGTCGCAAAAGCCTTATCCTGTAATTTTTTCGGCGGCAGACTGGTGTAATGCATCTTTTCCAAGAACGGTAACTTCAAAGGAAGGACCACATCTCATAAAGTTTCTCTAGACATATTTATAAAACACTTTAGGTGGAATGTTCTAAAATTTAAAGATTTCACTCCCTCTAGTCGAACGGTGGAGATGAGAAAGAAAGATTACTTCTTCAACAAAAACAACAAGGAACGTTATCTACAGGTAAGTCTGTTTTTTTCCCATCTGTAGTTTTTGTCCCATTTGAAGCACACCCAGTTGTTTTTTGTACGATGGCGAATCGGTGTTTTGTTAGCAACCCCCAAACCGTGAAGAACTACCCCAAATTCAAGTATGTGAACGTACCGATTATAGTAAGCCAGCCGTTATAGAACATCAAATGATAACCCATCCCTACGCGAAAAATCATAACTTCCAGCAATGGTAAATACTTTGCCTTCGTTTTCTTCCTCGATTGTGAATTTAAATGAGGATGTCATCGAATTTAGAAAATTAAGTGTGTTGGTTTCTTTTATTAATAATCGCGGAGACATCATCGACAAATCTATATGACATATTTTGGGAACAATTTTGTTTTTAGCCGCTTCAGTTTCATATAACACATATGAATGCATATACGTTTGCTCTGAAGCTGGACATCGGATTCCCCCCAAAAGTTTTGTTTGTAATATATGTTTCTAAATTGAAAACAAGATCTTTCTACGCATTGTTTTGATGCTTCCATATACTCGTTAATGATTTTAGCTGCAATTTTATTTGTAACTAACCATAATGCTTTAAAAAAACATTAAAATAATATTTTAGAAATGAATATGTTAAAAGATTCGTCAGATCACAAATTTTTGGAAGTCATGTTTTAGTTTTATGATTTAGCACTAATTAAAAAAAAAAAATTATGGGATATGTTTTGTTGTTGTTGTTGTTTTTTAAAGATATAGGGTGCCAAATATTTAAATATTTCATACCTATGGATGGTTCCATTTTAAAGATCACCAACGTATACGATTGTATCTTAGCAAATGCGGAAGAATTATTTAAATGAACAAAAAACCTTGAAGACTGTTGATTATAAATCCAAACACAACCAACAAATGAACCTACTAGACGAGAAATTAAAAACAATCAAGGTAACTCCCGATTTTCAAGCAGCTATTCCTTCAAAGGAAGGCTACTTAAATTTTAAGAAGTATTGAAAAAGTGAAGATTATGTAAAACTTTAGTTGGAATTGTCAATATTTTCAAATTTTTGTTTTTATTTTGTTTTAAAATATTTTTTATCAATAACAACTATTATATCATTTTGAGATACAAAAAATGTTTAGATTGTCATACTTAAACGTTTGCAAGAAAACGATTTTACATCCTGTATCTTAAAAAACAACAACAAGCACAAAAAATTATGTTCCATATTTATAATGAATTTTTTTTTTTTTTTACTCAGCCTACTATATATTCAAAACATAAAAATCATAAAATTAAAACATGACTTCTAGTCCCATAGAAAGAATTTGAGTTATTACGTATATATATTTATTTCACCATATTTAAAAAAATTTAGTTGTAAAATATTCTACAAAACATGTGTTTTCATCTAATAAAAAACTAATTGTTAGAATTATAAATGAAAACCAATTCATAATTTTTCAGCATTTTGCATTTTATATTTGAAAAGATATAAGAAAATAAAAAGCTTCCGATAAAATTCAAACTTGTTATTGAAAAATATTATTGGGTTAGTTTATAATATCGTGGAAAATTCCGAATTTATTGCATTGTATAAAATTCATTCAACAAGTAACTTTTGTGGCGTAAATAATTGTGATTTCATATAAAGTGTAGACACTTATATTGAATAGAAGGCTCTGTCTTCTGTTAGCTACGCTCACCAAGCAGGAGGACACCTGTTCCGTACGCTTGCTAATCATCAATCAATTTAAAATTGTTTATGGTGACGAATGCAAGTGCAATAAAAAAATAAAACAATGTTGTTGCAGTGTTGTTCATATGCGTAAAAAAGGAAAGAAGAACACAATATGACCACTTCATCAGCCAATCCTGATACGAATAAAATTTTAGATTTTTTTTCGACGGAGCATTTCTATTTTTATAAACAGAGAGAAGAAATAAAAATAATCGAAATGTGCATAATAAAAAAATTCCTTGAGTTATATTGAGGATAATGGTTAATGAGCTGAGGTCGAAGATTCGTCAAAGTATTCTTGGAGGATCATCATTGATATTTCAAAAATATCCTCCAATTGGTTTGGAATATGTTCAGAATTCTTTACGGTTCGCTACCTCAAAGAGGACGATGAGTGGCATTCTTATCACGTGCAGTTGTCTGGTTTTCGATAAAGTTAGGTAAAATTTGTCTAATATTGTTCAGTTTGCCATTTTGCTAAGGCTGCAGTGCGGCCTTACGAGTTACAACATAACCTCGGGTTTGCACCATATGGACTTTGTGGCATTAAGAGCATATCATATAGTGGATTAAAGCTAATTTTGATAAATTTGCCAAAAAAAATTAAATTTTTAGTAAAAAAATTTGGCATAAAACTATTCAGTATTCATAAATTCAGTATTAATGACTGGTAACATATTGGGAACAACCCTGCGATTTTTTGTCCATATTGCGATGTTTTTTCAGGCGAAAACCTACTTAAAGAATTTTCAGATAGGAGATTATTTTTTCAAGCTAAGAACCTATATACCCTACTTTGGTAATTTCGATGCACAATATTTCAGAAAGCTAAAACATTAAAATAAAATTAACTTCTATCAAAAATTTTCTTGAAGAAAAAGTCGGTGTACAAATGGGGTTTTTATCCAACCAAAACATGTAGATAAAACCATTTCGACCATATTACCCGAATGTACCTATTTATAATTTTTCAACAGAATTTCAGAATAAAAATTATTGGTTTTGAAACTTCACTTAAATTTTTTCCCCAATTTTCACTTTTGAAATTGCTTCTTTGAATCTTAATTTAAAAGTTTTCATTGTGTGCGTTCTTTTATTTAAGTAAACTTTATTTACTGAAAATTGGAATGCTTATACTTTCACGATCCAAAATTTAGTCGGTTAATTTGGTACACTCCAAAATATTATCAAAATTTGTCGAAAAAATAGCAACGAAAATGCTTAAGTCAATATTTTAAAATTTGATAAAATTCAAAATTCGCTGAAGAAATTTAATGATTGTCTTACTATGGAATGGATAAAAAATCAAAATATGGAAAAATTTCAAAATTTATCCATCCCGGTTGCCGATCACTTTCAAATTTATATAGAGTGTTGTTATGTATAAGATATACCAAAGCTTACCTAAATATACAAGCCGTCAGGTTAAAATTCGAACTTAATATAAGGGGGATAGAAAGACAAAAAAAAATGAATTTTTCATACAAATCATATGAAAAGTTATGTTTTTTTAATATCGTTTTTTTTAAATGAAAAATCTTACAAAAATGAATTTTGATTTCTACGTTATCAAGAAGAATGATTGGTAAATATACGATTTGACAATCAATTAATAAAATCTTGTTTATAGATATTTAATTAATGTTTTAGTAAAACCCCTTTATTTACAAACACATCTTTACCACCTCATGACGTCATACCTTTCGTTCATGTTTTTTTTTGTAATAAGCCATAGTGACACCTACTTATAAACTCGACTAATTAAAAAAGTTTAAAAGAAACAAAATGGCCGTGTAATTTTCGTGTTTGAAATGAGATGGCGGTAATAAGAAATTGAAATAAATTCATATTTCAGAAAAACAAATCAAAATAATGTTTTAGCAAGTTAGGAGTATAATTTAGTAAACAAAAAGATTAACGAGCATGCGAATCTATTTCATCCGGACATTATTGATTTGAAGTCGAAAAATTCGGACGATGCGTTTGTTTTCAACATTCAAAAATTGCAATAATGATTTGAATGAAATTTGAATAATGATATTCCTATCTCTAACGGTGGAAATGAGTTTAACAAAAGAATTCATCAGCTCAATTAAAAATACGAAAATTAATTCAAGTAAAATGTACCGTCAATTAAAAATTAATTAATTAAGAAAAATTTTTTTTGTGATTTTAATAAAATATTGTATTTATTTATTTATTTGTATAATAACAATAATTTATTATTAAAAGGAAAAGCACACATGGAAGCAACAAAAAAAAACAGGACGAAAAATTAAGAAAGTTGCTTCCATTAGGCATAAAAACCTTTTAAATTATTTCAAACAATATCCACGTAATGAAGTCTTATTGACTGAAGCCGACGAATGATGTTGCCAACGTTACTTATCGGCATACACGATCCAACCTTGAAGAAATTTGGAGGCAATTCCAACACATATTCAAATTGTGAAGCGTCCAAAACATATTCAAATTGTGAAAATATATTAATAAAATTGTTGTTTTTTTTTCAAATAATTAATATTAATCCACATAAATTTCGCACATAAAAACCACTTTGACATTTGATTGCTCTATTAACCATAATAAGTCCGGGGAAAACCAAATAAAACGGATTATTAATTTTTAAAACTCATTCGAACAGAAATAGTAACCGAAATATATATTTTCTGTGGTAAACTACAGATGTCACTAGTTTCTCACTTGACAGTGTACAAAATGGAAAAGCTAATTTTTTGACATATTCTAAACAAATGTCATACTTGTCAATGGAGAAAAGTAGTAAGACGAAAGAATTGATCGAAAGTAAAAGAATCTGGTGCGAGATGATTTTCTCGAAAAACTTTTCGATCACATGATGGATGTTAAATCACATGTACGATCAAAGGCATTGAATATATTTTATCAGCTGAAAGAGGCTTATGCTGTGCCGTTGTTATATCAACATAAAATATTAGTGAATGCTATCGATCGGTTAGACGATAAAAGTACCTTGGTGCGCAAGAATGCCATTATCTTGATTAAAACATTCTTGAAGCGAAACCAATTTTCAAAGCCTCAATAGTACATTATCAAAATTAGAGGAATTTTTATTGTCGAAAACAAATAGTGATGTGATTGAAGCCATTTCATTTTTCACAACCGGATATTGGTTTGGCATCGAGGGCACTGAGGTCGGAATGATTAAATCATTGAATTTAGTGTGGTCGAGTGATAAAGAAAAACGCGATTCTGTCACAAATGAATACTTTAGAATATTTTTCTCGACCGATAAGGATGGCAGATCTCATGCTCTTGAGGTAGTTGACAACTTGACAAATTTATTTAATTTTTTAACAAAAGGTTTTACAAGGCTTTTGAAATTTTAATACAGCATTGGATCGAAAGTGAGGTAATTGAAAATATGATGTTTGAAGATACAATGGAAGATGAAGCAAGAAAAGCTTTACAAATACTCGTATTAGCATCATGGTAAATATAAATTTAATTAAGACTAGTTTTTGAAAAACTGAATTCATCTTTAATTTCAGCGCATCAAATTCAGTCGCTCAGGCGAATGTACCAATTCTTCAGGATTATGGTCTTGAAAGAATGAAAGATCCTGGAGTTTATTCACCCGTACTAACGTTTTTACTAAATTTAGTACACGACAAAGATGATTCCAATTTTAGGCGATTCAGTTCAAACGACCAACTCGTTCAAACTGTTAAAGTAAAGAAACTTATGTATGACTGTATTTTGGAGCGGAAAATTTTAAAATTTTTAATCCTATTACCGCATCCGTATTTGATTTTATTTATCAAGTATCACAATCACCAGATAAAGTGAAAGAGGAAATATTATCTGAAATTTTACAAAAGATCGAGAAAAAATCGATTGAATGGTTGACCGAGGACGAGAAGAATCATAATGTTGGCGGCGAGATTTTGAAGCTCCCCGCTTGGTTGATGACACGGACTATTTACTTGATTGGATATGTGGCCATGAAGGAAATGATATTTTTGAATATGGATGTGTACAGCAATACAAAATACCGACATGAGTTGCATAGGGGTCGCGAAAAACAAATGTTAGACAGGCATCGAAAGACAAAAAACGCATCAGCGAGCATAACGCATTAAAGCGATTATCGAATCATGAAAGGCAACCAAATGAGGTATATTGTTGTAATTTCTTGGCTGTGCCGGTAAAATGTTGATCGCTAAAAATATTTTTTTTTTTTTTAAACTAAATTTTAGGAGGAAGTAAGTCAGGGTGCCGAAGCTGATGACCGGATTGCCGAAGCAATAAATTATTTATTCAAAAAGTTCTTCTATATTCGGACGATACTATATTCCAAAAATTTGTGACACCTATTTTTGAAATCTTTAGGTATCCTGGACGGAATCAAGACAGTTGTTTCTGGGCTGCAGTTACTGTAATTCTTCGTTTTATGTTCGTGTCAACATTATTAAATTATTTAATAAATATATAAATATATATTATTAAATTATTTTATTTAAATTTGAGCTAGAGTAAAAGAAATGCGACTAACGAGATTAATAAATTCATTATATCAGTATAATTGCTTAATTGCGTCTTTTTTCTTTTGTTTGTTGTACCAAAGCTATACATAATAGATAATTTCTTTATCATGTAAGTAAGGGGATTATTTGTGATTATGTGGGACACTTAAATAAATCCGGGAATGCCACAAAAATATCCGGGTATAATTCCATAAATTACATGATGACCAAAGGGGAAATTCAAGAGCTCGCGCTTTATATGAGACTCAATTACCGGACGAATTTTGTCGAACACGAAATGGATTCAGCGCTAGAATGCTTGATTTGAGCAAAATACAAAATATGAACATTAAAATAAATGTAAAAAGTTTTAGTAATGAATTTATTTTTTCCGCGTCCACGCGGATTCTATAATCGACCTGTATATTTGAAAAGCATAAAATACTTTACCAAATAAAATAAAACATTAAATAAATTAACTACATACGTTAGTTTAAATTACTTGTAAATACTTAGTTTCCCATTTAACAGAATTATTGCACTGTTAAAAATATTTAATTTAAAAAAACGTTGTGTAGGCAACTTCATAACATCAAAAAAAAAAAAATTTGTGTTTACAAAACAAGATCTTACGTCATTGATTTCGTTTTTATAAGTTTATACTGTATTTTTCCAAATTTTTTACATATACATACAAAGAAAAAGTAAATTTGTACAATTTTATTTTAATTATATTAATCAAATTACTAAATTTAAGTTATTGGTTCTAAAATATGTTATACTCAAAGGTTTGATTTAAATATAAACCTAAAAATATTTTCTATTACGAGTATTTTTCATTCATAAAATTTGAATCAAAAATGTTCAATTTTACATGGGCTCTTATGGGAAATCGTAAAATGTATCCCCCTTAAATTAAGCTTCTTTTAAAATTGGTCTGAGCCTGACGGCTTGTATATTTAGGTAAGCTTTGGATATACACATGCTGCGCAAAGTTTAAATAAAAACGAGTGTTAGAAAGTGGGTCAAAACTTCGTTACAGGATTTGGCCGCCAACCATAAACAAACACAAAAACATATCTAGAAGCGAAGTTAAAATAGAGAATATAAAATGCAAGGCAATTCTGAACCGAATTGAAGAATTTGATTAGAAAATTAATTTAGGACTGAAGGCTTCTTAAATTTAATACATTTACTATAAAATTAACCAATACCGGCGTTACTGTCGGAGAATATATTCACAACTATAAAATTATTTCATCAAAATCTACACACTGAACTATAATTTTATTCTACCTACACCGATTAGCCAAATTTTGTTGTTAATTTCTAAATTTTTTAAACTCTTTATAAGAAAATTGCTTTAATTTTATAAAATCTCTAATTTTAGAAAGCTCGATCGAAATTTCAACTTATGAAATTTTGTTTTTGTTTTAATGTCGGACTATCGGAAATTTGAATTTTATTAATGTTTTTTTTTTGTAAATTTACCTCAAATTTTGATAAATATTTGAATTTTACCCTATTTTACAAAAAAATCTGAATTTTAAATTTTACATCACTCTAGCATTTCTAGAGTGAGTTCACAACTAGAAAAATACGCGAATGAACTATGAAAAATAGCCACTTTCCTCTTTATCACAGCTTCATAAACAGGGATAGGCTCTCACATTGAAATACTATAGGCTTATAATACTGGTATATCATTATCATACCTAAAATGATTTTTATAGCGCTCTTATATTTCTAAAATTGTTCAAATTATTATAAAATTTCCCACACCTTAAAAATATTGCAAAATTATATTTCCATTAGTAGTATGTACCACCACCGCATTAAATCCAGATAAACAAAAAAAATAAAATAAAATTCACATGGGAATATGTTCTATTAAGTATATTTAAAAAATAAAAAATAATTCTGTGTAGGTTTAGACCATCATCAACTTCAATCCGCCTCTCTCGTTTAAAATTGTTATTATTTATTTAAAGTAAAAAAAAAAAAAAAATGTTTTATTTTTAATTAAATTCAATTTTTTTTTATGCTATACATCGGCATTACTTAAACTTGACATTGATTTTTCAGTTTAACAGAAGAAAATTCTATTTACTTTCTCTTATCGAAATCATATAATCTGTGATTTATTGTATCCATGAGGTTAAATTCGTGGAAATCATTTCGAATTAATTGTTTACCTGGAATTCATGGAAAATTAAATTTTGTCAAATTTCTAATATTGAACCTGTGTTTTAAATACTGTACATATATAATGTATATTTGTATTCACAATTTTTTTCCTCACTACGTTATGGATATGCATATACATATAACATAAATTTTCCACCACATTTCAAACATAATATGTTATATGCTATTTTTTTTGTATTTTAATTTTTCATAAATTGAACATTTAATTTATTTTCATTTTGTCTGCTGCTCTCCTCATCCCCGTCGTCGTCGTCATCTAAACATATTTTATAGCTTTTAGATGTTGTAAAAGATATATCATATAGATAACGGAAATCACACAATTTATATCAAATCTTATTAGTTTTTCTAGAGTCTTGGTTGGTTTTTCTTTTTTTTTTTTTGATAATTTTTCAAACTGTCTATATTATATCGTATATATGTATATGTATGTAATATGGATATATGGATTGTGTTCAACAATTTAAATATTGCAATTTGATGATTTTCATCTTTTGAGAAAACAGCATACAGAATACGTATGTACGTTCGTCGTATGTATGAAGGCAATATAAATTGAAGAATTTATCTTTCTCGATAAAGATAAAATAAAAACTAATGGAATCGTTTTATAAGATTAATGTTTTGTAATAAATTTATTTATATATTTCTCACATGTAGTGTTCTATAATTTTTTTTTTTGTACATATTTTGAATTTGAAATAAATTGATTGTAAATTTTAGGATTACACATCCTGCTATTTATAATTCACTAAACTGTGGCTCTAAATTTTTGATCTATAAACAAATTTTTTGTTATCCAAACTAAAATTAACAAATTAACATACAATCACGATTTTCCTGGAATTCATTAAATCCGTAAATATATCATCCTCATTCTTTCAAAGTGATTTTCAAGCTTAATGTGAGGCATTTAAATTTAGGTCGATATTAATTTAAATATTTTTTATGGTTCAGAATTTGCTATAAAATTTCATAATGGGAAATTTGATGAATTCTGAGTGATTTATTCTGTGACAAGAAGCCTAGTTCTAGAAATAAATTGCTAAATTTTATAAAATTCGAAACTTTTTAAGAGCTAGTGTTAACAATTTCAGTGAAAGGTATTAAATATCAAATTAGTTAGAAAGCTGTAGTAAACCTGTACATTTTTCAAACCCAATATTTTCACCGAATAAGGTTTGGCCTTTTGAAAGAAATGATTATCTAACGAATTAAGTCTAAGTGAATATGATTAATATAAAATGTTTCTTGAAATAAAAATGATTTAAATTTTCTGGTTGTCAGTATTTTTATTTCGGTTGCACAGAGCGCCGGATATGAACCATACCACGATGAGCATATTCTAATGTTTCTCAAATAGCTGCTGCGAGTAGTGAATTTTCTTCATTGTTAGTCGGTAAAGATGTGTAAATTTTCTCCAAGGAACTTTTGTATTAAGTAAGCATTGTCATAAAGGTGACGGAGAGGTTAAATATCATTGGGCCCAAAACACTACTTTGAGGGCCTCACTGTGTGGTCTGACGAAGAATCACCATATATCATGCAAAATAATTTTCTCAGCAAAATCGATCGATCTTCTGTGTCAAATCACAACTAAATATATTCAAGATTTTTGAATAACTTCGAAGCAATCACTCTTCTGATATATGGGAGCATTATTATGATAAACATAGCTAGTGACTAAATTACTATTTAATTAACCAAAAATAATTTCTAATTTTTCCATAATGTACAAATAATTATGAGAACAAATTTGCGAGCACAAATAATTCTGTTAACAACTAAATCAACTGTAATTTTTCCTAGAATTAAAATATAAAATTTTTTTTATTCGAATGTGAAGCAGAATAATTAAGTTAACTAAACTGAAATTAATATTTACAAAAAGATTATTAATTATATAATTTGTATAGTTGTTTGTGTTGGGTTGCATTAAAAATTGAGCATGCACAAATAATTTTGTTAAGGACTGTGTATCTTGAAAAGCAAAACGTTGTCTTTGACAAACTTTGTGAAAAAATCAATTGATTTATAAACAGACAAATTAAATTTTTAATAAATATTCGTGTGGGCATTATTCACACACAAATGAGGTTTCTCCATGGATTTTTGGAATTTGATGTGGTGAATATAATTCGCTATGTCAGTACGTTCTGGCCAGATACTTAATGCAAGTGGCGAGAATTGTATTTTTTGTAGTTTGGTCGTAGCAAGCTACTTGATTAGTAGATCAACTTTTCAGTACGAAACCACCAACATAAAGAAGATTGAAGAGTAATACTTTGGTATAACTCTTGGGCGCTGAAATTACGGGGAGCAGGGAATAATATTTCTACTTTTCCCAGTAGATATGTTATGAGGGATTGGCCTCTTTATTTTGCTGATTTACTAAATCCAAAATATTGGGATTGCCATGAACAATTAATATATTTGTCTATAAAAAAGCCGAAAAAATCAATTGACTAATACACTACGTGATTTGGTTACCTGAAGAGATTTAATATATAAAAAAATAAAAAATTTTTTGTTTATATATTGGATGACTGATTGATGATTTACTGAATGACATCATTTACAATGCAATCCATCTAGTCAGTGGAACTGATTGTCAAGATATTCAGTCGTGATCGTATTAGTTTGATCAAATAACTTGATAAATTCAGTAGAGTCACGCCTGCTTTGTTTTGGTGTGCGGTAAATCGCTGATATGTATGAACTGAATTGTGATCATATTAATGTGACTACTCGAACCAGTGCTTATTTCCAAAAATTGAAATGAATTATGTTCGTCTTGTCGTGGAAACACTCGAATAGGTTTTGATATCAAAATATTTTATAGTTTCTGATGACAATATAATCAAATTCAATGTGATCTCGGTTAGGAAGAACAATGCGAGCATTAAGCTAGAAAACTCACAAGTTAAAATTCCCATCCACAAGTTTAAAATCATTGATGACGGTTTGTAGTGACCGAGGGTTTTTAGTGGCATATCAAAGTTGAGTGTAAATTAGATTAGTTTTGTGATGTAATACGGTGCTACTGGAATTTTCTGATTGACGAATCTTGATATGACCATTTTTAATCCAAGTGAACTTAATCCTCTTGTTTCTTTTCTCATCTCTCGCAAATAAATAGTTGTAGTACCTTGTTAGTTGTTCAGCAACCAAAAATAAATCCTCTCGATTTTCAGTTTTGTTTTGCTACTGGTGATTTCATGTTTCGTGATGGTAGAATTGAGTTTAGTTGTGATGATTTCCTGTTTCGTGATGGTAGAATTGAGTTTAGTTGTGATGATTTCACTGATGACTTTAGGTTTAATACCCCTTTGTTTGGGAAACAAGTCATCAATTTTAATATATTTTCTGAATTTGTATTGCTTCATTTGCTCAATATTAATTTGATTGCGACGTTTAATTGAAGATTTTCTTGTATCAATTGATTTTAACATGTCGTCAAATTTGAGGTTAAATTCTTTTTGCCAAAGCAATATTTCATTTAATGTATCAGTATGTATTTCATTAGTATGTAAGCTCTTTCCAGAGTATCGCTTTCAAATTGAGTTGTATTGGTGAAAATTTCTGATCTTGATTTGTTGAAAGCTGCCTCATATGATTTACACCTCCAAATAACCTCTTTCAGGGCAAATTTTTTATAGAAAATTGACATACATACATATGTACAAAATATTTACTAATCTAATAGAAATTGGTAATCCGATCCAATACGTTCGTCGAATCTATACTCACTCAAAGTATTAAGACAAACAATTGTGCCGGCAAGGTTGGCGAAGCGATTTTTAAGATAATAAATATTAAAACTCTTAACGGAAAATAGAACTTTACAGAAATTCTGGGGTTTCTAGATTTTCGATTTTGAGTTTCTGTATTTTCTTCCCAGATAAAGTACGGTACGGTCTGACCAAATGTTGCTTCTTTTTTCATAGACCAAACATCTTTAAAAACTACTTTTATTGCTTCGCGTAACACAAAATGATTTACAAGTCACAGATAACATTTTATAACATTTCGATACCACTTAATTTGTGGAAACTTTTTTCGAGATTATGTCTCTCAAATTTTTTTTACTTTCGAAATTTTGTCCAATTCAAGATTTTTTCTTTCGAGATATTGTCCAATCCAGATTTTGTTCTTTCTGAAAAACGTTTTTTTGATTATTGTGGTGTTCTTAAACAACAAAAATTTCCTCATCGGGAAATAACAACTCCTTAACACCTGTGTTAGAGATTTCGTAAAATATTGCAAATTACATTTGCTACAAATGCAGCCTTGAAATTTGTCCCTCCCAATTTGTTGTGGCTAAGTATGTACTATGATTTAAAAAAAATGTTTTCGGACGTTATTTTCGGGACTATTAACACATTTTTTTTTTGAGTCACTCAGCATATGGTTAAACGAAAACTGGAATTAAACTCGTTTTCGAGCTTAATTTCATTTTTTAGAGTAATTAAATATTGAATGAAAAGCAACAGATCACAGAATAAACCGCAGTCTGGGACTTTATTTCGTTTCTCCCCTTTGAAAATCTCAACGTCCGTTCTTCATCCTTCCACCAAACACATTTTTTAAAATGCAGCGCATTTTTGAATTAAATTAAATTTCATTATAATTCATTAAATAATATCAAAACCGTGTTAAAAATGCGCACCCAAAAACTACATTGCACATAAAAACTATAGGGGTGACGTTTTTTGGTGTATTTTGGTATTTTTTTCCAGAGCGTACTGGGTGGGGCCTATGGTACTTCGTTCAAATTTTGGGGAAAAATAACTGCATTTTAATACTATTACCTACTATGTAATTCCCACCAAATTTTTTAGGGGAAAAATAAACAACAAAATTGCATGACTGCGAGTTTACGTAAATATTCTGCTGAAAAATTTTCAGCAATTTGAAAATATTTTATTCGGAAGGGGAAATTTGTTTACGAAATTGACTATGTCGATTGGTTGCCTGCGCTGAAATTTTTTCAGTAGAATATATACGCAAACTCGCACTCAAAAGGAATTATTTTTCTCAAAATTGGAAAAATTCCAATCGCTGCAGTATGGTTTGGAAAAAATATTATCACACTACACTAGAAAATATCATAAATCCCCGGGAAAATCAGAACAGTGTGACTGGCGTAAAATGCTACAACAAAATTTATGAATGCAATCTTCATTGTAAATTTCTTATTGAAATATGAAATTATCGAAATTTTTAAAGTTTTGGTTTTTAACTGTGTCGTTGTTTGGTGTGCTTTGCTGTCTATATGTATAAGTGAAATTGTGCAATCCTATCATTAAAATATATGCGGGTGTTAGGAAGCATCTAGATTTGGCTACCAAATGTGAACCTAATGTTTCATTAACTCAGGCAAGAGTTTGAACTCGTTATTACTTTATGGGTCGTGATGTTGGATTACACGGATTATGTTAAATTCCACTGAACGTGTAACACCACATATACAAAAATAGGGAGATTGTGATAATTTCGAATCACGAACATCACATTGTCATATTGTCCAGTGTGAAATCAACAGAAACGTGAAAAGTCCTGAAATGCGCAAGATGAAGTTCTGATAAACAATATCTGGTTGCAATAACCTCAAAACATGTGGCTATTTACCATAAACATATTAGCTCTTTAGCCCTGACGGGACCATCGATATTAGATAAACATGCTTTCAATTAGTTAAATTTCAAAGTATCACAACCTTTATAAAAAACTACCTACCAATGTTTTCAGGGTCATCATTGTGAAGGCATCATGTCCCACAGCAACTGTATTGTACATTGGTTTGTTTCTTAGATAATATTAATATTGAGTAATTATCACAATTATTTACTATTTTTTTAAACTATTTTTAAATTAAAATTAGCCTTCCTTGTATATATCTAGTTCTTTGATTCTAGTTTTTTCGATTTTCGGTTTTCCGATTTGTTTTATATGTTCTGTAAATCTGACTTCGAAACTTCTACCAGTTTGTCCGATGTATAACTTGGGCCTTAAATAAACATTTGTGATTTTGGAGGTTGAGCCTCAGTCTTGGGCATATCTATTGTTAATAATAACATCGTTATAATTATAGTACATTGTGTCGAACTTTATGGGCTTTTGGGTTTAGGAAAACTTAAAATAAAGTAACGGTTAAATTTGCTTTAAATATCCACTGTCGGGGCATATCTGGTGTTAATAATAACATCGTTATAATTATGGTGCATTGTGCAGAACTTTATTAGCTTTTAAGTTGAAAACTTAAAACAAAGCACCGATTAAATTATTTTCAGGTACAGTTTAACCAATATGATTTCAGATCGTAAAATTGGCTTTAAATATTCCATGCAGATCAAACTTTCAATTAAATATGTAAGATTTTGTTGTTGCCAAAAATCTTAGCTGATACTTTGTTGTTGTCAAATCTATAAAAATTATAAATACTTGTGGTTTTTCTAGTTGAGCCTCATTTTTGACACGCAGTTAGTGATAATAATGATATTTTTATACCTAAAAAAAGAAAATAGTCTAGAGCTTTAAGAGCTTTTAAGTTTAGGAAAACTTAAAATAAAATCACGATTATATTATTTTCAGTTACAATTTAACCAATAAGATTTCAGATCGTAAAATTTGCTTTAAATATCCACTGTAGATCAAATTTTTAGTTTGAAACCTGTAAGATTTTGTTGTTGTCAAAAATCCTAGCTGGTACTTTGTTGTTGTCAAATCTATTAAAATTTCAAATAGTTGTAATTTTAGAGGTTGAGCCTTATTTTTGGGCATATCTGGTGTTAATAATAACATCTTTATAACTATAGTGTTGTGTAGAGCTTTATGAGCTTTTAAGTTTAGGAAAACTTAACATAAAATAACCACTTAACCAATACGATTTCAGATCGTAACATTTGTTTTAAATATCCATTGTATATCAAATTTTCAATAAAACCTTTAAGATTTTGTTGTTGTCAAAAATCCTAGCTCAGACTTTGTTGTTGTAAAATTTATTAAAATTACAAATTCATGTGGTTTTGCTAGTGAACCAGATTTTTGAGACGTAGTTTTAGTGATATAATAATGATGTTTTTATGACTAAAAAAATAGTCCAGAGCTTTATGAGCTTTTAAGTAAAGGAAAAAATAGAATACAATGGCGATTAAATTAACTTCACTTATATTTTAAAAGCTATAGTTTCAAATCTTAGATTGATCAAACTTTCTTGTTTTTACTACATATATTCTTGTACATTCCTGTATCTATAGGTATTTTTATGTTATGTTGCTTGAGTCGATTCCCTAATTTGTGGTTTATTTAAAATGCCATCGTGTATCTGTGTTTTATAAAAACCTTCGTTATATTCTTGTTGATATACCTCTATAATGATGTATTTTTCTGTTTGTTCGTTTTGCTGTTTTTGTTTAGTCTGCAGTTTTTTCCAAATGTCCCATTTTTAATAATTCAGTGGATCATCGGGATCATGTTTAGATTTAAATTGGTAATTCTTAAATATCAAATAAATTTTGTTTCTGTGATAAATTTATTAGTTTTGATGACGGTACATTTTTTATGGTGACACAGATAAAACTTAAACCCAGCGTTTGGTTATTAATATTGGGCGTAACAGGATATTTAATGAAAATATTTAGAAGTCATAGGAGCCATAAGAGAGAGAATAGAAACTCTTTCACTATATGTTTCAGTGTAGACACGTTACGTTATAGCGCCATTTTCTCCAGAGTGATTATTTGAAGTACATATTGCTATGTCCTCCGCTTATTGTCAAACTTTGTTTTCTTTAGCTATTTTGATACATATCTTCTCTTTTTTCCTCGCGGCCACCTATTAATGTGAATGTATTTTGACAGTGATATACTTTCTTATGCAGATTAGATCAAGAAGGTCAAATAAAAGGGGTTTCTGCTTCTCAAATTGCTTTGGCCAATTAATAATTATTACGTATATTTATATATTTATTTCAATTACATCTGACGTACGTTTCCCAAAAAAAAAAACAAAAAAAAAAAACGATTTGCCAATCATTCGAAAAAGTTTCAAACCAAAAAATTTCGCTTAAAAAATAAATAAATAAAAATGTATACGATCGAATGATAACTTAAAAAATAAAAAGTGATCTTACAAACGATCAGTAAATAAATAATAAATATTTATTACATTCCTTTTTTTTAGCAAAATACAATTTTTATCAGCATCTCTTTATATGTACACACAGCTAAGATTTTAATTTCTATTTACAACAAAAAAATACATAATAATAATAATTTTTATCATTTATTTTATTATTTATAAATTTCTTATAAGATTTAGGGCGGATTATATATATGAAAAAAAAAAAAAAACCAAACGAAATAATTTCTTTATCGATCGCAAACCCAACTGACCATATACGCGAAATTGCTCTATTCCTCCGAACCGTTTGTTTATATACATAGTAGATTCGATATAATATGGAAACATGTTTTCTAAAAAAAAAATTATAAAAATTTATTGGATATGGGAAGGAATTGTATATTTTTTACATATAAAATTTAATCTGGTTACAACCTTAAAATATTCGCGATCGTGTTCGCAAAAAATGTTAAATTTTCACATTTCGCTCATATGTACCTACAAAATAAAATATGAATCGGCATGTCAAACCAAAATTTCAAACTAATCAATCAAAACTTGGGCTCATTCATTCATTCATACATTTTAAATACACAAACACATACTCGTATATAAAAAAATAAAAATTGTAAATTATCTCTTCTAAATTAAAAATGAATAATTACTTGTAGGTGAAATTTAAAGGAGTTGGTTTGTTTTTGGTTTGGATTCTGTTAAAAAAAAAAACAAACAAATATTCATGTTTAAGACACTTTTTGTTGTTTGTTGTTGGTTTAGTTTGTTTCAAAATCACGTTAAGATAATTAAGAAATCACGATAGGATTTATATTATAAACACAAACACACGCCTATATACATAAATACACACATAAATACATAATTCATTCTCAATATTTTTTTTTTTCGTTTCTTATTTATTTCTTAAAATAAAATCTTATTTTGATTAATAACAATAATATAATATATGTATACATAAGGCGTAAAGATAAGGAGAATAAAACCAACGGATGTTGATTATAATTCTTCTTTTATATAAAAATTTATAAATATTTTTTTGTGATTGATAATAATTAAAATTGAGTGTGGATTTTTGTACTTTGGAGTTTTTTTTTTTTAATTTCATTTTTTATTTACTGTTTTATTTGTCTGTTGTTGCGAAATGTAATTTGAATGTTGGGAAAATTGCGTTACGTCATTTCATTTTGTAACTAGGTGCCTGAATTTATATTTCTATAGTAACTATAATATATACGTAAATTATGGTATTGAGTGCTTCAGAAACGAAAGAAGTTCGATTCAAGCCTGCGGTGTTGCCAGAAATTTGTTGAGCGGGGTGAGGGGAGAGGCGAGTTTAAATAAAAAATAACTTCTTTGATTAAAGCCTTTTAGAAATTACAACTTTTTACAATTTTTTTATAATTTTATGTTGATTCTTCGTGTCACTAAGGCCAATTACGTATGAGAAGTTAACATGAAATTTTCATCCCGAAAAGGCTTTTTTCTAAAATGTGTGTCTCGGCTAAAATTTAAGAAAATTTTCATTCCATCCAGAAAAGAATATTCAAAACTCTAAACCATACGGTATTCATCCCGAAAAATAATTGTAAAGAAATAGAAGGTTTAAGAGCATTATAGAAGAATAAATATTTGATGATTACTTTGGACACAAAATATGTACATTTTTAGTGAATAAACACTAAATACGCGGTCAAATTTCAATTTCTAAATTTCTTGCGCCGATCTCAGAGAGGTCCCCAAGAAATGTGGCATGGTATCCGACTTCTCAACACTTATGCAATTAGAAAAAACTACCCTCATTAAGAAATCACGGGGATTAATAGTGAAAATGAACCCTAACGTAAATGTATTACGAAACGTAATACTTACAAAGAAATACGGCCAATTTCGATATTGCTTGTGCCGATCTGAGAGATGTCCCCTAAAAATGTTGTATGGTATCCGACTTCTTAACACTTAAAACTTTTGTGGTGAATAAAATGCCAAAAATTTTAACTTTTTAACTTTCTATGCGGTTTTTTATTCATTTGATACACGGCCTTTGATAAAAACGAAAAAATCAAACAAATTTGATGTTTCTCATTCAAAATCTGCTATAAAACGAAGCATAATTTATTATTTATTCTCGTTAATAGAATCGACGAAAAAAGAATTCTCGATTGACGATCATGAATCATGATATAAATATGACGAGGTATGTTTGACAGCTGAAAGGATGTGGAGCGTCAAGTCATTCTGAGTTAATTCGGTCTATAAGAATATTTTTAGGTTTTGGAAATGGAAATAAGTTTCAACGACTGTACACAATAGAAAAAAAAAACAAATCTCAACCAAACGGAGTCAACGTTAGGAAATATACCGGGTGATTTTTTTAACCGGATACACTCAAATATCTCGGAAAATAAGCATTCTACGAAAAAAATGGTTAAGATCAAAATTAAATACTTCCGTGGGGGAAATATGTGTATTAGTATAAAAATTAATACCCCCTCCCCCCGCTCTTTCTTGTAGGTGGGGCGGGAGGTAACTTTGAAACTAAAATATGAACCCCTTTTTTTATTGCAGATTCGGCTAAAAATACGTAGGATTTGGCTGAAAGATTTTTTTCGATTCATGATAGATGGCGCTGTAATTGACGATATTCTTTTTCGATTTCTCCTACTGAGAACCTATGCAAACGATTTTGCAATACGTCTGCAATAAAAATACCACGGTTTCATTGTAAATACTCGAAATTGGTGGTCAAAAAATTTATTCATTTTGCCAATTTCGAATAACTGGGAAAAGGGTACTTGATTTACATGAGTCCCTTCGCCTCATCATCTTTCAATCGAAATTGAATATCGTCAATTAGAGCGCCATCTATCATGAATCGAAAAAATGTTTCAGTCAAATCCTACGTATTTTTTAGCCGTATAATCCGAATCTGCAACAAAAAAGAGGGGTTCATATTTTAGTTTCAAAGATAGCCGCCGCCCCACCTACAAGGAGGAGTGGATGGATACTAATTTTAACACTAATGTATTTCCCCCACGGCATAATTAAATTTTGCTCTTAACCATTTTTTTCGTAGAATGCTTATTTCCCGAGATATTTCAGTGTATCATGTTAAAAAAATCACCCGGTATAACTCGACGTGACGTCACAAAAAGGAAACATGGCAACAGGTCAATTGGTTTATAACATATCTTTGTAAATACATATTTATATCATGATTGACGATTATCTATACTCTCAGATTTTGATTTATTTATCGTCATTCTAAAATCCAGCCAAATAATTAAAATCGGGCCAAAAAATCGTGTACTACGAAACCAATGCCACCATTGATTTAGTCGGAGTGGCATTGTCCGAAACGAATGTCGTTTTCTTTGCCTTTTAAAAAAAATCTGATTTTTCGTGTCTCAAACAAATAAATTAAATATATCTTGTAGTCTTACTTAGGGAATTTTACAACAACATTTTGAAAATTTTATTGTTTTTTTATTTAATTTTTATTGTCAATTGATGAAAGTAAAAAGAAAATTATTTTCGTTTTTTATTTTGAGCATAATTTGCATTTTTATTTTTATACCATAACTATTCCAGTGGCCAAAGTAAGACAGCATCTATAAGGGACATTGCTGTCAAAATCGGCGATAAATGGATTATTTCTAAAGATGTATCGAAATAAAAATATAAACAATAGCAACCAGCACGAATAAAATTGACAACTAGACATGAATTATAGAAATAAATTAATTTTATTTTTTATTTATGTACCAAAATGTAAAAATTGTTAAAGCTGACATCTTTAGAAATAATACCGTACTCAGCTTTCACATATCAAATAATACTGCATTATCGATAAATCTGCCTTTATCTTTAACCACCACTTTACTATGGAAAAGTATAGCCATGTCCCTTAGAGTATTATAATTTATTTGGCAATACATCATTTCTTGGGGACATCTCTGAGATTGACACAAGAAATTTCAAAATTGGCCGTATTTCATTCATTGTAAGTATTATGTTTCGTAATACATTTACGTTGCGGTTCATTTTAACTATTAATCCCCGTGATTTCTTAATGAGGGTAGTTTTTTCCAATTGCATAAGTGTTGAGAAGTCGGATACCATACCTCATTTCTTGGGGACATCTCTGAGATTGACACAAGAAATTTCGAAATTGGCCGTATTTCATTGTAAGTATTATGTTTCGTAATACATTTACGTTGCGGTTCATTTTCATTATTAATCCCCGTGTTTTCTTAATGAGGGTAGTTTTTTCTAATTGTATAAGTGTTGAGAAGTCGGATACTATACAACATTTCTTGGGGACCTCTCTGAGATTGGTGCAAAAAATTTAGAAATTGAAATTTGATCGCGTATTTAGTGTTTATTTACTATAGATGTACATATTTTGTGCCCAAAGGAATCATAAAATATTTGAATTTTAAATATTTTTCTACTTTAATGCTCTTAAACCTTAATCTATTTCTTTACAATTATTTTTCGGGATGAATACCGTTTGGTTAAGAGTTTTGAATATTTTTTTCTGGATGGAATGAAAATTTTCTTAAATTTTAGCTGAGACACACATTTTAGAAAAAAGCCTTTTCGGCTTACCGTTTGGTTAAGAGTTTTGAATATTTTTTCTGGATGGAATGAAAATTTCCTTAAATTTTAGCTGAGACACACATTTTAGAAAAAAGCCTTTTCGGGATGAAAATTTCGTGCTAACTTCGCATACGTAGGCCAATTCATTGATGTAACCGTCTATTGATATAACCACATCTCCGTGAATATTTAATAATGTCAATCAATTTAGTCGCTCCTCGCCGATTGTGTTTCGTAGTTAATTCTTAAGGCGCCTGAGCATTCTAGAACTCTCCAATTGGAGAGATTGTTCAGGTTAAGAGTCCTACTAAACCTCTAACAAATAATCTTTTTATTATAGATAGAATCGTTCAAAACCTGATCGTTTTTTAAACATTTTAATTAACTTTGCTTAGGTAATCTAATTTCAATTTAATCTGGAAAAAAGGTTTACACAGATGGCTAAAATAATGCCACTTTGGGTCAAAAATAGGTTACATGTATTATACCTATAACAGGTTTTGATTACTTTCCTTATTTAAAAAAATTATATTCTAATTATGGGTTAACCCCCTCCCCCCTCCCGAACCCCCTTCCCCTGGAAACCCCTACCTTCCTGGAACCCCATGCGGAAGGACGAAGATCTTGTTCTTCGGAAAGCTTTAAAATAAAGTTTGAATCATGTCAATGACATTATACAAACAATTATAGAAGAAAGCACTGACTTATTTTAAAGAAAAATGCACACAACAGTAAACCATTTGATTTGTCATTACGTTATCTAATACCAGCAATTATATCAAGATGATTTGAATGTTAACATACTATAACTATTTATATACAAATGGATGCGATTTGGCCCTGGAATAACAGGGATGTTCCTTTTCCTGAAACTATCGGTATACCATTCCATTTAGTATTACGTTATTTATAGCGCCAATCTAAACATGCAAATCATCTTTATATGTTTAAGGGAGTTAGATATCGTAATGTGTTTCCGGAAAAGGAACAACCCGGTTATCCAGGGCCCAATCTCTTCCATTTGTATGAAATTTCGGTACTATCCTAACATAAATATTTATAGCGCCAAACTTAATATGCACATCAAGTAATAATTCTGATGCTATTTTTTGTTTTGTCTGGGATGAACGTCTGAGCTAACTTCACATCAGTCTGCTATCATTAAGATAACTTTCTGCTCTGCTTTTTTAACATTAGACAAAGCTCCGCTTTATTTATTTGGCTCATTGTCAATATTATGGTCCTGTTTTCTAAAAAACAAGCATGGTACCTAGCTAAGTTTCTTGAGGATACAAAAATTCAAAAATTTGTAATATTTTCAAAATTTAAATTTTCCTCAAACAGTAAATTTTAATAGAGGGAAGGTCATATATAGTTTTTTTGACAGGAATTTACAGTTTGAAAATGTTCACAGTTAAATACTCTTTGTGCTCTATAGAAAATATGAAAGAATTCGACTCGAAACTCCCAATTGCGCAGAAGTTGCTAGCAATCAGATGTGCAACACAAAAGCGTTGGCAGAGATGGAGCGATTGCGAAAATAAGACTGACTAAAACATTTATTTTCCTTAAACCACTTCAGAGCATTCTTTCATTTTCATCTTGATAAGCAAAGGCTGGATGAAGCATATAGAGAATTTACCTGGAAAATTAAAATTTGTACGGGTTGATTTTTAAATTTTAAACCAAATTAATCCAGTCCTTAATTCAAAATTCTGAGTTTTTTTCCTTTTAAGATCAACTTAGATCAACTTTTCAAAACTCCCAAATTGACTTTTTTATAAATTCTAAAACATTATCTGAAATAATTAGAATTAGGGCAACAATTAAACCATTTTGAAAATCATTGAAGCATTCTTAAAATTTCTTCTGACCCCAATCTAAGTTCTTATTTCACCATTCTCTGAAACTGCATAGACAAAAGTCAGATAAAAGATTGAGCAAACGGTCTATGTTAAATAAACTTAATGACATTGAAATGGATACACGATTTGTAGCTAGTTTGTTAAAAGTAAATTTTGAAATAGTTAGGAGGGCTTCAAGACCCAGAAATGGTTACATAGATCAAACAAATATAACATTAAAAATTTCTACAAATTGTATATATTTTCTTAAATTTAAAATCAAATACGACTTACGAGAATAACTTGGTTTTATATTCCTCTAAATTTAAAAATTGAAATACATATTAGTAAATTTGACAAAATCCAAAAAATCACAATTTTACTTTTCGTTAAATTAAATTTTTGAGAAAGTCAGAAAGCTTAAAGTATACACCAAGTTAACCTGTGATGTTTTAGAAATAAAATTACCAAGTTTGTTGAACTAACTAAAAAAAATTGTCCTGCTCCTAATTATTCCTCCAAAACTTGTAAGAAATTAGAAGTGTAGCGAGTTAGCAATTTATTATTTTTTCAACAAATTTTTTAATAAAATTCAATAATTTTAATGAAATCTTCGACAGTAATTACTTCAAAATTTGATGTACCCTTTTTGAAAAAACAACAAGATTTCGAATTCTATATTTATTCTCAAATCCAGGAAATATTAAAATTTTTTAAATTTTGAGCCTAAAAGCATTAAACCAATTTCTAAAATTTTTAGTCAAATAATGAAAAATCAATTCTCCAATGGACTGGCCGTTAAAAAAATGAAAATTTCAAATTTCTCTTGGTAGTTTCGTATTTTTGAAGACTTATTAATTAAATATTTAATATTTTGCTACTGTTCCTCCAAAATTTATAAAATTTGATTTAATACTTTCCATATTTACGGACAAAATAGTCACTCAACCTAAAATAGGTTATGTACTTAGTTGGTTGTTATTTTCTTATACTGTCGATCTTATTAAAATGTAGCCATAGCTAAAGCAGTTTCACTGTGGGGTATTCAAAAATTAAGTCAACTGTACAGTTTGTGCAACGTCGTTCAAAAATCTAAGTTCGTAGCAAAATCAGCTATTTGAAGTTCAACAAATAGATTTTACTAACACATACGTAATGAGCAATTAAAAGATTTTCAAAAACTCAATTTAGTCATTTTTATAATTTTGAATGTTTAGGTGAGGAAAATTTTGATAATATTGTTATCTCAAAGTAAACGTAGTAAGTAGTAAGGAAAATGCAAACGGAAAAAGTGAAATTTTTTTTGCGCAGTTGATCGTATTAAAATGCAGATTTTAGTTTTTTAGAACTGCTATAGCTGCGAAGTCGCTAAACTTTTGAATGTACTCGTGTACGCTTGTTGAATGGCCTGGAATTGAAATTATCGAAATTTATTGAATTTTTTCAATGCAAAAAGCACCATAAAATTTCCTGTTAAACTTCCAGATAATCAATCATAAGAATTTTTTGAAAAAGCTTTGATATCTTGATTCTGAAAGGTCCAAAAAAGTTCAAAATTTATGAAAATATTTCAAAGAATTTCGAAAATTTTAATAATGTTTTAATGTTTTAATCGATTATATAAAATGTACAAACACATATTGAAAAGTAATTTTACGGGTTTTCCAAATTTTCGAATTCTAGGAGTTTCAGAGATTACATACATTTAAATTTTAAATTTCTCTAGTAAACCGACAAAATGGTGGCTTTCGAATTACAGGTTTTTAGAAGAAAATCAAATTTTTAAAGCGGAACTCTATAGTCATGACAAAAAATCAACGAGAACGGAAGAAGCTACAAACTTTTGCAATTGACGAAATTTTATTTGCTTTTAGCACTTCTAACGGCCAAACTAATAAAATTTTAAAACTTGGATAGTTTGCCCTTAAAACTCATTTTGGGAAAGTTCAAACGTTTAATAAATTTTAGAATTTTATCACTCTACTAATATACCATATATTTCTCGATTCATAATTGTTGCATTCAGTGTGGTAAAATTTCAGATTGAAATCGCAAGAGCCTCTAACTGGATCTGGATTTATTTCAGAGCAACACAAACACTTACTGAAGTTAAACAACAACCGTTCTTTCGCAATCACAATACTTCTGCCCTATCAGTTCAAGAACTTGTAACTGTTCTAAGCCGTGCAATTTCCGATCGGTAGCTAATCTTAGTGAGCCTTCTTCAAAATATTCTGTTTAATTCTTGAGCAACATGATTTTAAAAGATGTTGTTCTTCCATCGAAAGACAGAGTCGAAGCAACCACAAAACATCCATGTGCTGACATCAATCCAGTTAGAGCAGACCGTAAGTAACCGGATTGCGACCAATTTATGCAACGTTGAAAAAGCAGAACGAAAATGCATCGACTGACATAAAAACGATTAAGCGTTGAAAAAATCGTAAAATCGTTCATTGGGCTAACCACTTACAACGTTTGCACAGTCCGACACACGGTAAGAGTCGTTTGTGACCCGAAGCCCAGCTTAACTATATCAATGCTTCCAGTGAAGCAGTTGGAGCAGTTCTACGATCAAATAACATACTTTTCAAAGAAATCTCTCTTCAGCGGAATTCGAATACTCTACATGCGACAGGGGATTTTAGAAATCAAATTTGCGTTATTTCGTGGAAAAACGAAATTTCTCTATTTTATCTGACCATAAACCTCTTACTAACAATTCTGTGAAAATCAGAACGTACTTGGGCTTCTCGATTGTATTGTTCAATTCAAGCAAAGAAAATGTTGCGAAAGAGAGCTTACGTAGTAGGGCTGAAAAGTGGATGGAAAATGGTCAAAACCACACCAAACTTATTTTTGGGGCACAGATGGAATAATGAAACTCTAAAAAAAAGAAAAACAAACACTGGCGAGTATTGTAGTGCGTTATTGGACAAATTGAAACGATGCAATCAAAGCAAAACGAACACATTTGACGAGGGGAAAAATTCTCTTTCTTCAAGACAATGTACCCGTTCACAAATCAACAATAGTAATGGCATAATTGTTCGGGCCACAGAATTCCCCAGATTTGATCCCCAGCAACTATTTTATGTTTCCATAATTAAAGCTAAAACAGATCAACCTAAGCGCAGTAAATTTGGCGCGACGTATCGACAGTCAAATTAGGTATTTCAATAAATTGAAATTAGCGTAATTTGGTAAATTTGAGGTAATTAGTGGTAGATTATTCGAGATTTTCGAAATTTCCATTTCCAACGTAATCACGCGGAGTTTCGAAATAAGGATGTTCGAAATTATTCGAACAGATTTTTCGAAAATATTACAATTATCCGAAAAGTTATTCGAGGTTTTTAAGGTGCTAAATATATTTGGGATTGCCGAGTTTAATCGATTGTTCGATGTTATTCGTGAATCTTACATAGAGCTCACATTTTCAGTTTTTTTTTTAGAATTTTGCAAATTTTTTTTTTTTTTGCTTGCACTGAACTGACTTTCACCAATAATTCGAAAATTTCACGAGTTTTCAGGATTTTCGTGTTTTCATTCGAAATGTTCATATGGGTTTTCTACATTTTTGTTAAACTTTCAAATGGTTCGATACGCAGGTTTATCGATATTATTGAAAATATCATTCCAAGTTTCTTAGAGATTATTCGAGATTTTCGAATATAAAATAGTTTGAGTTTTGCGTGGCAATGTTTTATGCTTTTCTTTGAGTTTCGTGATGTTTTTGTTACTTGTATATAGCCGGCTTAAAGATAATTTTGAATTTTTTTTGTCGTTATTTTCGTGAAATTACTCGCGTTCAGTTACTCGTACATTCCGTAAATTTAATTAATATTTACGTAACGTTACGTTTATACGATACAGGTAAACGAAAAATTTACCGGTCAAATAATTGAAAACATCAACATGCACCTATTTTATCCACTGCTTTAGGATGCTCAATTCGACGTTATTGCCAAAATCATAACATTTCTCACTTTTTTTCTTACCTTAAAGGTACTAATACACATTTTTGAAGTAGGCATTTGAATTAGATTATTGACCAAATAAATGCCACCGATAACAAAGTATACATTTCCTTAAAGTATAGATAACAATTTAAACCCAAATATAAATTTTAATCTATTGCGGTTTGACAAATTCAGTCCAACAAAATAATCGCACACATTTTGTTATTCAACACAATTTAGAAAGTATTTTGACCACATCACATTCAATTACATTTATATACCGAAATGATTAATTATCTTACATAAAAACCCGCAAAGAAGAGGTTCGCCACGCAAGTCTTTTTTTTTTTTTATAAAACAGTTACCCATAAGTCATTTTTAATCAAACTCAAGAGATATATTGCATGCTATCAAATTATTATACAAAAAACAAAAAAGTTGCGACAAAATAATTAGCTAAGTTAAAATATAAGCTTGTACAATAACTGTTAAGCTTGAGAAAAAGAAAAACATTTATACGTATATACAAATTAAAATTCTACGTTTCTTTAAGAGGTACGCGCAGCGAGCAGCAATAAAAAACGAAAACATCATCTTAACGCGAGAAGAAGTTGTACAAAATAAAACACTTTTTATTTTTTTTTTTTAATAAAACATAAATCAAAATGGCTCGTGGCATTTTTTTCATTAAGTATTAATAATTGCATTTTTATTTATTTATAAATTTATACATTGGTTTTTGAATTAAGCGGGATTTCATATTTATTTTCCATATACATACATAAATACTAATGCAAGGTGTAAATCTGCCAATACAAATTTTAAATTATAATAATTATAAATCATTACATATGTATGATTGGTACAGGTATACTTCGCATAAAGCTGTGTGTACCAATTTGCATTGGGCAAAAACAACCAAAGTAGAGAATTGTTATAAATGTACAGCTTTTGGTTGAAGAATAATCTTTTAGCTTAATAAAATGTAGGCATGTCGTTAAACGAGGCATACCTGTATTTATAATTTTAAAATTATATATTCGGTTGTCAACAAGTCTCTCCATAATACGGTCTTCTACCATGATTAACTTAAATAATTTCAATCTACCACATTACCACCCAAGTTACGACAATGTCATGAAAAACTATTCGACAAACACACACATACACATTCAAAATATTCAAACAAAATTAATATAATTAGTTCTGTCTATCAGTTTTAATCAAAACTAATTCAAATTATATGCGCGAGATCATCTCTCATCATCATCTCGAGGAGATTCGTATTCTTGATGAACGGATACAGCAATGAAATAAGAAGACAAAAATTATTAGAAGTATTTCTTATACACATACTTGGACTATTGTTGTTGGTGCTCTTCTGCACAAGCAAAAATAAAAAATAAAAATCCGAATAAATGAATTTTAAAATTAAATTATATACACAAATACTTCATCTTTTTTATATATTTTGTATTCTTAAACATTTTTTTTAAGTGGGTGTATACAATTTTCATTAGACATTAATTATATACCTTATTTTTTATATTATAAGATGAATATAACAACAACAACAACACCGTCAAATATCATCTTCACAATTACTTTTTATGTGCTGCGCGCAGATAGTCAGATACACCCGATGGATGTGGAATGTATGAAAGATTTCATTGTACATTGGATATGATTTTTAAATGCATATTGGAAATAGCTGTTTGCTTTTTTTCACCAATGATTTACTCGTAATACGAATTCCGAACATCAGTAAATTGGAATTTCATGAAATTAAAATATTGAACATTATAGCGAATCAACGTACTGGTTCATTTAAACGCGACCCACTTTGAATTCAAAAATCTTTTCCACAGATTCAAATAGGTCTGCTGAATACGGCGCTATTAAATCTCTGTTTACAGTTAATTAATTTGCGGCTATCTGTGCAAAACTTTCAAGTGTCGCCCAAATTTGTTGCACTGCACTTAAAAATGTTCAAAAAAATAATTTTAAATCATATAAAATCTAAAACATTCAAGAGATTACTGAAAAAATAAAAGCATGGAAATTTCGAAGTATTGGTGTAAACTAATTTTGAACAGGTTTTCGGAACGTTTTAATAGAAGTTTCAATTCACGACCATATTTAGCGGGTTTAAACCCATATGAAACTTCAACAGAGCTTCTTATTATTATTAAAGTTATCAATTCTGTACCAAAAAGGTTGAAAGATGTGAGAATTCCAGTCGAAAAGGTGAGTTATTTTAAATGGAGGTCCCAAAACTCAAAAATCCGCCATTTTAGGTTCCCTTTAAAGTTTTAAAGGTTTAAAGTTTTAAAGTTTTAAAGTTTTAAAGTTTCAAAATTTTAAGGTTTAAAAGTTTAAAAGTTTTAAAGTTCTAAAGTTTCAAAGTTGTAAAGTTTCACAGTTTCACAGTTTCAAAGTTTCAAAGTTTCAAAGTTTCAAAGTTTCAAACTTTCAAACTTTTAAAGTTTTAAAGTTTCAAAGTTTCAAAGTTTTAGAGTTTCAAAGTTTTAAGGTTTTAAAGTTTTAAAGTTTTAAAGTTTTAAAGTTTTAAAGTTTTAAAGTTTCAAAGTTTCAAAGTTTCAAAGTTTCAAACTTTTAAAGTTTTAAAGTTTTAAAGTTTTAAAGTTCTAAAGTTCTAAAGTTTTAAAGTTTTAAAGTTTTAAAGTTTTAAAGTTTTAAAGTTTTAAAGTTTTAAAGTTTTAATGTTTTAAAGTTTTAAAGTTTTAAAGTTTTAAAGTTTTAAAGTTTTAAAGTTTTAAAGTTTTAAAGTTTTAAAGTTTTAAAGTTTTAAAGTTTTAAAGTTTTAAAGTTTTAAAGTTTTAAAGTTTTAAAGTTTTAAAGTTTTAAAGTTTTAAAGTTTTAAAGTTTTAAAGTTTTAAAGTTTTAAAGTTTTAAAGTTTTAAAGTTTTAAAGTTTTAAAGTTTTAAAGTTTTAAAGTTTTAAAGTTTTAAAGTTTTAAAGTTTTAAAGTTTTAAAGTTTTAAAGTTTTAAAGTTTTAAAGTTTTAAAGTTTTAAAGTTTTAAAGTTTTAAAGTTTTAAAGTTTTAAAGTTTTAAAGTTTTAAAGTTTTAAAGTTTTAAAGTTTTAAAGTTTTAAAGTTTTAAAGTTTTAAAGTTTTAAAGTTTTAAAGTTTTAAAGTTTTAAAGTTCTAAAGTTTTAAAGTTTTAAAGTTTTAAAGTTTTAAAGTTTTAAAGTTTTAAAGTTTTAAAGTTTTAAGGTTTTACAATTTTAAAGTATTAAAGTATTAAAGTTTTAAAGTTTTGTAGCGATTTACTTATTCAATCGCTTCATTTCGTACATCACCACAAATATTAATTATTCATGATTATAAATAAATTCCATCTACAACTCTTCTCCACTGTCTATATACAGTCTATGCCTTTTCGTCTATATAATTATGCCAGTGTCTCAAATAGACACTCACGAAAGTCATACATAAAACACACGAAAGACATTACACAAATGTCATAACACTCTCGTCATGTTTTGTTCGCGACACACCATCGCCCGCTTTTTGCTCTTTTCCTTGTTCGTGTCTTCGCCATTACCAAAAAACAAAAATAACACTCTCGTTACAACTCTTGACGCGACATATACTCGCCCATTTTTCAGAGAATATTTTCCTAGAAAAATAATTATAAATAAATTATAAACCAACTAAAATTAAATATAAATAAAAAGTTTAATAAAAGTATCGCGCTTAGTGGTGGTGGATTTTATCCACATTTTTGTGAATTACTTATAATAAATAAATTTGTGGCCGCATATTTTAAAATTGTGCATTGTGTGGCCATTCAGTAAATTTATTTTTGTTCATTTTATTTTTGTGCCCCCATCGCACTATACGAAACACGATAGTTTCAAAGTTTTAAAGTTTTAAATTTTCAAAGTTTTAAAGTCTTTAAGTTACTTTATACTTTAAAAGTTTTAAAGGAAGTCCAAGATGGTGGATTTTTGAGTTTTGGGGCCTCCATTTAAAATAACCCGTGGTTTTCGGCAGGAACTCTCATACCTTCACTACTATTATGTATTTCTTAATTCGGTTCGTTTGTAACTGGTTGCTTCTTGATTTACTAAACGTAGGTCTAGTCGTGTTTTAAATGGAACACATTGTAAAATGTTCACATTTTTAGCTTTAGTAAAAACTTCACGTTCCTCTTGAAATATTTGCTAAACATTTCTTAAATATTTGTTTGTGCTTTTTAGGAAAAGTTTCAAAAAAACCTTCACTGCGGACCCTACATTGGCGCGAGATACCTTAAATGTATATAAACTTAAATTGAATTTGTTTAGTATATATTTGGTGTAGAAAGTAAGCTTTGTTCGTTTTTCCTATTAATTGATCGGCACAAGATTTTCACCCACCTGAGCTACCAACTCTAGAATTTCTACAGGTTAACCTGCTAATTGGTGCTTCGTAACAAATCCACCCGACTTGACCGATTTGAACCAAACCTTACACAAATGACCTTCCGTTTAAGACTTAAGAAAGGTCACTGTTCATTTCTTAAACCTCAAATTGAACCTTTTACATTTCAAATTAAACCTTTAGCAAATGAAATGAATGGCTAATTGGGATGTAACTTATCTATTTCTTAACTGATTTTAGTGAAATTTGACTTTCGCGATGCAAATGGGATTCTAAAATGAGTTTTAGATGAAATTCTGGAATATGGCCAAGTATGATGGAACTTGCATATTTCTCAAACGATTATGATGAAATTCGACATGTGCGTTGAAAATGGGATTCTAAAATAATTTTTGGATGAAGTTCTGGAATATGGCCAAGTATGACGGAACTTGCCTATTTCTCAAACGATTATGGTATGCGTTGGAAATAGGATTCTACACTTCCATTCTATGGAACTTGCCTATTTTTTAATTAATTATGATGAAATTTGGCTTGCATATTGGAAATGCGATTCTAAAATGATTTTAGGATGAAGTTCTGGAATATGCAGAAGTATGAGGAAACTTGCCAATTTATCAATCGTATTTTATTTAAAAAAATCGTATTTTATTTAATTATTCTTTCTTTTTCACACAAAATATAAAATTTATGAATAATGTTACTTAAGTCGTTACTTTAAACTACAGATTTTTACTTTTCCACTTCTTGTGCTACATATTCAAATAATCACACGAAAATGTATTATGAAAGATTGATATACTTAATATTTGTTTTTGCAAGCATTAAGCTTTACCGTCTGCAAATCGTTTTATAGCAAATTTTTCCTCTATTAGGTTAATAAAAATTCCCAGAACTATAAATAAAACGAAATTTATTTAAAAAGCAGGGATAGGAAGGACAACAACCGTGGGCGTCATTACAAAGTTGGGGTTGGGGGAAGTTGGAGGTAGGAGAACGAGGAAAATATAATTAGGGTTAGGTTGAGGAGCAAGTTTGAGGTTAAGTTGGAGATTGTGTTGAGTTGAAAGTTGATTTGGTGTTGAATTGGTGACTAAGTTGAGGGTAGGGTTAGGAGTTGATTTTGTGATTTCGTTGGAGATTAGGTTGAGTTGGATATTGCGGTTAAATTGTAAAGGGATTAAGGGATTAAGGGGTTCAGTTACGGATTGATTGATTCGGGAGTTAGTTTGAGTTGACTCAATATAATCTCACGAACTCACGTAATACAGACCGAAGTTCTGATCACGTCGTGAGGTTTCAGCCCTTAATATTTTTGAATTTTATACAAAAGGTCAAGACGGCAAAAATGACACTGTGATGAATAAAGATGGTAGTTTCATCAACTGATTTTCTGCCCGCATGACAACGTCTTCAAATTTGTAGTTTGGAGGCACCTTATCTAAAGCAGTTTTCAGGTTCCTTTCACACCCCAAGCGTGCTTCAATCATCCTCCAAGGATATACATTTGCAAGAACTAAGGCTCTAGGTAACGAATAGATAGAATACATTTGACTAAATGATAAATATGACCTTGACCGTTGCCATAAAACCGTTTTCTATAATGTGTTGCTTTTGCACCGAATGACTTAATTTTAAAACAGCCGAAATTCTTCCGAATAGGATCCATAAACAGATAGTGTTCACTTGCAAATTGTAAAGAGATGCCGTTGAAGGTTCTAAAGACTTCTGCCTATAATAAGCAAAGGCACAATAGGCCATCGATTATGATTTTTAAGACACAGGAATCCTTATAAAAAAAAATTCATCCCCCTTTTTCCCCCGAATCCCGATAAAAAAGTGCATCTTCTATCCTTTCTTAGTCAACATATACGTCATAAAAGCGACGTACCTTCCAAATTTTACGTTTCAAGATCTAGGCTTGGGCGCTTCAATGGTTTGAGTTAAGACGTACAGGGTTCCCCTAACCTTATTGGTATAAATTCACGGGCTGATACCTGACCTAAAAATAAGCCGAAAATGTCCTACTGAATTTTTTCCAATCTTCCAATCTCTTTCTCCGCTGTAAATATAAGGATGGGACTTAAGTCCCACATTTTACATCAAAATTGATGTAAAAAATCTATGTTTGTCTTACACTGCTAACCTATGTGAGTTATTTGGGACGGTATTATCAAGATAAATGTGGCCTTATTTTACCAAAAGTAAAACAACCACCTAAGATAACTTCCACAGTATTGTTTTGTAAAAAACTGCGCTATTCAAAGTTCACCTGTATTTATTGTATTAAATTTTTTTTTTTGTGATGTTGATTGATCATAAATGGTGTATATTTTAAATACAAGAAATATTGAACTACATGTAGATTTATTTTGATGGTTATCATCATCGAAGTCGTTGTTATTTTTTTTTTGTGCTTTTTACAAATTTTAGTAGTGAAAATATTTTGTAAATTTGTTGTTGCTCTGAAACTAGCTGTTTGTTTTATTTAATGTTTTAAAATTTGATTTATAGACAAGTATGAAAACAAATTGAGATTACGTGAATTTTTGTTCTTCATAACCTCTGTGTGTAAAAAAGTTGTTTGCAATTTGAGATTGATCACGGATGATATAGGAAGATGCCCGAATTGCGTGTGAGCTCAAAAGTTTTTCTCCGATAGTTTATTTGAGAAAAATCCAACCATTCCGTAGAAATACACTTGTTCATGTCATCAGTGAGTCGTTTTTTTATTTTCTAGTTTTAGAAGCTATGGTGGACCTTTAGATTTTTAAATATTTTAAATTATGCCAGAAATTATTTCGCCGACCGTATATCAATTTTTTTGTTTTTTTGTTTTTGAAAGTATTATTGTAAAACAATGTTTATAAAATAAAACATTTATTTTTAGGAATTGGAAATAGCTGTTAAAGTAATATTTTTCAACAACTAGCAACTCGATTATTCGATTAGATAACTTTTTCGCTCTACACATGTGTCTATATGTAAAATTTAACATATACAAAAATTTGGTTAACAATTTTGGCATGTAAAGGTTATGTTATGCTACTTTGACGTTGTTTGTAATAAATCAATTAATTGTTTTTTTACACATATAACAGTAATTTGATTGCAGTTATGAGATAATAGATCCAAAAATAAAATTCTAATTGGGCATTAACACATATTGGTATATTATAATTTCCTTGAATAATGCAATAAAAGTGAAAAGTTGTTTTTAGGCACATCACTTTCAATATATTTGCATTATGCACACGTAATTATATGATGAAGGTTGCCGTTTATAATACGCGATAATTGACAACCGATAAATTGGCAACAATCTGAATACACAAATCTCGTACTCGTATTTTTTGTATTAAATATCATCGGTGGGCGTAGTTGCCCATATATAATATTCTAAAACGATAAAATGCTTAAAGCTCAAAAATATTTTATTGACTACTATATTATGTATAACATATTCAAATATGATTTACGATCGAACATATATAATTTGTGCGCCTTCTAAATGTGCATGAGTAAGGATACGTTAGTGGTGTATGAGTAAGAGTTCTTTTTATAGTTATTGGTTTTACTTTTTAAAGATATTTACATATTTATGATTATTACTTCAAAAAACGTAAAAGTTGAAAAATATAAAATGCAATAAATAGTTTTTTGTTTTATAGAACAACTATTTTAGATTCTGGCCAATAAGAGTATAATAGCCAGCAGTTAGCTAGGCTACATTACTGTAACCGTTTAAAGATTTTATAAATGTAAATAATAATCAATTTTTTCCTGTTCTTTAATAGTTTTAGTTTTGATCAGACCATATTTTACGATGTTCATAAATTAAGGTGACCGTTCTATCGCTACCGTTTACGTTAATTTACTCTAGACCTAAACCATTTGATATTTTAATTGCACAAGTGACTGATTTATGTGCGTATGCAAAACAATTTTATGATCGCACATTGGGTGACTGAACTAATAAATAACAACTATTACTTTAATTGTTATTATGTGCACTGTGAGTGGGTATACAATAATATATAAAACCCTGGAAATAGTTTTAAACTATTCCGAAATTTTTCTCTAAACTATAACCTAAAATTTCATCTAATTGGTAAAACCTCTTCTAAATTTGAAAAATTTTACATTTATAACGAAAAACTTAATTTTTGCGAAAAACAAAAAGTGAATTTTTGAAGTTTTTCAAATTGAATTTGTAACATAAGGAATAAGGATTCACTATATGCCATTCATAAATTCAAAAGGTCAATTAGACCAACTTTCAAGAGTTTATAATTTCTATATGATTTTTAATATGTTCCGAGGATTGTAGTAAGATAATTCAATCCAGTTTCGAACTGATGAGCTTATGATTATACCACAATTTACATTCTATATATACAGAATGTATTGTGCATGTAAGTACTAGCGAATCATACTAATACAGATGAAATCTCTTACAATTTTCCTCTTTACGATATCCACAACACAGCTCTATTTCTGTGTTAGCAAATTTTTACTTTTTTCAATATTTTGTTGAATGTTAATTAATTCATGTAATATCTAATACGCTACCGGTGATTAGACCTTTTTAAATGTGTTTTTAAGAACACTAGAAGTATATTAGTATTTACGAACGATATTTCAAATATACCGACTAATATACAGAATTCTATTTATTTAATTTTTTAAATTTCTATATGATTTTTAATATGTTCCGAGGATTGTATTAAGAGAATTCAATCCAGTTTCGAACTGATGAGCTTAAGAAAAAATCAATCTTCTCATCAGGCCGCGGCGACTGGACTGATTTATACCATAATTTACATTCTATATATACAGAATGTATTGACAAAAACACATTTAAAAAGGTCTAATCACCGGTAGCGTATTAGATATTACATGAATTAATTAACATTCAACAAAATATTGAAAAAAGTAAAAAGTTTTTAATTTGTTCCCAAGCTGAATTATGTGTGAAAGTAACAAATAAATCAGGACATGGTGTAACTGTGGACATAGACAGTACGATAGCTGTGCGAGAAATGAACAGTTTAATTAGCGATCTTACCAACATGACCGTCTTGAATTTAATTTTTTTTTTGTAAACTTTGTTTAATTTTTATATGAAATGAATATTTTTTTGGGAGGAGGGGTGGAATTTAATTTGGGTGATTTCTTACCAAATTTCTCGATGGCCCAATATTTCAAGTTACGCCACTGGAACAGTAGCACCAGACTTCATACAAAAAAATGTAATTAAATTGTTCTCTAAAAAATTAGGAGGAACGTAATCCTTGCTCATTTCAAACGAAGATTTCACAACATCAGGATAGAATTAGAAACTACTGGGCTCCTTAGAAAAAATGCCCCTAGAAGCTACTAAGCCTTTTCTATACACCTTCTTTAAACAAAGATTACTTTCTGCATTGTGCATAGCCGAATCTTTAAGTGCCTCTGCTCTATAAGACTCCTTTCGAATGGCATTAGCTTCTATTAGAGGTTAGAGCGCAGGCGTAAGTTAAATACTTTTGAAATAAGGTAGCATTGTTAAGGAACAGGTTTTGGCTCCGTAGCAGGTGAACTGCACTAAAAAAGAGGCACTAGTACACTAAACAAAGTGCGAGGTTGATTCTATTAAGACACTAGGTCTTTTGTGGAAACCATCGACGCAGAAGGTACGATCCTATCGGATTTATATCGCCAGTGTGGACCGCCCAACTGCTTGTGCAAAAGGTGATCAAATGTTGTGGGAAAGATATTGTAAAAATTTAAACGGTTTGAGTAAAGTGAGTTTAAAGCGCCATGTAATAGTTCCTAATGCATCGTATATGCAATTGCACGGATTCGCAGAAGCGTCTCAAAAGGCATAAGTGCTTGCGTTGGTATTATTGTGGAGAAATTCGTCGGTATTACTGTGGAGTGACTTCCATATCATTTTAGCGTGGCTGAATTTAGAAGCCAGTAGTATGCTTGGCCAAAAAAACTCAAACCAGGATATACAAAAAATTGCTCTACTGCTTACTAAAAATTAATCCAACCCCAATTCAACTACAACTCAAAAACAATATAACCCTCAACTCAACTGGAAACTCAACGCCCAACTCGATCCTCAAACCAAACATACAAAAAATTAGTCCATGTGGTAGTATAACCACGTGGTTTTGGGTCAATTCGTATGAGAAGTACTCGATCCTCTTGGCGAACACCTTCCAAAAGCTTTACAACTTTCCGCCTTGACATTGTTTTGCTTTTTCGGACTAAGCGACTTTAGTCCTTTTGAACCTAAGTAATTTAGCATAAGTGTTGCATACCTTTATACGAAGTGCTGTAAAAACAAATATTTTTCACGAAAAACAAATTGTTTTGGCAAAATCTAATTTTTGTAATTTATCGGTAAGTTTTAACTTCCAAACTGATACATTTGAACAGAATATCAGAAGCAGAGATGGGTACGGTGAAATGTTTAAACACAAAAGAAATTAGGATACTCTAATCGTCACGTTGCTAGGGAAATTAAAAGATCTGAAGGATTAATCAGAAATTATTTCAAAAATCGCAAAAGTTATGGTATCAAGAATCGTACAAGAGGAAATTCAAAGCTCCTGAAGCGCCAAAAAATAAATTATATTTTAGCCAAATAATTTCGAAACTTAGCCTCCCAGTAGTTAAATCAACTGTAGCATGTGTTCTGAAGAACAAAAGAAGCATTAAATGGGTTAAACCTAAGTCAAAACCCCGTTTTAACACCTGCACATATGGAATGTCGAAAGAATGCGGTCAAGTGATTTTTTCCGACGAAAAAAAATTTAATTTGGACGGACCAGACTACTACAGTTGTTATTGGCACGATATCAGAAATCACAAATTTTGGTGGTCGGACGGTAATGGTTTGGGGAGGCTTCTCTGGGGATTTTAAGACACCCATTTGCTGGATCACTACAAAAATGAACGTAGACAAATATTGTGAGCTGCTTGAAGATGTTTTAATCCCATTTATTGACTATCACGAGTACGAGTTCATATTTCAGTAGGACAATACTTCGATCCACGTTTCACAGAAATCTATAAGACTTAGTTTCAAAACAAAAATATTCCATTAATGGAGTGGCCTGCTTGCAGTCCTGATTGCAATCCAATTGAGATTCTTTTGGGTATATTGGCTGCAAAGGTCTAAGCATATGGACGTCAATTTTCGTCAATAAATGATTTGAAGCAGTGCATTAAGCAATGTTTGGATGAAATCGGCCCAAGCGTGCTCAAAAATCTTTGACAATCGATGCCAAAACGAATTTTTGAAGTTATCAATATAAGGGAAGTGGAATGAAGTACTAATTACTCAATCTATTTTTCTCGGGAAAAACACAGATCTGCACAAACGAAAGCAACTGATTTTTTTGCACCTTAGTAACAAATTTAGTTTTAATGAATAAATTTTGTTGGTAAAATAGAATACTAATAATTATGAGAAATGCCTAAAACGTTAATTACGAAAATTTTGAACCGTTTTGAGGTCCCCTGAGTCCGAAAAAGTGGGTTTCGAAAATGGTGTCTGTCTGTCAGTCTGTAAGTCTGTCAGCCTGTGTCCTCTCTACAGCCCATATGGTTAAACTAATCGAACTGAAACTTCAGATTTAAGCTTTTTTGATAAGTTGGGAGGTCCCAGTGAATTTTACTCCAAATCGGCTAACCGGAAGTGGCCACTACCTTGGTTCAGAAAATGTATTTTGCAAATATCTTAAAAAGTATAAGATTTACAAGAAACTACTAAATACAAAATGTTTCCAAAAATTAAAAAAAAAAAATTCTCAAAATTCTCTGTTCGTAAAAGAAAGTCATGTGTTGGCCACACCTCCATTTTTATTTTTATTTTTCTGAAACATTGAAAAAATTATGGTGCTTATAAATGAACGCAAACAACTGTATTATTAGGAAGATAAACAGGAAAAAAATTATATGCAACAATCATATCAGAAGTCGTTAGGAGAACAGCCCATAAATAATACACGATCCGGAAGATCTAATACGACTGACGATATTTTGATAAATTTTGCATAAAATTCGCTAGAATCAAATTTATTTAGTAATTCTTTTTCACAATCGATCAAACACAAAAGAAGTCGCCTTTTGTATAGTACATTCGGTGAAAGGCACAATTACGGGGCTTTCTATGAAACTTAGGAGAAACGGTTGAGTATTTTGCGGATTTTATAGCAAAAGTGCTCCGGTATTGTAAACTCACCGTTTGACACGAGTGCAGTACTCCGATTAAGGATATATTTGAGGATTAAAGCAATACCCTTAAAGATATGGAAGGATGGGGTGATGGAAGAAGTCCTTTTGCTCTTCAGAGTTTTAGTGCCAAGAGGGAAGCGAGTATTACTTTTCCAATTGATCTAACATCCTTTGAAGGAAAAGTAACATTACACTACAAATACAACACTCAATCGTGACAAATTTTTTCTTGCCACCACCGGCGATCTATTGTCAGTAGTTCACAGTGATGAGGCAGTTTATTATTTCAAAAATGTGTGACGTTTCCTGTCTTAGGAATTTTGTTTACGACTAAACCAATTATTTTTGTGTACCAATATGCTGATGATTAAACTCGTTTAAGTTCAGACAAGTTTTCGGTATTGTGAAATAAATGTTTTTGTTTGGTACAAAAAGAGTTATGTAAGGAATTCCTGTAAAAAATAAGCAACTTTTTGTACAAGCGGTCATCGCAGCTAACTTGTCTCGAAAACAATAAGTAAAGGTACGCGATTAAAGTTTATCTTATAACAAAAAAAAAAATAAATAAATAAATAAAATATTTCTTACCTGTAAAATTATTTATTTATAATTATTTTCTGATGAATTTTGTATTTATTATTAATAATAAAAAAATTAATTGAATTTTATATTTGGTATTATTAAAAAAAAAAAAAATTTTTTTTTTTGTTTGCCTGTGCTATTTTTTATTAAGTTATAATTTTTTTATCGATTTTGTTAATTCATTTCGCAGCCAAATTGATGGAATTATCTGTAAATAAATAAAAAACAAAAAATGTAAAATTAATTATTTTTTATTGAATTTATTTATAGAAATTTAATGTTTAATCTCAAGTACAGAACAATGTTAAGGATAACATAAAGTTAACTCAGCAACACAACAAAGTCATGTAATGTAACACAGATTTATTGTAAATTATATTTTTTTGTATTTATTTTGCTCGATCAAGATAAAATTGCAGTAGTTGCATACAACTTGAAAATGGTCTCCTCTTTTTGTCATTAGACGATGTGCAACGAGGCAGCAAATGTACGTTACAAAAACACTGTACACACATATGCATATATATACACATAAACATAGTAAAAAAATCTAAACATGAAAAGTCATTTGATAACATTTCGCATACAAATATTCATTTATAAATAGCAACCTCATCATCATGTTGGATGTAATTTAAGTATCGTGTGAAATTACAAAACAGCTAAAACATAACATAAAATGCGGCCCCCGGAAATCATCTAACTCATCACATCGTTATCACGTATAACGTATAAATATGTATACATTCGGATTTATGGGGTATAAAGCGTTAGTTGTAGTCTGGATTTATACATTTTTTTTGTATTATTATGAATACGAGAGTACATTTTGTTATTAGTCTTAGAATTCTTATCAATAATTTTTTTTTTCAACTAAAGTGAGTATATTACATTTAATAATAATTTATTATTTATAAAATATTCATTATTTGAGATTAAAGAATATTCTTTTTTTATTATATATTATTAAATGATAATAAAGCTTAATAGCTATATACATTAAATACGAATGGATTGATAAGAGGATTTTTTTATTTCTAATCGAATTTTATTAATAGCGATAAGATAATAAAATATTTTTTCTACGAAATTTAGTACGTCTTCGCTCATTAGTAGTTTAAAATAATTGTACACTGGCATTCGTTTTACATATCAGTCAACCCATATTTTTTACGTATGTACTTATGGTTGCAAACCAAACATCGTTCAAAAAATCAAATTCAAACAATACATTTTAAATTGTAACTCAATTCGCACTTTGGATGCAAAAAGTTATGCTGCAAATGAACCAACCATTTTGGAGGAGACGAAGCCACACATCGATTGGCCTAGATGGTGAGATGCAATTCATGATGAACTGCCTTTATTGCAGAAAAAACAATATTAGGAAATATCAAACAGGAAATATTTATACATCAACCGTACAAGGCGCTTTCGGCTGGCAAAATGGTATGTAGATTGAACAAGGGGTATGGCCTGAATCAAGCATCGAGAATGTGAAATGAGGGATACTACGATTTCAAATTGTTCAATGGCAAAATTGTGGTCAAATATATTCCATCAATGAATTGTAAATAGTGTATTAACTTAAGAAAGGATTTATTCATTATAAATGTCTTTACATTTAGGATAATATGAGGACAATTCACACTACATAAAGAAATGCAATCGGAAGATTACAAGGAATGCTTACAAAGAACAATCCTTCCTAATTTGAATATTGTGCTAATATATTAATGCTAATTCTTGCTCTAATTATTGCTAACTTAATATTGTGGAGCGGTTTAGTAAGTAATATGTTTGTCTGCAACCTGTTCACTGCATAAATATTGGGAGTACAAATAAGTTTTGAGGTTTTTATTGTCCATCGTTACCTAAGAAATTTTTCCATCTTTCAGGCTGCATATGGATTCCGCGTCGAAAAAATTCCTCGTCTTTTGAGGCGATCCAAAAATCGACTCAATTTTTGGCTTCTTAATAAGCAGTGAAGAGCTGCTCGGTCAGGCCATGGCAGTCATCGACCGGAACAAGTGGTAGTCGGAAGGAGCCATGTCTGGTGAATACGGCGGGTGGGATAGGAAATCCCATTGAATCGCCTTCAAAGTTTCCTTGATGACTTTTGAAACACGTGGCCGAGCGTTGCCGTGCTGAAAGATCATTTTGTCATGTCTTTTGGTATATTGTGCGCGTTTCGCTTCAATGCTTGGCTTAATTGCATCAATTGTTGTTGATAACGATCTCCTGTGATAGTTTCGTTAGGCTGAAGTAGCTCATACTAGATAACTCCGAACTGATCCCACCAGATGCACATCATTAGCTTCTTGCTATGAATATTCGGTTTGGCCGTTGAAGTTGATGCATGACTGGATTTACCCCACGATTTTCTGCGCTTTGGGTTGTCGTACTGGATCCACTTTTCATCCACCGTCACGATTTGATGCAAATGCCTCCAACTCAGCGCCTTCAAACTTTACTGGCCCCCTCGCCAGAACCAGTACTCACATGTTTTTACTGATGGAGCTTGTTCCCCATATACTTCACACAGCAAGCGATGTCCATCAGCTGTACTTTTCTTCAAAAACAAAAAACCAACGCTTCCCGTAAATTTTGTTTTGTTGCCACAGAGGTTGGCATGGTTAGAGCACAAAAAATATGTTGCTTACACTTCAGCGAAATGACACATATTGATTTTTAGAGGGTAATGATGACGCTTTAACAAGAATTTGTTAAATTTGCGAATTAATACTAGTTACGCCATCTTTTGTAAATCCCTTAAAACTTATTTGTACTGCTAATATGTTTGGTTATGGGATTGTAACCTTCATTTTTAGCAATGTGTGCGACACTTTGGTTATCATACATCATGTCCATTTTATGCTTGATAGCATCTAGTTTAAAAAACGAAAAACGCGCTTCACCGCACTCCAGCGCTGTTGCCCTGTATCTATATTATATCAACTATGCTTGTTCGCCGCATATGTTACATCTGAACGTCTACCTTGTGACAGATACATAAGATACCCGACGGCTTCCTGATATAGCAAATCCTCCAAACTTTAACATATAATTTGTCAATCATTCACTCGAATTTATGGGCCTATGGGCTCATTTGAACTCAGACAGTTTAAAGTTTGCCAAAATTGCATCAATGCAGTGTTCTTGGTCAAGGGTTGCTTATTTGAATCTTCGTTGTCTATATAGCAAGGTGGTTGGCCTGTGTCCGTTTAATCTATTTTCATATTCCGTTGGACTGCGAAAACAGAATCTTAAGCCGTGCTTTATAGCGATCGATGTTTCCGTTAAAATACCTCTTCGGCAGATCCTGTAATTCTCGTGCCCAATTTTCCAGCATTGGCTAAATTTCCTTTGTCAGCATATTACCTCTTCGGTACCCCACAACGCTAGGATTTAACTTTCGCTCTATTTTCATATCTAGTTTATTCAAGTACGATGCGGGTACAGTTTGTCGTTCGGCTTCACTTAGATTAGGTTAGGTTAGAATGGCTGCTGTCGCACACTTAGGCCAATAGTGGCCCATTGTGATACCACAGGATCTTATCTCCCCTTTACCCCTGAAACCATCCAGTGCTATTTATGTAGCGTAAAATATCTCGCACTCCACAGTTCGCGAGTTCCGAAAGGCTGTCCATACCGTACACACCCAAGTTTTTATGTCTTCTGTATGATAGTGCCGAACACGAGCATAGGAAGTGATCTAAAGTCTCTTCCTCCTCCTCGTCCATGCAAATTCTACAAAAGTCATTTGTCTGAAGACCCAGCCTTATCACGTGTTCCCCAAAAAGGCAGTGTCCTGTCAGTATTCCTAAGACCAATCCTAACTCTCGTCTTCTCAGGGATATCAGTGCCTTGGAGCGCCGCAAGTCCAGTTTTGGCCAAACCTGTTTTGCTACCCTGCACGTGAGAGTGTTGGTCCATCTCTCATTTGTCAAGGCGATTGCCTTTCTACTGAGCGCCAATTTGAGCGCTGCTATAGGCCTCCCCGGACCTGCCCTTTCCGCCTGCAACTGGAGAGTCGTACCGTACCTAGCTAGTTCGTCCGCCCCCCAGTTCATCGTGATGTCCGAGTGACCAGGGACCCAGATTATCTGGAAACTGAAATACTCGCTCATCTCATTAAGAGATGATCGGCAATCCAGCGCCACCCGTGACCTCAGATAAACCGCCTCTAGTGACCTGACCGCCGCCTGACTGTCCACATAAATTGCGATATCCCTTACTGATACCACACTATGCTTCAACCATGTTGCGACTTCCCTGATCGCCACCACTTCAGCTTGGTACACGCTTCAGTAGTCAGAAAGATGAACAGCAATATTAACATTAAGCTTCTCACAGAAGACTCCGGCGACTCCTCCTTACCATCTAGCTTAGAGCCGTCCGTGAAAAATTGCACTGCCTCGTTTTCCAGTATTGATCCGTCCCTCCAGGATTCCCTTGAAGGACAGACGGTCCGGAACCTTTTATCGAAGCACAAGTTTGATATAACATAATCTAGATTCACCAGTTCATCCCTTAGTGATCCAACTATCGTCGAGTGCCCCGCCTGCAGACACTTCCACTGAGAGACAGCCGTAAGTCGCAAAGCCACCTCGGCTGCATTCTGCTTACCAAAAACCTCTTCTGGAATAAGGTGGAACGTAACCTCCAAAGCGTGAGTAGGTGTCGTCCTAAGCGCCCCGCTTATAAGCATGCAGGCCGTTCTTTGCACCATTTCCATTCCATCCTGTATGTTACCTTGTCCAGAGCTGGCCACCACACGTCCACTCCATACATAAGTACAGGTCTCACTACGGCAGTGTACAGCCAGTGTACCAGCTCCGGTTTCAAACCCCATCTCTTACCTATGGCGTTCCTGCACGAGTAAATGGCTACAGTGGCCTTATTTACCCTCTCTAACGTGTTAGGCATCCAGCTGAGTTTACTGTCCATAGTCCATTATGCCCAAGAATCTCGCTCTATCAGAAAAAGTCAGTCTAGTGCCGTTTATCGTAGGCGGGCAACCTACCGGAATTTTATACTTCCTGCTAAAAAGTACCAGCTCTGTCTTGGAAGGGTTGACCCCTAATCCACATTTGCTGGCCCATTTGGTAACGATCAATAGTACATTCTGCATAACATCCCTAATCGTGTCCAAATATTTACCTGATACCGCTATCGCTACATCATCTGCGTACCCTACAATCAATACCCCCTCTCCCCCTCCAGTTTCAACAGCAATTCGTTAATCACTATATTCCATAGAGAAGGGGGACATTACATCTCCATGCGGGGTTCCTCTAACCACCCGCCTTCTAATTGTGGACTCCCTCAGTTCTGAGGTAATAACCCTGCTTAACAGCATATGATTAATCAACCTACTTATAGAGTAATCCACCTTCAAAGCTGACAATCCCTCCATGATCGCCTCCGTCTGTACGTTATTAAAGGCACCTTCAATATCGAGGAATGAGACCATACAGAACTCCTGCGAGTAAATTGACTTCTCAATTGTGCGTACCAAAGCGTGCAAGGCTGTGTCCACCGACCTCCCTTTACAGTACGCATGCTGTGACATTGCCCAATTGCTGGGTTCAATTTTTGATCGCATAAATACATCCACCATCCTTACCAATGTTTTCAGCAAAAAGGATGATAGAGTTATAGGCCTCAGGTCCTTTGGATAAGCATGCGAGCTTTTCCGCGGTTTCGGAATGAAGACCACCTTGACCTCCGTCTATTTCCTAGGAATATAGACAAATTTCAGACATCCTCTAAAGATCATCTCCAGCCAGGGAAGGGTGACTGCCAAGTTCCTCTGGATCTCCGCTGATATAATCCTATCTGGGCCAGCCGATTTATAAGGCTTAAACCCGTTCATTGCCCACGCGATCCGTTCCCTATCCACGATGCCCTCCATTTCTATTGAAGGTATTTCTCGATGAGCCTCCGGCTCCGTCGAGTCATCGCGGCTTCACGGAAAGTGCGTATTTATTAGAAGCTCCAGAGATTCCATACTAGAAGCTGTCCATGACCCATCCGGCCTAATTAAATAACTAAGACTGGTTGGGTTGGTAGAAAGAATCTTCCTAAGGCGGGAACTCTCAGATACCTCTTCCATTTTACCACAGAAGTCCCCAGGACCCCCTTTGTGCCTTCATCAACTCTCTTTTATAATTCCTTCCGGCTTCACTTAAGAATACAATGAATTTATTTGAACTTTAAAAAAAATCGACGAAGTTTTTTTTTTTTTTTGATTTGTCATCAATGTCAATCCACACCAGCCCGTTACCCATCAATTACTAAAATAACCGAAAAATGTGATTTGATTGATTTAGGAGTTCGAAAAAAATACCCTAGAGTAAAAATTCCAAAAGACCACAAATGTCCAGATGTACGAGATTGAGTAAATTTTCACGAGTTTGCTTAGCATTGGAATACATTTTACAATCACTTCGAACTTTGTCCTTAAATAAAGTGTTGATCGATAATTTGTTCTGAAGTTTTTGTCAACATCTTGGGTTCGTGGCACAAATCAAACGACACACTTTTAGCTAATGTGAAAACCTTATCTTTTGCAGTTCCAGTAGAACCATCCTACATCGCAACAACCACCAACACATCGTACTGGCTTTAATGTTACATCATCTTTTCCGATAATTTTATAATTTTCATGACATTACTGTCTGCTGCTATTACACTGTCAATACTATACTGTATACGTCCAAGCTTGCCACAATTCCAGCATTCGAATGCTGTCCGAGTTCTCTTTTGCCATAATCATTGGTCTATAAGTTTTAGGGAAAGAAGTAGATTTAAAAATATACTGATCTTGTGGGATCGTTCGTTTTGTACGGTGGTTGGTGATTGCTGTTTTGAAAATATTTTTATAACAAAATATACGAGGGAAGCAAAATTGATTTAACCAACACTTTCTCCATGCATGGTAAATCAATTCACATCTGTCTAATTTCTGCGCCGCAACGTTCGTCGCATAACTAAGGTCAATAAGATAAACAAACATATCACTTGAAGTATACTAGCCATGTATTTCATGTCAAGAACACCAAAAGCACAGGCTGCAATGTCTCCGATGATGCGCGATAACGCTCAAAGGAGAAAGACGTGTTTTTGTTTTTCTCCGTAAGTGGATTTTTTTAAATTTAATTTTATTTCTTTAGTTTTAGTTAAATATATACATAAAATTTTGGATAAAATGAATCCATGTTGTGTTTAAAGCAAAGAGAATCAAAATTTTCTCAATTTTGTGTTGTTTTTAATTATTGCTTGGAATATAAGTATTTGTGCTAATTTCAAACATATTGGTAGAAAATGTTGTTTTGTTTTATTTTCTGTTATGTGTCACATCACAAGTATGACATGAAATTGAAATATTCCTACTCCATACATAGAAATTGGATAAAAGTATTGATTCTCTTAGCGTATATTTTCATTTCTATTGTTTCCATTCTCTCTACTTACAAATCTAATTCCATTCATAGGAATCGATGTTAGTTTTAATTTGGTTTTATGATCTGTTCCAAAGTATGGATGAATTCGGTGGTGAGTGTTTTTTAGTTGATACTTTTGGATGTCAGTATACATTAATACTTTAGAGTCAATAACATGATAATTTGAACCTGATTCTTCCAACCTGATATATGTTTTCAATTTTTTCATTCAACCTAATTTTTTCGAGTAAAATTTTATTAATTTGGTTTAGTGTGAACAATTATCTTAAAGCTCAGAGAGAGTAGTACCATTGACACACTGCGATTTAATAAAGCGAATTTGGTGTATCAAAGGCAATTTTTGCGAATCGCATCTTCATCCGATTAGTGTGTAGATGAGTTCTTTTGATTTATTGAGGTAGCGTGGAGTGAGCCACAATGGTGGTTGGATTTGCGCTGTAAACAGAGTGGGAAAAATAACCGGAATTGTTATACTGTACAAATCGTACAAAAGGTTGCAGTACCGGAGAGCGGGTATGAACTAGTTTGGCGTGAAAGCCCAAAAACCAGGAAAAGCCAGTTATTATCTGAAACCAACACGAAAAATTATTTTAACTAGTCAAAAAGGTGCCAATATCGAACTACTTCGAATTTCGGAATGAAGTCAAGTTCTTTGATCGAACGAAAGTAATAGAGAGGTCACATCCACATTGTATATTCTTGGGCCCTTCCAAGATTTCCGACCAACTCCAGAAGATGAATTAATTAAAAAAAAAAAAAACTTCGCCAGCAAGATGAAGTATCATCTCACACAGCACAAAGTAGCCGAGAGTGGTTTCGGTAAAATAAAATAAATGCGTGGAATGGCCGGCCCACAGCCCCGACCTAAACCCAATTGAAAACGAAAATGTACATCGATTGGTTATCCGAAGGCAGTAGTACTAGAAGAACGGGAAGCTTTAACTCCATCGATCTCTAAGCAAGTTGTGGAAAGTTTAACAAGACAAATTGCAAAAGTCAAAATCAAAAATCAAGGCGGACCAATAAAATATTAAGGTATCACTTGTACCGTCAATAAATATGAATATTTAAAAAAAAAAAAAAAAAATTCTCATCAATAGCTGCATTTCTTGACGCTTAGTGATCCGGATCAAACCAAAATTTATATGTGAAGCAACAACAACATTTGATCTAACATTGAATTTAGTTCAGCTATGGAGTTCATATGGAGGCAGCTTAGTTCCATCGGCCAGACAGTAACTGTAGGAGCTGCCGGCATGTGAAAAAATACAGATGTTTGATCGGCATTACCAATTTGGCTCAAACAGTAGTTGTGTTTTTTCCTCAGTTCGATGACATACTTTTGATAATTGAGAAGCTGCTCATTGCAATGATTTGAAAGTTTTTGTGCCAATGATGTTAATCGCCTTAGGGAAAACCGATTTCGTCTCATCACTCTCACGCACCATTCATAGCTGGCTCTAAAACTGGTGTTGCTATTGGGAGAAATTGATTCTCGCAAACTCAACGCTTCTGCATTATCATCATAACATCCTTTTTTAGGGCCACGAAAGCGTTTCCGAGTAGCAGAAACCTTTTTTAGTTGATTTTCTTGATGCTTCCATAATCGAATATTAGCTTCGTTTGTAGCAAACTGCCTAGAAGCCTCATGATTTTCTTTTTCTTTTGCAAATTTTACAGCTAAAAGTTTAAATTTGGCATCATACTGCTGCCTTTTGGTATGTTTTTTGAATTGGTACAATTTCTGTCGGTAGCACGCACTTTGATTTTCGCCATTCTAACTTATTCACATTCACTTGTTTACTGTTAGGTAATTTAGAAATATCCTAAATTTATGCGATAATATTCCTTAAAAAGTCGTATTTTTATAGCGAATTTTGTTTGAATCGTAAAAAAAAATTCGCATATAACATGTACTCTAAAAATTCAAATATAACACGTACCCTATTTTTATGCTGGTCACTTTAGACAAGTTAGAATCGAGTAAATATACGGTAATCTTTAAAATTTAATTTTCCAGTATTACAATTTCCAGTCAATACAAATTTGTGGATGTATATGGCTTATTTTGGCCAGTATACTTGCTTATATAAATCTAAGATAAAAAATATGATTTTTCAACTTTAAAGCAATGCACTGGTCAACCAAAAATGGATACATCCACAAGTTTATATTCACTCGAAAGATTGAACCTTGCCCTTTCTAATGGTGTATCAAACATTTTTATGGAGTGACAGCCACGCCTTTTTTATAGAGTAGCCAAAGCAATCACGTGACATTATAGCGAAATTTCGGAAGCTCAGAAAGCTTATATTTTTATTTTATTTTGCGATTATTTTCAGCAGCTACTGCGAAAATTAAATGAAGAACTTGTTGAGTTTATTGAGGATTACCGAAGGAGTGCCTCAAAAGTATTTTCTCTGTATCTCTAACCATTTTCGAGAAAAACGAGATGTATTTTTACAAGACTCACTCTGTATAAAGAATAAGATAAAAATTAAAAAAATTGAAATCGATGGAATCGACTTTTTATAATGGAATAAGTCATATGTACGCCAATTAACGGGTTTTTCGAGTTAGAGGAAAGTACTAACGATGCCATACAGCAAGCGAGAATACCTATTTTTACCGTAATAAAATAAAGAAAAAGAGAAACGAAAAATACATAGACCGACTTTTAATTCGAAAACGTTTATTGTAAAATTGAAAACATTTCACTTGAAAGGAAACTGGCTAAAAAAAGCCTGGCTTAAGCCTGTATTCTATGAGAAAAATGGTCGAAAGTGAGGTCTTATATGGGATTATTTTTCTCTTTTCATTTTTTTTTACTGTGAGTCAATTTTTCTCATCGAATACAGGTTTAGATTCGAAAAGAAAAATTGCTTGTTATAAAATTCACGAGTAGATTTGTCCCTTTATCTCTAAAATACTCTCAACAGACAGCGATTTAAGAAATCCGATTTAGCTAAACTCGTTTAATGCGATTAGCTAAAACTGAGGTTGACATACTGGGATTGAACTCGAAAAATTCACTTAATCCGTTGTATTAAATCGCAGTATGTCAAGGGTGTTAGGATAACATCTAAACATGATTTAAATCAATGATTATTTAAAAAAATACAGGTTGATTTAAATCAGATAAAAAACAATAATTTAAATCATTCTAATCCTGGATGGAAAAGTACCAAGCTCAATTTCAAGGCACGCCAAATAAAAACAACCTCAATTAATGCAATATTTTTGTCGATAGAATATCCAAAGATTAAATATAATAAAATACATAAATTCATAAGAAATTAATTTATATTTGACAAAAAAAATTACCAAATATTCCTTAAAACAACAAATTTTAAAAATTATTTTTCTAAAAACAAAAAAAAAAAAATTCGGCCCTTCGATATTCGGCCCTTCAACAAATTCGGCCCTTCGACATTCGGCCCTTCGACATTCGGCTCTTCGACACTTTCGGCCCTTCGACTCATTCGGCCCTTCGACATTCGGCCCTTCGACATTCGGCCCTTCGACATTCGGCCCTTCGACATTCGGCCCTTTGAAATTCGGCCCTTCGTACCCATTCCTCAATTATGTACTTAAAATAAACTTTCGGGTTCGATTCTCACCTTTTTTATTTTTGTTTTGTAACGGCATTTCATTGCGGCATAACGATTTGAAAAACATAAAATTTTTCCAAAGGATTATGGCAATCCAAAATTCTACGATAACATAACGGATCCTTGAATTACATTACAATTAGTATAACACCAAAAATTAGAAAGTTGCAATCGGAGCTAAAACGCTTAAAATAGTCACTACCTACGCTAATATACGCTAATATAGTCACTACCTGAGAACATCTCTGAGATTCGTGTGATTTGGCTTAGTGTAGTAGCACCTCCATACAGATATTGAAAAATTTGGTACGTTTTGATAAATTGTAACCAGAGCCCAAGTCTTTTTTATAGAATGAAGTGTACCTAATTTGAAGGGTAATTATATTATCTTTCAAGCTAATATAGTCACTACCTGAGAACATCTCTGAGATTCGTGTGATTTGGCTTAGTGTAGTAGCACCTCCATACAAATATTGAAAAATTTGGTACGTTTTGATAAATTGTAACCAGATCCCAACTCATTTTTATCGATATTAGAGGCTTTGAAGTCCCCTTTCTAGGTAACTTAATCATTCTTTATTGTTGGCTTAATATACTGTGTCATGCCCTGTCCATTTCCTGGGATAGTATCGCGATAGTTTAAGTGTTAACAATTTCGATTTCCTGGGATGAAAATCCTGGCTAACTTTTTATACATCTTTCTAGCGAAGCTACATGCTGTAGTAAACATCTAGGAGGGAGAGCATAAGCCCAGATAGTATGTATCACGTACCGGGAGGCAGTATTGTCAGGTTCATTAAGAACCTGAATATTGTCTGGACGGATAACTAAGCAAGGTCCAGCACAATAGATCTTTTAGGTCGCAGTGCGAGGTGGCTGATCGCCCGCATGGCTCTCCAATAATAATAATAATATGATGATGATTAAATCTAGGTGTTTGGTTGAAATGCTATCACAAGATGGGATTTTTGGAAGTGGTTCTAGAATTTGACCAAAATGAATGAAGCTATTATGCTGTAGATAAAATTTAGATTGGTTGAGAGATCCCATCTGAGGATTTTTGGAAGTGGTTCTGGATTTCTACAAAGAGTGTATCATTTTGCTTTACGTTGTTTGAACTTGCTTGCGGAGAAATATTACAACAGATTAAAACTTTTAACATAATCATTCTGTTCATATAAATAAAATCATGTATTGATTGAGGTTATCCACACTTATTTTTACTAGATCTGCTACACTAATTTCATTTACCAAAATTATTTTAAATAGTACAAAACTTTAATAATAATAAAATTGTTTAACTTTAATTCGAACACAACAACACCAAAAAAAAAAATTAGAAAACAAGACAACACGAACAACAATAAAACTAGAATGTAAAACGATAAGAATTAAATTATTGTTATTAGAAAATCTAATAAATTTCTTTTCTAGTTCTCTCGCACAGTCACACACAGACAACACAGGTGAAATGGAAAACTAGTTTAGTAAATTTTATATTAGAAGGAGAAATCTAAAATTAAGACGAAAGATACGAAAAACGATTTAGGCAGTTATGAGAAATTATTTAAGGTTACATGTCTCACAATATGGCAGTTGCCATTGTTTCCCAAAAAAACATATACACATACCTTATTATGCAGAATATACCCATATACACACGGTAAAGTTCATCATCTTTTTGATTAGACGCAAACGAAGAAGACTTGAAACAAATAAAAAATGTTAATGAGTAAAATATGTGTGTTCATCCCAATCCCAGGCAACAAACAAAAATACTCCAAATTAATGTCTCATTTTTCATGTACATGAAAAAAAAAAAAAAATTCTCGTAATTTTTGTTATGTTTTAAAGAAACTTGATGACAACAAACTTGAAATTTCTGTTGTTTATACACATTTCTTGTTGTTGTGCTCTGTGTCTTTATAAATAATAGGTACACAACATACTCGAAAGAAATGAAATAAAAACCTTTTGCTCACAAATAATCAACAATTGGTGGTATACCATTTGTAGAAGAAGAGTTGTGTATGTGTGTGTGTATAACATTGCACACCGCTGAGATAGAAGAATAGTTTTCTGCTTTTTGTTGTTTTTTTTTGGTTAAAGTCAAAATCTTATACAAATATTTCCCGACTTATGATGTTGGTTTGTTGATAGAAAAGAAAATGTTTCAAAAAAATAAAAAATACCGTGTGTGTTTATACAGGTAACATTTTAATATCAGCGATATAATTCTGTGAATATATGAGATGACGACAACGAGAGTTATAAGAATGATGCTGCTTACTGATGATGATGATGATTATATTTTCTGTTGTGTGCCGTATATTTCTTATAAAACATGAGTTGTTTTTCGCTTAAAAACGAGATACAAGAAAAACGTGCTTGATGTTATATCTTATTATTTATACATTATATACTTACCCATATCGTACCTATATACAAAGTACTTAAAACATATATTTATGGATCTATTCTAAGCCTCTATCTAATATCGTAAACAATGAGCATTAAACAGAATTTCTTCGTCCCCATTAATTACAGTAAAAAATTTAATAATTTTTCAATGATTTATATATTTAAGACGTTACCTTTCCAACTAGCTCGCTATAACTATGTTTGTCTATTTGTTGTTGCATTATTCTGTTTTATACGTTGTTTTTGCTGGAAGCTGTCGTGTGTTTGTGCAGAGTAATTTGGTACATTGTTTTAAATCACATTAATCATTGTTACAAAGTTCCTACCTTTAAACAAACACACACACACCACTAACTAGAGAAAACATTCGTTTAATCACTTGCTGTGTGTGAGCTACTAATGTTATTTATGTGTCTATTATTATTATGTATGCAGCATAAACACTTGTTGATGGGTGATGGCGTATTTACATATAAGGAATTTTATTTTGTTTCCCAATTCGGTTAGAATTTCATAAAATTAATGATGGAAAAAATTAAATGCAATTCCAGCATTTAATTTTTTCCTAAAAATTTACAGATATATCGATACTTGGCTCGCTCTTTATGTTCGGAAGGACGTTGTCTTTTCAATCCGAAATTCTTTATCTGACAATGCGCTTCTAGAACTAGGATTCCACAGGACACTACCAATGAATTTGGTGAAGTGGCTGAAACTTTTTCAGCACTAAATCTACTCATTCAAGTTGTAAGTGGACCAACCAGAATTCCTGATCAGGAAGGCCACTCTCCTAATCTTTTTTACATATTCAAGACCTGCCTTCATCTTGCTAAACATAATCAGGTGCCGTTTAGATTTATGGTACTAGAAGAGAGAAAACTGGGAAAGTATTAATAAAAAGTTGCTATTGCCACTAAACAAAGAGTTTACTTGGTTTTCAGGCTCTTTCGAAAAATCGAGTAAAATCAAATCCAGCTAACTATCGACCTAAAGCTTTAGTATGAATATTGTCTAAATTTATGGAGAATATAATAAACTTTAACCGGACCAACTACATTTTGAGAAATAAAAATTAGTTTTCGATCGACAGTACGGTTTTCGTGACTGAAGTATGGAACCGACCGAGGCCCAGCTGATTACCCTTTATACCTCCAAGGCTTTTGACAGGGTTGGGCATTTTTCGCAAAACTGAAAGCGTTTGGACTTCACAGATCTTTTTAACTCATTAGGTTGAACCGTTCAATCGCACCCATTCATCACCCATAATCCCGCGCCCTGTTCATCGTCTGCTGTTTTTCCCAGGACCTGCCTTCTATTAGTTAGAGTATCACAAGTAGGGTTGCATTCAACGCAAATAAAATTCAGGCATGCCTTATTTCGCATAAACGTAACAAACCCATCTCAACCACTATTCCTTTAAACGGAGTGTCTATCTTGAATTCTCCATCGGTTCACATATATTGGGTATAGAATTGCCTTGTGGAATAATCAAATTTATGCAATTGCAAGGGATTCCGTCAAGTATTAAAGCGTAAATAAGACCTCGCACGGAGTACAATTCAGATATGGGCAGGAATACCACCCAGACAACTGAGTGTTACAAATTATTTAAACATTAAATTTTTTTTCGAACTTAGCAATAAATCGAAATTTTAAATTTGATTTCAAAGCTCACTACATAGAGCTTAACAAAATACAAATATATATGAAGGTATTAAAGTGTTGCACAATCCAAATTGATGGTCTCTTAATTTACACCGATAAGTAAGTTAGGTCGTTTGTGGTGGTAGAATAACTTGTTTGTGTTTTTTTTATTTCAATATTATTTGAAATAAAATGAAAACTCTCCATTATTTCAAGCAAACTTTATTTCAGACTTCACGAACTCAAATTAAAAAAAAATGTAATTCGCTGGTTCCGGTCCACTTTCCAATAATTTATATAAATCTGAAATTTTATACCCATAGTACGATATAGAACTATTAAACAACTTATTAAAACTAAATGTAAACAGGCAAAAAAGAATATTTACGGTAACGAATTAGAAATTCGCGCAATATGTGGAAACCTATTAACACTCTTCTCTAAACAAGTTTCCTAATATGACTCTGCGATTCAATCTAACAGTTTTAAAGACATAACTTAAACTGATAAAGGTAAAGCTGATGCTTTTTTGAAACAAGATTTTTGTGTCATGGTAGTTAAAGACTTACATGAACAATGTAACTTGGATTCCGTTATTGAAGTCAACTCAAATCAGTCAGCCTTGTTCGGATGAGGAAATTTCTCTCTTGATTCTTGATCTTAAGAATTCTGCTACACCGGGTTATGACAAAGATTATTTCCCTGACGAACTTAAAGCAGCTCTAAGTTACACCTATTTATAAAAAAAGGGCTAAAAATGAACCCGCTAATTACAGACCTGTCTCAGTTCTCCCCGTCCCGGCGTTCTCTAAAATCTTTAAACAAGTTTTAAAGTCCAGATTAGAACAACCTATAAATAATATTAAATTTATTGCCAGCAATCAGTATCGTTTTAAGAGGTAGTCATCAACACTTTCAGCTTATTTAAATTTAGCTGACCAACTTTTTAGCAACATTGAATCTAAGAATAAAACTTCGATTCTTTTAATTGACATCAAAAAAGTATTTGATAGTGTTAACCATGGAATACTACTTCGAAAGTTAAATAAAATTGGTGGAAGGGGTCGGGCGCTTAAGACTTTCGAAAGTTATCTTACGAACAGAAAGCAATTTACGCAAGTTAGATCTGCTAATTAATAGTGATGAAATAACGATAGGTACTGGAGTTCCACAAGGCTCCATTTTCGGCCCATTACTCTTCATCATGGTTAGGTTAGGTTAGGTTAGGTTAGAGCGGCTGCCAAAACGCACACTTAGACCGATGATGGTCCGTTGTGATACCGAGGGATCCTACTTCTCTTGCACCTTCACTGGAACCAATTTGAGCTACTTATGTAGCGTAAGATATCTCGCACATTGCAGTTCTTGAGATCCATAAGGCCGTCCAAACTATACTTGCCCAGATATTTGTGCCTCCTGTAAGCTAGCGCCGGGCATGATCAGAGGAAGTGGCTCAGAGTCTCTTCCTCCTCCTCATCCATGCAGCTTCTACAGAGTCATTTGTCATTGACCCAAGCCTCCTCGCGTGTTCCCCAATAAGGCAGTGTCCTGTGAGTATCCCTATGAGTATACCTAAGTCAGGTCTGCGTAGGGATAGTAGCGTCTTGGAGCGCTCCAAGTCCAGTTTCGGCCAGACTTGCCGCGCTACATTGCATGTTATGGTGTTAGTCCACCTCTTCTGTGCCGAGGCTATCGCCTCATTACCAAGCGCCCTAAAAATCGCCGCTATGGGCCTCCCCAGATTTGCCCTTTCCGGTTTCAATTGGAGAGTTGTACCTTGCCTTGCCAGTTCGTCCGCCCTGCAGTTCCCCCGTACGTCCGAGTGACCGGGGACCCAGACTATCTGGATATTGAACTGTTCAGTCATCTCGTTAAGAGATGAGCGGCATCTCAATGCCACCTCGGATGTCAGATAAACTGATTCCAACGACTTGATTGCCGCCTGACTGTCCACATTTATTGTTATATCCCTTGTGGATATGACATTATGCCCCAACCAAGTCAGCGCTTCCTCAATCGCTACCACCTCCGCCTGGTACACACTGCAGTGATCAGGAAGACGAACGGATAAATTCACATTTAATTTGTCACAAAAGACTCCTGCTCCGACTTTGCCGTCTAGCTTGGAGCCGTCAGTGTAAAATTGTATACAACCAGTTTCTGCTATTGACCTGTTCCCCCATGATTCCCTTGAGGGGAGAAGAGTCCGGAAACCCATTTCAAAGCAAACAACCGGTGTTGTGTAGTCACTATTCACCACATCTGCCTTTAGCGACCTGCCAATCGTCGAGTGGCCCGTCTGAAGACATTTCCACTGACCCACGGCAGAGAGTCGTGCAGCCGTAGTTGCCGCTCTCTGCTTACCAAAGATGTCGACAGGAAGAAGGTAGAACATAGCCTCCAGAGCACGTGTAGGGGTTGCTCATCATGTACTCTTCATCATATTTATTAATGATGTTTTGGAACTAGAGTTACATGGTATACTTCAACTTTTTGCTGATGATGCGGCAGTGATTTATGGTAAAGATTCTTACTCTAGTTTGAAAACAGCATTTCATAAATGGATGATGTAAAATAAAGTTACAATGAATGCCAATAAAACTGTGCCCCTGATCTGTTTGAGAAACAGTTAGAAGGGGTCCTCTGAGTCAAATACTTTAGACTTATTACTTCGATCTAAAAAGACTAAAGTCCAAAGAGCAAAACTTTGGTTGGTTCAAAACCACTTTTCTCGACGTTTTGAAAGTCTTCGAGTACGAAAAAACCAAAAAAAAAATGTCAGCCCGTCTGTCTGGATGTCAATACTAGGGTTTCTCAAAACGGGATCCCGTTCTTGTCTCAAACATGTAACCGGGAAATTCCGGGATTTCAGCAAAACTCCGGTTAAAGAGCCTAACAGGGGATTGGCCTGTCTTTGATTTCCGATTATTCCATAGATCCGAAAGCAGGAAGTATAAATATCTATACGTTTATTCATTAATAGTACTTTCAAGTCAAATTCAGCCCGATCAGGAATGAACTTTGTTATTTGGTAATCGATTATGATGAATTTCAGGATGCATGATGGAAACGGGATTCTAAAATGAGTTTTAGATGAAGTTCTGGAATATGGCCAGTTAGAAAGAAACTTAGCCGTATCTTAACTGATTATTATAAATTCAGCGGACAAACTCGTTTAGCAAATCTAAAACTCGTTTTAGAATCGCATTTCCGCATAATCGGTTAAGAAACGGCTAAATTCCTTTTTTACTGGCCATATTCCAGAACTTCATCTAAAACCCAATTTAGTATCCCATTTCCATCATGCATCCGGAATTTCGGAAGTGGCCAAGTTCATTCCTAATCGGCCTGAATTTGACTTGAAAATGCTATTGATGGATAAACTTCTATATGGGATATTTAAACATTATACATTCGGATCCTAGGGACAATCGGAAATCAGAGACAGCCAATCCCGATTTAGACTCTTAAACCGAGGTTTTACTGTAATATATTATTCCTATGCCGTTAATTTCTTAAACGAGTGTTTAAATCCCGAGATTTCCCGTCACACTTTTCACACAGAAAACGAGATCCCAGAATTCCGTTTGGGAATCCCTGATTTCCTTTGCGGATTTTAGCTAAAAGACTACTAACACTAAAGAAATTGAAAACCGGGAAATCTCGGAATTTCCCGGTCTCTACTTTTGAGACGAGGATTCCGTTCGAGAAACCCTAGTCTGTACCTATGATATCTCAAGTACGGATTGTCCGATTTGGATTTTTATGTTCGCCAAACTATTTCTATGGTGAAGGAGGAGAATTGAAAAGCTTTTGAAACCTGTAATTCGAGAGGGTCGAGTAACTGCCATACGAATTGACCCAAAACCATCTGGTTATATAAATATTTTAAATATTTACCAATTTTTTATACATATATGCTGGTTTGAATATCAGTTGGAAACTGAATTTGGTGTAGAATTGAGGGTTAAGTTAAGGATCAATTTGCGGGTTGAGTTGTAGTTGAGTTGGGGTTGGATTAGGATACAATGAACAGTTAACAAATTTTTTATCTATGCCGATTTAAGGATTGAGTTGAACGTTGAATTTGCGGTTGAGTTGAGTTGAATGTTTGACTTGAGGTTGGATTAAGGTTTAGTGAGCAGTTGTGCAATTTACATATATATATATATATATATATTATATATATATAATATATATATATATATATATATATATATATATATATATATATATATATATATATATATATATAATATATATATATATATATATATATATATATATATATATATATATATATATATATATATAATATAATATATATATATATATATATATATATATATATATATATATATATATATATATATATAAATATATAATATATATAATATATATATATATATATATATATATATATATATATATATATATATAATATATATATATATATATATATATATATATATATATATATATATATATATATATATAATAATATATATATATATATATATATATATATATATATATATATATATATATATATATATATATATATATATATATATATAAAAGTGAGTGTTTGATGCATGGTATACACACGCGATGGTGATGGTAATAGTCATGGTGATGGTGGTAGTGAAGGTATTGTGTTATGATGCTTTGATGGTATGATGTCATGATGTTATGATGGTGTGATGGTATGAATGGTATGATGGTATGATGGTATGATGTTGTGATGGTGAGATGGTACGATGGTATGACGGTATGATAGTATGATGGTACGATGGTATTATGATATGCTGTATGATTGTATGATGGTATGATGGTGATACTGAGCATTTTTTACCAGGTCTTAATTTGTATAATAATTCGCCGAACAATATTAAAACCACTAAGTGAATTTCTAGCTTTAAAAGTTTCTAAAGTATGGATCTATTAAACCATTTCCACTATGTATTTGAATTCCTTAATTTGTAGTGTTTAATTTTCTTATCATTAGGATAGTAAGTATCTGTCGATATTTCCTTTCATTCTGCTTAAGATGATGATTCTTTTTTTTTTTTTTTTTGATTTTTAGGAAAAACTTTGACTTCAACCCTATTATTGCTTTCTTGTACTATTAAAAGGCTTTTTAGCTTAGTTTATCGGAAAACACACGAACACCAAGGAATAGACACGATTTGCAACAACTTTTGGAATATAACGATTTTGTTTCTAGGTAGTAGAAAATAATCATTTTATTTCCAAGTAGAGTTTTTAAATTTTATTTTTGGAGGAATAAAATGATTTTGACCCAACCAAGTTATGTTAGATTATAGAGTTTTGCCCATTAAATAAAACTCTACCATTATACACCCATTTGCTCTTCAGTGACACAAATATAAAAGCCAAGTAACTCCTGTACATGGGTTTATTTGGCGCAAAATTATAAAAGACAGATAGTTTTTGTTTGATCTTTTGTTGTTATGAAGAGCGGGCCGGGTGAGGTAGCATTTTTTCCTCTATAACCTGCTTTGTCCAACTTTTATTCCACTACTTTGTCCAACTTTGTTTTATCTTAATAACAACAGAGGTTTCGGAAACCTTAAACAATTTCAACAGGTTTAGCTTTTTTCACAACTTTCAAAAATTAGTCGAACATTCTAAATCCTTTTTTTCTTATTAACAAAAATCGTTTCGGAAACCTTGATGTATCCACTTTATAAAAATATCACCACATACTTCGTTATGTTGGGTAATTACACTGTTTTATGTAGGGCAGCACTTTTTCACTACAACTACACTTTTCATTAATTTATGTGAAACATTTCACACCGGTCTCCATGTAGTGAAAGCAAAGCGCATCTTCTACATCGAAAAAGACTAAAAGGTTAATGTTCAATATAGCGGTGGTCCTTCGAAATTTAAATTTTAGGTTATAATTTATTACCTTAAGCTTCATAAAACCACAATCTAGTTTTGAAGTTTGTACACAAATTTGGCCTACCCCTCGTGATAATTTCTAAGAGAACAAAAAACTAGAATGCATTGGAATAGATAGAGGTTACACAAATCGAGATATTTTCTTGTTGCGTTTATCTATAAATCTACCTCGCCGTAATTTTTGTAATTGAAATCCGCACCAAACATCAGATACGTGCTGTTTCTATGATGTTGTGTTAATTAAAAAGGAAAAAAAAAAGAAAATTGAATGCAATATAATCATTTTAATCATGATCATTATTTTTTTTATATTATTGATTTTCTAAATAGAATATATCGTGCCATGCAGTCATATATCATCTTCGCGCTTTCGTATTTTGTTTGTATAAATTAAATGTACTACTGATAATTTTTAATGACAATTTTTTTCCAGCTTCTTTATATACCTTTGCTTGTACATACATACATATATTGTTATATACTCGTTTGAATAAATAAATAAATTAATATTATCGCCGTGTTGTGTAAATAATAATGAGACGCGCGGATTGTTTTGATTTACTTAATGTATAATAAGCGCTGATTAATTATATATTTGTAAATGACGGTGCACATCTTATGTATTATGCATGTATATACATAATTCCGGCGCTAACAACAAATTTCTAAACATATGTATAAAAATATGAGACGCCATCTTTATATAGACATATTCACAAAAAATAAAAAAAAACTACCAACTATATATAGACACAAAAAAATAATTATCTAGAAAACTAACGATTGGATTGATGATCCAACCAATAGAAAACTACAATAATATTTATTTTATGTAAATGTTAGACTTTTGTGTGATAAGCGTACGTCGCTGAATAAAAATCACATTATGTACATAAAACACAATAACAACATACTGAATATACATACAATATTATTAAGACATCATAATAATTTTTAAATTATTTATACAGTACACAGAAATATGTAAATTTAAACAAAGAATTGTATATATGTAGTATGTTTATTTTAAAGACGAAATTACTTACTTATATAAACGTAAGTATTTTATATATTTGTCTTATTGTTTATAAATAATCGCGATTCATATAAAATGCAAATTTTTTTACTTTTTTTTTGTATTTTTCACAAATGCGAATATGAATGAGGTTTGATTTTGCATATGAATTGCTGGTTGGTTGTTTGATGGTTAAGAAACCGAAAACAACAAGACAATTATTTTAAATGCTGATAAATTATTTTGTACTTTTGATTTTAATTTATACGTACTTACGTTATATATATGTACATATATACATCAATTAAATACGTACGATATGATACGCGGATTTATTGGAACATTTTTATAACCACGTGATGTGTCGCAATAAGTATATGCAAATGTCGAGCTTTCCTTACTGAATTTGGCGAATAGTAGCTATTTGAATAATTACAAAAAAAAAAAGCTCTTTCAATCAAGAACGACGTAAACAGCTTCAGCCAAAAAAAAAATTTATTATGGACGCGTGTGAGAATGAAAAAGAACATTTTTTGCAAGCAATACTTTTAAATGCTAAACCTACAGTAAGTAGAACGGAAACAAAAACTGAATTAGTTTTGTTTTAATTCGTGCTGATAGATGAATGACAACGTATTTTTTTTAAATAAGATAAATTCAAACATTTTGATCCTTTGAATTAACCCAGTTTTGAAGTAATCAAATTTTGAAAATGACACTAAAATTTTCAATAAGTTGGATCAAACAAAATGATTTTGGTAATAACAAACTTTAAACAAATTTTTTTTTTTTTTCAAATTATTATTAACCGATGCTTTAATTCAAAATGTAGTTAATAGTGTTACTAGAAAGGCTCTTGACAAACATAGCAATTCGATTCCTTATGTTAAAATTCTTTTCGAAAAAATAAAAATTCTTTTCCAAAATTATGATATACAACTTGTTGGTAGAGCTTTCAGAGTTTGAATATGGTTTTATTTACTAAATTAAAAGTCAAAATTCCTAAAGATTTATAATCAAATTTAATATATAAGGAGAAAAATACACAAAATCACAAATCCTTTATATGGAACCGGAAGTCATGTTTTAATTTTATGATTTTTATGTTTTGAGTGTATAGCATTGAGTAAAGATTTTTTGTTGTTGTTCTTGTTATTTTTTAAGGTACATAGTGTCAAATATGTATTTGAAGATTTCATGCATGTGCTGTTGAATTTATTGCTATAGAAAAGAAACCTACTATCCGAATTATAAAGTTGGGTCCATTTCAAAGATAAATGTATAGTTCTTATTTCATTTACATTCATTCATTTATTTTAAAGATAAATGAATAGACCATATTTCATTTTATCCTTTTTAAAATGGCCGATGAAACGTTCGTTTCGAATTTTTACAGAAGAAACCCGTTTTGTTTTATGTTTTGAAAAGTTTTTTAGAAGAAATTAAAACTGCACATTTTAGCCGAGACACAAATTTTCAAAAAAGCCTTTTCGAAAATTAGTTAATTTTATTTTCAAAGCGTCACTAAATTTGTTAACATTTCGAAATGGCAAACAAAACCAATTGCAAGTGACCTTTTATGAATGGTTTAAGCGGACTGATATTAATGTATTGTTTATACGGCGGTCTTTTAAAATTAAAAGAAGATAATTTCAAGAACTTATTGCAAAAATAGGGCGAGACGAATGTTGGTGATTAATAAATAACTGTTCTATGATCTTCCATGCACCGAAGTTTGAATAATGAGGGATTTTGGAAGATCAATACAAAAACACATAAAAGCTTCGAATATCTTTAATATATTAGAAACTATTAGCTCTAAAGCCGCAAACGATAACAAATGGAAAAATAACTCTGAGAGGTTAGCATGAAATGTTAATTTTCCTTTATTTTTTTTTTTTTTACCCTACGACTAAAATTTAAGGAAATTTTAATTTTATTCAGTAAAACAATTCGAAATAATAGGATTTCTTCCTGAAAAAACCGTTTTACAGAAACCCGATAAACTGATTATATGGTGATCGTTCGCTGGAATATGGATTTTTTAATGGGGAAACAGAAGAATAAAATAAGGTTATTACGAAATTTAATGAGCCCATCATAGAGATGTCTCCCTAAAATGTCGTATGGCTGCCGACTTCTTAACGCTTAGACAATTTAAAACTAACAATCTTTTAAATTGCCTAAGATCGGAAAAATAAATTTCTAAATGGCCTGAGTAATCACAAAAAATTAATATTTTTGACAACTATAATTTAATAAATAATTAATTTACTAAAATGTGGTCAAACCTCAACTATTTTATCTAGAACTATTTTTCGTGCTGAAACCCGTTTTATTTAATGTTTCGAAAATTTTTTTTTTGGATAAAATTTCACATTTGAGCCAAAACTCAAATTTTGAAAAAAGCCTTTTCGAAAATTTTATTAATTCCAAGCGTTATTTAAATTTGCTCAAATTTCAAAATGGCAAACAAAAGCAATTGGAAGTGACCTATTAGTGAATGGTTTAAGCGGAGCCATATTAATGTATGGTTTAAATGGCGGTCTCTTAAAATTAAGAGGTGATAAATAAATAATTGTTCTGTGATTAACACAGAAACACATAAAATCTTCAAATATTGTTAATAAATTACGCCGCAAGCGATAACAAAAGGAACACTGAGAAGTTAGCATGAAATTTCATCTTTAAAAGGCCTTTTCTCTAAATGTGTCTCGGCTAAGCTGACAGGAAATTTCTTCGTCAAAACAGTTTTATAGAAACCCGGTTACAACAAGCATTTTTAGTGAGGAAACAGATGTGTAAAATAAGGATATTGCGTAATTTCATGATCCGATTTCAGAGATATCTTCACATTTAGCCGAGACACAAATTAAAAAAAAAGCCTTTTCGAAAATTTATTAATTTTCCATTCCAAAATTTGTTAAAATTTCGAAATGGCAAACAAAACCAATTGCAAGTGACCTTTTTGATTTCCCACCATACATTTGGATGATTCACTGGATCACATTCACAAGCTAAAATTGTAATACGAGTTTCAAAACTAATTGCTGGCTTTTAATTCAATAAAGGCGAGTCTCCCGTTAATATGTATTTTTTAGAAATAAATAATTGGTTGCTCTAAATAAATTTGACAATTGCATAATTTAAATAGAAAAAAACATTTAAATAAAGTTGATTTTTAAAATTCTGCAAAGAAACCACTTCCAAAAATCAAGAAGTTAGAGGAGACTTAGGTCACGTATGCTTTGAAAATTTTAAAATCAAATTTTACTATGCTCGATTTATATTTAGTAGTTCTTACATTATTCCCACTAATATCTACTTCATACTCGTATATTTATTTGGGATTAGGATAAACTTCACCCGTTTGCGCAAATTCGAGAAATTTGTTCTATATTGAAATCTGCTTTTTGCTTTCGGTCTGACGTACATAATACAATATTTTGAAATAATCTCGTATTCAAAATACTGCGAAATTTCTTGAATTAAAATTTCATTCAATTAAAATAATGAAAATAATGACATTGCTGGGCAAAGCGTCCTATAACAAGATTTTTTAAAATACTTCATCACATTACATTATACGAACATGAGAAAAGCAGACAATCATCTTTCGAAAACTATGGATCGGTCGTTTTAGCCAACATTAACACAAAACCAGAAAAAAAAACACAAAGAACATTAGTGACATTGACTGCAAAAAATGATGACAAAAAACCAATATTTTTCCGTAAATTAAATTAAATTACTTTTCATTTTTTTTGTTTCTCTGCATGTAATTTCCAAACATGTTATTCCAATCCGATAATTTTATTCATTCCAATTTTTTTTTTTATGCAAATTATATAAGAATTGTAGAAACTAGCAAAAAAAAAATAATTATTCAATTAAAATTAGTTTTAAAGGTAATTGAATTTTTTATATTTTTTACTTTTGATTTTTATATTATGATTATTGCATAAGTTGGTCGTGATTCGAGAAGAAAAAAAAAATTGCAAATTGTTACCTTTTTGTATGACACAGATGCTCAGTTGCACCGTGAGCTCGCGTACAATTCTGGAAATAAAAAAAAAAAAAACGTCATTAGACACATATCTCATCAATATATTTTGACATAAATGTTCCATTTCCTTTTCAAAAAATAAAATAAAATTATTAACAATTTCAAGAACTTGCAACACAACATTTCTCACATTATTTTCTCATTATATGGTATACTTTGTATTTATACAAGATATTCATACCAGACTACACTTAGGAGTGTTTATGCAATTAATTTTCTTGTTATGTATTTTAATTGTCTTTACAAAACATAGGATGTAGCGTATTGTAATTAAGAAAACATATTTAGACATTTTAGACAATTTTAAAAATATCCATCATAAGCAACATTGTATTACAGTAGTATTCCGAGAGAACAACTTAAGAATTTTGTATGGTAAATCACGTGGAAGGTGGCAGAAATACACAAAATCACGTAATTCGATTCAAACATCAAAACAACTAAATTATGAAAATAATAACATTTTAAAATACCAGAATTTATATTAAGATTACGTGATGAAGGTGGTACCCCATAAGAAGACCGCAACGTGTTGCTCAAGAACAAGTGGATTTTGTTGTGAAGTATATTATAAACCAATTCGTTAGGCACAATTTTATTTTATTATTATTATTTATTTTTTTATTTTTTTTTTGAGAAAATTGAATTTTCAGTATACAAACCTACACATCATTCAATATATATGTACGTACCACCGCACAGATAATATAGACTCGTCTATATACATAGAAGAGATACCAAATAGAAATATACGTAATTCATTCTATTTTATTACATTGAACCCGTGAGTTCGAAGCTATTAATTATAGTTTTTGTGTTATGCAAAAGAGAAAATTTTTAACATCAACAAAAATGGGTATTTTTTGCATATAATTCTATATACGAGAATATTTACATATGTAGAAGACGTATTCATACTTAGTCGAGAGTGATGTGGAATTATGCGCAAATTTTATTTCAAATAAGATGATGAAAATAGATTGCGTTTAAAGATAAAATAACTGATGGATGCTTCATAAATCATAAATGGAAATGTTTTTTTTTTTTTTAATGTTGTTATTTTAGTTTAAGTAAGATACATCTTGCCGGTGCTGTAGCACATCGATGCACTTACTAATCATATCTATATCAGTGGTCCTTAATTGACTGCTGGAAATAATAAGCGAAGTAAATTTAGTTAAGAATTAAAATTTTGAAAATCAATTATTATATAGTCTCAAACATTAACGAATGAACGAAAAATTAACGAATCATCGCGATAATCTCAAATAATCTCGAAAGTCTTCCGCCAATAATATCGAATAAATCCGAAAATCTCGAAAAACCTCGAAAAATCTCAAAAATTGTCTTTAGAAATTAGAATTTTCTAAAATCTGAAGCCGCATTCAACTGAAATTCAATAACCTCGATATCTTTAAATAATTTCGAAACACATATATTGAACCAACGATATAACCTCAAATAATATTAACAATAGAATAATCTCGAAAGTCTCTAATAATCTCAAAAAATTTAAAAATTATCTTTAGATATTTTTCACGAAAAATTCTTAATTTTGAATAATCTCGTAAAATCTTAAAATTTTTCATTAGAATTTAGTAATATTTAAAATTTTTTAAATTTTTTTGAATATTTTCGGAAACTTTGAATTGAAAAAATTCGACAGAAAATTTGCCAGCATCAACCAACTAAAGCCGAACAATTTTATTTTAAAAAAACATCAATAATTCTCGAAGGAAGCCTCGAAAACTTGGAATACACACTTTACGAAAAATCTTAAAATTTTCGAGTAATCACGAAACTTCGAATAATCCAAAATTAATTTTGAAAATCTCGAAAAATCTCGTACCCTGTTTGTTTCAGGAAAGCTAATAATTTGTTGTAATCTGCGATTAGGGCTAAAATGACAACTTAAGAACACTGGTTTACCACTCGATTCAAATTCACCTGTAGTTAAAAGAAATACTGCCAGGCGTAGGGCATATTTGACGTTGATCACTCTGTTTGACCAATGTATTTTCCTAATGAGACCGATTTCTATTATCTTTTACTCTCAAAGATAATATTGTAGTTTATCCTCATATTTTCATTATTTTCCTCTTCAAACACGACCAATAATCAGAAAGAAATTGTCAGATTGTTTTATTGTCCGACTGACTTCTTGCCCAGAGCCATGAATAAATGCTTTAGCCCCAAGTTGTCGACAGTTCCACTGTTAAATGTAAAGTCACTATTTAGTGTTGGTGCCAAATTGCTATTATTCGACCTGAGTAGCCAAAATCTGCGGCTGCTGAAAAAATATGTTCCTGATAAAGCAAAAATGTTACTTCTATTGTTTTTCAGCGGAAACGATTAAGCGAACGATTGAGGAAAATGAATTCTAGGTAAATTTCAATATTCTCAAAACCTTTTCAGCTCCACTATTGAACATCTTCCATATATCAGTCAGCTGAAAATTAATAATGTTTAATCAGACAATAGGCTGAAAGTTTATTCAACAGCCAAATTTATTTGAATTTTATAAATGTCGATACTTGAGGAATATTTGTTTGACAATTTTAGCGGATTTTTGAACCAATTATTTATGTGAACAAACACTCAATCGATTTTGACTGGAAATATCAGCTTCCAGCGTTCAATTCAAAACCATCTAATAATAATTTTGCTATATGACTATTACACCGCAATGCGTAAATGCCCAAAAAGTATGAAAAATGCCTCAAAACTTAGTATGTATATGATTGGAGTATCTCACGAATTAAATTTGGAGCATTTTTGGGAAATATTTTCATTTAATTTTTAGGGTATTTTAGAAATGGAGTTGAATTTCATATTTAATGTAGTAACCGAAAATGTCAAAAGACCCCAATAAATTTAAATGAAAAAATGTTCCAGTTTAGTTAAAAGAAGAGAACACGTTCTGGAAAAGGAACATTCTATCTTAAAATTATATAGAATTGGACAATTTCCAGAATATTTTTTCATCATGCATAAGGGTTTTTTCATTTAATTTTGGGACATCTATGATTTCTTACTATAACTCAGCATCATCAACCGTGCTCAGAGTTCATAAAATCTTTTTGAAGTTAGGGATTTTGTATTCATTTTATAAAGTTCAAGAATTTAATTTTGAATTTCAGATTTTCATTTTTCTAATTTAATAAACGTGGGGTGTGCTAAAATTTATAAAAATTCGAGGCAAGAGAATACAAAGCTTTAGAATTTTCAAAAATTATACAAACTGTTTTAATTTGACAGAATTTATTTTTAAAATTTCGTAATTTTGTTAAAATTTCATCATTTGATAAATTATCAAAATATAACCAACTTTTTGTTAAATTTTACAATCAAATATTACATAATTTGTAGAGAATTAGTTTTTAGAATTTGATAAAATTAGTTCAAATCTCAGTATTTTATCTTAAATAAATATTATAAAAATTTTTACAATTTCAGAGAATAAAAATCAGTAAAATTTTCGGAGCTAATAAACACAATTTTAAGGTAGAATCTTTTAAAATCTTAAGCTTAGTAAGCTGCTCGAGTTAAGATAAATTGTCCAAATAATTTTCACATAAAATTAAGACAGGATTTTGCCAAAATAATTATCAAAAAATAAAACAAATTTTCAAGATTTTCGAAATTATGCGAGCATAGAATTTATTTATTTATTTATTTATTACCAACTTATACATAACTGGTTACATCACTTAAATAAGAAATTTAATAAAATTATATAATGTTACAAAGATTACCAATAATTCAAAAGAAGCTTCGACATCAATTCCTTAAATGCATTTCTAGACAGATTAAAGTCTAAAGCCGGCGGTACTTTATTAAAGGAAGCAGAAGAATGATAAACCGGCTCACATTTACCGTAGTTTTGCCTACAAAACGGCAACTTAATTTGGAAATCTTTATCGCGCAGCACACGTAATGGAGTATATATATCAAGCAAACTCAAAATTTCCGAACAATCGATTTTAGACACCAATAAATTTCGAACAAACATTGCGCTAATTTCAATTCTACGAATAAATAGCGGCTCCATATTTATTAATTTACATCTACCTCGATACGCTGGGAGTATGAAAGCATGTACATTCGCATCTCTAGGCAACCTTCGTAGTGCTTACATTAAAAATCGCTTCTGAACCCTTTCTATGCGATCTGAATAGTTAATATAAAACGGATTCTATATTACAACACCATATTCCAACAATGAACGAACAAAAGAGACATATAAAGTTTTAATCACGTAAGGATCATGAAAATCCTTAGCAAACCTTTTAACAAATCCAAGCATAGAATTCGCTTTAGAAATGCAACCTTCAACATGTTTATGGAACGATAAATTCGAAGTAAAGGTTATACCTAAATCTTTAAAAGTATCAACAGTTTCAATACTACAACCATCAAAGAAGTAATCGTAACTAGTGGGTAAGACTACGCGGGTGAAACACATTGTTTTGCATTTGTAGATGTTTAGAATCAAATTATGCGATGTACACTAAGCCTTGAAGTTTGTCAGGTCAGACTGAAAGTCAAGTGCATCATTGGCGCAAGAAATAGTTTTGAAGATTTTTATATCGTCCGCATAAATGAGAATGTCGGAATGACTTAGACAGTTGACCACATCGTTTACGAAAAGAATGAAGAGCATGGGACCCAAATGGCTGCCTTGAGGGACTCCTGAAGAAACATCAATCACTCTTGAAGTGAAGCTGCCAATTTTCACAAATTGAGTTTTGGATTTTAGATAAGATCTAATCCAATCAACTGGCAAGTAGTTACAATTCAATGAAATAAGTTTCCGCAACAGCAAGTCATGATCGATCTTGTCAAAAGCCTTACAAAAATTAGTGTAAACGACCTGCACAATATTACCATTTAATAGAGCCCTTGAAATACAATTAGTAAACAAAACTAAATTAGTAATAGTTGACCTACCAGGGAAAAATCCATGCTGTTTGGAAGAAATGAAAGTCTTAACATGAAAGAATAATTGATCTATAACTAGTTTCTCAAAAAGCTTTGGTAAAACTGAAAGAATACAAATACCTCTATAGTTCTCGACATCGCTTCGAGATCCGGATTTGAAAATCGGCTTAATAAGTGAGCGTTTCCATGCAATAGGAAAGCAACCCTCAGCGAGAGTTTTATTAAATAGTAAGGAGATATGAAAAGAAATTACCTTACCGGTTAATTTTAGAAAAATGGGTGGAATAGAATCGAAACCGGCACTTTGGTTAATATCAATATTAGACAATTCGGATAAAATAGTATCATCTTCCAGACGAAACATTGAAAACTTAGAATTACTTGCAACATTACTGAAATTACCAAGATTTGATTTTGAACTATGTATATACACTCTGAAAGAAATCAGCAAATAAATTACAAGTATCCTGTATGTTATTACAGGAACGGTCGTTCAAATATATCGTAGAAGGGTTACCATTAGACTTACTTTTGTAGTTAACAAAATGCCAACAATTATTTGGCTTCGATTTAATTAATGATTCAATTTCCAGAATATAACAGCTGTAAAGAAATCGGTTTAGACATACAGTAGAATTCGCTTATAATGAACGGTCATAGGACAAATAATTTTGTTCATTATAAACGTGTGTTCATTTTAACCAAATATTTGGTTATAATGAACGGCGTTCATTATAACCGTAAATACTTGGTTTGTGCATTCGAAACTAACTTACATATGCAACTTATGTAACTGTGTGATTTCCACTAATTTACGAAAGTTAAAAAAAATACATAGCCAGCAGAAAAAATTCAAAATATTTCCCTATTTCCATTACATTGTTTCTAGTATATGTATGCACTATACAGGAATGCATACACACAGTACATTAAAAAAAAAAATATGTACGCAAAATTATGTGTGTGAATATGAATGAATAGACAAAAATATAATTAAAAAAAACGAAACAAATAATGATCGATGTTCATTATAACAGTAGATTTTAGTACTAAAAAGGTATTGTAGGAACATTTTATCGTTCATTATAAGTTTATAAACGAAGTTCATTATATGTAGTGGAAACAAGAAAATTGATTATGTAAATTTAAGGGACTAAAAAAATCGTTCGTATTAACCGTGTGTTCATTATAAGAAGGGTTTGTTATAAACGAATTCTACTGTATATACTTCTTACGTAATACATCACACGAGTTGTAATTAACAACATTAGGATGCAATTTATATTTCTTGTGAGCCTTGTCCTTTCTATTTTTTTAGATTTATCAACTCATTATTATACCACGGTTCCTTCTTAACGCTAAAAGCTTTCAGTCTAGGGATACATTTCTCAATACCTAGATTAATAATTCTATAAAATTCGATTAACATGTCATCAATACTATTACAAGCATAAAAAAACGACCAATCATACGTATCCAGAAATGCATTTAAAGAATTGTAATCGCCCTTTATAAAGTTGTAAGTCCATGAATTAACATTTTCTTCGACTAACTCGCAACATTCAAACATAACTGAAATATTCAGTGGAGAGTGGAAAATACTAGACGATCCAGCCAAATCCTCACAAGTCGATACGGTCACCTCATGATCAAATGGTACAAAAGCCAGATCCAACACATTACCACTATTATTCGTAACACTGTTACATTGTTTAACCCCAACTAAAATATTTCCGAGATGAAGTTATCCATTTCATCGTTCGTGTTAATAGGAGTCAAATTGTGATCAACATACTCCCACACAATATCCGGAATGTTAAAATCTCCAAAAATAAATAGACGATCCTCCGGCTGAAGAAGTGGAGCAATATTTGATTTGACAGTGTCCACAAACCTTTGATAAACTGGCATACTCGAATGGCAGGGTATATATGTAACACAGATGATCAGCGAATATGAATGGAATTGTATTTTTAGGATCGAGTCTGGTTATTTAGGATCGAGTCTGAAGATTCGGGGTGTCTCGAAACAGTCAGGTTATTCAAGATTTTCGAGATTATTCTCGGGTTTCTTAAGAATTATTTTATTCGGGTATCTTATAGAGTCTTTTTGAGGTATACAGACTTCTCGAAATTTTTAATTTATTCCAAATTTAGTAGGTTTTCGAAATTTCCGAGATAACTGGAGTGCAGAGTGTTTTGTGCTACATTTGAGTAGCGTTTGTTTCTGAATCACATACAAATCTAAACCTTGAATTTAGTAAATTTTGAAGATTTTCAGAGATTACTTGAAATTTTCAATATTCCGAGATTATTCGATATTTTGGCTTTAACCGAACAGTATCTACCGGGGTAGATATCACAATTTTCCTTTCTCAATAACTCAGTGAGTTTTCATCCAATCGTTATCCGGCGTCAGCTATGTGAATAATTTTTCAATTTATTTCAGAAAATTATTCACATAGCTGACGCCGGATAATGATTGGATGAAAACTCACTGAGTTATTGAGAAAGGAAAATTGTGATATCTACCCCGGTAGATACTGTTCATGCGAAGGTAAAAAATTGGCCCGATAATTCGACATTTTTAGCAATTTTTTAAAACTTTTAAAATATTTTGAAACTTGGACATTTTTGAAAATGTTTCGAAATTATTGGGACTTTTCAAATTATATTCGAAGTTTGTGATAATTTTTTAGATATTTAGAAATATTTTCGGACTTTTAATCAGCATATCGAATTTCTAATAAAAACTACTTCTACATACATTTTTTCCATTTCCTGGTGATCAAAATTTTTGTAAAAAATAAGAGTTTTTCAAGAAGGTCAGTTGCACCAGCGTAGAGAAACTTACATCAGCGTAGCTTAGAAAAATATGCCTTCCAGTGCCCGAATTCCGGTTCGATGACAAATGGGTATGAGAAATGAATTGATTTTTTATTTCAACTAGTCGGTTGCATTTTTATTTAGAGTAGGCGAAATAAAAAATAAAGCCATTTCTTATTTTCATTTGTCATTGAACCGGAATTCGGGTGCTGGTCAGTTTTGGTCTGGAGCATAACGTTTCTCATTTAAGTAAAATTTTTATGAATTTTAAATTACCGGTAAAAACTGAATTGATTTGACTGGTAAATGTAAAATTACGTAAACGACGTTAAATAATTATACCGCTAGAGGGATAATTATGTTTGTGGAGACCGAGTTAAAAATTTAGTTAATTCGAGCAGCATACTTTTGGAACATTAGGAGCGAGAGCAATTTTGGTAAAAATTAAGAGTTTTTTAAAACTCAAATTTTTATTTACTATGCCAAAGTTCAACGCTTTCGTTTCAATAAATTAAGCCAAATCATTCTACGATTCTAATCGATTTGTCTCAAATATTTAATATTAAATCGAGTAAAATGATTTGGCGAACTGCGCAGTCGCACAGGGCGCAACCATTTTTAAGGGTGCTCCTGTTTCATAGGTTTGTTACAAAAACATGTGTACGACATTTTTTTAATTTACCGTGGACATTTTTTTTTATTATAAATACAACCTAACATGGCTACGTTACAGAGTCAAAATCAAGTTAAGAAGATGATAAATTAAATATTGGGACATCCAAACATACAGCCATGGTTAGAATATTAGAAAAAGCAATTAAATAAAATATTGATGGACATCTATTGTATAGTAGTTGTAGTTGGTACTTCATTTTTCATTTGTAAATTTTTTTGTTTTGTTTAATAATGATGGCGAAATTGCTGCAGTTATGGGACTTTCGAAATATTTGGTCGCAAATGTAATGAAGAAAATGTAGTAATGAAAAATCATAGTTTTAAAGAATCATAGATATAAAATCTAATTTTCTATTTCATCTAATAGATTTTATTTTAAAAAGTTTCTTCAGAACAAGCTTAAATGCGAAATACCTTAAAACTATGATTTTTCATATAAGCTTCTTCATTAGTAAAGAGATGAAATAGAAGTATTCGAATTTTCTTTTTTTCTATATAATTCCCGCCTCAACCGATATTCGAAAATGATGAACACAAAATATTTTAATTTGTAGCAAAAATTTCACACAAAAATTAACATTTACATACATACATACATGCATATACTTAAATACATCAGATAATCGGAAAATTGCACAATTAAAATTCATTCGCGCAAACAAACTACGCGCTCATATAACTACATGAAGATCATCTTGTAAAACTAATTGACATTATAATTAACAATTTTGTAATGGGGCATGCACGCGATATCTTTATAAGTATTTTTCTCGGTTGTTATAATTGAATTCCTTCGACATAAATTATGCTTTAATTTATTGACAGATTGTTTAAACCTACTATATACATACACACCTATAACTAGCTAGGTACATTGAAAACTAGTTAGGCAAAATTTTGCTGTGCCAGCAGGATAGATTCTATATCTATAAACATATGTATATACCTTCCATACTGTGATTGGGTTTTGTGTTATGCGATTATATGTCAATAAATTTTAATTTGTTGTTTTTGTTGTTAGCACAGCTTTTAAGCTGTCTTAAGTCTTATTTATTTAATTAATGATAACAATTTAACGATTTCTGTATACAATGTTGTTTACATACAATTTTAATCAATTAAAATTAAATTTACATTGGTAAATAATATTATAAAATAAAAATCTAGTTTACATTATAATTATTTAGTTAATTACATGTGTACTTTAGTTACATACGTATGCATGTAATTATATTAACGATTCTTTTGGTTTAGATTTATTACGAACTTAATTAAAAATACGAATTAAATTATTATTTATATTTTTGGTGTCAAATATTATTATTGTATGAGTGTATGTGCGCTTGAGTTTGTTACACATAAAATAAAAATTAATTACCTCACGAAGCTGTGTAATAAAAATAAATTTTTTCGAACCAAAGACATTAATCATCAAGATCGGGGTTTAGTTAGAATTTCTTAACAAAAAAAAAAAAAAAATACCAAAACAAGCAAGTAAATTCTTATATTCATTTTTAATTAAACCAAAGAAAAAAGTAATAAAATAATATGATAAGAATATCTTACGTCATCTTAATTATATTATATACGGGATGAAAACCCGAAAAGTACAGTAAAACAAAATTTACTCAAGTTACGATTTTTCTAAGAAGATATGAAAAATGGTTTGATCTATAGTATAACATCATATTATAGTTTTGAAATGTTTAGTATTATGCAAGATATATCAAACTGTACTATTCCTTTATACTTATTTAACCCAACTTCCTTATTTACTATAGCTCCCATTATGAACTTTGAACCTCTTAAACAATAAAATAATAACAATTACTATATTTTACTATAAATGAAGGTTAGAAATTTGACATGATTATTTTCTATACGGGGGTCGAAAAATTAGGGACTAGATTTGCATAACCAGAAAATATAAGCCGGCACAGAACGAATCCAATTGTTATTTAAATTATGTCATCTTCTTAACTACAAGTATGTCTTCTTGTGTGTGTGTGTGTGTGTGTGTGTGTGTGTGTGTTGTTTATATAACGTAACCAATTTTTTTTTTTTTGCTTTATGATTTTCACATACACAAAGTACATATATATTTACATGGTTGAATGAGTTATTGTTATTGAGTTTTTAAAATTTTATTATTATCATTATTATTAGACTTAGTACACAAAAGATGTTGGGATGCAAGCGGAGCGCAGAACTGAAAATCTATTTCAATAAATTATATGATTTAAAAATAAAATTTATTGTTTGATAATTTTATCACAAATTTTATTGTTTTTTTAATCTTGCATATTTTTTTAATAAAAACATTACATTGTAAATTATGTATATGTACATGGTATTTAAGAAAACGCAAATGGAATACAGATATATCTTAATAGGATCTAAGTAGAATATTGTTATTTGGAAATATTTTATTTAGGTATACATAGTTGATTAGATAATTCGTCCCAGGTTTAGAATTTTAATTCAAAATGGTAGATATTTTAGATTTGAACTTTTGTTCAAATTTAAATTTTTGGTTTCTAATCAATGACCATCGTGTTTTGTGAGTTCTTTTGATTGACATAATAATAAAAAATTTAAATTTATTTCAAGTACTTTGGAATGGAACCCTGTTGAAAGTTCAGAATGTCAGCACTATAGGCTGGCATGAAGCAATGCAATGTGCAGGTGGTTTAAACAAAAGCGGGTCTATAGCCGTACGTTCTCGATTTGGCTACTGCGGCGTAAAGTAGGACGGTAAAATGAACTGCGAAAGAGTTGGGAGTGCCTTGAGCCCCAAAAAAGATTGCATAGATGAAAACAAAAAAAAAACAAAAAAGTTTGGAAATTGGAAATTTTACGAAATTTATGCCTTGAAATTACCTTGTTTTCAAAATTTACAAAACTTCTCTTCTAATTCATTTATTATTTTGTGTTAATCAAATAATTAATTATCTATATAAGCGATAGCGAAACTTAAAGCATCTTATGTTTTCGTTACCAGGCAATCAGTGCCGAACTAAGAAAAATCTAGATTGTTTTCCTAAAAACGTCCGTTTCCTGCATTATTGACTACTTGGTCATATATCTCCCTTAGCAACGTGAAGCAATAAGATGATAAAACCTCGGACTCCAAATTTTGATGAAACCTTTTTTGATTGGTTCTAAATGCGACTTAGAACAAATGTTACCACATGAAAAGGCTTGCTTATGTTTTGTTAATATTTTATTAAGGGATTATATTCTGTTTCTTCTTGAAAAATTAAAATAATAAAATTTGCAGTTCGCCTAATAATTAGTATGAAGCAATGAGGCTCGGTATCCATGGTTTCTTTGGCTGTAGTCAAGTCTGACTGAGGTAAAAAAAAATTAATTCAATATGGTGAATCCAATATGGCCGCTTTAAGGGACTGCAAAAAGTCCTGCTCATGAAGTTTGGAGAAAAAATTAAATTTTGCTTAACAAGTCGTTGTGAAATCCATGAAAGTGAGTGTTTCTTGAAGTATTTCAAAATATGTATAGCACCAATGTATTTCAAAATACTCCGCCATATCAATGGCGGATCCTGAAAAATATTAAAAAAAACATATTTCTTCTAATTTTTGACTTTTTTTGATAAGAATATATCCAAATGGGCAGCAAATTTATGGTTAACATGCTTATGCTTAAGGCGATAATATTGGATCTGCCATTTTTAATTTAATTATTTTGACCTCAGGTTCGTAAGCAGCGGCTGTTTTCGAAACGAATACTTATTTGTGGAACCTAAACTTATTGAAATAAGTATCCTGGCGAGGCTATTTATTTTCTACCTCTTTCTTACAAACAAATCTAAATTGTATTTGATTTTGTGTATGAAAGTTTGTCTAAGGTGGTGTGATAGATACAAAATGAAAATTTCCTTTTGGCTAAAATATGAAATAAGTCACCGCTATTTTCACACCGTACATTTTTTGAATAATTATTAAACATTTCTTATGTGAAGGTTTCAGAGACCATAATAAATTACAAAATTTGGATCATAAATTCATAATCAGCGACCAAGGAGACCCATGGATGCCGAGTTTCATTGATTAATATTAATTATTGAACAAGAAAGGATTCCTCAAAATTCATTTAGAAGCTTCGGAGTCTGATGAGATAAATCGATATAGGACTAGACTAACATTAAATTAATAAATTCAAAGAAACGCATTTACCTCATATCTGGCACAAATTCTGTTTTAGACTAAAGTACTTTGTCGTGCTTGAAAAGTTGCTTAAAATGACACTTTACGTTCTTTACGTTCAGTTTACTAAAAGCTGATGATTGAATGCATTGACATTAATTTCTAAAAGAAAGTAAATTTATTCGCGGTTTAACGATAAATAAATTTAAAATTTAGCAGTAAAACAATTTGTTAAACTTAATTGTCAAAAATAATAGCTGAATACCAAAAATGAGGAAATAGTAGTATGAAAATGCTCAAGATGATGGTTTATGGTGTCACTACAATAAAACCTATAATGATACTGGGTATTTTAAAAAGAGAACCATAAAGGAACGAGCTGGAAAAACAACGGAAAGGGAGGTAGGATACGATGATTTGGATATTATCCTTTTTTGACCGGCAGGAAAGTAATTGAAGACATATCACGTCAAATTGCACAGAGTTGTTGAACTGGACTAGATTAGACATCGGATGCTAAACCATTGGCGTTTCGAAAAAAAAAAAACTCTGGAGCGGCGAATCGATGGTTAGTTTGTTTGAGTCGAATGACAAGGTGTATGCGAGACGCCCAAAAAATAAATAATTGGCTCCCAGATTGGTGATTATTCAACAGAGTCGCGTGCATTGGAATTTCATAAATTTCCATACTTGTCATGTCATCATCTCTCGAGTACACATTTTCACATTTGGATAAGCTATTAAATAATTTTTATTGAATTGGCAGCTTAATCAAGGAATAACTATAAATTGTAGTAGCAAAGATACCCGCACATTCACAACCGAAAGCTTTTCAATTGTCTGCCTTGATAAAGAAACAGATTAGCGAAAAAAAAAAATTTCAAATCGAACTAGCTCGAGAAATCTCGTTTCTGAATTTCTTCTCTTCATTGTCTGGTCGAAATTATCGAGAAATCTTAATTTATCGCAAATATAAATGAGCACTGAACCAAAAACAAACGTATTGAAACATGGGCATAAATCCAAAAGATTACTAATAGTTGTCACATAAAATATTGAGATGAAATTCTGTATAAGGACCAAGAAAAATTAAGAGCAACTTATGGAATCTGAAAAAGGTTGCTCTGATCTGAAAAATTGGCATTTAAACCTTTTCATAAGAGACAAACCAATCTAGAGACTTAATAAAATTAAATTTTAAAAAATCTCGAGATTCTCGAAAATCTGAAAAATATCTCGGGAAAAAGAAATTTCAGTTATGGATAAATAATAGACATCTAGACGTGGAGAAATGCGGGCTTGGACAAAAAAAAATTCTTGATCATTTTTGGCAAGCAAGATTTCAATAAATTTGGTCCCCTGCGGGAAGGATGTGAAGTTGGCCCGAAAATCAATCCCGAAAAAAAATCTTTTCAGAATGTTTCTCGAATAAATAGTAAAAAGTGCAGCAGTGTTGTACGACAGATGCAAGATAGGGCCCTAACCTTATTAATATATATATATATAGCTTAACCTTCAATTATACGCTACTGGATCCCAGCCACAGGGATTGATAGATATAGTAGTGTATGGCAGGTGTTAGATAAGACCCTTAGCTTATTAAAATGACAACCCCTATAATCAAAATACTCGAGAGCGTTTAAATCCGAAGAATACGAATTTATTAAATCGAGCCCAAATCATAAGAGATTTAGATTTTTCGCTTCTGGTAACAATTCGAACTTCTCCGGGCGCTGTTATTGACCAATTACGGTCATTTTGACGATTGTATTCGTAGCACTGTTTAATTGTGAACAGCTCCTCATAGGTAAAAATAATTTTTCTTGATTTTTTTCCCCGGAACCACTTCAATAACACTTTGCATCTTTCAAGTGGTGTGAGCTAAGAAGTAAGAAGATTGGCTTTTTGGAGCTTTTACGGATAGTTGTTACGGTTTTCTTTGGCTATTTTACGAATCGTATCGAACAACCTAACTCTATGTATCGTTTTATCGGTTTGAAGACTATTGAACCTGGAAGACGACGACTTTGAACTACATTTTTTGCTACATTTCCAGTTGCATGCAGTTCGATAATAGCGAGGCGACTTGTTTTAGACATGATAACTCAAAAAATTAAAGGAATATAGAGAACTGATTTTCTTTTTTAGTAAAAAGACTTTATTGAAATGTAAACAAAAAAACGAAAAAATTAGAAAAAGAATTCTAAATGAGACAGTCTCCGCATTTTATTGTCACCCGGTATATCAAGTTGAAGTTATGGAATTTTACATTATTTCGCCATCTTGATTAATAATATGTTTCGGTTGATGTAAAAACCATTTTTTGTAAAACGCTTTTGGGCTCACTATCTGCAACGATTGCCATTATGTACGGTTCGAAGGACCTCAGTAGAGATGCGGTAACGGTTGATGATTTCGGCCCATAAGCCGATTTACTGTCAATTGACCGTAAACAATTGATCATGGACATATTGATACAATTGATCGTAGATCAGTTGATCGTATGGACAATTGATCGTGTAACAGTACGATTGAATTTCAATAAATGAAGAATTGAACTTCGTATTCATTTCGTATTATGTAGGCCTACATAGCCAATGTTTCTGTATATTCCATTCCAGTTGAATTTAATTCCACTTTTTGTAAAAATATTTCTAAATTTAACTTAGAATTGTAGAGGCTAAAGGCCTCGGTAACTCTCACGGGCACGCGGGAAGTCGTTGCGCTACCTCGTTTAGCACTCCGAGGGGCTTTAGAAAATAAATTATGGTTTATTGGAATTTACAATTCTATAGGAGCGGGAGTAACGAAATAAAAAAAAAATAAAAAATATTGTACGCAAAATAAATACGTGGAATTGACCATGGATCCACGATCAATTGCCAGTACGATCAATTGATCCGCGATCAATTGTTCTTACGATCAATTGAATAGACGATCAATTGAGTCTACGATCAATTGTTCACGTTCAATTGTAACACGATCAATTGTTTACGATCAACTGACCGGAGCCCCGTAAGCCATAGATTTTTTTTTTGGTTGATTTACTGGTGCAGGATTATTATTTTTTATCTTGGGGACCTTATGTGGTTTGACACCGATGTTGGGTGGATTTTTCACGGCAGGCACATATTTTTCTAAGTATCATATCGACCCCATTTTCTTTTGTATAAACAGTAACTTAACACCTTGTGTTATTAAACATTTCTTGTAATAAACATAGATTTTAATATTACTAACGAACGACAGATAATTTTTTGGATATATTTATCCTTCAATGCCTCTGATCGTTTTTTTCTAAGCATCATCTAATTTTGATTTTTGAATGGTATGGGTTTTTACACAAACAAAATCAACACAAAATGTTTCAGAAACTTTTTCCACTCTTTTTTCTAACTATTGCCTTTTAAAGGTGTTCCGCATATAACCTGATGTATGAACTTCTAATTATTTAATAATGTTTTAACACATCATTTCCTTTAATTTTTATAGTCAGTAAGTTTCTTTAAGTTATCTATAATTATCGATCTATACATATACGATTCCAATACTAGTTCATTAGGTGGAAACATTTCTTTCCAAATACTGTCTGAAATATTTACGTTACCATGATTCAACTCTTTACCACTTAGGGAAGAATTTCTGCTAGTATCTTATCACGACTAAAATTCAAATCTACACTATCGGATTTATCAACAATGTTTGGTCTTTCATTTATCTCAAGCCATATAAGGATCTAGCTCTATAAAACAGCTCTATAACACACTCAGATTCAGTGGTGCACAGTTGAAGGTTTTTGATATCTCAAGCTATTTGAAACTTAACCTTATTTTTCAATATTTGTTAAAAATTATTTAATTTATCATGAATATTTACCTATTCTCTAGTCTACCTAATCTTATCTCTAATTACACTCCCAAATAAATCCCTATGTGAACCCCTTACTCAACCACTCACCAAGTTCTAACTCAACCTTCAATTCAATCTCAACGCAATCCTTAATGCAATCCCAAACGGCAATCAAAAAATCAATCCCAACCCAGCACTCAATTCTATCACCAATTCAACCTCAACTTATCTTCAATTCAACCCCTACTCATCCTCAGCTCGACCACTAACTCAACGCAACTCCAAACTAAACGTTCAACTCAACTCCTTAATCAACATTCCTCAACTTAGTCGGTCATGGAAATGATCCATCGGTTTAACTGCCAAATAAATCCCCAATTGAACCCCTTGGGTAACCCAAACTCAACACCCTACTCAACCTTCAATTCAACAAAAAACTCAATGCCCAACTCAGTCCTAAAATCAGCACGCTAATTCAGCCTTCCACTCGAACCTAAACTAAACCCTCGATTTAGCTCCAAACTTAGCACCCATCTCAATCCTCAAATCAATTCAACCCCCAAATAAATCTCCAATTCAATTGCTCACTTAACCCTAATCCAAACCCAACTCACCTCCAACTCAAATCCCTAATTCAACCATCAACTAAATCCCCAAACTCGACGCGCAACTCAGTCCTCGTTGTAACACAACGCCCTAATAAATACGTGATATAGAAACTTATTTAATCCAAACGGATATTTTCAAGAAAAGTGGTTTTGGCTAAACAAACAAAAATTTTGGTCATTTTTGGTAGGATTTTGTGAAAAAATGTTCAGAAAAATAGAAAAAAGGGAATGAATAGACGTTCAGTATTGAAAACGGCCGCATTGCGATAGATGTGGGAAGTACCACTTCACTGTGTCTCCATCTAATAGGCAAGTTCCATTATACCTGGCCATATTCCAGAAATTCCTCTAAAAATCATTTTAGAATCCCATTTTCAACGCATATGTCAAATTTCATCATACTCGGTTGAGAAATAGGCAAGTTCTGTCGTACTTGGCCATATTCCAGAATTTCTTTCAAAATTTTCAAAATTCATTTTAGAATCCCATTTCCATCACGGAAATCAAATTTCACTAAAATCAGTTAAGAAATAGATAAGTTCTATTTTATTAATTTTTTGTTGAATGTTAATTAATTCATGTAATTTCTAATATAGTATGCTACCGGTGATTAGACCATTTTAAGTGTGTTTCGATTAACACGAGAAGTATATTAGTACTTACGAACAGTAATTCAACGAAACCGACTAATAGACAGAATTCTATTTATTTAACTATATGATTTTTAATATGTTCCGAAGATTGTAAGATAATTCAATCCAGTTTCGAACTGATGAGCCTATGACTGTGAAAAAATCAATCTTCTCATCAGGCCGCGGTGACTGGACTGATTATACCACAATTTACGCTCTATATATACAGAATGTGCTGTGCGTTAAGTACTAGCGAATCATAACTAATACAGATGAATTCTCTTACAACATTCAACAAAAAATTAATAAAGTAAAAATTTTCGTACACAGAAATAGAGCTGTGTGAATATCGTGAAGAAGAAAAATTGTAAGAGAATTCATCTGTATTAGTTATGATTCGCTAGTACTAAACGCACAGCACATTCTGTATATATATATAGTGTAAATTGTGGTATATCAGTCCAGTCGCCGCGGCCTGATGAGAAGATTGATTTTTTCATAATCAAAGGCTCATCAGTTCGAAACTGGATTGAATTATCTTACAATCTTCGGAACATATTAAAAATCGTATAAGTTCTATCCTAATTGGCCATTCATTTAATTCGCTAAAGGTTTGATTTAAAATGTAAAAGGTTCAATTTGAGTTGTAATTGGCCAACTGCTCACTATATCTTAACCCAACCCCAACTCAACTCCAACTCAACTTGAACTCAACCCGCAAATTGACCCCTAACTTAACCTTCAACTCAACCCCATGCTCAATACCCAACTCAATATTCAAACCAGCATATATAAAAAATTGGTAAATATTTCAATAACCAGGTATTTTGGGTCAATTCATATGGCAGCTTTTCAAATTCCGGCCTTAACCATAGAAACAGATTGGCAAAAAAAAATTCTTAATCGAACAAGCTATTCTCGATATACCATGGGTGCAGACCAACAGACATCCAGACAGACGGACGGACATTTTTTTTTTTTTGCTTTTTTAGACTCAGGGGCTTTCAAAACATCGCGAAAAGTGGTTTTGGCCCAACCAAATTTTTGATCATTTTTGACAGGATTTCAATACTTTGGTCTTTTTAGACCGAAGTAAAATATTATTGTTCTCCCTTTTCTTCCTGTACCTTCTAATACAAAACGATATCGGTCGAATTGCTTATTTAGTTAGAGACCCCTGCGCCCATATTCCTGAATTCAATCGAAAAGGTCATCGGCGACTTTAGTAAAAAACAACTGAAAATTTCGATTGAAATGAGGTATTTTATTTGGTCATCGATGACCTTTTTCGTATTGATTTCAAGAATAAAGATTCTGGGTTGTTAGCGAATCTCATCAGGAGTGTCTCGATATGGGAACTAATTTTCCAAGCCACTTATCGATTTATTTTCGCAATATCATGAAAACTACTTAAATGTTTGACTTATATCTAACTATTAGTCATAAGTCAAACATTTAATGAAAGTGATGTAAAATGATTTCGTTTACTTACCGTACAATAGACAACATTACTGTTGTTTCAAACATTAAGTCTTATGCAGGCAACAAGTGTATAGTATCAACGAAGCGGCTAGTTTAGTTACGGTTTTAAAACAACACCTTAAACATCAAAACAAAAGCAAAATGGAGAATTTTACCAATTCAAGGTAGTGTGCTTTAAAACTTGAAATTCCAATTGTGAACAATATCCTTTTGTGGGGGTAAATTGTCATATAATAACAGTACGAATAACAGTGGTGAATCGGCTAAATGACAAATTGAAAGTTTTTTGAAAGTCTACGGTTCTAGTTATTTAGCGACGTGTTCAAATTTTTAGTTGGTGAATTTTGATAGTTCTACAGTAAGTTAACGAATCTGATGTTAAAACAGCATTTGTTACTGCTAATTGTGAAAATAGTTTTTATGATTGGAATTATCAATTGACCCAGTAAACATTCGAGTACGGCAGAATACTTTTTGGGTTAAAATCACTTAAAATATTTATTGAGAAAAAGCTCATTTTTATACAATTATATCCATTGAAGTAGGCCAACTGTCAAAAAAATGGTTGAATATTTATTTTCTTCAGTATTTTCTTTTTGATTTGTGTAAATTTTTAAATAAAATCTTTTTTTTTTAAATGCCTATGTGGTTCTAATAACCTGTAAGGTCCACCGGTATCTGTTATGGATAACGAAATATTAGAAAATTATACACCGAACCTGTTCAATTCTGAACCTCCCGGTGAAACAAATATTGATAATGAAGTTGATTATCAACCACTATGTCGTATCGTCGGCGCTGTTATTAAAATATGTCAATTAAATGTTGAAGGATTAACGAAGGCGAAAGTTGAATATTTGTCAAGATTTCTTCACACCAATAAATGTGATGTTTTGCTTCTACAGGAAACCCATTTGAAAGATGATCTTCAACTTTTGAATTGCGGATTAATAAATGAATTTTCGTGCATTGATTCTATTCATCATGAATATTATGGAATTGCGACATTTATAAGAAGTGATTTATGTGACGATTGTTCCGTTTTATTAAAATCAAACATCAATAATATTGAAATTCTGGTTATCAAATTAAACGACGTGAAAATTTTAAATGTTTATAAACCTCCTGGCTCTTCTTGCAGTTTATACGGGCGATTTCAATAGTCATCATTGTCTGTGGGGTTACAACCAAGATGATTTGAATGGAGAATTTATACTTGATTGGGCAAATATAAACCGTTTACACTTATTATTTGATGCTAAAGATAAATCAACATTTAATTCTGGTAGATGGAACAGAGGATATAACCCGGATCTATGATTTGTTTCAACAGACGATTCGTTCAATGTCTTCTAAGTAATATGAAATCAACTGTAAGTAATAAATTTCCAAGAAGTCAACATCGATGTGTTTTTCTAGAAGTCGGAATAAAAATTCCAATAATAAAATCATTGCCGAAACCAAAATGGAACTTTAAAAAAGCTAATTGGACAGAATTTGCCAAAGCGATAGATTCGAACATCAGATGGATTCCTCCGGTTGTTGAAAATTATAATAGATTTGTGGGACTCCTAATATCTACGGCTAAACGATTTATTCCAAGAGGGTTTCGAAGAACATACATTCAAAATTGGTCCGATGAATCTAAAGAAATTGCAGATGAATTAATTAATGAATTAAATCAGGAACGTACTGCGAAATGGATAAATTTAGTTGAAACAATGGATTTTTCACGTTCAAGCAGAAAAGTATGGGATTTATTAAAGAAAAGTGGTGTTTCTAGTAATAAGAATGGTGTTAACATTACAACAGTACATCCGAAGGATGTTGCGTCAAGATTAGTCAAAAATTCAAAATGGCGTATACCCAAAAATAAAATTCGAAACGTTAAAAATAAATGGAGAAGATTAAAGAAATTAATTACGGATTCTCCCTTGGCTTCGTCAGTATCTTTTGATGAAATTAATAGTGTACTAACATATCTAAAACCAAGAAAAGCTAATGGGGTGGATGAGGTGTTTCCCGAATTTTTTATTAATTTATCATAAAACGCCCGTAATTGATTGGCGAAATTTTATTCTGATTGTTATAATCGTGGCAAAATTCCTCCGATTTGGAATTTATCAAAAGTTCGTGCCATTTTAAAACCTGAAAAGGACAAACATCTACCTGAAAATTAAAGACCGATATCTTTGTTGTGCATTGGTTATAAAATTTTCGAAAAAATTATTTATAACAGAATTTTTCCAACAATTGGAAAATATTCCAAATTATCAAGTCGGTTTTCGTCCAGGAAGAAATTGTTGTGATCAAGTTTTGTCTTTGGTAACACATATTGAAGCAGGATTCCAAGACAAATTACAAACAGCTGTTGCTTTCGTGGATCTAAGTGCAGCATATGATACGATTTGGAAGAAAGGATTGTTGTTGAAATTAAGTAAGATTTTAAAATGTTCAAAAACTTTAAACATGATCTCTGCTTTGTTATCGAATCGAAAATTTGTTGTACATTTGGGAAATCAGAAAAGTAGAATTCGATGTGTCAGTTCTTGCTCCTGTTTTGTTCAATGCATATACATTTGATTTGCCAGAAACAAAATCTAGAAAGTTTCTATACGCTGATGATTTGGCAATAGATTGCCAATTTCCATACAATGACAGAGCGGTGGTTGATGCTGAGCGTACTTTGACATTGGATTTGGATTTACTAAATGATTATTACAAGAATTGGCGACTGAAGGCGAATCCCAGCAAAACCGAAGTTGCATTCTTTCATTTATCAACTCAACATTCGAATACTCGTTTAAATGTTTACATGGATGGAATTTTAATCAAATTTAATCAGAATCCGATGTATTTGGGAGTTACTTTGGACCGAGCTTTAACTTTTAGAATTCATTGTTTAAAACTTGGACAAAAGATTAAATCAAGAGTGAACATTATCCAAAAACTATCTGGAACTCGATGGGGTGCGAATGCTAAAACGTTACGTATATCAGCAATTTCACTGGTATATTCAACGGCTGAATATTGTTCACCTGTCTGGGAACATAGTTGTGAATTATTTCGGGTACAACAACACCATTACCATGGCTGCCGATATTGTCCAATAGTGAACCACCTCACCTTAGAAGACAGTTAGCATTATACAAAAAACATTTAAAAATTACAAGAAATTTAAACCTTCTTATTCATTTCGACATCGATGGAAGAATAGAAAACCGAGTTGCGAGACTTAACCAACTATGACATCAATAACAATTGGAAGGCACTTTTCAATGAATCAGAGTTTGTCAACAAGTATCTAATTGAAGATCCAACATTAGTTGTCCCTGGATTTACAAATTTAAGATATTGTCAATAGATTTAGAACAAATCACGGGGTGACAAATTCTGAATTAAATCGTTACAATCATGAAATTTCAGCTGCCTGTGATTGTGGACATCCTATACAAAATATTGTTCACATTTATCAAGAATGCATATTTAGAAGATTTAAAGACGGATTGGAGGAAATTCATCAGATGACTGACGATGCGATATTGTGGATGGATAACTTAGACATTTTTATATAACATAATATCAAAATATTTGTAAAGATATATATATATATATATATATATATATATATATATATATATATATACAGGGTGGCTGAGACCAAATGTTACTAACTTCACTCTGCTGTCATTTGTGTAGTTGTCATTTTCGCGCATTAATTTTTTGACAGATTGAAGTTTGGTTAGTTGTTTATATGTGGTCAATAAATAATTGTTCTAAATTAATATCTTAATAAAAAAATCGTAATGGAATTCAAACGTAATAGTGTAATTGCACTGTATTTGGGTGGAAATTCACAAACAGCAATAGTTCGTCAGCTCCAGCATTTGAATGTGAATAAAATGTTTGTGTATCGAACCATAACTCGATACAACGAAACTGGTAGCATCGCTAAACGCAACAGAGGCGGTCCTAAAAAGACAGCAACATCAAAAGAAATGATACGAAAGGTGAAGAAACGAATCCAACGAAATCCTCGTCAAAGTGCCAATCAATTAGCCGCACGTCTACATGTTTCACGATACAGCATTCAAACCATATTGAAAAATGAACTACACTTGAAGCCCTACAAGATACAAAAAGTTCAAGATCTTACGGAGGCACAAAAAAAAGTTAGGCTTGAAAGAACACGAGCATTGAAGGCCTTGGCCGAACGTGATGAGATTCCAAAAATTGTCTTTTCTGATGAGAAAATTTTCACCATTCAACAGCATGTGAATAAACAAAATGATCGTGTTTGGTTAGAGGACAAGTCCAACGATAATTTGAACACAAGAGTTGCCATGCGCAAGCAATCACCAGCTTATGTTATGGTTTGGGCTGCAGTTACTGCAGATGGACGCACTCCTCTGGTTTTCATCGAACATGGAGTCAAGGTAAACCAAGAGATGTACCGCCAAATGATCCTAAACGATGCTTTGCTACCTTGGGCACGTAAACACTTTGGTACGAACCGTTGGACATTCCAACAGGACTCGGCACCGTCACACAAAGCTCGAGCGACACAGCAATTTTTACAAAATTGCGTTCCGCGGCTGATTTCGTCGAAAGAATGGCCACCATATTCACCAGACTTGAATCCCATGGATTTCTCCATGTGGTCCATTTTGGAGAGTAAGGTGTCCACTAAAAAATACGAAAGTGTTGATGCATTGAAGTCAGCTCTTGTTCGAGAATGGAATAAAATTCCGCAAGCCCACGTTCGGTCAGCATGCAATGCTTTCTATGGAAGACTGAATCAAATAATCAAAGCCAAAGGAGGTCATATCGAGCAGTAACATGTTTTTCATAAAATGTAATATGTTTTCAACATATTCCACGAAATTTCAATAAAAAATAATCAAAATTAAAAAAATTACAGCGTTTTCATTTGGTAACACTTGGTCTCAGCCACCCTGTATATATATATATATATATATATATATATATATATATATATATATATATATATATATATATATATATATATATATATGTATATATATATATATATATATATATATATATATATATATATATATATATATATATATATATATATATATATATATATATATATATATATATATAAGCTTAATAATAATATTAATATCCATTTTAAAACAAAACAAGTGGAAAATTATAATATGGCCTTTAAACAGAGTAACTGAAGACATAGGGCTACCCTATTTGAATTAGGAATTATGTCGAAATCGAGGAAACAATTTTTGATGGTGTGTGTAGTTTGAAAACTACCACTTTTAAATAAATCGACTGTACTAACCGCTTACTCATAAATCTGTGGAATCATTTTATCCACCTATCCATCATACAGAAATAAAAAATCGCGATCACAATAAATCAAACCGCGCGTATACATCCTACTGTGTGTACCGGTATTAAAAAACAAAAATAATTTTATCCGATTAATAAAAACTAATTTTGTGATTTTCGTTGTTTATTTATATGGTATATGTATATAAGCAATAAAACATAAAAAAAAACAAAAGAATTAAAAATTTTCTTAATTCAGTCTAGACGGAAACAAGAGGGAAATTAAAGATTAAAATACAAAAACAACAATAAATTAATAAGACAAACATTTTAATGTTGCACATACTCGTACGAGTATATGGGAAAACATCAAAGGCTTGTTGTCTACAAGATAATAGAGTAAGAGTTTAACGGAATGGCATCTTGTGCAATGGCGAATGAATGCATACATTTTCAATCCCATAAGCACTCGTCGATTATTCAATTAATAAATTTTTCCAAAATCAATGAAATCGGTACAAACCGTCAAAAACGTTTAAATTTAAAATTAATTTACAACATTTGAAAAATGATGTTCCTCGATCTAAAGGAATTCATAAGAATTATGTGTTGTTGTTGTTGTGTACACTATTTTTTGATCGATGTTTTTGATTTTTATAATTTCTTTTGATAGATCATCTTAACGCACAGCATATACAAATCTGCTTTACGTACATACATATATATGTTTGTATCCATAATATTTTTTTTCTTCTTCATATTCTCGGACTCAAAAAGTTAAAATATCATATCTTAATCTTTTTTTTTTTTTTGTTTTATTTCGTTCTTGTGTCTTAAAACTGAGTGAGATGAAGTTTGTGTTGTTGAAAAATAAATAAAAATAAAAAAAAAATTAGGCACCCTGCCTTGAGTTATTTGTTATGCAAATTAGTTTGAAGCCACAAAAAAAAAAAAAATCCATCGTAAACTGTCTATATATTTACGTTGTGTATATTGTAAGTACGAGAAGGAAATCCAAGAAAATCAAGCACAACTTTATACATAATAATGCGTTTTTAAAGACATGAAATATGAAGCAAACAAGAAATATTTGTAATTGATTGTGCATGTTTCAAACTTTATGTAATTCATAATCGTGTAATAAGGTTTTGTTGTTGTTACTGTTATATCAATATCGCGTATATTCATTGAGCACATACACAGATTTTTTTTTTTGTAGTTCATTATATGTGAGTTTATATCCTTTAGGTGTGCTTAATACATAAAATTGAGATGTCAAAATACAATACAAAGCATACTTACTTCTGTCGTGTGCAAAAAAAAAAAAAAATATTTTACGAATATGACTTTAGCCGTGCAACATCTTAATTAAAAAAGAGCTTTTTGGTCCGAAATTATTACGTGTCTTGAAACTGGAATAAGCAACAACGACTAATTGATTTGGAAAATAATTTTCATGTTACAATTTCTGAACACAAGTTCGGAATATCTCAAGACATAGTACATAGTATGTATATATATATATATAAAATGAAAATTATGATCTCAATTAAAATTTCGATTCGGTTTTTGCGATTTGTTCCGCTTGTATTTTTTTTTTTTTTGTAATATAATCGCAAAGATGGATGCAAGCACATAAAAGAAAATGATTTTAAAACGTTTTACGTGTGGAGGAAATTTTTGATTGCGCGCGTTTTTTTTTTTTTAGTTATTTTGTGTATGTGCGCTGCGCGCTATTAACCTTTTCTTTTAATTTTGATTTAATCATAACAATATATTCAACAAATGGGTAATAATATATCATAATATATATTGTGTACAAGAAAATCCTTTAAGATGCTGAGAAAGAAAAACATGAAAAACAGTTTCCTTATCTCTATGTAATAATCGTAATAATAATTTGAAACCACTTGTTGGATATAAACTTATCGCTTTCTTATTTTCTTTTTCCTTTCCTAACCCTCGACGATATCGGGACAAATGTATAAATTTATTATGAGTGTTTTTTTGTCGTTACACATACACATATTATTATAAGAAAATCTAACAACAACAACAACAACAAAATTGAAATTAATAAGAAAAACCAATGATAAAAAGATAAAATACGGAATAACATAGCGCTTGCACCAGATTATACAGTACACACAATTTAATGGTCGTAAAAAGAAATTTCAACAAGTCGTTGCTTAATATTAAAATAATTTCTTGTTATTTGATAAAAAAAAATAAAAATTTTGTGTATAAAACTCATAATTTTTTTTTTTTTTTGTAAGATTATCTGTAACAGACATGGGTCGTTTAGTTTGTGTTTTTTTAAGTATTATAACATTTTTATTTTTATCTTTAAAAAAGTAGTTTAATTTTAGATTATAAGATTTTTTTTTTTAAAGGCTTGCTAGGTATAGTGGTTTTAGTACTTTGAGACGGACACTTCGATTTTGTCCTTATTTGCATATAGGTGAATAAGTAATGCAACGGGCTATAATATGACTCACTAAATTTCATCCGATAGATCCTTAAATTTATCCTAAAAAAAATATTACTTTTATCGTCTAGTAGAACCTCAGGTTCAACAACCTGTGTAGAACGTGGGTTAAAATTTTTTTACTTATAGTTAGTAATATTTGGAATTCCAATCGTTGATTGCACAAAAAAGACCTAATCACCAGTTAACTAGTACTTTGTCTCTTTATTATTTTACGAAATTGCGGCTGTTTCATAATAAAAATTCAATGAAAGCTAATTTTATTTCTTTTTTACATAAACATTTTGCAATTGGAGAATTAAATATTTGATTGGCCATTTTCGTTAAAATAAGTATTTAGCTGAAGGATAAATATTTGCAAGTAATCAAATTCCATTGAACTTGTATTATGAAACCAATCGCAATGTCATAAAACAAGGATTATTTTTCTACTCCTGTTTAGCAATAGGTTTATTAAGTATGCTTTTGTTCAGAAAACAAATCAAACCTCACCATGAATTTATTATTCTAGAATTTATGAAGTAGTCACGGATTATTTTCATTACTCACTGGTTATGATACCGTTCCAACAATATTATGCTAGGATGCTTAGGATAAAAAAACGGGGGCATGTTAAATAAAAAAGTATAAAATTACTTGCAGGTAATGGTTATTACTCATTCGGATAATTACTCATCAGTTATTACTCACCCCGATAAAAGTAAATTTGCCTTGAAAGAGATTAAATATTTGACGTATGTGGTGGGTGACGGTGTGTTAAAATTGGGCATGAATAAGGGTAGTGCGATTACTGATTATCAACAGGGTTGCAAAAAAAAAACATTTTTTAGAACAAAAAATACAAAAATATGTTTAAAACTAGTTTAAAACATGTTTAAAATTTTATATAATTATTGTTTCAAACATTATTGTTAAACAATATATCTAGACAAATCCAGTTTAATCGCAACTATTTTTCAATTGTGAAGGGTACTGGCCTGTTAAGAATTTCGAGGAAGCCCATATCTATGTTTTCAGATTAAGTACGATTTCATTTGTTGATATTTTAGTGGGCAGCCATGCAGTTCTTCAGCTGAGTTGTTAGTGGTGATACTGATACTGAGGACCCGGTTCCAAATATGCCCAAAAATTGGAAATGTATTCGTGTTTAGTAAAAACAACGTTTGCCGAAAAAGACAAGCTAGATATTCAACTTGTAAGGTTTTTGTATGCCACTAATACTCCGTTTAATCATTTCTCTAGAAAATAAAACCATTTGTATGTCACTCGATGGTTGGAGCAACGTACATAATGATTCAATTGCTTATTTAGTAGCAATCGATATTTTGGAGGAAAAATCAAGTATTTGTCCATCTATTGATACTCAAGAAAAATGAAGAAGTCAATATGCCTGACATAATAACATACGTTCAGCACATATTTTGAGCCTGGAATAAGGGAACATATAAAACAAATTTTTAATTAAGCTGGTCGAAAATCATTGATAATGCCACAAGACGTACGGAACACACTCGTTGACTACATAAAGTCTTATTTTTAAAATTGGCCAATTTTGCAATCAAAATTGTGAAAAAGGTTGATGACTTAAATTTAAAAAAATTAAAAATTATTGTTGTGGTATTGGATCTAATTCAAAAAGATAGCTGTACTATTGCAGAAAGCAGACAAATTTGGATCGGTGTAGTCAAGAAATTTAGCGGTGATTACGAATTTTTGGAGGAAGACAGAAAATCGGTCAAAAACAGATACACCAATTTGCTTAAAATAAAAAAATAAAATAAAAATTAAATGGAGTACAGACGCTGAAACATCCTTTAATTGCCTAAAGACTGCCCCTTGCACTGGATCTGCTCTATGTCATCCAGACTTCATACAACCCTTTTTTATTCAACACAATGCTTCCTCTACCGGAGTTGGAAGTGCCCTCTTCCAATGCTCTTCTGGCAGCGAGGAACGCCCTATTGCCTTTGGTTCCTCAAAAGTTTAACTCACTAAGCTAGAATGTTATCAGCGGTGTTGATTGTTGGGAAATTAAGGCAATATATAGTGGGCTTCCCTTTTACCACAATCACGTATTCCGCAAGTTTGAAATGGTTAATGGTACAAAGGGAGCTCTCACGACGCACAGTAGGAACCCTCCATACAACGCCGTCTCGAAAATAGTTTTTACGAAAGTTGGTTTTCCTGAACTTTTTTCACAAGAATCGATAATTTAATTAACGTGTAAGTTAATTTTGATTTACATGATTTTTTACGTTTATCTGTATTAGTAAAATGAGTCGCCAAAGTGTAGAGAGTCAGAATATTGGTTCGATCGATTTACTCATACAGACATTTCAAACAAGTTTTTTGGAAATCTTTCCTATCGAGCTGTATATGTATTATACATTTTTAGAAAGCGCAAAACTTGAAATATTTATAGAAAATAAAAAAAACAGTCATCTGTTTTATATGTACGAAGCTATTCTCGTTTCAATGCGGCTCTTTTTTACGTAGTTTTCATGGTATCCAAATAGACATTTGAAGGTTGGCGCTATTTGCCGCAACGTTGTTACTTATCTTATAAAAACGTTTGATTATCCCTAATTCCAGGAAAGTGAAATTTTTTTGCCAATTTTTGCCATTTTTTTTTTCATTCACAATAATTGTGATGAAGTAAAGTTTTTGATTTTTGGCGCTATTTTATTTTTTCTGTTTTATGCCCAACACGGGCACAATAAAATTATATTTGTTTATGAATTTGCTTACTCATTTACAAATAAAATTATTATAACCCTGTTTCCCCTAACCACCCAATATCGGGTGATTTATTTTTATAGTGTAAGCAATTATGATAAAAATACAATCAATTTGTGGTAGGAACTTGTAGTGCCTAATTGTGGGTAGTTGATAATAGTTATTTATGGTACTAGTGAGCAAAACGAGAAGACATTATCCCGAGTGGACAATTAATGAATTGAACGGTTAAAATAATTAATGAATAATTATTATGGTCTCGTTTATCTGGAAAAAAATATTTTTGTGTTTCCGTCATATAATATGATATTGGATGCGAAAAAGATGTGCTATCCCCCAAGATCTAGTATCGAAATTAATGATATTGGAGCTTCTATTAAGCTGAAAAATCTATTAGATCATACTGTAGCTCGGATTCTTCAAATAAATTCGGTACATAATTCAGGACATAGAAATCTGAAATTATACGTTAGATGGGGCTGTGACGATCATCTGGTAACTGAATATAAACAGGCATTGCCAGACGAGACTCAGTTAATATCAGATGCTAATTTATTTATTGCTTCTCTTGTGCCTATAAAACTAATTGACTTATAAACAAATCTTATAGTCTGGCACAATACTACATGCTCTTCTGTTCGTTATTAGCGATCCATTTCCATAAAATTTGTCAAGGAAACTCCACAGCAGACGATATCAAGAGACAAATTGATGAACTTACTCCATCACGGGTAAACAAAGATGACGAGGTAGTGGAAGTCAAACATGAACTGTTTTTAACCATGATTGATGGAAAAGTTGCGCTATAGTATTAACGAATACATCATTTAGTGCTGTGTGTACTATATGTAGAGCTAGACCTAGAGAAATGAATGATTTGAGCAAAGTTTCTGCTAAACCCGAAAACGAAGATGCATTTCAATATGGACTTTCCACTCTTCATGCTTGGATTAGGTTTATGGAAACTATTTTGCATATTTCTTATAATATTTCGTTTATGAAATGGTCAGCAACAACAGAAGAAAATAAAAAAAGTAAAGAAGAAAAGAAAAAATCTGTTCAAAGTAAGTTCCGAAATGAACTTGGCCTCCATAAAGACAAACCTCGACAAGGAGCTGGTAATAGTAGTGACGGCAATACTGCGCGAATATTCTTTTCTAACTATCATTGTTCAGCAAATATTACTGGAGTTGACGAAGAATTGATAAAACGGGTATACATCATATTACAAACATTATCATCTGGAATCGTAGTAAATGCTTTCAAATTTGGCCAATACGCAATGGATACCGCTCGAATATTTGTCAATAAATATAATTGGTACTATATGCCTTTCTCTCTCCATAAAATCCTTATTCATGGAGAAAGTGTTTCAAGACATTTTGCAATTTTACCAATAGGCCAAATGTCTGAAGATGCACAAGAAGCGCGCAACAAAGATTATAGGCGATACCGATTACACCATTCCAGGAAGTGTTCTCGTTCAGCAACCAATGAAGATGTTTTTCATTCATTATTATTTACATCGGATCCATATATTTCAAGTTTAAGGGCTAAAACCGACATTGTTTCCAGGGATTTATTAGATGAAGCTAAAGTGCTTTTGAATCTGCCTGACTTTATTAATTTTATTTGATATTTTTTGTTATTTTTGTATAATATTTTTGGCATTTCCATTTTCTTATATTTTTATACAATAAAGTTAATCGTTTATTTCATTAAAATGTATTTATTTATAAGGCTCATGTATTCAACAATTCTTGTAAAAAAAATTAAGTGTTTATGCAGCGGTTTGACTTTTCCGTTGCTTATAAAGAGTAAAGGCAACATAGTCTCAGATGCTTTATTCCGGTACAACGCAGACAAAATTAAGGTTGAAAAAGAACCAACAAACAAATTGGCCTATTCTACTTGTCGAAAAATCTAATCTAAAAGCGTATGATAATAAAATGTATATAAAACCTACGGATAGCGAGTATAGATTTCTTGGAACCCTACACAAGTTCAAAAAATGGAAATTGCTATCTTTTCATAGTTTTAGAACGCTTTTCACGTTTTGTCTTATTGGAACCCATGCGTAATGCCACAGCAAGCAATGTAATAAATTTCTTAGAAGCAAATATATTTAATGTTTCCTCAGTTCCAAAAATAGTGTTTAATGATAACGGAAAGCAGTTCGCTGCCAAAATATTTACCCCTGAACACTATCCTCAGCCAAACGGGTAAATCAGTCGATACTTTCCGTTATTAGAGCTTGTTAATTATGTAACGTAGTTTATGCCAGTACCAATAAATCACCTCATTTTTTTGGTATTCGGGCCGTATTACATCGGCCATAGCTCTAATTACAATTTGCTTAAATTATTGAAAAGCCTCGAAGACAAAGAAGTTGAGCTCTCAAATGCAGATCGACTTACGTGTATTTACATTTAAGGACATCCTACGAAAATAGCGCTTTTATATAAAATTTGCGAACTCGTCAGCGAAACTTTCATGTCGAACAACCAGTTTTCGTTCGCAATTTTTTCAAAGTGATAATTCTAAAAGATTATCAGCCAAGCTCTCTCTCTCTCTCTCTCTCTCTCTCTCTCTTTAGTTTAGAAAAGCTATTATTCATAAACCAATCGGAAACGTTACCTACGAAGTACCAGATTCAAATGGAAAGAGCTTAGGAATATACCTCGCTAAAAATATCCGATTGTGCCCATGATTTTGAGATATCTCTTGAGTGTGGGTCGTCCCCACGAAATGTAACAACTCCTAATTGGATTATAGTCATTGTACAATGAGGGGTTAATCAAATTGTCCAATATTCAACAATACAACATACGAATACGAGTATATGTATATAAAAAAACATTTTTTTTTGGTCAACCTGGGAATCGATGGCTATCACCAAAACCCCACCGCAAACTGTACCATAACCGGCTAAAATTGCTGCAGGTGGTAACTCTAGTGAACAAAAATTTTTATAATAGGGCGATCATCCCATCGTACTGTTACACTACTGGTACCACCCATCGTACTGTTACACTACTGGTTTTCGACCATATGCTGCTTTGAGAATTGAGTTTGGGATTGAGAGTTGAGTTGGGGGTCAGCTTTGTGGCTTAAGTTAGAGGTGAGTTGGGGTTGGGTTAGGATTGAGTAAGCACTTCAGTTGAGGATTTCCCCCCAAAGAGTTGAAGTTGGAGTTAGCATGAGTTGAGTTTAGAGCTAAATTGGAGGTTTAGTTGAGGTTGGGTTGAGTTGGGATTGAGTTAAGGTTGAATTGGAAGTTAGCTTGATTTGTTTTGATTTGAGTTCATGTAGGCATGCCGTTTGCGGAGCGTGTTTACCGAGGTTTGAGCGGGGGTTGGTTGGAGATTTTGTTAAAAATTGAGTTGGGATTGAGTAAGGGATTAAAGAGTTCAGTTAGGGATAGATTTGGGGATTGAGTTAGATATTAGACGAGTTAATGTATGTACGTTATTTTCCGAACCGACGTTCTGTTTACGTCGTGAAAAACCCGTTAAAATTTATATCTTTTAATAGAAAATGAAAGCCGCCAAAAGCCGACTGGTTGTGATTACAAGACCCATTTTTTGTAAGAAGCTTTTCAGTAATTTATGCTCTATATCGTTAAAACAGTATAGACCAACCGCTATCAATTTTTGTGGTGATTGTCTGAGAACCAAAAGCTTTTTGTAAAAATCATTGTTGTGTACAGTGATAACAAAAATCGACATCCGGGACCAAGCACCATGTAGGGTCACTCTGAGGCCCATTAAAAAAATTGATATTTTGAGTATCTGAGGATCAAATAAAACTTACAGGATATTGTAAATCTTATTTTATTAAAAATAAGATAAGCAGGTGTTGCTAACTTGAATGGAATAAGCTACGAACGACTTTAGGCAAAAATTGGTCGATTTTGGATCTATTTTAACAAACAGTTTTACAAAATGGGCCGACCAGCTTAAAATGCCTGCTTGTTTCCACCACTTTTGTGTGTTGTTTATACTTAAAATAAGAAAATATATCCTAAGCAGGTCTTAATTGTAAAATACTCTTAAACTTAATTTAATCATTTTTTTGCGTTCCAATTCTGTAAATTTCAATTTTTTTGTATTTTGCATAAAAAAGTTTTACTTTGAAAGAACCGCAAAATTTCTTTTGAAGGTTGGGAAGGGTCAACAGGATTAAAACCTGAACTACACGGAAACTGTCGAGAAGGTATCTTCACTGGATTAAGGCTGATTGTGACCAAGCTTTACAACAATAAAACGGCCAAGATAACAATCTTCCAGCGTTCAGTAAGACCGAGCCTTAAATCCCAGGTTGAATGTTGATTCCAGTTCATTGACCTCGGTCTTTCACCAGTTTGAAAAAATCGCACTCACCAGAGGATTCCGTCAGTTGCGTAATCCGTAATGTTGTATGGAAGGAAGGATATCGAAAATTTAAATTGCTTTACACTAAAGTCACCAGCGACTTTTTTCGATTGGATTGCAATCAAATCACATTTTTTTGAATGTTTTTATTTTTTTTTTAATCTATGCAATCTTTTCTGGGGCTCAAGGCACTCCCAACTCTTTCACAGTTAATTTTACCGTCCTACTTTACGCAGTAGTAGCCAAATCGAGGAGTATGGCTATAGACCCGCTTTGTATAAACCACCTGCACATTGCATTGCTTCATATCAACCTATAGTGCTGACATGAAAGGTGGGTCATCGTCGTCACCGATCGTAATCAGGTGATGAAAAATCCCTTTTGCATCCCGCCCCTAACGGGATTCGGACCCGGTACCTCCCGATCCAAACGCCGCAGCTTTAACCACTGCGCCATTTGCTCGGTTTTGAATGTTTTAGTGATTGTTTGCTCTGAGGCAGCACGGAAATAATACAACATTCCTAAAATTATAAAGGCTTCCCAGCAATATCAAGACATGGAAGCTGTGCTTAGTTTTTTCAAAAATTCAATTTGTTTGTAACCAACAAATCTTTAGTTGTTGCTTTGGTAGTCGGCTAAATTATGTAATTTGTCGTTTTCATTTTTTTTTTAATCTGAAATTAGTTTTTGGTGATATACAAAAATTATGAAAATTATTTCCAAATATTTTTTTTTTATTGAGATCTAAAATTGTGTCAGAAATAGTTCAATGGTCTGAATTCCTAATAAATATAAACAATAACTTTCATTTCCATTTTTCCATTTTCTATTCCAGAACAATTAAAATAAAAAGAGACAAAAAATAAATAAAACAGCACAATTTAATGAGCATCAAACAAACATTTCTTGCCATCAAAAAAAATAATTTTTTGGAACTATTTGAAGGGAACACAAACAATTATTTTTAGGGATCGAAATAAAGTTTAAATTGTAAGCAAATGTAATATTTGGGGCAAATTAATTGACTAATATTTGACTGATTAACTAATGTTTGCCACGAATTTTTTTTTTCTTGATTGCTTAAATGAGCGTTGTCTTGACTGCTACTCAGATTAGCAGAATTTTTTGAAATTACCCTGTTCTTTCATTTTTTCGAAATATTCTAAATCTGGTGAGAATTTTTGAAGCAACTTGGTTGTTTGGTAGCCTAGTTAGGGAAGTGATGTAACCACTTTTGCAAATTCGAAGAATCCTGAATTTAACTTTTCAACTGGATTTTCGAATTTGGAAAAAGGACGAATTTCGGAATTCCAAAATCTGGAATTGGATAAAGAATCCAAGTTGTGGTGGCTTTTGAAAGATAAATTTAATGCCTCAAATAACTATAGCACTAGAATATAAATACGAAACTGCCCTTCGATTTGCGAAATATGACTCATAAATTTTAGATTTTATCATTTGTTAGTTTAACACTCTGGCAGAAGGAAAGCCTCTTATTAGTTTATGAAGATGACTACGGTTATACGGCTTAATAGTCAAATTTCGCTTTTTGACGACCGAATAAAGTAGCCAAGTTCTGGGCAATAATAGGCAATTCGTAGGAGGTTTGAACCCCTTTTTTGCCCTTTAGGATCAAAATGTCGTGAAAGGAAAATCTAGGATGTACTCCAATCCCGTTTTATATTTTACCCTTTACAATTTATTCTGGACTAAAGATCTTTGGATTGATTTTTATACTATACTGAGTGTTCATTACTGTTAAAATTATGTTAAAGAGGGTTTAGCATATGTAATTTGAACGATGTTTTTTTTTTACTGGTGAAACGGTAACAAATTTGGAAATATTCCCTAACAGTTTTATACTCCAAATTGTATCCTCTGTAAACGAGCTCTCTGAATTATACACCGACATCCAAGTCCAATTAGCTAGACGAGCAGCCTGATTTAATTTTATATTGAAACTATTTATTTAGAATTAGGTCTCTTAATTACCTAGTTAGAAAACCCTAATCCATACGGATCGTTCGTTTAGTAAAAGTTCTACGAAATTATTTTTTGGAAATCGCACTCAACATTGATGACAAAGGTTTCGCTAGCACATAGAATAGGTCCCTTAATTACCTAGTTAGAAAACCCTAATCCATACGAATCGTTCGTTTAGTAAAAGTTCTGCAAAATTATTTTTTGGAAATCGCACTCAACTCCCAAGGGCGAATATCGGCCATTGCCAACAATGATGACAAAGGTTTCGCTAGCACATAGAATAGGTCCCTCAAATACCTAGTTAAAAAACCCTAATCCATACGAATCGTTCGTTTAGTAAAAGTTCTGCAAAATTATTTTTTGGAAAACGCACTCAACTCCCAAGGGCCAATATCGGCCATTGCCAACAATGATGACAAAGGTTTCGCTAGCACATAGAATAGGTCCCTCAAATACCTAGTTAAAAAACCCTAATCCATACGAATCTTTCGTTTAGTAAAAGTTTTGCAAAATTATTTTTTGGAAATCGCACTCAACTCCCAAGGGCCAATATCGGCCATTACCAACAATGATGACAAAGGTTTCGCTAGCACATAGAATAGGTCCCTCAAATACCTAGTTAAAAAACCCTAATCCATACGGATCGTTCGTTTAGTAAAAGTTCTACGAAATTATTTTTTGGAAATCGCACTCAACATTGATGACAAAGGTTTCGCTAGCACATGGAATAGGTCTCTTAATTACCTAGTTAGAAAACCCTAATCCATACGAATCTTTCGTTTAGTAAAAGTTCTGCAAAATTATTTTTTGGAAATCGCACTCAACTCCCAAGGGCCAATATCGGCCATTGCCAACAATGATGACAAAGGTTTCGCTAGCACATGGAATAGGTCTCTTAATTACCTAGTTAGAAAACCTTAATCCATACGAATCTTTCGTTTAGTAAAAGTTCTGCAAAATTATTTTTTGGAAATCGCACTCAACTCCCAAGGGCGAATATCGGCCATTGCCAACAATGATGACAAAGGTTTCGCTAGCACATAGAATAGGTCCCTCAAATACCTAGTTAAAAAACCCTAATCCATACGAATCGTTCGTTTAGTAAAAGTTCTGCAAAATTATTTTTTGGAAAACGCACTCAACTCCCAAGGGCCAATATCGGCCATTGCCAACAATGATGACAAAGGTTTCGCTAGCACATAGAATAGGTCCCTCAAATACCTAGTTAAAAAACCCTAATCCATACGAATCGTTCGTTTAGTAAAAGTTCTGCAAAATTATTTTTTGGAAATCGCACTCAACTCCCAAGGGCCAATATCGGCCATTCCCAACAATGATGACAAAGGTTTCGCTAGCACATGGAATAGGTACCTTAATTACCTAGTTAGAAAACCCTAATCCATACGAATCTTTCGTTTAGTAAAAGTTCTGCAAAATTATTTTTTGGAAATCGCACTCAACATTGATGACAAAGGTTTCGCTAGCACATGGAATAGGTCCCTCAATTACCTAGTTAAAATTGAGGTGTGGCCAACACACGACTTTCTTTTACGAACAGAGAATTTTGAGAAATTTTATTTTTTCTTAATTTTATTTGTTTTTAATTTTTGGAAACATTTTGTATTAAGTAGTTTTTTGTAAACCTTATACTTTTTAAGATATTTGCAAAACAAATTTTCTGGACCAAGGGAGCGGACACTTCCGGTTACCCGATTTGAAGTAAAATTCACTGGGACCTCCCAATTTATCAAAAAAGTTCAAATCTGAAGTTTCAGTTAGATTGATTAAACCATATGGGCTGTAGAGAGGACACAGACAGATTTTGAGGAAGGTTAGGTATTGAGAGGGGGATGGGAAGGTCCCACTTTTTTTTTGTTAGATCGAGCAATATGGTCTAAGTAGGAAATTGTTGGTAGTTATGAAATGCAAGACATGGAAACGAGTTATAACTTTGAAACTAGTTATCAAGAAGAATAAAGAGCAACAAATTTCAAGGTACTAATCTATATCGGCTGAAGAACTTGATGAATCGGAAGCAATAATTGTAAAATGTCGGCAAGAATTGTGGCAATTACCTCAATTTTAGATTGGAAGCCTAAGGATTTAAAAAAATTCAGCGATATCAAGAAAATCATTGACACTGGCTCCGTTATTTGTGTGTAGCTCCTGGTCAAAATTATAATTATCTACATCTCAAATCACCACCCTGTACCCTCTAAATTCCTTTCTTATATGGTAAGGGTACTGGACTGTAAACTTTACGACAGTTAAGAAAATAATTAAATATTATGAAATATTAATTTTAAGTATCGAAATCTAAAAATGACATTTATTGTTTTCAAAGTGGTTAACGTTAGTTTTTACATTAGTAGCCAATTTATTAAAACGGAATTTAATCACATGAAAGGTAGGTTCTGCGTTTTTAATGCCCAAAATATCTGTTTTCTGTTGTTGAGTATTTGGTCGTACGTTCCCTTAACAAAACCAACAACCGATTTTTTCAAAAATTTCAGTTGTTAAACAAATTATCTCTCCGCCAATGTGAATGTGTGACAAAGTACTTTTCGTACTACTCGTCAAAGTTCTTACTTTGTCGCACTCTAATATTTCTTTCCCGCGCGACAAAGTAACACTTTTTGCTCTTGATACGCAAACATCTATTTCAAAAAATATTCACAAACAGTTTAGTAACAGTTTTTTGTTAATAATTATTAAAACATATTAAAATTTAACTTCCTAAAACGGAAGACTAATTTTAAAATAGGTACTTATGCTGTGTGGCTCAGAAGACTTTTCAAACTAAACTTTTGTAAGACCCAGTAATTCATGCAATATTTAAATAGATGTCACTAGGTTAAAAGTATTTAATTGTGCCTTATAGCCAACTAAACTTTTCAATGTCTCATTTAAATAAATTACGTCTAGTAAAAAATAAACCGAGTCGTTTATTAAAAGTATATAATTCAAAATAAGATTTATATGTAGGATATATATGTAGGATTTAAGGTATCCGAATTTGTTCAACTCAATTAGGATGCAGCCTGTATCGTATTTTATGTTATATTAAATTGTATAATTGCTTTATATATTATTCCTGTTATGTAAAACAATTATTAACTATACAATCAGATTAAAGCAATTGATTTTGGTGTTTCGAGTAGTAAGCAACTCGTGCTTTTTTTAAAAAAACTAAATAAACTCTACACTTTGGGGCTCAACCGGGATCGATCAGTGGGTAGTTTTGAGCAACATATATTAAGGAAATTCCTTAACCTATTGAGTTTTCTTGAAGCAAATGTGTAGTTTTGTACGTTTAGGTTTAGTTTTGGTGCGTTTAAGATATTGTGTTCCAAACATGGAAAACCGACCGATTAAGCATTTAAGTTTGTGGTGATTAACGTGTATAAAACTTTATCGTGAAGTTAATATAGTTGGTGAATTTTTATATCCGTGAGGGATTTTCCATATACCAAGATTTGTGGTGATATAAAGTGCCGTTGAATAACACCGAATTCGTGAGTCGAGAAATATTGTATAAAGTACCGATATAACAAAAGAAGTAGGGAGACTAATGCTAGCGAACTTAACGGCAACCAACAGGAAGATAATATCCAGTTAGAAGAGTTACGAACGCGGAAGATGGCGTTGAAATATAAAGAAATCAGAATGAAATCTACTATCGTGCCTACTGCTGCAGCTTGCTTAAGTTTTAGAGATGTCGAAGAATCGCTTTCGAAGTTTAGCGGGGAGGATGATTATCCCGTCGAGCTGCTGTATGTATGAAATGGAATGCTGAACAGAAAGTTATTTATTCAAAAATACTGTTAACTGGAACAGCAAAATACAGTTTACGTTTGGCGGTTACTACCTGGAAAAATCTAACCACACATTTAGCCAACGAGTTCAAAAAGAAAGTGAATTCTGCTGTGATTCATAGGCGCATGGCAGAGAGGAAGTAAAAGAAAGATGATTCTTTCAAAAATTATTTAACCGCTATGCGTGAACTACATAGGTCAAACCGGGAACTTGGAAGATGATTCGATAATCGATTACTGTATAAGTGGAATAACCGATTATGAACATAATAAGGCGGTTTTATATGGATCAATCTCTATGAATGATTTCAAAAGTAAACTCGTAATTTATGAAGAAATCAAACAAAATATCAAGATAAAAGCACCAATCGAGAGCGTAACAACAAAGCTAATTGAGAACAAAAAGTCAAATAGATTCCGAAGAATGCCAAAATGTTACAACTGTGGTGGAACCGGGCATCTAGGAAAAGATTGCGCGAAAAAATCTGATGGTTCAAAGTTCCAAATCTTGTTCAATGGAAAGGAATTTTGTGCACTAGTTAATACCGGAAGCGACATTAGTTAATGTCACATAAAAATTCATTGGAACGGGCATTTGCGAATTTAGCGAGGAGTGTGTAATATGCCATGGTGCGGGGTCCAGAGATGTATCAACCGTAGTTAGATTTAATGCAAAGATAAAAATAGAGGATGTAGTATATGAGACCACAATTCACATAGTTCCTGATGGAATATTGCCAGTTGACTTTTTATTGGCTAATCAAACACCGACTGGAATTAATAAGAGAAAATTCATTCCGGGAAACGTTTCAATGGTGATTAAGCATGGAGAACTTCCGCTGAACATAAACCATATTAATGATCGTGAAGTGGCGGATAGAATTCGATTATTGGCAGTAAACTAAAATCCAGAGAAAAGAACGCCCAAACATAAAAATGCATATTGAGCTGACCGATGAGAAACCGATTGCTTATAAACTGAATTATGTAAGTAAATTATTAAAATTGTTGAAACTGTATGATTTTAATTAACAATAGTTAAAATATCGTACATTTACTAAAAATAAAATTTAAAATTTTAACAGTTTTAATACAAAATTTCATTTTTTTCGTTTTAATTTACGAAGATAAATTGAAATTTTGTATTAAAACTGTTAAAATTTTAAATTTTAGTAAATGCACGATATTTTAACTATCGTTCATCACGGCTCGTCTAAACGCGGCTCAACCCAAAAGTGCTTGCACTTCTGTTTTTTTTATGGCATCATGTTCCCCCTAAGGTCTAATGAATAAGATAAAAGTTTTTTGAAATCATCCACCGACCAGTTTTCATTTTCGCGTCAAAATTCGAAAATTGGAACCAACAAAACGATTTTTTGGTCTGAAAAAGATATCTTATGTTTTATGAAAAGTCTCAGGAAGAGAATAGACTAGGCAGGTTACAAGAAAAGCAGAAAATTTTTCTTCCTCGCCTCGATCAGTTCATTTCAGTTTACCATAATGTCGAAAATGTTTAATCCTCCAAAAGTTGCCCGCGCACTTTCACACGAAGAGAACCGGAGTAAAATTTGTTTGTTGTGCTTAAAAAGACTAATGTCATGTTCAAGATAGAAGCCTCGCTGCAATCGAATCTAGAAAAATTACTGAAACATCGTGTGGACAATATCTTATGTGAAGAAGGACTGCCGAATGTTCTTTATGCCGGACCCAAACGGAACGTCTACCGACAACTTCGCAGTGCCGATCCACCCAGTGTCGAGCTACCTGATTATTCTAAGTTTTTGAGTGTAAGTTTAACTACGAGATCTAGGACTCAAAATCCCTGTCAGTGCTATTTGTGCCAGATTGCTCGAAGTAATGTGATATCCGTGCAACTTCTTAACAAAAAAAAAATCGGCTGACGGGAAATGCATCAAACGTTATTCCAAATGTTTTATCGATCCCAAAACGAGGAGCACCTCATAAATGCACCAAAACTGCCCAAGTTGATAATGTATGCAATTATATAAATACAATGGGGGAGAAAGTAATGGAACAAGTGGCGTCAACATTAATCAGTAAAATTGCAATTCAACAACATGACATTGATGACAAAGTAAACAAAAAAGATTCGACGGTCTCCCTTACTCAGGCACGTGGAGGAAGCTCCATGAAATTATTCATAAATCCCCACGAGAAAAATGAAGAGGAACCAGCTTCGAATATATCCACAGCCGATTTCTTGAAAATCAAAACAAAATTTAATCTTAGTACAAAGACTGCTCTTGATATAGCGACCGCTTTGAGAATTGCTATCAAAAAGCGGGCGATAATTGAGCCAGGATTGAAAAAAAGCCTGGAACAGAAGAATGGCGAGGTAAAAAGTTTCTTTTGTGCTAAGACAATAGATTTTGTAACCATCAAAGCTCGAATGAGCACACCAATCCAATGTCCCATAGTTTACTGCCATACTCTTGAAGATTTTCTTTCTCATATCGAGAAACAGCGAGATATTAGAAATCAGCACTTAAAATTTGGAATTGACGGTGGCGGTGGTTTTTTTGAAGGTGTGCCTGTCTGTTCAAGATGATTCAACTGAAATTTGTCAACAGGAGAAAAAACGTCAAAAGTATGATGATGGCGTGTTTGCTAAAGCTTTTGCTGACTCAGGCGTTAAGAAAATCTTTATTCTTGCTATTGTGAAATCGGCTCAAGAGAATTATGAAAACGTGTCAGCAATATTGAAAATTGAGGATTTTTCTGGTATGATAGCGACTGATCTCAAATTAGCCAATATTCTGACAGAGCACCACGGACCTCGACGAACTGTGGGAAACTCAACCTCATATTTTGAAGCTTGGAGAAACGCTGGTGGATCGATAGTGGAAAATCCTCCAGTTTTTTCAGCTGATGACGATAAAAAGATTCTTGACATTATTCCTCCTCTAGAACTACATCTTATGCTTGGTGTGGTTAATAAAATAGTCAGCCATACGCAAGATGAATTTGTTACTGAAACAACAGAATGGATCAACCTATGCAATGTTCAACGAGAATTTACTCAAGGAGGTACCAAATTCAATGGCATTTCATGTAGAATATTATTGAAAAAAGTGGATAGTCTCCGATCGTTTTGCTTCATTGGTTGTTTGAAATATGTGGAAACACTGAAGGATTTTTTTAATCGAATTAAATGATTGTTACAAAGAATCTATCGCTCAATTCAAGACTAGCTATTTATCAGTCACACCAAAAGTACATGCAGTATTTTATCATACAGAAGATTTTTGTGAAGGCCATAGAAGAGGGTTGGGGTTTTACAGTGAACAGGCCACGGAGACAGTGCATTCTGATTTCAAGACAATATGGAACAAATATCAAGTTTCTGAAAACCACCCAGATTATAATGATAAATTAATGAGAGCTGTAATTGAACACTGAAAGAAATGAACTTGCTTATAGTAAAAAACGCATTTCTTAATACAAGTATTATCCAAAATTTAAATATAAATCAGTTTTTGCTTAAATCATTCGTGAAAACTATTGAATTAAATGTATTTTTTTTAAAATATGATTTTGTAACATTTGTTAAATCAAGAAGACGATGTTTAAATCAAGCAATTCAATTATTTATTATTACAATCAAAATCTGACTAAATTCAAGAAAAACATTTTACAAAGAACTCACTTTTTAAAAAATTTCGGAAACATTTGAAATAATCTGGATAATAACTCATATAAAGAAAGCTTTGGCTTAAATAATGAATTTTATTTTTTGAAATGCACACTCATCATTCAAGAAAATTTTAGTAATCGAATGAAGCGAAACTGTTGCTGAAAACGACATAATACTTTATTGAATTAAAAAATTTCTTGTTAATATTCAGCAAGTCTTTTTAATATTACTTATTGTTGTTTTGGAATTTGAATTAATCCTAAACTCGTGGACATCTACCTATTCTTAGATATCTGTACTACTGAAAGTATAAAGAAAAACACAGTTTGTCTTTTCCCTAGAAATGAAAATACATATTTCAACGAACTTTTTCTAAAATTTGGTAAAGGATATAGTAAAATATGAGATGATGGATCAAAATCTTTTATGTGTGGAGCAGTGAAATTTGGCATTTTTTACTTTTATCTAGCTTTATTTTTTAGTATTGTATGATACATTCGGTGAATAATCAGAAGATTTAAGGTAAAATAAAGCAATAATTTTGAAATTGTATCGAGAAAATTAAATGCGGTGATTCTTTCCCTTTTTCAGTGAGTTTAGCGCTTTATTCTTCTCTAGTAAGTTACGAGTGAAAATCTTAATACCCGATTTTACATTAAAACCGCTATTATATCCAACACGGTAAGATTAAAAAACTTGTTAAACCATTTCCAGTTATTTTTCGCAATGTGGCGAATTTTAGGTATATTTGAATGTTACATTAAACAAACAGCTATCAGTTAGCTGTTTAGTTAATGTGCCATTCAAGTACCTCAAATGAATATATCTCAAGTGAAAACATATAATGGTTTCATGAAAATCTTCAGGGGTACGGTGATGAAAATTAAGGAAATTTTCTTCATTTTTTGTGGATTGACTAGAAGTGATAAAAAAAAACAATTTTCCTAGTGAAGATTTGACATGTTATATAAAGCGATCTCTCGGGAATTTTGTTTGCTCTTCTTTGGCGAGGAACAGCTGATATAATGTATCTAAGGATTAACATAGTTATGCAATAGTCACATTATAAATAGTTATAACATTAAGTTCATTAATAGTTATAACTAGGGCAACCAAAAATATGCATTAGCATGTTTTTTTCCTGTGTAAATATTGTGAAAAAAATAAGATAGGAATCCGTTTCACCAAAAACGAAACCTTTTAAGCCCTATTTGTTAGTGCATATTTTTGCATATTTCACCCAAAACTGCATATATTCTCATATTTTGGATATTAGTGCATATTTAAGTGCATATTTTAAAATACCTATGCATATTTTACATAATTTAAGCATATTTTGCCAATTTTTTTAAAAAAAATTTCGCATAAAAATGCATTCCATTTTATTGATTAAAATTTTAATTTTTACCGATGTCAGCGCCATTGCTTTGCGGTAAATAAATGTATGCATTAACTAAATAAGTTTGTTTATAGGTTTGTTTATTTATATATAAAAACTATATTAAAAATCAATTTTTATGGATATCAATCGATGAAACCACTGAAGCAACCGACAGAAATGTGGCCAAGGTCATAATTGGTATTTTAGATTCAAACGAAATGATCGACAAACAAAAATTTTTGTTGAATACTGCGCACTTAGAGAGGGCGAATCATTCAACCATTGCGCGGCTTTTTGATGAATCGGTGAAAAAGTTAGGTGATACTTTCCCTAAAGATTACATTTTGTTGTTCATTTCAGATGCTGCACCATACATGGTAAAAGCGGCTCAGGCAATACAAATATTTTACCCTAAAATAACTCATTTAACTTGCCTTGCCCATGGACTTCATCGTGTGTGTGAGCACACGATATAATCTCTAACGGTAAAAAAGTATTTTTAAAAGCCCCGTCTAGAGTAGAGACTTTTAAAGAAATGGCGCCTGGACTTACACTGCCCCCGCAACCGGTTACTACCCGATGGGGAACTTGGCTGGCAGCGGTCAATTATTATGCCAGTAATTTTGAAAATATGGTTCGAATCTTTGATGCTCTGGACAACGACGAAGCTGCCTCAATTAGGATTTCGAAGGAGTTGTTATGTGACAGCAAATTAGATCTGATTTGATCTATATTTCAGCTAACTTCGGATTTCTCGAATCAACCATTTCTAAACTAGAGACTTGTGGACTGTTGCTTGCTGCACAACGTAATCGAAAAAAAACCACGGAAGGAAAATAATTCTCAAGGCGGAGATTTGAAACATATAATTCTATTTTTATACGGCATATTTTAAGTGCATAAAATCATATTTTTAAGGCATATTTTAAGCGCTTAAAACCGGTTTTTTAGTGCATATTTTTGGTTGCCCTAGTTATAACATTATGTTCGAAGTTTAAACAAATAATTTCAATAAAATTTCTTTAATTTATTACATGATACTTAATAGAAAACCTAGCTAAATTATAGCAACCTTATTAAAAAAAGGCTTGCTAAAATATAGCTAGAATTGTCTTGGTTCTGAAAGAGTTTCTAAATATTAATAAGTTTTTTTTAACATTAAGCAAGCCTTGATTATTTTACGCGTGCGTATAGCATCATAATAAATATTATAAAATGCTTGCTTAGTTTTAGTAACTATATTTTAAATACTTTATTTAATTAAGCAAGCCTAGCACAAAAACAGCTAGATTTCTCTTAATATCTATATAATATTAAACAAGGCTTGCTTATTGTACGAATGCGCATTTTTATTTCCAAAACGCAAGGATTTCTGTTTACAAAATCATTTTAGTTTAGTTGACAACGATGTGAAATTATGAGCATAAAGTGAATTTTAGTGCAATAATAATTAGGCATAAATTAATTAAACTGCGAGTTATTAATGTTTATTTAAAAGTTATAAAAGTGAAAAATATTAAATATTAGTTAAAATAAATTTAAAAATTATAAAAAGTGAAAAATAAACTAATTTTACGTAAGTACAAATTATAAATTGTTCCGTTGTGTTTTCTAGAACATTCACTGAAACCACCTTGAAATATTTTTTGCGAAACAAAGTTATTTTGTTATATAGAGAAGAACTTTGTATGTAATTTGATATCGGCTTCATATTTATTTGAAATAATTAATAAAATATGTGTGTTTGTGAGCTCAGTAAATGCTATTGTTTGTTTAGTTTGTCAAATGATTATAGCTTTGTCATGATATCGGAAGATTAAGATAGTACAATTGTCCTGACCTATAACCGTATTATATTTCAACGAATACTTCTCAACATAAAAAAAATTATCAATTTGGGCACTTATTGCTGTAAAAATTATATTTAATTTCAGATTGACATTGATTTTGAAATAATTCACCCAGACACCCAGAGATTTGCTTTATTTAAGAAGTGGGATTCATTTATTAAAAACCTTCCTTCAGTTTTACTGAAGAAAGTCAAAAACACAACTGTAATTCAGGAATAGAAATCTCTGACAAAAGACCAAGGTAACTTAATTATTTAACCAAGTATCTTTTTCATTTACTTTTATTTAATCACACAAAACCAATTTTAATAACTATACTGGTAACAAATTCAATGTTTTTATTTTATCTACAGACTACACAAACTATCAGTTGATCCAGTTTCTTCATTACATTCTCAAACCATCGGCAAGTGTTGCCGGTAAACTCAAAACAACTGTTTGGGAACCTTCAATTCAAAATTCTATCAAATCGTTTGCTATACGAGTAGAAGTTGGCTCGATAATAGAGCTAAAAAAAATTATTGAAGATAAAACACAGCATTATCTCAATTACGGTATTACAATATATAGGGTAATATAAAGGAACATGTTACAAAAAAGGGATTTATATTTTTAATAAATTTAAGACACTTTTGCTAAAAATAGCTGATATTGCTAACTCAGATACTAACGTTATATTGGTTACTGAAAAAGTAAAAATAATTCGGTACGATGGCCATTATCAAGCATATGGTATATTACAGATGGTTCAATTGTTCTTAATTTATATAATTTTATTGTTTTGGATTTAAAATAGTATATGAAAACCAATTTCACTACATAAACTAACGAAAGGCGCCAAATGCGTGAAACCGGGATTTATTTGAATTACAGCAAATATAAAACCAATTTGTTATTTACTATATTTATTTATTATGTATGTATTTACTTTATTTTATTTTAAGTAATTAATTTTTTTATTATATAAATTAAATGAATAATAATTAATGTATTTATTAAAATAATTGGTTGGTTTCTTAGCTTACATGAATATATTTTTAATTAAAGCCAAATAAATTATTATTTATGAATGTAAAATATCAAAAGGTATTTTTAATTATTTGTCCAGCGAGCATGCTTTTACCTAATGAAAATTCTTAATTAAAGCAAAATATGGCTTAAAAGAAGAGGGCCCTTCCTAAAAGAAAAAGTTTCACTCGCATTCAATACAGAAAGTAGTTGCTTAATTTTATAAATCATTTTATTAAATTGAGAACTATTTGTCTTTAATCTAGCGAAAATATAATCAAATTGATCAGTTTCGTGTTAACATCTAGCAAGTTTTTGGTTAAAATTTAAAAACAAAATTCTTAAGCAAAGCAAAAACCACTTAAAGGAAGAGATGAATAATTTCTGTCGTATTTAATAAAGAAATCAGTTGCTAAAGGTTATAAATAATTTTATTAAATTAAGAACTATTTTTCTTTAATCGAGCGAAAATATTATTAAACTGTTGTTTTGTGTTGTCATAAACAGCGAGTACTCGTTTAAATTGAAAAAACAAATTCTTCATTAAAGCAAAATGATTCCTTAGTTTAAGAAGCACATTAGCTTGATTTTTCGTTGAGACGTATTCAATTAATGAACTTATTTAATTACCTCAAGCAAGCCGTTTTCTTGGTTTTAATCATTTTGTTATAATGTTTTAAACCTAAATTTAATAAAATAATTGCTAGATTTAATACTACCCAGCCTTTTTTCGATCTAACAATTATTTCTTAAGCGAAGGAAACCAACATTTTATTGTCCTATTCAAGCCGATTCTCAATCCAATAAATGGGCTTGATAGGTTGAAAATCATTGTACCAAAATGATTAAATGAAGCAAGTTTCGTTTCATAAAAGCAATCTTTTCTCTCTGTGAATATAATAGTTACCACATATAATTAATTGAATCAAACTTGAATTAATGTTACTGAAATAAAAGTTTTTGTTTTTCTCGACTTTCATGAGTTTTGATTTGTTTGAAATAATTCATTATATCCCCACGTATGTGTTTAGAAGACATCTGTCGACAAAGAGAGAAATAATTCGCAAATTAGTAACCTTTTGACCTGTAGATTTCTGCATTCTCTTCCAAAACTTTCCTCTTTCGATCTTTGTATGCTGGAATCCTCCGGAAGGGCATACAAAATAAGATATTTCACTTTTTCAGCCCAAAAAACGGTTTTTTTGGTTCCAATTTTCGAATTTTGGCGCGAAAATGTAAACTAGTCGGTGGATGATTTCAAAAAAAACTTTTATCTTATTTGTTAGACCTTAGGGAACATGATGCCATAAAAAAACAGAAGTACAAACACTTTTGGGTTGAGCCGCGTTCAGACGAGCCGTGTCATTAAAATAGTTTTAACTATTTTAATAATTATGTTAAATAATTTGGTAAAAATGCGAATATCGTTCTCGTTCTCAATGTGTACCGAGCTTTACTGACTACTTATTTTAAACTGTATGTCATACAAATTGAAAAGTCGTCGAAAAGTAACCTCGTCGTAAACTGCCTTTTCACCAAGCATCTATGTGGAAATAGCGAAAGCTTCAAAATTTGAAAAGTTTAGTTTGAAAAGTCTTCTGAGGCACACAGCATTAAACTTGGATCTGGATAATTAACGAATGCAATATTTTTTATTTTTTTGAACTTTCTTTCAAAACGGCCTACCTAGGTTTTAGAAGTTTTAAAATTTAAATGAACGTGTCTGTCATACAGTCGAAAATTTTATTGTGTCTTGCACGTAGCTAAGCTAATCGAGGCAAATCGAAAGATGTAAAGAATATTCGAACACTGAAAAAGAAAATTTTTGCTCATAATTAGAAAATATTCAATCTTAGTTTACCGGCGGCTCGGGAATACCAACATTCGGTATTAAAACTATAAAATCCTTTAATGTATACAACCCAATAACTCAAACGTTACAATGGCCCAAAAAGATGACCTCAGACAATTTAAAATTTCCTCAAAATTCAGATTTTCGTCAATTTAAATAAAGAACTATATAATATAAGCTGATTTTTTAATTCGCTTCCGATAGCTGCTATCGAGAGCCGTTATTTTTCTACGCCTAAATTTAAATTTGACGCGCTATTTATTGGTAAACTAAACTTATTTAACATCAAACTATCATTTTTAGTTCAATTGTTTAGCGAAAACTTGATATAAAAAATATTTGGCTCTACCTATTTATACGGAGCGCTATCGGGAGCCACTTTTCATATGACGGCTCTCGATAGCAGCTATCCGGAGCGAATAAAAAAACGCAGCTATAATATAAACCTAGCAGCTACTTTGTTAGAGTTTGGAATAAATCAAAATTTGGAAATATTTTAAGATTTTATTAATTTCATATGCCCCATTTTTGATTGGGCCAAGTTAATTGTCCAGCACGCATAAAATAATAAAACTACTGCTAAACTATTTAATTTATATAAACTCTCCCATCGACATTCCAATATAATTCATTTTATTTATACTACATAACATAGAAACATAAATTATTACCCAAACGAAACTAAAATTTGGGTTTCCCGTCTAAACATGCTGATGTTCTTAACACAAAACAAGAAAATAATATAGCGAGAGTCTGCAAGCGCGCATAAAGACGAAAAATAAATCGCTGATAAGAAAAATTTAAATAAATAAAAATAAAATAATTTTTCCGACGGGAAAATGTAAAATAAAATAATCAACCACATTTAATCAAATAAAAATCCACGTGATTTATAAAATTTTAAGAATTTCAACAATTTATTTTATATATTATTGTATAAGTTCTTGTCTTTATTTTTGAATCTTGAATTTTTTTTTTGTTGTTTTCTTTATGAGAAAAACCATACCGAACACACCAACCAAACCAAAAAAAAAAAATTACAAGAAATTAAAATATTTTTATATATGTAAATAAAATATAAATAATTTTATTGCAAAAAAGTTATGTTCGCGAGACAAAATACTTACATTTTAATTTTTTTTTTTATTTATTTCGGGGTCTAAAGAAGTTGATGATGTACTTATGTCTTTAAAAATAATTTAACTTTTTTTCGGCGTTTTGCAATTGTCTCTTCTTATTTATATTTATATAAAATTTGCTTGTTTTTTTTTTTTTTTGTAAAGAAATAAACTTTTAAGAATTTACTTTGTGTGTATTATACAATAAAATTTAACCAAAAAGCACAACACAAAAATATTTCGATTTAAATTATTTTAATTTATTTAAAAAAAAAATTAAAATTATTTATTCACTTATTATAGATTTAAAAAGATAATTATTATTATATTTTTTTAATTAACACTGAACTAAAAATAAATATATTTTTTATAATTCACTAGAAAAACCAATTATAAATTTTTATTATACCGGGAAAATTTTACAAAACACAGAATCTTAATATCAAATTACGATATACAAACAATTTATTCGAAAAAAAATATGAATATTGCCGAGAAATTACTAGGGTACGTCTGAACATACGAAAGTTTCACAACATACTGTTGTCGACTATAAAATGTATTCCATACAGAAAGAAAAAAAAATTAATTTCAACTCAAAACATAATAAAACAACTCCAGTTGAAAATTGTGTAAAAAAAAAAAAAAAAAATATACAGTGAGGGACAAAATTTAAGTTAAATTTTTAGTCGATATTATAATCGAGCCTAATTAAATTATACAAATTTGTATGTAGATTAAGCCACAGTGAAAAAACTTGATTCGGAAATGATCCATCCCTCATTTCAATAAAAATGTGTCGACGAGTGCTCCCGGCTTACCATACAATACAACAAAAAAATTCTAATTAGACTTTCAAATTTTTTTTTTTTTTTTCGTTTTAATCAAACAACAAAAATAAATTAAAATATTTTTTTTTTTTTTAAATTAAAACAAAGGCGTGCGGCTTCATTAAAATTTAATAGTTGTGGTAAATTTTAATTTATCTTCCTTATGTAAAAAATAATAAAGGTGTTAACTGAAAAAATAAAAAAATTATTTAAGCGTAACTGTACTTAAACCGCAGTTTAATTTAATTTCTTAAGATCTCTCTTGATCTACTACTCTCTTCTCGTCTGAATATTTACTTTTCGTGCTATTCATTCCCTTTGTCGTGTCTTCTTGTTACACTGATCTTGACACTTGCAGCACACAAGGCTTTACACATTTTTATACATACAAACATATATAAGACGAAATATAAAATCCATATCTACCTACATTTCTACAAAAAAAAAAAAAAAAACACAACAACGAAATGAGAATAATGACTTAAGAGTCTTATGATGATGATGATCATAATGATGATCCAATGACTTGGATAAATATATTTTTATTTCTTCTCTTTTGTGTTGCTTTTAACAAGTTTTCTTGTTGGATCATAATCTACAGTACAATGAGCACTCATGGTACAAAAGCCATAATAGAATTGGCTAAGCCATGTTACGTGTATGATGTCATGTTTGTTACTTGCGTGGCTTATGGTGTGGCACAAATTTATTTGCTATGTACAAATGTAACCTGTTTTAAACGGAAAAAAGTTTTACGTAGAGAATTAAAACAATTGTATGTATTTTTTCGAATGCAATTCAGAATATTTTTGATATTTAAATCATCGAAAAAAAAAATTAAAATCGCATCGAACCTAGATACTGAACCGAAACTTTGGCTTCAATCTAATAATTGATCTTAATTTACATACTATGCGGGGCAATGCATCAAATACTAATTCATTTGGAAAGCCCAATCTATTCCAAACTAAAACATTCAATCTGTTCTTCCCGTATCTCAGAACTCAGTTGTACCACCTAATGTTTACTCTCTCTGGGGAAATTAGAATCGATATAATACGATAACTACCTTAAAACAATTGAACCTTAAATACAATGGGACAAGAATAGACAGCTGTGAAAAATTTTCGATTCCAAGTTGAATATTTAGCAAACTCGTTTAATGCCTCGCAGTGCAGATGTGCGCATGCTAGATAAAAAAAGCCTTTAGGCGTAAAAACTATAATAGTGAGAATACCTGGTATCAACCCTTTCCTGGCATGCGTTCCGGTTTAAGATTATTCACAATTAGTGAAACCTTTCCAACTATTGATCAGTTAATAGCTGGATGACGAAACATAGAATAAGTTTGATCTGAATTGGGATTAATCCACTTAAGTCTGAGATGTCTGAAATATTACAACGCCAGCATTATGTTACTTCAAGCTTTCCTAATAGTTCACAAATTATTTTGCCTACGAAAATATTTCCACCTAATTTGCTAATATATCACGCACATTCGACGGATCAAAAAACGTCAATATCAGCTATGATCAATCGAATGCCAGTTATAAACCATATGAAAAACCACCGATTAAACACTCAATTGTTAACATATTTGTTGTTTACTCGTGGACTAATATCACCAATAAAAAGATTTTATATAATAAAACACAATATTTCGGTTCTGTCACTTTCTTTAACGCGATATTTATTTTATTTGTAAATGAAATTACGATCGTTTCGGATGTTACTCGTTTATCAAATTTCTAACAAACATTAACTAAAATTATGCTAAAAAACTGCTTTTATACCCTATTATATTTTTTGTGTGCCTACGTGCCTTTTTGAATGTTCTTTCCCCGTTATTTGGTTTTTCTTCTTAAATGGGTCTTAAAATGAGTGTTATCGCCCTTCTTTTTATTATATACCTGGTGTGTGCTTTATGATAAAAACAGATAAGAATTTGTTGACCATCTGGTTTTTGTGGGTGTTTATGTGCAAAGTGATATTAATTACGGATTTACAATGAGGTCGTAAATTTTGTTGCAGCCAATTTTCTCGTTTAGTAAAAATGGATTATATCGTTTCTTGTATATTTCCAGTTCTTCTAATCTGTTCATTATTAACCCTTTCCGTATTCTGTGTAATACCTGTGAGTTTGTGTTGATGTCAGTGTAATTATGTTTTTCTGTAGTGAAGTGTTGTGCATATTTCGAGACGATTTTTGGTTTTCCGATTTCTTTTATATGTTCTGTAAACCTAACTTGAAAACTTCTACCAGTTTGTCCGATGTAGAATTTGGGGCAGTCATTACATGTATTCTTATAGATTCCGGTGTCTATTGGTGTACTTATGTTACGTTGTTTGAGTCGATTCCCTAATTTGTTGTTGGTTTTAAATGCCATCGTGTATCCGTGTTTTTTAAAAACCTTCGTTATATTCTTGTTGATGTTATTATTGTACTCTATGGTGATGTATTTCTCTGTTTCTTCATTTTGCTTGCTTAACGTGGTCATCATATTCTGTTGTTTCTTCCAAATGTACCTATTGTTCATTTTGTCAATTAAGTCCGTGTTATAACCGTTTTTTATTGCTATGTGTTTAATGATTTTTAGTTCTTCCATATAGTCCTGATTGTTCATCGGGATCGTGTTTAGCCTCTTTATTAAAAAGTTGAACGTTGCCATCTTATGTTGGTGTGGGTGGTTAGATGATTTGTCAATCGCGTGATCCGTTTGTGTGGCTTTTCTGTATACTTTGAATGTAAGATTGTTGTTAACATTTGTTATTGTCAAGTCTAAAAAATTAATGGCTTTGTTCGTCTCTGATTCTAGAGTAAATTTTATGTTCGGATGTTTGTTGTTTATGTTCTTGTGAAGATTGCTGAGTTGTCTCGTTGTGCCGTTAAATAGTATTAAAATATCGTCCACGTATCTGTGCCAGTATCTGATTATTTGGTTTTTGTTCTTCGATTCTGTTAATATATGCTGATTTTCAAAGTGATTCATATATATGTTAGCTAAGGTTCCTGATAGAGGATTCCCCATTGGAAGTCCATCAGTCTGTGAATAGAATTTGTTGTTGTGTTGAAAATAGTTTTGTTCTGTACTGCTTTGATTAGAGTGATAATTTCGTCAATTTTTTCTTTCCTGATTCCGTTTTTATGTAATAGTTCCTTGGTTATTTGAATTGTCTCTTGAGTTGGTATGTTTGTGTACATGTTGGTTACGTCGAATGATGCCAGTTTCGCTGTAGGTGGTATGTCTATCGATTCTATTTTGTTGATTAGTTCAATGTTATTTATGATTGAATGATCGTTCTGTAATTGTATGTTTTTGCCGAGAAAATAATTAATTTCTTTAGCAACTTTGTATGCTGGTGCAGTTGTGAAATCTACGATTGATCTCATAGTCATTTCTGGTTTGTGAATTTTTGGTAGTGCTCTGATTTTAGGTGCCGTTGGTTTTATGGTTTTAAGTCGTCTTTTTTTGTCCTGGATTAAACAACATAGAACAGTTGTTAATCAATTTATTGATCGTCTTGTGATATTTGTTTGTTGGGTCTTCTTGGAGTTCAACTATGTTATTGTTTTCGATATAGTCATCAATCTTCGAGTTATATTCATTTGTTTTCATTATAACGAGTGTATTCCCTTTATCGGCTTTTGTTATTAGAGCGTCATTCTCTAATAACTTAACATTGATGTCTTTCACTGTTTGTCGTTCGGTTTTGTGGATGATTTGGTTTGTAGTTGGCTTGTTTTTGCGTATATTAATTGCAATAAGTGTCCGTATGTCATCCTGATGTTGTTCGTTTGTTCGTCTTATTGCGTTTTCAATATCGAGTAGTTGTCGTGTTGTTTGTGTTGAATTGTTGGGCGGAGCAACATTAAATTTAAGTCCTTTCTCCAGTAATATTTGTTCCTGGTTATTAAAAGTGATGTCCGTCATGTTATGTACTCTATGGTAGAATTCGTGATTTATCTGTATTTGTTCGTTATTTTTAACTGTTATTTGTTGTGCTGATCTCCGTTGAACAATTAGTTTACGTAGTTTTTTCTTAATATTCCGTCGTCTATCCCTAAGTACTTTCTCGGTCATGTTTTCAATCTTTTTGTAAAATATTTTCGTACTCTAGTCTATGTACGGTCTTTGATAATAATAATTGGAAATAGTATACCTTAGATGTTAGAACACTCACTCTTTTATACACAATTTTAATTGTTTCACTTAACCACGTATGTTCTGCTTTGTGTTTCGCTTTCACTGCTGCACTAGTTTTATTATTAATTCTTACACTAATAAATGCGGGCACTATTTTTAATTTTTTGCACTTTCTATTAAAAAACAAACTAATTTTACATTCATGAGTTTTCTAATATTTCTATAATGTTCGCTCACGATTATAGCTGATTCACTATTGATTGAAAATGGAGGAAATCTATACAAAATCCCAGTCTGATGAAAGAAGATGCCGCGAAGAATACGTGACCAAATTAGTAACCTATTTGTTATTATATGGACGGTTGACCGCTTTCGGAAGTAGTATTAGGCAATATAGTGTAGTAGCAATGGGGCTAATATTAGTGTATTGGGAAAAGGATGTGAAGAATTTATCGCCGAGAACAATATTTACTCTTGCAAGCGTCTATCGTATCTTCAAACTGCTAGTGGACAGAAGAAGCGCGTCTTAGGCTTTATTACTTTACCCACTAATTTTAATGATTTGGCTTGTTTGGTTTTATGGATGTCATTTTATATCGACGGGCTAAGTAACCTTCCAGAATCAATTAAGGTTATTGTTAGCCGTTAGGCAATTTTAACGAAAATTAGGTACACTGGTGAGTTCTATTCATTGGGCTGTTCTACTTAGGATTGCAATAATGTGATTTAAACAGCCTCTTCATGGTCTTAAGCGAGCTTATTTGTTGTTATTTAGCCTTTATTTTATCGTTGGTGATGGTTTTTACAAGAATTATTGCTATTGTGCTATTAAGGAGTGAGATAAAATTTTTTGGATTTCCTTAGATCGTCTTTCTTTGGGATTGTTTCGATTAAGCTCCCTCATTTCTGCCGTTCCTTACTTCAGATATTAAAGGTGTTAATTCTTCTGCAGTAATATAGCCTTCCGCTGGTTTATTATCGATGCCTCCAACCGTTGATGGATGGCTGGAGGGCTACTCCTACTTGATCATCGTTGTATTTTGATTTTCATCTGTAGGCTTAGGATTTTTAGATCAAAATAAGTAACTAAATTGGAAAATATAAGGTTAAATTTTGAAAAGAAAGCAAAAACTAGACTTATCTTAAGAGGATAAGTATCTAAGATTTTGGCTATAAAGTTTGCTAAACTAACTAAAAAACCGATACTCACTTCAAAAGAACACCGTGACGGTTGAAACTAAAATATCAACGCTATTAAAATGCTACTAAAATATCAACGCTATTAAGGATTTTTAACATTTGATCAACTTAAACTTCGATAAATAGTTATCATGCAACCGAGTATTTGTCATTCATTGATGATCAGACGAATCTAATAAGAAAAAAAAATCTAAGGCTTAGAGGCCGAAATCCACTCTTACTGTATCTCTGCTAAAACCTTTCAAACCTTACTTATAACTTATTCGTAATATGGTAAATTGTCAGTCAAACTAGTGATTTTACACGCAATCCTGTCTGTCGAAGTATGTACGTTGTTATTAATTACATGTTTGCTCAGGGGTGAGAACTGAACTCGAAATCACAGCGTGGTAAACAATTCTCCTAGCTACTGCTCTACATTCGACGATTAATCGACTAATTGAAAATTGCCTTAGATTTCACGTAGTCGGTTGTATATATTTTTTTCTGCAATTTTTTTTTTTTTTTTTTTTAAATTTAAATTTTCAAATTTGAGAAAATAAAATTCTCAGTGTGAACCAAAACTAAGCCAAGCTATAGTGGCGGCATGGAAATATTAATATTACCTTGTGTTATTTGTTGTATGGCAAAATGGGTTAAGTATTGGCAGTGGATGGTTCAGCAAGAAATAATAGCAGCAGTCACAGATCCATTCAGTGAGAGATACTGTTTACAACCAGGTACAAGGTATAAAATCCACCATAACTTATCGTTTGGGTTTGCTAGTTCCTCCATCGGAAGCCTCTCCAGATGGCGGATTGGGTAACGCCCGCGATTTTTTACACATTACCAAAAGTCAAATATTACCTGTGAAGATATTAGCCCTACCTGCTTGTGTCACCAATTTCTTGTGAATAAAAGCGCTAAGATGGACGAGTCCCGTCTGAATCGAATTCGGTTTGATTTATGCGTCCAACAAGGGTCTTGCTTAATCATTGATTTTGTGATTCGTTTTAATAGAATGATGTTTCTTGGTATGGATGGAGGGGTGTGGGAGAAACCGGAACCGCTTAATTTTTAATTTCACCAATATATCTCTGTGAAAGTGTTTCCTGCATTTCTCAACCAAAAGTTAAGACGAGTAATTTTAAATAAACGGAATATTAGATGGATGTTTTTGCTAAGCTAACTTTTTCTTGCTAAGTTACAAAAACTGTAACTATGATTGGTATTCTTAACAGTTGCTGGTGCAACAGACTCGTCAGTTCCTGTGCCGATAAGGTAACGGTTGCTTGATGATTTCTCATATACTACTACTTTAACACAACATTGTCGAAATACTTCTGTCGCATATTCCTGTCTGCGCCGGCAGCTATACTTACGAATGTCGTCTTTGACTTGATGACAGTAAAAACACGACGTGTTTCACTACATTTTGATGTGTTACAGATCTACGATTGGATCATTTCACTTTGAAAAGCTCTAACAAGAAGGCGATATTTGGTCGTTGGTCGTAATAATAGTAGGTATTGGTAGATGTGTGATAATCCACATCTAAATATTGAGTGTAATTGGATTTATAATGTTCCCTTGCCTGCTTAATTTCGATAGTTTTCTTTGAATCGTACTGTAAAAATCCTTCCGGTTTGACCAATATATATTTTTTCGAAATCATTGCATAACACTTGGTGTTCGCAATTCGTGCCATAATTTATAGAATTCCTTTTATTATGCTGCGGAAGTGCGGTTGTTTCCAACAGACATATTTTTAAACATTCAGGTTCATGTACTTGACGATTTTGGATGCAAGGTGTAGTTTTGAAAATAGTCGTAATTATTTGTATTGGTTTATAATTTATGCTTTCAAATAATTATCATGGTTCGTACATTATTATGTTGTTTGGATTTTATCTAGCCTTTTGCTGTGATTAAAGTATCATGAATTAAAAACGGTCAACGTATGTTTGTCCTGACCCCATTTTTATTTGGACGAAAATCGCTGAAACTCATATGTTTTGTGTATCCTTCTAAGGCACTCTTCTTTGGAGCATGCCGTTCCTCATTTTCTGAATTCTTATAAACTACGTAATGATAGCTCATATTTATAAAACAATTTTGAGGAAAAACTGTTTTTTTCTTCTGAAAAATGCCATGTTTGGTGACCTTTGACACAAGAGGTCACCACTTTTTACATTTTTCTCTGAAAACTTATTTACCTTAAAATCAAAGGTATATCATCAAAACATTAAACTTATATTTAAAATCTTAAAAAGTATGAACCTTCTTTCACACGAAGAAGGAAGTTATCGAGTTTTTATTTCACAGATTATATTCGCTAAACCAACCGCACCATGCTATTTAAATGAATGCACAATATGGCCAATCTATAAAATTTCTACCAGTGGTATGGATGAAATAACAGTCAAGTAGAGGCAGAAACTAGATCGATGCACTAAGGAAACAGTAATACTTCCATCCTTGCCTTTCTTGGGTAAACTGTGTGAACAACTACAAAACGTAGCCCCTCATTGGTTTATTGCAGATTCCAAGCACCTTACCTAAAATATAGAAAATCAAATGCAGCAACTAATGAATTTATGGTTTTACGTGACTTTTCTGAGAATTATTTATTTGTAATTCAGGATGCAGTTCAAGTATTCCAGAGTCCAATATATAATGTAAAATTCCTCAATTTGCAATGTAAGTAAGCAATGGTAAATTTGAATTTACAAGTTTGTTAGCTATATCTGACTCAACGGGACATAATCATATAGCTGTAAGATTCTTCATTGAAGGCCTGGTCAATTTTATAAAGAAAAAATTACGATACGTGCAGCAAACCTGTTTTTTTTCGATGGACTGGGGCTCAGTATAAAAATAAACTGATTTGAAAGCAGCATTACAAAAAAAAAAAAAAATTCAAAAATCATATTTTATGAGTGAAAAATTTGAGTGATTTTTTTGTTTAAAATATTCAGTCCCAGATCTATTCAAAAAATCATATTGTTACGAACTGGACTATCGTCTGTATTTTGCAATTAGAAATACTGTATACTTTTATGTCACTCGACTTGACTTTATTTCGCTTTAATTTTATACACTTTAATATTTGCTTTCATTTTACTTATTTAAATCTGTCCTCTTGCCACTGGTAGGGGCTATGGCAACAAATTTATTTCACTTGTTACACGATTTAAAGTAAGCCAAAACTGCCCCCTGTTCGCCATCGGTCGTGTTTATATACCAGTTTGATACTGTTCTCGAAATTTCTTTTATTGCGTGTCATAAATCATCTTCATTCTTGAGTATTCTTTTTATGATCCATAATCATCTAGAACGTCATCATATGTGAACTCGTTATATGATGGTCATAATCGTCACAATATTTTGTTGTTTGATTTTAAAGTAAATAAGCTTTCAGAAAAAAAAAATATAAAAACTGGTGACCCTTTCTATCAAGGGTCACCATTCATGGCACTTTTCAGAAAAACACACTTTTTCTTCGACAAAAATTTTATAAAAAATTTAAATGGTGCCATTAAAAAAATTAAGAGTCTATTCACCTCCATATGAGCCATCAACCATTAAAATCGGGTAAGTAGTTTTTTAGAACGACCATTTTGAAAATTTGAGTTTTTTTTAAAAAAAAATCAGGAAAAAGCGAACGGTACTGCGAGGAACATGCCGTAGAAGGAAAAGGTTTTCGTCAAAATCAAAAAGGGTCAGGACAAAATTTTGTTATAGAATCGCTGTATTTGATTGTTACTCGGAGTTTCGGGCGTGTTTGTTCAAAGTATACCAAAGTATACAATAACACACTACAAAAGGTTATCGATAGTTGTTGGTTATTTTGGCTTAAGACACAACCATATTCTGAACTATTTGGCCACACTGTATTAAATATATTAAAACTGTATTCAAACTTCATCATTAATCGACATCATTAATCGACAAACGAGCAACAAAACTATAAAACTATTTTACTATCATTATATCATCGCGTTCATTAATTATGGGCGTGATTACAATAAAACAGTACACACTCATATTCATACATATAGGGGGAGATGATTTTTTTTTTATTATTTTCTTTTTAATTTCAAGATTTTATTATTATTTTTTACCATATTATTGTAAAACCATAAACACAAGATAACTTTTTATTTTTATAGTTTAGATCAAAATTATTTATAAATTCCTGCTTGTGTTTTGTGTGGCAGAGAGCAAAGAAGATGAAAAATAGTTTGTGATAAAATGAAAAATTGTTCTTTTGTATGATAATTTTTCATTTTATTAAAAAAAAAAAAAAAAGTAACGAATATACATAATCAATTTTATTTCCTGATTTGTGTTGTAGAAAATGGGAAAATATATGCACAACACAAAAACGAAACTATCCATAATATTGAGTTGTGTGTATAAATTTAAAATATATTAAAATTAAATCTGATTAGGAAACTATGTAGTTTCTTTTAGTGTTTATGCTATAAAATAAAATCGATTCGGTACAGTATCCAATTTTAGTTTTAGATTTTTGTAATTGGCATAAAATGCTTATCACACGTTTTAGGTTTTAGTGTAATTTATTGAAAGAAACAAATTATTCATTATAATTATACATTAAACGATCGATCGCGTTTTTCATATTAAATACAAATTTTTATAAAATAAAATTGTGTGAAAAATTGAAATTAACTTGCAAATGCACTTGAGTGGGTGGTGCATTTTTTTTTTTTTTTTTGTTATGTAAAAGTACAAGAGATTAAAATCAATTATTATGTTAAGTTTTTTTTGTTGTTGTATAAGATGTCAAATAATTTATAAAATAAAAAAAAACTATCATCATCTTACGATAAAATCATACACGCGAGAGAGACAGATCTCGTGTATGCAGCCAACAAATAATGCAAAAAATTAACTGATTTGTTTTGATTACAAAATTTTCATAGAAAATTTTCACACAATTAATTGAAAAAAAAAAAAAAAAGTAAAAAAAAAATTAAAAATAAAAATGTTGATGGTTTACGGTTTTTAAACCATTAACTTTAATGTTTGCATTTTACGAGTGTTTTGAAATTATGTTGCCTTGCCAATAGTATGTCTTGAAGACATTATTTTAAATGAAGAATTATTAATTGGTTATTTTTGCTTTTTTTATAAATTATTGTTTAAAAGTTGAGTCATCCTACATTAATTAATTGTGAAATTGAGTGTGCAGCGCTCACTGGAAATTTGATAAATTTTCTAAAACCGCCAATGAAAATTCTTGGGGTACTTCATTTCAAAACTCAATTGTGGTTATACTTAAATTATTGAGCCTAATTCTAAAAGTTTAGCTTGAAGAATAGAGCTCTGAGCTAGAGAACGCAAAATCCTTCATCTGGGGTCCACCATCAAATTCGCAGGATTCATGGAATTTCAATAATTACATTGCCAAGCTACTCTGCTGAGAGTTAAATCTTGGCAATTTTATGAAGCTGAGCAGTTTCACCCAACTGTTGTAACAAATTTAGTTCTTTGAAAGTTTCAAAAAAAGCTCTTAATAATTTTTTTTCGTTTCCTTTTTATTTTCGACTAGGTCGTATAACTGCGTTTCCCTATCGAGCACGCGATGCATTAAAATTTTTGTTTCTGTTTTAATTACGAAAAACATCAATTGAATGTTTTTTACACACTTCTATTAAAGATTTTTAAACAACCTACTTAACAAAAAGTACTTCATTTCTCAAACTTTTACATTCCGTCAAATTTTTTGCTCTTTACTTGAAAAACGGCGGAAACAAAAAAAAAGTCGTTATTACATTATTTGTTAATTTTTAATTTGCCTGTAATCTAACGCAGCCGAACACACTGGTTTGGAGCTTTGTTTTCTCAAGACCGATCACCTTCCGAAATTGTTTCCTTTAAAATTACCCTGTATGTTACCATATCTTTACCATAATCGCCTCAGCGACCTTTGGGTCTGCCAACATGGGGGGGGGGGGGGGGCTCACCTCTCAGAGATCGTGTGGTAAGTTTGACTGAAGCGACCTAGCGAATATTCGAGTATGAAATTTCATTTCCAGGCACACACAGTCATTTGTCTGAATTTTGATTTGCCTATAAATCGACAGATGGTGGATTTCAGAAAGGGAAAATTAAACCAAGCCCAGTAACAAAATTACAATAACCCTTCGCAAAACACTAAACAGACTATATGCTGCAAATCCAAAAGAAACTGAATTGTTTCACATTCTGCAAAAGAACATACAATAACGTTTTGCACACATATTTCGTGAAGCCGCTCTTGCTAGGGACATTGCATCGAATGATAATGAGTGTCTTAACCAAGTGAAGGAAACACAGTCATTTTATCAATTGAGTCAATTTTTTGAATTCATTTGTAGTTTCAATATTTCAAACACTTTGAGATAAATTTCAGAGCTACACGTGTGAAGACTTTTTGTCGTTATGACGAAGAAACCCCTTACAACCGAGGATTAGAATAAATCAAGGATATTTTAATAACAAACAAAGGATTAGTCTGCCTCTTCGAACCAATGGGGTTGTCAGTAATATTGCCTTACAGCTCATGGTTAGAGCATCCAATTTCTGTCCAAAACATGAATACCGGTATTTCGGTATTACTTAACAACAAAACCGAGATACCGGTATTAATACCGGTATTGTTTTGTAACACTTATAAAAACATCGAGCATTTAAAAATAATAATTTTATTCAACTTTATTATAAAATTCAAAATATTTTAAAGGCACGATTAAATAATATACTATTACTTATTGCAACATCAAGCCTTTCCTGCAATCTTATCGATAAAGATTTCCCTTCGCGCTTAGGGGCTTCAATATCAACAACACTTTCTGATGTTGATTATGAAGGTTCATCTGGAGCTGGGGTTGAAGAAAGCTGCTATATAAGATGGACAGTTATATTAACTATTTCGTTTCTAGTTAGTCGATGAAAGTTGACCTCCGAGCCAAAAGTGCTTTGGGCTTGCTTACCTTTGTGCAAATATTGCAAAAGACAAGATAAGTTCGTCTTTCTATAATTCTCTGGGCCAAAGAGGTTTTCATTCGGTCAGCTAATGGTCGCTCTCACAAATGTTAAATCATGAATGGCAGGGTAGCGTCAGCTGACATAATAGTGGCATCCCTCCTACACAATGCTTCTACTGCCAGTTTGACTGCTAAAATCATATAACCGTTGATTCTATACTCTAGAAACGCCCGTTTCGGTACAGCTAATAGTTGATTTGACTTCGATCGGAGCTTTTAAGATACAATTTCTTAATTTATAAAACCGCTCCATCATAAAAAGTTAGCTATTCCATCTTGCTTTTGTTTCTAAGATTACAGACAGTTTTTTGCCGAATGCAGTTTAACGTAAGATTTTAGATTAACATTTTTGGTCGGTGATCGTCGAAACAACTTTTCAATCTTTCTAATTTTATTTATTAATGGAGTAAAATTATTGGAACGTCGTTTTTGTTGTTTTTCATTCAGTTTTGTTTTTTGTAGAATGAAACATCAATCATACGAATGAGCTATACGGTTAGATTGTTCCAACCTATATTGACGATTGAACATAACGCTGTAACGACGACTAAAAATTAGCATTAGAGCTCGCAGAACGACTTAAATATGGTATAGTGGAAATTTTTTGAAGCCCAGTAGCCTCAAATATTTTTTCTAAAATCACGACTCCAATCGTCAATTGCGTTACTCTTCCTGAATCTTGCTTTGTTTATAAATTTTCAACAGTTTATAAAAAATTTGACTTTATACGATTACTGTAAGAATTCTGACTGTAATTACAATTCAATGAATATTGGGCGAATAATCAATAAAAATTTAAATACCGATATCCGGTACTGAAAAATGGTCCGGTATACCGGTATTTCAGTTTTCGGTATACCGGTATTGGATGCCCTACTCATGGTAGGTAGCTTATTCGAAGACACAATTAAAGTGCAGAATACTGAAACTTTCATTTCCAAAACCTCAACATTTCTCCATTTTCTTGGTTCTGTTGGAGAAAAATACGTGAAATCACAAATTTTTTATATGGAACCGGAAGTCATGTTTTAATTTTATGATTTTTATGCTTTGAATGTGTAGCACTGAAAAATCATGTTCCATAAATTTGTTTTTTGTTGTTGTCGGTGTTTTTTAAAATACAGCGTGTCTAATATTTAAAGATTCCATGCACGTTGAATATATTGCTATGGCAAAAAACTAACTATTCAAAAATTATAAAATTGGGCTCATTTTAAAGATAATTAAAGAGGGATTATAAAATAATTATGAAAATGGTACCATCTTAATTTCTTCTCCGAGATGTGTCCAGGACCATTCTCAAGAACGAATACGTTCGTACTCGTACTATAACCAATGTAAAATACTTATTCTAGTGGGAAAAAACATAGAAGATTGGCATGACGACGGGTAAAAAGTATTCAGTATTCATCAACAAATTGTCTCCTGTAAAAATATAAAAAACGTAGATATACATACGGTAATGCTTTGTAGGCGTTGATGATTTTTAAATTTTGTTCAGATGCTGAATATAAATCCAAACACATCCAACGAATGAGCAGATTTTCATGCAGTCACTCCTTCAAAGAAAGGCTACTTAAATCTTAAGAAATATTCAAATGTTGGAAATTATGGAAAATTTAAATTGTAACTGTATTTTGTAATATCAAATTTAATATCAATAATTTTTGTTTTATATTTCATTTCGAGATACAAACATTTTTTAGATTAACTTAAACGTGTTTTGCAAGAAAACGAAACGAGATGATATGCTGAATTTTTAGTATGTATGCCTAATAGAACTAGATAAGGAAGATACAAATTAAAAAAAATATGCACCTCGGATATAATTCGAAAAGAATATTTCGGTCGCCATTTTAAATAGGAAGAAATGAAAGATGATACCATTTCATACAAACCGAAAAATAAATCATTTTTCAAATATCTCATCAAGCTAAAGCGACTGAAATGCAAACTTTTACTCTGATTTGTTCCTATATAAAATCAACCGTGTAATCACAGTATTAGTGAACTTTATAATACCCCTTAGCTCTTAGCAATTTCTACTCTTCGTAAAAGTTGTATACCAATTTTATATTCCCTATTAATTTATCTTTAAAATAAGCCCAACAAATTTTACGAAATTAAGGCATTTTAGGAAAATAAACGCATTAGTATTTTTTAAATTCTCATATTTAGAGATAATTTAAAATTTAAGAATTTAAAATTATTGTAGAATTTCTAATTTTTAGTTCAAAATATAAACTTTAAAATTTGCAAAAAATTATTGGAAATGAAAATGAATTTCACAATTTTTTAGAAATGTTTTGATTTAGTAGTTGAATTTTAAGATTGGTAAATTTTAAAATTTGGGTAAAAAATTGAATTAGGAAATTAAAAAATTAAATTTTAACGGTGTACCTAACCGATATGGACCGAGCTTTAGTTCCAGTTACAAAACTCTGATTGAAAATCATTTGAATGATTCAGTCAGATTTTAAAATTTCTAACATTTTTTTACTTTCTAAATATCGAATTTGAAGATTTAAATAATTTTCTGAATATTTACATACATATGTACGTATGTATTTGAACATATTTCTTGGTCCATGAGCTAATCCATTGTCCAATCAATATAGGTTGGCTTGGACGAACATTCGAAAACTTACAATTTTAAATTGGTTTTGATAAATTTAGGGATTGAAAATAACTAAGAAATTTTCTGGATTTTATGAAATTAATATTTAAGGACTATTTGGCTGAAAAAGGAACAGAATTTAAAACAAATCACAATTTTTTCAATATATAAAATTTGTGTTTGGATAATTTTCAAATGATTAAAAATGTTAGTAACTGTGAACTGTAAATCTTATTGTTTTTTAGTATCAAACGGTTCAAATTAAAGAAAATTTTATAAGCAAAATTTTTTACATTTTATTTCCTGAATAAATTTTTAATTTACTAACAGTAACGTAACATACCTTTTCGTTTGACACTTCACCCTGGGACGGAATTCTGTAAAAAAAAAGAAAATATTATTAAAAGTTGTTTATTTATAGTTGCAGTCTGCGAGGTAGCTGGCTTTTCATAAAGAATTTTGTCAAAGCCAATTAGCACATTTTTACTGCTCATTCTCCGGTGAAAAAGTAAAAAAATGAATTTCTCGAAGGAATATGTGTTAGCAATTTTTGGGAGAAACTTTCAAGTAGATATGGCAAGGAACTCTAAAAATAGAAAAACGTTATCATTTTTAGTAATCGTAAACCAACATTTTTTGTGCCCTTTAGTCGATAAAGAGGCGGTAAATGAACAAACAACTTAAGCCAATAATGGCTACTTGAAAACAACAAGGGATTTGAAATAAAATTTTGCAAATTTTGGTTTGGGAAGCTCTTACAAAATTACAGAAAAAATTCTTATTCAGAAAACACAGAAAATGTAAACAAGTTGAAAGCACACGAGAAAAAACGCTCAGGAAAAAATCACTCAAGAAGCACTTTAAAATTTTAATAAAGTATTTAATAAAGTGGAAGAAATCCAATGCTAGCGGGTTTAGGGTTCTCCATTTTAGTATGTTTTTAAAAAATACATGTTTTTGAAATATTTGGCATTTCCATAAAATTAAATTTCTTAAAATCCTTGAAAAGCTTATTTTAAAAATTTAAACCTCATGTTGGCATAGTTTTCCTGGAAAAGCGAATGTTTGACAAAACTATTTAAAGAAATATTAAATTAATTTTTTACGTTTAATAAACTGTTATTTTATTAATTTTTGGTTGTGCGTTTTTTCTTGCACGTTTGTTTTTTCTTGTGTGTTTTTTCTACGTCCACATTTTTCAGTGTTCTCCTTTTTCCATGTGAGCATTTTTTTGTATGGGAAAGTGCGCTATTTTCTTGTTATATTTTTTTTGTTCATAAAATAGACCTTAGCTCACTAATCTTGTGTGCCTCAGGTTTATTTTTTAACTACAGTACCGACTTATCTAAATATTTGGTTAGTTTATACCAGTCGTTCATAGATGTCGATAGGTTCAAAACGATATGGTGTGCCTAAGAGCGTTTTTCCATTATACCGATAATGTCGTAACGGATACCGTCTTCACCCATATCGGTTACGATAAAAAAACTATGAAACTATCATCTCTAGGATTGTTTGTGCTAATGCGTGTAAATGCATTATTATACACAGTAAATGTGCCGGGGTTGATTCAGATTAGTATTTGACGTTATTGCTAGTATATCAAATTTTTCATGGACATGCAATGTGTGTGAAAATCGTTCGGACGTTCATAGTGCTAAAATTGCTACAATTATTGCTGATCTGGATAAATTAAAACAGTGGATGCAGCCTTCATCTCAAGATAACCGTAATGTAGTAACGGGCACAAGCATACCCACGCCATTACTATGAAAATACACAGTGTCATCGTCGGCAGCATCATCATTACCTTCATTAACATTACCTTCATCTTAAAAAAGCAGGGGTAATAGTATTAACAAAGAAAGGTTACATGTTGTCACAAATGGAACTGGGCCATCAGCAAATATTCGGTCAAAAGACACAATTAATTATAATACCGTTACCATTGATGCAAATAATAGTACCAGTAAGTTAGTAGCTGATATATCGTCGCAATCAAAATGCAACAATAACAGAAACCGTAGTAATAATATTATTGGAAATAATGTTATTATTGGGTCATTTGTGCAGCTGATGCAAGAAAATGGTTCTTCATTTCTCGCCTTCGGAATTCAATAACGGAAGCTGAAATTATGGAGTATATTAAGGGTAAATTTGATATTCACGATTTTCGTTGCCTTGAACTAAAGCATCGGTTTGAAATGGAGTATGCTTCATTTAAAGTGAATACTTCAGCAAACATGGTGGACAGATTGTTGGACGGAAATATGTGGCCACTGGGTGTACTGGTTAAAGAATTTGTGAATCCGGATATTTATCGCCAATTTTTTCAAGGGAGCCGTCGCGCACAGTCTCCAGCTTAGGAAATTACGAAAAAATTATTAATAATAATGACAGTAATAGTAAAAATAATAATAATAATAACGATAATACGAGTATTTATAATATTGATGGTAATAATGGTGACGAAGAAGTGGGTAATTATATGACTAACGATAAATATTGGTTTAATATATATTACCATAATTCGGGTGGAATGCGCACAAAAGTGGATAAATTTTTTACATCGGTTATGGAAGAAGATTATGACATCATAGTCATAACTGAGGCATGGCTGGTTCTGGTTCCTGCTATAAAGAATGAGGAATTCTTTCCTGCATATTATATAGTTTTCCGCAGAGAACGGCACGAAACTGGAGAGTGTCTGGATGTTGGTGGTGATCTACTAATAGCTGTAATAAATCAGTATAAATGTCTACAAATTAATATTGCATCCGGTGATATTGAAATCCTTTTAGTAAAGGTAAAAATGGCCATATGAAATCATTATGTTTGTGCTACGTATGTTCCCGGGAAATCTACAAGTGAATTCCTTAATGAATTTATCGATATAATTGGAAATAAGATTCAACCCAAAATGGAAGAAAATGATAGTTTGTGCATCGTGGGTGATTTTAACTTTCCAAACTTAAATTGGAAACGAATTGACGGAATACTTACACCGTTTGGTAACACTGCCAATACTTCTTTCGTGATAGATTCATTTTTTGAAATGGGTATAAGGCAACATAACGAAGTGCACAATCAGAATGACTCACTTTTGGATCTTGTTTTCACTGACGATAATTTACATCCATCAGTGCAATCTTGTGAGGACCTGGCTCGCTCATCAAGTATTCATCATACACCGTTGTTACACATAACCGTAAAACCAAGGCACACAAACTGTATAAAAAGAAGAACACATCACCTGATTTTGCATTGTATTCTCACATTCGGTATGAGTTTAAGGTTTTGAATCAATTTATGTATGGTAATTATTTATTAGAAATTGAATCTGGTATCAAGTCCAATCCATCGTGTTTCTGGCATTATATTAACTCTAAAAGAAAATATGTTGGTTATCCTTTACCCATGAGTTATAATGATAGGCAAGCTCATGATCTAAATGCTGTTTGTGAATTATTTGCAACGTTTTTCAAATCCGTTTATTCAGTCGAAACTGTTTTAACATCTCCCAGTAACCAAGTCTTGGTCAATAATCATATTCACTGTATTCCTTCTTTTACGGGGGAACAAATCAAAATGGCTTTAGTTGGAATTAATAGTAAAATGTATATGGGCCCTGATGGTATTCCCTCACTACTCTTAAATAATTGCGCCGAAGCATTAAGTGGCCATTTAGCACATTTATTTAATTATAGCCTTAACCAAGGTATTTTTCCCTAGTGCTGGAAACCCTCGTATGTAATTCCAGTATTTAAATCGGGACCTAAAAATTCAGTTGACAATTATAGAGGAATAGCTATATTATCTGTTATCTTTAAACTTTTTGAAAAACTGGTAAAGGATTGTATTTATCTTAATATTAAAAACTTAATTGTTCCCCAACAGCACGGTTTTTTTCTGGTAGATCAACGACAACCAATCTTGCGGTATTTGTTAATGATGCGATATGCTGTTTAGAAAAAGGTGCCCAAGTTGACACTATCTATACAGATTTCAGGAAGACCTTTGACAAAATTAATCACAATTTTATTTGTCGCAAAGGTCTCAAATAGTACGCACTGGTCAAAATTATTCTGAGAAGTTTACAGTCTCATCTGGGGTCCCTCAGGGCAGACATTTAGGTCCAAGATATGCTTGTCCATTTTCTGACCCATATGCTCTCAAGACATTATGTACTGCTTTTATTAGGTCTATTTTGGAATACGCTGTAGTTATCTGGAGTTCTGGTTATAAAATTTTTAGTGATCGTATTGAGCGGATTCAAAAAAAGTTCTTAATATTTGCCCTCCGAAGATTTCCAAGGTCAACTTCAGGATTTAGTTTACCTTCTTATGCCGGTTGTTGTACACTTTTGAACATTCGTAGTCTTGAATTCAGAAGAGAGATGATTCATGCAAGATTGATTGCCCGGTATTGCTTTGCTTATATTCATTTTACGTTCCTAAGAGAATTCTTCGTCCACGACAGTTAAGACTGAGTATTGCTTTTCATCGTACGAATTATGGAATTGATGAACCGGTCGCGCGTACGTCAAAATATTTTAACCAATATTCAGAACTTTTCAATTTTAACGTTTCAAGGAATCTTTTAAAGAGTCATATTGGAAATAATAATTTGTAACACTTCATCACATCTCGCATGTAAATAAACTGTTCATTTGCCACTTATTGCATTTAAGATGAAAAACGATTTATTATGAAACGGTTCTGGCTACATCCCATAATTAAAGAAAAATATTTATCAGAATTTCAAACAATTATCAGACCGACCGAACAGGGGATCATGATGTCCCTGATTGATCGCCCGATAAAAAATATCCGTCTGTCGGTACCGACACACAGGCTCAGAGCATAATTCTTCCTTTCTAAACGTTTTGAGATACAGTTGTGGGCCCTCATTTTAATCGGCTTAGTATTGTTAGTATCAAATCTGTGGTCTGTGATACCCATACCCCCACGTTTATCCAGGTGACCAGAAATAATTGGGGACTTGGTTCAGCGTCACGTTGTGTAGGTCGTCCAACTGATATTAATTATTCTTGTTAGTAATTCCAAATATTTTGTTACAGTCAACAGATCGTTGGTTGCAATTGATGGACATATAAGGCGAATTTCCCAAAAGTCGATATCGTAGGTCAGATCGTTGGGAATAAATAACACCAAAAACTATTCATGCTGTAGCACTAGCAGTTAAACGACCTATAATGCTGCTTATACAATTTCAACACTTGATGGTTTTTAAATTTACATTTCGGCTTGTTTTTATCTTTTCATTACGAAACTGAAAGTTTTCGAACACCCTGTTTATTTCCCTACTCTTCCTCTACCCATAATTGCGATAATCTCCTATTACTAAATTGCTTTGTCCTACTAATTTTTGGCAAATTTGCATTTGAATGGCTAGCTAGCCCACGTTCCGATACTGATGTTCTTATTATAAGTTTGATGTTCCAAAAAAGCTCAAAAGTACAACAGGCAACTATTGAGATCGTTCTCGAATAAACATAAATACAAACGTATAAAAGAAAAGTGTTGAGAATTAAAACTTGATTTATTTACTAGAGGCGAGTGGTACTAATTTAAACTAAGCAATCGAAACAGCGATCGATTAACTCAACAATTTTAATTCTAAATGCACTGATGCCTTCATATTCAACGTTGGGTAAATTCTGACAAAGATGACACGAAAAATTATACCACACAGAAAAATTCAAGCACTTGAAAAACCGCAATGAATACATACATACATTATATAAATTTTTAAATTTTACACATTTATTATTAGCTGGTAATTGTATAACAAGAACATCCCAATATATCCAGAAAATAACAAACAAACAGTTCCAATCAAAAAATCGAAACAAAAATGCGTTATCATTCCCACAATCTCACATCAATAATGGCAATTTATGTTTATAATGTGCTTTGAACATTGAATACAATCAAATCAATTCTACAGGTTTATATTTTATCGTTGGTAATTAATCATCAAGCTATACATAACTAACAACAGATGACTCAGATTTTGAATGACTCGAAATTAAGCGATTATTGTTGAATACGTTTATAAAAATATTGGCAATTTGAAATCAATATATAGCGGCTTAACATCAAGACTCAAGAGGCTTTATATTTGTCTACACTTTATAAAACTTGGGGGTAATGTTCGACCGCACTACATTATTATGAACAGCATCATACATACTTTCATGAATGAATGAACGTAACCCGTTGTAATTTAATTTCTTTTAATTAACGACATAAGATACATGAATAATATATACTCGTACATAAAGTTTGTAATCTTTCGGTTTTTTTTTTTTTAATTTTTTAAATTTTATTCAATCAATTTCAATTGCGCGCGCTCTCCCAGTTTTGTGGCGATCACTTAATCAATTAAAACATATTATAACAATTTCCATTCATAAAATTAAGCAAAATTTAATTTTATTCAATTTATGTACTTTATTCGTATATTGTTTAACTATCGTCGTTCGATTTATTTTTATTTTTAAGATAACTATTATTAGATATACGGGAAACATGATTTGCATAAATACTAGTGAACGTACACTAAAAAAAAATAGACAATTTTTCTAAATTTCCAACGAACAGCTGTTAATGTGTGAACAATCATTAATTTTTTTTTGTTCCACTATTAAATCATGATAATATAGCGTTTTGTTGCATTCATTAAGTGGGTGTAAATTACATACAACTACGATAGTTCACAGTATAATTACTGTGTTAATCTAATTTAAGTTAATTTTATTTGAATGAGTACGATGACAAATGATTCATTAAGCAAACTCTTAATAATTTATGAGTTGTATAAGATTCAATGGCATTCAAATTTAAACAAAACTACTGTAATCAACCTAATTACGACAACATTATTATGTTGTTGCAAATAATAATTGTTACAAAAGGAAATTACTAAACCATATGAAAACATAAAAAAAATCCAAAACCACAGATCAATTTCTACAAAAAAAAAAAAAAAAAAAAAAACAAAAACAACAAATTATTATTTTATCACTGTTGCAATACTTATATGACCTCTAAAAATGTAAGTAGAAAAAAATAAAAATCTTATTTATATTTTTTCGTTTCGATTAAATATTTCTATCAATCGAATAAAAATATAAAAATAATTATAATTATTTATTGAAACAATATAGAAAAAACCACAATATAAAATTGTCTATAAAAATATACGATAGAGATAGCAACAAACCGTCTTGCATATTTTGTGTGCATTTTATATACATATGTATATAGTTGATAATTTGCGAAATAATCAAACCGCACTAAATTTTTATTTTTCACTGATAAAGATAATCGTAATGAAAATTATTTATAAAACTAAAAAAAAATAGAATCCAGTTTGGGAATCGAAGTGGTGGTTTAAGTTTAATCTATACGCGATAACCTGGCTGATTTTAAAATTTGTTACCGCAAATACTGAAATATAATACAAAATTCCTTGACAGGATCAAATGTACTAAAGCTTATGAAGATATAAAACAAACAAACAAAAAATGCAAAACCTATACTACATTTTAGCTATTAAGTGACTGGCTTATATCAGAGTCTGGCTACAATCGTCGTCACTATAGAACAATTTACGTATTTGTGTAAAATTTTATACCATGTAATACCATGCTTTGTATAACAATCGGCATGATGATGGTGGTTGCGATGATGAAGGTGACGGTGATGGTTATTGTGATAATGATGATGGGGTTGGTGATGGTGATGTTGATTGTGATGATGATTGTGATGATGATTGTAATGGTGATGATGACGATGAAAGTGACGGTAAATGTGATTGTGATAGTGATTGATGGTGGTGACTGTAATGGTAATGTTAATGTTGATTGTGACGGATATTGTGGTGGTGACGATGACGAGGATGCTAATGGTTTAATTTTTAATTTTTTCAGTTTTCATTTTCGAGACAAAATCCCAAAGGTACAAAATCTCGAGGGTACAATATCCCGAGGATACATAATCCCGAGTAGACAAAATCCCGAGGGGACAAAATCCCGAGGGTACAAAATCCCGAGGGTACAAAATCCCGAGGGTACAAAATCCCGTAATGCCGAGGAAACCCCGAAGACCGCTCCTTCGGTGAAGGAAAATTTTAATTTAAAACAAAATAAAAATCAAAACAGGGATTTTTATTTTTGCGGAATCTGGGTTTTTAAAATAAATATATATGACGAAACAAAAGCCTATAATATATTTACAAAATAATAGAAATAAGTATCTCAGAATTAAATGCATATCATTTAACTAATTTCTCAAATTATGTTTATACCTCTCCTTCGCCATTCCGAAATCAAAGATATCTTCGAAATAATTAAAGTTTACAATCATAAAATTAATTGACTCGTTAACTGAATAGTTAGAACGTCGGAAATCAGAAAACAATAAAGATCTTGTTCTAAGTTGTCTTACAGGGGCATACAGATTTAAACGCGAAAGTATAAAAGGGCTATCAATTCTAGCATTTAAAACATCAGCTGTAAATAAAGTAACAACTCTGTCAACAAGTCTGGTCGCCAAGGACTCAAGCTTCATAACAATACATCTTAAATTGTAACTTGGCATATTAATTAAGTTTTCCCAATATAAGCCTTCTATTAATATTAAAAAGATTAAATTTAAAAAACATTAGCCGTGAGAACTTTTTTTGAGTTTTTTCTATTCGTTCAATGTGCGTCGAATAGTAAGGAGCCCATACAACTATGGCATATTATAAGTTAGATCGAACTAACGATGAATATAAAATCTGAAGAGCCTTCTGATCCTTAAACTCTTTAGAAAGACGTTGTATTAACCCCAACAAAGAATACGACTTTACGATTATTTTATCAATGTGTGTTGTAAAACTCAATTTAGAGTCAAATGTCACTCCCAAGTGTTGTCAAATGTCACTCCCAAGTGTTTAATTTGGGTAACCCGATTCAATATTTCATTATTAATATAATAATCATAACATATTTGCGATTTTTTCTTGGAGAAAGACATCCAATCAGACAACATCAATTAAATAATGAATCAAGGTCGGATTGTAATTGAGCAGCATCAGAAGCATCAGAAATTTGACGGAATAGTTTAAGATCGTCGGCATACATAAATCCTTTTGAGTAATGTAACATGTCCAGCACATCGTTTACAAATATCAAAAATAATTGAGAACCCAGGTGTGAGCCCTGAGGCACTCCCGAAAGAACGTTTATTAAATTTGACTTGTTACCCTTCAAATTAACATATTGGGTACGGCCAGTTAAATACGATTCCACCCAAGCAACGAATTTTCGAGAAAATCCAAAATTATTTAGTTTTTTTAAGATGATTTGATGCTGAACTGAGTGAAACGCTTTTGTGAAGTCAGTATAGACAACATCCAGTTGACTATAAGAATCAAATGCATCAATAGTTTCCCGTTGAAACTCAACGAGATTAGTTGTAACTGATCTGCCTTTGAAAAAACCATGCTGACTAATTGATAATCTATTCTTGATGTTAAAAAAATGTATTTGGATAAAATCGCCTCAAAGAGCTTAGGAATTGCTGACAAAATTGAAATGCCTCTGTAATTGGCTACATTAGAACGATCACCTGATTTATAGATGGGAATTATTGAGGATATTTTCCAGCTCACCGGAAAAACTGAAGAATTTAAAGATTTCTCAAATAATAATTTCAAAGGATAACAAAGTTCAAACTTAAATAATTTCAAAATTGAGGAAGATATACCATCCGGACCACAGCCATTCTTAAAGGCATCCAGTTGATCCATAATATCAGTCTCGGAAACCTTTAAAACGTCAAATTGAACCGGAGGATTTACTAATTCTTCATTTAAACCTGAGCTAACGTTGCAACAATTAACGAATCTATATGTACTCTGAAAACATTTCCTAAAATACTCAACAATTTCGTTGGGATCAGAACTGTTGTCTTGCTCAAAATACATAGTCATCGGAAACTTAGACGAATTCCGTTTCGAATTAACAAATTTCCAAAATAATTTTGGATCCTTACTTATTTTAAATTCAATAACCCTCATATACTGATTATAAGCCTCACTATTTTTATTCAAAAAAAGTTTCTGCTATTCCAACTTTTTAGCTTTATTATACAAAGAAGGATTTCTCATAAATTTTACTCGACATTTATTTTTACGATTGCGTAACTTAATCAATTCTTTGGTGAAATGAGGTGGATAATTCGCCACTGACTTCATACTTTTTTTAGGAATAAATTCATTAAAAGCTGCAAACAAAATTTCATAAAATTTATCAACATTAATTTTAACATCTACATCATTGAAAATCAAAGACCAATCCAGGTTTGCTAAGAATTCACTCAAACGGGAAACATTGCCATTTCTAAAATCATAAAAGGAAATTTCTTCAGATATACGAGTATCAGAAACAGAGTAACTCTTAAATGAAATCTCTATAGCTTTATGATCAACACTATTATCCACAAATGGTACACAACACTCCGTTACAAAAATATTATCTTGAAAATTTGAAAAAACTAAATCCAGATACTTATTTCTATCGTTTGTTACACCATTAATTTGATTCAACCCATAAATAGACACAGAGTCCACAAAATATTGATCAACCACTGAAGTTACGTTAGTTGGTAATAAAAAACCATACTCATCATCAGGATCCCAGTGAATATTTAGCAGGTTAAAATCACCATTAATAATAAAGCTTGTTCTATCATTATCAAATTCACTCATTAAATTAGAAATAACTCAATAAAAAACGTATAAATCTCCAGAGTAGCATACGGTGGTATATATAAATTGTTACGATCACAATAGTTTGGACGATCATATCCAACTGTACCGCAACACATTCTAATGATGGAGGAGTTCGTAACATTTGGCTAGTAATAATTTTTTTAACTGCAATTAAAACGCCTCCTCCTGATGATCTTAGACTATTGGCAGATGAACGGTCGCAGCGATGCACAATAAAATTTGAAGAAAAAAATTCAGTACCAATAATTGATTTACGAAAATTGGTTTCCGTAATTGTGTATACATATATCATATTCAGTACTAATAACGCAATTAAAAAATCTAGATGATTTAGATGACATGCCACCAACATTATGATAATAAATAGTTAGCGTTTTATCTCCTCGAGGTGTTGAAGTTGAGGTGGTGTAAGTAGTTAATCCCGAAATCGGGCTAGGTTTCGTTGACGAAAATTTCCACGACGAAACTCATATTCTTTAATAAGAATATTTAGTGGCCACGATGACGGTAAAAGCAAACTATCCACTATAGAGGCGTCCACGGCTATTTTATACGAAACATAATCTGTATCTTTATGTCTCGGTTCAATCCTTTGACAGTTGGAACCGGAGATTTGAAATTTCCGTTTCACAAAGTTTTTAAATTGTTCATCAGTAGTCGAAGATGAAATTCTGGATACAAACAACCATTTCTTAGGAATCACAGCAGATATAGTTCAGGGTCGGCAGCAGCAGTTCTGATTACAACTTCAAACTCAACGGATCCAGATAGCGGGTAATTGGAAGGTTCGGGTGGCAGATCTTGGCCATTATTAATTGTAACCGTTGAATCATTATAATTATAATTTGTTAATGTTGAATCCAAAGGTTGAGTTGGAAGAGGTGCCACACATACACGTTGACCAATATCATGGAGAAAATTCTGAATAATTTTACGATTAGAAGCTATTTCTTGTTCCAATCGTAAAAAATGTTGAGCAATACAATTTTGTACAACCGCCTCCGTCGAGTTGGCTACCTTATCTAGAAAAAAATAATACAGAAATTGAAAATCCCGAAAAAAAGATCCAGAAAAAAAAAATCCAGAATCAAAATGTTCCGAAAAACAAAAATGCAGAAAACTAAAATCCAGAAACACAATTATCAAAGTGCGACCCAAGTTAAAATTAAAATTCATAAAATGGCCTTAAAATATGAGTTTTTCCGTAAAGTTTTTAATATTTATGGTAATGGAAATTGCTTCAACCTTTCAGACAAAAATGAAAGGAATTATATCGCTCATATCGCTTCTACGGATTGTTGTACCACAAATGTTTCAAATTATTTTGTGGTTGGCTTAATTCGTTGGTTTAGTATAGTATCGACGAATCTATTGGAGCGAATTGCGGATTTAATTCTTCGTTAATGCTTCGTCAACCTTACAGACACAGATCAAAGGAATTGTATCGCTTCTTCTGATAGATGTACCACAAATGTTTCAAGTGACGACAAAAGGGGATCACTACATTTGCCTGAAAAAAAACTCCAGAAAAAAAAAATCTAGAAATTACTAAAGAAGCAATCCAGAAAAAAATCCAGAAAAAATATTTTGTTCAAAATAAATGAAAAATCAATTTTATAGGCATTTTTAGACTTTTGTCGTCACTTGAAACATTTGTGGTACATCTATCAGAAGAAGCGATACGAGCGATACAATTCCTTTGATCTGTGTCTGCAAGGTTGACGAAGCATTAACGAAGAATTAAATCCGCAAATTGCTCCAATAGATTCGTCGATACCATACTAACCCAACGAATTAAGCCAACCATAAAATAACTGGAAGCATTTGTTGTAGAATTATCAGTAGAAGCGATATGAGCGATACAATTCCTTTGATCTGTGTCTGAAAGGTTGATGAAGCAATTTCCGTTACCATAAATATTAAGAACTTTACGGAAAAACTCATATTTTAAAAACATTTTATAAATTTTAGCTTTAACTTGGGTCGCACTTTGATAATTGTGTTTCTGGATTTTAGTTTTCTGCATTTTTGTTTTTCTGAATTTTTTTGTTCCTGGATTTTTTTTGGATTTTTTTTTTCGGGATTTCAAGTTCCTGTATTATTTTATTCGGGAATATGCTACCAACCCTAAAAATACCTATAAAATTGATTTTTCATTTATTTTGAACCAAATATTTTTTCTGCATTGTATCTTTAGTAATTTCTAGATTTTTTTTTTGCTTGATTATTAATTTTCAATTATTATGGATCTTAATATTTCTGGATTTTTTTTTCAAGTCGATTTGTTTTCTAACGCGTCCTCTAATTCGTTTTCGTTTTCAAATATTTCTATCGAGGATTTACAATCTGCTATATGGAAGGTTAAATCGGCATCTTTTGGTCTGGATAACGTCAATTTAAAATTCGTTAAGCGAGTTTTCCCCTTCGTCTCAAAATACTTGTTACGTATCTTCAATTTTATTCTCACATTCTCTTCCTATGCAGATCAGTGGAAGAAAAAGATCAGTAATCCTTCAAAGCTATCCCATTTTCGGCCATTTAGCATTTTAAGTTCTCTCTCTAAAACTTTCGAGATGGTTGTTAATCTAAATAGCAATTTAGTAAATAGTTTTTCAATTTAGCAAATAGTTTTGTATTAGGCGTAATATGAATAATAGCGAATTGACTTTTTTAACTTTTTTAGGTTTTTCTAAGGGCTTTGATTCTACAAATCACAGAATTTTTTTTAATAAACACTTATCTCAGTTTAGATTTTCGGTTTCCGCAGCCAAATTGATTTTTAACTACCTTTCTAATCGTTCTCAGGCGGCTTTTTTCGACAATTCTTTGTCTGATTTCCTTCCTGTGATTTCCGGCGTTCCTTAGTTTTCAGTGCAGGATGCCTTGTTATTTTCTATGTACATTAATGACATAGAATCTTCGTTTAGATCAGGATTATATTGTTAGGAATATTTCTTTGATAAATGAAGACCTAAGTAATATCGTTAGTTGGTCGGTCTCTAACAGGCTCGTTTTAAATACGAATAGATCTCAGTCGATTATAATTTATAAAAAATCGTTAGATACCTTCTCCTTTACTGGTATTTTTCTGCAGGGTTCTCTAATTAAATATTCAAATACTGTTAGGGAGTTAGGCTTAGTTATTAATAAAACTCTTACTTGGGGTGACAATTTAGTTAGTGGCAAAATATGAATGTTCTCCAAAGATGTTTCAATGCTTGTACCAGGTTTATTTTTGGTATTAGGAAGTTCGATCATATGTCTGCCTACTCTAGCCTTGTTTTAGAATGTAGTTTATCTATTTTTTGCGAATTTGGCGTTTGTCTTTTTATTTTTAAACTTCTCAAAGCTAAGCAGCCTTGTTTTCTAATGTTTAGTAGGTTTCATTCCTCTAACTTCCGCCTAATTCCGACCAAAAATTGTTGCAGGTCGTTGAACAAATCCTTTTGTGTTAGGGGAGTTTCCCAGTGGAATTCAATTCCACTGGAAATTAAGAGGTTAGCATCGGCAAAATTATTTAAGTCAAAATTTTTGAGTGGCATGATTTACGGGCCGGGCCATACGTAGCTTTTTAATTTATTTTTATTAATATTATTCCACTTCTTGCTATACATTTTATTGTAAATGTAAGCATGAGGTGGAAATTTAATGGAATCAATTTCAAAATTTTTTTATTCCGATTACTTTGTTTTCATGTGTGCTTTTCCTTTAAATACTAAATAATTAGTAAAATATTATAAATAAATAAATAAATAAAAAGTTTAAGGAAAGCTCACAGAATATCATGGATTAATATCTGTGAGGAAATTAACAGCCTGTCGGCTGTAATTAGACTTAATAAAACTTTGGCTAAAAATGATGTTCGCAGACTTATTGCTCTTCGTCTGCCGAATGGTCAGCTCACCTCTTGCATTACTAAAGCCTGTATCAATTTTGGTATTGATCGTACTATTCTTTTATGGATCGAATCTATGCTTAAGTCTTGCATTGTTGAGGCTGATCTGTGTGGCTTATCCGTTTCTGTCAAGGTTGCTAATGTCTGTCCACTTACGCGTTAATCTGTTTAAGACTGATTTAATGGTCTTTACTAGGAGTATAAATATTGGAGTTTTCTCTGTTCCCTCTCTTTTAGGAGGAGCGATTACTACGCCCGACCATGTAAAACATCTTCATGTCTTCTTTGATAGTAAACTCTCGTGGAATTATCACCTTGATTTCAAAATTAAAAAGTCGACTGCCATTTTTTGCCAGTCTAGAGGAGCTTTTGGGAAATCGTGGTGCCTGAGCCCCAAAATGTTAATATTTGTTTACAAAGCGTTGGTTTTACGAATCCTCTCATACGTCTCCATTATTTGGTGGCCAGTGGTTAAATTAATGAAATCTTTAATTAAACATAATGAACTGCAAAATATTGCTCGCAGAGGAATTACTGGAGCTAGGTCTTCTACTCCACTTCTGGCTATGGAGTCTATTTTGTGTTTGCCCCAGTTGAACACCTTCATTCTAGGGACTGCTTCCTCCGTGGCGTATCGCTTGAGATGCATTGCTGCATGGAGTGTTTTAGGTGCAATGGTGGGGCATAAGCTAATCATTATAAAATACCTTTCATTGATTCCAAAAATTGATATCCTCGGAGGTCCTCGGAGAAATTTCTTGAAATTTTATCGGAGTCTCTTGCCTTATTTTCTGATGGCTCTTACTCTGAACTTAGTGCTGGATTTGGAACTTACTGCCCTCTGAATGATTTCGGGTCGTTTGGTAGTCTGGGTTTGTCTTTCAGACAGAATTAATTGCTTTCACTCATAGTGTTATTGAGGCTATGAGTTTTGCTCTTAAGAACAAAAATATTTTTTCTGTACGGATAGTAAAGCTGTGCTGAATTCATTGAAACATCCCTTCACTATTTCAAAACTTGTTAAGGACTGTAAGCATTTCATCAACCTTCTCTGTTCTAACAACATAGTTAATGTCTTATGGGTACCGGCTCATTGTGAAATTGAAGGTAATGTGATTGCCGAATCCCCAGCAAAGGCTGGCTCGCGATTAACATTAATCGGTCCCGAACCAGCGGCTCCCTTATCTTTTATTAGCGGTAAGAAGGCTATAAAAAACTTCACTCTTAAAGAGCTAACGCTGGAGTGGCGTGTTACTTCTGGTAGCCGTAAGGCTATATTAGTGAACCAGATCGGAGGTTTAATAAGTTTGCTTTATCTTTAAAAAAAGACCAGCTCAGAATACTGGCCTGCATCGCTTGGGCTTGGCTCAAGATGATATATGTGATGACTGCCTCGCAGAGAAAGACAGCTGTATTCACTTTGTATGCAGTTGTCCAGCTTTCGAAAGTGTTCGTTTTCAATTGTTTAATTGTAGGACTAAACTGAGTTGGGATAGAAACCTAGGTTTCCACCATGGACTTGTAGCGGTTCACCCAATAATTCAAAGTCACCCAATGAACCACTACAACAAGCTCGCCGCATATTGGGTGCTACCTGTACAGCAATAGGTCATCAACCAATCACTGACCGGCTTGTCCAAACACGAACAAAATCACAACACAATACACAAAACAAAATAAAATAATTTAGTCTGCTCTCAATCTCCAAAGCGACAACACATAGCTCGTGGTGTTGGCCGCCAAAATATTAGCTGGTACCAAAATGGTGGTGAAAGAAATATAAAAAAAACTTTGTAATAAATAATAAATTAATTTAAGATAAATAAACGTATTGTGTTCAATAGACTCTTATCGCATTGAGTGCGGAACCTTCATGGATTCCAACCAAATTCAATAATAATAATAATAATATTTTCGTTTGAATCAAAGCTACTCAGGTTTCATTGACGTTAGGCGAGTCAAATCCCAATGCTCCTCAGAAATGATTAAACAATTCCAAAACTGGTTTTCAGTACATGGTTCTGGGCAAATTATACTTTAATCGCAAAACGGACCACAAATCTGCTCAAGAGAATTTAAACAATTTTCCAAATAATGGAATTTCGAACATCTAACGTCTATCTCCCAGAACATTCGGTTTAGCCGAAAGAGCCGTCCAAACCGTCATGTTATTGCTCAGAAAATGCAACGTAAGAAATACGCCTAAATAGGAAAACTTAGTATCACCATATCAACGACTGAAGAGCATAATATTAAGATCAGCACTACCAATTTCCAAACAACTACTAAGATCGAACACTGAAAAAAGGTTACTGGCAAATTAAAAAGTATCAAAAAGTTAAGAGAATGGGTATCAGGGCGTGCTATCCAGTATATAGGCGCACCAAAATCAGTCATAGTTCAAATCAGGTCTGCGGAGTCGGATTATTTTAGCGGAGTCGGAGTCGAAAAAATACTCTTAGTTTTAAAAAGACTTCAATCAGTATATTTTACTCCCGGTCAATTTTATAAAGAATCGCGTAGCGTAATGTTTTACTTAGGAAAAATCTTAAGTATCCCTGCAACAGAAATAAAATCATCGTTAATATAGAGAAATTATTCTGCTTGATAACATGATATTTTTGCTGGAAATTTATTGCAATCCTAAGGTTAGAATATAATTTGGCAATCGTTTAAAACGATTTTTAGATATTATCGAAAAGCGCACAGTCATAGTGACCGGCCGCTATCTTCATATATTACCTACCAAGAAAATCTTGTTGAAGTAGAAGAAAAATATGAATTCCAAAAAAGTTCTAGATGACTAAGGGAAATCGAAATGACTTCGGATTAGAAAAATTCTAGATGCAATTTTTTGATGGCTTCGAGAAAGTGGAAAAACCAACAGAATTCGAAATTAATTTAAACTGTCGAAATTTTTTCTTTTATTTCTTTAATTTGATTCTTAATTTTTGTTATGTTTAAATTAAGTTCTTATGAGGAAAGAATTTAAGTACGAGCAGTGTTATAATATTTTGATTAGAGGTAGAAGTTGGAGTTTGAGTTGGAGTCGAATAGTCAATTTTTAATATATTGAAATCGGAGTCGTAGAATTATTTTACCGACTCCGCAGCCATGATCATCACTATCCCATTCAACATCATATATACTGGGGTGCTGGGTGGGATTCAATAGGGTAGGCGTTGACCGTTTATAGCCAATTATAAATTGGTTTATACTCCAACGTTGCAACTATGTAGAAACCATCAACTGTCTCTAGTTTACCTCCACGCGGTAGCACCTGGGCAACGTTTGTTTTGCATTTTTAATGTATCACAACGGCTGAACTTCTAGAGGCGAGTGTAATAACACTATAAAAACAAAAGCAATGGATAAAACAAACAAGGAAACTAATACCCTAGGTGGCAGACCTGATGTTCAGGAAAATCCACTCTCTCCGGAGGTCGGTCCCATGGATTCTAGGGGGGACCAAACATTGCTACATAATTCAAATGATACCAAAAATAAGCTAAGCGATATCAACGCTCAAAAGAGTAACGAGGAAGAACTTTCATTCCGAAAGGGCTCCATTACAATCAGATCACCAATAAAAAAAATATTTGCAAACAACGCAATCTCCACTGAAAAAGTAACTTCATTATCAGAACAAATGCCGAGTGCATCAACAAATATTATAAATAGCGAGGAGCTGTTAAATAAATTTCAAAAAATGGAGAAACTAATCGCGCAGCTGAGCAATGAAGTTGCTGAACTTAAGAGAGAAAACTCTACACTAAAAGAAAAGGTTAAAAATGGCATAGCTAAGGATTCAGCACGAGTTAACAATCTTTCTTGAAACCATATTCAGCCATCAGCCAGTCAACATGAACATTCAAATAATTCCAACTGGTTGCTGCGGCAATTTCCAGTTTTTCAACAGAATAATAGATTCAGTGCTCTGAGTCAAGAGGATTATTGCACAGATGAGGAAGAACTGGAAAAAGAAGTTTCCGGTGCTGATAACAGAAATGCTAGGAAACGCAGGCGTACAAAAACGAAAACTTCTCCAAAAAATACTACACAAATTGTGATCAATAACACTGAACAGAAAACCCCAAAAATACCACTGCCTCCACCTATTAACGTGAGCAATATCAAAAATTTCGAACTTTTTCGACAAAAAGTAATAAAAACCACTAGTGAATCAACTAATTTTAAGGCGCTTTCAAATAGTGACATTAAAATTACATTTCAAAATGAAAATGATTACAGAAATGTCAAAAAATTACTGGAAGAATTAAAAAAAGAACCCAGCAACCAATCCGAAAATATAGAATATCACACCTATCAGCTGAAGAGCGAAAAGGCTTATAGAGTAGTTATCAGAGGCTTACCATCTTCCATTAGTCACGATGTAATTAAAGCAGACTTAGAAAAAATGGGACATGAAGTCGCAGGTATTGCTAACATATACAAAATGGTCACAACTAATGGTGTAAAAGACAAGAAACACTTTCCATTGTTTTACATCGACTTAAAACAAAAAGACAACAATAAAGAAGTATACAACATCAAGAAACTTGCGTACTGTATAGTTAAAATTGAGCCACCTAACAAGACAAAGGACATTCCACAATGTACGAATTGTCAACAACTTGGACATACCAAGAGTTTTTGCTATCGTCAAACCAAATGCGTTAAATGTGCTGGAGATCATCACACGACAAAATGCAAAAAACAACCAAATATCGCGCCTTCATGTGCTCTTTGTCAACAACAAGAACATACTGCAAATTATAAAGGATGCTGTGTATATCAGAACAAAATTAAAAGTCAACAGAATAATACAACAAGAGTAGTACAGCGATTACAAACAAAAGCTGCTAAACCACAAACAACAATCACACCATCCACAGTTGGATTATCCTATGCGCAAATCACCAAGTTATCTGCTGATGAATCAAACCAAAACAACAAACATATAGAAGTTAATAACGAGTCTAATAACTTTGAAATTATTAAAAAGCTTAGTCAAATTCAACAGACACTTGGTCACTTAACAGAAAGGGTGGCAAAACTAGAAATTAATTTCTATCCGCCTAGCAAAAAAGTCAGCATACACACAAATGATTAACTCGTTCCTACGCATTGTAACTTGGAACGCTAATGGGCTCAACCAACGAGCCCAAGAACTGGAAATATTTCTCCATACAAACAACATAGATATTGCACTTATTTCAGAAACGCACTTCTCCAACAAAAGCTTTTTTAGAATAAAGGGATTTAATTCCTACTGGGCAACCCATCCTAGTGAAAGAGCCAGAGGTGGTTCAGCTGTACTAATTAAAAATAATATCAAACATAATCAACAAGAGGATATTCGAGAAAGCTACATGCAAGCAACTGTTATCTCAATCCAAAATAATGGCGCAGATCTAAATATTGCGGCAGCATACTGTCCTCCACGGCATACACCAACGAAGTTACAATTTAATAACGTCTTTAATAAGCTCGGTCCAAGATTTATTATTGGAGGGGACTATAATATAAAACATACAGCTTGGGATTCCAGGCTAATTTCTCCTGGGCAAGGAAATGCTTTGTTCAATGCCATTCATGAAAACAAATGTGAATATCTGTCTCCAAGGAGGCAAACGTATTGGCCAACGGATGCAGGAAAAATACCAGATTTGCTTGATTTCTTCATCATAAAAGGTATTTCATCCAATTACACTATAGTCGAAGGAATTAACGACTTAACATCTGATCACATTCCTGTACTGTTGTCAGTAAGCGCTATAGTCATCAAGAAAAAAAAGAAGCAAAACCTTACTAATAGATTCACGGATTGGGACCTCTTCAGAGAAAAACTGGAAGAGCTAGTTGAATTAAAAGTTAGTATTAAAAGTAATGAAGAATTGGAACAACAAACAAACAATTTCATTGAATACACTCGTATGGCCGCCAGTCTAGCTACTCCAGAATTAAAGGACAAAGCGGAGATTGAAGTCAAATACCCTGCTGAAATCAGGGAACAAATCAAGGAAAGGAGAAAGGCAAGGAGAATATGGCATCTCACCAGAAATCCCGCTGACAAAACCACCTTCAATCGAATAAGTAACAAAGTCAATAGGCTAATCAAAAGCTTCAAACAGGATTGCTTCGACAACTACTTAAGCGGGCTAGGTCCAGAAATGGATAAGGACTACTCGTTATGGAAAGCAACCAGAAAATTTAAACGACCTGTAGTTCGAGTACCACCTATAAGAAATGCTCAAGGCAATTGGGTTCGACATGACAAAGAAAAAGCGGAACTCTTTGCTCAACACCTAGCAACAGTGTTTCAACCCCATGACATTCAATCCAACATTGACGTAACACCTGTCTATCAACCAAATCAGGATTTTAAAAGGGTCACGCCAATGGAAATTGCTGAAGAAATCGACAAAAGTCTTAGTCAAAAAAAGGCACCAGGAATTGATGAAATATCACCGGGTCTATTCAAGGAACTTCCACGCAAAGCAATCATCATGATCACATACTTATTTAATGCCTGTATGAGATTGAAGTATATACCCAAATGCTTCAAAACGGCTCAAATAATTATGTTGAAGAAACCAGGTAAACCAGATGAAGAAGTAACATCATACAGACCAATTTCACTGCTTCCGACCTTATCAAAGCTGTTTGAAAAACTACTACTAAAACGTCTAAAGCCAATGGTAAACGTTCCTGATTTTCAATTTGGATTCAGGAATAACCACTCCACAATATATCAAGTCCATCGAATAACTACGGTAATAGAGCAAGCGTTAGAAGAAAAGAAATATTGCCCCGCCGTATTTCTGGATGTATCTCAGGCCTTTGATAGGGTTTGGCACGAGGGATTGACATTCAAGATGAGCAAAATGCTACCACAAAACTATTGCCAGCTGCTTGAATCATACCTCTCTGATCGCCAATTCAGAGTCATCCATGAAGAAACATGTTCTGACTTTTATCCAACTCTAGCGGGAGTTCCGCAGGGAAGCGTATTGGGACCCTACTCTACCTTATCTACACTGCGGACATACCTACAACGAATAAAACGTTCATCGGCACGTTCGCTGACGACACTGTAATTATGTCAGTAGACGAATCACAACCAAGGGCAGTGGAAAATCTTCAACGAGCAATGAACGACGTTACTAAATGGACAATTGACTGGAAAATAGTGCTTAATGAGCTCAAATCAACCCATGTGACATTTACGCTCCGACACAAAAATAACAGTCTACACATATACCTCAATGGGGTGCAAGTGCCGCAGGCTGAATCGGCTAAATACCTTGGTCTGCATTTAGATTCAAGGCTCAACTGGAAACATCATGTGAGACAAAAAGCTGAACAGATACGATTAAAACAACGTCAAATGTACTGGTTAATTGGGCATCATTCCAAAATGAACCTGTATTGCAAAAGACTAGTCTACCAGACTATCTTCAAACCAATATGGATGTATGGTGCGCAGCTATGGGGTTGTACTCATAAATCCTATAGAGACATTATACAACGTAGCCAAAATAAATTTCTTCGAATGGTCACCAACGCTTACCGATTTGTGACTAACAGAGAAATACACAATGATCTAAAAATACAATTGATAGACGACGTCATCCGCGAATGTGCCATTAAACATGAGAAGAGGCTTCTTAACCACACCAACGTTGAGGCCGTACAACTACTGGACAGTACAAACGAAATAAGGCGGCTCAAACGAATCAAACCACATGAGCTAACCGTATGAATATTATATCTTAAGGGAACTGGATACTGGTCCAGCAGACCTACACAAGTTTATGCTTATCTCATAAGTACTAATGTCAACCTTACTAATGAATTAATAATGTTTAAGATTGTAGTAGCCATATCAATAAAGATGTTTTAAAAAAAAAAAAAAATATATATATACTGGGGCAGGCACAATTTTCATATTGGCGGTGAAAAATTTGGTGGTGGTGGTGTTACTAGCGATAGTATCACGGTCGAATATTCAATTGTAAACCTAAACACACATCCGATCCATTTTTCCGATTTTTGTATTCCTTTCCGTTTCCATTTTATTTTACCAATTAAATTTTCTTTAGCAATTATTATTTTTTATCAATGAAATGATAAAGCATTTCAAACTATGTGCTTCGTCAGTTCTTCGACGTATATACGTATTTAGACCCAGATGTCCCCAAAACCTGTGAATTGTCGAATACTATGTTTTTTATAATTTTTCAGCAGCATATTTAGAACTGACCTCAACATTTCTTTGACCCCAACAAAAAATTTGGTCTTTTTCATTCCGAAGTAGTTCAATGTTGGTACCTTTTGGCCCAGTTGAGTGCATTTTTCATGTTGGTCTCAGATAAGAATGGGTCTTTCCTAGTTTTTTGGCTTTTTAGGACAAACACGTCAAAACCTTGGCCAACTGTTTTCGCATAAATTGGTTCTTTTTTCCTGTTTTTAAAAGATTGTCGATCATACCACCGATCTTATCTACTGGTTGGCTTTCATTTTCTACCCCTTCCTAGTCTAGAAGTAGTCTAGAATGAATCTCACTGTATCTAACGATCGTTGTTTGCATAGCACAACGCGAATATTTAATTTAGTTTGATATCTCCGTTTGGAAAAACCAAATAAATTTGTTGGAATGTCCGGCCCAGAACTCAGTGTCGTCATCCCTCGATTTACGAATTTTTTTTTTACGAATTTTCGGACACTTTAATTCGTTAAATTTCGATAACCGAATTTTTCGTAAATTTTTGGAAAATTCGCAAAAAGAGATTCCGTAAATCGAGGGATGGGTGTAATAAAACCTTTTTAAGTTACTAACTATTCCTAATTTTAAAAAAATATTATAAGCACAAGTTTAAGATAATAGTTTGTTATATTACTTATATGTTATTAGATGGTTAACTCAATTTGACCTTGGGATAACCTTGAAACAAAAGTCAATTTTATAATCTTAAATGGAAATCCTCGTTAAGACCAAAACTTACTGAAATATAGGCTTTTAACGGTTCTCCTTGTATAAAGCTAATTCCAGTAATACGCAAAATTTTAAAGCTTTAGGAAAATTTTGCTATGAAAAATCATAAGATATTATTGAATAAATTTAAAATTTCTTGAATTTATGTAAAAACAAATTTTAGGTTCAATCTTCCAATGCTACTAAACCAAGTTTTAATTTTCCACTAGAGTTAAATCGTGAATGGCTGGCTTATTATGTATTCTTAGTTTAAAACTGTAAATAACAGTGAAAAACAGAGTTATTAAGTGTTTTTGTTACAAACGAAACGTCCCGTCGCGTTACTTCATATGATGGGGATTATTGAAGTAGCCGAACCGTCGCAGTTGCAGGTTTCTAGTGAGTAGTATAGCCATCGCCTAATGACAAAAAACTCCCTTTATCTGTTTTGAAGTCTCCTGAGTCCGAAAAAGTGGGTTTCGAAATGGTGTCGTCTGTCAGTATGTGTCCTCTCTACATCCTAGATGGTTTAACCAATCAAACTGAAACTTCAGATTTAAGCTTTTTTGATAAATTGGGAGGTTCCAGTGAATTTTACTCCAAATCGGCTAACCGGAAGTGGCCACCACCTCTGTTCGTAAAAGAAAGTCGTGTGTTGGCCACACCTCAATTTTTTTTAAACCATAAATCGAGCATGCTGCTTTATGTTGATATGGGTTGATCTCGTCTCTTTGAACCCTCTGTCTTCGTTGAGGTAAGTTTTGACTTGTCTCGTCGAGCTTAAGGAGGGTCCAACAAGTTTAGTCCGGATACTTACGGTAATTGGGCTCCTTTTGTCCAAAAAGTTGGTGACGTTTCCATAGCACTTTGTTCATTTCAAAGTTGTACCCGCCCGAACCATTAGTACATGTATACATATCCTAACGTAGTATTAAAAAGATCAAAAAATCTAACCCTTCTTCAGAAATGTTTAGAAAGGAGTTTGTCCAAAAATGAGACAGTAGAATGTTAGATTAACAAAAAATTATGTTTAGGTTAATTAAATCAACCCATAAAGCGAAGTGGCTAATCTTATGGGATAATATATAGGTGCACATAAATCATAGATAATCGCTTCAATATAACATTCAATTCTATTTCAGCGATATTATTCGAGTGATGTCATAAGACTTTACGATGGAAAATTGAATTGTTATTTTTTCACATAAAATTATAATTATAAAATACGTTTTGGTTGTGCTTATCCAATAATTTATTAATGAATAAAAATCTAAAGACATTCAATAGCATAATAAAAAAAAAGTAGAATAATGAAAAATCTATAAATATTGACTCGTTTTACACAAATACTGTAGCGATAGATCCTTACCTACATATACATAAATATTCTGTGCTGAAATGCAATCTTTCCTATATACACAAATTTAATTACCAAACCACATAATTATTTTTTCTTTATTCTTAATTAGCGATTTTAATGAGATGCTATTTCCCAAGTACAAAACAGCATAGCAGCAAACTAATCTGAATATATTGTATAGATAAAATAGAGGTGTGTAACACAATATCGGTGTTGTAAAAAACAACAATTTGTTAAAAGAACACGGAACCATATCTCATATATAATATAAGAACAAACACAAAGTATTTTTAATTCCTTCCAATATTTGCAATCGCGAAGCATAAACATTTATCCATTGCACTCTATCACATTTTAATATCATTCTAATCACTTAACACACGCACACATACAGAAATAATACTCACACACCTCAATTTCACAGCAAGCTTCTGTGTAAGTTAATAAGAAAATTCTTAAAATTGATATCATTCCAATGTAACATTTTTTATTTATTTTTGTTATTGTAATCACAGCTTTATGCAATCGTATATATCGTCTTAAGCTGGGATCAAAAAATTCGCGCAGTTTAAAATCAAGACGTGATGAATAAAATAAGCAAAAAAAAAAAACAAAAACAAAAGTTGTGAATAAATTATAACACCACAAAACCTTATAAATAAATTCACTTGGAAAAAAGATTATATACATATGTACATACATATTTTGATTATGAGTTTTCAAATTGATTTTCCAATTTTAACGTTTAACATTCGCGAATTGTATATGTTTATGTATATAAAACATTATGATGATGAATGGGAAGAGAACATTTTTTTTATTTTTATAAAATCGACTTTTATGCAAATCTAGTGACTATATGTACATACCTCTCGTAATAAACCAGTAACCGCGTTCAAAGATTTTATAGGGTTAGAAGAGGCACATACATATACAGACACACACAAAAAATGAACTTTTGAAATAGATTTTTGTGTGTGTGCGTGTAGAGTAGTGAAAAAGTATTCTCGTACTATAAATCATTTAAATAGATTTCACAATGCATAATATATTTATTGGATTTCTTAAATACCACAAGAAAAATACAGAAACGTATTAATTTTCTTGTTAAATTCGTAATGTCTTCATAAATTAAATATTAATAAATCATTTTTTTTTTTTTTTTTTTTTTAAATATTATTATTCTATATGTAAGTACCCAGGACAGCTACATTTATTATTCTATTATTCTATCATCTATTGCTGTATTATTTCAAGCTTACCAGTAGTTACAGATAGGTAGGAAGGTTGTAATTTGCATTTAGATGCCTTTGACAACAAATTGTTGTGTAGAGAAACTCGTTAATTTAGATATGCAAATTTTCTGTTTATTTAAGATTATACTTAAATGATTTTATTATTTTTATGTAGATGATGTTAAATTTTTTATTGAGTAAATAATGTTTGCAAGCAACACAGGAAGTGACATTTTTCAAAATATGAAGATCAAAATACTGGTTGGAAAGTCTGAACCCAAATGTTCGAGATATGATGATCACCCATTTCTAAGCCAAGTTAAAGCCATCATCCAAATTGTATTTGTTGTTGTATGAAAATCCAAAAATAACCCTAAAATGAAATAATTGTATTAAAATTGAATTCCATTTCCTGCCAGAACTCAAGATTCCTTAAATCTAAATCAGTACATCAAAAATGTTGTAATTTTACTAATGTTGTAATTTAACTAATCCTGTTGACATAATTAAGATAAACAAAATCAACGTCTTCGACATTTATTACTTATATACTCCCATAAAACTTCAACTCCGTTTATGGACATATTACCCTGCAAAATCAAGCATCGTTTGTATGTGGAAACTACAACCTAAACTCCACCACATTTAACCTCTCGATTTGCTTTTACATAATTCCATGTTGTTCACAATTCTTTTAATCGAAATTTGGCTTGCATAAATAAATACATCATTATGTGTTGCAAACCAAATCTCAATTCAACTCAAAATTAATATTTCCAAATTAGTATTTTATTTATATAATTTAGTTAATTTATAATCTTTTAATATTAATTAAATTAATTTAATATAATTTAATGCAGTTTATAATATCATGTAAAAGAATTAATCATACCTAAATATATTATTTTATACGAATTATATATGGCGGTTTCCGATGCGACTCAAACTCACTCGATTATACGAAGTATAAGAATCCTATTTCAGTCGAATACACTAAAATTTTTGTTGTGTTTGTTTAGTTTGTGTTTTATCAAGAACACTATAGTTTTCTCATGAATACAAAAAACATAAATAGAGAAAACACCAAAATAAAAATAACAGAATCCTATGTACTAAACCACCAACACACATTGAAGGTAAATATTTTTCTACAATCTTCCATGTGCATAGCAGCAAACGTATTATTTTTGATTATATTATATACAAATAATACCCTTATAACTAACATACAAACATTCCTGTTCTATGTATCAAGGTACAGGAAAATAATTGTGACGACTATACCAAAACCAACAAAAATGTCTCTTTGTTTTTGTTGTTGTTTAAATATTAGATGACAAAAACCAATAATATATAGTACTTTTGCTTGATAGGATCTGTGTAAAGAGCGAACGAGACGGCCTGAATAAACATTTTTGTTGGTTTTGCTATGTATCAAGCTTCAAGAATATATTTGTGTCGATTGTACATAAAATAAAACACAAGAACAAATTCAAGTAAGCGTAAAAAGAAAATCAGATATGAAATTAACTGCGACGTATCAAAAAAACAATTTAATACGATCCAATTATTCGATTTTAGTAGTTAAATTCCATGTACAACCACACAAAAGTTAACATCATGTACTTAATCAAGAATTTTGATTTCTTTATCTATAAAAATAAAACATTGCCTGATAAATGCATCCCGGTGGATTGCATTTTCCAAAATTACACTTTAATTATTATTTCTCTTACACTTTAATAATTATTTCACTAAAATTGAATTGAATAGAGTTAAAATTATAATTAAAATGTGTAATACAAAATCCGAGTTCGAGTTTATCGGTGCACCGTCAATCTGTACCAAGTTTAGAAATTAAATTGTGGAACCCGACCTATTGGATGGAAAAAAAAAACCGCATGGAAAGTTAACCTGCTAAAAACCAACCATTTATATTATTAATAAATATAAGTTGATTTGTTGATCATATAATAATCCGCAAAGTCCTAAGAATCTTGTTGGTTTTCGGTGAATTCATTTTGAACTATAATAAAATTAGCGCATAGTGAAAAGTGCAAGTGAAGCTCATAAAAATAGCTGACTTAGTAATGCTTAAGAAAAGGCGCGCCTACATAAAGGGAAACATGACCAAACTTATGAATTACATAAATGGTATAGGCAGCGGCACCAACGTGGAAGACATAATAGTGCGGTTAACCAACGTTGAAAGATATAGAAACGAGTTCAGTGAAATTGAAAGCAAGATAATTACGCTGGAAGACAACTACTATGAAATAGTAGCAGGTTTAAATCTGGAACTACGTTCAAAAATGGAACCAACAATTTCTCTCAATGATACAATTATATGTAGATGCATCCATGGCAGGAGGACACGACGTAAGATTACCAAAGATATGTTTTCCATTTTTTGCGGGAGATTACTCCGAATAGCAATCGTTTCACGATCTCTTTTGCTCCACCATACATGATAACCCTCGACCAACACCCTCACAAAAACTACAATATCTGAAGGGCGCCTTGAAGGGAGAAGCGGCAGGGTTGCTAAAACATTTTAGCATCAAAGCTTTTTGAACAGACGATTTGACGTATTCGAGTCATTGAAAATGACCAGTAGACGTTCTTACGCGCAACCAAGTAACCCAAAGATACTAGTTAAAAGCCACGTCATATCGAATCAGTCGCAATCATGTTCGCTGTGTCCTGAGGAACAACACAAATTATTTGAATGTGTCAAATTTAACAAAATGTTAGTGGATGAGAGAAAATCATTTTTGAAGAAGGAATACCGATGCTTTAACTGTTTGAATAATAATCATAGCGTTTACACCTGCAAATCAAAATTTCGATGCAAATATTGCAATAGGTTAGGTTAGATTTGGGTGGCGGTCCACTAGGACCAGGCATAGACACAAACATGGTCCGTAGCCATACCACGAATAATTGTTTCCTCCAACTCATTGGAACCATTTTGAGCTGTCAACAAAGCGCTGGATACTCCTGACGTCCATCCTACAGAGGTCCGTCAGGTCTTTGAAGAGGGGTGCCCCTAGAAACTTCAGTCTGTTTCGTGCCAGACGAGGGCAGGTGCAAAGAAGATGAAGTACTATCTCTTCCTCCTCTTCTTCCTCGCAACTACGACAGTAGTCTGTGAGAAGACACCAAGTCTACTCGCATGCCTCCGTATGAGACAGTGCCCCGTAATCACTCCAACAACCACACTGATCTGACTTCGCTTAAGCGAGATCAGCTGTTTGGATCTCGCCAAGTCCAACTTTGGCCAGACCTGCCGAGTTATTACTCAAGAGGTGATGCTTGACCATCTGTCATTGGTCAGCTTGCTAGCTTCTTCCTGAAGCAGCAGTTTGCATACCGCAAGAGGCATTTCAATATCCTTTCTGCTTTCTGAGAAATGGTCTGTTGTACCACGTCGATCCAGTTCATCGGCGTTTATATTCCCTGTACTTATGAAATGTCCTGGCACTCATAAAATGTGGATGTTGAACTGATCTGCCATCTCGTTAAGAGATGAGAGATAGTTCTAGACTACTTTCGACGTGAGGAGGTGTGATTGAAGCGCTTTAATGGCAGCCTGACTGTCCGTATATATGCGAATATTACAAACCGGTATTACATTATACTTCAACCAGTCTACGACTTCCTTTACGGCAGTTACCTCACCTTGAAAAATGCTACAGTAGTCGGGGAGACGGAAGGAGAGATTTAACAGAAGTTCCTCGCAGAACACTCAAGCCCGACTTTCCCGTCCCGTTTTGAACCATCAGTGAAGAAGTTTATAACTCCTGGTTCCAAAACTGCACCTATCATCCAGTCCTCCCTGGATGGGAACCTAGTCCGGAACTTAATGTCAAAAGATAGTGACGGGATAGTATAGTCGGTGGTCTTGGGAATTTGTTTGTTGCACAAAATAGATGAGTGCCCTGTATTGTTGCAGGTCCACATTAAGATGGACTTCAGCCGTATGGCAATAAAAGGCATCATAGTTTGTTGCATGAGAGTTTACCAAATTCAGAATCCAGTGCAGCAGTAGCAACTATTCAATCGAGGGAAGCTGAATCATCAAGTTACACCACCACCGCTCGCTTAAGCAATTCACTATTACCCACAGCCTTCGTTTAAGTTGCAGATGGGTCACAAGGAAAGCAGTTATGTAGAGTATTGTTAGACTTTGGATCACAAGGGTGATTTATCGCCAAAAGCTGTCTAAGTAGATTAGGACTGAAAAGAAGCAGTGCTAAGCTTGCCATATCGGGTATTAGGGCGTGACTAAAAGGATATACCAAAGGAGTAGTATCTTTAGTAATTACACCATGGAATAAAGTGCAGCCATGTTTTCAAATTGATGCATATATATACGTATATATATATATATATATATATATATATATATATATATATATATATATATATATATATATATATATATACCCCTAATTGACGTCCAAACAATCACCAATTTCCCAATGCATTGGTCTTCACTATTTCAAGCAATACCAATTAGCTGATCCGTACTTTTACAAAGGTGCATAGATATTTTTTGAGCTACATTGGAATGGAAAAGTTATTAACAACAAATTAATTATGCAGAAAACCTTCTTAGGCTGGGTAGTTGCAGGAAAATCCGATGAATACAAATGGAAACAATCAATCGCTGCCAATGTTATTTCTCCAGATGATCAGTTGGACAACCTATTGAGAAAATTTTGGGAAATCGAAGCGATCCAAACCAAACTTCAACAATTAACCAAAGAAGAAGAATTGTCGGCCGATTTGAAGTTCGTTTGCCGTTCAAGCTTTCTTCGGATATTTTGGGAAACTCCTTTCGAACTGCGGTTCAACGAATGCACTCCATGGAAAAAGTTTCGTACGAGATGAAGAATTTGCGTCGGAATATAAAAAGTTCATGGCAGAGTACCTCAAGTTGGGACGTATGAAAGAAATCAACGGAAATCACGATAAATTCAACGCATATTATCTACCCCACCACGGTGTCGTCAAAAGGTCTAGGAGCACAACGAAAGTAAGAGTAGTTTTTGATGGCTCCGCCAAAATCACTACAGGCAAATCTTTAAACGATTGTCTCGCAGTTGGACCTACCATCCAATCAAGCTTATTTGAAATATTATCTCGGTTCAGATTATACAAGGTAGCATTTACCGCCGACATTGCAAAAATATACCGACAAGTTCGTGTTGCAGCAGATAATACGAAGTACCAACGAATCATATGGCGACAAATGCGCTTACGATTTATGAACTTCAAACCGTTACCTAAGGGACAGTTAGTGCAACATACCATACTTAGCTACCTGCGCACTAAACGAAGCAGCCGAGTAATATAAAAGCGAATACCCATTAGCAGCAAATCACATCAAAAGCAGCATGTACGTTGACGACCTGATGACGGGAGCTGAATCAATTGAAGATGCTACCACATCATCTTGAAAGATCAAATAAATTTTATATTGTTAAGTTCAGGATTCCAGTTAAGAAAATGGTTGGCTAATGAAGACAGAGTATTGATCAGTAACCAGACAAATCAAAATGAAGTATTAGAAATAGAAGAATCAAATTCTGTCAAGCTATTAGGATTATATTGGAATCCAAAAGCAGATTATTTTCAATTCAAGGTGCAGTTGAATGAAGAACCAATCATCACCAAAATAGGAATCCTATCAGAGACAAGTCGATTATTTGACCCCTTGGGGTGGCTTGCTCCGGTAACCGTCGGATTCAAAATATTCTTCCAAACCTTATGGGCAGAAAATTTAAAATTGGATGAGCCATTATCGTCTAGTTTAGTATCTGAATGGCTGCGAATGCGTATTTGGCCAAATAACCGAACCAGATGGCCGTTCAATCATCAAACTTATATCGGCGAAAACGAAAGTTGCGCCAGGGGAAAAACGACGGGAGAAATATTTACCAACATGAATAGGTCTCAATGGAGCTCGGTGTATTATATTCATTCATACCCAATATACACATTTTAAAGTTGAAATAGAGTTAATTAAAGCCAACTACTATCATCGACATTTTTTAAAGTTGGTGTGTATTATGCGTGTCCTTTCCAAACACACATAATTAGAGGAAGAGGTCAAAAAACGTATAAGAGTTATGTAAGTATTTTCGTTTGTTTGGCCACAAAAGCTAGGCCATATTGAGCTAGTCTCTGACCTGGCCACAGATGCTTACATCGCTGCCCTGCGGAGATTTGTAGCTCAGAGAGGAGTATGCAAAGAAATTCACAGCGACAATGGCACAAATTTTGTTGGAGCGCGCAACCACTTATATGACCTATATACGATTTTTAATATGTTTCGAAGATTGTAAGAGAATTCAATCCAGTTTCGAACTGATGAGTTTATGATTACGAAAAAATCAATCTTCTCCGGCCGACAATTTACATTCTATATATACAGAATGTGCTGTGCTTTAAGTACTAGCGAATCGTACTAATACAGATGAATTCTCTTACAATGTTTTTCTTCTTCACGATATTCACACTGCTCTGTGTGTAAGCTAATTTTTACTTTTTATTAATTTTTTTGTTGAATGTTAATTAATTCATGTAATTTCTAATATGCTACCGGTGGTTAGACCATTTTAATTGTGTTTCGATTTACACGAGAAGTATATTAGTATTTACGAACAGTAATTCAACGAAACCAACTAATAGACATAATTCTATTTATTTAATTAATAAAAAGACCTATATACATTTCTTCGCCAAAATTCTAATATTTTTTCTAATTTCTTATTGACAGAAGAAATAACGTTCAAACTCATTCCACCAAGCTCACCACACCTTGACGGACTATGGGAGGCTGCGGTCAAAAGTATGAAGTACCACTTGAGGAGAGTAACAAACGGACATATACTCAATATAGAAGAAATGTTAACATTGCTGGCTGAGATAGAGGCGATGATGAACTCCCCGCTGAAATGCTTGGATTTCTCCCTTTTGTAGCTTTCCTTTTGAGAACCCTTGAGGCAGGTCCTTTCTTCTACTGTTTACAGTCCCATAAATATCCGTTTATTTCTTTATAAGGGTATTTGCAAGTTCAGAAGACATGTACCAATTATCTACGGTTACACAATAACCCTTCGACAAAAATTGGTCCATCAAATGCAGGACAACTTTGATAGAAATCGGAAATTCATCATATTTATCGTTATAAACTGTGCTCTTTCCAGTGTACAAAAGAAAATCACAAATATATCCCGATTCAGTCTCACAAACCATAAAAAATTTGAGCCCAAATCGAGCTCCTTTTTTTGCATTGAACATTTTCCAGCCAAGACGCCCTTTGTATAGCATCAAACTCTTATCTAAGCTAAGATATTCTGCTGGAACATATACTTCACGAAATCTGTTGCGCAAATGTTCCATAATATCAAAAAACTTGCACAATTTTGGATTAGAATGGTTGGCTAGGTTCAAGTTTTCATTGTCGATAAAATGCAAGAACTTCATAAACAGAACAAATCTATTTCTGGACATGAGTTCTTGAAAAACAGGTACTTGAATGATCTTGCGTTTGGTCCAACACCATTCATGTCAAGGCAGCTTCACGATACCTTGAAGTATTAGAATTCCTACAAATAGTCTCATCTCATCTTCAGAAGTAGGTGTCCATGCTTTATACAGTGATCTTTCTTTTGGGGGGTTTTTACTTATCCATTGAGCTACGTATCTGTTTGTCTCCGTTACAAAGATGTCAATCATAACGTGATCAAAATAGAGTTCAAAACACTCCAATGGTGTCGCAGTGGAGGCTATGTCCACAGCTACTCCCGGATTTCCAGTGAAGGGGAATCTTGGTGGTGGGGGAGGAATGTTCTGCACATTGACCTCACACCACACCTTACATTGGTCAACTTCAGCTTCATCTTCTTCGTTCAAATCATCAATGTTAGATAAATCATCATCACTATCACTGTCATCACTACCTAAGTCTACAGATTCTATATCTGAACTATTTTCATCCAGGTGAGGCACATAGTCACTGTCATTATCAGATTCATCCATCATACTTCCTAATTAGGGCCTACCAGTATTCTGAAAATAAATACCGAGAAAATTGTGCAGAAATACGTAAAACATAGTTCAGAATTCAAAATTATACGTTATAAAAACTGTCCTTACCTACCTTTTATCGTATTTCAAATAAATATTGAGCTATATATTATAACAGCAAAAATAATACTTGCAACACAAACCAAATGTTTATAATTCAAAAAAATAAAACACACCGTCTTGCACACCCATACTACACAGAAGACAGCTAGCGAGACACTGAAAAACAATATCAATCTACCAGCACAGAAACACACGTTGAACGGGGAAATCCCGGAATAGCAACGCAAAAAAAGAAAGATAGACAGAAAGACAACTTGAACGGGGAAATCCCGGAATAGCAACGTAAATAAACATAAATAAATTCGAGCACGTCCAAATCGCGGGATGCGTAAAATTAAACCAGTAGATGCTGCACGCGTAAATCGCGGGATACTCGGTCCAAGGGTTAATGGCCATATTTCAGAATTTCATTTAAAACTTATTTTAGAATCCCATTTCCATCACATTTGGCGAATTTCATCATAATCGGTTAAGAAATAGCAAAGTTCAATCAAAATTGACCATATCCCAGAATTTCACCAAAAAAACCATTTTAAAATCACATTTCCATCATACTTGTCGAATTTCATCATAATCACTTAATAAATAGCCTCGTTCCATCAAAATTGGCCATTTTCCAGAACTTCATCTTAAATTCGTTTTAGAATCCCATTTCGATCGTGTATAGTAAGTTCCATCATAATTGACCATTGAATTTCATGATTATATTCGGTTAATAAATAGCCAAGTTCCATATTGCACCATATGACATATTGAAACATGCCGTATTAATAAAAATTTCTCCATTTACTTACCTTTAGTATTATTATCGAAAAAAAAATCACAACAAACATAAGTTTTATTTAAACTTTAAATGGTGAGCATGAACAATAAAATACCGAAGTACCGACGCGTTGTAATGTCAATACAAAATGGCTAAAATGTAGTTGTCTTGTTATCGGTGTTCCCACTGTATTCATGGAGTTGCCTTGTTTTTGTGCAAGCAGTTTCAAGCCTTTCAGCGTCGATGTTGGATTTGTCGCTTATTCAGAATTATGATGGCTGATGTCATTTAGCTGCTGATAATAAAATGTATATTTCGACCAAAATTGGGATGTGGTTTTGAAATATTCCGAAGCATACCATAAGCCATAGGGTACCTTTTACCATAGTGTACCTTTTGCCATTTTGAAATATGCGATAATGAACATAATGCTATAGTGTAACATACGCCGTAAAGTAGCACATGCTGTTTTGAAATATGCCGTAGTGTAAAATATGCCGTAATGTACCAAATGTCGCATTGAAATATGCCGTTTTGAACTATGCCATAATGTACCTTATGTCATATTTTCATAATCCATTTTGAAATATTTAGTTTTGAAATATGCCAAGTTGAACGGATCCCCAATTTCACACCCATAATCAATAATAAAAAAACTTTGCAAATTACACTTTTCATGTTGCACTTTGCATATCAATAGTAAAAAAATCGAGGAACAGAAATTACAAAGTAAATTAAATATTTGCCCTTTTCATTTATCATTTTGCATATATCGCTTGACAAATTTCTTATCTCCGTTGTACGCAAAGTTAAAAAGAAAGTGAAAAGTGAAAAGTTTTGTTGATAAGTTTTTTGTGGAATAGGGCCCTGACCACTATTAGAAATTTTGAAACTTTTCTGTTATAGATACATCTTTAGGCAACATTTATAACATTACAATTATACAATATTACAGGATCAATAAACTTTGATAACCGCTCGAATTTCCAGACCAACTCACACCTGCATTCAAATATAATTATGTTAATTAGCGAATTAATTAAATACTTCCAATAAATAATTTCACATTTAAATTCGATTATTCTTATCATATCGAAATATCGTCCTAAACACCATATAAAGGCACACCGGATATTGTAGACCAATAAAATCGAAAGCACATAAATTATTTATCGGTTTTACATTATTATGTATACATAATTGTTGTTAGGAAGGAAACAAAATAATTTCGAGAACAATACAGTAAAATTATTTATCTACAAAAATAAAGATTAACCAAATTTTGAGACGTAACAGATGCTACAAACCAGTCTGTTTCATTGCGCGGCAGGTAGAAAAAGAAGCTGAAGACCTGTCGATCAATTTGACTGCGAAAAAATTTTGTACACCATATACATACATACATACTTGGTACCGTGCTAATAAGGTTCTGAATACACCATAAGATGACAGGACAAATTTTGTTAACGAAATTTAATTGAATTTTGCCCATTATATATCGTATGAAGATCAATAAATTTGATCTTATAAAATATTGGTACAAAAAAACGAAAAATTCATAATAAATTCCGTTTAAGATTATATTTTATGCGTTTATTTATTTATTTTAGGATCAGTGTCAGGCAAAAATATTTTTATTGCTCGTATATTTTGTGTTCGTAGTGTAATAATGCATGTCAATTGTGCATGGCCGCTGTTAATCCCAAATTTATGAGATTTGAGACGGTGGTGAATGAGACATTTAACTCGCACCATTATTGTACGGACATACAATTTGGAACTGTAAAATGAACTTTCTATGTATAAAACTATTACATTTTATAAATAATTGAATCACGATCAATTCTATATAGTAAACGATAATATGTTATGTTACTTTATTATAACAACAACAATAACGACGACGAAATAATAAAAATGAAATTCAATTAAACCGTGCGCCTGTGTATAAATATATAAGTATACGCGAAAGAGATAACCTAAAAATGATTAAAAATTTTCTTACCTCATAAAGTTTTTCAACAACAATATACAACAAATAAAAAATAGTTTTGTTAACAGCCAATAATTTAAGTATGAATATAAAATAATTTATCTCGTATTTTTGCTAAAAATAATAATTTTCATGTCAAACAAATAAAATTTATTTTACAAAAGATAAGAATTGCAAAGATTTTCAAATCAATAATTTTGTTTTGTTTTATTAAATTAATAAATTTTCACTTAGCTGCAGAAAAATGCGCTAATAATTATCATAAAATAGAATCATATAATTCATAAATCAACCAGGGGTATAATATCTTATACGTTATCGATGAAATCATTTTCAATTTTAATAGATAGATGATCGTATGTGATTAGAAATGACCTGACCGAAGAGATGATTTGTAGAGTTCCGGTTTATATTTTAAAATGTGGAAATTTTAAATTTAATGTTGAATATTTTTAAAACTACCAACGGTCCATTTTACATTGAATATAGGAATAATTTAAATTATGCCTTGATCATAAATAGAATGGATGCCCCTGTTCGCGTTAGATACGCTAAGTTCATAATGCTCCGCGCTAACTTTGCTTAAATCAGTGCCAAACACGAATGGATTTAGAAATCGGCGCAGCGAAATAAAATATTCAAAAGGCCAACCAAGGAGTTCAAGAAGAGTTTCGTCGTTTTTGCCGAACAGATCTTTATTGGTCATACATGCGACCAACAAAAAGGAGCGGTTGGACAACGGAGGAGTTCCTTAGGGCCGCAGATTCCAATGATCGAAACTGGCAACAAGCAACCAAAGGAATTGTTCTTCAGCTGGTGACCTCACTAACAGAAAAATGCTTTCTCGCAATTATAATTTTAAATTGAGAAAACACCCATTATCAAAATTATCAGACGGAAATTTGTTTGGTGACCTTGAACGACCTTGAATGACCTTAATTTTGTACATAAGGGGAAAAAGGTGTTTTTTAACGGGTGTGGATACTTTTCAGGCATAGCTTCTGCGACAGTTAAATAAAAAAGTTGTTGAGTTTATAACGACTATCGTCAGGGTGACTCAAAAGTATGCCAAACCAAAACAAAAACACAATTTTGTCGCATCTTCAAAACTAAGATCATTCAAAGTGACCAAACAAATTTTCTTCTTAAGTCCGACAACTTCGATAATGCAGTGGAGTTGCCTTCGACTTTCACGTCGTCGGTCGTTTTTTTTTTTTTTTTTAATTTTCAAATTTGAAAAAATAAAATTCCCAGGGTGGAGAAAAACTAGGCCAGGCAATAGTGGCGGCATGGAAATATTTCTATTACAGGGTGTTATTTGTTTCCATTGAGTGTGTCAGGCAAAATGGGTTAAAAATTCACGGCGTATGATTCAATGGCGAATGGACTGCAGAAATCCAGGTCAAGGACAAAGACATCTGGAAGGAATCGCTTTTTGAAGTTAGCAGAATTCAGATGGTTTTTAAGGTGTATCCGAGAAGTTTTTCTTTCAAATACCGAAAATTTCGATGATCATACCGTCTGGAGTTACTGCAACCATAGCCTTCAACAAATTCTGTGATTTTTGATTAATAAACATTTCTACGTTACTCGTACAGTGATCTATCAAGATTCGACACGTAAATTGCGTAATGCTAAGAAGTCTGAAAACTTGAATAGGAACAAAATCCTTGATTCGAACCAAACTGCTGGTGCGATTACACTTGAAGTTACAACTGCCGTAATAACTGAACGTGAATTTAAACTTTGGAGCAAGCAATCAGAGCTAAATGGAACAAGTTTCTAATTTCGTTCACACAAAAATTAGTGTTGCGAATGACAAATAAACGGCAGTCCCCCTATAGGACATATTAAATTTAATTTTAGGTCCGAGTACGATTAATTATGTCCGAAGGTGGTGGATGAAAAAGATAAGTTCTATATAAATAATTTTTTTAAATCATTAGCTGCAAGATCTTCAAGTTTCGTTAGTTTTAGATGTTGTAGGATGAATTATGTCGAGGAATCTATATAGCAGAGTTTTTGGCTGTTGCGGTAATTTTAAATAAACTTGCATAAAGAATTCTTCGAATTTTCGAAATTCATTATAAGTTAAAATTGAAAAAGTAAAGTAAACGTAACGGCCTATCATTATAGAAATAGAAAATTCTGAAGATTTTCGTAAAAATCTTAAAGCTCTTAAAATTAAATTCTTAAGTTTCAAGCTAGGTAATAAACATGTAAAATTTAAAATGATTTAAAATTCTTGAAACTTTGAAATAATTTAACTGTTGAATTTCTTTTAATTAGTATCAGAAGAATATTCAGTGTTTTAAAATCTTTAAAATTTCTAAAATTCAAAAATTTACTTGTAATTTTTAAATTTGTCGAATAAAATTTGTTAAATTTTTGAAAATTGTAAAAGCTCTAAATTTTTTGAAACTTTCACTTACGACTTCTGTTTCCAAAAGCTTAATTTCCAATTTCTTTAATTGGAGCAAATTCTTGGAAAGTGACACCAGTGCTACCAGACAATTTTTTAAAAATCTGTAAATTTAAAAATTCAATCATCTCATCAGGCTATAGTGACAGAACTGTGAACTTGTTACACTGATTTTTCCTACATATACATATAGGAATCAACCATTAGTCGAGGCAATGAACTACTAAAACGGCCAAAAGTTCGGAATTTGGGGTGGGTACTTTGTACCTTATACAAACCGGAAATTGCATTACTGCAGCCAAAAATGTATTCAAAAAATGCATTTTATGAGACGCCTTTTGGAAGATTTAATAACTTTGTAAATAAGAGTCAGAACTGGCCCAAATCGGCTACTCGGGGGTTTTTGAGGTAGCTGATCACGATTATGATATTCAAATTGACCCACAGCCGACCTGGAGCTCAGGAACGCCGATCAACGTCATCTCCGTGGGACTCTCCCAAAATTCACACGGGGAAGGAGAGAAACTCGGCGCCCGGGGTTTTTTTAGGTCGCAGAATTCAAATATGGCATCGGCGAACACCCCATGGACACCTGGTGCGCCGGAACCTGTACGCGGACGTCATCTCCGAGAATTTTCCTGACAAGAGTGCCAAAAACAACCCGAAAATCATTGTGGGGGCGTTTTGTGGGGCGCTGAATCCGAATTTCATGTCGAAAAACGACCCCCCCCCCCCCCCGAACACCTGGTGCACCGGAACTTTTATCTTGACATCGATGTCATTCCCATGAATGTCAACCAAACCTGATGTCTTAGAGACCGACGTCAATACTGCAATAGCTGTGTGGAATTGTAGAGCTCCTAAAAGATGATAATTACAGAACAATTACAGCAGAGTTTGAAAAAGAACTTGAAAGAATAGAAGGACTCAATCCGACATGCAAACTATGGGTTCAATATTGTCGAATGGTATTCATAGTTAAAGATTTCATTCATGCGGAAAAAAGTGGAGATTGGCAACTACATTTAGATACAATTGAACGCATGTTACCTTTTTTTCCATACAACTGGGTATTTTCCATGATTATTTAGAAGACATGAAAGCTCTCGAGAAGCATATGAGTGAGTCCGAGTACAAACAATTTACCACGGAAAGGTATTGGACAATCGCAGGAGCGACACATTTTTTAGGGAGATCTTTACGGACCAAACTATTGAGCAAACACTTATGAGGTTATTGAAGTTTGAAGGAGGCTTATTTCGTAGAGGTGTAACTGAAAGTGTTGCGCACCAATGGATCAAAACTTTCTTGTTCACCAAAGATCTTATCGAGGGCGTGGAGGAGTTCACGAAATGTGCATTTGCTAAAAATTACCAACATAAGGATTCAACAGATTCCAGGATCAAGGCAGATTTGAAATCTTTGAAACTGATTGAGAAATTCTTTGAGCAATACGATCCATTCCCTGAATCCATAGAATGCCTCATAAACATAGCTAATGGAATGAGTGGGAGTCCCGAAAGTAATTGCCACAATGCTTTTGAAGAAGGTGTCAGGGTTATGCAAGATATTTCGGGATCAAATTTCAAGGATCTAAAATTATCACGATCAAAAATCGTTAAAACTATCGCCTCTTGCAACTCTAAAATCAAAGTCGGCAATAAAGTGATAGAAATTGACCCCGACGTCCTCTTTCACAGAATATGGGCATTAAAAAAAAGTCATGAAGAAATGATAGACTACCTCAAGTGGGAGTTGTCTCCATTCCCTCAGGCATACTTCAATAATTTTGGAATGCTGAAGAATACAAAGTCCGATTTGTATTCATTGTTCAGAAAAACTCCCACGAATATTCGTGATCCTGAAAGGACATTTTTGCATGGTTACCAAACCCTCAGTACCAAAGAATCTGAAAGAAACCGTCGCGCTAATCGGGGAAGTTCAGCAGACGTCCGTTTTTGGCGAAAATATGGCGTTACAAATACAACAGGATAAATGTTTACAAAATAAAAATAATAAAAATAAGATTATTGAAATGCTCCGGGCCAAACTGACCACAGTCAGGATAGTTTCAGACCAATGTGCAGCGGACGCTGATCGTCCTATTGTAACGACAGCTCTGAAAGAATCCAGGGACGTTACAAAAAAGGTAGTCATAGTCGCCGAAGATATAGACGTTGCCGTAATATTGACCGCACTCTGTCCGGCAGATAATGAAATATTTCTACAGAAACCTCCAAGGCTCAATAAACCCGAAGAAGTATACTCTTCACTTAGCTTGTCTCATATGCCAGTAGTTGCGAATAATATTTTGTTGCTCCATGCAATAACGGGGTGCGATACCGTTTCAGCAACGTACTAGCAGGGAAAAACAAAATTTTTCAAGACCTTCCAGAAATTTACAAATCTGGAAGCTCATGCTGCGAAGTTCAAGGAAGCTGGTTTGTCAAGCGAAGAAATTGAATGTTCCTGATGAGTACAAGCTAAAATGGGACCAGTTACTACAGAAGTACAGGTTCCAAATTTATACAAAAACCGCTGAAAAGGGGAGAGTTAATTTAGGGAAAATTCTCCCCACACTAGACGCCATTCAACAACATCTAAAGAGGGTATATTTTCAAGTGCAAGATTGGCTGCATGATTTGGCTGGGGTTGAGAAAGGAAGGCGACACACTGGTCCCTGTAGAAATGACACAAAAACCTGCGCCCAAGAATATTATGGAACTTGGATGCGCAGGAGATTGTAATCTGATGTCCTGTAGTTGCAGGAAGCACGGCCTTCCTTGCAATCTTGCCTGTAAAATTTGTGAAGGCTCAACTTGCAACAATACTGACAGATATTCAATTGAAAACGTTATTACAGCAGAGACAGAGGCCTTACATGAGGAAGATGATCTACTTATGAATACGTCAGTTGATGACGAAGAAAATGAACAGACTAGCGATGTTCACTTGATGGAGAATTTGATATTTAGTTACGTATTTAAAAATTGAAGTTATTAATAAATGAGGTAAGGTAAAGTTACAGTTCGATTGTATTTGATTTGAGTTCAATAAAAACGCCAATTACATAAATATTGACTTTCTATTCATTCTATTTCTTTCCTCCTCACATAATTTAACTACAATACACAATTCCACACAGCTATTTCAGTATTGTCGTCGGTCTCTAAGACATCAGGTTTGGTTGACATTCATGGGAATGACATCGATGTCAAGATAAAAGTTCCGGTGCACCAGGTGTTGGGAGGGTAGTTTTCGATTCTGTTTTTTTGTGAAATTTGGATTAAGCGGCCCAAACCCCCCCCCCCCCATTACGATTTTCAGTTCGTCTTTTTCGATTGTGTCAGGAAAAGCCATGGAGAAGACGTTCAGGGCCAGGTTCCAGTGCACCAGGTAATCGGGGGTCGTTTTCGACATGAAATTCGGATTCAGCGCCCCACAAAACGCCCCCACAATGATTTTCGAGTTGTTTTTGGCACTCTTGTCTGGAAAATTGTCGGAGATGACGTCCGTGTACAGGTTCCGGTGCACCAGGTGTCCGTGGGGTGTTCGCCGATGCCATATTAAATTCAGCGACCTAAAAAACCCCCGGGCGCAAAAAACCCCCATAACGATTTTCGGCTCGTCTTTTTCGATTGTGTCAGGAAAAGCCACGGAGATGACGTTCAGGGCCAGGTTCCGGTGCACCAGGTGTTCGGGGGTCGTTTTTGACATGAAATTCGGATTCAGCGCCCCACAAAACGCCCCACAATGATTTTCGGGTTGTTTTTGGCACTCGTGTCAGGAAAATTCTCGGAGATGACGTCCGCGTACAGGTTCCGGCGCACCAGGTGTCCGTGGGATGTTCGCCGATGCCATATTAAATTCAACGACCTAAAAAAACCCCGGGCGCCGAGTTTCTCTCCTTCCCCGCGTGAATTTTGAGAGGGTCCCACGGAGATGACGTTCATCGGCGTTCCTGAGCTTCAGGTCGGCTGTGGGTCAATTTGAACATCATAATCGTGATCAGCGACCTCAAAAACCCCCGAGTACCCGATTTGGGCCAGTTTTGACTCTTATTTACAAAGTTATTAAATCTTCCAAAAGGCGTCTCAAAAAATGCATTTTTGGCTGCAGCAATGCAATTTCCGGTTTGTATAAGGTACAAAGTAGCCACATTTTTTGCAAAAAGAATGCAAGAGGAAGAGAATGCAAAAAACCGCATTCCAATCCGTCCTGTACTAAAAAATTCCTAACTTTTTTAGTTCATTGCCTCGACACATGCACTTGTAGTATTAGCGAGTTTTACAATTCCCCTTTAAAAACTTTCAACAATTTTAATTTTAGTGTATTTAACGCATACAAGCGGATTCTATTTGAAATATTAGGTTACTCCGAAAATTATCCGGATGGATAATAATTTTACAAAGAGGGGAAATCCGGGAGGAATATAAATATGTATTTATAATTAGTTGGTTTAAATGCGGCTGCGTTGTAAAGTTGAAGTGCATAAGAACTTTAATAATTTTAGTTGGAAATAAGTAGTTGGTTTCTTATGCAAATAAGGAGTGAGGTGTGGAGTTAAAGGGAAGGGTATAGGAGGTAAAGGGAAAATTTAGGACAAAATTCAATTGTAATATAATATGAATTAAATTCTGTAATTTAATTGTTATATAAATTAGGTTTGCAAATCTTATTTCAGCGCAGGAATATTAACATTATCACATTAATAAACTTAAATAATATAGTTACCAGGAGGATTAAAGTTTAACAATTTTAGTAATTCAAAGTAGTAATTAATGACTACAAAAATAATTAATTAAGTTCTGATTAGATTTAGAGATCCTGAGAAACCGGCCAAATCTTCCAGAGAAACAACCATCCAAGCATGTAGTTAAGTTGTGTTGTCGTAGTTAAATTGTATCGACTACAAAGGTAACTGTAACCGGGTCGATTCCATCTCTACTAACATTCCTTTCCTATTCTTCCTCATGTGTTATATATAATTGGTGTACGGTGGGCCCGGCATCATCCGGGAGAGAGGTTTAGGCTTAGTCGTAAACTCCAATCAATCAAGGTTGACAACAAGGTTCTTTGTATCTAAAACCATTTTCGATAAAAAACGCATTTTTTACCAGACTAGCCTTGTAAAATGACTGGGTACATGAAATGAGAGGGAAATAGCACTTCCTTTGGTAAACTTATGAGGACTTCTACCTCATTATCCGGTGGCTACAGTCTTCCCCGTAAATAATCCCTTTTACACGAATAGTGCAACTACTAGGCGTTTTATTCAAACAGAATGCCCAAAGCGGAATTTATGCGGAATTAATTTTTTAATTTATATAATTTTAAGTGGTGCCCATTGTCACAAAATTTGGGATACCTTCAAATTCTCAATAAAAAAAAATCCCAAAAAACACAAATTTAATTGCCAGACCATCTATAATTTCTTACAAAACTACATAATTTCTTGTCAACCTTGCGCCGAGAGGACCAATGCTAAGCGGCAGCGAAGAGAAATGCTTACCACATATTAATACAAATGTCCATATTTTTGAATTACAACAAATTCTCTCGAATTTTGGATTTTCACGGAAAGTATGTATGTGGATAAAAGATTTTATGACTGAGAGAAAAATATGTCTGTGAAGTTAGCACGAAAAATTCATCCCGAAAAGTTTATTTTTTATTTATTGGTTTGTTTCCTTGCTAGAAATATAGAAGACAATTGCAATTCACCCAGAATTTTTTATTTTTTATTTAATGAAACACTTAATATTTTGCAATACAAATAATGCTTTAAAAACATGTTTTAATTAAAGGTGTTCGTTCGAAAAAGATTATTAAGAAATCACGGGGTTCACTTAGTGAACGGACCGTTATTCTCTAACAATTCCATACATTTCAAATGAATAAAATTTGTTATCTTTTAAAATTACATAGCGCTTTTCTCAAAGGGAATGATATCAAAGGGCCGAATGGGTCGAAGGGCTGGGCCCTTCGACCCATTCGACCCAACGACCGAATAAAAACTAAAAAATTCGGGATGAATTGCAATTTTCTTCTATATTTCTCTTGATTTTCGGGCTGATATCTAATTTAGCAAGGAAACAAACCAATAAATAAAAAAAAACCTTTTCGGGATGAATTTTTCGTGCTAACTTCACAGACATGAGAAAACTGGTTCTGAATGGAAGTGGTTTTAGGTTGGAAGGAGTTGCAAATGTTGAACTTCCGCAAGGAAGTAGAATATTTCCCGCTCTGTTGAACCTATACACCAGCGAGATATGATTTAATACAAAAACTTAAAATGTTGAATCTGAGAGTGAATCCTAATTAGTGTGCTTATATGAGTTTCAGAACAAATGTTGCAAATGTTAATATAAGTGTTGATAGTCACAGAATTGAACAAGTAAATGCGTATAGGTATTTCGGTATTTGGATTGATAAACGTATGAATTTTGGGAAGCACATGAAAATTTTGGCAGATAACTACAAGGAACGTTTAAATGTGGTTAAACGGGTGAGCCAACCTAAATGGGGCGCTCATCCGAGTGTGACTGACATGTTAAGGAAGGCCCTTATATCCTCCAAAATTGGATATGGTATTAGTGTGTATGGGAATGGTTCGAAAGGGGCTTTTAGCCAATTAATGAAAGTAGAAAATCCAAGTGCAAGAGTGGTATTGGGGGCGATTAACTCAACCCCAATACACACTCTATGGTCTGAAATGGGTGATTCACCTCTTGATTACAAGAGAGAGTGAATCACAGTGAGAGAGTCGGTGAGAATGATAACTAAGAAAAATCAGTTTTGGAATGAAATGACAGTAAGATGACAAAGTAGGGCGGTGTACAAACCGACATATAGAACTAGCATTGCATTTGAAAATTTGAACATATTTCTGAGTATACGCAATGCTGGTCCGCAACCGGTTCCTAATAATCTTACTGTATGTTTGAATATGGAGGAATATAATAAGGGAATGAATGAAGTTATCGCCAAAATTATGTTTGGGAAAATCAGTCAGCGGTATATGTAAGATGATATCGTTTATTTCAGATGCTAGCATGAATGAGAATGGAGTGGGTGTTGGTATCTTTATGCCTAGTAAGAATGCTGAAAAGTATTTTAAAGTGGACAAAAGCATCTGTATAATGAACGCTGAACTGATTGGAATGTTTGAGGGAATTAAACTGGCTGTGAATGAAGGGGAAAGGAAAATAGTAATATTTTTCAATTCCTAGAGTGGTTTATGTTTGCTAAAATGTGGAGGTGGAAGGGAAGGCAATGTGTATATCGATTTGATTTTTGAATGCGTTCGAGACTGTCAACGTGATGTGACATAGACAGATCGAATGGAATGAAAGAGCCGATACTAACGCTAAAAAGGGTACGTTGAATGACATGGTTCAGGAGTACGGAAGGAAGGATGCAAGAGATGTACTTCGAATGCTTCAGATAAATCTGTGGAGAAGATGGGAAGTGAATTTAACGAGAAAAGTCTAACGAGAGAATGAGAATTACGTTCGTTAAGGAGCTCAAAGGAGATACGCGAATGTTGCGAACTGTTGAGAGAATTAGGCTGAACCATGGAAACTGGAAGGAATGCTTGTGGAAACGTCATTTGAGTGAGGACAAAGATTGTGAGTTGTGTGGAAGTGTGGAGGATGTTGAACATCTCATATTGGCTTGTCCCAGATATAGCCAATGTAGATCTAAGTTCAACATCCTACGGAATGCAATAAATCTAAGTGATTTAATGAATGAGGGTAGTTCTTTGGTTTATAAGGAAATGTATGAATTTATTGGGATGATCGAGATAACAATTTGATACAAAATAAGGAGTAGCCGACAGAATATGTGTAGGGAGTAACCCGGACTAAAAATTGTTTGGTTAAAAATGAATTGAAAAGATGTAAATAGAAATTGTACAAATTTGAATTGTTGGCAATATGGCTCTAATTTATGTAGGAGTCAAGGCCTAATAAAAAAAATAAAAATAATAAAAAAAACGTTTTCCTGTCATCCTTGTATTTACAAAGGCTCCAATGCTAAGCGGGTTTGAGGAGTTATCTATTTTGGTATGTAAATAATTATTAAAAAACACAAATTGTTGAAAATTTAATAAACTAACTTTACTTATGACGGGTGTAGCCCTTTCATCTTTTAAATTTTTTTTCGTTTACTAAAATAAAAAGCTCCCCAAAGCTCCCCAAAGCACTATTGGTCCTTTTTGAGCAAAGATGACAAGAAATTATGTAGCTTGCTTTGGTTTTTCCTACTGCAGCTAACAAAAATTCAATGGGGTCTTCCTTTTTGATGGGGCATTTTTCGGACATTATGGAGTTTCTGCAATAATTGACACTGAAGTCAATCGTGAGTCAAAAACTAAACCAAAAGATGGCAAAAGTTTATAATGGGTCATAGAAGTGTCGCATCATTAACGATAAGGAACACATTGTGGCGGCTGACATGACTCAACATGGTTAAGCAGTCTTAGCAAAAGTACTCTCTCGGAGTTTCCCTAGTTGTATCTGGAGCTTTTCAAAATCTGTGGTGCCCTATGAATACGATAAATGAAAACGGCACATGAAATGGCATGTTCGAATGATAAGATGATGATCCATCTGAAAGGTGAGGATTTGGAGACCACATTTAGCGCCTAATGGTCAAAGAATCAGGATTGTGAAAACAGTGAAATGCAGAGAGGGCAGGTATTTCCTGTCAAAGGCGAACAAACTTGTAATGGCTAGAAATCGCAACTAAACATATGACACGACGGAGGAGTTTCTTATCAATATCGTTCTATCTGCGATGTATATGTGCGACCTTAGTAGTAGCTACAGAAGAAGCGGCCATGGCAGTTTTTTTTTTGTTTGGTTTGTGAAAAAGATATGCGGAACATCGTGGGATCACCCTCTTGGTTCTTTTGAATTTTACCGCTAATCAAAGGAGTTGTGTTTTTTGATATGTCGTACCGCTGAGAGTTTCCATTTAAGCATTTTAGAGATTTAGCTGCTAGAGGTAATTAGAGTTTGATGGGTGACGTGACAAATTTTCATGGTATTCAGTCGACTGGAAAACGACTGGTAAATTTATTTTACATTGAAGTTTAAATAAAAATAACAGGGACACGCGTAATATTCGATTGGTGAGAAAACAACAAAGGAATTTCCATACAGTGCTGAGTGCAAACAAAATTCTGGTGTACATATAGGTTATGTATGAGTTTCGTTAGTATTAGAACCAAAAAAAAGGGGGGCGCAACCGAATAATCATACCAAGATAGAGAGAGCAACGATTACAACCAATTTAAAGACCGTGACAGAAGTTAAGCTAGGTATAAGAAATAATTTCAATCATCGATCGGGATGGAAAACCAGCAAGTCGGCGCAGCAAGTAACAGCGGTTGGCTTCGATTAACTAATTCCACCCACGCGAGAGTAAAATCACGGCGCTGCATATTTTCACACGGACGGCCACGCCGCGGGGCGTATAACGAGTTTAACAGGTGAATTCACACCCACACATACACAAGCATGATTGAAACGAGATAAACTTTTAATTCATTTGCAATTTTTCGTTGTTGAAATACTTAAAATTAAAAAAACTAACAGTAAAAGTCGTGGAGTTTACATTCCTCAACATTTAAGTGTCACTTATAGTAATACCGAGTTAATGTTTGTGGCAAAATAGCTTGAAAGCGACTGCAAGTCATCGCTGGCAATTTCAACGAACTACATGCTATGGCAATCGCTGGAATTCAATTCTCTCACTCAGGTCACACGTCAGGGCGATGTCTGTTTCTCATGAGTAGGCCAAGTATGCATAGAGAGTGGAGGTCGATTCTATGAAAGAACCATCTCGATATCCTGGGTAACAAGATCAGGCATAAACGCAAACCATTCTCTATCGGAACATTGTTCGAAATCATATTCCATTACGACAAGAGTCAAGATCAGCAACTCGTTTACGCAGCCCTGTCTCGCCTAAATTCCCAAGAAGATCTATATCCGACAAATGTCACAATCAGTGTGGTGGCACGCTGGTTCTCAGCGAAGCCGAAACAAGCGTGAAGGAAAAAGCGTGAGTTTTAAATTTTTATAGGTTTCAAGCCAAAGGAAAAGTCTAATCGCCAAATCTGTTCTAAAGACCCTTACTCGACAGGAAGAAGTTTTGGAACTATTGGGTATTGAAAAGTTTAGTTCAACGTTATTCCTTCAAGAACTTGAAGGGATATGAATGGGAAATCCAATTGCTCCCAGCTTACACAATGAACTCTTATGTCACACAAGAGATTCACAAGGCTTGTAAATACATTTGATGAAGTTGATGTTCTTCCACATATTTCATTACTTAAATGGAGAATGACTCTTGTTCCTACCTAAAACCTTGGAGAGCACTAAGACAAAAGTTATTTGACGAATTAAGTACTAGAATAAGATTGGCTGAACAATTGAGGAATACCATCAGGACCAATTGCTTGTAGCTAGAATTTACGGCAAATTTTGTGGTGAGTTTTTAGTGGTTGGCTCTTTAACATATTTTCTTTAATGGAGATACCTATTTTGCATTATTATGCCAGAGGTTGCAGAGATAAAATACCGAACTTTTGGGTCTCTGTGAGATAAGAATACCTGGTAAGAATTTTTGTCAAAGCGTAAAACCCGTCCAGTTGTCACAAAAACAACGAAAATTCTAACTCTACTCTAGAATCGAACTCGAACTTGTACCACGTAACTCGAACCACGCCAAAAATTCAGATCCGGATTGAATAACTTTAAATTTCAAAATTAGAATAACATGAACCGGGGGACTCAAGAGAAAAACCAATATTTTGGAGTTCCGCAACTACTAGGTGTGTGTTTATGCAAAGCCGCTAAAATAAAATAAATTAAAATATGCGAATAAGTGTAATGACTTTTAATTTTTCTGAACCCGAATCTAATAATTTTTCATTATTAAACCTGAAAACAAATTTTACATTCTCTGGATTAAATCTCAGTCTGAATTAAAATTGTTGTAATCCATTACGTTACATTGTTGTGGCCAATTTCAATTTCATAATAACGAAAACTATCAAATAAATTTTAAATGTTACACCGTCTTAAATTTATCTATTAAATTTAATTAAAATACTCTAAGAAATTAAAACACAAGAAACGGACTCGTTTTTAAAATTAAAAACTTACTTACCTCGAATTTACCCCACTAATCACGTTCACCGTTATTTGATGATTAATCGAGACAATAAAATCGCAATGCAAATGCAATCATAAAAAATAAAATAATTACACAACTTATTTAATTACAAGATTTCTTTCTTAACTAATTTATTGATGATTTCATCAATCAAAATAAATTCAACGAATTATGTAGAAAATAAGAATAAATCAATTAATGAAAATCGAAAGGGAATTTAAATTGTTTGCATCCGGCTTCCGAACATAACCTCAAAACAATAATTATTGTATTTTTACGTTTTTTATATAATTAACAATAACGATATTATCAATCGTTATTTAGCGAATAATTTCTCATTTTTAATTAAATGAAAATAAATTAAAACTGTTTAAAATTAAAAGAAAATTTGTGGAACTTACACTAACACAGTTCAAAAATACAAAATAATAAGTTTCACTTCACTGTAATAAAATATAGTTTCACTATAATTAACACTACACTTTATATTGGTTTATTAAATCTAATTAAAATGTACGAACCGATATTTATAACAAAATAAGATAGGAAAACGTAAAATTTAAATGGAAAATGATACAAAACGCGATTTGTTGTTTTGCAAACTGTCAAAAAAAAAAAATGACAACTACTCTACACCATATGACATTTGCAAGTAGCGACAAAGTTTTATAATGTGGTCGATATTGTAATGTGTTCATAGAATACGTATAGTTTAGCTAGTATTAGGTAGATGTCTCGCCATAACACATTTACAAATTTGAGCAAAATATAATGGAATTTTGTTTAATATTTAGATTTTTAATTATTAATTAAAGAAGAATATTTTATTTTTGAACTAATAATTCTATTTCCAGTATCAAACTCTATTTATTTAGTAATATTTTGTGAAACATGTGATTTTGGTCTACTTTTCAAATAAGACAAGTAGCGCCAAATGTTCAAATTGGAAGTTTCTTTACTCAAATTTAAACCGCTTGTCGTTTAGTTTTGCTTTTTTTTTTGTTTTAAATGTTGTGTGTTGTGTTTTAGTGGCAAGTTTTATTTTTATTGTGTGATAATTTTAATTTATTTAAGACAAAATTTAGTGTTTTATGTGTCCCAAACTAGTTCTATATAAATATGTGAGTACAGTTTTTTCTTTAGCTACTTTTAATTGCAGCTTTTTTGTGATATACGGTTATAGTATTGGCAAAATTTTCATGTGTCATGGCCGACATGTTTTATCTTGTTTAACGTTTATATTACATACCATTTTGAGAGAGCTTCTTTAGAAGAAAAAAGGTCCGTTATTGGTTAAATCAAATTTCAAATCGAGATATGGAGTGCTCTGAATCAAATTTTATTTTGAATAAATATTTTGTATTAATAAAATGTTAGCAGATTTTTTTGGTGTCCAAAGACATGGATGGATCCAAAAAAAAAAATGGATGAATATCACAACCAAGAGCAGCCACATATCAAAATACTTGAAAAGTCAATAAATTAAATTATTTAACTATTTTCCGACCAACATCAATGATCCTTTCCACGGGCTGAGCATCTATGCTTTGTTTCGTATTGCCGTGCCTGACCTCACCTTAACCGTACACCAAAGAAAAATCAAATTAAATAAAAGTAACCTTTTCAATCCAGTGCCAACAGATATTCTTTGAGTTTTTCTCCGCTTAATATTATGTATAGTTTTAATCACCTCTGCTTCCATCCATTTTTGACATGCTTCCCCTAGTTTCATGGCCACGTGTACTAGATACCTGTCCGCTTTCAGAGTATTCAGCAACAATTTTGTCATCAATACCGAACCCTCCAGTTGATTATTATACTTAACGATACGACTTTCTCATCATACAATAATTCAGTCGGGGTTCTTCTGCGCAAATTATGATGATTTTAACTAAGTTATTTTGCATTTCCGTAAACTCTCGTATTTTATTGCAGCAGATGAGAGTGCAAACTTCTCAGCCTGTAAAAGATTGAAATAAATGAAGAAAGATTATTTTTTATTTAACTTATTTGAGTATACCAGGATACTTTTTCCGTTTAGATTTAGACTTAAGTATTTCGCTTCCTTTACTCTATGAATTAATTGTAAATTAATTGATAAAGTAACTGGATCAATGAGACCAGGGACACCTCTAAAAATCATATGATTTGTTTATTTTCATCAGCATACATAAACAATTTCGCGTTCAATTCCCTTTCAAAATATTAAATAAAATTGGATCAACAATGGAGCCTTGCAGCGCTCCAGATACTAAGTTTAACTGCATACTCACAGCACTCTTTACTTCAACAAATTGCACTCTCTCAGACAAGTAGCTATTAATCAGATTAACTGCCGATAAGTCAAACCCAATATCATATAATTTCCATAGTAAACATTCCTTATTTAGCGAGTCAAACGCACGTCTAAGATGAACAAACAGTGATGCAGTAATTAGTTTTGTATCCAACGAGGACTGTATTCACCACTGAGACACAGGCAGACGTTAAATTGGCTTTTGTTTATAGTTTCAGTTTTACGAATGAAATCTGTAATGTTGTTGCGTAATATATTCAAGAGGCTTCGATAAAACTGCCGGCACACTTATACATATGTAGTTATTTTAATCATTTATATCTCCCCCTTTGTGTGTGGGAGTGACTTTCTTTAATTTCAGTTGCTTATGAAATTTACAAACACTAAACAAATCATTGTTTATAACTGTCAACCTGGACAATAGTATTCACAACTATTTGATTTTTAGAAATAGAATCATAACCTGGTAGAAACCAGTTATATTTTTTTTAATCATTCCTCTTATATCAAACTCAGTGATCGGTGTAAACTAAAATTTGTTCAATTTAAACAACTTGCCTAACTTAAGATTCCCTATCGACATTCTGCCTTGTTTGAGAGATTTCTAAGACGTTTGCACGCACATTTTAAAAGATGGGAGTCAGTGCTTATTAGGTAATATTTGGTTTAAAATGTTTGTTTTTTACTTTTAACCGTTATTTTTATTGTGTTTTCTTGATATTCCCGGAATAAATCTAGACACACTCAGCTTATTTAGATCCAATACAATTGATCGGCAATAAAGGCCGTTACACATTGAGAACGAGTAACGAGAACGATATTTCCCTTTTTACCAAATTATGTAAGAAAATTATTGAAATAATGAAAGCCGTACAATTTTAATGAGCGATAGTTATATCGTGCATTTGCTAAAAATAAAATTTAAAATTTTATAAGTTTTAATACAAAATTTCAACTTTTCGTCGTAAATTAAAAATTATCGACGATAAATTGAAATTTTGAATTAAAACCGTTAAAATTTTAAATTTTAGGTTTAGTAAATGCACGATATTTTAACTATCGTTACTTAAAATCGTACAGTTTTAACTATTTTAATAATTTTCTTATATAATTTGGTATAAAAGGGAATATCGTTCTCGTTACTCGTTCTCAATGTGTACCGGCCTTAAGTTGACTAATTATCCTACGAGAGAATCTACTCCGAATTATTTCAGAAAATTCATGGCCAAAGATTGAGCAACTACCATTCAAACTAGATCTTGTTGGATTAAGATAATCTGATTTTAAATGTGAATAGTTTAAAAGATTAATATTCATGTCCTCCATAAATATCGAATTCTTGTGTATATCTCTTGTGTATAGCAAGTACCCCAAATTCCGAATAAAATTTAATCCTGCGCTGTGAATACTATTTGACCTTTACACTCCAAAGACTTTTATGCTAAATACCGAAATATCAATACGCAAGATATTATTAAAAATGTTACTGTAAAATGGACCATCTTTCCGCCCCATCCCCCCCCCCCCTTAGTCGATTCATAAAAAAAATTGTTTTGGTACCTTCAACATTCACATAGAGAATCCGCGTTCTCCCATTCCCCCTGTTCCCTATTCTGTCTCAATCGACCCGTTGGACAAGAAATGAATTGACGCTCGATTTGTATGAGATCAAGATGCGCATCAGCATCATACACATGGATCGATCCCAAGTAAGGAAATAGTTTCCTTTATATCTCGTAAGTGACTTGCTGCTTTTGGATATATAACTAAAGTTAAATATAGAAAAAAATATATCTATTATTTAAAGAACTATCAATATAAAACAAAGAATTATTTTGAGTTACACATTTCGCTAATCCGTGTGATGCCATCAGCTGAGTGGACTCGAAAAGCCTGATTATTATGGCCGACATTCCTCCGCACAAAGATTTGGCCATTAACTGTCCATTTGAACTTGAACATGGGTAATATAACGCCCATTATTATTATTATTAGGATTATGAGGGCCATGCGGGCAATCAGCCACTTCGCACTGCGACCTAAAAGATCTATTGTGCTGGACCCTGCTTAATTATCCGTCCAGTCAATATTCAGATTATTATTGAACCTGACAATACTGCCTCCCGGTACGTGATACATACTATTTGGGCTTATTGCTCTCCCTCCTAGATGTTTACTATATCATGTAGTTCTGCTAGAAAGACGGTAGCATTGGAGCCCAAGGACCTCGAGAGGGTTGTCCTACTCCCGTATATATCCCCTACTCCTGCCCCTTATTCCATTTGATTTTACTCTTACGAGTTGGTGGGAATTGCAAATCGCCTGTAGGTCACCCAGCTTTACTACAGGAAGGCTAAATAAAACTGGAAGGTACCTGGTATCCAGAGTCCGCATATTTTGGACAGATTAACATATTAGCCATTCATCTATCGGCGTATGATGTTCCACCTTAGATTAGGGTTTTTTGTCAAGGTTTTCTCCTTTAGCGCCATACTTTAGCCTGTGCCAAATGGCCAAAAATGTGCCAAATGACCTTAGTTACCAGCGGTTGCCACGAGGAGGCAGCACGTACACTTGCGAATTGTGAACAGGTTACCCCTTACACAATTCTACACATCACGCAGCTGCCTAATGACAAGACCAGAACAGCTCACACGATGCGCATCCTACTGGAAGGTTACGGAGCTGGTAGATTAATCTACTCAACTTTGGTCCCCCCCTCCAATAGACGCCTAACCACCAATATAACGACCATACTTTGGCCAGAAGTTGCTGTCTTTCAGGCCCCAAGAGTTCACACCCTCCGTTTTTGTCAACATTGTACCGACTCCTTCTTTTTTTCATTCGCGAACATCTTAAGAAAATTGTTCCTTTTCACCGAATTGTTAAATTTTATGAAAACTGGTCCAATTTGTGATCGATTTGAGTTCCCTTTCATGTTTTTTCTCTGACATCGGATGATGACTTCCGGTTTCGATATAGTTATTCCTTCCTTCTGACAGTAAGCAAGTACCTGCTTCTTTAGATCCAAGTCATTCGATGAGGATTCCGTTACATTGTGAATAACGGTGACATGAATGACTTGTGACTGCTTCACTGCCCCTCCAGTTTGTCGACCATTTTCAGCTCCTTGTTCAACTGAAACTTAGTTATGAATATCTGGCTGACACAAACTGATATGTAAGCACCTGATAATTTGTCAGATTTTAGATCGTAGATTTTAGCATCCAATCGCTACTTTAATTAATTTATCAGAGCAAAACGACAGTATTTTTCAGAAAATATACTAAAACCTACTTAAAGAATCGATTTAATATTTCAAATTTACAATTACTTGTATCAAAATCCATCCACAAACGTGCTAGTTCCATTTGGAACTGCAGACTTAATAAACTGCCTGCATTGGTTGTTCTTGTTTAGAAAAAAAATTGGTGAAATTCGATGTTTGATTAAAGTTTCAACCATAATATCATTAGTTGTTCCGCAATATTTCTTGAATTTGGGTCTTATTTTATTTAAGAATTCTTCAGAACGTGAGGAACTCGATTTTATATTAGGAACAACTTGTAGAATAGGCTTAATAAATCAGAAACAAAATTTCGCTAAAATTGATTGACAAACATGCATATTTCACTTTGTGCTGAAAATAGAGTAAAAACTTGTTTCGTTTGTAAAAAAATAAATTTTTCTTGCAAACCTAATTTTTTGATTTATAATTTGCATTTATGAATCATATCATTAGTAGTTCCCACAATATTTCTTGAATTCTGGCCATATTTTATTTAAGAATTTCCTTCCCAGCCTCAAACGGAACATCGTCCATTATGGACCAATTCCATTGAAATTTGGTATCTGACTTAAGCAACATATTTGATGATTAATGAATTAGTCGCGGCTTTTCGAAATTTAATAACTGCCCTCGTTGTTTAAGTTAAAACTATTTCAGACTTCGCGCATCACAAGGATTCCTTTTTGATGGGAAATTTGTCATACGGTTTATATTCGATAAAAAATTCTAATTGGTGGGAAAACTGAGAAATTGCGATTCCGGTAGCAATTGAAAACCCATAACAAATGTCATAAAAACCATAATTTTTTTTATATGAGAATTCTGTTTTTAAATGACTGCCCATTAGATGGAAAAGCGTAGATCGCTTTCCACTTTTTGGGTTTTAAGATAAACGAAAAAACGTTTACATATTTTCAACTTTATATTGAAACTCCTAATTTTTTTTATTCATCCATTTTCATTTAGGTAACGTAACGTAACGTAACGTTTAAAATATTGTCTGTTGATTACTTGAGCTTATATTTTGAAAATAATTTTGGAATAGAGCAGTTTCGAAAATTTAACTATGGCATTTGCCCATTTTTACACGTACTTTTACTGAAGTAAGTTTCAAAGTGGATCTATTCCAGTTTTGTTGTTTTTGAATGAAGGTCTGATGGAATAGATCGCTTTTTGAAAGTTAACTGAATTTTTTTCTTAATTTTTCTTAGGAATTTTGTTAAATTTTTGTTTATAGTGGAATAGATCGCTTTTGAATCTAACCGACACATGTTTTATAAATTATTATTACAAAAATATTTTCAAAACTTAATTAATAATAAGTAATTTAAGCAATAAATTATTTTTATTTATAATATTTTATCGTAACATAATATTTTGTTTTTATTAGATGGCGATCGCGTAAAAAAAGCTAGCAAAAAGCAGCAAAATTATTTAGGACTTATTAAAACTAGGAGATAAAATTAGGAATTAAAACGCATTGGTCTAATCAGAATCGGGATTTTTATGAGAATGGGAACTGACTGGTCGAAAAATATTTCGTAATATTTTTCATTCTCATTATTGTCATAGAATCGGAATCTGGGTGCTGGTCACAGATTTCAAACAAACAATATTAAATTAGATTATTAGCTAGCCTAGTGGGCAGTTAAGCCTCCTTTCCTTCTTTACTAAATCAAAAATGTATAGTCCAGCACCCGATTCCGGTTTTATGACAAATGACAATGAGAAATATTACAAAATTTGTTTTCGACCAGTCACTTCCCATTATCATAAAAATTCCAATTCCGATTAGACCAATGCGTTTTGATTTGATATAAATTAAAAGCTGGGGCCCTATTTCTGAATACGATACGAATTTGTATATTAAACGAAAATGCTATTCGATACGAAAATTAATTGGTATTTCTGAATACGAACGTATGACCTATTTTAATTTTTGTAGTGTAGGCAAAGGGAAATTTTGTTTTACGTGAAATAAAATGACAGTGTAAAACTGAAAATAAACGTAAATATGTCAAATTTTTGGCATCAATTTAGTTTTTAATTGGCTACGTGAATAAAAACGAATCCGCGCCATATTGGATAAATATTATATCAAAAACAAAATAAAACAATTTTATTTAATAAAAGCAAATACAAATCTGTACCTAGAAAAATCTATAGCTACATACTATATTTCGTAAAATTTTATATGGTTTTCTTTTTGCCAAAAAAATCTTAAACACATCAAAAAACATGTCAAAATCGCATCAAAAAGCAAACTATTTACCACAAAAAATCACCATTATTTTACCGTTTTTTTGATGCACATCAAAACAGAAAAATGGACATTTTTTCATCAATTTACACGCTAACACCAATAAGGAAAAGAAACGTCAATTTTTGTAGAAACGTCAATTTTGTAGATTTATGTAATTTTATGATGGAGTTAGTGAATTTAGAAAATTATTATATTTTATCGGATACAAATAAAACTAATTAAACTTCATAATACTTAATTAAAATTCACAACGAAACGCTTGAAAAACGAATCAAGACGTACATGTTATGTCATGACATATTCTATACGCCAAATTGAATATAAAACCGGTTTATTATTACCAATACAAATAAAAAAATCGTAAATTTTGCTTGAAATGTCAGTTTGTTCTTTTTGGATCATAAAATTCCAGTAAATTTGAAATGGCAAAAAGAAAACGACATTAGTTTTATTTATTTAGTTTATTGTGATTGCGGCGTTGAGGGACCCGGTAATTAGTCAACAAATTGGTGTATAAAATATGTGAAATTTTGCTAAATAAAAAATATTTTCAGTTAAAAAAATTTGGCTTTTAGTTTTTAAAAATTTGTATTTCTTTTAAAAACTAAAAATATAAATTTCTTGTGTACATCTTGCATTTTTTGCTTGTTCATTTTTGGTTTCGTTAACTATTATGTCATCGAACCAACATCCGTTCATGAATGTACAAAAACTGCTCGAATTCGTATTGTGAAATAAGGGAAATTTTGTCACGAATCATGCTTACACGAATTCATACAAGAAATAAACGTACATTCGTATTCAAAAATACCAATGATACGAATTCGTAGATTTTTTGTTCGTATTCGTATTCAGAAATAGGGGCCCTGGACTTTTTTTGGTACATTGGGTAATTTTTTAAAATAATAAATTAGTTTTACTTTCTTTTACGTAAGTAAAATATAGTATGGTAATCATGAAAATTTTGGACCTTTAGATTTTTAGAGATTTATCTGTTTTGAAGTTCCCTGAGTCCGAAAAAGTGCGTTTCGAAATGGCGTCTGTCTGTCAGTCTGCCGGTCTGTGTCCTCTACAGCCCAGATGGTTTAAAAAACCGAACTGAAACTTCAGATTTAAGCTTTTTTGATAAATTGGGAGGCCATAGTGAATTTTACTCCAAATCACCTAACCGGAAGTAGCCACTGAATTGGTTCAGAAAATTTATTTTGAAAATATCTTAAAAAGTACAAGGCTTACAAAACACTACTTAATACAAAATGTTTCCAAAAATTTAAAACTTATAAATCAATTAGTAAAATTTTAAAATTTTAAAATTAAAAAAAAAAATAAAATTTCTCAAAATTCTCTGTTCGTAAGAGAAAGTAGTGTGTTGGTCACACCTCAATTTTTTGAATATGCTGTACAAATAAGTTAACAGCTAATTTATTATTAATCAAATTTATTGTGCTTTAGGTTTCGCATAACACGTAATTTACGAGATATAATTCCAAATAATTATTAAATAATTTTCTGCTCTTTGTTAGCTTTTTTTTGTTTTGTTTATGCCTTCGCATCTAATAAAAACAAAATATGTAGTAAGTTACGATAAAATATTATAAATAAAAATAATTTATTGCTATAAATTATTTACTATTAATTAAGTTTTGAAAATATTTTGATAATAATAATTTATAAAATATGTGTCGGGTCCCAGTAAAAGTACCTGTAAAAATGGGTAAATTCTAAAATTTAATTTTCAAAACTGCTCTATTCGAATTTTTTTTTCAAAATATAAGCTTAAGTAATAACAGACATTATTTTAGCCGTTACCTAAATGAAAATGTCTGATCAAAGTATTGAATAAAACAAATTGGGTTTCTTAAAACTCAAAAAGTGGAAAGCGATCTACGCTTTTGCATCTAATGGACAGAGCCACATAAAACATACTTCTCATATAAAAATGGTAGTTTTTTTGACGTTTGTTATGAGTTTTCAATTGCCACTCATAGAACAGGAATCGCAATTTCTCAGTTTTTATACCAATTAGAATTTTTAGTCGAATAAAACCCATATGACAAGTTTCCCATCAAATCAGAATCCTGTGCAGATCCCAATACTAAAAAATTGAGGTGTGGCCAACACATGACTTTCTTTTATGAACAGAGAATTTGGAGAAATTTTATTTTTTTCTTAATTTTTTTTTTTAATTTTTTGTTTTTTTTTTTTATTTGTTTTTCATTTTTGGAAACATTTTGTATTAAGTAGTTTTTTGTAAACCTAATACTTTTTAAGATATTTGCAAAACAAATTTTCTGGACCAAGGGAGTGGCCACTTCCGGTTAGCCGATTTGGAGTAAAATTCACTGGGACCTCCCAATTTATCAAAAAAGCTTAAATCTGAAGTTTCAGTTCGATTGATTAAACCATTTGGGCTGTAGAGAGGACACAGACAGACTGACAGACGAACAGACTAACAGACTGACCGACTGACAGACAGACAGACAGACACCATTTCGAAACCGACTTTTTCGGACTCAGGGGACCTAAAAACAAATAAATTTCTAAAAATCTCAAGGTTCAAAATTTTCATGATTACTATACTTTATTTTACTAGAGTAAAAGAAAGTAAAAAACCCTAATCCATACGAATCGTTCGTTTAATAAAAGTTCTACGAAATTATTTTTTGGAAATCGCACTCAACAATGATGACAAAAGTTCCGCTAGCACATGGAATAGGTCCCTTAATTACCTAGTTAGAAAACCCTAATCCATACGAATCGTTCGTTTAGTAAAAGTTCTGCAAAATTATTTTTTGGAAATCGCACTCAACTTCCAATGACCAATATCGGCCATTCCCAACAATGATGACAAAGGTTTCGCTAGCACATGGAATAGGTCCCTTAATTACCTAGTTAGAAAACCCTAATCCATACGAATCGTTCGTTTAGTAAAAGTTCTGCAAAATTATTTTTTGGAAATCGCACTCAACTCCCAAGGGCCAATATCGGCTATTGCCAACAATGATGACAAAGGCTTGGCTAGCACATAAAATAGGTCCCTCAAATACCTAGTTAGAAAACCCTAATCCATACGAATCGTTCGTTTAGTAAAAGTTCTGCAAAATTATATTTTGAAAATTGCACTCAACTCCCAAGGGCCAATATCGGCCATTGCCAACAATGATGACAAAGGTTTGGCTAGCACATGGAATAGGTCCCTTAATTACCTAGTTAGAAAACCCTAATCCATACGAATCGCTCGTTTGGTAAAAGTTCTGCAAAATTATTTTTTGGAAATCGCACTCAACTCCCAATGGCCAATATCGGCCATTGCCAACAATGATGACAAAGGTTTGGCTAGCACATACAATAGGTTCTCAATTACCTAGTTAGAAAACCCTAATCCATACGGATCGTTCGTTTAATAAAAGTTCTACGAAATTATTTTTTGGAAATCGCACTCAAAAATGATGACAAAAGTTCCGCTAGCACATGGAATAGGTCCCTTAATTACCGAGTTAGAAAACCCTAATCCATACGAATCGTTCGTTTAGTAAAAGTTTGTCACATGGAATAGGTCCCTTAATTACCTACATAGTTAAAAAACCCTAATCCATACGAATCGTTCGTTTAGTAAAAGTTCTGCAAAATTATTTTTTGGAAATCGCACTCAACTCCCAATGGCCAATATCGGCCATTGCCAACAATGATGACAAAGGTTTGGCTAGCATATAGAATTGGTCCCTCAAATACCAAGTTAGAAACCCCTAATCCATACGAATCGTTCGTTTAATAAAAGTTCTACGAAATTATTTTTTGGAAATCGCACTCAACAATGATGACAAAGGTTTCGCTAGCACATTGGATAGGTCCCTTAATTACCTAGTTAAAAAACCCTAATCCATATGGATCGTTCGTTTAGTAAAAGTTCTGCAAAATTATTTTTTGGAAATCGCACTCAACTCCCAAGGGCCAATATCGGCCATTGCCAATAATGATGACAAAGGTTTGGCTAGCACATGGAATAGGTTGCTCAATTACCTAGTTAGAAAACCCTAATCCATACGAATCGTTCGTTTAGTAAAAGTTCTACGAAATTATTTTTTTGGAAATCGCACTCAGCAATGATGATAAAGATTTCGCTAGCACATGGAATAGGTCCTTTAATTTCCTAGTTAAAATTGAGGTGTGACCAACACACAACTTTCTTTTACGAACAGAGAATTTTTAGAAATTTTATTTTTTTCTTAATTTTTTTTTTAATTTTTAAATTTTTTAATTTTTTTTTTAATTTTTAATTTTTAATTTTTATTTGTTTTTAATTTCTGGAAACATTTTGAATTCATTAGTATTTTGTAAACCTTATACTTTTTAAGATATTTGCAAAACAAATTTTCTGGACCAAGGGAGTGGCCACTTCCGGTTAGCCGATTTGGAGTAAAACTCACTGGGATCTTCCAATTTGTCAAAAAAGCTTAAATCTGAAGTTTTAGTTCGATTGATTAAACCATATGGGCTGTAGAGAGGACACAGACAGACTGACAGACTGACAGACTGACAGACTGACAGACTGACAGACTGACAGACTGACAGACTGACAGACTGACAGACTGACAGACTGACAGACTGACAGACTGACAGACTGACAGACTGACAGACTGACAGACTGACAGACTGACAGACTGATAGACTGATAGACAGACAGACAGACATCATTTCGAAACCCACTTTTTCGGACTCAGGGGACCTCAAAACAAATAAATCTCTAAAAATCTCAAGTTCCAAAATTTTCATGATTACTATACTTTATTTTACTAGAGTAAAAGAAAGTAACATTGGCTAGAAAAAAAAAATCATTAAAAGAAGTAATAAGAGACTAGACATAAAACACTATAGATAAACGTCAAATAATTTGATTTTTCTGGTTGAAACATTCAGTGGACAAAAATCTTCTTCCACTTCTTAAGGGATATGAATCATTTTTTTAAATCACTTTTTGAATTGAAATTGAAATAAAAATTAATGATTGAAATTTAAATAAAATCATAGATTTTTGTTCTTTATTATTTCAAAGATCTATTCGAAATATTTAAACATTTGATCATACTTCGAAAATTTATTAAGAAAGCCGAATATTTATTTTTATCCGTTTAATGCATAACTCAAACTTTCAGATTTTAATTTGAATAAATCTGAACAAATTTAAACTGCCTGTCTAGGATCTTTCTATCAAAACAAAACTGTTTCATCATATTGTATCAACATAATTCATATGCATACGAAATAAACACAAATTAATCATTTTTAATCCTATATGTTGTATGATAAACACTTCGTTACCACTGTAATAAATACAAAAGCATAAAAGCTTTAAAAAAAAAAATTAAAAAAAAATAAATAAGCAAAAAGCGCAAAAATAAGTAATAAATTATAAATACATAATTATGAGATTATAAACATAAAAAACAATAATAACATTTTCTGTGTGTTGATTTCATGTTAACGGCATGTTATAAAAAGTATGCCGCCTACAATTTTGTAGTTTTGTAGAAATGTAGAAAAAATAAAATTAAATCTACCATTTGGAACTTTTTAATTATTGATAAAACTTTACAACAACAGAAAATATATACAAATGTTTATTTATTTATTTAGTGTTTTAGTTTTTCACTATATATTTAGTTTCCAATTTTATTGTGTGCTCGGTGTGGTGGATATACAATAATATTTGTAGTTTGCGTGCTGATTTAAGCTTTAGATTATTATGTGTATATGAAAGTTACAATATAGAGGATACGTATTAACTTAATTGGGGTATATACTTAGTCAAAGCTTAGTATTATAACACATTTAAATTATTATGATTTAGATGAGTGGTTTGAAATCAAATGAATTAATGGTGAGAGGAAGTATTAAAGTTTGTGCGGCAGATTAGATTAATCGAAAATTTATTAAAAATTAATTTGGTTGTATTTAACACCTCTCGATTTTTATTACCGGTTTGGTTAATGGTATACATTTTTGTGACAGAAATAAAACGTAAATATTTTGTTTGCTTACTGTTTCTGTTTTTAGCTTATTTTTATTTATTTTTTGTCGAAACAAAAATTATATAAAACAACGAAAATAAAATAAGCGCATGAGAATTTTCACATATGAGGTGACACTGGTGGAGGAGTATTTACACAAAACACGAGTGGTGATCCCTTCATACAGGGATTGTTTTTTTACTACACCTTCCACACTGCGACTAAAATACCATATGCTCTGGTAAATATTGTCAAATGAGTGTTGAATTGGTGATTACTTTTTGTTTTTTTTTTGTTTCAACTGGAACGTACAACGACTAAATTTTCACTGTGTTAACATAACGCACCAAAAATAATAAATAATTTGTATAATATCTGTGTAGAATGGCTAAATAGATGGAGCACACCAACAAAATGTATAAAATGCGTACCGAAAAACTTTACAAAAAAATTCGTAATTTGATATTTTAGCAGGTGATTTTATTTACACGTTTGATTTAAGATTAGAATTAATTATATAGTGCATTTTAAAAGTAAATTAATATTGTTGTTTGTATATGTATACCAGTACTCATACGGTCTGTTTATTTACTGCTGGTATTTATTTTTAAATCTAGATAATCCTATTAAAAATGAAAATGAAAGCGGATTTAATTTTTTATTCGTTTATCCGATGAACGGCATGTGTGGCTAAATAATTTTATTTGCATGAGTGCCATTGCGGTTAAATAGAAAAAGCAATACGGTCGTTTGGTTCTATGGATTTTTGAAATCTTTCAAACTTTATTTGATTTAACGCCGAATTGCTATATAAAATCTAAACCACCATCAGTGTGATCGAAAATGAAATAATTTTTTACTAGAAAGCAGTCTAAGCTGAAACGTCTCACTCCTTTTGCAATTTATTGTTACATATACCTGAAACCACAATACATATGTATATGCACGACGTATAGTTATACCAAATATTAAACTTAAGGAAAATGCCTTAAAACTTAATTAAGATATTATACTTAATTGATAATTCTTAAATACATTTACGTTCATTTAAAAATTTGATATATTAACCCAAAACATATTTATAATTATTTGTAGATAGGTAAGTCTGGAATTATTTTGTGATAAAATTACTTGTTTTACAAATTTATAATTCCGATTGACATACAGGCCGCCGATCTTGAATGTACATACTCGTATAATGGTGATACATATTTTCATTCTGTTTTTATTATTTTTGTGTAAAGACCGAAATTAAAAATCTTGATAAAATTTAATTGAATTTTTTCTGTCTTTTTCTCAACAAATAAATTTTATATATTGTATTTACGTAAATTATGTTTTAGCTTGTATCTACATAATATACGGGCTTTTATTTATTTTTTTTTTGTTTCAAATTAAAAACCATTTATCTTTAATTTTTCGCCCCGTTTGTGAAAGATTCGCGTAAATAAAAAAATATTATCAAATTGAACTGAATTTTAAACCACCAAAGTGTTGAAATATTCAAAATAATATACGGCTGCCTAAGTAAACGAATTAAAACTAACTCAAGCATTAAATCAAAATTCATTCTAGTTTATTTATTTATATACAGAGTTTTTGTAAATTAAAACATTATATTTCAAAAACTAATTAATTTTAAACCATTATTAAAATTAAAAATAAAATAAAACATTTTTTTTTGTGTGTACATACGTGTGTATATGTCTATATGTTAAAATAAAATAAATTGTAAAATTTATGTATTTATGTTATTATTTAGTTCTGTTTTTATTTTTTATTTGGGTTTTTGTTTATTTATTTTTATGTTTTATTATTATTTTTTTTGCAAATAATACAAATTACATATGGTGGGGTAGGGTATTTTTATTGTGTTTGGTCTGAATTTTGGTTTGTGTAAAACATAAAATAACAAAAAATTATACAAATTACAAATATGGTTTTAATGCTAACTACTATTTTATATTTGTTATTTATGTTTGTTCTTCTCTTGGCAAAAAAAAAAAAAAAAAAAAAAATTACTAAATAAAAATAATAATATAATAATAAAAATGATACAACTTTAATGTTTATAATGTTCATAAACAGTAGATGCTTAATGCGTTTTTTGGAGGTGTTCGTTTGGAATTCATGTACATCAGCACCCCGTTCTAAGTATAATAAAGAGTAATTTATACAAGTTAACATTTACTCAAATACTGAAATTTGTCCGGGTTTCGTTCTGTATTTTACCACCATATAACGGGACAAGGAAACGCTGCGTTGCCCCTGCGTGTATCGATGTCATTTCTCGTGATGAAAAATCAATTTTTTTGTGAGACTTTTTATTTTTCATTAGTAATTTTAACCAGAATAGGCATTTTTTTGGGCAATTGAAATCATTCTATACAACATGTTGAACGGAAAATATTAAAAGTTCATTATTAGCATTGTCAATAATTGGTAAAATGTGTAGTCATAAACAACGCAATAAATAAAACCACAGACTAGAATAATATAATACTAAGGCTGTTTCCCAAACTGATACTTATTTGTGGAACCTAACTTATTCAAATAAGTAAGCTGGCGAGTTAACTTATTTTCTGTCCTTTTCTAGCAAGAAAGTCTAAATTGAATATCTCAACATTGTCAAACCTTTTATTTCTGTTTATTTTAAAGTTGAGAATAACACTACTAAAAATAAAAACTATTGTGATTATTTAAAAATAATAAAAAGGAAACAATATAATACGCGATTAAAGTATTTTTGATTAAACTAATGTCTGAATACATATTTTTAAATAAATAATTGATTTAACACCAAACAAATATTTTGTTAATTTCTGTTGTTTTGACGTCGCTGTCAAAATAAGTAACTCAAATCGATTGGAAAGGTTTTACTTACTTATTTAAGATGGCCGCAAATAAGTCAATAAGTACGAAATAAGTATCGGTTTGGGAAACAGCCTAAGACTGATTATGTAGAAAATTGCATATTCTGTGGGTAACCGTTCATAGTAAAATGGGTAACCGTTTTTTATTATTTTGTTTCCGTAATTTTTTTAAATTGACTCTTTTACTACTTATGAAACGAAAAATAAATAATCCCGTTCTAACTTCAATTTATTATGCAGCTAATGTTTTAGATATCAGTAACATTTTAGTTTACGTTAAAATTTAATTTTTTAAATTTAATTGTAAGGCAATGATTTAAACAGTTCAGTGGTATATCATTTAGTTGGAAAATGGGTAAAAATAAGAGCTGTATACTAGAAATAACGAAGCTAATATTAAGAAAATATTGTTAACGGAATGCAACAATAGGAGCAGATGCAGCAGATTGTGGGTGCTCAATGAAGATGGTCTAAGATGTCATAAAATCTATAATGATACTGGAAATTTCGTAAACAGAGCTACAAAAGGAGGAGCTCGAAAAACAACGGAAAGAAAGGTATGATCACTATTAAGAAGAGCGAGAGTGATTATTTTTGGACCCTCAGAGAAGAAGCCACATCACCTCAAATTGCGGAAAATTAGTCGGAAAGGATTATTAGACGTCGGCTGCTTAAATGTGGACTACGTGGATGTATTACACGCAAAAAACCAAATTGTTTCCAAACCAAATTAAAACCCGAAAGTACATTTCGCAAAATAACACCTTTACAGTGTTGCATTGTTGAACGTTAGTAGCATCTCTTCCGAAACGCTGTACTACAGTTTTGAAAAAGCAAAGGCTTAATCACTAATGGAACATGAAATTTAAGGCGTTAATCCACCCTGCTTCTTCTGAAGAAATAGTGTTGTGTTCTCTGAAACGGATTATTATAAATTGTTTTCTATTGAAATTCTAGCAGTACTAGTTGTGATAAATGGCATGTGACTTATAGTATACTCATCATTATCTACTATAGCGCTTATTGCCATGCACTTCTCGTTGTCCTTATTAAAGGTCACAGTATAATAAACTTCACTCTTTGCATATAATAAGTGACTACATATCAATATTTTTTTAATGGAATTGTATGTATATTTCCCAATTCGCTATACTTACAGTTAACAGTGGAGTGGATCCATAATTTTTCCGTGGGAGCGTTTTTTACTTATTGTGTCATCTCGTCCTTGAATTTTTTTGCATTCACTTTGAAATGTACTATTTCTTTTGTTGTGAGAATCACATATAAGTATGTCTGGATCTCCAAACCTTTTTCATTGTACCGTGATTTGCCAGAACGAAATGAGTCAAAATATGAAATTACCTTACGAGAAAGGGAACGTCATTTTTCAGCATAACTAATATTAAATAGATTTTTCAGACCACTTCCGATCATATTTAGGGTGGGCCATAAATTAATGATATGTTTTGAATAATTCAGTAATTACATAAAATAAAATTCTTCAAAATTACCTTTAAGCGTTTTTGGATGGAAGACATAATATTTTTAATCGTTCGGATATCAGTGCCGTTTTTACCCTAAGACATAAGAGGGATTTTAGGAAAACTATAAATAGAAAATGTAAGCTATTTATTTTATATTAGAAGCAAACACATTTTTTTGCCTTACTAATTATTAAGACTAATAATAAGTTAGTGAAAAGGCTTTGGCTTTCCTGTCAGACAGTCTTGTTTTTTATTATTTTTCGTCAAAAATAAATAATTTTATATTTTATATTGACTAATTTAAAATATTTGTATGTGCATACGAATCGTGCTTTTTGCTAAAATTCCTCAACTGCCCTGAACCTGTGAGGCCTTTTCGAAGATGACGTAAAATGGGCGAATCTCATCACATATTGGAAATTTGGGTAATCGTCCTGTTTGGATCGAATGGATGTTCAAAAATTGTGGTTAATCCTTTGTCTTGTAACAGATATCCTGTTGCAAATGAGCTTTTGCTCAAAAAGGGGTGTCCAAAATTTGATGTAAATAAATAAATAAATTAATAGTGAAGCAATCATTTATTTCCTTTTAATATAGTTTGAGTACTTCTAATACATTTGTAAAATTACTTGTAAAAACACTCGTGCGGATCTACCTTTACTTTCAAAAGATATGTTAGCAAATCTGTTCCTTGAACGTAGTCCAAAGAAATTATTTAAATTATCGTGCATCGTCACCACCTGAACACTCGAATGGGTGAGTAATTTGACTTACAGGGTTATCGATTTAAGTCCACCATCTAAATATTTAAAACAATTAAGTATTGTAAACAAATATATTTAATTAGAAAGTTTCTTGAGGTTTTGAGGGGAAACATAACTAAACTATTTTGGATGATTTTGAATTGCCCTGACAAGTTCAACTTTATTTTTCTCATATAGACCTATTCTGAAAATTAGAGGGCGAGTAAAACAAAGTTTCAGACAAAGTGCTTATTTTTTTTTGCGTAAAATAAGATAAGTCTTGATACGACGTTGATTTGTAATTTCAAGGTCAACAAGAAAAAAATAAAAATAATCAATGTTTCCATTCAATCTTTTCCAAATCTAATTCGACCCAAATCTCAGCGAGCAAGGGGCTAGGTTAATATGGTGGATGGGGAAGCAATTCGAACCCCAATACAATATTCCCAATGGACCTTTTTTCTTCTTCAAATTTGGTCGTTTTTTTTTAACTTTTTCATTCAAGGTGCTTAATAATGATGCATAATATTACCCTTCTCAAGACAGTCGATGAATATATATCCCAAAAGACAGTGGCTGTAACCTTACCAGCTGATGCAACAACTTTTGCTTTCTTTCGAGCAATTGAACCAGATTCTACCCAATCTTCTGACATTTGCATTTAAAGGTAAATGTTCATCTAACATAGTTTTCATATCATGGATGATTTCTTTTCCTTGTAAACATTTAAATGAAAGTATTTAAGCATTGATTCGATATTATTAAATCAAATTAATGTTTAATAGTATCATATTCATTTGTTTCCATATTTAAAAAAAAATCAAAAGTGACTTTACAAAACGACTTTACAAAAATGTCACGCAAATCTGACAGCTTTCGTTTAAAAGAACATGCTTCACAACAAACAAAAGAAGTTGTTATTTTGACGCATAGATGGCGTTATTCTAAAGACTTATCAATCGTCCCTCGTATTTGTTTTCTGCTATATCTTTTAAGTTTTTCAAGAAAGCCTACTTAGCGTCATGTTCTATTAAGCTTTACCATAGAATAAATGCGGGCACAAGAAATTATTGTGCATAAAGTCAGATTTTTAGGGAACTTTTAAAAGTCGCAGTAAGCTATTATACACATAATTCATTTCGCGCAACATATTTGTACTAAAGGAGTGTTCACATTGAGAAAGTCCCGATAAGTTAATATTAATAAGTATTAGGTAAAGATTGCAGCAACAAATTTTATGCGACGTTGTCGTTAAAATTGGACTAAGACATATAGAGGGTTAGTGCAGAAGAGCTTTTGGATTATTTAAAAGCTATTGTTTTTAATAACAAAATAATTATATTTTGGTTTAATAACTTTCAGTCGGCTTAATTCCCAAAGAACTTATGCCTACAATTACAATACAAACATAACCTTATTTAATTATCATTAGCAATGTACTCGTAATATATAGATAATTATTCTACCTTGTTTTCATTATACTCTTATGTGAATAACTAAAATAAAAAACAACTCTACATAATATGATTTTCTTTTTCATAATCTGATACCTTTGTACTAGGTACTATACAAAATCCGCGGTTTCCTGTATATTTTATTTTTAATTAAAATTTAAAAAAATTACTTCTTGTTCCACAATTTCATCCATTTAAAACTACAAATTGTACATTTGTTATTATTTTATAAATTTTTTGAACCAATTCTACTCACCATTTTTTTTTTGTTTTGCTAAATTCATTATTTTTTTTTTGTATGCATAGAGAATGAACTAAACATAAAACATTATGCTTAAATTAGAGTAATTTTGAACACTCGTGTACATTTTTTTTAATTTAAACATAAATATTTTATTATATATGTTGTTTGTAAACAGGTAGCAAGCATCACACGGTGTAGACTGGCGCAGAGATGTTGAAATTGAAATTTGCGCTAATATCTGATATACATTGCGAAGACAGCTATTTTTAAAATCCAAAATTGGTTCTAGGTATCTCTGTCTAATTTTAGTTCAAAATACAACGTAATACATATTATGCACACATAATACCGGGAGAAAGGGAGATAAAGTATTTATTGTAAAGATGACACGAGATTTTATATTTTTGTACTTCCAACTTAATAAAATTTAAATAAACATTATAATGGAAAACTAGAAAATGAATCTATGCAGTTATGTAAAAGGATAGGTATGTCTAGGGAAAATGTATATGCTTTATTCGCTATCAGAATCATCTCGTTTTAAGACTTACCTACATACGTACCACTATGTAAAAGTTTTTTTATAAATTGTACTTTTGTAATTTTATATATTTGTTGTAGTTTTTCTTATTTCAATTAAAACTCTGGAAACGTTGCATTGTTTGCTTGAATTTAAAAATTTAAAAACTTTTCAGAAAATATTTATTATGTTACAAATGAAAATGACGGCACATATTATGCGAGGGGTACCCGGATTATGGTTTGCATTCACATAAATAAATAGCTTAGGTACAGTGTTTATTTAAGAGAACTAAGGCGGAATTCTTGTTTACATTATATTTAGATGTGCTTTACTACAGAAAATAGTATGAAATCTGAAACACATTTCTAAATTTAATTCATCTATAGGCTTCCAGATTTACTACTTTGATTCTTCGTAATTTGAAATCAACGGAGGGATATTATAGGGATCAGTAATTTTGTCCAAATATCTTGAACATTTTTCATGGTTATTCGGAATATTTTCGATTACAAAGGTGGTAAATTATGTACTCGATATCTATCTGCAGGGTATTTGAGGCTGGAACCAGTAGCTGATAAAAGAACTACGCCTTTTAAAGAGTTTTAATCTGTGAAACAGATAGATTTTATGTTTGGATTTCATTTCTCAATCAAACTTGCAAATAAATTATGTCTTAATTATGGACAAATTAAGATTAATTGAGTCTTAAACTACCTCCAAGTAAAATATGTATTTTTTTACTTTATTATCGTTACATTATTTCAATCTGCCCGCAAAACAGTTGGAAATATAATAAATATTCAAAATAAAAACCAACGCAACATTTTTTTTTATGAATAATTATTTTCGTTCTTTAGATTTTTAGACCACCGTCATTCATTGATTGATTGAAGATTGACGGGGCCTCAATGGATTTGCATATTTTATTGAGATGCTTGTTCGCTGTATCTAAAAATAGACATCGTTAATCGCATTACTATTCAATTACTGGTTGGTGAATCTTAATTCAGATTATATTGTATTCCTTATATTTTTCTATTTTCAATTTACGAAAATTAGATTTTATTAAGATCCTGGTATATGTATAAGTTTTGCTTGATACATATAACTACTGTGCTTTTTGACGAATTTACATTTAAAATTTATAACAAAATGTAAAAACTCTCACAAGAGTTTTTTTCGGGAAACGAACATTGGAAATGAATTGAGTTTATATATAAAGAGTATTTTAAATTTAAATCCTTTTTTCTTCAAGAGCTATAATGTATTCTTTGATATTATACATAAATGGAACAAAAAAAGGGATATGATATCAAAGACAGATTAAATACATTTTTCATTTTCAAAATCAATTGAAAAATAATGATATCGTTTTTTGTTTCCCAAATTTAAAATTCGAGAAGAATTCTTGAACCTAGCGATAAACGAATTAGTGAAGCTCAAAATGATACAGTGAATATTTCAACTCAAAGAATCGAATTTATAGATACATACATATATAGGTAATCGTTAAATTAATTAGTTATGGATTTTTAAATTTTCGAAATTGGTATCCAGGGTGTTAATAATAAATTATCGGCAAAAGATATATTATTTTTCAATTCATTAAAATTTCGGATGCGCAACAAAATATAATTTAAATTTTATACATAATATTATAAATTTGTGCACGAGTTTGTATATGGACGATACGAAATAAAAAAAAAATGCAATACTAATAATTAACTCAAATGCAGTTCAACCCATTATAATTTCAATACAAATGAAACATCCAAAAAATGTATATAATTAATTACATATTTAAAAATACAAATAATTTATTTTGTCTGAATACAAATATGCTCGTACATATTTACATAACTATTGAAAAAATCTAAACACTTATTGATATGTGCATTGAGGAAATGGAAAGTTAGTCAATTTAAAAATTTTATTATTTTATTGAATTAGATCTTTCTAACTAACTTCTGCAAAATTTGATTCAAAGAGTGCTTCCAAAAAACAAAGTCCATTCAATTTGGGTTAACAAATTTGAGAATTTTTTTATTAGTAAAGTACAAATGGCTAACGCGTTAATCAATTTTTCTATAATTACTATTCCTCCTTTTACTTCTTATTTATAAAACAAACCATTGTTTCAATTTAGTATACATGCAAGTACTGTCGCTGAAGTTACTGAGATATTTACGTTATTCAATAAAAATAGTGCTACGCGTTTTTTTATTTCTATGCTAATAACTTATATAACAAAAGTCTGAAAGCAGATGACGGCATTGTAATTTATAAGTCTACAAACTCAACAGATTTACATTATTTGGTGTAAGTTGACTTACCAAAAATTATTAATTGGTAGGTGGCAAGCCAGGTTACAATTTATCTAAAACAAATTATATTATCTTTATCACCAAAACCTTCTTTACTGCAACTGCCATAACACCCCCACCCTAAGAGAAAAGTTGCAACAGCAACGTTTCCTGGATGAAAACATTTTTAAATTTTTTTTTTCTAATACACAAAAAATTCAATATTTAATTTTAACATTTATCTATTACTATTCACAAACTATCCTTTTTTGTTTCCTTTAGTTGAAATCCAGGTTGGTAAATGAATTCGATTGATGTAATAAAACTGTTTTATGCGATTATTATGCACTATTTTGGTTGCTTTCCCGACCTGAATTGCCGTGTTTCCTGGAGAAATAAATCCTTTATACCGTAAGGACCTAAAAATGGTGCATCTAATTTTGAAGATTAAGCTTCATTTTTTTTAGCAAAACCTGATCACCAGAATTAAACGTATGAGGCATTACGATCATAATAGCGATTAGAAACATATTTGGAACCGATAATATTTCCACGCGCGCTTTGAAATGATACTTGTAGTTTCTGTTTTGAGATCAGCTATACAGTCATCGTAACTATAACGGTAACAGTGTGACGTGTTGTGTTATAAGAAAAACAGGCAAACGAAATCCAAGTATCCCAATCCAAAGGATTTTTTTCCGCAAATTACCTAAGATGTCTAACCAGGCCGTTGTGATTCCGTTCTAGTGCACCATTAGTCTCAGGGCGATAGGCACTTCTATTGATTTATTAATATGAAACAATTTACAAAGAAATTTAAAAACTGAGCTCGAAAAATTTGAACCTTGATCGGTCAAAATGGAAGTTGGTGTACCAAAAAAAAAAAATATAGCATTCTGAACGAGTGCATGTGCAACAGTTTCTGCAGCCTGACTTTGTACCGGGACGGCTAAAGAATATTTTGTCAGATCACATTACATGGTTAGAATAAATTTATTGTTGTTATAGATTGAAGGCAATGGCCCTACAATATCTAAAAAGATTTTCTCAAATGAATTAGAAGTAGTTGTTGTTATTTTTAATGGAATTTTTTGCTTTACGTGGTTTTTGTGCTTCTGGCAAGATGCACAATAATATAGTGGAAAGTAAAATTATAATTTTATTCTATTGTAAGTTCTTTGCCCTTGATGAGCTCCTGTCGTTGTATCATGAAATTATTTTATAATGTTCTCTATGTACTTAGGATCCGATAGTACTTTCACCTTTTGCAATAATTCGTCACTCTCCATATCTTTAAAAGAGGTTGACTTGATTAATTTATTAGCAGGCATTTCGTGGTTAAATTTATCAATCCTTTTGCCGTCTATTTTAGACATTGACCTAGTTATTGCATTTATATTATGTGATTCGTATACGTTCAATACATTACTTTTCCTTGCTTTGTCTAATATTTGATAATCATATTCATCTAGTTTGATCCTCCAACGTATTAATCTAGACGGCGGGTTTTTGACACTATATAGCCACACTAGAAGTTTATAATCTGTGAATATTTTAAATAACAATGCTCCAAACAATTGCAGACAGTTCCTTCTCGATAATAGCACAGTTACGATCTGCTTGGTTCAGGGTTCTACTGGCAAAGAGAACAGGAAGATCATCATTACAAATCATTTGCGATAACACGGAGCCTATTGCTTGATCACTAGCATCACATGTCAGAATAAATTCTTTATCGAAGTCTGGATATTGAAGGATCGGTGGTTTCATTAAAGCATCTCTTAATCTATTGAGTGATTCATCCTGAAAAGGACCGGTTAAGAGAAAACCGTCTTTAATAGCCGGCAAGACCCAAGAACGATTTTACATCTTTTGCGTTACGCGGTACTGGATAATTTTTAATAGAAACTAATTTTGACGGGTCTGGTTTAATTTCTTTTGGTGTTTTCATAAGTCCCAAGTAATGCACTTCATATAAAATAAGTGAAAACATCAACCAATTTAGAATTATGATCTTCGAAATTTTTCCCATAAATCACCAGATCATCCTAATAAACCAAACATTTTAACCCAGCCAGCCCCGCTAGAATACCTTCTTGTAAACTGATAATCCGCTATCAGTCGAAAAACAATTTTTTGTCTATCACGAGGATGTAATGATATTTGGTGGTAGCCGTTTGCAAGATCTAACGTGCTAAAATAATTGCATTTTCCGAGGTGATCCAATATATCGGTTATATTAGGCAACAGATAACTTCAACAGTAATGTCATTTAACTTTCGAAAGTTCACAACTATCCTCCATTTTTTATCGTTATTATCGGACTTCTTCGGAACACAAAGTAAGGGAAAATTCCAAAGTGAACTGGAATCTTCTATTATATTTTCTTCTTTCGTCTTACTTATTTGGCGATTTATTTCAGCTTTTATGGCCTATGGTGACCGACACAGTTTAACGTAAATAGGCTTCGTGGTAGTTGTGTTATCGAATGGGTGGTTGGATTCATTACCGACAATTTGTCTCCTTCGAGATAAAAAATATCGTTCAAATTACGGCAAATAGAGATAATAGATTCCTTTTCATAATCATGAAGATACTCCAATTTTAACGTGGCCTCAAGCTTTTCAAGACTATTACTATATTCTGATCAAAATTAAAGGAGTAAACGTTAAAATCATCTACAGATAAAGTGTCTAATTTATATTAACGAAGCTCAGCAAAGCTTTTTGATCCCAAATTTTACGCAATGAATAAGCCACAAAGACACCTGGTAAAATTTCATTCGGCACTCAAAATCGTTCAGTTTCATTTGGAAAATCGAAAGCTACTTTAGCTGAGTATTCACTTCTCACGGGAATGATATTAATTGCATCATTATGTTGATTTCGATAATGGTTAGAAGTTAGTTTTAATGTGTATATGTTATTTTTAATTGTTACTTCGATTATATTGGAAGAAAAGTCAATTTTGCATTTATTAGTTTTTAAGAAATTTTTGCCCAATATGCCATGTATTGCAGCTGGCAACTCATAATAGAATAAATGAAAATGGTGTTTAATTTTAAAATTAGTTGCCAGCCGGAAATTTAAAAAATAAATACCTAAAGTCTCCAATGGTGATTCAGAAATGCCTGAATATTTAGGTCTATATTCTGGATAACATATGAAATCATCGTTGATATACTTAGAGCTTAAAATTGAAATGTCTGCGCCAGAATCGTGCTTAAAATTGACCTTTTTCTAAAAATTTAGAATATGTATAAAAGTTTGAATGTTCCATTTCTGAATTGTTCTCTACACACTCGGATGTCTGACTGCCTGGACCCAATGAGAAGTGTTTGACTATACGAATCCCCTGCCATTTCCCGACCACTCAGATTTTCGGATGTTAAGTTTCGCCTCTCATCAACCGCATTTTTAATTTCACGCTCCTCAATTGTATGATCAAAATCTTTACAGTAATCGCAAAACATGATTTTGTTTTAACATCAGGTTGCATATTTTGTGATGATGACTGAGGAAAATCATGATTTGATTTATTACTTATTCAACCGAATCGCAACGGTTGTCCCTGTCTGTCTTTATTATTGGAAAATCTATATGGGTTTTGAGAATTACTAAAAGTTCTCGAATTAAAATTTCTGTTAGAAAACTATGTAGATGGCGCATTTACAAGAGTGGAAATATTCCGCTGTTGGTTTATTGAGTTAAATCGCAAACATTTAGGAGCGGTATGACCAGATTTCCCACACAATTTATAGACGTTAGCCGAAAGTGACAATTTCTCCATTGCATTTATCTGATTATAAACAGATCCCTCTTCAATTGCCGCGGCTATAGCATAGCATAATTTATTATATTTATTTATGAGGTTTTTCTCGAAGTATTTAAGTGCTAATTCTGTGCTGTTCTTTACATTACCGCATGCCTCGTTTAATTCGTACAACAACTTTTGCACTGGACGAGCATAATATTTAACATCTTCGTCTTCATTTTGACGTAATTGGCAAAGCTCTATTTGTATATCACGAATATTAATTTTTCTTTTAATTCCTCCCAATTATTTGGAGGATCATAATGAATTATACTCAAGGCTTCACCTGTTAGTCTTAACTTTTAATTTAAAGAAAAGTTAATCCTATAGGAAAGTTATTTTGAAAAAAAAAAAAACAAAAAAATCAAATTCTAACAAAACAAGAAGCGGAAAAGTAAAATAGCCGAGACAGAATCGGGCCGAACATGTTCTTCTCATTTTTATATATGGGATAAAATATATTTGTACTTTTATTTTAATCTTTGTACATACAATTCCATAATTACTTGAAATAGAAATATTAAGTGTAATTGAAAATACAAATCACTCAGAATATATTACAGAAAAATAAAAATAAAAAAAATAATTTCTTTTTATAGAAAATTGAAAATGAAATTCAATCAATCAATTCCGATATAAAAACAAAACCTCATCAATTTCATTCAATTGAATATTGAATTGAATAATAATTCAAAATGAAAAAGGAAATCAAATATGCAAATTTTTCTTCTTTTCAATAAAATAATAACTATATAGAGAGCTATACGGTATGTACATAAATCGTATACGTACGTCGGTACATATACATATAATGTATTATGTATGGTAGATACATTTATAAATATATAGGAAGTAAGATGAAATGTTGAATAAATAAATTATTTTTTAAACTTTTGGTATTAATGAATAAAAATGGAAAATCACTTTACATTATATGTATGTATAGTATATTGTATTGGAATATTTTAATTCTAAAATACTATTAGTTAGAGAGGAATTATGTATGCAAATTTTAATTTTAAAACTCAAAAATATTATGACATGGCACCTAAAAATCTATCCCCCTCGCAAATATTAGGACTTCACAAACTCGTGAATCAACCAAAAACTTAATAAATTGGCAAACACTATAAATTATGAGGCTGATGACAGGATAAAACGAATACCAAAAAACTTTTTTGTAACGTAAATGTAAATTAACCCATTAAATATGTGTACCACAAAAAATATAAATGACAACCTAGCATATAGACACCATACACGATTCAAAGAATCCTTTTAACATATTATAATAATACACCTATCTAACCCAAAATATAGTGAGTAGTATATTTGTTTATTATTTGATACCACACGTTTAAACATTATGCTAATTAACCAAAAGCAAAAAAAAAAAAAATAAAAAATTAATAATTTTAATTTATTAAAATGTTTAAGACACAAAAATTATATACTTAGGTTTTTGCGCTATGAAAATGAAAGGTGGGGATATACTTGTCTTACTTGACAGTATAACAGGGAATGAAAATACATTTCTTGCTATTATATTCACTAAAATGTGTGAATTTGGCATGCAAAACTATAAATTTAATTTTATACATAATTTTTAATTTTTTTTTATTTCCTGCCTATAATTTTTTTATGAAAATAAAAACGTTTTTTGTTATATCCGTTTTCTATTATGATTTATAGTTAAATAGAATTTTTTTCGCTCTAAGCATATGGAATTAATCTTTTGCAAATTATATAATGTATGTATAGTACATACATAAAAGGTGTATTTAATAGGTAGGGAATTGTGATGTTTCAATTATGTTTTGTATGTTTAGGTCTGTTATTGGCAAGGTGATTGGGTTTCGGTAAAGAATACTGGAATTCCTCGAGTTTTTTTGTGGATTATCTTCATCATCTGGGTTACATTCAAATGTGTCCTCAGCAACACTTTGTTCTTCAATATCAAACAACATCGAGATTATGCTTCTGGCCAAGCTCTACGATCTGATCTGTAATTTTATCAATGTCACTTTTTGTAATTATCGAACTAGTATTTTCTTCATACTATTTTGTTATTTTTTCCGTATTCCGCTCGTACAAAAAGGCGTGACTTCTTGCCATCCACTTGCTGTATTTTTGATCCCTTGTAAAATATTATAACTGGACCAACACTTTTCAATGTCGTCGATTTTTCAAGAGTCTCAATTGCTTGGCTAAATGTAATTTTTAGGTAATGAGCCTTAAATGTGGCTATAGTTGCATCATCTATGCGCTGTAAAATACTGGTGTTATTTGGGTAAGTATATAATTTGTATGTTCGGGTGTAAATCTCCGTAATATCCTGTCGATTGCAATATTCTTTTACTTCCGGTGCAAAAAATTTCATAAACCGGTCAGGTTAAAGGTGTAGACACCAATTTGTTACCAGTTTCACTGGTAACATATTGGTATCTACACCTTTAACCTTCTCTCTGTGTCAATACACCCCAATCGATCGTCAAATTGACCTCAATCAATATTAAAATTAAAAAATACGTTTCTTATTATTTAAATTAGACAAAATTACTTGTAAATTTGGTAATTTGGTAGGTTTTATTTACTTGCCCTATGAAATATATGGAGATATCCATGTGGATCCCTATACACAGATAATGTGATAGTACGCTAGACACAGAGCGTAGGTTAAATGTTATTGGATTTTCTATCTATGAATGACAAACGGTTTTAATTTATAACCGGCAATATTTCCACTTCATAAAATTGTTTATATATCCTTAAATGCCTTAAACCCTGGCAGTAAAGACCGGTTTCATCCACATTAAAAATTTGCTCCTTCAAACAATTCTCCTCTTTTAGCAAGTCGTTGAATTTAATAGTAACATCTTCGGCAGCTTTATAATCAGCCCTGGCTGCTTCTCCACTTATTTTCACATTTCGAAAATTCGATCGTTTCCTAAAATGTTGAAACCATCCATGGCTTATAGTAAAAGTCTGATCATAGTCTTCCCCTTCCTTTTTTTTAACATTTTGAAAAGACTGCGTGCTTTTGTTTGGATGATTGCGAAGCTCATGGGAATTTGTTTTTGAATCAAATCCTCCATCCAAATTACTGATAGGTCCTTTCCTGTTTTTGGTAATAATAGTTAATTTCAAAGATGCTGATTCTTTAACTGCTTCTAAAATTCGATTATTATTCATTAAAATGTGGATATTATAAAATGAGACAATTTCAGGTCACGAGCTATTCTTTTAGATTCGCTTTTTTCATTTTGAGTCTTTTTGTTGTTGGTTTCCATTTATTCGACTTTAAAGAACCGTAAGAGGCACAACAACATTTATATCTCTGATTAAAACTTATTTGTATGGCAAACTGCAAGGGAAATGTTGGAAATATTATATGTATTGTGGTGTTGAAATGAAAGTATTATTGCTAAATTTTATCAAAATAACAACAACCAAGCGCCGAATTCCTTTAACGAAATTACTAAGTAAAATGTCAAATTTTATATTTGTTAACGTTTAGTATTATTATTTAAATTTTATATTTGTTAACGTTGTTAACGTTAGTTTTTCATGAATGGCGAATATAGAGAAAAACATTACAGGAATTTTCGTGGATTTTTCCTTTTTTCAGTAAATTTTTCCCCAAAACTAGCGAAAAACCTGGCCCGAAACCCACTTCCCCAATAAAAAATTCCACAAAATCAGTTTTTCCATAAACACATTTACTCAAATCCCTTATTCCCAAATATCGATAACTCGAAAATTAATTTATCTACTTATTTATAAGGCGGTTTTATAGAAATTTCCGAAGAAAATTTTCGGAGGTGTAGCATTCAAAGTAGACATTGGAACCTTTTCGAAATCAAGCAGTTCGAATAATTTCCGAAATAAGCATGAAACAACATTAAATCTACTGTCCGTGATTGACTCTCCCGAGGCTACTCGCAGTAACTGTTGTTAAGGAGTTCCATAAGGAATTAAGGTCCAATTATTTTCTGCCTGGATGCTCTATACACATTTACAATTTCCACTTCCGATCCCTACTATCATTTCTGGGAAGTAATGTAAATCAAATTTCATTTTTGATTGATTCGAACTTCCGTAAATGCATTTTCTTCAAGAAAAATATGTTGTTTATGCAGAATTCTGATTTCATCTTGATTACCCTACTTTCGTAGTTATTTACTTATTTAAACTGACTGGTAGAATTCTTTGAAATTCTCATACACATAACCCTTATTTATGCTGATTTTGATTTATTTTTTGAAAGACAAACATTTTCATAATAATATAAAATCTCACGTTTACATTCATCACTATTTGTATGTATATTATTTATATATGTGAAGGTTAGTTTAGTTTTTTATATGTTTCGGTTGGAAAAGCAAAATCGGAAAATACGTGTATGTCATGTTAAATAATTGTTTGTGTACACAACATAATAATAACGAGAATTAGGAAAGTTTAGGTGTTTTGATAAGCAGCACGATGGATTATGGGAAATCTTAAATCAAATTTTAGTTCAACGACGTTTAGTGAAACTATACAAAACAATCAATACGATATACGATATAACGAATTTAATCAAAATAATGTTGATTAAAATAGGGGAACTACTAATCATCGTTGAGAAAAGTTTTACGAGTTAATTTGCTACCAAAATCAGAATAAATCAAATGAAGATAAGATAAATGAGCACAAATGTTTATTGTCTTGAACTGTGTTGGCCTCAATATAATATAAATCTTCTGCTAAAAATCAAAATCTTGATTTGTGTAGATTGCGCAGTATTGTGCACTTAAACAAGGAAAATATCAACCCTCAATGAATACTGAAATTTCATTCATTTCGGAAAAAAAAAAAATTTAAATTTTTTTCTAATAAATATAAAATTTGCATAAAAATAAATAGAAACACTTCAAAGAAAAGCCATAAAATCGAAAACTCTCGTCTCTTTTTTTATTTATAAACATTTATTTGTAAACATACTCGCACATTTTTTTTTTGTGTTTTTTGTTAATTAAAATAACATAAATAAATAAATAAAGATAACCAAACAAAAAAAAAAAAAAATTAATTTTCTTTTTTTATTAGTACGTCGTCTTTAGTTTAGTCTTGTTTTGTAAGGCCACCCACATTTTTCACGACTAGTCCCCTTTTTGTTTTTATTTTAATTTTTTATACTCTGATTTGTCATACATAATACATATTAATTTTTATTTTCATTTTCAATTTTCCAATTCATTTGCTCTATTTCCGTTTGTTAAATAATAACAATAAAACTAAAAATTTTCAAATCAGCAAATTTAAATTTTTTTCCGGAAAATTATACGTTGTAATAAAATTGCGAAAGAAAAAATAAAATAATTGCGTTTTTCGACGTTAAACAGCAGGCATAAAAGTTTTCTATTTCATTTGTAACATTTTTGATTTTCTAAATTATTGTCGTTTTACTGTTTTTTCAGAAATAGATAAATATATCTCAGATGATTGCTTACTGATAGTGAAACACTTGTTTGTTAAGGGGGTGGTTGATGTATTATCGCTAACGATTAACTAAACGACAATTGACATTTGCACTTTGAAATGGGAAATTAGCATTTAAGAATTTAAATTGCATTGAACTCAACTACACAAAGATTAATAAACTCCCAAGAGATACTATTCAACTGATAAAGTTCAGTTCATAATACACATTTGTTTAACATACTCCTCAAGAGTTTTATTTTTGAGTTTCTTTTGTAACAAATTTACGATACGGACCAATTCTAGAGGTGGTAACCTATTTACATCGGTAAAGTAAATGTCAACTTTTAGTTTCGTGGTTTTTAGAATACTCATTTTTCCTGTTTTATTATACTCAATCCATTTATCCGCATTCATCAATGAATTCATGGTCGATATCTTTCATTTTGATTTTAGCTAGCTAAATTTTTCGTCAAATTTGTAAAGAAAGCTTGTCTTAGCTCGGAGGCAAAGTCTTGTCTTATTATTATTATTATTATTATTATTATTATTATTATTATTATTATTGGGGGGGGGGGGGCATGCGGGCGATCAGCCACTTCGCGCTGCGACCTAAAAGATCTATTGTGCTGGCCCCAGCTTAATTATCCGTCCAGTCAATATTCAGGTTCTTAATGAACCTGAAAATACTGCCTCCCGGTACGTGATACATACTATCCGGGCCCATTGCTCTCCCTCCTAGATGTTTACTACAGCATGTAGTTCCGCTAGAAAGACGGTAGCATTGGAGCTCAAGGACCTCGAGAGGGTTGTCCCACTCCCTTATATTCCTACTCCTGCGGGTCCTGCCCCGTATTCCGTTTGATTTTACTCTTATACGAGTTGCTGGGAATTGCAAATCACCTGTAGGTCTCCCAGCTTTACTACAGGAAGGCTAAATAAAACTGGAGGGTGCCTGGTATCCAGAGTCCGCATATTTGGGCTGATTAACCTATCAGCCATTCATCTTTCGGCATATGCTGTTCCACCTTAGATTAGGGTTTTTTGTCAAGGTTTTCTCCTTTAGCGCCGTACTTTAGCCTGTGCCAAATGGCCAAAAATGTGCCAAGTGGCCTTAGTTACCAGTGGTTGCCACGAGGAGGCAGTACGTACACTTGCGAATTGTGAACAGGTTACCCCTTACACAATTGTACCCATCACGCAGCTGCCTAATGACAAGACCAGAACAGCTCACGTGATGCGCACCCTACTGGAAGGTTACGGAGCTGGTAGATTAATCTACTCAACTTTGATCCCCCCCTCCAATAGACGCGAAACCACCAAAGTCTTGTCTTAGCTCGATTAAAATAAATAAATAAATTTCTAAATTTACCTGCAATAGCTTGCTGATGATAAATAATATCGTCAATGGGCGCATTCAGGTAAACCAACTGTTGACAGCATGTTGGGTAAAATCAACGAGTTGCGACCTAAATTGGTGATAGTTTGTTGATAGGGATAGTTTAAATGTAATTTTTCTATCGATAGGTTTTTGATGACAACATGATGTTAGACATGGGATGAGGTACTCCATATGGTGATTATCACCACAATTATCACATTCTGATGATTTTATTTTAGCTACCGCTTTCGTTATCACCAATACTCGGTCCTTAAATAAAATCAGTTTCTTAATGGCAAAGGGTGGTTTTTGTTTATGTAATTATTATGTTTAAGAAAATTCTAACCGAGCCACCAAAAGACTAAATAAATATTTCTACTAAATTATAATTTTATTTAAAAAAAATTATTGTCCACTTAAAATATCGTTAATCTCCAGCTGTTTCAAGTATATTAAACTCACCTTCATTTTCGGTTTGTCGCATTGTGTGAAAACAAGCTCGATCGAAAATCAAAGATAATGCAATCGGATCGCGGTGGTGAGTACATTTCTAAAGAATACACAAACTATTTAAAGTCAAAGGGCATTCAGATCCAGTCAACAACACGAATGTCCACAACAAAACGGTAAAGCTGAGCGGAAGAAGCGAATCGCACTTTAATCGAAATGGCTTATTACATGCTCATTGATGCGAAGTTACCAAACAGTTTTTGGGGTGAGGCCATTGCAACGGCGAATTTCATTCAGAATCGTGTGATAACAAGAACAATGAACATGACCCCATATGAACGGTGGAACGGCATAAAACCAGGTGCAGACAATTTTCACATATTTGGTTCTTAATGCTTTGTTCGTGTATCATCAGCAAAAAGAGGAAAATTGGACCATGTGGCAGCTGAAATGATTTTTCTTGGATATGACGAGCATTCGAAAGCTTATCGTTGCTACAATCCTTCAACGAAGAAAGTAGTAGTCAGCCAAGATGTTCGTTTTGGTACACAATATATGACACAACAGGGTAGGCCCACTTTTAAAGACCTCCTGAATGCATTACGAATTGTTGAACTTTAGTCAGAACATTTTGCTATTTTAATGAATCGACTAAACAGAGAACCAGCTGCACCAACTAGCACAATATTGGCTGCCTGCATAGTTTGCATTGAAAACTTGATTGTTCGCTTGATGCCAACTAATATACGCATTGAATTATTAATTATGGTGGTCATTTTATTTTCGCATTCTTCTCAGCAAAACCTTTTAATTGACACCCATATCATGCTGGTACATAAGAAAATTTTGTCCGCCATATTGAATTTAGTGTGACGTCATTTTATTTTCGTATTCTTCTCAGCAAACCCTTTTAATTGATACCCATAAGATGGGGTGCATAAAAAATAACTAATGCGCCATCTTTGGGAGTCCGCCATATTGGATTTAGAATGACGTCACTTAGCTAACCATGCATTGTCATCCAAACTAAATGTGTACGTAAAATTTCAGCTCAGTCGGTTGGGGATAACTGTATAACAATTCAATTGCAAGAGTTCACCGAAACAAACTAACATACAAATATTGCAAGTTAGATAAAAGCTTTTAAAAACGATTTAGTAACGATTTTATTTAATAAATTTATTGTTAATTTACGAACCTTAAAGAAAATAGGAGTAATCAAATAAAAATTAACCAGACAAAAAATTAATTCAAATTGGTGAACTTCTCGTTCCACCAGAACAGGTCCCTCAGCATAACATTCACATAATCTGCTTGTTCTTTGGTTTGTGGGACACCCATTATAATAAAATGTGATTTATATGAATAATAACCGTCATTTTTAATTCATTTTAAAAATGAGTTGAAAATATATTCATAACTGAAATAATATTTGCATCTCTTAATATTAATTTTGAACAGGTTTTAACTAAACATTAGTCTTTTAGTTTAATTTTTGAAATTTAGATTTTTTTTTTTCTTCAATGAATTAAGATTGGTCACAATTTTTCGTTTCAATTCATTTTTAGCGAACTTTTTAATTTTGCCTATTTCAATTGGGTGTGCCGACATAATGTGAAAATGAAATAAGTATAAGAAACAAAATATGCATTTTTTATTGCAATACAGTTTTTAAAATTATTTAAGACTTTTATAATTCAGAAAATTTGAAAAGTGGCAGCTTGAATAACTTTTTTAATTCGGCTTTTTTTTTAATCCTTTTGGTTCTTCCAACAAATACCTACATTGACGATTGAAATAGTGGCCAGGTTTATTCTTTATTGTATGTGGTTTAAAAATATATTTTTAAGTTCTAGGTAAATATGAGAGACTATCTTCATCCATAAAATGTTAATCACATCCAATAAATAAATAAGCACCGCCAATTGATCAATTCAAATCTTAACAAATAATTGTAAAACTGCAACTAATCCATAATGTAAGCGAATAGTTTTTATTTTATTATTTACTTACATTATAATCTCGTACGAAATCTTATCTTCAACGAAAAATGTTCACATCAACCTTATAGATAACCATATACTCATCTCATCTTATCGTAAAGATCAAACACAAATTAAGTGTATAGAGAAGTAGTTAAAACAATAAACTGGGAATGATCGAATGTCATATTGTAAATTACAAAAATAAAAATGATTCGCGCGTGGGTATTGGCATCTTTGTTAGCTATATTTGTTTCATTTTGTTATACTTATCCGAATCATTCATTTATTCATTTTATTTTCATTTAAATTAAAAGTAAAAAAAAAAAAAATTAATTTTTTTTGCGTGTTTAACAATAATATGCAAAAAACTATACAAAAAAAATTTACACATTTTATTTTCCAGCAATCATTAATTTTATTTTTTAACCGAGCTCTTTGCAGAACTGACCAACGGAGGAACATGAAATAAAATTGTTGATTTGTATTTAGTACACCATATATACAAGATTATCGTCTTGCCGAAAGTACCCCAGTACAAAAACTAATTGAAATTTTTTGTTCAATGTATTTAAGATGAAACACGCGAAATGAATACACTTTGATTTTTTTTTTGTAACCTCAAGAGATTTATATGTTTGAATTGTGGAATTGAGTGATTTATAAAGTAACAAATATTAAAATTAATTATTGTGTACAAAAAATAAGGTTTACGTCGTGCATAATGGATTGAGATTTACAATTTGATTAATTAATATATAGGGTAAAATTTATGTAATAACTTTAGTTTTTTTATATAAAGATTTGTCTCCAAATTTTCCAAATTATTTAGTTTATTTAATATACGCTTATTGTACTTCTAATTTTAAGACATTTCATCACTTTGTTGAATTTGTATTTTAGAATTTTGAAAATATGTAACTTATAATTTTTCTTTAGGAATGTGTAAAAGGTATTGGAATTTTTTTATTCGTAACTTATTAATCAAGTTTAAGTTTTCAAGTTGAGGATACGAGTTTGAGGATGTATTTGGGATTTTTTAATTACACGAACAATTAACCGTTTAGAATAAAATTGCAGAGAATTGGATATTTTTCATAGGAAGGTGAAACAGATACTATCGTTTTAAACAAAAAGATGTCTTACCAAAGGATACAAGGAAATATCTGAACAAAATAAGCGATTTATTGGATCAGTTACATTATGTAAGTATGATAAGAGTGTGAAATGTTATTAATATGGTATTATTATTTTAGGTTATCAACAATGTTTTGAATTTGACCGCCAATTTTTATCGAAACGGGGACGGATGTTATTTCCCAGCATGATACTGCCAAAATACATTATTAACTTTAACATGTTGTTGCACCAACATCAATATTTTATGAATTTGATGTCCAATAAATTTTGTTTTCCTTCTTTGTTTCATTTAACCGCTCCCAATGAATCATCTCGCACGTTACCCCAATTAACCTCAATTGTCTTATCTCCTTGGAGGAATTAGTCGTACGTACCTATTACATAAATTGGTATTCGTATTAGTATCTCGATTCGAATTAAGTAAAATTCAATGTAGTAGCTCCATTTATGTATTTGGTATACAGTATATTTGGCACAGACATTTGGATTTTTAGTTTTATGTATCGACGAACAAGCATAGATACATTTTAAAGCCACATGCCGGATGAACCATTTACATTGAAAGTTAATAGAAAATTAATTAATTGTAAATAGAAAATTATTTGAAACTACATATCAAGGTCACTTCAAGGTTAAGTTTGTTTATTTAATTTTTTCCAAATCGGCAGTTTCTCTAAAGTATGTACTTGAATCTGAGATAACGCCTTTTCATTAAGCGCTGAAGAATTTATAAGATCATCGAAAATAATTTAGTTGTGTTCCCCTCAAAAACAAGCAAGTTTCTAATGAAACATTTTTTTCTTCAATCTTTTACTTTCAAGATCTATTATTCAAAATATTGAAGTGGGTCCGTTAAAATGGTTCTACAGCGTGAACGCAAATTGGGTGTTATTTTCAAGATTTTTTTTTTTAATTCTTAAATTTTTGCAATGTAGAAGTCATGAATTTTATAATAGTTACAAATAAACAGTTATACATTTAGGATTTTTAAAAAATTTCTTAAAACAATTTAACTTTAAGAGTACGCTATTGATATGTACAATATGGATTTTTTTAATTTTAGATTTAGAAACGTAAATTTGAATGTCGAAATGTGATTATTTGAATTCAATTTTTTATTAGTTTTTTATAATTTTATGTTGATGCCACAAAGACACTAAGGCCAATTTATCGAGGTTGATATAACCACATCTCCGTGAATATTTAATAATGCCAACCCATTTAGTCGCTACTCGCCAGGTTAAAAGTCCTACTAAAAATCTGACAAACATTTTATGCTAATCTTATTATTATACATAAAATCTTTCAAGATCTACCTAATCGTGTTTTAAACATTTTAATTAACTTCGCTTAGGTAATCTAATTTCGATTTAATCGGGAAAAAACGTTTAGACAGATCTATAAAAACACGCCTAATATTATGCCGCTTTGGGTCAAAAATAGGTTACATGTATTATACATATAACAGGTATTGATTATTTTCCTTATTCGAATTTAAAATGATTTTGTGTACTGTGTAGATCAACACTTCACCATGTAAATATTGTATGATATGTGAAACTCGGGAGGGAGGGGCGGGGGTGTTAATCCTCCTGCAAACCCCCTTCCCTAAGCCACTGATGTTAGATGCGGCTATGCCGCTATGTTAAATTTATTAAGCGGCAGCTATTCCACTATGGTACAATTATGTTGGGTTTAGAACGCGGATACGACTATATGCAGTCCCTTGTATTTCTAAATATTCTGGTTACAACATTTCACTCTTATACCTTTATAGTTTCATATTTGTTTTACAATGAAAAGTAAGATTTGAAAATAATAATTTTAGTTCGAACGACAATAGTAATAATGCTGACCACTACATGTCTCAGAATTGGAATAGGCATATAACTTGTGCGGTCTAGTGTGACGAAAAAATTATTTATGTCGTTATCGATTCACCAAATAAAATCAATCTGTGACGCAATCGATTGATTTTCCTGCTTTCAATTTATTCGATTCGCCCAATAAAATCAATCCGTCGAGCAAAATTTTTGTTCAGATTTACTCCTCTTTTACTAATACCAACAACTAGTATTTATTACTAGTATTATCACTAGAACTGTCATTTTTCTGTTATTCTCAATTCAAATATTATTTTCAATAATATTTTTCAATATGTCAAAAACCGACTCACACATATAAAAAACCGGGCAATTCGATTTTCTTGTACGATTTACGGATTGATTTTTAAAAGAGGTGTAAAAAGCTAATCGAAAACGACATTAAATTTAGGGCTGCTAGTTTCAAAAAAATAATAACATTGAGTGTGAATTGGGTCTCGAATGTTGTTATTTATTGTGCTAGCCAAAAGCACACCCGAAAAAAGCATCATGAAAAATTTCCATTTAGCAATAGCTTTGAATTTAAATGGTATAATATGTACTTCTTTCAATACTATAATTGATGACCGATGATCGCAACAGTTATAAAAATTATTAAAAAATATTCCTTATTTTATGATTTGAATATTTCTAAAACAGTAATTTTTGTACCTATACATCTAAAGCGTCTACATCGACCACCAAAGATTAGACTTTGCTTTGGTGAATTATATTTTTATCGAAAATTAGTAAATATCTCGAAAATAATCGTCCCAACTCTGATAGTCGTGTCACGTATAAAGTCACTTCAAACAACAAATGTCACTTGATTTTTGCTAGTGACGGAGGGATACAATAAAATGGAATGACGCAATTATTTTATATACGGGGTTTCCTTTTCAACAGTCATATAAATATATGTATATAATAATAGCATGGGTATAATTTAATCCAAATTTTTTACTTAGAATCTCAATGAAAAAGATTTCTTTCCATTCTGTTATTATCTCCCCAAAGACACATTATCCCCATCCCCGCCATAATTTTCTTAACTAATTTATGTTAAAATATATTAAGCATTAAAATCAACTGCCTCCAAAGATAATTCCGTTAATAATTAAAATTATTTTTAACTTAATGACACAAAGAAACATTTATTTTACGAAATATATACAACAAAAATAAAATTTAATAATTAAATTAATTACAACAAAACATACAGACAGTTACAATACTAGAACATGTTATTATGTAGCAGAACGATAAACTTCTGGAAATTATTACATGTTAGTAGAAAAAAATTATTTATACTGATGTGTTTACACAGTTAAATTATGGTGCATTGCGAGGGAACGAGCTCTAGTTTAGAAATAAACAGGAAATATCCTTTTTTCAAAAACTATTATTTTCCACATTTTCTGTTATTTTAAAAGTTAAAAACATAAAATTTATTGCAACCGTATCTCATCTATTCTCAATATTACGCTAAATTCGTGGCATCTCTTGAATATATACTGAAGATATTTGTAGTACTATATATAGGGTTATTCCTGCTGTAAAATCGTAGAAAATGTAGGATTCTCAAATATAACTTTTTTCTTCATTTGTTTAAGTTATCTATAATATCTATAATTTCTAAATTATAATATTTTATCTTTATGGCTTTATTTTAAAAGTTTAAAACATTTTAAAACCAATTCTCCCTGCTTTATAGAAAATAAAATTATTTATGTAAATTAGATTATTTGAATTTAAAGTATTTTACTAAAATATCGCAAGTGGGGTTGGTACTTTTAAACTTTTGTATTATGGGTGTGAGGGCACCATTATTTTCTAAAGTACTAATATTTTAAAGCGAAATTTCTCTTTTCGCGCATTAACTACAATCTTATATTTTACCAACTATTTTAGATATTATGAACAAAAATTGGCATGTAGGTATAGCCTTACTTGTGGCAAAAATACGAGTATACGTCAGCGATACAATTAGAATTTTTTCGGTAGACATTTTTAGATTATTTTTGCTAAGAGAGGATGATTTTTCATTAACCATTAACTTGTTTAGTGAAATTTGTTTTCAGTGGGCGGAAGCGATCCTAGTGTGGTAAGAATGATTACATTCTAAAGGAAACTTTTACATTTCTAAATAAGGCTTTTGTTGAGGTAGAACTGGGGCGGTTGATGATTTACATTTTTCACGCTTGCGATAAATCGAATTAATTTTATTTATTTATTTTATTGGCATAAAATTAAAATCATTTAACTAACGCATCAGTGAGTTGAGCAAGAGCTCATTCATAAAACAATGCTTAGCAAACAGTAAAGAAAACATAATTTACATAAAAGGTGTCTGTAAATATATAACAAAGTTAGGCCCAGCAACTTAATATCACTCAGCATCGGCATTCTTTTGCTTCTTCGCTAGATTCTTTCATTGTCTCATTTCTCAATGATAAAAAAATTATTCTCCAATGCTTGGATAAGTGTTCTGTGGTTTGAAATGGTTCACAAACATACCAAAGGTTTCTCCGGTTGGGAAATTTCCGCATTGTATAGCTCGTACTTATATAAAAATTTAAATTTTGAAGAATTACGTTAAATTTTGATTTTTGAAGAGAAAACAAAAAATTCGACCGATTGACTCGAAATTAATTGTTTAATAATTTTGTTTACAACTGCTTCGGTTTGGGACACCATATTCTTCAAGCAAATTCTCAGCCTGCTGCACTTCAATTTGACAGCAAGTTATACGCAGCTATCGTAATCCACCCATCATTACAATTTCATCCGCTACGGTTACCTCTGTGGGTGTGTCGGTTATGTTTCTCTCGTATTTCGAATTATGTAAGCATTATAGGTACGAGAATTTGAAGTGTCTTACATGATTGCGTTTTGCCACATTTTCAAAAAAAAATTTGAAAGTCATATACTACTTACAAAATCGGCTTACGGGCGCCCGATTTTAGCATTTAGTGTTTTCATATATTTTTTAAAAGTAAAGTTTAATTTTATAGATGGGAAATATCTTAATTCTTTCTTCCTTCCGCTGGCGCTACATCCCATGAAGGGATTTGGCCGCCTCAACGAAGTTCTCCCGAATAGTTCAATCCGCCGCAAGAGAACGCCAAACGTCTCCTTGGCGCATTCCAGATATTATTTCGAAGACATCCGAAATTTTGCCTTCTATTAGCACCTTACATATTGAGCCATCTATAGAAACCTAGCACATTGAAACCAATTTTGACGTTAAGCCCAGGTAGGACAATACGTTCCATAACGTATTCCTCTTAATGTTGTAATATGCCTATTGGAAGTATATGAATAGGTGGTGCAAAGCGAAGTCCTTTTCATAGCATTTCTCCAGCACCATCCTCAGCGTAAACGTTTGATCGGTCGTTGATCTATTTGGACGAAAACCATATTGAGTTTGCCGCGACACCTTGTAGCCTGTGTTCAGCAAAGCTATACCGCGTTAGTTGATGCAGTTTAATCGATCTCCCTTTTTATAAAGTGGACATATAAGTGTCGTTTTCCACTCTACAGGGATTTCTTCCCTAGACGAAATTATTGATATTAGCTTAAACAAGTGGTAGAACAGATAATCGGCGCTATATTTCAGCATTTCTTTGCAGATACCATCCTCTCCGGATGTCTTGTAATTTTTCACCTGTCATATTACGTTCATCATATGTTGAAGTAGGTGGTGGTGTCAGCTCGACGTTATTATCGCGTTGAAGCACGATAGGGTGTTGCTCGGAAGATGGTGTCTGTCTATTTAGAATTGAGAATAAATAATACCTCCACACTTCGAAGACGGTCTAATTGTCAAATTTTAATTCACCGGATTCGTCGCGAATAGCGCTGCTACGTGCATGAAAGTCGGTGTTGCTCATGCCATTCTCGCTTCCTTGTCGTGCGTGATCTTTCTCCCGAATAGTACCGAAACAATCATCGTCAATCCAGAGATTTTTAGGCTTAGATGAATTTTGACCTATGGTGGACTTTGAGGTATCGGTTACCGCCGTTTTGTTCTTCAACTGAGTCAGGAAGTGGTTTATTTTCCAAGTTTTCTGATACAGTAATCCCAAGGGTGGTCCGGGTAACGTGGACAGATGAAATTTCTTAATTGGAATTATTCAAATTATTCTAATTACTCGAATTTTGACACTGAGTTGTAGCAAATGTTACCGAACTGCAGATATACCAGGAGTTTCGATAATTGAAGTGATTTTTCATTTTTTTAGCACATTAGAGATTTGTTGAGTATGCTACATACAAAAATTACGCAAGATTATTCAAGATTTTCGTTAGTATTGGAGTTTGTTTGTATTGAATTAAACGTAGCATTCTTGGAATAATGTAGAATTTATTCAAAATTATCAACTTTCAGTTATTTTTATGAGAGATAAGTTTTTTTGCTTTTGAATCGTTTAACATTTAGATTTTTGAAATTTTTTCAGAAAATCGACATTATTCTAGAATTTTAAGATGGGTGGAGATTATTCGAGTTTCTCAATATTACTCTAAATTTTTAAAGTGCTGTAGATGCGATGAATTACAAAATTATAGTCACTTGATTATTTTAAACTTTGGTGATTAGTTTGATTGATATTGAATATTAATTGATTATTAATTGCCAAAACAAAGTTTTGGTTGAAGAAATGCAATTATTATAATTTTCCCTCGTAATATTCTCGCTTGCATGCATAACACAAATTGCTTTTTTCTCTATTTAAAGAGCGTTTGCTGAAGGCCCAAAGAGTTATAATACATTGGTATAACTCTTTGGGCCTTCAGCCAAAATTACGGGGAGGGGGAAGATATTTCTACTTTTCTTTAGTAGATATATTATGAGCGATTGGCCTCTGTATTTTTCTGATTTACCAAAAAGAAAAGATTGGGATTGCCATGAACAATTAATGTATTTGTCTATAAAAAATGCTGAAAAATCAACTGATTAGAATTTTTCTGTTGAATGGGTTTAGATTTCAACAACATTTTAGTTCGAGGACCTCATATTTACCCATAAAATTAGAATAATACAAAATAATATAATAAAAGCTTTTGCAGATCACAATATCAATACTATTTACCATCTATTAGAAATTTCGATGTTTATGAACGTACCTATATACAAACTTCACCCAGTAATCAAAAGCTCATTTAACATATTTTTGTTTAAAGTTAAATTGTCAGCGACATAAATCAAATATATAATATACGAGTATATAGGTACTACGTAATGTGACATAAATACGATTAAGATAAATTTTTTTTACCAAAACACCATTTTGAGAAAGAAAAAACATCTTTTGAATAGATTATATCGTGATATTGATTTCATTCTGCTTATGTCGCCTTATATTTAGTTATAAATAAGGATTGAATATAAAACGGTAATTCTTTTTCCATTAAAAAAAAATCGATTCGATTAAAACAATTCAATTGCATCAATTTTAATAATTTGATAAGTTATAAAATAATATAAAACTTCCCAAATGCATTAAAAATAATTGGTTTATATTATATCCATAAATTTAACTAAACTACATAATTTTTTTTGTATCCCAAATCTGCATAAAACAGTAGATAGCCTTATATAAAAAAATAACATTTTCGAAATATAATTCAATTAGTCTGGAACCGTGCCAAAAATTATCTCTACTCGATACGTGTTCAGATAACTTAAAAAAAAAAAAAAATCTTACAACAACGATGGAGAATCGTTTTCAAATTTCGAATTTTATTGTTACATTCAGAAGTGTTAGAGATTTTAAGTAGATATATGTATTATAGGGATATAGATTTATTTGATTCAACATACACAAAATAAAATCTCTTTCTCTAATTTTATGTACAGGGTTACCATATTCAACAACAGTTTGAGCATTTATAAAATTTAATTGCTGAAATACGAAAATAACATATTAGACGATTTTACAACTTTGAATTTATTTTTCAATATAATAAAATAATTGTTTGACTCATATCTTATCAAGCAGAGCCAAATAAAAACCAAACTCAATAAAGAAAGTTTTAAAGATCTGGATTTAGTGTAAATATTTTGATTTCTAAAATTCTACATTATCCGGTTATTCGAAAAAATTAAATGTCGTTGTTCTTATTTCATAACTTGATTTTAAAAAAGTTGAAAAGGTGAACATTTTGTACAAAAAATCAAAATTTTGATCCGAGCCGACCTTTGTTTTCCTTTGCTATTCCATGAAACAGATTAGATTTTTTTCATTGTTATTTTACTCTGTTTCTCTATTCTAAGTCACTTAAGTACATTAAAAAGTAAATGTCATAAAAGCCTATAAATATTTAAATTAATCAAAATATCGAGTCTCACAGAGCCGCTTGATCATACAATATTGAGGTATAATTAACTATGAACGTGTGAAGGATCGAAAGCTTACTTTAAATTAAAACTGTCACTTTTTCATTGTTATGTCTTTCGTTTGATATGAAGATTTGCTTAAATCTTCCCAAGAAGAAATGTTAAGGAAGGTTAAAATTGAAATATGAAGCCTGTACTTTTGTATTTCGGTAATATTATTGACATAATATTGCTAAATATACTTAACTTTCGTTTATTATTCGGGAACTGAGCAAATTTGATATTCGCCTTAATTATTCTTTAAAACTAAAATAAAGCAATATTATATTCCTGCTAGCAGATGAAATCGAAATGTCAGCATTTAATAGTAGATTATATACGGTAAGGAACCACAGGTAAGATCTTGTTAGCCGCGTTGGGTAGAAAAAAGGGAGAATTAGTAGCACATTGCTCAAACGTGGTATGCTTTAGAATGGGACTAAAGCACCAAAAACGTGAGCTACCAATCGCAACTCGGAATGGGGATGAAAACAGTATATCTTTGGCTTGACTTAATATAACATGGCTATCCTAATGTGACCGCTGGCTGTGATTATTATTAGCCATTGGTGCTAATGATGTTAGTATTAAAATAAAATTGGCAGACGTTGTTGACTGAAAGGCGGGAACGGTGATTAACACCATTCCGTACCCTGGTGTTAGTGGTTAGGATGGGTCATATTTACCTATTTTCCTTTGTTGATGAAAGAGGAAAATAAAATTGTTTTTAAGCTTTAATCTTTATATAAATTATCTCTTTATTTTAAATAGTAAAGTTATTTTTTTTCTATCCTCTCGTGGTGATCGCTCCGGTCTAATAAATAAACACACAAACACCTGCTTGAAATCAACTCAAAAACTCTCTGTTCCCCCAATAAAATATGTGGAAGGTTTTTATACCTAACCATCCGAAAAACTCATTCCTACCCCCTCCAACATTTACTTTATTGATTATTAACTAATATGCAAAAATTGCAAACATTCGACACGTTTTCCTTGCATGTGTAAACATATGAACTTTCCAAATTGCAAAAACAAAAAAAATGTTACGTTTATTCACCTTATGGAAATCAGCTTGGTTCACAATGACCTCAGCTGAATAAACGGAAAAAGAAAATTTGGTACACACACGTATATGATCAGAAAGAAAAAATGCTTTTACCTATGTTTATTTACTGAAACTTGAGTAGAAGCAGTTTTGTAAATAAACATAAATGAAAATATTAGCTATATGGGGACGTGCCACTAGAATTAATAAGATTTTACACTTGTTTATGTGCATAGTTCCGCTATGTACAAACAAGTTTGATACAACACAAACTAGCGTAATTAGAATAGTTTTTAGAAGAAAATATCTTCTATATTTTGTAACGGGGATGACAAGCGGCCGTTACAATAGGTAAATTAGTTAATATTTAAATCTGCTGCTCGGTGCGTTTCATGCTTTATAATGAAGACGTAAACAAATTTTAAACGGTTCTCATTGTATACGACTTTCTAGCATTCTTTCAAATTCTACATTATTTTCGTTGGAATGTCGTCTAAGAAGGTAACAAATTTTACAGTTTTTTTCGACTTAACACAAAACATATTGTCAATACAAATATCAATTAAAATCCAGATACATAATATAATCGCATTAAGTATTGTTTCTATATACGGCAAAATATAGTACATATTTAAGAAAATTTACCAATTTCTAAAAGGAACGACCAGATGTGACAACAGATTCAATTATAACAATCTCAAGAAACACAAAAAAACTGGATTTTACGTACATTGAAATTAAATTAAATTTTCTTCTCATTTAATCGGTATATACATACATAGGTAGTTAGAAAGACATTTAAGGATATTCGAATACTAAATCCTTTTATGTCTTATTTTTACTAAATTACATTATGTAAAGATGATAATGTTTTAACAGATTTAGTGCACGAATTCCCAATGAATCGTATTCATAAAAAAGGAGCATAAAAAATTCCGGCAGATCGTGCAAATGTGTAGTGAGTGACAGACAGAAAAATAAATGAAAACTATATTATGGAAATAAAAAGAGGTGGTAGACTGTATATAGTGTTTAACGAATTTAGTTCCGGTTTATATAACGTACCCAAGTTAAATTTAACTTTTTCCCTTATACTACTACTGACATAAATATAATCTATGTAGACAATGGTATCAATGGTCCAATAATAATCTTATTATAATAAAAAGGAAAATTGTGACTACAATTTCCTTATTTTCACTATTATTATCCTAAAGTAATATAACAAAAGGAATAAACGTCGTAAAAATAGGATACCGACATAAAAAGACAAATATAAAGTTGGTCTTTACAATTATTTTTACTATACCCTTTTGTTTTTCCTGCTCTCAATACATATCCTTTTTTATAATCATCATCACCATAATCACGATTATTGTCATAAATGTTTCCCCATGTTTTCTTCTCCATCCCGGTTTATTTTCTCTTAAATTTTTTCTTCTTTTTTTTTTTTAATGATAATAATCATATAAAAGTGATTAGGCCTTTCTGTTTTCATGATATAACTAATTTAAGGAAGAATGAACACAAAAAGAAAAAATTCCTGTTTCATGATTTTCATCATCATTTTCATAACGTTTTGAAAATTTACATGAAACGTTCGTATAGGTATGTGCAAAGATGATTCAAAAGGGCTTATAATTGGATTATTCATTTTGTTTTTGGGGAATATAAGGGAAATGATATTTAAAAAAAATATAACATGTTGTGTTTTTAAGGTACGTTTTAGTATGTGTGTAGGCTTATGAAATAATTTTTTGTTTGCCTTCTATAAAACAGATCTAGGTGGAATAATAAATTGTAAAAGGAAAACATTTAAAGCGATTGTCAAAGTGATTTTTACATTAAGTGCAATGAAAATGGTTTTATTAAAGTTTGAAAAGGAAATGGGATCGAATTATGTAATTGACTTTGAAAAGGGTTTATTTCTTAATATTGAGCATATTTTGAGCGTATGACACAATACCCCTAAGTTAAATATTTTAATTAGGCCGTAGGCCTTATATTGCCAATTACTTTTAATTTTAAGTAGGATTACCAACTCGAACCTTCTATTCGGAAGTCTTCGGGTTTGGAGGTATATCTCCAGAGATCCGGAGTTGGCAAAATTTCTCCGGGTTTCGTTACAATTTTGGGAACAGTTTTAAGAACAAGTCAATTTCTACTTTATTCGCTTGTGGCGGCTGCTTAAAAAACTTAATTTTTGAAGTGAAACGTTTTTAGGCAGGGTATGATTCGAAAAAAAAAAAGAATATTGGAACGAAATTCTGTGACGGTCGTGTAACATAAATTTTATATTCGGAAAACAACACGATCAATATTAATGTCATTATCGTTAAAATCATTACCTCTAAAACTGTCCCGTCATTTTAAAGGCACTTGAAATTATTCCGTAGCTTTGGAGGTAATGATGTTATCGGTAATAACATTAATATTGACCGTGTAAAAGCCACTTATGTTTTTCACCAAATTTCAATTTTCTTTCTGGTTTCGTTTTGAATCTGCCTCTTCATAGTCGTACTGTGTAGTAATCATCTTCTTTGTCGCTTTACAAAATTATTGCTCAACTACATTTTAATAGCTGGACTAATTTTTAGAATCGAAAATCAATGTTGGATCAAATGTTGTGGTTGCTACTATGTGTTAAGAAATGCAGCTAATATTGAACCTGTTTTGTTTTAAGCATTTGAAAAACCAGTTAAGCCAATTTTTCAGGGCTATATGGAGTCTGACAAAAAATGTGCGGCTCCGGCTGCGGCTCCAGCTCCGGATCCGATTCAGACATTAATATAACTCGAAAATAGCCTAATTTAACCGGTGTGAAGTTTTTGGACACTTTTTTTTTAACATAAATTTATGCGAGTGTACATTTGTGAACATTTTGGGCAAAATTCAGATTTAACACGAAATTAAGTTTTTGTTTCAAAAAATTTTGATAATGAACAAATCGACGAATTTCACATGGAACAAGAACGTGGTTTCTTGTTATACCAAATAGTACGCATCTCAGAGATATGCTCAACAATTGACTACATATGTAGGTTGTAAAGTGTATATTCATTGCGAAATTCAAATCACTCAGTGCCATTCTGATATGAACCGTAAATCTCTTTCAAAAAATGTTAGAAAATTAATAAATCGAAGGATTTCACTTGCAACAAGGACGTTGTTCTCCATTATAACAAATAGCATGAATCTCAGAGATTGGCGCATATAGTCACTATATACATATATTTCTCTGAGATTCATTCTATTTGGTATCAACGTCCTTGTTCCAAGCTAAATTCGTCGATTTGTTAATTTTCTAAATTTTTTTGCAAGAGCACTACGGCTTATATCAATATATGGCGCTTAAGTTCTTTGATTTGTAGAGAATTTAAAAACAGGTTATTTTAGCCAGAAAATTGAAATTAAATCTTGGGAATTATTTGAGGCTTATTTTATTTAAATAAATTTATTTTTGTTAAATATGTGCACTGTTGAAATATGTGCACGCGCATAAATATATGTATATCCGAAAGCTTAATTTTTCTAAAATCTCAATTTTGTTCAAAAGCTTCACAGTACACACGCATCTGTTTTGTGCCCCAAAAAACAAGTGTCCAAAGACCACACCGATCCCAAGTTAAAATTAAATTTTCTATAAAATTCGATTTTTCCTTAAGAGTTTTAAATATTTATGATCCTTGAAATCGGTTCCTTAACCTTGTAGACACAGATCAAAGAAATTGTATCGTTCGAATCGCTTCTACTGATAGTTGTGGACTAGAACTATTTCAATTTGTAAAGCTAAAGTGATTTAATATCTACACATACTGCTATCCCATTAACACGTCCACTCTTTTTTCCATTGCATATTTATCGTGTTTCTACAACTAGATTTTCACTATCGAGATTAAGAAAAAGTAACACTACAGATTTTACAACCATTAGATGATAAACCATAAACCATTAGATGATACATGATAGTATGTAACTATAAATTTGCAGATTAAAAATTTTCACTTTTGTCACGCGTAGAGATACATTTTAACTGATACACAAATTGATTTGGGAAAAAACAATTTCTCGTTTATTTTATTTTTAAATGTTGTATTTCTTAAACCACCAAAGGTTTGGGGGTTCCATATTATAAAATAGTTATATAAACAAGTTATTAATTAACTTGTTCCATGTATACACTTTAAGCGGTCAGTATTATTAAAAAGGTGTTAGTATTGAAACGTAATCGGTCAGTAATGAAAGCATTATTCACCGTTAGCCCTATGTTAGCTTTTGTTAACTAATTTAATAAAATGTCAATTGTGCAGCATCTACTAAGTGTTAATATTTTTCCAAAATAAACGATAATATTATAAAGATGGGTGTTTATTTATTTATGTTATAATGTTGCTTGTTTTATTAAAGGCCTCTGATTATGAATAAAATAATATACAAATCTCGGCGAAAAGCACCATTCCTGTATCGAAAACTAGTTGACCTAGAGGCTATGACTCTCGGTAAACTAAAGTTCTCTCGGCAGGAATGGAACACTTTCCGCCTCGCAAAGCCAATTTCCTCTACCTGACCGAGCGCCAGAGATCATGCCGCCGGTACCACGAAGTGTTTACTTCAGGATGCTTCAACATTTTTCCATAGTTAACCGCATCAGCAGAAAAGGGGTAAATTCCACATGTCCGAAACGCGTTTTGTACAGTCGTTCCATTAGCAGCCGTCTATAAAATTGTTGCCAGTAACGGAGCAAAATCTTCATTTTTAGTTTTTTTCCCTTCATTGTTTAAGTTCCAGTTATGTACAGCCATTTTCCACTCATTTGAGAGGCCGACATCTATATTATTTGATGTTCCTTGCAAAACTCACTTAAACTTAGTGATAGATGAGATATATGACCATCTAAAAATAATATGAATGGGAATTTGGCTCCGTTTTGTTTCAGCCATGGTACATTTGCTATATATTCGTAGAAGACCTCGCTGGACTTGGGCTGGAAGACCTACCATTGTCTACCGGGCCTTCCTTCTTTAAAATTATTTTCACATTTTAAATTTTTCAGTAACAGCGGAACACTATCCAAAAGTTGGTCTTTTGTTGCGGGAAATCCTGGAACAGTTAAAATAGTCGGATGACCTAGGGGTGCATTTAAAGCATATACATCTCTTTGCTTATACAGTAATGTTGTCCTTGTAATTTTGTATTTTTTACTTGCTGCGTATATTGTCATCCCATTTCCTATTTCTTCAAGTGCAGCGGTAAGATCATTCTGGCTGCACTGAAGATCTTTTAATTTGGTTGCCATTCTAACAAAAAATTAATACTGCTTTACTGACAGGTTTGGATATAATACTGAAATATTTGTTTAAGGAGATTTATTATCATTATATATTCCTAAAAATTAGAATCAGTTTTGTTAAAATTTGGTTTTTATCATTATACTGACATACATACTTAGGAGCCTATACTGAGGCATGCGGGTGAACTTAATACGGACACTCGATTTTTATATTTATTTCATTACATTAATAAACTTAATTAATATAGTTAGTTATCTTGATTTTCCGAAATATTCGGAGAAACCCAATGTAGATTTCCAAAAACTTTAAGCATCCAGCGGACGGGTAGTTGTAGAAATTGTGTTGTCTTGATTTTTGTTCTCTTAATTTACAGGAACTTCAGATCGGAGTTCATAGTGCAGAAAATAATTAGTGTTTTGCAATTTTAATCTTGGTTACTGGTGACTTTAATGATTTTTCATTACAGGACAGCAACAACGTCAAGCAACATTTGCTATGATTTGTACAAGTCTGGTGGATCGCATTGAAACTTACAGTATGAGAATCTTCCCCCTCCGGCTAATAAAAATTATCTTTTAGGCCGAAGAAATGTTTGAAGTGCCGCAAATATTACTAGAAATAGGAAATTAATTTTACTTGCTAAGGATGTTGTTTAAGGTGTATCAGAGATCTACAACAGTAGTTAGATTGTGTTGTGTTTGTGCCATCTTAAAAGTACTAACCTATCGATCGCTTGGGCATCTGTACCCGGTTCGAGTCGGTCACAACTAACAATCCTATCCTCACCTTCGGTTTTGTTATATGTAAAACGGGTGTACGGTGTGATCAATGTTTGGCCGTACATCCAAATCAATCAATCAATAGATTTTGTTTTTAGGTGATATACAAAATTACGCCATTTTTTGTTGTTGTGCATCATTTCCATTATTGTAGTAGTGTTGAATTGTAACCGGGTCGCAGCACAATTATTTTTAAATCTATTCGATTGATGTTATTAGTGCTTTTGAAAAAAATCCTCCCGCCAAAATTTATTTGTAGCTTATTTTGATTTTAAATAATTTACGAAATTAGTTAGAAAAAAGTTTATTAATAAAAGCATTTAGCAACCCCGTCTCATTATAAATTAATACAAAATAATGTTCTTGTTTTAAAATGGCAAACAATCAAAATTAGCAAAAAGCAAATGAGCAAAATAGACATACCATTTCTAAATTTATTGTTTTGAGGTTGCAATCTTGGAGAGTATTACGACACGTTTTTCAATCTACAGGGAAAGTTTGTTTACCAAATGAAATATTTTGTATATAAAGTTTTTACGCTTTTTGATACTCTCAGTGGTAATACTTCGGAGTTTTACGACCCAGAAAGTAACAAAATTCGGCTTGATGACGAGAAATTTTTGTTTGCTAGTCATTAAAATGTCCTCTTTTATTAATTTTGTGTATCTAAAATATTAATTGTTTGTGTGGCGATAACACACTACACATCCAGTTAAATTTTGCAGTTCCAGACGAAATTGGTTTATTCCATAGTAGAACATCGATTATTAGTCACACAGCTAACTAGCATTTTCTGGTTATTCGAAGATGTTGCGCGATTTCATAATAATAAAAATCAGACTAACACTTTGACATTACACATCCACTTAAATATATGTATATATATGTATGTATATATTTCAATTAAAATTAGTAATTCACTCTTTATACATAATATAGGATTTTTTTGTTTATTTTGTACATTTATGGCTGAGCAAAAGTTCCAACGAAAATCGGTTCTTTTTTATTAGCCGCTAGGATTGCGTATAGGAATGGTCGATTCGCATGGAATACGGGAGGTTGTGGTCCAATTAGAAAGAATCCACTTCTGAGGGACAAATGTATTTCTAAAAAATTAAATTAACGATTAGTGCGTGCTTATATTCAGTAATCATAATGTTAAATTATCGTACGTGTTGCTGCCGCTGCTTCAGTCCCTAGGGTATTCACAATAATTTTTGCCTTCTGTTGAATTTCGGTAACCTCAAGAGGTCCAACATTGTCCAGCACATCAAATTCACTAGCACCAAAAATGTCGGGCGTAATTTGTTTTCCATCAATTTCAGACTCCACCTCAAATATTGGGAATCGCATATCAACGAATTGGTAAACAAGCTTTTCGTTTGCCTTTTGTATAAAATCGCCATTTATATTTCGTACTAATTCATCGAGGCTCGATGATGTGCGCGGCAAAACAATCCAAAATACATAACCACTGTCCCGGCTGTATGGTATTTCGAGAATATCGGCTTGCAGTTCATCATTGAATGTGACCTTGAAGTCAGCTTTTTTCGTGATAAATTTAATTAATTTCTCGCTTTGGACTCCATTAAAGTGATAATCACGCACATCTGTATCACGGAAAGGTGTAGACCAGTTTGCTTTGAAGTACAGTGTGTTCACAAAAAATAGTTGGGTCATTGTTGTTATTGAAGCGGGCTTTACTAAATCCGTAATCAAACCGTTTGTTTGTTGTTCAACCCATTCATTGATTTTACGCGCCACTTGTTCCTTTTGTGAAAAATCAACTTGTTCAATGTCGGCATGATAACGCGATACTAATGCTTTTATATCATTTTTAAAATAACCTTGATTTCTTAAATACACTTTATTTGCGGCCCTTACTCGAGGGCTTGTTAGTATTTGGCTTAAAAGTTCAGTTTGCCCTTCAACCAAAAATCTTTTATCGGTTACATTGTATCCGTAGTAGAGATGGTCATATAATAATTGTTCACTGCGTCCAAAAGCAGCTTGATACAAAACCGAGTACACAACCCGAAATGATAGTGGTGAGAAAACTAAGTTGTTTTTGTCAACGTAAATTGACTGAATATATAAAACCAAAAATTAGAACACTTGAAATAATTTCGGCAATAATTGTAGGTATATACACTTACCCGAAACACATCAAAACTGTAATTAATTAAGTTTTGAGATTCATTTTCTGCGGTGTAGCCACCGTCACATAGTCCAACTTGGTACACCAACAAAATAATCGCGGCCACAAAAATTAATACTTTATTCATTCTGTATATGACTATTATGAATAAATAAAAATTTCAATTTTACTTATTATTAAACTAAATACACGAATACAAAAAATTTTTTTAGATTATTTTTCTGACCCCGGATAATACACACACAAACAACGCTTTACGACTAAGAAAAACCAATTACGAAATTTAATATTAAAATTTTTATTTTACAATCAACTTCAAGAATTTAATTAGTTTTTTCAAGATCAATGGCGCGAATTCACTTATACACTGTACGAAATAACACTTTTACATATTTTCATAACACTAAAAAAAAATTGAACGATCGGCTGCAATCACTAAAATTCGACTGTACGTTGTTGTTACCATAACAAAATTGATTTTATATAAATGTAAACACTATTACTGATAACGATCGATCGCTTTTAATACAATCGAAAAAAAACAACAAATAGATAAGTCTGTTGTTCGTTGTTGACGGTTGTATATTTTACTGAGAAATGAGAGAATTTAATAGAAATTATTGCGTTATTCTGGTTGAACGCAACACAATATAAAAAAAAAATCAAAACAACACATGTTTTGGTTTTCCCCACGTCATATACATATGTTAATGACTGAGAATATCGAATGTATAGAATACTAACATTGTATTATTTATAGTTCGTATTCAAGAAATTTTCCATTATAAAATGTTACCATACATTCAGATTCGAGATTGAAGACAATTAAGTTAATTAGAGCTCTGGATAAATTAAAAAACTTAGAAATTGATACGGCATTCCAAAGTTAATTTTTCGTAACATGCAAAAAAATTAATCATTAATTATGACTCTGTAAAGTTTGGTGATGCAATAATTTAATGATTTCCAATAAATACCAGTGATGTGATGAAATTAAAAAAAAAATTTTTTTCTTGGGTAAATTCCCAAAGAAACTTTTTAATTTTTGCGTAAATTACGCTGCTTGGTCAGATTTTTAATTTGGAAACTCCAAATTTTTATTTTTTTTTAAACATTTATATTCCACATTATGACGTGTAATTTACAAGACCAATCGGTTTTACCGGCTGTGAACTACTAAAGTTGCTTAAATATATTATAGCGTTTTAGAGTATCGTTTTTAAATTTTTTTGTGAATGGAAAAGTGGGGAAAGTGGGGGGAAAAAATTATGAATGAAATCTATAATAAACATCAATAAATAGGAGGTTCTGTTTTGGTTTTTGTTAAATATAAACTTGAAATAACACATCAATTGATAAATATAATTTGCATATGTAAACGAATACAATGTCGTCGAATGTGGATTAGTGATTTAGAGTTGCTTTTTGGGTTTTCGTAGAAACATTCTACAAGTAAAGGAAAATGATCCGTAACACTTCTAGAAAATAACTCAGAATAAGTTTCGATTACTTAAAGCTTTTGCTAAACGTAATCAGTACCCAGTTACAGAAGTACTAGATAGGAAGCATGGAGCTTTATAAGCGCTATACGAAACCGCCGAAAACGAAAAAGAAAACTGAATTTCATATTTTCGCAATAATTCCCAAATAATTGCTTCATTTTACCTAATATTTCTGGAATTTGATCGAATGTACCAAACAATAGTATTAATAAACCTAAATAATATTGTTACGTTTTTGCCTTGTCAATCAAGGTTCGAATTACTGGATTGTGAATAAAACAAATCACTTTATTAATTTTTTGTTGAATGTTAATTAATTCATGTAGTTTCTAATATGCTACCGGTGATTAGACCATTTTAAGTGTGTTTCGATTAACACGAGAAGTATATTAGTATTTACGAACAGTAACTCAACGAAACCGACTAATAGACAGAATTCTATTTATTTAATTATACGATTTTAATATGTTCCGAAGATTGTAAGAGAATTCAATCCAGTTTCGAACTGATGAGCTTCGTGTTATCGACACACATAAAATGGTCTAATCACCGGTAGCATATTATAAATTACATGAATTAATTATGTAACATTCAACAAAAAATTAATAAAGTAAAAATTAGCGTACACAGAAATAGAGCTGTGTGAATATTGTGAAGAAGAAAAATTGTAAGATAATTCATCTGTATTAGTACGATTCGCTAGTACTTAACGCACAGCATATTCTGTATATATAGAATGTAAATTGTGGTATAATCAGTCCAGTCGCCGGCCTGATGAGAAGATTGATTTTTTCTTTTGAAGCTCTTCAGTTCGAAACTGGATTGAATTCTCTTACAATCTTCGGAACATATTAAAATCATATAAAACAAATCATTTCAACTAATCACAAACGAATTTATTTATTGAACCCAAAAAAAATGATTAACAATATATTTCATAAAACCACATATTTTAATATTCGCACAATTTTCCAGATTAGTTCTAATTTTTATATCGCACTTGTCTACGCCATCATAAAAAACCTGAAATAAAAGGAACATTGTCTAAGCCATCATAAACATCTGAAATAAAAGGGGCATAATCATCATCAGTCAACGTTCGCTGAAAAGAAATAAATTTATATTATACATTTGTACACACAGTATAATTTGTTATTATGTAATATGTACTTACCTTGCATTATGTTGATATGATGCGCTTGTATTATCTAAATTATCTGTATAATCTAAAAGTAAATGAAATCTTATTAATAATTTAGTAAATAATAATGTAAATTAAATTACTTAGCTTATAAATGTTGTATAGACAGCTTCAATATGACATTTGTCAAACGTCAAAATTGTAGCTGAATTCATCTTAATTGTAAAGCAGCTTCGAACAGTTTCGAAAAGTTATGTGCGAATTTTATGTATTATGTATTATTATCACAGATGTCGCGTCAGTGCATAAAATTCGAAACTGTACGTTCCTTTGCTGTGTTATTTTTCTTTATTCTTGTGACAACCATCAAACGCTAAACACACAGAAAAAATATATTGTTAACAGAAATAAAGTTTGTGAAATAAAGAAATTTTTAATTTAATAAATTTCTGTGTAAGACTTATCTAAAAAGAAAATTATTAAGCGGATTCCTCAACTCAATTTCAACATTGGTGCCGAAACCCGGGACAAAATTGGATCATATTTGAAAAACCGCAAAAATCATCGGGCGTGTCGCTATTATAACGGGATTGAACCGCTATGAGCATTTGCAGTTTGCTACCAAGTTTTGTCGCTACAAATACTACGGATTTATATCAACCAAAGCAAACAATAAGACATCACAAATACCATCGGGTGATTCGCTATTACAACGGGATTGGATCGCTACGAGTATTTGCAGTTTGCCGTTAATATTGCCGCTAATAATCCGTGAGTAAATTATTCTTATTGAACCGCTAATCTATAAAAAACATTAAGCTAATAATTTCTGCTAATAATTTTCAACTGATCGCATTCTCTGAGTGCATCATCTAAATTCTTATATGTAAGTGTTATCTAAACTGAATTCTATCAAGAAAATCTAACAATTCCTGTTAGTTTAATTCAAAGTGGTGTGTTAGGACTGGTTTGAACCGGTTACCAATATAACTGTTACGCCATACGGTTTATGCTAATTTTGCTACAAAGGACATTGTCATCAGTGTTTTAATTCATTTACATAATTTGAATTAATTTAATTAAAGGTGAATTGTTAGAAGCTAATTACTACGATTTGTTAGAACTATAACTGTTTTAGTGAAAATTAAATAGTGCATAATAAGGTGAATTCAATATGGAGCTTCCCGAATTAAAACGGAAACGCGGATTTGCAAAGGCAGCATTAACTCGAATTGAGAAAATTACTGTTGATCCGGCTCTTCAGGATTTAGCAGTCGAGGAACTATATGTGCATCTCGAACTACTAGAAAAGGCATATATAGAATTTAAGGATTACGATGAGCAAATAACAGCAAAAGATGACACCCTAACGGAACTCGATGAGTTTTTACCTCGCTATACCAAGGTCAAAGGAACATTACGTAAGGTCGTTTCTGGTCGCAATCCAATGCTACAAGCAGTTCAAGCTCAAATGAATGCAACAATGACGTCATTTTCAAACTACCAGAAAGAAATTATGGAAACTATGAAGGAGACAAGCTTTAGCGCAACGCATAAGGAGGAAAACATCAAGCTGCCACGATTACAAATTCCTACATTCGATGGAAATAACTATGATGAGTTTCACACATTCAGACACCTGTACGATACTGCTGTTCACAACAATCCAGCTATAACCGATATACACAAGTTCCAGCATTTAAAGGGACTTCTGACAGGAAAAGCAAGCAAGATTATCATACACATTCCACTAACTCCTGAAAATTATGAAGAAGCATACAAGAAGCTATGTAAGCGCTTTGATAAACCGGACCAGGTTTATAAATCGCTTATCGACAAATTTATGCGGATTCCATCAGCTACTAATGGGTCTGCTACTTGTCTTAGAAACGTTTGTGATACTTCGGAGGAAGTCATACGTGGCCTAAAGGTATTGGGGGAAAAAGCTCAGACTAGAGATCCCTGGCTGATACATATTTTGCTATCAAAACTGAACGAGAAAATTCAGCGAAATTGGGCAGAAAAAACAGCTGACGATCCGTACCTAACATTCGACAATTTCATTCACTTCCTGGAAAGGCATTGTACAACATTAGAGTCCATTGATCGTGATACATCTCAAAGACGCAAAGCTAGAAAGGCCTCATCATTCCACGCAAACAGCAATAGCAAGGTAATAATTAGAAGCGCAAATGATCAGAAAGCACTAGTTTCCTCGTCTAAGGAATCAAGGTCTGATTTATCATGTTTGAATTGTCATTTACCTCATTTACTGCATGAATGCGAGAAATTTCGTGATTTACCAATAGCTCAGAGGAAGGAGTTCGTTGCAACCACTAGAGTATGTTACAACTGTATGTTCAAGGGTCACACTTCGAAAAATTGTCCATCTCGACATCGATGTTTTATTTGTCAGCGGAAACACCATACTCTCTTACACGATTCTTATGAGTTGGACAAAACAATACCCGTATCTGTCCAGTCAGCTAAGCCCAAGGCAGAAAGCAAACCAACATCCGAAGCAGCCCAAACCAGTAATAATTCACAACGGATTCATGCTGCGGTATGCAACTCAATCCACGTGAAGACATCTTTATTGCCGACCGCATTAGTAAGAGTGGTAGATCAATATGGCAATCATCATTTCTGTCGTATTCTGTTAGACTCGGGGTCTACTGGCTGTCTTATGAGTGAGGCGTGTGCACAACGTCTGCAAATCCATAGGAAAAATCTTCGAATTCCAGTTGAAGGCGTTACTACAGCAGCCGTATCACGAGGATGTACCGAGATAAAGCTAATTCCTCATTTTCATGACAATTTTGCTATGGAAGTGCAAGTCGTAATCCTAAAACGACTTACATCAAAACTGCCCAGACTGGACGAAAGCATCTTGAGTAAATGGCCAGAAATCGAATCACTGACGCTTTCTGATCCACTGCACTCTGTATATAATGATGTTGATATTATTTTGGGAGCAGCTCAATGCTTCCGACTTCTGCGACCGGGTTGTGTAGTAGGACCAGATGATCTAACAGCTCAAAACACTGCACTTGGCTGGATAATTTCAGGAGAAAGTACAACAAGAAAAAATAGAAACATTAATCTCCACACGGAATTCAATGTGGATGAGAGCTTGCGCAAATTTTGGGAACTCGAGGAAGTACCATTGGCCAGAAAATACACACCAGATCAACAATACTGTGAGGGTTTATTCACTACAACACATAAAAGGGCTCCAGATGGAAGATTTATCGTTAAATTGCCATTTGCACCTAATTCGCCTCCGCTAGGAAATTCTTTGGATCAAGCAGTTTCTCGATTTCATTCCATCGAACGCCGTCTGCAACGCGATGATGCTTTGAAAAATGAATATAAACGAGTCATGCACGAGTACCTAGATCTAAACCACATGGAGGAACTCAACTCTAAAAACCTCGATCTAAACACAGAGCACTTTTATCTTCCTCATCACCCTGTCATTAAGCCTGATAGCACAACAACAAAGGTGCGCATTGTGTTCGACGCCTCGGCAAAAACAGCTACATCTATTTCTCTCAATGACAAATTACTTGTTGGCCCAACCATTCAATCCGATCTTATTGACATCATCATGCGATTCCGATTACATAAAATAGCATTCACTGCCGATATCACACAAATGTATCGAGAAGTTCGAATCGCTCATGAAGACTGCAGGTATCAGCGAATCTTGTGGCGCGATGATCCGCATAAGCCTCTGAAACATTTTCAGCTTCTGACAGCAACATTTGGGACAGCCTCAGCCCCATTTCATGCTACTCGTGCTGTTCATCAGCTTGGCTTGGAAAATGCGTCGAGTTTTGCCGAAGCATCCAAAGCTCTAATGGCTGATCTACATGTGGACGATCTCCTGACTGGCGGTAACAACAGTCAAGATACGCAAAATCTAGCTAACCAAATAATTAATATTCTAAAATCTGGGGGATTCTCACTTCATAAATGGGCATCAAATGTACCACAGTTCCCAGCATCTTTACCAAACGAGCAAGAAAACGAAACTTTGGTCGAATTATCTAAGGAGTCGGATCATAAGGTCTTGGGATTACACTGGGATACGCACAAGGATTGTTTCCGATTCAAGGTTAATTTACCCGCACCACCTAGCAATCTGACAAAACGACGGTTACTTTCAGATGCTTCCCGTTTATTCGACCCATTGGGATGGTTATCACCAACAACGATAACTGCTAAGTCACTTTTTCAGCAACTCTGGCTACTGCAATTGGGTTGGGACGACGAACTTCCATCGGAAGTAGCTGAAAAATGGAGAGAAATTCACAGATCGCTGATTTCTATTGAAAAAATTGAGATACCGCGATTAATGAAGACCGGATCATCACTAGAAATACATGGATTCTCAGATGCCAGCAAAGTAGCTTACTCAGCAGTCGTATATAGTCGTGAAATGGATTGTAATGGTACCGTGCACATTAGCCTCGTAACTGCGAAGACTCGAGTTGCTCCTATTTCCAATCCAAGGTTGACAGTCCCTAGACTTGAACTTTCTGGAGCTCATCTGCTTGCCAAGCTTATCAGGGTAGTCATCCAATCGCTTCAACTCGAAAAATGCAGTATTTTTGCCTGGACGGACTCGGAAATTGTTCTTCATTGGCTGACCAAAGTTCCTTGCCATCTACCAGTCTTTGTTGGTAACAGAACTGCTCAAATTCACGAAACAATTCCTAATGCTGTTTGGGGGCACGTTCGATCCACTGACAATCCCGCTGATTGTGCCTCTAAGGGAATTCTGCCAACTGAACTCGTTCACCATAAGCTTTGGTGGCACGGACCGCCGTGGTTGCTGGAATCAAGAGACAATTGGCCACAAACTACAATTAAATCATTTGCAGAGATCACTGAGCATTATGAAACAGAAGCAATAAAATGTCACATTACACAATCTTCCCCATGCTTATTAGACCAATTAACAAAACGACACTCGTCATTCAGTAAAGTCAAGCGAATTCTGGGCTACTGCTACAAATTTATCGTCAAGTGTCGATCTAAGACCGGTAGGTCAACAAAGGGCAGACCTGTAGAGTCAGATTTCCAAAGTATCGGACTGACTACAGTAGAACTAAACCAAGCTGAGGAATATTTATGCAAATGGGCACAAAAAGACGAATTTCAGGAAGAAATTCAAATATTGTCCGCCAAGAAGCAAATTCTTAAGGGAAGGTTGTCATCATTAGCTCCATTTTTGGACAAAGGCGGTATTCTAAGAGTCGGCGGTCGACTAAGCATGGCAACTTGTGCTTATGCACAAAAGCACCCAGTCATTTTGCCATCGTCTCATGTCCTGAGTTCCATGATCCTAACATACCTTCACAAACGTTATCTCCATCCAGGACCATCCCTCTTGTCCCATCTCTCAAAATCGTCCTACTGGATTGTTAAATCCAGACCCTTAGTGCGAAAAATTACTAATGATTGCTCTATATGTCATAGGTTGAAGAGTCATCCGTCAGCTCCAATGATGGGTAATCTGCCTGCCGAACGTGTATCACCCTCTCGGGCATTCAACCATACTGGAGTGGATTTCGCGGGTCCCATTCAAATTGCAACTAAGAAGGGCCGCGGAGCAAAATACGTCAAAGGCTACATCTCGATATTTGTGTGCATGACAGTCAAGGCAATCCATTTGGAGCTGGTGAGTGACCTGTCCAGTGAGGCGTTTGTCGGAGCTTTCAAGCGTTTCATAAGCAGAAGAGGTGTGCCCGCTGTCATGTATTCAGACAACGGCACTAATTTCGTAGGGGCAAAACGTCAGTTGAACGAAATGAAGCAACAGTTGTACCGCACTACAACAAACGAAAATGTACTTGCTCACATTACAGAGCAAAACATCGAGTGGAAATTCAATCCACCATCAAGTCCATGGTTTGGCGGACTCTGGGAAAGTGCTGTCAAATCCATGAAACACCATTTAATCCGAGCGACAGGCAATTCCAAATTAACCAACGAAGAATTGTCAACTATCATCGCACAAATCGAGGCGATTCTAAATTCTCGCCCACTCACTCCAATTGAAGAAGACGAAAGCGGTCTATTTGCATTGACACCGGCGCATTTTCTACTGGCTCATCCTCTATTGGCTATTCCGGAACCAAGCTATCAAGATGTTCCAGACAATCGATTGTCGAGATGGCAAGAAGTCAAAAAACGAGTAGATGGATTTTGGTCCCGTTTCACAAAGGAATATCTACACAATCTGCAACAACGGCGAAAGTGGAAAACCCAAACCCAAGAATGCTTAAAAATCAACGATGTAGTCTACATTAGGGATGACGCAACACCACCGCTCAGTTGGCCGTTAGGACGTATCTTAGCCGTTCACCCAGGAGAAGACGGGATTGTTCGCGTTGTTACACTTAAAACAGCACGAAACATACTCAAAAGGCCAGTAGCCAAATTGATCAAAATCAACGATGTTGATGCGAAATAAGGTAACTTTATTTCCAACCTTCCAGTTCCAACAAATTTAACCTCGAGTGGGGCCCGAGTACATGGTCCACCTCACCTTAACAAATTCTTCGAGTAACAAGTTACCAACAAATTTATCCTGAAATCAACAAATGTTAAGGAATACTTCCTTAACAGGCCGCCGGCATGTCTACGCCATCATAAAAAACCTGAAATAAAAGGAACATTGTCTAAACCATCATAAACATCTGAAATAAAAGGGGCATAATCATCATCAGTCAACGTTCGCTGAAAAGAAATAAATTTATATTATACATTTGTACACACAGTATAATTTGTTATTATGTAATATGTACTTACCTTGCATTATGTTGATATGATGCGCTTGTATTATCTAAATTATCTGTATAATCTAAAAGTAAATGAAATCTTATTAATAATTTAGTAAATAATAATGTAAATTAAATTACTTAGCTTATAAATGTTGTATAGACAGCTTCAATATGACATTTGTCAAACGTCAAAATTGTAGCTGAATTCATCTTAATTGTAAAGCAGCTTCGAACAGTTTCGAAAAGTTATGTGCGAATTTTATGTATTATGTATTATTATCACAGATGTCGCGTCAGTGCATAAAATTCGAAACTGTACGTTCCTTTGCTGTGTTATTTTTCTTTATTCTTGTGACAACCATCAAACGCTAAACACACAGAAAAAATATATTGTTAACAGAAATAAAGTTTGTGAAATAAAGAAATTTTTAATTTAATAAATTTCTGTGTAAGACTTATCTAAAAAGAAAATTATTAAGCGGATTCCTCAACTCAATTTCAACAGCACTAATTCCCTTTTTAAATTACTCGGTTTAATCTTCACACTATCGCGCTCCAAATACGAATAATCCAAATCGATCTCATTCGCCTTATTATACTATATACTGAAACCAAACTTCTAGAAAATTCATGCTTGTTCCAGTAAGAATATCTCTTACAATATAGAAAGTTGTAGCATGGAAAATTTCCATTTTAGTACAATAAACAAATTATGAATACCCTAACCTAGGTGCCACTAGTAGTCGCTTGTAGCGACTCGCTCATTTGCTCATTTATTCATATTGTGACGATGACACCTAGGGTGTGATAGAATAAGTTAAATTAAGAGCTCAATGTTTTACTGTACTAAAATGGAATTTTCCAAGATAAAACAGTTCTAAATGTTTCTACACTATTAGTACTGGAAAAGTCATGAGCTTTCTAGAAGTTTGGTTTGTGTACAAAAAAAGGCGAACGAAATCGAATTGGATTATTCGAATTTGGAACGCGATAGTGTAAACTTGTAAGATTATTATTTGGTTAGCGATAGTGTGAAGATTATAAAGGAAATAAAAAGTGTTTTAGTGGAACTAAAAATTATAAGTGTACAGTAAAATTTGAGAATAATTTATATAAAGTGATTTTGTGAATTTTTATTAATAAACTGTGTTGTAATAATTCTTGTGTTAACTAAATAAATTCGTTGGTGATGAATTAAATTGATTTTGTATTATTCGCATAATGTGATACGTGATACGAACCTTAATTGACAAGGCAAAAACGTAGCAATTCATACATTCTAAATTCATGACGCACCTGCACAACCATTATGTTGGCAGTACTGATGTCAAAAAAACTTTATAAAAACAGAGTCAGTCGGTTTTTCGCTCTCTAATGCTGTGTTTCTTATTTCTGATCTAATCAATCTGATTGATCTGAGTACTAAAACTCTGTGTTTTTACATAGCTTTTTAGTACTCAGATCAGTTAGATCGGAAATAAGAAACACAGCATAAAAATTACTAATCCATTACGTTTTGCTGCGTATAAACAAGCAAATAGTGTCAGACAAAAAATCGCATCATAATTACAAAGGATTTATTTTCTATTTTTAATTTTTGCTCTTGCATTTATTTGGTGGTGAAAAGTATTTTCACATTTTGTGTAAATTATTATTAAGTTCATTTCGCAATAGTAACTAACAAATAAATATTTATTTGTGAATTAAAGCGAGTGTTTGATTTAAAGTGGAGTTTTTATATACAACAAAAATAAATTGAGACGCCATACACTACTAGCAGTAAACTTTGTGCTTTTAATCTAACTTATTATATTATACCCTTGTTGTCACGGTAACACTACCCCTCACCTAAGCCTGTTCATCCCGAATAGGACTCCATCTTCCATTGCGGGTTGTCATATGTCATATCGAGCTTTCATTCGGTCACTTAGCATCCGTATTTGCTCCCGTACAAATTGATGTATCTCATTAAATTCTACTTTCATCCGGTCTACGTAATCCTGTCCACATAAAGCCGCTTAACGTGCACCCCCAAATTTTAGATCTCCAGGTAATCGTACGTTATTTCCAAATAAGGTTCTAGCTGGTGTCATTCCGGTTGTGTCATGTATTGCTGATCGATAGGCCATCAGGAACATCGATATTTGTCAATTCCTGTTGCGTTGGTTTTTCTCCACGACCTTTGCTAGATATTCCTACAATGTGCCATTGAATCTTTCCATCATTCGCTGTTTTTGTTTTATTTATACCGTGCATTTGCAATATTTCTTGTAATACCACCGATTCAAAATTCCTTCCCTGATCTGTTCGGTATGAACCTCCATCGGCACTCTAAATCCAGTTGTTGACAATGGCATCAGCTATTGTTGTTGTCTCCTGATTGGGAATGGGCTAAGCCTCCGGCCATTTGCTGTAATAATCCATTATTACTTTCCTTTGATTTAATGTGACCGCAATTTTTACATTCTACTAGAACTGGAGATCTTGATATTGTGTCGGCATTTCCGTGTGCGCTTCCCTTCCGATGTCTGTTACCCATACTGAACGCCGTTTTCCACCTGCCAACAGCCGCTTTGTAGATCTAATGTACCTATCTTTTTTGGTTACAGAGTTTTCGAAGATCTTTGGTTCATTTCTGTATGCGTTATTCTACCATTTCTTTCTGCCCTTGAATTTCGGCTTTTCCAATCAAACTTTTCCATTGGGACCTCGTCACATTTGCAGGTGATTGTCCTTTTTTTGATGGTTATTGTCTTATCCGAGAGATCCGTGGCAGCTTCTCCCGATGATCAACAATAACTCGCCTGGTAGTTGCTCCTGTACCTTGAAACTTGAAGCTTGAAGTGGCAACTCGATGTTATCGTAAATTAAATACTCCTCGTTCAACATCTACTATGAAGCCATTCGCCCTCATGAAGTCCATTCACCAAATGGCTGCATCCACAATATCTGGAATTGACACTTTTTGTTGGAAAAGAGTTCTCCCGATCCTTATATCGTATATCATGATATTCTTCCTCGAGACGTTGAAACTTCTCTTCAACCTGTTGAACATTCATTTCTAATTTTTCTTCAATCTGTTGAACTTTCGATTGTAATTTTTATTCCGTATGCAGTTTCTCTATTTCACCTTGTACGTTTGTAGACAATTCCAGAATTTTCTCGTCCATTTTCTTTTGGCCCTCGGCAATTTCACGGTTTGACTGGTTAGTCTCGCCCAACTGTTGTTTCATTTCGTGTTTAATTTCTTGCTTAGACTGATTTTGTTGTTCCATCTGGTGTTTTATTTCTTGTCGCTCATTTGACTGCTCAGTTTTCTCCATTTGTTGTTTCATTACACTCATCTATCCCTTCATCTAGTTCATAGTAGTCATTAACTGTGACAAATCGATCTATTTCTCCATGGCGTCATGTAGTCACGCTTGTTAAGCTGCGTTAATACAACCAATAGCCAAATTCCGTTTCCTCAGTTTTTTTTTTTTTAAATTCTGGGATCCATTATTCGGATGAGAATCATTTTCTTTGTCTTATTATTCACAATCCCACCGCTGTCACCAATTGTTACGTTTTGCCTTGTCGTATCACTCGATTGTGAATAAAATAAAATCAATTCAATTTATTATCAACTAATTTATTTATTTCACACAAAAATTATTACAACACAATTTACTAACAATAATTCACAAAATCACTTTATATAATTTTCGCACTTGTAATTTTTTATATCTGATTAATTCACTTTTTCAATCTCTTTTAGTTCACTATTTAATCCTTATACTTTCGCTTACCAAAAACTAATGAATTCTAATTCGATCTCGTTCACCTTTTTATATACACAAACCAAACTTCTAGGAAGTTCATGCTTTTTCGAGTAAGAATAGTGTAGAAACATTTAGAACAGTTATATCATGGCAAATTCCATTTTAGTACAGTAAAACTTTGAGCTGTTAATTTAACTTATTCTATTACACCATAGGTGTCATCGTAATAATATTCTCTAGTTGTTGGTTGAATTCATCAAATTTTCCTAGTAGTTGGATTATCACATCTTAGTATTGCGCTTCCACATATGTGAATTCATCAGCTTGATTTTCTGCGTAAAGTGCGCTTTCCTATGCTCCTCTCACTTTTCTTCGAGAAGCTTGTTGAAATTTGAGGTGTATTTAATTTTCCTCTATTAGTTCCTCTGCTTGAATTATACCAAAATGCTAATCTAACTTATTTTTCTTATTTTATCTGACTTACCTGACTTTATCTTTAAGTTTTTTTGAGCAAAAATTCCTTCATCACTGAAACTTTGCACGTCTGAGAGTTCATTCTTATCTAGTATTCTTTGATGGAAATCTTAGCTCCTTCCTTTGAGTTAACTCCGTGTTTTGTATTGCAAACTTTATGGTTGATTAACCCTCAATTATCTGTTTCTCTTATGAAAACCACGCACCGGTCCTACCCACCGGTCCAAACGCCACAGCTATAACTCATTATGTCGGATATGGTTGGTTAAATTTTAAATCCTATCATAACATTATTTAGCTTCACCTTACATAGTTCGGAAATTTTATTAAATGTTTTTTCTCCAGTAGAGTGCAACAAATATGCCCCGACCCCTATTTAAAATTTTGTTCATTTTGTCAATAATTGTATTAGACTTCAATTTTTCAATAAAAATTGTTCCACCCCCAATAATAAAATATTTAATATGCAAATGTTCAATATTTACCTAATTGAACTTTTATGATATATAAACGTATACATAAAAAAATCATTAAACTGATGTTCATATTATATAAAATATGTTGACTCTATATCTGTTTGTTAATGTTGGAAAAAGCATAAAAATGTATAAATATTAGACACAAACCAACAAATCAAACCAACTTGAAAACACAAACATTTCATCGTTCCCCATGCAGATTTTTATTTTTGGTTTTCTATTTTTCAACTTCTTTTCAATATTTTTTGAAAAGAAACAATCGTAAGTAAATACAAATAAGGCAAAACGAAATAATTTTTGTATTTTTATTTTATGTACACGATTTCCATTTTCCCAGGTTTTTACCATATTGACTGGGAAATGTATATTGCGCTAAGTTAGTACGTATGTATAAATATGTGTACGTATTGTTTATGCAAAAAAGCACAAAAAAAATCGGAAAAACATTTATACGAGAGCAAAAAAGTTTATTATGCATTGGTTTTCTTATTTATTTCACCATTACCAGATATCTATGGTAAAATATGCTCGAAATTTTATTTAAGTGAATTTTACTTTACTTTACTTTAAACTTACTAAAACATTAAATTATTCATGAATTTGCAAAATAAAGTTAAACACATTTTTATCCGGTTATCACTGTTGTTGTTGCTCTTTTGTAATATGAACTATGTGCACTTGCTGGAAATGTTTGTTATAGGTAGATTAGTCGTCCAGAGTGGGGCTTGATTTTAATGCTTAAAAGATTTCTTATTCTTAATATTACACAAATCATCAAAAATCAATTAACCATAGATCTATAGCGGTATTGAAGAACTTGATGGCGAAATATTTTGCATTAATTTTTGAAAAAAGACGAGGAAAAATTAATTCCGTCAAGTTCTATTGTTGCAAAATTTCCAAAAAATTACTCTCGGCAGTTTGGAGTAGGCCCTTTAATGGAAGAATTTCCAAGTTTTTGCTGTGATTAGAATATGTGAAATTGTTCGACATAGGGAAGGGGAGGAGGTATAAGGCGTAGGTTCCTAGGCCCCCAAAATTTCAAGTTTCGGGCTAACAACGGATGATGGATTTTGATAAGTTTCTCGAAAACCTTGCTTATAGAGCCTAGAATACTATAGTGTTCTGGTTTGTTGAATTCCGTGTTGTGTTTGAGAATTAGGAAACTTTTGCTATTTTTGGGAAGTAACACAATTTTAAATAGGTATTTAAAATCAACAGAAGAGTTTCTGGCAAATATTTTAACAAAATGTTATAAGATGTCTTAGACGGCCGTAGGATTTTAATAATATCACGTATAGTTCGTCTAAACGGATTTCTTTAAGTTCCTGTGGATAATAAGTTGGATATTATTTGTTTACATTCTTAAAGGGATTTGCGAGCGCTGTACACTTATTTGAGTTCAACAATAGTTTTACCGTGATTTCACTTTCCTGAATTTGCAGTAGCGTTGTTGGTGTTCCTTTGGTTTTCACAAATTTAGCACTATTCCAATATTTTTTGGATCCTTTTTCAAGGTTCATAAGCCGATCTTGCCAGGACTTGTTCAGTAAATCTAGAGTCTTATGTTGTATCACGTCGGTTAGCGTATCAACAAATCTTTTAAAGAAAGCTGAATAAATTCAAGTTTTTTTTGTTAAATATCTGTTACACCCTAGATGGGTTATGGGTTAAATACCTACAAACTGTGAAAGGGTAAAAAAAACATGTCACATACTCATGATCATAATCAACATAAAGTTACACAAAAAGTAACTTCTGGAAAATTGGCAATGATACCTCGACGAATCATGTAATATTTTCAACCATTTTGAGTGATACGAGTAACATCAACGAGCACCTAATCGGGAAAATCTCAAAAAATTCGAATAATCATTAAATATAACCTCGAATAATCCCGATACTAAGCATTCCAATATCGCTCAATTCTAAAACTAAAATATTAAACCACCAAACACGAACATCACGCTACTTAGGGGCTAATTATGTAAGTATTGTGTTTTATTGGAAACGCAGTTATATTAATCGCTATCATAACCGCGTTTCATTGCCTCCTTAGATCGGAAAACAATGTACTACGTAAACATTCATTAAGCATGAAGCTAATTGGACAGGACAAACTCTTGGCCCAATAGTTCATAAGGATGGACAGAAAACCATCGTGGCCATCACTCTTATTGACTTCATGTCAACTTTCTCTTAATTCGCACTGTGTATTGGTTATACAAAAACGAATTCAAACTTTTAAACTCTTTGCAGGCTCTATCAAAATGCAGGTAAATTCCACCCCGTAATTCAATATTGCACCACGGCTTCCGAAGGGCCTATGTTTTTTTTTACCAATGAAACGGAACCAGGAATGGAACAGAAGGACATTAAATATCAAATGTTATTTAAATTTCCGCCACATTGTAAAAACCCCAATCGAACTGTATCATAGCTGAGTCGATGAAATTGATTATCATTCATATCACTGACCCTCCCTCAACTGGAAAAAGACGTAAACTAATGAACAATGTCGGAGTTCATAATCAATAAAATTGAAGTCTTATTTGCAGATAGATACCGTATCGAGGAATTAACGAAAACAGATGGTCAATGAAAATTATAAATTTGGTAAAGTTTCCCGAGGATATGACCTCATCGAAAATGAGGTTGGTCGAGTGTAAAATGAATAATATTAACCAAGTGCTATGTTTTGCGATTTTTTAACCCCTTTTTACCCCCCTTTTTCACATGTTTTGTGAATTGGTTGTGCTTTGTTTACAATTTTTGAATTTGACATTTTTTCAGGTTATTTGGTTCGATTTTGACAAACATGTGCTGTCATCTATATGGTTTTTAATGACTTGATCACCACAAACGATTTGAAGTACGCTTTTATTTCAATTTTGGTTTAAATAAATCAATTATTTCGTTTGTTTCAAATAACATTATAAAAGCTCAATTCTTTATATTACGGCTCGACAAAATACAGGGTGCTCTGGTTTATTAAGTTTTCTAAACTTTGACGCGGCTTTTGGTAGACTTTAGGTACTTAAGATCTTACCGGGAAGCTCGTCGATAACATTAGGGAACTCAACTGGGCCCAAGGGTCCCCCGATAACGATATGAGAACAGATATTTAATTATTCCAAATATTTTACAGACACAACAACTACTCTCACAATAAATCAGAATAATCCCTTGCGGCTAGGTACGTACAGATATAATTTACTATTTTTAGGGTTTTTCCGAAATTTTACTTGTTATTTCAATTAAAGTTTTTTATGTTTTTCAACGGACTTATAATACGTACATACATACATATATGTATATAAAAATAATAACACAAAAAGTTTGGGGACTTTTGATTTTGAGGGATGATGGGAAAACATTTTTATATGTTTTGAGTTTTTATGACCACATTAAAGTGCGGGAATATTTGGGTGATATTGCTGTATTAAAAAGTTTTAAATATACTTAAGTACAGAACAAAATAATTTTTTATTTACTTAATTAAAAATTCATATGGCATAACATTATCAATAATGTTAATACATAATACCGTATGTACCTACAGCCTAAAGAATTTCGTTACGATAACATAAATATTAGCAAAGAAAAAAAAGCTTCAACATACTTTACAAAGTCTCTAATAATAAAAATAATAATAACATAATAAAGTTGTTAGTTTCGTCGATATATACAACAACAACAAAACAAAATTCATAAACAATCTCAAGAATTTATTTCTCTCATAAGAAGCTTAAAGAAAGAATACTGTGCTATGCACTCAATGATTTTTCATTTTTTGTTCCCTGTTCAGCAGCAGCATCAGAAGCAGCATACACAAAAAAAAAAATAATGGTAGTACCTCGAGTACACGAAGAGCAACAGCAAAAAAAACTCAAATTAAATTTTGCCTCTGCCGTACAGAAGAGTACAGTAGTAAGAAAATTCAGTTTATAGCTTTTTTTGTACGTTGGAAAAATAATGATAGTGAAGTGTATGTATATAGTTTGTAAATCGAAAATCAGTGGTGCAGACTTGAAACAAACGATACGTGTAGTATCGTAAACAAGACATGTAAAGATATTTTATTTACACTACATAACGTATAGTTCGGTATAAGTTACACTCATTGCAAAGTACTTGCGACAAAACGGAAACCATTTGAATTTGGACACCACTGATCAGATGTTCGTCCGCGCACAAATCCGTTCATAGTTCAAAAGATGTAATTTTTTTTGACATAATTTTTCATTTCAGTCGTAGTTTTATTTTTATATTTTCGTATTTTGATAAGAATGGAAAATTATTGGAAAATGGAAATTGAAAAAAAAAAAAATTAAAAATTTTGTATTATTACGAAAATAAATAAATTGATTTATGTGAAAGATTTTGTTGGTAAACATTTTTTGTGTTTGTGTGTTGTATTCAATTTTGTTATTTAAATATCTCTATTGAACAAAAATAGTTATATGCATGAGCTTTTGTTATTTGGAATGGCATTTTGATTTTTAATGTTACCATTTATTTAATGTATACATATATATGTTGACATTACAGTAATTTCCACTTAAGGCTATAAATTATAGCAGAGAAACCAGAAACCAAAATATATCACCAGAACATTGAAGTAAATATGTATACAGGAATTGAGAATTTATTTATGTATGGTATATGTTGTTATTGGTTTTATAGATTATGGAATTCACAATTTTAATTGAAACTAGAATGTTACAACAGTTGATATCATCTGATATGGAATTAGAAGAGAATTAGAATAAAAACAACAGGGTGGTCAATCGGCTAATAATTTGTCGAGTTCAGATTAACGACGTTAATTTACTTAATTTATGAAACATTGAACTTTATTCCTTTTCAATATTTGTTTTTAACGTTCGGATGATTACAATTTAACAATAATTTCTATGCTTTTATTCCACAGGTATATACTGTCTGAGCCTTAGCTAGGTATTCGCAGCCATCGCAGTAGCTTTTGCTCACCAGTCACAACAGTAAAGGTATGTATTTGAATTATCTTCTACTTTCGTTTTTGGAATTTATATTGCCTGTGAATTTTAAGAGTGTTTAAATAGTTAAGAAGCATCAAACTCTAAAATAATGGTTTATAAAATATAAATATGGGATTAAAGGGCTAACCAGCGAATCAGTAAGAATACTTAAAGAATTTGACGAAATTATTTCCTTACAGGATATTTGACATATCGGCCACCGAATTCGTAACAACTAACAAATACAGTATTAAAATTGTAATGTGAATAGGAAAATTTATAATTTTTAAGAAAAGTGTGCTAAGAAAATTTTGATGTATTTTGACATATCCTTCGACATAATTTTCGTTCTATTAAGTAACGGCTGAATTGAACGAAAAGTCCTTAAAGATTCGCTGGTCAGTAACATGTACTTTCTGTACATCGCGTTCTTACTTAAAGTTGTTACTGACTCGCTGCTTCCCCCATTAAGCAGATTGAAAATATTGCCAAATGTACAACGGTGTTGCGGTGGGGCGAATCGAGCACACTTTGCGATATGATTTGTTTTTACTCTGTGTAAATAAAAGTACATATATATGCATCTACATATACGGTTAACAATATAATGTTGAAATATCTCATGTAGTGAAAATACTATTTTGAATTATACAGACATTAGAGGTAATATCGTTGAAATTCAAATAATCCAAAAATGAAGTGGCAGTTAATTATGAAATACACAAAGTGTATCTTGAGTAGTAGAATTAGTATGGTGGCGCTGGCCAATAATTGGGGATAGACGAAACAATTCCGTTTATCAAACAAATTGCGCACCACGAGCGATGAAAATTTAAATGGTCAATTTAATTTGGAACACATTTAGTAAAGCATACCATTTGAATACGTCATTGCTCTCGGGGTCTCGGAGACCTTCATATGTAATTGATGAAATAGCTGAACATTCAACATGTGGCGAAATGGACGGTATCTGTGGTCGATCTGTTTCAAAATACAGATTTGAAATCAAGGAATTTCGCCTATTATATCCAGCTGAGACTGAGATACCAAAATTCGCTCAAATTTACTTTTATGATAGTGATGAAGCAACAAATCTGCGAATGAATTTCACCGAAAATATACCATGTATACCTGAACTTCTTAATCAACTAGATGTTTACTTAAAAGAGAGAATAATATTTATATCCAATCATATAAAATCATGAAGGGCTTTGAGTTGGAAAATAAGGAACTATAGGACATGATGTACGGAATATACGTATATATACATACTCGTATTTATGGTTATCTCTGTTCGAACAGCTGATAAACGACGATACAATCCACATGTAACAAATGAAGTATTAGAGTTTATTTAAAATCAGAAAATCGATTACAACGACCTAGTATTTTAGATGGAGTTGAAGATCCTTTATTGGGCGGATAAGACTCTTAAAACTACAAATGGTAGCAATCTCACTCACTTTCAATATTATTCATTTATATTTCAACAAAGAGAAGGTGTTATTCAATTTTTATTCTGCACGAAATTAACTCACCAATTTATTGTGGATTCCTATTGTAATATGGAAGCAAATAGATTACATTTTCTACAAATGAACCAAACAGCATTACGAAATGATAGCTATACGGGCCTTCAGGACTATCTTCTATCGGACTCCAATGAAAAGGTACGAACGCCTGTTATTTTACCATCAACATTTTCAGGGAACCCGAGATATATGTAGCAAAATTATCAGATTTTTGACCGCATGGTTTGAATTGAACAAGAATGATAACTCAGCTAAAAATATGTTGTACATACTCGGATATTATAACATACTATACTTTTGACAGTAAATTAAATATGTGGAAAGCTAGAAAGTATAATAAAACGGGAAAAGTTATTGGACTTATATGTATATTATATCTGTAAATCAAGGTGAACTGTTTCATTTAAGACTGCTTTTATTACATGTTAAAGGAGTATCATCATTTACTGATATTCGTAGTGTAGACAATATCGTATATTCTACGTATAAGAAAGCGTCCATCAAGCAAAAACTATTGTGCGACGATTGCGATGGAAAAATGCCATTAATGAAGCAATTCAATATCAAATGCCAAACCAATTGGCAATTATTTGCATATATATGCATAATTTGCAACCCACAAAACGCTTTATATTTATATTGATTTTAAGAATATTAATCAAAATGATGAAATAGCTTAAAATAAGGCTCTTCAGGCATCATGGAATTTTTTATTTTACATGGAAGAACATTTTCAGATTTTGATTTACCAGTTCCTGATATTACGATTGAAAGATTAAACGATAATGATATTAATTTAGAGATAAGTTATGTTGAAGAACGAATTTCAAAATTACATGCGGAACAAAAATTAATCTTCGATATAATTACTAAAGCAATCATAGCTATCAGCACTAAGTTTTGTTAGAGGAAATGTGTTTAACGGAGCACAAACAATTGCAGTTACACTTGTAGCGGGTGTTAGGACCATACATTCACTATTCAAGATTCCCTTAAGTACCGATGAGGTAATATTTTCAAGTTTGCCAAATCGAAGTCCTGATTGGAAAACAATTAAAAATGTAAAACTAATCTTATTAGATGAATGCTGAATGTGTCATAAAAAAACATTTTTAACAATTGATATATTACTAAGAGATATTATGCAAACTGATAGTCCAATGGGGTGACAAATTATTTGTTATTGGTTGTAATTTTCGTTAAATCCTACCAGTAATTTTAGCGTCTTATTTTAGCCTGTGCCAAATGGCCTTAGTTACTAGTGGTTGCACGAGGAGGCAGAAACTTGCGAATTGTGGACAGGTTACCCCTTACACAATTGCACCCATCACGCAGCTGCCTAATACATGGCCAAAACAGCTCACGTGATGCACACCCTACTGGAAGGTTACGGAGTTGGTAGATTAATCTACTCAACTTTGATCCCCCCTCCAACAGATGCCAAATTACCATTTAACCCTCCAACCCCTCTTGAAATTTTAGCAAAATGAGTTATTCCCTTATGCAATAATAGTACAGATTTTTGGTTAACAATTTGTTGAGCGAAAAGCAAACAAAATTTTAATGCTATGCATCACAGAAGTTAATAATTTTAGTGATATGGTTATGGATCATACTGCAGTGGGTCTCGTGTTCTATTCCACTAAAAGACGGGTACAATTTTCTGTTTTTGTATTTTTATAATTTGCAATGTGTAAAGGATGATAATTTAATACGGTATCGAAAAGAAAATGTTAGGTACATACATGGGCAACAGTTTGCGTTTGTATTAAAACATTTTATGTAAAAATATATTTCGAAAATTGACGTAGTTGCAAATAAGCAAACAAAAATGTATCTGCATTCTGTTTAACATTGAATGAATGGTATAATTTAACATAATTTTTAGATATTTATTTTTATTTATTCATAAAGTTAGTGTAACTTATTAAAGAGGTGACGGTTTAGTTGTTAGCGCAGATAGGGCAGTATGTCTCCATAGTTCGAACCTAGGTTATATTCTTTTACTTTTTAACCATAAATGTTTGAGAAATTTCAGAAAGTAATATTCTGTTTTGGCAACGAGTGTAAAAATTATTTCGCGAGTATAATTGTGAAGCGTCGTTTGCATCAAACATCCTAAACATCCAATGCTTTCTAGTTTCACATGGAAGTTATTCCGAGATCCGGAGTTCGTTTTTTACAAATTACCGATGTTGTTTTAAGCAAAAATTTTTTAATTTGTTTATTTCCAAGAATTTATTCGAATTTCACCAATTTTTTTTTTTTTTTTTTTTTTTTTGTAGCGATCTCCCCCCGATCTTGTCGGATTATCACCAATAAATTTTTCATCTAAAAACAAACTTTTGAGTGAGTTGTGGCTTTTATGCCGTTTGTTTTATGCAATCGTGCGGAGCATACGTATAAAGTGTTTCTGCTAAAAGTGCCAACTTAATTCGTTTAGCTTAAAAGAGGGCGTATGTTGTAGATTTATGCAAAACGTCTGAAGTTCGATTTTAAAAATTAGTGCTTAATATTATTACTGCATTAAACTTTCCAAAAACATTTTTTCCTCGATATTTGTGAGAATTTTATCCGGGTTTTTTTTGGGATTTGCAATGCCGGCAATTTAGAAATTCGACCGTTGATCGTATTGAAATAATTTGTACCTATACCTTTCACACTATAGCATTTCTTGGTACTACTTCTGCCATCACATGTTATATCACTTAAACTAAATTTCTACGTTTTACGGAATCAAAATATAATAACAATGACAACGATGTTAGATCGATAACAACAACAATATTTGTACTTACCCATATTATCATTTCTCAAAACTCTTAAATAAATTTGAAATAAAAACACGATTATTGATTTTTCTGAAAAAAAAAAAATCAATTCTAAAACTAAGTAGGGTTAAGTTGGACAATTTTTAAAATAATAGAAGAGCAGAATTTAAAAGAAAACAGATTTTTGATTAGAAAATTTCAATTTAGATTTCTGTTGTAACAGGCAAACATAACTCGAAAGCAGCGAAAACTATTTTTTAACAATTAACACGCCGGCTATTTTACTAGAAACATTACCAAAACCGCCGGCAAAACGACAAGCTTTATTGTTTAACCCGAATCCTCGAACGCCGTTTAACACTAACTTACTTCCAAAAATAAAGTATCTGCACAACAAAACAAATTATTACAAATAATTCTCAACTCATTATCTGCCCAATCTTTCTGAACTAACCGACAGATAGACTTTTCGGTGTAGAGGTGTTTTTTCGATCTGGCTCTGGTTCAATCTGTAGTCTGTTAGGAAGCATAGTAAAATTATGTTTAACCTACCTTTCTCGTAGTATCATTTCATTTGAAATTTAGTTAAACTGTACCAAACGAGTTTTTGGTTCCGGTATTGTCGCCATCTTACGAGTTTATTCCTTACTTACTTAAAACCTTGGCTTCATTACACTCAAACGGATCGTCAAACCATGGAAAGAGTAAAACACTCATTTTTTTTATTAAAATTTTTATTTTTCCATTTTTTTTAATAATTATTTTTAATTTTTAATTTTATTTATTTATTTTGTTTTTATTTATCAGTCTACAATCACAGTCAATTTTTTTTTTTTTTGTTTAAATATATCTTGTTTTTTTTTGTTTTTGTTTAGTAGTATAGTAGCAAAATGAGAAACAAATGTACAAAATTAAATGTAATTAAAAAATGAATTAATTAAATAAAATTATATCGTGTTATCAAACAATAACAAAAATATGAGTTATCTTTTCATGATACATAAGTAAATATTTTTTATATAACAAAGAAAAACAATGATTTTTAAGTATTTTTTGTTTACGTTCTTAATTAATTTAATTAATAACCACCTTAAAAAATTAAATAAAAAATAATTTAAATTCGTTTTGTTCATTATTTCATCTAAAAAAAAAAAACAAAAAATGTTTCGAAATTCAGAGATTGTCAATTAAACTAAAAATTGTATATGCACCGGGGTGGATGGGCTAGAAATGTCAGGCACCCGCCTCCGCATACAAACACGAACCCTCGCTACACGAACAATATGTATCACCGTCCCCATTCGAATTACAACATTTACAACATTGTTGTTTTTGGTTTATAATGCTATTTGGTATTGGCAATTTTGTGTTCGGCGATCGAATATCGATTTCATCATTTTCATAAATTGCACAACTATTTGTTACGGGTTGATGATGAATTTGTGTTCCACCACCACTATTAACACCACCACCAACACCGCCACCCGCCGGATAAATTTGATTGTATCGTTTCAGTGAATGATCGGATGAACAATCTGATGTGCATGTATAAATTTGATTTGGTTGTGCTGTTGTTATGAAACCGTCACAACTACCGCTACACTGTCGCTTAGTATAATTTATATTGTTGGCACAATTGTTTCGTATATGGCTGGTACTGTAAGGTTGACAGTCAGAATATGAATGACTTGGTGGATAGTGTGAATTAAATTGGGATTGTGGTGGATGGCAACATGGTGGATGTTGATGATGATGATGATTTTGCGGCCGCATATTTTGTTGCTGTGCAATTGGTGGACACCATGATGCATAATTTGATGAGTTACCGCATGATGAACCACCGCTGTGATATGAATTTTGTGATGATGTAGTCATCCTGCTTTCAATAGAAAGATAAAAATTCAGTAAAGTTTAGACAATATGATTTAAAATGGTTGATTTACATTTCCGACCCAGGTTTACCGCCATGGTTTGTATTCCGCAGTTGATACGCCTGAGGAATAGGTGGGGGATGATTTGGCGGCGGCGGCAGAATTTCCGACCAATTTGTCGGCGCTACAATATAAAGGAATTACATAATAAAACCTAAAAATTTACGACGAAATATTTTCAAAAACTTACGACATTGTGTGTACGGGAATTGTTGTATCTGCGCGCCAAATCCTTGTTTGGAACTCGCCTGAGAGCTGGACGTTCCCGAGGAACACATTTCATGAGTCGAACTGGAATTTTTTGTGTGCGTATCGGTCGCATCCAAAATATTCGTGGTTGCGTAAGGGGTTGGATTTCCGCTCGACGATTTACGACAATTGTAGAATGTCGTTAAATTTTTTGTATCCACTTCGGCATAATCCGTATTCGGATCAACAAAGCTACCCTGAATGCTACTATTCTCGAGCAGCTTTACTTCACTAAGCCCCGAATCTTTGGTCGAATCGTTCGTTCGCCATCCTCGATCAGCCCACAGAACATTTTTTCCATTCGAATTTATCGAATTAATTTCATTCGTTTTCACCACCGTATTCAGGTGTCGCAAATTTTTTAGGCTCTGCGTCCGCTTACGATATATTATGAATATGCCGCCGATTAATATGACAATCGTTAAAAATATCAGGAAGATAATCATAACAAACCATGTTTCGCGTATTAAATTTGTGCTGTGCGGAAATGGTTGAGTGCCTGCGTTGCCACTTGGATGCGCTTTTGGTGGTGACACTAAATTGTTTGGATCCATAATTAATGGAACGGGTGCTGAATATGGGCCCAGGCCAACTCGAGTGAATGTTACGATGCGAATTATGTATGTGGCTCCGACTGTTAAATTATTCAGCATGACCGACATGGTGGTCGAGTTGAGAGTCATTTGGGCTGAAACTTTTGATGCGTTGCCTGATTTTACTTGGATTTTATATCCCATTAGTGCACCATTATGATGTCGCAATGGAGGCGGCGACCATCTAACCCAACCGGCGGTTAAATTTAACATTCCGACTTGAATGTTTTCTGGTGCTGCGGTCGGTACATCTTCTTGCGTTTGGATGTCGACCAGACTGCTTGGCACACCTTCGACACTGCGGTAGAATGGGGTGAGGAAAAATTCGTATTTCGCATATTTTCGTAAATCGGTTAAAATATAAAAACCGAGTAGCGGATCTAACACTGTTGCCATGCTCCAATTATCGTATCGATCGAGTGTATCCCGATACCGAATTATTATCCCTTCGATAAAGTCCTCATTCCGATTCAAATGAAATTCCCAATTTACCTTGACCGACGTCGAATTAATAATTTGGATTTTCGTTATCTCAACAATTTTGCCGTTTAGCATTGTGCGCGCTTTTGACAATTCCGAATGTGGAACAATTTCATTGCCAGCCGCCAATGTTTTTACGGCGTTTGACAAATTTGATGGTATCGATAGGCCAAATATATTTTCCGCCCGAACTATAAATCGATAAAGGGTTCCGGGTCTCAAATTTCGTACGGTAAAAATTTGACCGAATACACGTTGACCGGCAATCGACCAACTGGTATGTAAATCAGGGCTAAATAGTTCGATCGTGTATCCGATTATACTTTGATTTGGATTTGGTGACCGATTTTGTGGTTTCGTCCAAATTAGGGTCACGGTTGTGTCCGAGATGTTAACAATTTTTGGTGTGCCCGGAGCGAGTGGAAATAAAATTGGTTCAATTGTTTGATGAAATGTATTTGGATCCATGTGTTCGTCGACCTGAAGACAAACAAGAAAAAAAAACAAAAAAATGAGTTACATAGTGTGAGTAACACTGCACTCTAAATACAATGTTTTGGATCATAAATTTGTAACCATTTTTTTTTTATAGTTTTGCCGACATCTTAACATTTTTTTATAAAGCGACGATAATGACACAACAACAACAACATTTTGATATGTTAACGATAATGACAGACATAAATTTTAAAATTATAGTTTTGTTGTTGTTATTGTCATGTTTAGAATTTTTTATGTTGGTACACAACAATGTACTTACTGTTAACGTTGCAGACCATGATGTTTCGTGAAGTTCTGATGTCGCTGTGCATGTGTATACGGCTGAATCGGAAATCTGAAGATCTAGAAAAGTAAAAAACAAAATAAGAAATTTACTAAACCTATCTGACATATAACACCGATACACAAAAGCAAATAAATCGACTGACTTTATAAAAGCTCTAAACGAAATGAACAAACAAAAGTTTTATCGCTTAAATTTATTCATTCGTTGTTTAAACGAAAAATTTTTTTGGAAAAACTTTTCTCATTTTTTATCTGTGTAAAGCTGATAAATGCATGAAAATTCGGATACCACACCAACAAAACTCTTACCTCGAATTTTAAGGGTTCCATTTTGTAATAAATTAAATTTTGATGGTTTCATTTGTAATTTGGTACCGTCTCGTTTCCATGTGATTTGTGGCACTGGTACACCCGTCGCTTGGCATATTAATGTCGCTGTACCACCCAATGGCAGGGTTTGATTCGACGGGCCAATTTGTATGATTGGTGGCGGTATGTCCACGTCCGATGTGATTTGTGTTGATACACGGATTGTATTTGAACCGGCATTGCTGACCGCATTGCATGTAAAATATCCAACATCGTCATAAATCACGTCCGGTATTTCGAGTGTACCATCTTCATGTATCGTTATATGACCGTACGTATTGTTCGGCAACATTAACGTGTGTGAACCTTCTCGGGCCCAAAATAGTATTGGAAGTGGTTTACCGGTTGCTGAGCAATCTAAACTAATTCGCCCATTTATTTCGATTTTAGCGTCCTGCGGCTTAATGGTAAAAGTTGGTGGTGCTATAAACAAAAATTTAAACTTTTAGTTACGAACATTACTTAGCGTTACGATATTTTCACTCACCGTTAATAATTAGTTTGGCTTTTGTTGAAATTTGGCCAATCGTGTTATTCGCCTCGCATACATAAATACCCTCATCGGCCGGTATTACATTCCGTATAATTAAACTTTTGTCCTCGTCTGAGATATCGGAACGTCTTATTGGGATATCATCGTTTTCTTTGCGCCACAATATATTTGGTTTTGGTACACCCCCGACTGAGCACTGCAACTTCACTGTGTCACCGGCTAAAGCTGTCACATCATTTGGTTCTTTTTTAAAAAATGGTTTTACTGTAAATGTAAATGTATGTATGTGTTTGGTGTAAGATTAACATAATCATTTGAATATAAATTTTCTTAAAGTTTTGGTTGCCTAAATATTATATAAAAGGGGTTCGAAATTGGCATGTAGAAACAAGTATTACATATTCGTATTAGTTTTAAGCTTGTCAATCAATGTTTTGTATGTACGTCTACGTACGTACACATCAACGAATGTAAGCCAACATTTTGCATGATCCCGTGGGAGATGTTTCTGTTTGAGTCGAGATACATAAAATAAATTCAATATTGTATATCCTGGGTTAAGCGGAATTTTTGATTTTATTTGGTTGAGATTAGACTGTCGTGGCAAATTTTACTATCATGATAAGAAATTATTTGGGCTGACATCGTAAATAGTGTCTTGGGAAAAATTTGTTTGGGCCGACATATTAGAGATAATTTAGTGCTAACCATTGCGCATAGGATTAGGTACAATGGAAAATTGAGTTTGAAAACATTTTTAATTGAAATTTCTTCCGGTGATATGCTTTCTTCTTTTGTAAACTAATATAAAGTAAGGGTACGTCCTTTGGTCTGTCTGTCGATTCGCGCTAATCGCAGAAACTAGTTTACTAAAATAGGTTGCTTAGTTTCAGAGTTTTAGTGCAATTTGCAAGAGCTGTACATTAAAAAAATTCAGCAACCGTTGTAACCGTTTTTGTAACGATTTATTAAACGTTTTTGCTTGATAGAACAGGTTTCAGGCACCTACAATGTTTAGGAGTTTGTAGATATATAATTAAAAATCAGTGAAAATGCGTCCCAGGTTCTTCAACACATTTTAGGAGCCTCTTTCCTGACCGCACTCCAAAATATTTTATCGGGCCACATATCATTACCGTATTGTTCAAAAATGACGATGTTGACTGAATTTTTCAATTCACTGGCAGTTTTTACAGGTCTTGCCTTTATGCACAAATGGTAAATCACAAAATTTGCAAGTTTTCATGATTACACTCTAGATAAATTTAAACTGAAGCAAGGATTACAAGGCTGCGGCTCACTCTGCATGTAAAGCTGCCCATGTTAGAAACAGTTCTGCGATCTTTAGAGTTTGTGTCTTAACTCAAACGACTACTCATGGTATGAATGTCGACTCCCCTCGAGCAGAGCCAGTTGTCACACTGGCCTTTGAAGGACGTTCATTTGCAGTTTGGCGCCATTGGAAACTTTAAGCGGGTTAAGGTTTCGCAACAATATTACCGGAGTTCCCACTTTCAGAGCAAGTTTACGATCAGGAAACCCAGATGGATGTAAAGAATTGAAAAACTCTACAGGATAGTATACTGTGTGATCACTTTGGAGTCAGCGAATCCACCGCCTGCAGTCCATTTGTGTTTCTTCGAATGAATCCAGAATTATTTCGGTGTTAAAATGGCACGCTGAGACATCCAACTCCATCGATTTTTCCATTACATTCTCTATATCGTACGATAAATCTTTGCTATAAGATTTGATAGCCTAGTTACGATCTTATTCTCAACGACGGAATACGATAAATGTATCGGTTTTGCATAGTTCGAGCAAAGCAAGAAGTGTTGTTTGACTACTAGGGTTGATTACTCGGTTAGACAAGTTAAAAAAATTGAAATAAACTCGTTTATCATTTTCCAGGTGAACAGCGAGGTGCACAATTGTTGTTTACCTCCCATGAACGTGAAACGCCAGGATCCTCCAAATGGCTTGGGAACTGCTGATATATGGTCCACATTCATAATGCGTTACTTCAACTTTCTGATTGCAATAGTCAACGTCAATGTGTGCGTCGAAAGCACCTGGTAAGACTGTGTCCTTCAGAAAAAGACGGTAACACCTCTTGCTGCATCTACCTTTCTCCATTCAGGGTCTCCATTCAATTGATGTTTAAACTGCCACAGGGCACATGAATCATGTTGGCCTTTATGATGTCTTACAGGAGAGGATCTTTCTCAGAATCAGGAATTTCGGCGCAGATGGCATTATCTCTTTTACCGGATAAGATAGGTCGCCCTAGCCACAGCAAAACATGTATATGACGCAGACCACGCTTCTGCAAATCAACAGGCAAGATGAAGCAGCGAATGAAACACTCTAGCAATAATATCGTGACGATAGTGGGGTCTTGTCCAGGCAGCAAGGTATCTGTGACTGGGTAAAAATCGGAGCTCTCACTCTCCATTTTTGCGTACATGCCAGATAAAAATAGGCTTAAAAGGGTACGGAAGAGCGTCAAATGGTTACCTTGCCTGACCATGATTCGACAAGAATAAAAGATTCGATAAGAATAAACCCTCTCTCCGCCGAGAGGGTCTGCTTAGATTGTTTATTGTTGGGATTAGTTATTTGCTGCGGCGTACCTCTGCTTGCAAATCTTCTGGCGGAGGATTCCCCCAAACTGGCATTTATGATCCAGTCCATCTATCCAGTCCTTGAATGCTTCATCCACTCCCAGATTTGAAAGTGCCCGAGTTATAGCCCCTGGAAGCACGTTGTTAAAGGCCCCCTCAATATCGAAAAAGAAGTTTTTATACTCGGAAGATTTTTTAATGGAATATATAAGAGAATAAAGAGCAGTCTCTACAGATTTCCCCTTGCAATAGACATGTTGAGATTTAGACAGCTTTTCCGGGACAATTGTGCCTCTAATAATAGCTTATATTTGTCTTTCCAGTAGTTTTTTTAAAAGTTCGGTCTAAGGTCTTTGGGATTAAAGTGTGAGCGGTTTGCCGCCTTTGGTATAAATACAATCATCACTTCCGTCTATAGCTAGGAATGTGAAATAGTTCTAGGCTGCCTTTGAAAATTACCTGTAACCAGGAAATGGTTAGATCCGTAGTTACAGGCGACTTATATGGTTTAAAACTATTTATCGCCCACAAGATGTTTTTTCTGCTAATAATTTGGCCTACAAGGCTACTAGCCCTATTACCTACTGATGTGGTAGGTACATATTCGGAACAACCAGGAAAATGAGTTTCCAGCAGAAGTTCACTATGAGCACTATGAGTGCTCCATATCTAATCCGGTCGTTGAAGATAACTTCGGATGGAAAGACCGGTTGATATTACTTTGCTTAGCTTAGACATCTCCGAAGACTCCTGAATTTTGCCACAGTATAGTCTCCAAGATCTGTTCTTGGTACTTTTCAATTGATATTTGTAAATTTTGAGGACTTCCTTATAGGAGACCCAGTCTACAGTGGCTCTTGTTTTCCTTGCTGTTTATAAAACTGAGATATTGCGGCCAATTTAGTACCGCAATGCTGACATTTAACAACATTAAAAATTACAAATTATTTACCGGGCAAACCCATTTATTACAAACATCAACAAGCCTAATTCCATCAAAAGCAATTTATCCAAAATCATCCTCTCAAATCGTTTAACCTTTCTTAATTAATCAAGCAAAGATTTTCCAAAAAAAAATTCCCTTTTATACGATATTTGTTTTTGTTTTAATATTATTTAATTTTCCATTTTTATTTTTATTTATTTTCTTATTACTTAAATAAAAAAAAAAACATAAAATTAATGAAAGAGAATTTTTGATAAGGCGAGCACTAAAAAAATTGTAAAAAATTTCCGCAAACTTTTATCCTTTTTTATATCCTCGGTATTCTAGGTATGGGCATATAGAAATTATGTGACTTTTATCTTTTTTTATTTAAATCGTTTTCTTTAGCAAAAAATAATAATTTATTTTATTTTAATTAAAAAAATTAATAAATTATGAGATTTCAGGAAGAAAGTTACAAAGAAAAAAAAAAAATTTAAAATTCTATTAAAACCGAACGTACTCGGATAATGACAAAATCTGTGTGTACACAGAACTTTAAATCTCTCATAGTCTTGTGTAAATATACCTTTGGATACAAATGAAAACTGTGTATTGTGTGCGTATATGCTGGAATGTTTGTACTTGATTTTTATCTATGTAGCTAATAAGCTAGACTGTTTGGGCATACAAAATTAATTAACTGAATCTAAACGGAAATGAATACTACTGTACTCTGTATACAGAATGGTACACGTTAAATTATGTTTGCATAAAAAGCACTTACTAAATAAAATGTCTTATTACAAACAAAAAAAATCGTCTACATTTGGAAGCACTTTGATTTAAAATGTCATTGATTTCGTCACAATATTAATGAACCGAATTTAATATTTTTTTAAGTGGTTTTTGTCGCCAAAATATTATTCAGTCGCCAAACTATTGTGCTTCTGATAATTAATATTTAGTTGTCTTAAACCGGATTGCAAAAGAAATTTTTATACTCGTATAGGAATATTAAAAAATAAATAAAACGATCATCAATACTTTATAAAACTAATGATTATTAAATTATTTTGAACTTGGCGCTCTAAGCAATAATAAAATCGAAACGTTAATACCAAAAATTAGTTATTTCATGAAACAGATTTTTATCACTCAAAATTAGTCGACAACTCAATTATTTTCATTCAAATTAATTTTGATTGGTGACCAAAAAATGGCCTTGGATAAAGAATTTCAAAACCCAAAATATTCCAAACCAAAACGTTTTAAATTCCAAATTCCATAATTTTTCCGATTTTCGGAATAAGAAATTGGAATGTAATTATCTTCCCTTTTTCATGTAGCCCTATAAAGGTATGAATGCTGGAACTTGTGTACAAGTTGAACAAGTTTAAACCAAATTGATATCGTTTAAACCCAAATTTAGTCCGTATTGGCATAGACGGGAACAGTTAAAAGTAGTTTTGTTTTTATTAATATTAAAAACTCTGAAGCAGAGGAAAATAATCCGTTGAATAATGAATCTGGAATTGTATTTTTTTATGGTTTTTGGTATTGTGTGTTATGAATTTTTAGTTATCCACTATAATATATATGTAAACGACAAACATTTAGGCATAGATAAAGCAATACAATAAAATAGTAAAAGCTTAAAATAAAACTCACAAAATTAAATAACATGACTTTAGGCATAAAAGAAAATGTAAACCAAATTAAAAACCTGTCAACAAACCAAAATCACGAAATCCAAGTATTAAAATCAAAACCAGCAACTAACAACCGAATAACAACCTAGTTGGCTATAAACGAGCTTAATTTCTACATGGCAAAGTATAAGAGCCGTACTGCTCAAACTTCGGTATTAACTTACTTTTACCGAACTTTCGGTATTAAGAATTACTATATAACATTAAAAAGATTGCGATTTAGATCAGTTTTAATATAGTGGCACTGCAGCAAACTCTTCCGCTGCGAGTCATTTTTTCGTTGCCGTTTTTTCCTTTTTTTCGCAAATTTTTCGTCGTCTTCTCATCTTCCAAGCATGTAGTTCATGCAACATATACAAAAGGTGACAAGAAATCGGCTTGGTAGTGACCCCGAGCTCAAGTAAGAGCCAGCACTAATAGAATATCGAAAACTAGTGCACAGGAAAATTAAGTTCTGTATGAAAATGGTCACGACAGATGTGGAAATCTAAAATTTCGTAGAAATAAGGATATCAATATTCTACGGTCAACACAACGTTGAAATAGTGAGGTGCATTACGTTATAAACGCATGAAAGCCAAAGGCGTAACTACAAATTTCGGGCCTCTCCGCAAAATTTTTCTTGGGGCCTCTAAAAATGCTTCTTGTTCCTATGAACAAGTAAAGCTTTTATTTTACACAAAAATATACTTTCCATCCTATTTTAATTAGAAACTTATTTCTTCCTATTATCCGGCCCTCTATGCCTCGCATTTTTAAAATTATCTTATTTCGAGAGTATAGTTTATAATTCTTATGAATTTTGAACATGTTAAAAAACATTCAAGTTCCAAAAGCCGAATTTTTAAACGGCTAAGGGCCCTGCAGACTGTTAGTGTCCGAGAAAAAATTACAGCTGATGCGGTAAAAAACCTTTACCATTTATCGGTAAGCCTTAAACACAATTTTTCGCCGGTATGTTATATAAAAGGAATGTAATACTCAAACCTGACACGAAACAAATAATTTCAATAATTTCGAAATAATCTCAAAAATGTCGAAGCTTTAAAATATCTTAATATTCCAGAAAGTTGCCAAATATCGAATTATCCGTAACTATGCAAAACCGAAAGAACCCTACTCGCGCTGATCGCCGCCATGTAAAATGTAAATAACCTGAACATTCCTGAATAATTTCCAAAATCCTACGAAATCGAAGAAGTATCGAAATTTTAGCATAATCTGGAGAAATTGACTAAATATCTGCAAGTTCCCCCAACTCAAAGATAAGCCCAGAACATTACTATACAAAATACGATAAAATTCGAAAATCTTGAATAATCCTCAAATTGTCGAAAAACTTAAGAAATCTAGAATAACCCGTGGAATATTTCGATTAACCCAGAAAAATGCGAATAATCTCTGTGTTATATGAATCTCGATTGATCTCGAACAAGTTTAATTATAGCGTTAGAAAACTCACGACCATTTCGGAAAATTCCGAAAATTCGTGAAATAATTTCGAGATTGGGAATTGGAACCAGCAGGTAGTAATGGATAATTTCGTAAATGTTAAACAACCATATTCTTCGAATAGGTTCTAAGATTCCCGAGTAACATCGAAAAATCAAATAAATTTGAATATCTTAAACATACACCACTTGTCTATTTTGAAACACCGAATCACCAAGTATGTCTTCATGCTAAACTCCAATAATCTTGAGAAAATGTAAAATGGATCAAAGGGATATGAAATCGGGAAGCAATGAGAATTTTGAGAAGCAATAACTCACCGAGAACAAACAAAAAAAAACACCATCTGGTTTACCGGTAAATTCAATTTTTATTTACCGTTTACCGGTGATCAAAATGATCCGGTGAATGAGAAACTATAAGTCGAACGAACATTAATCATTGATTCCTTTTCTAAACACAACGGCGCTACACATAAGAGAAATGGTTTTCAGTCGTGATTAGGTATTTTTCTAGGAAGAAAGTTAGTTTCAACAATTTCTTCTTGATTTTTTTGAACAATCACAAGGTTTTCTCGCAAACCGCTTTAAATTGCTGTCCCTTCTACAAATCAGGGTCATCCTTTTTCAAATCAAAAATTGATTTACGAAAGGTTGAATTTGTTTTGCAAAAGGTTAAGCTTGAAGTGCAAACGGAATAAATTTGAAATGCAAAACTTATATATGTATATGATAAATAAATAAATCCACCAAACACTAAAATCGTTATCATTTGATGTCGAAAGCTTTGATTTGAAACGAGTTTAGTGAATTTTCTTCTAAATCTAAATGTCTGTCAGAACTCAGAGGCATTTTTATTTCTATGGGGCCGCATTACATGAAATTACTTACTACATGAGAAGAAATTGTTGGGCCTGTCTTAAGAAAACACCTAACAACACGAGAATCCTAACGAAATGAACAATTTCCTAATTTGAATATGTGGTCTAATATAAGCTTAATCTGAACTACCATCTATCTAATCTCGATTTTTAATTAATATTTGAATGCTTTATAAATGTTGGGGCCATAATAACCATGGGCCCCCGCAGCTGCGGGTGCTGCGGGTACCTAGATACGCCACTGGTGAAAGCGTGTTCCCCAAAAAGAAGATTTCACAAATCCTGACCAAGCGGAAACTCTGTTGGAGGAAATCAAGTTGAGCGGTGGACTAATTAATAGTAATCAACTTCGACTCAATCCGTTTAAGTATAAATGTTTTCATTTTGGATAAAGTAACATCGAATTTCACAGAAGTTATCTCAGCCCCATGAAAATTACGGTAAAAACGTAGAGCACTCAATCGTCAACATGCTTGAGTAAGATTTGACTTGGGGTGAAGGTGAAATAACAACAGCAGAATTATCGTATCGGTGGAGAATTTAGACAAACATTGTTAAACGTTATTTTATTAAATCAAGCTGATTGTGGAAGAATTTTACCAAATTGACGATTACGGCAAAATGCTTAGCGATGATCAAAATTATCACTACAAATACCGAAGTTTGCCGAAATATCAAGAAATTCTGTTCAAATTTTTCCTCAAATTATGACGGATGAGCAATAACTTCATTTATCAAGAAGTAGGTGAAATATCTGGTTAACAGGTATACTATAAATTTGTTCAATATGACCGAGCATTTGCTAACATGATGGCCAATGCCAAATAATTATAAAATAATGAAACATGTAATGAAAAATGGAAATGAAATGAAACAAGTGTTTCCTAATTTTGGAAAATTCTATTGTATTGATAAAAAAATAAGTTTTTGGAATTTTGAATTTCTAAATTCCACGTTTCTTGATTTTAAATTTTCGAAATGTTTGATTTTTATAACTGCCAGATTTTAAAACCTTTTCTAATTTCCTTAATATTTCAATTAAAATTGTCTGGTATTTCTATATGTACTAGAAAATTTCCTGATTTTAAATTTTCATAAATCCAAAAATTTATAGTATTTATCTAGGGTTTCTAAAATTCTTGGATTTTCAAATTTTCTAAATTCGCAAATTTCCTAAATTTCCAAATTAAAGTTTCTGGCTTCCAGGTTTCAAAATTTTACCTCCATTTCCTAGTGTCTCTGAATTTCTCGATTTACCAGTTTTTAACAACTAAATTCAGTAAAATAATTCCAAATTCCTAAATTTTGAAATTCGAATTTTCTTAAGAATTAAAATTTGAAAGTTTCTGAAACGCATTATTATCTAGAATCTAAATTTTAGTGTGAGTTTACCTTTCGAGAAATTCCGAGACTCGGTTTATTTAGTAAATTAATGTTTTAGTAACAGCTCGTATAAGTGAATGTTGCTCCACTTATTGATTGAATATATCGAATTTTTTATTTCCAATTTTACTGATACGAATAACGCTGAAGAATATTTTTGCAGTTTTCTTTAGCGTGTTGGTAAACTTTGCAGGTAGTCTGCACAATGAACGATTTTCATTAAATACATTTTTGGTCAGCGGCGTCAACCGAACTCTAGACCGCAGCGTGGTAAGCAACTTTTTGAATTACTACCGCTCTACATTAGACGATCAGTCAAAATAAACATAAAATCAAACAAGATTAGAATTTTAATGTTTAAAAGAAGAAATCTTCCCACTGGATGAAATTCGATCACCCTTAATTTCTCGGTACGACAGATTTAATTAATGAAATGATATACAAACTAGTTTGGAGGAAGGAGAAACAATTTTAAAAAAGCCGCTTCTGACATACGGTTAAACCAAATCGGAATTCGAACCCGATACCTTTCGATCCAAACTCTCTAGCCTTCTTCATCTGTGCCGTTATGGAAAATTTTCAAATACTTTTTGTTGTTTTTTTTTTTGGTTTTTGTAAATCAAATCTCAACAATTCCAAATTTTAAACATCATATTCAACACTCAAGTCTATAATAGTTGGCTTACTCGTAGCATATAAAACACATTTAACAAAATTCCCCCATGTTTTAATAAGTTTGCCCAACATTTTTCTTCGGATAACATAAAACCAATTTTCTAAGAATTCATATACATCTCTATGGAACAAATTTACGCGACTTTAATTAGTTTAATCATTAAACCGAAACTAATTACAAATCTCCCAGTGAATACAATTTCGAAACATCGCAGTCTCATCAAATTCTTAAGAATCACATCCAAAAAAAAAATTATTTTGGATCTCGCGGAAAAACGTTGTTCTATTTATATAAATTGCGTCATAAGAGAAAAGAGACGAAATTACGCGCTTTTCTAAGCAAGCACATCAAAAAAAATTTAAATATTTAAAAACAAATTTATAAATAATTAATATTTTCCGTGCTTCAAATAACTTTTTTTTTGCGTATTTACAAAAAAAAAAAGAAAATTTAGATTTTTTTTTTGGAAAATTTAATTAATTTTTTTTTTATCCAAAAATAATTAACAAAGATAAATGGTTTTTTGTCGAAATTATTAAAGATTTTTATATATTTTGTGCGCGCTTTAAATAAATAAATTTCCCATTTCTTCTGTGCTATGTTAATATAAATTTTAATAACATAAATTTTCAAAATGAGTAGATAAATAATTTTTAATTGCTTGCGCTTGAAAGTCAAACAGATTATTTATTGCCATGACGTTTGGGATAACAAAATAAAAACATATTTTATGCGCAAGTTTCGAGAGGTTCAAGTAGGTTCATTAATATTATTATTATTTTTTGGGTTTGTTTGTACACACTTACCTTGTATTTTTAATTTAGCAATTCCACTCTCTCGCATCCCAATCATATTTTGTGCTATGCACTGATATTTTCCCTCGTCTGCTGGTTTAACATCGTTGATCAATAAATTGCCACCTTCAAAAATGCGCACACGTGAATGTAGATTTTGTAGGGTTTGCAAATCGAACAGTTCACCATCTTTTTTCCAATTAACGATTGGTTCTGGTACACCTTTGGGCGGGCCACACTCAATTATTGCCGAATCACCGGCAGCCACACGTATATCTTTGGGTTCGATGCGAAAGTCATCTTTTAACACTGTAATGATATAAAAAAAGTAATAAATTAGTATCTAGATAACATTTTTTTAAATTATTAATTTGGCGCGTGGCCTAAATTAAATGTAGCAGCTCGTCTATGTTTATAAATTAAATTAACAAAACTTGCAAATATTTCGTAGTTTTAAATTAAAATTTGTTCCTGTTTGGAAAATTTAAGAATATTCAGTAAAATTTCGTCTTACATTCAGATTTAGACGACTAAAGAGTCCATTAAAATTTTAATAAAAGGTTGCAGCAAAGAGCTAGTTGGGTTAGAAGAGGAACCTGATTAATTAATTTTTAATGACCTTGAAATTGCATATCAAGTCAAGTTCATTTTTGGGCGTAACGCAAAAAAAGCAAACGTCTTTTTCCTGAAAATTTTTTACGCGCCCTTTCAAAAACTCCGTTAAATGTCAAATATCGGAAGCTGCTACCCTATATATTGCAGTCTGCAGCAAAAAATGCTTTATACAGCTGCATCTTGTAAATTTGATTTTTTAAAAGCACCTTTTGATTTTTAAGCTTTTTTGTTTGAATTTTCATGCGATAAGCTTTGATTGTTTAGAAATTTATTTCGAACAATGTCAACTATTTCAAACAATTTCAGCTATGATAATTTACAGAAAAATATTGGAAAATGAACAAAATTTGATGTACGATACAAGTTGTCTCAATCCCAATTGTTCTGAATGTTCTAACTTAAGAACTTTTACAATTTTATCAATTCAAAATATTTGAATTTTTTTAAAGTTTAAATTTGGGCGAACCATTTGCTGTCATATAAAAAGAAGAAATTTGAAATTTTTTATGTATTTCACGAAATTTCATGTTTACTTTAAATTTTCTGAATTTCACTTTTTTAAAATTTCCAAAAAATCCATTTTTTTTTTTCAAAATGTTCAAAATTCAACGAAATTTTAGACGTTAATAAGACAGATAAATAACATGGAGTCCAAGAAAATTTGGCAAAGTAGTGAACGATGCTATTCTAGAACAATGCTCTTGGAACAAAGTCGAAGAGCGGTTGCGAATAGAAAGATGGAACACACTAGAACGATGGAACATGAAATATTGACAAACCAAGGATACTTAGACGAACGTTTTAGGTAATATAGAACATTGTGAACTTTCTTAGCAAATATCTCCCACAGTAAAATCAGTCGGGTTGTCATTATATGAAGCAGAAGAGCACCCAAAAATTCGCGAGCGTCCCTTATAAAAAAAAAATTATTTTAAGCAGATTGCAAAAAGGAAAATTTATGAAACATCTGCAAGAGGTGACGCAATTGATTTAACAGTATCTGTGTCTTTTCGAAATAGTCCACCATAACTTAGGCTCGGATTATCGAGCAAACTATGCAAAATGATTCGACAATTCGCAATAAATTGTTTTTGAAAAATATTTGCTTATGCGGCTTCAATGCCAAAAACTTCGCTACGATCATTAATTTTCTAGCTTCAAGTTGATGTGAATATTACTCTAGTGTTGTCATTTACCGATCTAACAGCGAAAAGTGAACAGAGCATACACTTAGGTTAGATAAGCAATTGGCAATTTAGCATTTTTTTGGTTCGTCTAAGCCTTTGACACTGACCTTCTAACTGGCTGCCTTCGAAGTACTTGAAGATCCCTCAGAGCAAATGCCTTACTGTAAAAATGTCTAAAAAAACTTGCAAATGTCCCTCCCGTTCTGTGAAACTGTCAAAACGCAAAACAGGCAATTACAACTTTGGATTATATTTCTAAATTTATATTATCAAAAATTTCAAAAAATTTTATAATAGTCATCCACAAAATAATCAAAAGAATTAAAAATTTGATATGTAAAATTTCAGAATTTGAAATCTGATCAATATTAATATAATTGGTAATTCACAAATTCGTTAAGTCAATTTGTTATGACAGAATTTCCGAAAATTTAGCAAATTGCAAAATTTTAAATATTTTTCAGGGATATTTTCAAAATTTTTTTATCTAATTTTTAAAATTTGTATTTTTTCCACCAAAACAAAAAATTCAGAAAAAATTATAATTTTGGATATTGTAGCTTAAATTTAAAATTAATTAATTTAAGATTTAAAATTTTACTTTAAGATTTAAAATTTTACTTTAGGACCGATCTATAAATTCTAAAGATGCAAATGTTCTAAAATGAAGAAATTTAGAAGCTAAGTTTAAGTCTTTACTCAAGATTGCAATTTATACAATTACGTAATTTCCAGATCCATCCTAAATATTTTTGGTTTTGACAGAATTTCCGAAAATTTAGAAAATTACTAAATTCCTTTTTATAGGTCATAATTATATCTGAACAATACTTCGTTGCTCTTATTTTATTGATCACCATTCTTTAAATATGGGCTGCTGCTATCTTCTCGATTTTTGCTTTCGGCAGAATTGTTCTGATTTCGAAAATATTTTGTCGAAGACTATTTTTAAAATACGACTTTTTAATGAAGTTGGCTTGGGTTCGTTATTTCCGGGGTAAATACCACTACTATCACTCATATATGTGAAAAATGGCCACCTTCTGTAGAAGAAAGTTTGTAAATACAAAATATTTTGACCGTCTTTAAAATCAATAGAAGTAAAAATTTAAAATCAATTGTAAGTTGGTGGTCAATGACATTTTCATGACACCTGTATAGAAAGTGATTATAAGCGCCATCGGCTGGAATTATTTCGAAATAACCGCCGAGTTTGATGAAAGTCTGCAGCCAACATAACAACTGGTCCTTCCAATAGCGAATCTGTTTAGTTTCCTTCTTTCGTCTGTAATAAATCAAACACTCATTCCAACTGAATAACTGTGACTGCAGTGTTTGAAGGTCTTTTTATTAATGTTGTAAAATGGAAATTATTGCTATGCAAATTTCATATCTCCTTTCGCATATGAATATTTTTACTTTGTATTTTCTTACAATTGCATTCGGGTTGGGAAAACGCCATCTTCTAATATTTTGTGAAGTTTTCTGTAACTTGATTATTTAATATTTTCAAGTTTCCGGAAGAAAGGCTCACATTGATAATATGCAGGAGCATTCTTAAAAATTTATTTGTAACCAATATGTTTTCTCCTGAGTAATTCTTAGTATGGTATCGGGGAACATTACAATAAAGAAAGCTGACATTTGTGTCTTCGGTGGGTTTTGTTTCGCTGCTGCTTCAAATTGCTTGGATTCATGTAAACTCTTTGACCATTTGACTATCTTAGAGAATGTGCAATTATTCGAGACTGTTTGAGATCAAACTTATTCAATATTATTCATTTTTTTTTTTCATATTATTGAAACGGTAAACTTTGAGGTACGTGAAATTCAGAATCAAAAAGAATCGAATTTTCCGTTTTTTCGAGAATTTCAACTACCCAAATTTATCGTATTTTCTATTTTATTCGAAATTATTTGAGAATAAAATATCCAATGGACTGATTTACTGGACTGGTTTGTATTATTTTTTTCAAAATTATTTTTTTTTTAATTACCAAAGTTTTCGAGTTTTTTTCGAAATTTTATAAAGTTCATAGTTTTGAATTGTTTGTTTAGTGCTACATTTTATTCCAGGGTTCCGAGGCTTCTGATATTATGAAAATTATTTTTTAAAATTAAATATTCAGAAATTTTGTAGATTTACTGAAATTAATGCAGGTAATTGGAGAAAAATCACACAACACCGCCAATCTCAGGATATTTTGAAATGTCAAAATCACGGCTCGTCACCCATACCATTCAGAAAAAATTGCACGAAGGAAAGGGAATAATTTTATTTTTATTATCTTTTCACAAGGGCGTCTACACGCGAATTAACTAAAAATAAACAGATAAGGAAAATAATGAGCCAATATAGCGGCCATCTTAGAGCTACATCGCGACTCTAAATTGGTGAATGTTAACCGACTTCCTAACCCTTACACAATTACGGACGAGAGCCTCTTTCACAAATTAAAGCGATTAGCAGTAACCCTTTGCCGGAGCGTTTTAAATTTTCAAAATTTCCAAACAAGTAATCTGATATCTATCTGTAGTTTTTGAAGCTCACTTTTCATCAGACTTTTAGAGAACACACATTTTTAAATTATACAACACGATATAATTGCAATCATTGACAAAAAAAATCAATTTTTGAAATTCAAATCCAAAAATTTCGAATTCCAACTAAGCTATGTAACGTAATACAATCAAATTCTGAAACTTAAAGTTGAAATAGAAAGATTAACCAAAGCCTGCAAAATTCAAATTAAAAATTCGTAGAACTGGGAAAAATTGTTTTCAATATTAAAATAAGAATTTTGAAAAACACTTCAGTTAGCAATTTTCTATTTCCCAATTTTGTAATAATCATAAGCAAGATTTGGAAAATCAATTTAACATTAGAGCTCAAACAAGAATTAAGCAACTTGACTGTCCTAATTTTAGTTTTTTATCTACTTACTAATCAATTCAGTTAACCACTAAACACAAGAAATAAAGGAATTGTCTTGTTTGATTTTTTAATAATTTCAGGAGGGTTGCTTTAAATTTGCCCTCCTTTAGAAAAAATTTGTCTCATGGTGGTTATCTTTTGCCTGAAACCAAGGCAATTTGAATACAAAATATAGATCTGCCAACTATAAATTATGATTCATGTCGTTTTGGACAGAATAACAAAAATTGGCGGCAAACTGAAGTTCTATTCCAGTTAAACACGTTTGTGATTTGGTTTGAGATATGTAATCTTGTTTTTTGGTTTAAGCAGACAATCTGCTTAAAAGAGCCGCTTTTACCGCTTAATATGAACATTTCGAATGATAAGCGATCCAACATAGATAAACCAAAATTATCACACTATAAAAAATCTATAATTTGTTGGAACAGAATTCTTGAATCTTTAGGAGCCGCTTTTTACTGTTCAATATAAAATTTTTTTGTTTGAATGGAATTTGAAAAGAAAAACATGCGGTTTCTGTCTTGTTGGTCAAACTTGCTGACAATTAATTAATTAAAAATATTAATTTGTGAAATAACTTATTACGTCAATTATTTTAAGTTCTGTATATATTAAAGAAAGCTAGGTTTTCTATACTATTTACCAAATTTTTTTGTTTCAAATTTCAAAGATTAGAAAAAAAAAAAATTTGGGTCACACCTCTTTCATATCAAGGAAATAATTTTATGCCGCAATGAGACAAAGATTTTGAAACACTGATCAATATTGTAAACGAGTACATTATTGAAATACTTTTAACACTCAATTAATTTGAATACAATATAATAGTTTTTTATTTTTATTATGCATGTACTCGTCGTATATGGACAGGTTTCGTGTGCCTACTTGTATATAATAATTGTCTAGGCGACATACATTTTTTAAAAAATAATAAAAATTAACTTTTTTCAATCGTAGATCATCCTCCGCATTAAAAATAATATTTAAATAACAATAATAATAAAAACTAGTTATTGAAATGTTAAAGTCAATATACAAAATAAATAAAAAAAAAAAGTTAAAAACTATTTTTACAAATATGTATATTATGTATGTATATCCTTCGGGGATTAATTTTAAATATTATATGTATAAACATAAATACATAAATATCCATTTTAATTATTTTTTGTTTTTTTGTATTATTACGAAATTTTAAATTAAAATAATCGGGTGAATTAAATAACGTTTCGATACAAATAATAAATTTCGATTTTTTTAAATATCAAAGGATTTTCAATATTTTAATATTGAAAATAGCATCCAAACGGTGGTTGGTAAATACAGTATTTGCGTTATGTTTAATGGACTTTTCGTCCTTTTTTTTGGAGGACTTAATTTTTACTGGGATTTTTATTGAAATTTGAAATTCGTTCGAACATAATCTACCGTTATATAATAATTGTAAAATTATGTAAATACTATATGGTTTAAATTTTATAATATTGAATTGAAAAATGGAGTGAATGGAAAGGTGGTTTATGGCCGCGATACGTAATGAATATGAGACCTTAAAGCCTTATTAACAGAAATAAGTTAAATGTAGCTAATTTTATACTTAAATTTTATTTAAATTGTTTGTATAACATTATTGTAGACTATGTTACGTATTTTTTTGTAGCAAAAGGTGTCTTGGATGTAACAGGGTTTCAGAGGCTTCCAGCTTCAAAGTAAATCTAACAAACATAAGACGAAGCAAATTTAATGGTGGCAAATTTAAGAAAGAATGCTCTATTAGCTTTTAAAACATGTAAATTAAGAATAACAAATTTAATTTTAATTGAGAGACCGGTTTCGGATCTTCATCCCTCATCAGTTCTTTTCTACTGACTTAATTTTTGGTATAGTTTACATTTATTTATAACTGTTCTAAAAATGTTATTTCATCCTATCATAAATTCTATTTGTTTTAGAATTTATTTTGTCATTCAGTAATAACGAATTATTTCGAAATTTATAGATGCAATCCAGCAAATTAATTCTCCATCCAGTTCTGCTAGTTCGCTATGAAGTAAAAAATCATTCTTCCTTTAGGCTGTTTGGCAGGTCGTCGTCCCAATCTAATTTCTTGAGCCAAAAACCTTGAAATAGATTCTGATTCGCACGATGATAGGAGCTAACCATCTTAACGGGTCGAAAACAAGAGACACTTCCGAGAATATTTGTCGTTTGGTTCCTACTACCTCACCTTTTAATGTAACTAGAAAGGAAAAGCTATCATTAAATGGATTCCACTGAAGACCCAGCAGCTTAATTGCTTTCAAGTTTTCTTCAATCTCTTTTGGCGTTACTTCTATATGGTTTTCAGGCAAATCTTCAAGTAATGATGAGTAGTTAGAAGTCCATTTTCGTAAAGGGACCCCAAATTCAGACAAAATTTGTGAATGTTGGGCCTTAGAATCTTTGCCTCTTCGATTGAATCCGCACCGGTCATAATATCATCCACATAAACATCATCTCTGATCCTCTTAGCTTCTTCAGAATCTCTAGAAATAATGATGGGCCCATTCCAAAGGTTACTGTTCTTAATGTATGTATATGCTTTGATTCGATCAGATGGATTCCTTTTCCATAAAATCATTTGGTATTTTTGATCTTCTGGAGCAATCAGAATCTGCCTAAACATCTTTTCTATATTCCCCGTAAATACCACTTGATGTTTGCGGAATCTTTCAACTATCTGATACAAACTGTTTTGTACGATGAGGCCAACAAGCAGAATATCGTTGAGTGAATATCCACTGCTCGTTTTAGCAGATGCATCGAACACCACTCTTCACTTGGTTGTTGTACTCGACGCTTTCATGACAACATGATGAGGAAGGAAACAGTTATTTGGGTATTTATGGCTACTGCTCCCTTCATATGCCCTAAGGCTAGGAATTATTCCATGTAATTTTTATACAGCTCATAAAAAACTGGATTTCGCACATCTTTTTTCTCTATTGCCTTTAATCTTTGAAAAGTCATTGTGTAGGGCTTCCCGAGAAGAGTGGGTGAAGCTTTAAACGGCGATCGGACGACAAATCGGCCATTGGTATTCCTTGTGGTAGTTTTAATGAAATATTACTCACATTCTTCGTCGTCTACGGTGAGATGCTTTTGCTCTGGCAAATCTTCTATTTCCCACAAACTTCGCAGGGACGGGTCAATATCAGCTTCAATCTGAGAGCATACAGTGTTATGATAAGAACGCACAGCATGTTGATCTTTGGTACTTCCAGCAATGATCTATCCAAAAATTGAGTTTAGCGATATTGGTTAGCGATACTTCAAAAACGTGAAGGTTTAAAGGAAAGTCCATATTGTTTTTGTACCATATCGCGTTTTGAAATATCGCGTTTTGAAATATCGCATTTTTGTACCATATAGCATTTTGTACCATATCGCGTTTTGCACCATATAGCGTTTTGGAATATCGCGTTTTGAAATATCGCGTTTTGAACCATATCGCGCATTTTTGCTTTATCTTGTTTCGTCATCCCGCGTTTTGAAATATCGCATTTCGACCGGATCCCATCCCTTCCAGCATAAAATAGCAGCATACAATCACATGGCAGACTCAACAATATCCCTATTTGCATTAAAGGGATCATCCATGAATTACGTCACATTTTGTGATTATTTTTAACATCCACTCCTTCCCCCCCCCCCAATCCCGCACACACATTTAATTACATATGTAAGTATATCTATTGTGATGATAATCTAGATGCTATGATAAGTGCCTCCATCTAATGGTTTTGATCACTTTTTTTTGCCATTTTTCGTAAATCTACAAATTTTGGGGCGGAATTAATAACTATTTGCGTAATTGTAAATGATGATAGTCCTCTTTTACTTAAATTGGATCAGACAGTGCAAATACTCGCTGATTACTTATCGGAATAGTAAATAATAACACAAGGTTTGATAGGATATTCGATTGTCAAGAATATCGAGAATATCGAGAATTTTAAATTTTTCATTTCTGTTTTTAATAAATGCCAGTGACGACTACATTCTACCTCACAGTGGAGACGAACCACTAGAATATGGCAATAAAGTGACCGAAATCTTCAATTCAACGAATACAAAGTACAGTAAAGGTGCACAGTTAATACCTCAAACCCGATTGAACGGCTGACCGAGATACCGGAAAATTTCTTGTTGATTTACCCTACATAGTTCCATGTTTAGTTACAGGGAATTTCACTTCGTTCCCATCAGCTTTTTAATGCTAAAAGTGCATTAAAAACCTGATGGGAACGAAGAGAAATCTGGGTATAATCTGGAAGGATAATCTGGGCCAAAATTGCCAAATTAAAAGTTGTTGGTAAAAGTTCAGAGAACTGCCTTCCTGTAGATTAGCAGTGTACTGAGGAGCACATCCACACAATACTGAGGTCTGTTACGTCTGACTCCTTTAGACATCTTGGGCAAACTGTTGGCACTGTACTGCCAAAATGCAGGTCTCTAAAACTACCGACTGTACCCCTACCTACCACTATCTTTTGATGTAAAATTTCGAAATGTAATCCCCTCCAGAGAGGACTAGCTGGGGGAAGTGAAAGTCTATGAAGAACTTCTGATAAACCTATCCTTCCGTCTCATCGACTTTTGTAGCTTTTGAATGCTAATAAAGGAAGGCGTGGACTTAGTCCCACGGGCCATATCACAAATATCAGAAGGAATATTGAAATGCCTCATGGATCGTGTTAAACTACCGCTTCACGAAAAAGCTAAGCTAGTAACTTGAAGCCATTCATAAAAGTAGATAATCGGTAAAAATTTAACCAAATGATTTTTGGGTTTAGGTGGAAAAGTTATTATGTAATCCAGAATCCATTTAGATAGAAAAATTCGATTTAAATGAAAAGTTTTAATATTATCATGTTTATTTCCCGTACTATACATCCCGCATATCATCCCACAAACAAACAATAATTAATGTCAATCACATGTAGAGAGAAAAAAAAAATCAAATTATTTCAAAAGTTAGAAAACGTATGTAAACGTTTCGAGTACACAACATAGAAAATGCCTTTCTTGTATCTCAATAATATGCATATTACTTGATTCAAGTACATTTTCTTATAATTCGCGTTAAAATTACTCTATAATTATAAAAATAAAAAATAAAATAAAAATCGTAATAAATTATTTTATAGTTTTGTGTTTAAGCGAATAAATTACCGTTAAATTACAATAATTAGATGTCATTTAGGGTATATTTGTTGCTGTTTGTATTGTACAGATATTTTAATCGTATCTTGATATCAAACGAATGTATTACAAGCGCGGCTATAATTGCAACCAAGATGATGATGATGATGTTGAAAAGAAGGAATGTCAATCACAAGGAATGAGTTTATTACTTAATTATAACAGTGCGCTGAACGATTTTTTTTGTTTTTAAGTTATGTCTCATTTATCAATGTCGCGGATATATTGGGACACAATTTGAATTTGTAATTAGTATACTATATATGTATGTAGCAGGCAACCACCAAACACAAAATTTAAATTATAACATTTGACTTGATTTAAAGATTAAACTTATTAATGATAACCTTAAATAAAATAAACAATTTATTGGTTGACTTAATTTTGTTACAATCGAAATACAATCAATTTTTTTTTTTATCATATTTCATACTGTACGCGCCATGTACGTATATCAATCTCTTAATTCAATCAACCGAGAACCGGTTTAATTTTTATAAATCTTGACAAGTGGTTGGGCAACTTCCAATAAATATATAAGCGAACAAATAAATTAATAATAATTCCAATGTGTTATTGGTTATCATAATGATTGGTAATGATATCCAATATTTGATTCCCACGATTTTTCGTAATATACAACAAAAGCAAGAATTTTTTTTTTTTTATTTATTAAGAAACGACATGTAATGTTCGTAAGACGGTAGATTTATTATTGTGATACGATAAAAATTTTTTTTTTGTATCCATATAAATATAGAAATAGAGTGGTTCAAGTAGATTAATTATAAATTATTTTGTTGTTGCTGAACAACGTAGTCTTAAAATATCTTAATTTTCCAGTAACTTGTCTATATTTAAGTCCGTAAATAATATGCGAGCACATATAACATAAAATACTTAAGTGAACGATATCAAACATATGTTAAATGCATCACAAATTTTTGTTTTTGTACTTAACTTGTGCCAAAATCTAATTACTTTGCAATATAATTTTTGGTTTTGGTCGGAATTGCTGGTATGAAATTTATATAAGTGCACGGAATGTGACATTTGAAGTTGTGCATGCATTTTCTGAAAATGTATAATTGCGGTTTATTTATGTCATACTTTACTTTCAATAATAAAATAAATACCTTACTTAAGTAGTGTTCAGCGAAGCGGCCAGAAAATATCAGAATTGAACCACTAGTAAGCGTGACATAGAAGAGGCATTGATAGTTGAAAATAACATTTTAATTTAAAGAAACGTGACTTATCTGTGTTTTGGGCTCGGTGACTGCATATAGAGTGCATCGCAATTGGGATATAGTCGGGCATACAAAATTTAATCAACAAGCAATTTGATCAGTTGCACACATTGTCCAAATCGAACCAAACCGACGATGCGCACTTTTGTCTCAACGGCGAATTTTTGTTGGTCAATAATGGGATTTGCTTTAACGAATCATTGGACCATACTTCTTTGAAGGCAAATAAGGCAGGACTGTTACTTTCAATGGTGGTCACCACCAACCAAGGCCTTGGTTGCCCTTTACTTTCAACATGATATTGTCATATGGTAAATGTTTCATAACTATATTCGGGGATATTATACGACCAGGTCGCCCGATTTTACACCGCATCAGACTTGTTTTTGTGAGGCTATCAAGTAGAATAAAGAGGTATAACGAGATAAAATAGTGTGAGCTATAAGCGGCTTAAAGTTAGCACCAGTCACTGCTGATGAACATAAAACTGACTAACCGTATCGTAAACTGATTGGTGGTACTCTTATGTTAGGCTCAATACCTACCCTCATGTTAGGCTCAATACCAGATATCTGTTATGCTATTGTATTACTTTAGTAGACATTAAGGCAGAGCAGGTCCTGAACATTGGTAATCGCCGACCTTAAACTGGTTTATCATCGTCAAAATTCAAAACCTTTAGAAGGCTATGTCGATTCAGATTGGGCAAATGATTCGGACAAAAAGTCGACCAGTGGTTTCTTACACAGTTCTAAAGTTTTACGAACAAGGAAAAAACAACAACAATAAATGTCTAATTTTAAGTGAACGGACTTTATTTTACGGCTTGATAAATGACAATCTTCATAAATGATTGGTGATAATGATAACCTATTCGAATATAATCGAGAAAGAGTCTTGATCCATCAGTAAAGTATAACATTATTCAGCACAAATAAATATTCACCAGGCTGTGGTAAAAAAAAAATGTCTCTAAAATGTGTTTAATAAATCTCCATTGCAGTGCTGGTGAACGAAACATATGTTTGCCACTTGCAGTTGCAGCAGAGAGTTGACGGAGGTGTCATTGGAAAGATCTTCATCTTAAGAGGCAGTAGAAGATTTGATGAAAATAGTTTAATGGAGAATACATTTTTCGTAATCACCATCAGATTGAAACTGTTCTGATTGGAATTCCTATTCCATCTCCGGCTTTGGCCTGTGCATCTCATTCAAATGAGTTTTTATATTTATTTATTTATTTTATTTTATTTATTTATTTATTTATTTGTTTACAAAAAATTTGAATCAAACACCAACTCCATACTTAACACAATCTATTTTGAGCTAGATGCTCATTCGTAACAGATTGTGAAAAGATAAGATGTGGATTTACATAAAAATAGATTTTTAACAAAAGGTATCCTGTAAAGCGGTAAGTCTGCTGCTTCGATTTTTTTTTATTTTGTAGGGTGGCTGAATTATCGATGTATTACATCCTCAGCAGAAACCAGTTTTAACCATTTCCTTATTCTGGAATCGTTCCAATCGACATGATCATGAGTATGTGTTTCCGCTGAATCGAATGTCCTAATATCGATATTGGGCACCATTATTAAGAAACATTTTACAAACCCTTCCACGAGTTTTAACACATTCAAAGCTACCCCACTAAGAGGATTTTATGCGGTTTTCTGCATTATATGCTAACGCAATTTAAAATTACAAAAAAAATAAAATAAAATAAATATTTTTGTAGGAAAAAATAATTACGTTCGACTGACTCGAATGTCAAAGCCAACTATTTAGTCCTAAAATACTGAATACTTTGAAAATTGTCTCATTCTTTTTGTTGAAAATTTAGACTAAATTCTAAATTTTTAAATAATTTTGTATTGCAGTCGGCTATCGCCTCGTGGGACAAACTTATCTCTCATGGATAATATCCCGTTTTGCTCACTAGTACCATAAATAACTATTACCACCTTTTGAATTGTATACTGGAAAAACGATATAAAACCTGTTTTTAAGCAAATGAGAATTGGTGCTATTTTTTACTTAAGTGCAGGTTTTCGTAGTATTTTCGAAGAGGTCAGGCCCATGGATCTAGCATCTAGGTGCCCCCGTAAAATCTTCTTCTAAAATTTCGATTTTTTTGTAATTTACAAGAATGCGTTTAGATAAATGGTTAACTAAAATTAATCGTATACTCGGATCCGAGGGGTCGGTCCAATGGATTAAAGCGAGTTAAAATATTTTGTACCACTTTTTGAATGGTTTACTGTTCAATTAATTGCTCGGATCCGAGGGGTCGGTTCCTTGGATCTCGTGAAGTTTACATTTTTTGTTTAAATGCTTTTAAATAAATGTCATCTATATTTAAATGTTTACCTGTAATTCGGTAACAGGTAAAACGTATTCGAGATTTATTCTTTTGGGGCAGGGCAAATAGTATTTATTATTATTATTATTGGGGGGGCCATGCGGGCGATCAGCCACTTCGCACTGCGACCTAAAAGATCTATTGTGCTAGCCCCTGCTTAATTATCCGTCCAGTCAATATTCAGGTTCTTAATGAACCTGACAATACTGCCTCCCGGTACGTGATACATACTATCTGGGCATATTGCTCTCCCTCCTAGATGTTTACTACAGCATGTAGTTCCGCTAGAAAGACGGTAGCATTGGAGCTCAAGGACCTCGAGAGGGTTGTGCCACTCCCGTATATTCCTATCCCTGCCCCGTATTCCGTTTGATTTTACTCTTACGAGTTGCTGGGAATTGCAAATCACCTGTAGGTCACCCAGCTTTACTACAGGAAGGCTAAAAATAAAACTGGAGGGTGCCTGGTATCCAGAGTCCGCATATTTTGGGCTGATTAACCTATCAGCCATTCATCTTTCGGCATATGCTGTTCCACCTTAGATTAGGGTTTTTTGTCAAGGTTTTCTCCTTTAGCGCCGTACTTTGGCCTGTGCCAAATGGCCTAAAATGTGCCAAGTGGCCTTAGTTACCAGTGGTTGCCACGAGGAGGCAGTACGTACACTTGCGAATTGTGCACAGGTTACCCCTTACACAATTGTACCCATCACGCAGCTGCCTAATGACAAGACCAGACCAGCTCACGTGATGCGCACCCTACAGGCCCATTGATCTAGCATCTAGGTGCCCCCGTAAAATCTTCTTCTAAAATTTCGATTTTTTTGTAATTTACAAGAATGCGTTTAGATAAATGGTTAACTAAAATTAATCGTATACTCGGGTCCGAGGGGTCGGTCCAATGGATTAAAGCGAGTTAAAATATTTTGTACCACTTTTTGAATGGTTTACTGTTCAATTAATTGCTCGGATCCGAGGGGTCGGTTCCTTGGATCTCGTGAAGTTTACATTTTTTGTTTAAATGCTTTTAAATAAATGTCATCTATATTTAAATGTTTACCTGTAATTCGGTAACAGGTAAAACGTATTCGAGATTTATTCTTTTGGGGCAGGGCAAATAGTATTTAGTAAGCAAGTAATTTTCATAAGAAAGAAATAAAATATTTGCGAACTAATTTTTATCGTTAGGATTGATTTCTTTATTGTACTTGCGGGCCCCCAAAAATTAACAGCATTGTGTAAAAATTTAAATTAAAATTTGCTTAGTAAAATTGATCGTGCAATCATAGTTTTCGACTTGTCAAGTGCAATTTGCAAGATTATTAAATATTTGCCCCTTAGAGTGTTACATATGTATGTACATAGATATTAGGCGAGATTCAATATTATCCATATTATTCAAATTTAGTTCGGGTTAAATTGAGCATTGAGTCTTCCAGTTATTTTTTTGAAAAAAATATTTTTTCTGCTTTTGATTTGCTTTGCCGATAAGCATTGAAATTTTTCAAGATTATTCTAGGATTCTAAGTTCTTTCGAGATTTTCGGTTAGATTCGAATTTTTTTGAGAATATCGAAATTATTCTAGAAGATAATTTGAGATTTTCGAGTCTATGTGAGTTTCTCGATATTACATATTACATAATCCAGTTTACCTTGTAGTTGAATTAACCATAGCACAATATTATATGACCTTACATGGATAAGGTTTTGAGAATTTTGCATTAACCAAGATTTCCGGAATTGAATAATGTTGGCATCGAAGGTATTCGAAATTTAATGCCGTGATTTTTCAAAATTATTGAAGGATGATTCTAAGTTTATTCGTAGCCCTTACGTTATATTTGGTACACGACAACAAGGGAGGGATTTTTTGATAGACTAGCTTCTAGTTATTAGGATCAGATCCACCGAATTTTTTATTTGGCCTTTTTGGTGAAAATGATATGGCATCCAACGAAGATGTAAGGGCCTGACGATCCACAAATATTAGGGCAGTGTTTTTTAACGCTGGGCTAGCTTCTGGCAAAATCTTTAGGATTAGATACATAAAATTTTTAGTAAGCCAATTTTGATTATAATCGTAATGGCATCAAACAAACTCGGATAGCTTCTAGATACTTCCTTATATCTGTCGCCAATTGTCAAAATCTGTAGGACCTGATTCACAGAATTTAGTATTTAACCAATTTTTGTTGGAAAAGATATGTACTTTCTAATCCTCTAACAATCCGCAAAAATAAGGCAGATCAACGGCATCAACGAAGTTCTAAGCCCCTGACGATCCGCAAAAATAAAGGAGATATTTTTGATGCTGGATCAGCTTCTATTTATGATATTCTATATATACATATTTGCCAAATACCAAAACCTCTAGAATAAACTCCTGACATAATAGTTTACGCCTTACACAGCAACATCGAATTTTTGCCAAAATTTTCTGCTAAATATTTTAGTAAGAAAATATAATTCAAAAATCTTATGAAAGCACGATGAAAACGTTAAAAATTAAACAAATGGACCGATATTTAATGTTAAATTACTAATAAAGTATTTATTGAAGTGAATAAATAATTCTTCTTGTCGGTAAGACGTTTTGTAACAAAACAAATATAAAAAATATAGAAATCCATCTTTATATAATTTTGTTCAACCATTTATCCTATTATTAAGAGAAAAAGGTAATCCTTTTAAAGAAAACCATCAAAAGTAACAATCACAGGTAAAAATATCAAAGTAAATCAACCGCCTTCAGCATATGCGCGCTGTTCGACACATGTATATAGTATGTACCTGAATTCTATTGTGCACTCTATGTAATAGAAATCCAATTTTATCTAATATGTTTGTACCTAATAACAATAATAGTTTTGTTTTTATTTGTTATTTATAACACAAATTATTTAAATTAAAACAATAAAACAAACCTTAAATATATCATAAAATACAATTTTTACAATAAAACTAACATTTGTATTATAATATGCTTGCGCTATATGTAAGCGAGATGTTGTAGGTGTAATATTAAAGAAAAAAAATAACAAAATTATTATAAATTTAATTAGAAAATGTAGGATGTATCAATTTTTGTTGGATAAAAAAAAAAATTTGTTGTACGATTAAGACAAAACGCCTTGCCTTCCTTCAATTCTTGTAAATCGAAATAAATTGCATCTAAACCATTTCCGTGTGTCTTATTGAATTTTTATAATTAAATTAAAATTTTTTATTTATTCATATAAATACGTAAAGGAGTATTAATTGTTTTAGAGGGCGTTCACATATTACATCTATCTTACAAATTTAAAAAATGTATGCGCAAAATTAATTATAAATTCATCATAATCCAATGCAATTAAAAAACACTTAAATTACAAAATTCCAAGAATAACGACGATTTGTTATTTTTTTTTTGTTTGTTTTGGTCGTCGATTCATCTTTTTAATTGCCAAAACCGGCAACGATTAATTGTATAAATTTGTATCCAATATGTTATTTTGGCTACAAAAAAAAAAATCTTGTGTTCTTAAATCACTTGATTGTCATCAATTTGAATTAAAGAAATGTCATCTCATTTTCAAAAAAAACAAAAAAAAAAAACCAAACAAACGGAATTCTGGAAAAATTATAAATTCAGTTTTAATTTGTCTGAAAAGTTTTAGCAGTTGATGTATGAATGTAGAACTGCGTGTGAGTGTGTCTTTTTTGTACCGCAGCCGCAGACGATGAAATTTCAAACAGACACACACATTCTAATTAGATATGATAATAGAATTTTTATTTCATTTTTTTCTAAATTATGCTTTGTATGTACAAATATACATACATATGTATGGTTAGAATAGAACATATACGAAATATGATGAGATAATTTTATGAATATGAATTTGTCACATAATTGCTTGTGTCGCATAATTTTTTTTTTTTTTTTAGTGAGGAAAATGCCGAAAATACAATTTTCTTTTGATCTTGTGTCGACATACATAATTGTACTCCCTTCTTTGCCAATTTAATTACTAGACGAGAGTTCTTTGCTTGAAAACGCAAAATAAATTTTTGTATCATTAAAAATTTCTTTTCGAGACCATTTTTTTTGGTAATTAACATCAGATTGAGTATGTGTGTACGATGGACTGGCTAGAAGTGTATACTCACCATAATTATCATGTGCATTTGTCAATATTGATTTATGAGGGAAACCAAGGAAGAATAGTTATTTTGCCTAACACCTAACTATTAAATTTTTTAATTGGATAACTCCAAATTAAACTATCGCATTTTTTACCAAATTCTCAGAAAAAAGCAAGTAAAGAGGAGCAATGTTGAGGAGTTGAAGCAACCTACTCGTTTATGCTATATTAAAACTAATTTTGCCAACTTAGATTCTTTGATTTAGCTGGCGGTTTTTATTTGAACGTAAATACCCTTTAAATTCTTTGAACGTCTGATGAGAGTTATGAATTTTACATTTTTTTATCAGATCCTATCTTCCTTGGCCTCGCATTCTTAAAAACTCTGTAGCGACTCACTCATTATTCATACACTGATAATTTCTAGAAATACTCAATACTCGTTCATCACCACGATGATGGTCATGGTTGTCTTCGCTATTTGTGAACCGATAATGGTGAAATTTGACAGTTACTAAAATGATTTTTAGGTAAAGTTCTAGAATATAGAAAATCGGGAGGTAATTTGTTAATTTCATTTCTGGGAAAATATAATAACCATAAAATAGGTGTAAATTTCCTCTTTTTCGAAATATTTCATACTTTTCTTACATATGTATCTAGAAAAGCAGTAAATTGTCTCTTTTCCAAAATATTTTTATAGAATATTCCTCCATTTTTCCAGAATATGACCCGGGTTTTTCCAGAATATATTACTAGAAGGAGGAGTAAGTTCCCCCTTTTCCAAAATATGTTTTAAATAATTTCTCTTAATTTTTTTCCAGAAAATGTGTCAGCTCTTTTCCCGAGTATAATACTAGAAATAGCAGTAAATTCCCCCTTTTCCAAAATATTTTTAAAGAATTTCTCTCAATTTTTTTCCAGAATATATCTCGGCTCTTTTCCAGAATATAATACTAGAAAGAGCACTAAATTCCCCTTTTTCTAAAATATTTTTACTGAATTTTCCTTCCTTTTTTCAGAATATGACCCGGCTCTTTTCCAAAATATATTACTAGAAAGGCAGTAATTTCCCCTTTTCCTAAAAACTTTTAAAGAAACCCCCCCCCCCATTTTCCAATATTATATCTTCTTTTTCCAGAATATTTTCTCCTTTTCCTTATTATGCAACTAGAAAAAAGAAGGTGAATAGCAGTTAATTATAAAATTGAACCCCCCCTTTTGCAGAATTTATCCAAAATAAGTGTTTTAAACCCAAGACTTCAACCATAATAAGGTATTTGCTGTCAAATAGTAAGGTATTTTTTAGCTAAGATTCAATCCAAAATGTAGTTCACATTAATTCCGCTTTTTAAAAAATGGCGTTTTCAAATGGTATGCCTTTCTAAATGTGTTGGGAAATGGGAAAATGGGAAATTGTAAAATTCATTTAAAAAAATTCAGAAATTCTGAATTTTGACTTTTAAAATAGCTAAAATTTCCTTATTCATAAATTCAAATTTTTTATTCGTAATAATTAGACTCAGTTTCAAAAATACATAATTTCAAAATTTAATAATTTTACTTTACATTTCAAGTTTTGAAATTTAAAAGTAAAATTTCATTTCAGAATTCTTGAGACATTATTTAAAATAAATTAAATTTAAATTTTGAAACAATCCAGAAAATATTTAAATTTCTCTAGTTTGAATCGCAACCAGTTTCATCTTGTAAATGAGAAGTTTACAGAACAAACGTAAAATTAATTTTAAAAATTCGTTGAGTTTCATCGGAATTTAATAAATCAATAAAAGATTTAAAACTATTAAGGATAATGCTGATTAATACTGTTTTAAATTCAGAATTAAAAAAATACTCGCTTTCAAAAGTGGAAAGTTCGATCATAGATACTATATATTAGATGTTAGTAACATAAATGTTTTACTTAACTAGAGGGTGTTTGGAATGGAAACTTTTTGGTTAAGTGTATTAGCTCCCGAAATATTTTTTGGTTGGCTTTCACTTTTAAAAAGCTAAATAAAATTCTAGGTCTTATTTCACTTTCACTAATAAGTTATAGGAATTTTACAATTTTCTGGAAAAGGGTGGTTTAATACTAAAATTAGAATGGAAATCTCCATTTTTCAGAATATTTTAAGAGCAAATCACCCTAGAAATTCTGTAAAATTAGGAGATTGGAGGAGATTTCCATTCTTATTTTAATATTAAATCACCCTTTTCCAGACACTAAGGTGTCATTTTTCAAAAATGCAGGTCCTTTTTTCGCTTACAAAATGAAAAATGCCCGAAATTAGGGATTCGAATGATGGAATTTGAATAATTTTACGATTTTGGTACTAATAAAACAACTAACAAATTTGAAATAGAAAATTTAACCAGTTTTAAATAATGGATTCAAGATTTATGAAATTTCAAAATTTAATTCGCTAGCTCGTACAAATTAAATATCTTGCCGCTTCGAGCAACAAACTCCTTTTATTATGGTTTCAACTTAGCATAAACTTGCATCACAAGCTGAGTTTTTTTTACACTAATACAGTCAAACTTTGTATCTATAGCGGCAAGACATGCTTTTACCATTATCGCCGGCGGAAAAGGAGTGATTTTGTTCGTTGAGTTAAAGGCTTTTTTGACTAAACGTCTACAACGTGAATTAGTTATTCAAATAAATCAGTTGTGTTAATCTGCATACTAAATTAAAGCTTACAAAAAATATGAAAACTAACCAAAAGCTAGCGCAATTTTCACGACCTGTTATTCTCACAATATTTTATAAGATTTCCGAGGGTCTCCCATTTAAACACTAAATTCTTTACTGTGAAAAGTGATTCCACCCACACAAACAAAGAATTACTTATTGTTAGTGAAATTTCAAGTTCCAAAAATTAAATTTTAAAATTTCGAAAATTCACGTAATTTTGTGGAACAGGGCCGAAAGGCCGAATGTCGAAAGGCTGAATATCGAAAGGCTCAATGATATACACATTTTTCCGAAAAAAAATTATCACATTAATATATTACACACAGACGATTTATTAGCGCGTATTTTCTATTTATTTAAACATTTTACATTAATAAATTCAATGGTTTTAAATAATGATTCAATAAATTAAGTAAAGGAACACTTCATGAAAATTCGGCTTTTCGAGCCAATCACATTTGCCCTTTAGACATTCGGCTTTTCGACACATGCGGCCTTTCGACCCATTTGTCCATTAGACATTCAGCCTTTCGACACATTCGACCCTTTGACATTCGGCCTTCCGACGGCCGAATCATTTGTGATTGAGGCCGATTTGAAGTATAATGTGTTCTTTTTTTGAGGGCTCCGGTCTTAGCGATTCGTAGCCAGCTTTAGCTCCCTTTTCTTCCAGTTTCGAAGGTCAACTTCTGTATTCATTGGCCCGCGTTAAGTAAAATGTTCCCAAAACAGAACTGAACCATGTTTCCCCGTATTCACTACATAGCTTTAAATCGGTTAAAATTTAGTTAAACAAATAATTAAACAAAATGTGCACCGAATCAAGTTAAGTTGACTAGCTGACAACGAATTATCTGAATTGTTATTTCTCGAGTCGTACACTGGCACTCCTAATGTTCGAAATCATAGAAATCATCTAGTTACAATGAATGAATCGATGCTAAGTAATCGATTTGCGTCGTCAAATACTTGAAATTCATTTTTGCTTCAAATTTTTTAAAATGCTTAGAAGTTTCAAATGTCGATTTAAATCTGAAAATTTAATAGAAACTGTTACAAAACATTAAAAATTTATTTGGAGTAATTTCCTAGCATTTAATTTTTTTTGAAATTTAAAATCAACAAGTGATAATATACCAAATTTATCTAATTTTTGTTTAGCAGAAATTTCCAGTTTTGCAAAGTTTCTATACAAAATTTCAAAACTGCATAATACCTAGCACTTCTATTGTATTCCAAATCCTAATAACTATTTCGTTCACTGTCTCTAAACTAAATCAAGAGTAAAAATTAAAAATTCAAATTAATTACCGTAAAATTTGCCCGACATATACACATCATAATTATGCAAATTGCGCAATTGAAATTCATTTATATCGCGTACCTAATAATTTGATCAAGCAAAGCAAAACAAATCTGAAAACACCGCGTTGTCGTCGTCATTGCAAACATAAAAGTATGTATACGAACATATGTGGTGTAGTCGTCTTACATTACATATATGTATGTATATCCAACAAATATAATTATTATAAAATAATTTCTTTGATGTCCACCTTTAATGTCAAAGCAAAAGACATTTTGTATGTCAAATTAAAGTGTTTGAGGAAATCAAAACGAGAAAATATTTATCCAAAGGCGCCTTACATTTTTTATGTACAACAATGAACATACAACATAAAACTGTTGTCTTACATATTTATGAGGATTATGAATAAAACAAAAAATTAATTTCTCTAATTATTATTAGTGTAAATCTCAAAATTAAAATTTGTAAAGTGAAAATAAAATGTGTACAAAAGACAGTGAGACATTAAAAAAATGTTTGGATGCTGAATGCTGCAAAAAAGTATGTTAAACGGTTAAACATAAATATTTTTATGAAATTGCCGCTTCCTTTTTATAATTTAAATTAAATTCTTGGCTGCGTTTTGTTTTTTTTTTTGTATGTGCATCTCTACGAGGATGAACATTATACTCGTACAAACAACATAATGATTGATGGCTAGTGAAATGAATGATGTAATTTAGTCTTAGTTATTTATATAAACAATGTGTTGATAAGTTGCCGGGTGCAATTTAATTGTATTAATGATACGAGAATTAGGGTACATCATAATATTGTAAAAGATCATGTTTCAGATTTCCTGGAAAATCTGAGATGATCATAGATGGGATGTGATTCATCTAATATAATATTTTGTAAATTATGATTGACAACAACTAAGAATAAAATACAAATTAGTTGAAATAAACTTGTGCATATGTTGAAAATTTGAATTTTTATGACCAATAGAAATGGAAGCAACAGGTTGAGTTAAATAAAGAAACATTTTTGTACTTGATTCCAAGGCCAATCATTTAACTGAAAGGCTTACAATTCATAACTTGGGATTTGTGAAAAGTTTTGATGGTCAAAATCAATTAATTCAGTATTATGGTCCAAATCACAGAGGGGTAGTCGGTAAGAAATGGAAAGAAAGCGGTGTGGAATAGGCAAAAAACGCATTTGGATCGATTTACTTTACTAGATAGCGATAATAAAATCGCAAAGCAAGTTGATTTAGATAGAAACATAAAGCTGCACTTAAATTCTTTTATTGAATAGTGCAATTTTTTACTTTGAATCATCCTGTTTTTCGCATACTTATGAAAAGAACAAAAATTATAACACAACTTTTATGAAACTCTAATTTCTCAATTCTTATTTTTCGACGAAAATTCGAGTATAGATGGCGGCGGGGGTCTAAATCTATATGCAGGGCGATTCTGATAAAAAGTATATCTCGTGCTGAATCAATATTTTTCTGGATGTGATGACTTGTTCTTTATAAAAATATTAAAAACTATTCAATAAGCATTAATGACGTTGAGTTAACTGGAAAAATGATGTTCTCACTGGCGTTGATATAATTTATTCCGATATGAATGAAACACTGCACTAAGTGAATTACTCTTCGTAAGTTGCCGGCACAATAAGATATTCAGTTTTGAAAACGGCCTGACCGAGCGTCATAAATATAGCGATAGTACTACCCTAATTAATTTAAATTACATTGCTTAGCAATGCTTCTTTCATTTAGGCACACCAATCCATTTTCCAACTAGCTCAATCCAATATTAACTAATTTTTTGAAGATTTACCGGTAAACCAAAATTTCTAAACAGGATTAGCTCAAATTTCTTTTCAATGCTTTTTTGTTATAATGTAACGTGTGCTATAGTGACGATTTCGTAGCCAGATCTAAGACCATTCACATAATGACGATAGCATCATAAGAGATTGGTTGCGATATCAAAATACATGACCATACTAAAAATTTCGTGGTCATTCTACAATACCCTTCGCCCAAACGCTTTCTGCCCCAACTCTATGAAACAAAACGCGATTAGCAAAAATTAGGGTTGACACACTCCGTCTAAACTCGAAAAATTCACTATATCCGGATTTATTAAATCGCCGTGTATCAATGCTATTAGATACTTTTGGTGCTAATATACTAAAGCTTGTTACAACATCTGGATTTTCCATAACCAACGTCCATTGGTATTTTTGCTTCCTACACTCTAAGCTAGAAGCTGCCTTCTAGATTTTAAAATGTGATGGCAAAATATTTTGAATATATTGAATCAATATTATTTGACCTATCTTTAAATTTTGAATACATGCATCAAACCTGTTTACTTTATTTTAGCAGCTTTTACCAATTTAAATAACGAAGTAAGTCGTTTAAAGGATAGGCCGGAATGCTGCAGCCGAATTGAATGACAAAGTCTTTGTAACATTCTAAAATATTTCCGACAACCTCAGACATCTCTTGTAATATTTTTGCCTTGAAAACTTGAGTTTGCAACTTTAAATCAAAAACACGTTTAAGCTTTTATGGTCTTAAAATATTTGTAAACTTTATTTGTTCTATTAAAAATTAAGCTTTTAGCAGTAGTTCACAAATTAGGATATAAAAAACCTATTTTGTTTAAAAGCTCTCAGCCATCAAATATCGTAATTATACGAGACCTAAGAAAATTTAGGGTATTACAAATTATTTAGCCGCGAAAAGAGAAATTTGTATTTGACATGATTGAATGCTTGCTAAAAAAAATTAAAGCTTGCAAAGCTCATTAAGAAATTGCGAGTGTTCCTCCATAAGACCATATACTTCAAAATTCGTCACCGTTAATCACTTTACGAATGAAAGAAAAGATGTGCCAAAAGCTCGAAATCTCAGATCAAAACAATAAACCTGCCTATGGTAAATAAAACAGGTTATTATTAGAGCTTTTGAAATTGAATAACTTTTTACTAAATGTATTCGTCTTCTCTTCGTATGTATTCGTCTTCCACGAAAGCTTGGGTTGGGTTTTATAGCTTTATAACTATAGAACCGTGATTAAAGTTCTAGGCCAAAATTTCGAGAATTTAAATTCGCCCAATAAAAGTTATTTCATTGTCCGAATTATAAACCAAATTTCATTAAAATCGGAGTACTTCCTCCGTTTTTGCTCATTTTATTCGGATACGGAATACTGTTCAGCACCATAATCATTATTCTATAATTGGATAATTGTTGAATTTGGTTGGGTCCCTAACATAAAACCTTTCTAACGGTGCCAGTTTCAAGCCTAAATGACTTCCAAAAGTAATCAAACCGCTGTATCTGCCACCAACTCCCAACACTAAAAAGGTGAATTTGATAACTAAAGTGACAAACGAAACATAGCACGGTTTTATTCGACTGGAAACTTGTTTTTCACCTCACCATAGTCAATAGAATATTTTTAAGAATGGTAAAAAGTGTATTTTCTTGCCTCTTTATATCAATGCCTTTCCAAGTGACACCTCCTTCAATTATCTGCGACCAATGACGTATTCACATCATAATAAGGAATATTAGAATTTTCCGAAGTAACCTCACCGATTTTAATTTTTTGATTTTTATTGCGTTCGGTATCGGGAAGTCGGGCAAGTTTTTTTTAGTTTAGTGGGCACGAACTACAGATTGGTTTGAGTTTATTAATAAACTCAAAAATAGTTTTGAAACTGCAACCACTTTAGAAAGCCCTTGGATAGTATTAAGTTAATCGAAAATTAATTTTTTAAAAGTACCGTTATGGAGGGTGTGGCTACCGCTGTGTACAAAGCTCGGTAGACCATTTTGAATGCGTAAGTTCATCCTTTCCAAGTATGTTGGTTTTCTACAATCGATCTAGAATACGGGTTCTGGTTAACTTGAAAATAGACCCAATTCTCCATTTTCGGCCGAGAGGGGTTTTGGCAAGTTACAGTGACTTGCGAATTTTGTAATACCCTCGCCACATTCTCGCGGCTGATAGAGTTGGTATTTATGGGGTTGCCACGGTTTTTGGAAATAGCATCAACGAGCTTGTAACGAAAATGAAAATATTAAAGGCTGAAACCTCACAAGCTGATCAGAACTTTGGTTCAGAAAATTAACTCAACTCCTAAATCAATCCCTAACAGAACTTCTTAACGTAATCATTAGTTGAACCTCGCACTCAATCACAACGCAATGCTCAACGCATTCACCAAATCAGCCCCAAATCGACTTTTAACTATAAACTCAATGCCCTACTCAATCGTACCCGAACTTAATCGTAACTGAACTTAGCTCGAACCAAAACTCAAGCAACTATTCAACGACCAACTCAATTCAGAAATCAACTAGATTCGAATGCTACACGCATATACGAACTTAACTAAAATTAAGACAATCTAACCTTCTACTAAACCGTCAACTCAGCCCCAAATTAATTCCGAACCGAACTCCTCAGTCAAATCCAACTCAACTTCAACTCAAACCCTATTCAACTCTAACTCGACCTCAACTCTACCTTCAACCTAATCCTAAATCGCAGATAGCTCAATCCCAACTCAACCTTCAATTAAACTACCAACATGACCCTATATTCACCACGAACTCAGCTTAATTTAATCTCCACCTGAACCGCCAATTGGACCCCCAAATAAATCCCCATAAATCCCAACTCAACATCCTACTCGACACTAACTTAATCCTGAAGTAAACACGGTTCGAAAAACCAACGCGTACAAGGACTCAATTCGGGCTAGCTTCCAACTCAGCCAATAACTCTTTTCAAATAAATCCGTAACTGAACCTCTCACTAAACCTCAACTTCGCCCCAATTCATATTCACACTCAGCTCTTAACTCAAACCAAAACACAACCCCTAAAGCAACATGGCCCGAAAACGGCATGTATCTATGAACTCAACTAAATCCTAACCAAACCTCTGGATGAACTAAATTCTCCACACAACGGGTGGTTTTGGGGTCAAATCGTAAGGCACGTATCCTATCCGATTGACCTAAAGCTTCCAAAAGCTTTTCAGAGAAAGATCGGCACAAAAAAAATCCTAATGTCCGACCAGTAGTTTTCTCGGGATACTAAGAATACAGACAGACATCTAGATAGACGAACGGACATTTTTTTGTTGTTGCTTTTTTAGATTTCCAAAATATCAAGAAAAGTGATTTTGAACCAACAAAAGTCATTTTTGACAATACTTCAATAACTTTGGTTCTTTTGGACCGAAGTTAACTGATTTTTGAGCGTTTACGGACGGCAAACTTAAAACTGAATCCAAACAACCTGTTTAAACGTGATGTTCAATATTTTGGGCACAATGTTATTGACTAGGGAATCCGAACTGATCCAGTCAAGGTGGCTACTATTCGAGTATGCTCGCTTTGTTTGTTTCAGCTAACGGAGAAGCACCTGAAATTCGACTGAAATGAGAGAGAAAATTAGTGCGGTTGTGAACCACAGCCCTCACCTTATCATACCCGCATATCGACAAACAATTTATAGCCGACACATATGCGAATCCTTTTGAGATCAGCGGCGCGCTGCCACAAGAAATTGATGGCCAAGAGAAAAGGTTAACTATTCCAGAACACTAAGAAAGACCGAGTGGAACTGCTGCCCCACGATTTATTGTACACACAGATCACGCTTCGTTCAAATGGTTGTTGAATATTTAAAAAAACGGAAGAACGGGTAGCTAAGCCAGATGGTTCGAAATCTTTCGATTTTGACATCCAATACCGTCAAAGTCAGTTTCATGGAAATTTCGATGCTTTTTCACGATGCACTTGCTCGAATGAGTGTCAGGAATGCAGTCGTACTGAGGCCCGAGAACTACTTTGCAAAACATGAAGATATGCTGGAACAACTTGTCTCACGGAAAATCTTCGAGGCTCATCCAACTTGGGAAAAGATCTTAGGCACAACCAGCGGCAACAAAAAAAAATGGTGGGCGCATTGGGGCTCAATGCGTAAATTTGAATCGCCAAATGAGTGAACTGTACCCCTCGGACCGGAAAGTGGTATAATCGAATTATCAGGGACTTATAACATAAAGCTCGATTGGTACGACAATTGGCAGTGACTACTCATCTGGTTGTCTACCAGTTGATTTAACTCTGGATAGGGAGACGGTGGAAAATTGTTTAATCAATATGAGAACTAGATGCAGTTCATAAATGCATTGTAATGAAAGTCAGTTAGTTCTACCCCTCGCCAGTCATCATTAGACCAGATAGCGATCGTGCTGTCTCCCTAAATTATGTAACAATAGCCTATTTGTAAATACATATATTAGGAAACTCGGATTTTTCAGAAACTGTTTCAGTATCTTCTTCATAAATTCGAGTAAACGTCCAAAAAATATTCTGAAAATCATTGATTCTTAAATAATTTGTAGTCAAATGCTGGATTTTGGTAACATTGGTTTGTACAATATTCATAAAGTTTTTAAAATTTTCAAAATTTGGTAACTATCTCGAAATTTTCTTTTTAAATCTGATTAAAACCTATTTTAGAAATTTGTTTGGAAAACTGAAGCTTATTTATTCTGAAGCCTTTAGTTGATGTTAATTGAATTGAAACCATTATGATTTAAGCGTTGTGGGTCGCAAAAACTTTAGTTTTTGGCCAAAATTTTTCAGCACAAATCGTGCTTTGACCGTCTTCAAATTTTAAATTAGAAACAGTGTTTTAACAGGAGCAATATAATTGTGATAAAATCGGTTAACTGCTATCGATTTTTTTTCAGTCCCAAATAAACACATACATACATAATGTATACACACCTAAAATAACCAACATAAAAATGTCTCAATCAATTTATTCCTCACATGGTTTATTTTTAATAAAAATTGAATGGAACTTAACACTTCAATGGGAATGACATTCTATTTTGTTTGCTTCTTTTTCTATACAACTTCTTCAGTTTAGCTCGCTTTTATCAAAATTTAATTCAATTTAATTTTATATATTTATTTGAGAAAATTGAATGAAATCTTTTCTTGTGAAAATCTTTTTATGGTGTATAGCACCATAGCGTACACATAATACATAATATCCCCAACACAAAACCAATAATGATATATTTTCTTAACATACAAAAAAAAAAAAAGAAAAAATCGTAATAATAAAGAGAAGCAAAATTCTTTTTCTTGGAACACGCAACAGCGCACAGTGTTTATAGAGATTACAAAACAAAAATACGAAGCCATAAATAGATCAAAAAATTTCAAGAGAAACTTTAACCTATTTGTGAACAAATTTTGGTGTACACAGAACAACAATAGAATAAAGCCACGCGTCTATTCTCAATACAATAATAACGTGCAGCATTTGCATATAATATGCCCACGAAAAGGTTAAACAATTTCTGTCATTTCTAAATATTTTCATCTAACAATAGTTTGGCACGAGACACAAAAAAGAATCGAAATTAAATTAAAAATACAATTACGAATTGTATACAAGATTACAAAGCTAGATAAAATTATGTTGTTCAAAAACCTTTTGAACTTGTTGCTTCGATTGTGTATATGTACGAGTCTGTAAGTATGTATATGCAAATTGGTGAAAATTCACGATTTTCATGAGACAACAATTAAATAATTATTTTATATTATAACAACAAAAAAAATCAAAACCTACCTGCAATCTGTAACGTTGCATTACGACTGGATACTTGGCCAACGGAATTTTTCGCTACACACCAATATATTCCACCATCTTGATCTTTTTTACTGTGCACTGTTTTAAGAAAAAATAGTGATCCCGTCGGCAGCAAGACACGATGTGATTTAAAATCAATCGAACTCGTTACAACCGGATCACCATCTTTATACCATTCAATTTCGGGTGTTGGCTTACCGCTTGCCTTACAATTAAGCGTCACCGGTTCACTTTTAGGAACTACAATATCACTAGGATGTTCAGTTATGCGAGGTGATGTGTATTGTCCTGGAAATATAAAAAAAAAATTTTATTCAGATGAGTCATCTCCGTTCAAATCGTATTCAAATTGATTTGGTAAATTTACTTTTTTTTTGGCCAAATGCCAACTTCTAAATTAATACAAAAACTATTTTCGCGCACGCTTAAATGATAAATGTCAAGTGTAATTTAAAACAATTTACGGAAAATGGTCATGCCAATTTTACATTTTATTGTTGTTGTTGTTGTTGTTGAGGACGAAAGAAGATGACAATAAAGTAAGAGGAATTCGTGTATTGCACGCGGAATTAACATTTCACAAGTCGTCTATTTTATGGTTGAAAGATTCTATTTAAATGCATGCGTTAGTTTTATTTGTTTGTTTGTACATTTTAGACGACGGCTTTGTATATTAGATAGTTTGGTTTGAGATGAAGTGTGAGGCTGTTAATTTCATGTTTTATTTATTTATTATCATAGTTGTTGTGTGCGTGTGTGTGTAGTTTTAATAATATGGAACATTTATTTTATTTGTGTTGAGCAGACGTTTGAGCGTGTATTTTTTCTGGGTGGTCTGAGGCATTTTATTGGCGCAACTGAATTGAGAAGAAAACGATGTCATACGAAAAAAAATGAAGAGCCAATGTTCAAATTTAATTTAGAATTTGTCAAATTTTTGTGATTTCACTATTCAATGTTTGTAATTTGAGGTGTTGCAATTCTTTGATACATAAAGTAACACCAATTTGCTATAGAAGGCCGACACTTTCTTGAAACCAGCTTTTCCTGTAAATAAATTGTAAATTATCATGGGCAGAACTAAAATTGCTGCATTCTTCAAAACCTTGAAAACGACATACAGCACGGTCATAATCAACTGGGGAAAATTGGTATTCACATAATCGAAGTGAATATTTATATGAGGAGTGAAAAGCTTTGTGCGACTTTAGTAAGTCAATGGCTTTCCAGTGGCACCTGGTAGATTATGCTGGACCCCTAAAACTACGGTGTTCACCAGGCCGAGGTCACAAAACTATAAAGGTTACCTAGCAGTATTCGTATGCTTTGCTGTAAAAGCTATTCACATAGAAGTAGTAAGCGATTTGTTATCAGGCGGTTTCATAGCAGTATTCAAACGTTTCACAGCATGCCCAGGGTTTTGCTCGGACCTTTATAGTGACTGCGATTCCAATTTCATAAGAGCTTCAAAACTTATGCGGAACGACCTCGTGTTTGCAGTAAAACAACTATCGGGAAAATTGTTAGAAGAGCTTCTTTCAAAAGAGGGTACTCAATGTCATTATATACAACCAAGAGCACCACATATGGGCGGACTTTGGGAATCGGCTATTAAACCCATCAAACACCATTTGCATAGGATAATTGGGCAAATAGTCGTTTGCCAAATAGAAGCATGCTTGAATTCACGGCCACTTTTTCCAGTGACATCTGACCCTAACGATCTCACAACATTAACACCAGGTCATTTTCTTATAAGCGAACCTACGAGAACAATGCCCGAACCAAGCATTTTGAACAAAAATATCCAACATTTAACACGTTGGAAGCTCCTGCAAAAAATAACTCAAAAATATTGGAAAATTTGGGTAACCGAATATGTGTTACTGCTACAAAAACGAAGCAAATGGACCAAAAAACAAGACAATATATTAAAAGGGGAGCTGGTCCTCATTAAGGATGATAATCTACCTCCAGGAAAATGGCCTTTAGGAAGAGTTCAAGAGATACATCGTGGAAACGATGGCTTAGTTAGAGTCGTATCCAAAAAAAAGCAGTAATTGAGGATTGCTTAAGAGGCTAACAACCAAAACCAACCGTTTTCCAATTGAAGATAGTGGCGAGATGCCAAAACCTTACACGGAAGTTAGGCAGGCAACAGCGGCTGCAGACGGTTATCAAATAAACACTTTGAAACAAAGGCAACCGATACAAAAAAATCAATACATGGCACTAGCTGCGGATGAGTTTAATACATGTAACTGCCTTAACGGAAAATACTTTTGTGATTTTCACCAGCCGCTATATGAATACAACGTATACTATATACAACAAGCTATGAAATAAAACTACTCAAACAAAATGGTGACATTCCGAACAGCTAGCAGATTCACAAGATAGACGTTACTACGACGTGGATATTTGTGTTGAAATCAAAAACCCTCGTTAACTTAATGCGAAGATGAAAGCAGTCGAAATATCGCGACCATCACTGAATTCATTGAAGGAGAAGGGATTGATCACGTAAACACACTGTGTTATTAAAGGAGATACATATACAGTGGCAGGATATAGGATATTAGCAGTAAATTTGCTCTTTCATTCTGCGAGGCCTCTACAATGATAAACGACATGGTAATACTCGACTGAAAAAAACTGATTTTCACTGCACGTGATGATTTTTGTAGCGCGGTGGAAAATGTTTGGAGGGCAACCAAATGTTGCAACCAAGAAAAACAAAAAATTTCGAGCGACCACACATTTGGCTGTTTCATAGCCTTTTTATTGCTGCTTTGCAGCAGCAATTGCTAATAGTTCAATATATTTTCAACGGCACTCTTCTCTACGGCATGTGAAAATTAGTAACCACATTTGTCTGCTACCAGCATCATAGATTTTGACTATTAAATTTCTCTAACCACAACTGTACTATTTTTATAGTTTTGCTAAGTAATTTCTTGATTTATCGAACGAACCATGACATCCGGAAGTTAGGAAATATTAAATTTGCAAACAATTAAACAGCAACATAACGGTGAATTTTATAACTAAAGTACAAGAGTTAAAATTGTTGCATTCCTTAAAAACCGCCTGAAAAATTTAATTTTCACCTCAATGTGGTAAAATTTTATAGGAGAAGAAACAGGCTCGCGATTTTATTGCGTCCCTAGATCTTTCCAGCATTGCCACTCCCAAGTCTGTACAACGACATGCTATACGATTATATTCGACGGAAGAATCGATTTTCACTTCACCGTAATGCATACATTCGGGCGAATTTATTATACAAGTAAAATTCATACAAATTTGAACTTTATGCTAAACTGAAAAAAAAATCCAAACAGACAAAATTTATCAAGACTTAAACTATTTGGACTTTCACAAAGCCAATCTTCTTACACTTAATAACAGCTCAAAGGTTAACCTATTAAAATCGACACTATTTGAAAATTTAATATTATCCATGGCTAAGTAAATCGATTTCTGAAAAAAAAAATCAAGGGCTAACATCAGACCATGATTTTCTGATAGGCCTATAAATCGATATCCCAAAATTTTCTTCTATCGGCAAACATCTTACTATGATATGAAGCAAAGCCAAAACGATCTTTTAATGGAAGAGGATGATTGAAGTACACTCGATTTAAATAGGTAAACCTTTGAAGTGTTATTAAGTGTCAGGAGGATTGGATTCATGAAAGTCTATTTAGTTTAAGTCCTGATAAATTTTATTTGTTTGGATTTTTGTTTTTTAATTTTTTAAACTCGCCCGAATATGTGATTTTTGAAACATTAAAAACATGCAGTTTAGTTGTTGTTGTTTAATTTAAGACATCATCCGCATGAAAATTGGTTAAATGAATAAAAATGGTTTGAAAATAGTGTTATCGTGGACAACAATTAAAACCTCGTTTCAATTATTGGTGGTTAAAACAGACTGAAAATAACGAGATATGAAAAATCGAACGAATAAAAATAAAAAATTACTGTCTAAAGCGAGCATAACATGTATATACTTGAAGAAGCTACTCAAAAAATTGTTGTTACCAGAAATAAGCTCATTTTAGACTAGCCACAAGTTTGTTATCAAGGGGACGCATTTTAATATTTTAATTTTTTAAATTTGCTTCCGAGCACATGAAATTTTAACCACAATCTGACGCTAGGTTAAATCTAAACCATCGCATAATTTAGTTAATTAATATTGAGCTGGATTTTAACAACGGTTAAATTTGATCTTTATTTAAGCTGTTTTTCATAAAACCATGGTAATTTAGAGCAATTTGGTTAAACTATGACCGTTTATCGACATCCAACAATTTTTAACTAGTTTGTTAATTGATTACAAATTTTGTTTTATTTTTTGGGCTTAAAATTGTTTGTCACAATCAGTTTTTACGATCAGTTTAGAGCATGCCGAAGTGAATTGAGAACTTTCAGAAGTTTTACATTTTTAAGCTATCTTAATTGGTGTTTTTTCTAACTAGAGGCCATATTTAGCTACATATTTTGATGGAGAGATATTAGTAGACACCGCTGTGGTACAATCCCGTTGGTAAAACATTTTCAGACAAATACACATAAACCCTTCTAAAATTATTATCATTATCGCCTTCATTTGTATATACAAAATTTCCAGGAACTGAGCATTACATACAACATGAATAATATGAATATAAACCTAAGACGATAAACAAAACTTAATATTTGCAGTTTTGATTATTAAAAACGCATTGTATAGCCAAAAACACCAAGCAAATCTCTTTATAATCATATTGCATGCTTCCCACATTTTAGTTCCACACCAAAAACAATTCAACCCCGAAATTAGTACAGAAATGGAAACGATTTGAAAAATCTCTGACCTAATAAAGTAATCAACAAATTTAAATGGGCTATATAAACTCTGAAAAATTAAGATAATTAAACCCCCAAAACAATGAAAATGTTGTGTGTGTATGTATAAAGGCGAAAGACAAATGGCGTTAATGAACACACAATTTAAACAGAACAATGTTTGTGTTTCTATGTTATACGCGAATCGAGTGTTCCAGTGCTAAATCAACTTGGAATGTGTGTATACATTATGTGTGTTGATGATTAAATTCTTTTTTTTTTTTTTTTGTTATGTTGCGCGATTATTTCTCGCACATCCAAAATCCACAAAAGAACAAAAAAAATTATAAAAAGGCACGCAAATATCCCATAACAGTATTATGCTGGAACTTTATACTCTATATATAGTACAAAATAGTCATGTGGTGCAAAGTCAAACATCCAGTACAAAAAATAAAAATTTTCTCAGATGTTTATTTACAATGTATGTATGTACTTTACTGGATTTGTATTTGGCGCCAAAAACAAAAACACAATTTTGACTCATGCCTCGATATTTAAACACAAGAAAATTTTATCAGATTTGTGGTTAAGCGTTAATATCACGCACATTTCGCTGATGGTATGATACAAATTTGACTAAATAACAATTATCATTAGTTGTTTTGCCTGAATGCGATGAACAAATTAAATTGAAATAAAAAAGAAATGTTTAAGATATACATGTCGAAGAGTTATGGCATATACTCGTATTCAGCAGGAGGGATTTTGTTGAAATTTGATTGCCAATTTAGGTCAAAACGATAATATATTTTCACATAAACAGTGCATCGCTCGCTCATATACTTCTCGCACCTATGCATATGCATACCTAAAAATAAAATAAATTAATTCATCACTTCATAAAACTCAGAAATATCATTACCATTACTCATTGATTCCATTTCAATCAACAATCAAATGTAATTAGCGCAAAATTATAAATAAAAAATAAAAGCAAACACTCGTCGAATGAACTCACACAAAATCGTGATCTTTGTTTTCATGTTGAAATCTAATTCTATTGTTGTTGTTAGATTGGTTACTTATCGTAAATAGCTTTTGTAGAATTACAAAATTTGTAGTTTGAGATTTTCTGTCGAAATTAATTATCGCATCACATTATTATAGAAAAGTTGTACATACATAATTAATTTAATTTGGTTGTTTTTTTTTTAATGAGTCACACATATTATGCGGAGTGCATGTATACGCGATTGAATTGTGATCCCATATCAAATTTGTAATTATACAGGGTAGGATTTTATTGATTTTTGTGTGACCTCATGATTTTATTGGGTCATGGCAACCAACCAACATCAATGTTTGAGGTTCGATGAGATTCAGTAAACTGTATGAATCTACTATATGAACAAGGGCTCGCACTTTTAGTGCCAACTAAAATAGACTATTAGGTGAAGTGAATAGAAAACATTTGAAAGTCTTGAATAAGAAAACATTTGAAAGTCAACGTAATGTTTTTGTCAGAAGTAAAAAATTTGGTTAAAGTCGTTTAATTGCAAAAAAAAGAAAACTGAAAAAATTTAAGTAAAAACATTTTTAGTTTATACTTTGTGTCACCTGTCATTGCCTAGCATATGTGCTCACTTGTATTGAGTTGTATTAAAGTTATTTACATCCTAAAAAATGTCCCGTGAGTAAAAAGCAAAAAAGAATGTCCTTCCATCCCTGTTTCCGGATGTCTGAGCTCGTGGTATCTTGAGAATGGTTTCTCCGATTTAGAATGTTTTTCACCAATCTTTTTCTATGGTCAAGGCGATGATTTTGAAAAAGGTTTGGTACCTGTGTTGAAAAAATTTCACTTTTCCAACGAGTTATGGCGGGCAGTGTTTGTAGCAGATCTAGTAGCGGAAGGATCGGCTAATTTTTGGTAAAACACAAGGATGTTTGGAATTTTTGAAAAACAAAACAAGAGTTTGGGTATGGATTCTGATTGATTGATTGATTATGATTGTACGACCAAGCATTATAGCAGGATCTCCCAGACTCCCGGGCCCATACCGTACACCCGTACACATATAACAAAACCGAAGGATAGGATAGGATTATTAGTTGGGACAGACTCGACCCGGTTACAGACACCAACGCGATCGATAGTTAATAATTTATTAGTACAATATATAGTAAATAGGTTAGCACAAGACAGCACAATCTAACTACATTATTAGATAATCATTTCTCTGGAATCCAGGGCCGGATACTCAGGACTCCCTAAATCTAAATCAGGACTTAAAAAATTATTTTTGTTGTAATTTTATATCAAAACCAATGAAAAAGATTCTTCTTTTTGTTGTTGTTTGTACATTATAATACAAACACCAACAAAACATATTACATTTCCTTCACAGAATCCGTGCGAAGAGCGAACGAGACAGGTACATAAACATATTGTTGGCCCTGTTATATACCATATTTTAAGTATGTATTAGTGTCGATTGTACCCAAAATCAAACATAAGAATACAAATAAGTGTGCGTAAAAATAAAATCTAATATAAAATTTACCACGCCGTATTTATATTTAAGTTAACATCTATTTCAATACTATCCAATTATTAGACTTTAGTAATTAACAATTGAAATTTGATTTTATGTGCAATGCCACAAAATACCAAATTATCCACTTTTAATTTTTCTACCTACAAAAATAAAAATATTGCCTGATAAATGCATCCCGGTGGATTGCATTTTCCAAAATTACACTTTAATTATTTTCACTACACTTTGATTATTATTACACTAAACTTGAATTTAAGTAGAATTAAATTTAAAATTAAAATGTATATACATATGTATATAAAGTATATACATATCACTACATAAGAAACAAAAATAAAAAGAAAATAAAATTAAATTTTTGAAGAGGATAGAAAAAACACGTCTATCCTCTTCGACGAACTCTCGTCAACTACCAAAAAAAAAAAAAAGAGTTTGGGTATGGATTCTGAAAACAAATGAGGTGGTAGGAAACTGAAATAATTTAAGTATGTAAATATCTGGTCAAGTGACAAAAGGCCGAGTGTCGAAAGGCCGAAGCCGAAAGGGCGAATGTCAAAAGGCCGAATGTGTCGAAAGGCCGAAAGTGTCGAAAGGCCGAATGTCGAAAGGCCGAAAGTGTAGAAAGGCCGAATTCCGAAAAGCCGAATGTGTCGAAAGGCCGAAAGTGTAAAAGGCCGAATATCGAAAATCCGAATTCCGAAAAGCCGAATGTGTCGAAAGGCCGATTAGATCGCAAGGCCGATTGTGTCGAAAGGTGGTTTTTGTCGAATTTTATTAATGAACATTTTCAAAATTTATATTTTTATGAAAATCAAAATCCATAGAAAATCGCCTTAAATATTAAAATCTTCTTACGTTTTTTTTGTCATATAATTAAAAATTAATTAATTATAATAAAAAAGGAAAAATAAATAAATTGCTTTACCGACAAAATTTGATCGGGTGAAAAAGGTCATTCGACCCGTACCTTATTTCGACATTCGGCCTTTCGACCCATTCGGCCTTTAGCAACTCGGCCGTTCAATACTTTCGGCAACTTTCGGGTTTCAACACATTCGGCCATCCGACATTCGGCCTTTCGACATTCGACCTTTCGGCGTTGGGCCTTTCGTCATTCGGCCTTCCGACATTCGGCCTTTCAACACCGAACGATGCGAGATACTATTAGGTACCAGAACGTTAGTACCATTATCACGCGTGAACGAAAAGTAATGTGACAGGTACAGTGCTACAAATTGAGATATCGGTCGATATTTGAATATACGTATCGTACTCTCACAAGCGAATGGAAATTATTCAGTACACCTAAAGAATAGGTAAACATTAGAATAGGACAACATTCGTTCCGCAACCAAGCGTGAACAACTACTTTGAAATCCCTAATAATCGGTAGAGGGTTACAACGGGATTTAAAATTATGGTATATACTAGATCCTTAGTACAGTGAAGGAAATTTTCTCATTTCAAGGAAAAAAAAAGAAAAAAAAGAAAACATCCAACCCAAAAAGGTTTTTTTTTTGTTGGCTTAGATAGGAAAAATCGAGAGGCCCTGCTAAGGGATACCAGAAACACAAAAAAAAGTGGAGGCCTAAAAAAATACGCCATCCTAGGACATTCGACATAGGCTGGAGGGAGAGTGGACGGCAGTTGCAGCCGGAGAACGAGAGGGTTTTCTTGTGTGTGTTGTGCGCGTTAATAGTTTTACTTCTTGTGCTTGGGTGCTTGTTAGGGTAACCCGACAAAGAAGTCCGACGCAACCACCATAAGGGAATAATTAATTAATCATTTAGTCCAGGTGCCGGGAAGTAACAAAACGCTTTGGGAGGATCCGGAACCAACAATAAGTTTTTAATCAGTTTTTTGTTGGGTTGTCCCATTTTATTATTATTAAGTACTTCTGTGTTCCTATTTTTTTGTTGATATCCAGCCATATTCGATTTTTTTTCGTAATCCGTAAAGCAACCCACATAATCGTAACCTGACTGGTTGTAAATTGGATATGTGGGTGTTGTCAAACCCATAATAATTTTTTTTCTTCGCTTTGATTTTTAGTTTACAAGGAGGATCGCTCCAGCGAATTCCCGCGCTTGTGTCGAGACTCATTGGGACCGTTCCTCCTCGTTGTTCCATGTGGCCTGAGCGGGGAGACGGAGATCAGTGGTACATCCCTTAGCCCCCTTCATTCCAACTTCAGATTTCCTCTTGTGAGGTCCGCAACTGTTTGCGGGACATTTACTATTATCTTTAATGGTACCCCCGCGTGGCCTGAGCGGGGAGACGGAGATCAGTGGTACATCCCTTAGCCCTCTTCATTCCAACTTCAGATTTCTTCTTGTGAGGTCCGCAACTGTTCGCAGGACATTTACTATTATCTTTAATAGTACCCCCGCATCTCATAGTGGAGCTCTGAGAGTGTGGGACCAATGGGAGAGGATACCCATTTAATTGTTACTATTATTCACTTCTCTCTGGCGATGTCGATCTTCGGCAAGACTACGTCCATTATCGTGTTCGATCAAGACATGGTCTGGTGGGGAGGCTCTCTTCCATATTTTATGGGCATCGGTATTTCGTCGCGACCTGGTAGGTATACCCCATAGACTGGCCGATGATAAGGGGGCTCCGCAGTAGACTTTGTGGGGAATGAGCGGGGTGGTGCGGTACATCCCAAACGGGCGCACCCGGTTTATTATTTTATTTTCTCTCCTGCAAATATAAGGGGTGCAACCTTTATCTGTCTCTATCTAGTCTTTGTCATCCATGCGGTAAATTTATCAAGAATTTATGTCCGGAAACCTCACGCCCAACCCTAAGCTTAGCCCGCCAGTGATACCGTACCGGACCTCTGGATTCGTGTTCTGCAAACGTAATCATGGTCCCTTATACTATTAATTTTCGTTACACCTGTACGTACAAAAGATCGGTTGTCTGCCATACGAATTAACCCTCATTGGTGGCATTACCACGTGGTTTTCAATTCACATTCACAAATTCTTTTTATGTGCATTCGTAGGTGTTGGTTTGAGGATTGAGTTGGGCGTTCAGTTGAGGGTTAAGTTGAGGGTCGATTTGCGAGTTGAATTGGAGTTTAGTTGGGGTTGGTTTCGGGCTAAGTTTGAAGTTCAATAGGACTTGAATTGGGGATCGAGTTACAGTTAGCTGCGATTTAGGGTTGTCATAGTTAAGTTTATTGTTGGCGATTTACTTGTGGTTTATTTCAAGACAATTAGCAGCACATTATCAACTTTGCTAGCTGAATGCGAGTTGTCACATTCAACAGTTTTTGCCTGTCATTGTATCTCTGCAGTTTCAAAAGTTCTGTTGTTAAAATATTTGTATTATGTATATTATAAGCCGTCAAAGCTCACTTCAGCATTATACGAAAAGAGTTTATTGATTTCCAAAAGTGAATCCCTAAAAGTATGATTTCGGTGCCATAAGTCTTAATGCTCTAAACATTATTTTATTGATGATTAGTTTTAATTATTTTTTCACAGTTTTAAGCTAAACTCCTCCTTCCAAGTTTAAAAAGTCTCTTGAAGACTTTGAAATTATCTTGGTTAGTAAACTTTCTTGAAATGTCACTTGCAGTCTTGAGGATGGATCCGCAAAATAGCAAATATAAAAAATATACATTTTTGCTTAAATTAAACTTCACCAAATTATTCTCGTTGGTTTATCCATCGAGTGATATCGGGACGTCGCTGCCTATAAGGTCGTTCGTTTTATTATTTTTAAGGTGAAATTAATTGTGCTGACTTATCCTTGGCTATTTCAAAGCCTGTCTTCATTTGTTATTTACAGAGCAGAAACATCATGGCTCCAATCAATTTAAAAAAAGCAGGAGCTGTTAAGCCAACGTGAGTGAAATCAATTCAGTCGGCTCAGTCCAAGGACATAAAAGCTTGAACATCTCGATGGCAGTTTTTTGTTAGTATAGTTCGCAACTATCGCCGTCACAAAACAATTATTTTAAGTCTTCATTTAAAAAAAGGAAACTGGATAACACCGTCTTCTTCAGAACTTTACTAAACCAACAAAGTAGTTTAAGCTTGAAGACTATACATCATTTGAAGTTTGTTTGCGCGCAGAACGAGTTACGACTTTGTTCTATTTAATGGATGCGATAGAAACCGTATTTCGAATCAATTTGTCATTGAATTTGTACGCTTAATGTGGCTGAAGCGACCACAATTTACTGCATTGTTCACAATTTCCTGTCTTAAGGCCAAAACAAAAAAAAACACCCTAATTCATTTTGATCGGCCTGCTGCTCAGCTGCCATCGACTTCTGGAGTCATTCATAAAGTATTTCTAATTTCAGAATCATTTATTAACGAGCTGCCCGCACTATAACAATGGTGTAAATGGTGTACTCTATTAGATAGTAGTACCGAAAGGCGAAGGTCTTTCATTAATGTAAGTGGGATCAGCGATACGGTTACAACATCAAAGGAATTGTGTTTTATTTCGTTATCACCTCGTTAGCGACACGTTAGTAAAATTCAAAATTGCTGCAATAATACTTCGGAAAATAACCGATGCCCGACCAAAACGTTCCCTACGTTGTTAAGTTTTTGGCTGATCGTAACTCTTTTAAGCCTCGGAGGATTGACTTGTTGTTGGGGGCTGGTATATTTTGGCACATTTTACTCCCTAGTCGAATTCCATTCAGGGGTGGATAATTGGTGGTCCAATGAGATCAAGTGATTACAAACTAACCTTAATTAGCAGCCAAAACGCCTATCAACCGAGTTCTTATGAAAGGTTGAGTGAGCTTATTGAACCAGATTTGAGTTCGAAGGATCCTATAAAGATCAACTTCCATTTTAAATTGATCCAAGACTGTTAGGAGAATCATTTCCATAGCAGGCTGAAATGAAACAAATGTATTGAGTAGTTAAACATTTAGAAACGTTTTCTGGTATTGCATTAAACGAGATTCTTCATTCGGTGCCGAAACTGATGATTTGATCATTGTTTTACTGAAGTTCAGATTATTCAAGATTGTCATGAGCGGAGTCATTCAAAAAAAGTATTATCAGATTGATTTTATGGTGCAGCAACAAAGAAAACTTTGCACCGTTTAGCACCCGATGAGCAAGAACAAATCCAATGATCCAATGATGATTGGATCAAATTCGATTACGCATTTTCTAGAAATGTTGAGTTAATCAATCGGAATTCTAAAAAGTGGTGGTTTTATATTGATTAAATTTTGCAGCAAAAATGTTACCAGCCATTCTTCAATTGAGCCGAATCTTGCGGATTGCACCAAGATTTGGTTCAAACACCTGGTTTAATCTGACAGCCCGAAACAGATGTTTTTCGATTTACCTTCCTGCCTTAGGATTCCTTAGCAGCTGTTACCAAACAAGTGGTCTTATCAGAAATGGCAAGCTTGTTTGATCTGTTTGTCACGTTAGCTAAGAATTTCTACCCGAAACTCTGGAAACTCAAAATTGATTGCGGGCATGACGATGGTCCAATTTTTCGCAAACGTGATTAAGTTTCGTGGCCGCTGATTACAACACAATCGTCCACAAGCGATGAAATACTTGAAAAGTGATCTGTTAAGTTTCCTTTGGCCATGGAGATTGAGAGTTTTAGGGCAACTGTCGAGTAGTCGGCTACGATAAGCGATTTATTAAAAATTAATGTTCAAACTTGATTAACAAAGGAATATGAAGGTATCATTGCTGAATTTAAACCTGAAACTGTAAGGCTAAACTTCCATTCATTTGGAATATACAAATATCAACATTGGCTAGAAAAAGCCAAACTTTCTTATAATTTGAAGCACCAGATCAATCTCCCCAGAAATCACCAATTTTCAAATCAATATTAATTCGTTTTTTTTTTCATTTGTTTAGAACTTTTACGCCGGACCGAACACCGTGCTTACACGGTGAAAAAAATTCTCGGCAGCAATTGCCGGTGTTTAGTGAATATTTTAAGCTTATATTTTATATAAACTTTTAAGCCAATAATGATTCGACCATTCATCAGGGTTTTAATTCGCTAACACCTATTGTTAATTGAATTAAACATTTAGCAGTTAGAAGTCAGAAAACATTTGTAATTTATAGTTTAGTTTAAAATTTAAATTTCTGACATTTACTTTTGTCAATGTCACCGAAAAGTTCTGTACACATGCTGTGACAAACATATCATATTTTGGCATTTAACAACACATTAATCATGTTTGATTTTTTTGTTTAATTTCCACCTCATGCTTCAATCCAACCCACATAATTCTACATTTAAATAATGAAATAATGAATTTATTAACACAGATTAATAATTCTGCTGTTTATCATTAACAACCGCGTATTAACAATTACATAAATCCAATCACATAAACATACATATGTTATGTACATACATACGTATTATATTTCACTCATCATAATTAATTAACATCACATTAATAACATATACAAATATTTCTAATTTTCTAACCTCACAAAATTATAATTTTTTTATCGAAATGTCATTTACAGATTTTCTCATTCGTTTACGTTATACAGCAATGATTTGTTTATACGACAAAATATGTTAAAATATTTATGTTGTACATATATGTATTCAATTTTTTTTATGATTTTTCTTAATCATATGACAAGAAAATAAATGAATTCATTCATTATAAATAACAAAAAAAAATTAATTTACTATTAATTATGGTAAAATAATTTTAATGGAACGACGCGAGTATTAGAAAGTAATTTAAAATAAAAAAAAATTGTTGTTAAATTAATTGAGAGAGGAATAAACATTAAAATTATTTATAATAAATTAAATATGTATATAAGTACGTAGTGGAAAATAATGTTTTTGTCATAAATATAACGGCAAGCATACACTACATACATAATTAAAAATTGTTATGATTTTGCATATATGTACTCTTGATTGATTATGTTTTTGAACTCCTGATAATCATCTTAACGACATAACCATGTGATACATGAAATATGTATGTTGTTTTTAATGGATAAACCAAGAATTTTTTTTCTTTATCCATATTTTAATTAAAATTAACCATGTACTAAATTAATAATTTTTTTAACTCATTAATTAAATTCTATTATTTATTAAACATTTTTTTTACCAACAACAACAGATGGTGGTACTATTTATAATGAAAACAATGTTTCAGTATACCACTTCGCACTATCAACTCACAAAATGTTCTTAAATTAATTTCTTGGGGACAGCAAATAAATTTAATTTAATTTATCACTTTAAAAAGAATAATTTTTTTTTTCTAATCTGCATGAGGCAAGTGTTTTTTAAATTACGAAATGGGTTCAATTTTTAAAAGAAGGTTTGATAAGAATAATGTTTTTAATGTTCCTACTTACACCAATATCTTTAAACTAAATTATTTGACATCGAAACGAATTTGAAGATGTTTTAGTTTGCGATGCGTATTTTTTTTTGTCAACATCTCATAGTTTACACCTTATAATTCTAAAACCTGCAAAAATTTGAAACAATACCGGATATAAACGGAAGCTAAAACAATAATAGATTTACATATTATAGAGACGTTTCATTTAATAGATTTACATATTATAAAAAACGATATTTCAAAATGCATATAACAGCTCCATCGTACATACTATATATTCAATCTCATCACAACGGTTAAGGAAAATTTTACTAAATGAAGAAGATAAATAATTTTAAAATATCGCGTTTTGTACCATATCGTGTTTTAAAATATCGCGTTTCGTACCATATCGCGTTTTGTACCATATCGCGTTTTGAAATATTGCATTTTAAAAATATCGCATTTTGTATTTTACCTCGTTCCGTCCTAACGCATTTTGAAATATCACGTTTTGAAATATCGCGTTTCGAGCGGATCCCCTGTTGGTCCTATACCGTTCATCTGATCTACATGTTGCTTCCAATTTCGTCCGTCATCCAACTCTACATGGTAGTGTAACAACTCAATTTTTTTGTATCACCGCCTCGAATTTCTAATTACATTGGTTATCCAAGTATTTTTAACAAGCAACTTTTTGCCTTAGATCAAAACTTTTTATTTTTTTATTTGCACTTGGCACTTCTTCCCCCACATTTGGTTTTTGGGGAATCATGAAGTCTATTCGTGATCTAATTTGGCTACCGTAAACTATCATAGAAGGAGACTTTCCTGTAGCAGGGTGTAGCGTCTTTTGATACGGTAACAATATGCAGCAAAGTTCCTTTACATTAGTACTTTCGTTCGATTATCTTTATGTAACTGGCAATCTGTGCAATTTTTCACCGTCTCTTCTATGTCACGATTAATGTTGCTCCATCAACAGTATGCTCTAGCTAACCTTCATTTCTTGGAATCTGTCCTTAGTTGGTAATCGTGAAGATGCATCTACATTCGCATGCTCTTTCGTATTTCGACAACAAATGTTCTAGTCAAAGCCTTGTAAAAAAATTGCGTAATGTTGCATACGCATTGCCGACATAGTTGGTAACCTTTTTTTAGGTGATACATTTTGGGAAAGTGATTTATCCGTTATTAACGTAAATTTTTTATCGTAAAGGTACTGGAAGGATTTGCGAATTCCAAAAATAATTGCGTAGGCCTCTTTATCTATGTGTGAATACCTTTGTTGGTTTTTGTTTAGGGTTTGTGATGCATGCTTGATCGGTTTATCCGTTCCTATTTGTCTTTGTGACTTAATACAAAGTGCCCACTCCGTACTGTGAAGCATCTGTAGCAAGTTGCAGAGGTAGTTGTGGATTATAATGAGTTAAACACTTATCCGATTGCATTTCTGTCCTAATTCTCGAAAATGCCTTTTTGTACATTTCATTCCATTCAAACACTACATCATTTTTGAATAAATTATTTATTGGATATACAGAACCGTACTTAAATTATCAAAAAATCTACCGTAATAGTTTATCAAACCGACAAACGTGCGAACTTCGTCTTTGTTTGTTGGTTTCGCCCTATTAGTAATTGCATCTATTTTCGATTCCTGTCGGTAGGTCCGGTTATATTTATGTCATCTAAAAATATGATTATTCCGTGAATTCCTGACATATTTTCTATTTCCCGTTGCCTTATTGCGGGCGCTGACGCTATCCTATACATCAAACGTTGAGGTTGATATAAACCTTTATGCGTATTCAACGTCAATATTTCTCGATCTACTTCCGCCAGTTTTAAGTGTAAATAGGCTTTCGTTAGATCTATGTTAGAACACTTTTTTCCATCAGCCATTAAAGCAAAAAGTTCCTCAATTTTAGGTAATGGGTGTTCGTTTGGTTATGGTTTACCGTTATTTTGAATAGGGTTAGCCCATCTACTACTATTAACTTTTATTAAAATACCGTTTTCTACCAATTCGTCTAACTCTCGCTCTACTGCGTTCCTGACTGCAAATTGAACTGACCTAGCCCGTTATAAAAACTGGTTGTGCATATGGTTGAATATACATTTTTGCCTGAATATTTCAAATATGTCCTAAATTTGCCGACAATAAATTTTTATAATAACTTGTAGGTTCTGTATCTGATTTTTTTAACGAATCTTATCGGATATTTTAGCGAATCTTAATGGAAATGCATATAATTTAATCAGGCATTTTAAAGCAAATAACGCGAGTTAACTAACCAAAAATTCTCAAAGGTACCGCTTCTAATCCTCTAATCTACACAAATACCGACCATTTAGTTGAAGTAGTTCTAGCACTCAATAATAAAGGGAAATACGAAACGGTAGAGATCGATTTTACGTCCCTTCAAAATCTCCTGGTTTATACTTTCGGAAATAGTCTGCCAACCATGCTGATTTATTAAAGCGAATTTCTACCCTGGGCATCTACTACCATCCAAAGCAGCATATTTTCAAATTTCGAACTAATTTACTTGAGACTTCTTACACGACGAAAATAAAGCTGCTATCTGAGGACTTAAGGCTTTTTGATATCATTGGTTGTTTGGAACCGATATCAATAATTATCAAACGTTTATTTCGGCAACTATGGCTAGAAAAGCTGAACTGGTATGGTGAGATATCCGATAGACGTATGGTGGTTTGGCCGGCGTTTCGGGATAACCTGAAAATGATTAAACGACATTAATATTCCAAGATAGCTCACTACAGAAGTCTATGCTGTAGTGTTGTACTTAATGCCAATAATGTCACACGAAAAAAAACAGCGTTAATCTCATTACTGCAAAAGAAGAAGGTTACACATGTCATACAGACCTATAGAAGTGTAAATTGGTAAATTGATCGAAAGAAGGAAACAAGTCATAAACTTTTCACCACTCGTATAAATATTCACCAGAGAAAAGGGCTTGTGGCATATACACCATTTTAAATACGTTTGGAAGACGTGTAGACTTGTGAATGGTCGGTATTGGTGGAAAGGTTTTGTTCTAGGGACATCAGAAAATCTTAAAACTATTTTATCTCTCCTAAAAAAAAAAAAAAAAAATTTTCAGTTTATTTCGGCCGTGGAGCAGTCTTTGAGGTAGTTCTCGCGCGCTATTGTGGAAGTTAGCGTTGGAGGTCTTCTTTTTAATCGGCAGAAAAACTCAAACATTTTTCACTCTGTGTTTTAATATCTATATAAATATTCACCACTGTGTGGTGAAAAACAAATTTTATCTCAAATGTAGTCATGCAATATACAACAACAATTTTACTTCTGATACTAAGGTTGTAAAAATCTCGGGTATGGTTCTGATGGGGGAAATGTGTGTGTGTGTGTGTGTGTGTGTGTGTGTGTGTGTGTGTTACTTGCAGAATGCAACAATCAAAGTTCTAGCATATTAGTCGTGAAATTTACCGTTATGGCGCTGTTCTTAGATTTTCCTGTTTAGTTACTTGTAGATGTCTTAATGAATTGAAGTAAAAACTAAAAATGTTTACCATTCCTATAGCCAAAATACCCATTCGAAATAACCATGCGATATGTCGTTGTTAAGGTCTTGAAGAATGCAACAATTTTAGTTCTACCTCGTTTGTTATGAAACTTACCGTTATGGAGCTGTTTATAGATATACCTGTTTGGTCACTTGCAGACCTGTTCTGGCCATTTTTACATTAATTCTACGCTTATTTATTCTAAATAAGTGAATTTAAACAAGCATACTTATTGGCCAAAACCTTTTCTAATTACAAAATATCTATACTGAGAGTAATTTGTTTTATATTCTATTAGTCGGCGTCATAAATGTCCTGTTATAAAGTAACTACTCAATAGCAATGAATATCTTGCGCAAGATTAGCAAGAAAATGGAAAAATAGCAATATCTTGCACAAACAAGATATTAAACGATTCACTACTTTAATTCCTTTTGTAACTAAACGGATGGGGATGACCCCTTAATCTCCAGCTTGTACTTCATCAACCCTTTAAGTAACGCGTTTCTTGATCTATTACATTCAATCGCATAATTCCTTACTTTCTTTCCTCTGACCTCACCGTTCGTTTCATTATCTGCTCCTATATCATGACACCACCGACTCAACACTGGAGTTAGTTCCATGATAATGCAACTTGAACTGAGGAATTTATTTGCAAACCTATGTATAGTTCCTCCAAATGTTACACAGGTTTTTTAAATATATCAAAACAAATTTATAGGAGGTCGTGTCAATTGTGAACATTTTATTTTGAGGGACATACAAGATTTATGTACTGAAGGATGGTTGTACGTAATACTTTTAATTTAATTCACCTGTTCCAGTGTTAGAGACCTCGAAATCGTCATTGGGAATATCTTCAACTGTATTATGGAAAAAATCCACTTTATTACCGAATGAGCAAACCATAAAACGATTCGAAGGTAAAGTCTAACTTCTTGGGGGCGACTTTAGAATTTTAGATAAACCCTCCCTTTAAGCCAGCAGTAATTTAATTATTATTGAGAACATTTTAAAATTCTTAAATTGAAAAATAGTGCCCGATCAGTGAGTGAATTTTGAATAGACTGAATGGTTAATTCAAATTGGTGCAGAAACCTTACCCATGATATTGGCCTACCTGTGGAGGTAATTGGAATACCCCAAAAAAAAAACAATTTCTAAGAATCGCGATATTTTGTCCAAAAAATAAAGATGTTGGTAAGGTCATCGCGACCATTCTAAATATGATTGAACTAAAAATGGTCACATATTTGAGCACAAAAGATTGGCAAAAATATCCAAGAGTATGAAGAAAAAATGCACGCTACTTCTTTCTACTCTTAATATAAAACGAGGGCTTTGTAAAGGGACAATTCCATTTGCGGAGTTCGGGCGCAACAAATCCGCGGAATGGCTCCACCCGTATCTTGTGTTGAGTTCAGTTAATACATTTTGCCGATAACTCTTACATGTTGTTTAAACGTTTGACCGCAAAATCCTCCTGTCTGTCCAATAAAGAAGGAAACCCAACAAACACTATTTTGCAAGGTTTCAGCGATGTTTTTGGGATAGCAGTCGTAACAGTGATGAATTTTATTGCAGAATTTTAATTTAATGATCATCTGCAAATGAATTTTGATGAGTTATGAAACGTAGGAACCGCGAGAGTAAAATAATTTAGTACGCTATATAAACAATGACAAATAGTAATATTTTTCAACCACCAAATAATGAAAATCAATTGCACAACCTGTTAAACGTGCACAGCGCTATCCAAATCACTTCTTAACAAATTTATTTTAATTTTGAAAGCCCTTCAATAATAAAGTGTCCATCAATATTTATATACTTACATGCATACACAGTTGTATACATTTCTCACCATGTTTCCCATCCAACTCTCTACACATAACGCTTTTGTGGCAACCTAAATATTTATTATCACAGCTCATAATAAAATACACAAAAAAAAAAAAAAAATTATGCAACACTTAAATACATAAATAGTGTGTAGTGTATATTGTATGGTGTAAAATTCCACTTGAAAATTCTTTCGTCTCGTACACATACAGTACATAAATGGTTTCGATAATAACAATAAAACATTTTTTTTTTTTTCAATTGCCCACTTAAAATATAAACTAACCATTAAAACCAATTCAAATGTGTGTTATGTATGGTGGTGGTTGCTGAAGAATAAAGAAAATAATTTTATAAAGTAAAAGATTATGATTTTCCCGAAAAAATAAAACAACGAAGGAAAATTACTGTGCGTTATTCATCATCGTACACAATATGTTACCAGCACGCAAAAATAATAAATTTAAAAAAAAATATTTTTTTTTATTGTTCCCGTTATCAAAATACACAACAACGGAAAATATAAAATGAAAATTTATAATTAATTTTCATTTTGTGATTCTCACAAAAAAAAAAAAATTATGTTTTAATAATTAACTGACACGCACAATCCCTTAATTATGAATTAAAATATTACAAGAAAAGCTTTTTGGTAAGGAAAAACTATTTAAATACAATGAAAAGTTTTTTTTTTTGTTTTGTTTTTGTTATAAACAATAAAATTAATTAATTTTTATATGGCTTGTTATTGTTTCTCATATTTTGATTAGAAAATGAAATGAAATGGAAAATTATGTATTACGACTTGATATAGTTTTTCCGATGTTGTTAATATTTGTGATTAATATATTAATGTTGACAGTATTTTTTGTTGTTCTTCTGGAGCTCTTGTGCGTGATTAGTACCTACAAATATATACCAATAATAACAACAACAAAACAAAATTATTGTTGTATTAATATTTTTCGTAGAAATTATTCTACATTTTCATTCGTGATGTATATGTTTTGATTATTGGGCTGGATGAATTGACAGTTTAATAATAATGTAATCGGTGTGTATTTGGTGCGTGGTGATGAATTTGTTAGTTACTTTGGAGATATAATTATATACAATTTTTATGATATATGAGTGTTATAAAATAATGTGGGGCTGTCACGTTTATATGTTCGATATGTCATCTGGGAAATTTAATAATTTTCACACCTTGATCTATTGAGCAGCTATCACATAAATAAATCGTTAAACAATTCATTTATTTATTTCAATCCGCATAAATAAAACCTTAATAGGATTTTATTAACTCGTTTTTCATCTTGAAAATTAACAATCTTGTATTTCAATGCAATTATACACAAACATATAGAGAGTAATATGACACTAAGAAAAACTTAATAAAAAATATTTTTGTTTTATTTTATACAAACAAACCATTTTCTACTTGCTGTAGGTCTCCTCTTTCTATATATGTACATATGTATGTACAGAACTATAGTGAAACTCAAAATCTCACCATCTCCAGTCTAAAGTGTACTTAAAAACGTAAAGAAATCTTTATTTATTCATAAACAAAAGACAACACACAGAATAATACATCCGGCCTTAGAAGTTTATAATATTATTTTATATAATACACGCAGATCACAAAAAATCTAAAACAAACAACTATAAGTTATTAGAAAATGTATATAGAAATGCATTTCATCATCATTTTTATAAAAGACACAAGAAGATGAAAAATGGGAAATATGTATTCCCAAAAAACCAAATTTTTTTGTTTTTTTTTTATTTTACAAACCCAGTAAATCTGAGAATAAATGTGTATATTATACATGAAGACACAACAAAAAAGATCAAACAAGTCGGAAAAATGATTGTATAGTGTGGTTGTTGTTGTTGGTTTTATTTTCCAATTAATAATTTTATGTTTGGTTTGGTTTGTTTATTGAAAATTTCGAATCAAAAAGATTTTTTTTTTGTTTCTCTCTTTTTCTGTTGAATAAAACTATCAACATGGTTTGATCGATCCAAATCTAAATATTATTGAAGTTAATGAAATTTATTATGCGTTATGAAAATTGATATTTCCACAATAAACAATATTAAATATGGAAATCGAATCGAATTATTTATATAGGAAAAAAAAAAAAAGGTGGGATCAATCATTTATGTCCGGCCTTTCGTCGAAATTATTTATTTATATGAATGCGCATTTCCTTCGCAAGATGTGTGTACTGCAGGTGTTAAATTGCTAATTTATTAGTAGTGAAGCCCCCGAAATCCGCAGCTGTATGTTTTGATCGATGTTAAGAAGGTCAATGTCAGTTTGAAAAAAAAGCACAATCCTTGATGTCTTTCGGTATTTCTGTCTTTCGGTCTGCCTGTCGGTCCCCGTCTATCGATTTGTCTGCCTGTCGAAATCCAAATGAATATTAAACCACAGCTCAACTGTTCAATTGAAGGCGGTCGATTATCTTTCTCGTCTTATTCTGCACTGTTCCTCCCGAAAAAAATAGCCTGTTGTTGTTGGCGTTTTAATGAAAATTTCAGTTTATGCTGGATGCCTCGGGTTGATTTTTTTTTTTTTTTTTGTTGTAAATTTTTAACTTTTCTAAATATGTAGGTTCAAAAAGGCATGCTCTGCGTCTCATTTTTCATTTTTCTAAGTAGCAACTTTTCGAATATCAAACGAATTTCTTGAATGTTAGCATGCCGCATACAATTTTGCTTATGTGATTTTCCTTTTGTGTTGTGACTTTGCCGACAACCGACCAAATAGCAATGTGCTCTATGGCGAGCTATAGTGTTTGGATCTGAAGGTAAGAATATACAGTGGGATGCAAAAGTTTTTTTTTTTTTTTTTTGGATTTTCTTATTCTATATTTAGTTTAAAGGCCATGATATGGGCATATGTGATGGGACTCCTTGCAAAATCATGAAACTGTATTTGAACTTTGTGTTGAACAGGCGGGTGCCATATTTGAAAGTAACAGTTAAACGCTGATTAATCTTTCCGAAAATCAATTTTGTAGTGACATTCTGGATGTGGGTTTATTAGGAACTAATAAAATTTTTAAGTTTCCTTCATAATTTTCAACTTTTGATCTATGTACCTAAAAGAAAAATTGGAATCTAAAATGTGGTTTCAAGTTTTAAAGTAATTCGATGTAAATCCGCAAGAATTTAGAAACTACTTTTAAAATAGCATTCTTCCATTAGAGAAACGTGCAAAAATTTAATTTTTTATAAAATTTAGAATAATCAGCAGCAAAAGATCAAAAATGTTTACCTTTAACACAAATTGGTTTTCTGGTCGTCTGTTATGCGTCTTCCAATATAAGTCTAGCCTTCTAATGTTTAAGTAGTCCGGTATGCCCTAATATCCTAACTCTGAATATATCTTTTAACTAAACCATCTTTAAACATTTTATTTAGAATATTTTAAAATTTCTCGTATTGAAAATGTTGCAATAATAATTTTTTAAATTCGCTATATTTTTAGAATTCTTAAAATTATTGAAATTTTTTTAAAAAAAATTGCATCAAAAAACTCCTAAAATGATTCAAATTTATAAAATTCTAGAGTCTTTTGAAATTCTTCGGTTTACTTAATTCTTTAATTATTGAGATTTCAGAAATTTACCTGTGAAAAGTAAAATCATATTTTAAATCACAATATTGTATTAAAAAAAGTTTAATTTTAGAAATTTTAAAATTTTGGTATTCCAAGAGAGATTTACAAATTAAAGAAAAAAAAATTTTTCGTTCCGTAAAATTATTCAAATTCACAAGTTTTTAAATTCTTGAAACAATTAAATTTCTTAAATTTTTTTTGAATTCTACAATTCTTAAGATTCATTTAAAAAATAATTAATTATTGAATTTAAATAATTACAATTTGGTATTTTCTTAACCAATTAATTTAACTAGTTAAATCAAGTAGTAAAAAAATTTAATTTTTTTTTCATATTCTTAAAACTTCTATAAATTTTGTTTAACATTTTTAATATCCTTAAATTTGTAAACTTTTAAAATTCATGAAATTTCAATTCAAGAAAATCCTATTCTAAAAATCTAGAAAAATTTAAATTTATAGTGTTACACCAATTCTTAAAACTCCTAAATCTAGAAACTTTTGCAAAATGCGAAATTTTTTAGAACCCAAAAATTCGCTCGTAAAATTTATTGACATTGTTATTTCTGAAAATTCATATTAATTTAAACATTTTATTTCAAATGTTTTAAAATTCTTCTTATAAAAATATTCTAACATTAAATTTTAAATTCTTAAAATTATGAAAAGTTATTAATTCTAAAACTTTTTGCCGGTTTTTTTAATTATTGGTATGTTTTATATAAATTTTAAATTCATATTTATATATGACGTTTAGAATCATAAAATTCTTCAGCATGAATTTTACACTTTTTAATTTTTTAAAGTTCAAAATAATTTTAAATTCAAGTTCAAACCATTGCTTAATTCCTATCTGTTTAGAACTTTTAAATATCTGTAAGACCAAAAATATTTTAAAATATTTATAAAAATCAAATAAATAATTCTATAAATTGGTAAATTTTGTTCTTAAAATTTTTAATTGCAGTAAATTTTTAAAATTAGCTGTTTGCTTAAAATTATTGAACGGTTTGAATATAATAAATTTTAAAAGGGTTAAAAATTTAAATTTTAGATTTTTTTTTAATTTCTTGTTTTTAAAGATGTTTTTTTAAATATTTTGTTTTAAATGCTAACGTATTTATTATTGTTCTTAAATTATAATGACTGTAAAATTCATCAATTCTATCTCGAATCTTAAAATTTATAAAGTTCTAATGCTCATTTTTCATAATTTTGGTAATTCTGAAAATACATATTCATTTTTAGTTTTAATGTTCCAAATATTTTTAAATGCTTCCATTGCTCATTCTAAAACCAATAATTAATTCTACAAATTCGTAAGTTTCGTTCTTGAAATTCTTTTTTTTTTTACTTTAGTTTTACAATAATTGAAAATGATAAGCTTACAATAAAATGATTACGATTAAATGATAATAAAACAACTATGGAATTCGCTGAATAATATTGGAACTGGAAGTAAAAAAATGCTATGTGAGTCAACCACTTTACGTTATAGCAAAGATTCAGTCATAGTTAACAAAAATTATCTACTCTAGAGATTTTCTCCGAATCCAGAGAAATTTCCCTAAAATCGTCACATTACGATTTTGCCAGACTTCGTTTATCAATGACCACATTTTCTTAGGAGATCGCAAACTATCTTCTAATTCTTTGATATAATAATTCCTTTTTAATTTAACGACCATATTTTAAGATTCTTGAACTTCTAAAGTAAAAGTTATCAGGACATTTTTTTAAAGTTTTTGAAATTTTGTACGACATTTAATAATTTGATTAAGTTCATTTATAAACCAAGGCTTGTTGTATGTATACAAATTAAATAAACGTTCTACTTTCGTAGTGTTTTTGTCAACTAAACTTATTAATGCTAGGTAGAAATTTAGAAATGATGTGTTATAACGTTAAGAAAAAAATTTAAGCATAAAATATAAAATTCCTTCGGAAGTACATGTCTTATTCGGTGTATACCAAAAAATATAGTTTTTTTTTGATTTTATCGATATGATTCGACCATTTTAGTTTGCTATCATACTAAATTTTTTATGCAACGTAACGCAAACAACTTTAAAAATTACATATATAAAAAATAAATATTTGAAAACATTAATTTTAATTCAATAAATTTAATTACTCTACATTACATTTCAATCAAATTTTTTTATTAATTTTAGCTCTAGGAGATATTACAGTTAATTTAGTTTCGGCCAAAATTTTTTATATCCTCATCTCATTATTATTTGTGTAATATGGAAAAAATCAAAATAAAGTAGTAAATCAATTAAATTTAAGATTATTTTAGGCTAATTAAATCATTTGTTCGTTTTTGTTTAGTCTCTATAACATTTCGTAAGTGGTTCAAAAATTTGTTGTTAACATCACCCAGAATCGTATCCCACTCGGTTTTCTTGGCACCCTGTTATAAATTTTTGGTCTTGTTAGATCATGAATATCTTCCACTTTAACTTAAGCCTCTGCACGTTTAAATCGAATTTCGTGTCAATAGTTCTTTTGATGTATGGTAGCATTATTACGCTGAAAACCAAATTGAGGACCAACTAGTTTATCGTTAACTAGGAATGTTTGTTGTAGTTTATAGGACATACACACAAACGTAAAATGATTTACCGTCAGGAAATGAAACGTGAACGGCATCATAAGAAAATTCCATTGAACTATGAAGAACTGTTTTATACATAAATTAGTGCGTTTTTGTCTTAATTTGATAATATTGGTTAATATTGATTAATCAAAAAATTTGATTGAAAGCAGAGTAAAGCAGAGTAAATAAATTTATTGAATTAAAATTAATGTTTTCAAAAAGTTTATTTTTTATTAATTTTTAAAGTAGTTTGCGTTACGTTGCATGTAGGTACAAATAATATTGGATTTTCAATCATTTTTAGTTTCCTTTATCATCCAACAAAAGTTATGAATTTTGGACTTTTTCCTTATTGTCAAATACAAGTTTTCCTAATTTGTTCGAAAGTTCATTTAAATTCAAAGTAATACAGATTTTAATCCAAATAGGGTCATTTAAAATATTAGTATAATTCAGATGAAATATTGCTTGCCTGTCTTGGCAGATAACCATCTTAGAACCTTGTAGGAACAAGGTAATATCTGAAGTGTTTACGTCATAACAATATGTTAATAAGCCTGTTATCATGTGATCGATTAATGTACTAACCGCATTTGTAGTTCTAGTTGTGTGGTGCCGAGATATTTTATTTAGAAATACAAAACCATACAAGTTTACTAATTGTTTGTAATCCGAAACAATATTATCTTCAAAGTCCAGCAAATTTAGATTGAAATCGCCAACAATAATTATACTGTGGCTGTTAGAGCTGCTGATTTTGCAAAGCTCGAGCTTTCGATCTTTTTAGAGTACAAGCGTTTTTAGCGTTTAAATGATCTCTCTTTATTAAGAAAATTCTCTATATCTCTTGAATGGTAAGAGTTACAAACTATTTAACAATACTTTCTAATAGTAACTTGGGTATGAGGAATCCGAATCTGAAATCAATTTTTCGAAATTCGAAAAAAATGCTACACAAGGACACACTTTTCGAATTCATAGGCGTACTTTTTCAAAGTTCATCGAAAATAAAAAGATCGAGTATTTCAAGCAAAAATATCGAGCTTCTAATTCTGCAATTACCCCCAAAAGCTGGATCTTTTCTGTATTCCTGTAAACATTTACCTAACATAAGCAAAAACTTTGTAAACGAATTTTTTTGTGAACGATAGATAGCAATAATATTAATATTTCTATTAACCAATTTAACTACAATTGCTTGACAGAAGTTGTCGTCAACAACAAATATTTTTGCAGCCTTTAGACCTCTCACATAAATCATATTAATTCTTAAAATATATCGACATTAATTTTTTTAATTCTAAAACCTATATAAATCTTGAAATTTTTTACAAATTGTTTTTATTAAGGATATCTTTTAAAGTTCTGATTGACATCTTAAATTCTTAAACAAATTTCTTAAACAAGAGTTTTAAGTTTTTTTTTTTAATTATTTATTGTTCTAATTATTTTAAACTTCTGTAAAACCAAAAATCATGAATAAAAAAACACAAATAATTAATTTTATAAAAAATTTTTGGAAATTTCGTTCGTGAAATTCTTAATTTAAATGAAATTTTAAAATATAAAAAACTAAAGAGGTTTTAAAATTTTATCTTTTGAACTTTCTAAATTTTTTGAAATTTATTTAATATTTTTAAAATTCTCAAAACTTTAAATTTTTACAATTATTCATTTTGCAATCCAATAAATTTGTTAATTTCTTAAAAATCATGAAACTCTCAAATTAATAAAAATAATTAAATTTCTAGAATTTTAGAAAATTTTAAAATTTCTTTAAACCTCAAAATTTTTAAATTGCTTAAATTCGCAAAACCGTTTGAAATTTTCAAACGGATTTTCGATCGACTAGCAAACAAATTAGCTTCCAAGCAACAGTTTTATATTCTATTTTATTTTGACCTTCGTATACATGAATGTTTTAATTTATGCGTTAATATAAGGCTAATTTTTAAAATTGTAAACAGGCCAAACGAAAAATCAGACTTTTGAACAATTTTCGAATAGAACAACTGCTTTACGCAGTAAATTTCCCATCTCTCAAATTTTTACCAAAATTCTGTTGAAAAGAAATTCTGGTTTCTTTGTTAAATATTTTAATTTGAAATTATTTTATAGCTCCACTTATATAAATCATTTCAATTAATATTTATGAGCGCGTATAATTTTTCCAATCTTTTTATTTATTTTAAAACATTTTTACCACCACACCATATACACTAAACCAACCATAATTAAAATATTTTCGCAACTGAGGATAGAACGACACGATACTGGAAAAAAATAAAAATTAAATCATTAAAATTAAATTTTTCATTCCCTTCATGTTCATCACCATACACAATAATGTACCTCTATATCTCTCGTATATATACAAACAGCAGAATATTCCAAACAAGAAAATTTTGTGTACACAGCAACAAGCCACTTATACAAAATATTTTTTTGTTGCCTTCACAGTCCTATATCTCTATACTAAAGTGTTATGTAAATATTTTTTTTAAACAAAAAAAAAAAACAACAACAAATAATAACAACAAAAAAAAATGTTATATTATTATAAGAAAATTTATAATTTTAAATTAATAATTTTGTATTCTTTAAACTTTTCGTCATCATCATTAGAGACAAACGGCATAACAATGATGAGTTTAGTGTCAATATAACAAGTTGGTTTATTGTCTCGAATATTTTTTAATGATGTTGCACTTGTGCATTTATTAATTGAATTTTTTTTTGTTTCTTTTATTTACAGGTAAGAAGAGATGCGTTTTGTTTGCACAAAATCAGGTAATAATTTTCGAAACGAATACAAGATTTATTTCTTGGGAACAGTAATACCAAAGCAGTTTGGTATTAACACATGTGAATTTTTTTTTTATTATTATTTTAAGCTCCACACAGTCTCCCATCGTAACTCTTTTTTTTTTTTTTGTTTTTATCGAAATATTTATTTAATATAAACAGTTTTTATTTACATTGAATTTTATATTTTGGTGGTAAATTTTCCCTTGATGAAGAAGGGAACACCAAGTTGTGTGTAGTTTAAGAAAAACAAATAAATTTTTTGGTTGTTTTGTATGAAGTGTTGTATATGATGGAAAGATGGAAATGAAAATATGTACGGCATCTAAAGAAATTTTTATTTTATTTTTTCAAAAATTGATTTATGTCATTTTAGTTTTTTTTATTATTATTATGTTTGAAGGCAACAACAACAACAACGTGGAAAAAAAACTAAACACAAAATGTATATCAAGTAAAATAAACAAACGTGTTGTTTAATATAAATAAACAAAACCTTAAATGAACCTCAAATATTCATTCATCTCTCTAATAGATTTCTGTTTTTTTCTAATAAAATTCATTGCTGGTATATAAACAAAAAAAAAAAAAAAAACAATTTTTTGTTTTCCATGTAAGTGACTTCATGGTGTGTTGAAATTCTATAGCTTTGAGAATTTCTATAGAAAAATGTCATTTTATTTGTGTGTACAGTGCGGGTAAATTGGTTTTGCTTAAGAAAACAAATATGACGAACTACGAGTAGATAAAAAAAAATCCAATTAACTGTTTTTTTTTTTATTTATTTCGAATTCAGTTCAGTCATATTTACATCCATAATATGTACATAGATATCATTTGTCATTGACATTTTGATGAGCTTCAGACTGTGCGCGTTTTAAATTGACCTGGGGGCCTATTCTCGAATTCCACATCCATTTTCCACATGTGGACATCTGTCAAAACTCATAAAAATTGAATTTTTTCGGTACTAAGGGAATATTTCCGAATGGGTATAAGCATGTGGAAAAATTCCCCATATAGGAAAATGTCAATGCCCCATGTGTTTTATATACGAATTACAATTTTCGAACCATTTTTTGACAACTTTGACAGATGTCCGCCTGTGGAAAATGGATGTGGAATTCGAGAATAGGGCCCCTGAAATACTAAATAATTCTAATGGGATGATATTTATCAATGTCCCAAAAGTGCTCATTTTTAGATCACACCTAATGGGTTTAGCATCTTAGAATTCATTAAATTTTATTATTCGTTCAGTATAAACGATAAATTGGGCACATCATATTATAAGTTTCTATAGTTGGCTTCATATAAACGGTAGACATAAAATGCTCTTCACATAATAAACTTTTCTACAATTGCCCAAAACTTTTTTTTTTGAAATTTTCAATGTTGTGACTTTTTGGTCAGTTAAGTGAATTTTTCATGTTGGTCTCATATAATAAAGGGTATTTCCTAGTTTTTCGTCCTTTTAGGCCAAAATACGTCAGGCACTTGGCCAACTGTTTTCGCATATATTGGTACTTGAACTCTGCTACTTATATAAACAGCTATTGTTGATGGTGATTTTTTCCTGTTTTTAATAGCTTTCCGTTCATACCACCGATCTTCTATACCGTTTCTCTTTCGTTTTCTATAACTGTCAGTTTTCCTTTGATTGGGGCAACTCTGGTTTTTGCTACCAAAGCTTATTGTATTGTAATTTGCTCAAATGCATTCGTGGATCTTAAATAAACCACTGCTGCATAGTCTTGTTGTGAAGCATCAGCAAATCCGTGTAATTCCAATTTTTTCGCTGACGTTGTTTTAACCCTTCCTGGTATTTTTATACTGATTAATTCCCCTAATTCGGTTCATTCCACGTACAAATTTCTTCTCATGATCTTTGCTGCTGTTGGATAGTTATTCTTTTCATCCGCCGCCAATTGCATTAATTTTCTTACAGCGAGAAACGTCGCCGCTGTTCTTTCATAGGTGACCGTTTTTAGTTTGTATTCTTCTATTGGTTGTGAAGAGTTTTTTCGCCACAATATTCGCTTCAGGTCCTGGCAACTACGGTGAATCTAGATTTGCCGGAACATCTTTTCCGCATCTGCTGTTAACACGAATTTGTGTGTTCAAGATTATATCAATTTTTATCACTTAAAAATAATTATTTCTCAACCAATTGAATTTATTTCTATAAAATTAAACGATTTCAATCAAATGAAACTAGTTTACATAATTTAAAAATCAAGTAAAATTGTTTTATTTTTGAAGTGAAAGACGAGGCGTCCGGTAAGAAAAGAACTTAAAAGCTGTTAGTCAAGCGGCGGGTGTCGGGTACTTGTTTGAATGTTGCAAATTTTTCACCTTCATACGTCTTTAAATCTTCAAATAAAGTGGCCCCACGAATATGTTATAAGAGCAATCGCAAGCAAAATATTCTGTGTTAGAAACACGAAGAGTTGTTATATGCCAGTATATCACGTGCAAATTTATCTTACATGTTTAAGTTAAACCAAGTCGTCAAAGTTGTACTTTTTGGTACTTTTTCGCTAACTTGTTTAACATTATGCTCCGTATAATAAATGGCTTGTTCGTCCAGTCAATGCTTCTGTAATCGAACAGTAGAAATAGTGTGAGATTGTTCACGCCGAATTAAAGCCGAATTATCGCCATAGTGCTTCAGAAACACTTATTCTCCGATCGGTAACAATTGTCTTAGTTTTATTTGCCAATAAAATTTTCAGCAAATGCTTTGGCAACTTCATCTATTTCATGCGATTTCAACGGAACAGCTAACGAGTATTTCGTCAAATCAATTTGCTTTGGAAGAATACATTTATTAACCAAATGAGTCGGTACAAGAGGAACAACAATGTAACGACAAAGTTTTTCAAAGGGAATTTTGTTGCGTTTTCCTACTTTGCTTTTTGAATTGAAATGCAGTTTTGAATTAATTTCTCACGCGGGACTTCATTTTTGCGAAATAGGCATGAATTTTATTCTACGAACGGTTCGCAAAACCCTCTGATGCCCACCTCACGGTGTGGAATGAAATTCATCTATAATTTCCGATTCCGATTCAAATTTTATGATGTTTGTAGAAAATAGTAGAAATCGCTGAGTTAGGTATTGAACTAGAAGGTATTGTAGCAGTAATTTGAAGAATTGGGACCAACCATTGAACTATTATGGACTTGTGCTTTTGCTTAAGCTCTACAGTCTTACCCCGTAAATAAAGCCTAGGCGTATTATTCGAGAGTCTCAAAAATTAGGAAATTTTCAAAGTTTTTCAAATATTTCGAATGAAGCGCCTTTTCGTGCGGCTAAAAAGCGAAGAAAACATTTTCATGCGTACATTTTACGCAACAGCGGCTCAGAAACGTCACGCAAAAAATGTTCAATAAATAACGAATGATGACTAAACTTTTTCGTTAATGTTGGTAGGGAAATAACAAAAATTACCTCGAGACGCCTAAAGTGATTGGTGAAAAAAATATGTGAAATTTCTCTAATAAAATCGATAGAATAAGTTGGATGGAGTTGATGGTGCTTGTCACGCAAAAACGAACGTTTCGTGGAACAAATTTGTCGGTTTTGGTGGAATATTTTGCGGCCTAAGATTTTTTGATCACCATTTTTCGTTACTAGCGATTGGTGGGAAAAATGTGGGAAGGGTTTGTGACCAAATGAACTTACGAATCAATAAGTAATTTTTCAAAAATTGACAACAATAATAAGGGCCAAATTTATCATTGTGCCACCACTAGGCCAATTGAAAAAATTGTAGCCCTCCCCATATTTAGTTTTTATTACAAATATCCATACATCCATACATCTTTATTCACTCTGCTAACAAAACTAAAAATTAAATTAAAAATGTTGCGAACGAGCGAGGGTAGAATAAAAAGTCAGCAAATTTTTTCGAAAAAAATTTTTATTCAAAAAAAAATAAAAAATTGGTCGAATTCTGCAAATTAGGCCTCATTCGATATCAACTTGGTGAATGAGGCAGCATTTATAGCTTAATTCGACCAATTTGCCGATGGTGACTGCGGACGAGTGAGTCGATGCATTATCGTTTCGGAAGAGAATTTTTCATGCCCAAATGTTCCTCTAATCTTCAGTAGCATAAAATGCCTAAAATTTAGTGGCATTTTGTTAACCATTTCCTCAGTAGTGATGTCAATGGGCGTCCTGCGCGTAGAGCGTCCCCATTGAAATTTAGTAAACCTCTTATTAACTTTGAGATATGAAGAAACAGAGCCGCCAAAATACTTTTCAAATTCTCTTCGGTTTGCATATTAGTCTTCCGCGGAAAAACTTGGGTTTAGTCTATGAAATTCGCCTTTTTCCATGCATGGAAAAAACTAGGCGAAGAAAACAAATTTTTAATTGAAGAAAATGTACTTTTCTCGATCCTGGGCAACTTTGATTGACAGATTCGGATTCTACGTCAAAAAATACGTAACTTTTGTCAGAAACATTTTTTTTATTCGGTGCAGATGGCGCTGTAATTGATATTGGAAACAATGAGAATTCGAACGACTAATCCTAAAAATAGAAATTGATAGATCAATGGATCAGACAGATACATCACACTTTGTGCACATTGTAAATTGGTTTTTTCGGCACGGATTGGTTTTCGCTGTCTCACTTGACAGGCGACGATGGAAAATTTTGGAAAAGGAAGATTTAATTTGTTTTTAAATTAAAATAGGAATTTACTAATGTTTATTCAATTGTGTATTATGTTTGCAAATTTTGGAAAAGGAAGATTTGATGTTTTTTTAATTAAATAAACAGCGATTTTTAGTTATTAATATTTCCACACCAAGAAATAAATGGCGCCACTTTGACTGAGACAGCTAAAACCAATGCTAGCCGTTTTTTCTTTTCGAACAGCAATTACAGCGCCATCTGGCCCGAACACAAAAAAATATTTCAGACGAAACTTACGTATTTTTTGACGTATAACCGAATCTGTAATAAAAAATGTGATTTCCATTTCAGATATCAAAGTTGACCCATTCCCACCCACAGGGGGTGGGGGTGGGGTCGAGTTTAGTGTAGTTGAATAGCTTTTTCAAAAATATTAAACACGTATGATTTTACTTTTCGATGTAGTATGTACCATTCAAAATATTCGAACGTCCCGGTACATGTTTTATACCCTGTATAGAATTTTAATTAAAGCTCAGATTTACGATTTAAAGATAATAGAACTGTTCTCGTTGCTCGGAAGATTGTTTCCTCTGCCAATTCTACCGCGAAGTTGAAGGAATCAATAACATTATTGATATTGAAATTTGTGCTTTAATCTTCCGTTCGACCTTCTTCGTTTTCGATCCTCTCAAAAGCTTCGTTTCTCTCATTGGCACCAATTACCCAGTCCATTATTTCCGTTAATTTATTTTCGTTTATAATAAAATTGTAAAGTCTTACTCCTTTTCCGTATAATAATCAGCCAGTATGTTAAAGTCAATTTCGTCAATCGATGAAAATAGATATTTAAATGAACTTTTGACAACTGACTGCTGGGGTTCATCACAGGCTTCAAGAGCAGAAAATGGCTGTTTTTAAGAGCAGAAATCATATCGTTATTTCCATTCCCACATAGTGCTGAAAATGCTTCCAATATCGCCGTTTAAATGATTTTATTATATTTCGGTCGAGCGCTTGCAACAAGTGATTATTGCTAGGCGGAAATAAGATAACCTTGACGTTTTCAATGTGGGGAAAAAGTGTTTGCTGGCCCATATGCCGGGTGGTCATTATCGACCAAAAACATGGCTTCTACTGGTAATCCTTTAGTTTCCAAGTAACGAGAAACTTGAGGGATGAAAAGTTCGTTGTACCACTCCTTGAAGAACGCAGAAGCTTGCCAAGCATTTTTAGATGACTTGTAATCCAATGGTATTTCGACATCTAATCATCATTATACCGAGATTATGCGTCCCTGTCGCCTTGTCATGGCCATCCTTCCAACAGCAGTCTTTTCAAAAACTGTAGCATTTTTTTGTGTAAACCGGTAAGACCGGTTTTGTCACAATTATAGATTTGTTCCGGTAAAATGCGATTTTCTGCAATAATCCTTTTAAAATTACTTGTAAATGCAGTAGCAGTATCAATATTACAGGAAAGTTTTTCACCAGATACTGTCAAAATTCAAATTCCGTGACATTTTTGGAATTTGTCGAGCCATCGATCGCTGGCTAAATTCGTGTCTATTAGATGATTAAGTGATTAAGTGATATGAAATTAAGTGGTATGAAAAACCAGAGTTGCTTTTGTGGAAATTTTTAGGGGAGAAAGTTGCTAATAGTAGAGGTTGCTTCAAAATAATGTTTCTTATGTGGGAATTTATTGTATAGAATGCTTGCTATATTTTAATAAATACCCTGAAAATCACTGTTTCTGGAATATTTTTGGCCGATTAAACGAAAAAAGTAAATTTTTTAAATATTTGGGTTAGGCCACTTAGGGCTCAAATATGGTAATTTAAAGTTCACACAATCAAATTTTCAAAGAAACCGTAACATTACAGCTTTGTGTAACTGGCCAATGTATTAATGCGGCAACTATCTTTATATACCATTAAAAATACTTAACGAATGGTTAGTCTGTTGCAATAAACTCTCGTAGCTGAACCATTTGAAAGTACCTCGACTTCTCTTTAATTAGTAGTATTTAATTTTACTGAACTTGAATATGAAGAGGAACTTAAATATTTCAGAATTATAGAATAAGGATTTCCGACATTTACAAATTTTATTTCTCCGCATGTGAACAATAAATTCCAACAAACTAAAATTTTTTATTTCCGCAATTTATTATCCTGTCATTTCGCCAGGTGTGTCGTAAATTTTACGATTCCTTAACTCTTTCCACACACACACAAATACTTAATAAACTTAAAAATAAATAAATAATACTATAAAATTTACGATTACAAACTACCGACGACTATACAATTCGAAACAAATAAATTATTATAAATTACTATAAGCCGGATTTTAATATTTCTAAAATTCTAAACACAAAAATCATCACATCATATACTATCTCTCTATCTATTCCTCCCTCAATTTCCGTCATAAATATCATAATTAATATTTTATAGATAATATAATAATATATCTAAGTATTAATTTATAACTAAATTATGATAAAATAAATTTAAAAATTATTATAAGCAAAACAAAACATAAAACAAAAAAACTTTTGTATCTAGATAAAGATTAATCACTTTTTGAATTTCATTAAAATTCTATTAAAAGATATCACAAACATGACCCTTTAACGTTTTTTTTTTTTGGTGAGTAATAGGAAACAGCCTAATACTCACATAACTTATCTTTTTTCGTTGTTAATAAAAATGTTAATTTATTAAAAATAAATTTAAATGAAAAAAATCTATCGACAATTTAATTTATTTCGTTTGGTGTGTGTGTTTTTTTTGTGTCTTATCTAAATTATAACGATGAAATGATGAAAATTGAATTTTTCACCCTTTTGCCCTACACCGAAAAAAAAAACGAAAAAAGTAGGAAAAAAGAAATCCTCTTAAAATTATGGATTTGAGTTCAATGTCAATGTTAATAAAATTCCAGAGTTTATTTTTTTTTTTCGAATAAATTAAGATATTTTATAACAAAATTAATTAAATTGTTTATAATGTGTTTTTGATTGGTTTGGTCCAAGTTGGTTAAATCTATTTATTTATTTATAGAATCCCGGGAATAGCTTCTGTTATAAACCTTGACCTCAATCTATCATCGCCTAGGCATTAAAATATTATTGTTACGAGTTTTATTTGGGGGGCGACCCATTGATTTTGTGTGTGAATGGCGCACGGTTTAAATAAACACATGGGTGCCGGCCGATCTTATTCGCATAAATACATAACATAATTCCAATAATATACAATTCAATTAAAAATAAAAACTGATATGTTCATTGAACAGCAAAAAATTCAATTAAATATCAGTACCATAGTATTCGTCTTATATATTGTGTACGTACGTCTAAAGCCGACAGGGAATCCAATCGCTTTTTTTTGTACTTTGTACAAAAAAATTAATCAATCAGCAAATGGAATCATAAGAAGAAAAAAACATTATTTGTTTTTCAAATAATTTTCCTTTTGATCTGGTCTCTTTTTGGTTCCATACAAAGCCAAACACAAACACACACACACACACACACACACACACACACACACACACACACACACACACACACACACACACACACACACACACACACACACACACACACACACACACACACACACACACACACACACACACACACACACACACACACACACACACACACACACACACACACACACACACACACACACACACACACACACACACACACACACACACACACACACACACACACACACACACACACACACACACACACACACACACACACACACACACACACACACACACACACACACACACACACACACACACACACACACACACACACACACACACACACACACACACACACACACACACACACACACACACACACACACACACACACACACACACACACACACACACACACACACACACACACACACACACACACACACACACACACACACACACACACACACACACACACACACACACACACACACACACACACACACACACACACACACACACACACACACACACACACACACACACACACACACACACACACACACACACACACACACACACACACACACACACACACACACACACACACACACACACACACACACACACACACACACACACACACACACACACACACACACACACACACACACACACACACACACACACACACACACACACACACACACACACACACACACACACACACACACACACACACACACACACACACACACACACACACACACACACACACACACACACACACACACACACACACACACACACACACACACACACACACACACACACACACACACACACACACACACACACACACACACACACACACACACACACACACACACACACACACACACACACACACACACACACACACACACACACACACACACACACACACACACACACACACACACACACACACACACACACACACACACACACACACACACACACACACACACACACACACACACACACACACACACACACACACACACACACACACACACACACACACACACACACACACACACACACACACACACACACACACACACACACACACACACACACACACACACACACACACACACACACACACACACACACACACACACACACACACACACACACACACACACACACACACACACACACACACACACACACACACACACACACACACACACACACACACACACACACACACACACACACACACACACACACACACACACACACACACACACACACACACACACACACACACACACACACACACACACACACACACACACACACACACACACACACACACACACACACACACACACACACACACACACACACACACACACACACACACACACACACACACACACACACACACACACACACACACACACACACACACACACACACACACACACACACACACACACACACACACACACACACACACACACACACACACACACACACACACACACACACACACACACACACACACACACACACACACACACACACACACACACACACACACACACACACACACACACACACACACACACACACACACACACACACACACACACACACACACACACACACACACACACACACACACACACACACACACACACACAGACAATGTATACAATATTAATGAACGTAAGAATAATAATAATGATATTAGTAATAATCATAATGGTAACCATAAATATTAGATATTTTATTGACATTGACATGGTAGATGGAAATACATAACTGTGTACATTATATATCAAATTGTTATTGGCTTTCACATGGTTAAACATTTATGATTTTAAGAAGATCTATGCTTTGACAATCGATAATTTTTCCGCTGACGATATCAACATATTTGTGCTAGCAATGGTTAGTAGAAATGTTTAGTAAAATAAAACGTTTAATAAGACCAGTCTATTTGTAAGACCAGTGTGTTATTAATTAAAAATCTAATTCGAGTACCGCGGCTAGTTATAATGAATGTTGGATCAGGGTGAAATAAATTGGAAACCTCATCCTTCTCTTAAAAACAGTCATTGCAGTTTACCCATGTTAAAAATTTCTTTTTAATTTTTAGATATTTCGTCACAAGCGAACCTAAAAATAATGAATAAATCAAAGTCAAGATCAGATAGATGGTAGCTCAAATTTACAAAACGGGACATTCCTAGGAAATTTTTAAGAAGAGCGATGGTCTAGTTTTAGAAAATGAAAAAAATCGTTCCGGTTGCTTTTAAATATTTTCTTAAGACGGGCCCAACAATTTCTTCTCGATTGGTGAAGGTGGTAACGGTCAGAGTAATTACACGTAATCTGATCCATAGAAATAAAAATGGCGTTAGGTTCTGACAAATATTTCGATTTAGAAGAAAATTTGCTAAACTTGTTTGAAATCAAAAGCTTTTGACATCAAACGATATTGATTTTAATGTTTGCAACCTTTTACAAATGAAGTTTTGATTAGAAAAGGTTGAATTTGATTTGCAAAATATTTTTCGTTTAACAAATATTTTTTATTACTGGTAAAAAGTAAATAAAAACTTGATTTACCGGTAAAACCGGTTTATTTTGAAAGACTATTTTAAATAAGGTCTCCTTGTCCCGGATTTCATCTTTTGATCACATTAAAATTTCTTGAGATTAATGAAGTATATCATGGAAACGGTATGGTAATTGATGCAATACTTAATTGGTGATTCGGTGTTTTGAAACCGTCAACGTTAAATTACTTGACAAATAATTCGATATTTACACGAATTTTCGTAATTTTTCGCAATTTTCGTGGATTCTTTAGATTTTTACAGGCTTGCCCAAATTATTCATTAATATCTAGATTTTTCGAGAGATTCACATAATATAGAAATTATTCGAATTTTTCTGTTGTAATCGAGATTGATTCGCGATTTATTCTAGATAATCTTAAGATTTTCGACATTTCTAGGATTATTCGAGATTTTCAAATTTATTCGAATTTTGTATGGCTATGTTCTGCGACTAGGTTTGAGCTGTGGAAACTGCCAGAACTTGCCTTATATGATCCACCTAAGAAAGCAGATTTTGCAACACCTAATTCTTCATTTTTTTTAAGAAGCGACTTTTTAAAAGTGCGTTTAACGATTTGTATAAATCGCTCCCGACCACCACCGAAGTATGGAGTCTCTGGAGGAATGAATCTGCATTTAAATAAAGACGAACGTTCCTCTGCTTCACTGGAATTCAGTTAAAGAAATTTGTTCTTTAGCTTCATTGCAGCATATGACTTTTTGATCCAACCAGCAAGTTTCTCGCTATAATTTGAGCCAATTTTGAATTAGTAACATAATTTTTTGTACTATTTCAAAAGTTATAGCTGTCGAACCTTATTCGAGTTCATTTCCAAAAGCATAATACCATTTATGCTTTTAAAAATGAATCTGTATAGCACTCGAAAGCTAAAGTCTTAAAAAAAGTTCACTACTGATTTTATCCAATATGGCAGTCTTTGAGTGGTTCTGCATAATCTGATGACATATTTTGGGAATAATTTTTTTATCATTTCTTTTTACCGCACATAGTGCGGTTCGTTCCTGCCTAAATTTGAGAATGAATCCCCTTCAAGGCGAAAGCGCGTTTTGAGCAGCCCTATGCTGTTACCTAATTCTTCAGAATAAGATAGTTTGGTGAAACAACACATGTCCCGGCCGTGGAAGCAAAATGTGTTAGCGATTTGTACCAATTTTTAGTGAAGCTGCTGAAGCAGAACGACGGTGCAGTTTTTGGATTCAGTTTTTCTTAGGACGATTTTTAAGGGTCCATATATTATGTACTTCAATTTTTGTACATGGCTATCATTTTAAGAGCATGTGCAGGATGCGGTTTTCGATTAATTTGAAATATTTCAAATTTATTTAAACTATTTGGGAAAGGTATCAAACAGAAAACTGAAACACTGACTGGAGATCTATAGCTTTAAAAATTTAAATATCGAATCGGATTGATTTGGAAGTTTTAGGTTTTGTTGTATTGTGTAACTTTAGGGCCTATGTTCTGTAATAATTCTAAAGTATGAATTCAAATCTTAAATTGTTGTGCCCTTTATTTTGAGAGATGAAGGGATTTTAGAAATGTAATCTAAAATATTTTAAATCTAGAATTTTCTGTGGGATTTCTTAAATTTTTGAATTCAACTTTTGACTATTTCGCTTAGAATGTATCATTAGGTTTACCACGTTGCCCAGAAAAACAAAATCTTAAAAGCAAATTCCTCGAAAATAAAATCCCCAAAATAAAACTTCTACGTGACGAAATCTCGAAAAATAAAATTTGAAAAGACAAAATCGCGAAAAAAAAAAGTTCTCGAAAACAAAAATCTCAACAACTATGGTTTTTGGGACAACAGTTAAGAAACGCGCGCTTAAATTGTAGCCTTTGTCCCAGAAATTCATGGAAATAATTTAATAGATGGCTAAGAGATCAGTTGATCAAATTAAATCTTTATTTTAAAATCCTTTATTGGGGAAATTTTGGAATAATTAAAAAAAATATGTTGAATTTGTAGAATTGTAGGATAAAAAGAATCGGGGAAAAGCTTAATCTCGAGAATATTGGTTAGTGTTCTTTAGAATTCCGTTTTAACAGTGAAAAAATAAAATTCTGAATTGTGGGGTTTTTGACTGAGAGCTTAGGCATTTTTAAATTTTAATGAAAAATGCTTTAAATACAAATTTTACACGTTGCTTTCTACAACTTTTGTAATGTTTCGACGTCTCAAATTTTAAATTTTTATTCTAGAATTTCCCAAGCTAAAAATTTATAACTGGAAAAGTTAGGAAATTTTGTGAATTTAGAATATTAAGAGTTGTAATACACTGGTTTTTGTTGGGCTTCGGAGAATTTAGGCCAAGAAAATCCAATTAATACCAAAGCTGAGAAGGACTATTCAGAAAAAAAATATTTGATTCGTTGTTTTATGGTATACTTGAGAGGTTTTGGTGGTTGCCGTAAAACCTTTGCTATTCTAAACTGTTAAATAAACTCTATAACAAATTATAGAAATTTTAGTTTTTCTAAAACTTCATAATTTTTATAGTGAGATTCTATAAAACCCATAAAATTTACAATTTCTATGAATTAAATAAATTTTTTAATTTACTGAAATTTTGTCAATTCTGACAATTTATAGAATTGTATAAATTTTTTACTTCTAGAACAAATTCCTCAAATTCTACAAATTTACTTATCCCAAAAATGTCATATTTTTAAAAACTAATTTTATAAATTCTATAAATTCAATAATATCTACCAGTTCAATAAATTTTATAAATTCAGTCAATTCTTCAAATACTAAAAATGCTGAATTCTACAAAATTTAGGAATTTCTTTAAATTCGTTAAATTTTATAAATTCTAGAAATCTTATAAATTTCGTGACTTCTATAAATTCTATAAATTTTATATATTCAATAAATTTTATTAATTTAACAAATTCCTCAATTTTACAAATTTTAATAAGTCTATAAATTCTTTAAATTCTGAAACTTTTATTAATTTTAAATACAAATTCTAAAAAATGCTATAAATTCTGTAGTTTCAAAAATTCTATAAAGTCTTAAAATTCAATAAGCTCTAGAAATTCTATAAATCTTATAAATGAACCAATTCCGCCAATTCAATAAATTGTACAAATTCTATCAATTTTATAAATTTTTTGAGTTTTATAAATTGTAAAAATTCTAAAAGTTTTTATAAGTTCTGTAAATTATATAAATTCTATAAAGTCTAAAAATTCAGTAAGTTCTGAATTCTAGAAATCCTATGAATTCCGTGAAATCTATAAATTCTATAAATTTTATATATTCAATAAATTTTATAAATTTAATAAATTCTACACATTCTATAAATTTTATAGATTATAATAAGTCTTTAAACTGTGTAAATTCTAAAAATTTTATAAATTCTATCAGGTCTATTGTTTTTTGAATTTTGTTAATTCTGCAAATCCTAAAAATTTAGTAAATGCGACAAGTTCTATAAATTAAATAAATTTTTTAAATAAGTTAAATTTTGTCAATTCTCTTAATTCTTCAAATTTTACGTATCCTAAAAATTTCACATATTTTAAAAATTCTATAAGTTTTAAAAATTCTATAAACTCTTTAAATCCTATAAATTCTGTAAACTCTATAAATCCTACTAACCGAAAATTTCATAATTTCTATCAATTTCTTAAATTCTTTTAATTCTATCACTTTTATAAATTAAATAAATCCTATAAATTCAATAAATTCCCTTATTTTCATCAATTTTATCAGTTCTATAAATTATACAAATTTTTAAATTCTATAATAAATTCCCTAAATTTTACTGATTCTAAAAATTTCAATTATTTTATAAATTCTATAAGTTTTCTAAATTATTTGAATTCTATAAATTTTATGAATACTATGAGTTCTTTAAATTCTATAAACTCTATAAATCCTATAAATTTTCTAAAGTCTAAAAGTATGTTGTTTAACTTCAAGTAAATTCGATAAATTTTATAAATTCTATCAATTTTTGAAATTCTATAAATTTTATTAATTTTGTTAATTTTCAAAATTTTACAGATTACTAAGGGTTCTTTAAATTGTTTCAACTCTGTCAGTTCTATAAATTCTGCAAACTCCAATTTTCCGTATTCTAAAAATTCCATAATTTCTATAAATTTCATAACTTCTGTAAATTTTATAAATTCTATGAATCATAAATTTTTTTTTAAATAAGGAAAAATCGATTGCGGCACCATAATGTACCTACGTATTTCGTAAGCCACTTCGAAAAGCTTCTTGCCACCTCCACAGACGTAGACAAAGTAAACAAATTTTCAGTTAAGCGAGCAAATATTCAAAAACATATATTTACATAAAAATACAGGCCTAGTTATTACTTATTGATTCAAAATTTAAGATAAACCTAAGATTAAGAAATAAAAATTTTAGAATTTGTCATGCAATTTAAAATTAGTAAAATTTATGAACTCCAAGGTTCTAGAGAATTTATATAAAAATTACAATTCTGAATTTTATGCAATTCTATACCGAATTTGATTAAAGCTATCTAAAATATGTTACCTTGAATTTGAATCAAATTGGGCAGTTTGGTGGACATAACCCACATAATCAATTCTTTTCGATGACTTTAGTCCCATCAACATTTTTTTGAGGCTGTCGAAAATAATTCAAATTACCAATATTCTTTTAAATTTTACAAATTTATTAAAACTAGGAACATTTTAGTATTTTTTTTATTTTTTTGTGAAATTTGGGATTTACATGTTTGATGGAATTTGTGACAAATGAAATTAATAAAATACAGTGGTGTGAGAAATATTAAATTTATGATTTACATTTGAATTCCGAATTTTGAAATAAATTGAAAAATTTAAAGAATTCGCAGAAATTTTAAATTGAAATTGGGTCTAAAATTCGAGCATCCAAGAAGAAAAAAATTTACCATTATTTTTCGTTGTTATCTATGATGTATTGCAATAGTGTGTCATTGCCGAGGCTGGGAAAATATGAAATCAAACGAATACAGAGGTCTTTAATTCAAGAGCAACATTAATTTCAAGTGTACCATATTTTCCAGCACATGTGCTGCTTCCATTTGAAGAGAGTCATACTTAAACTGTTAGGTTTAAACTGTTTGTGTTTTACAGTCTATGCTACAATGGTCTTATTTTATTGGTCTTTGGAACATATAAAATTCCACTCTAAGCTACACATATGCACAACTTTCTATCTTAAATAGTAAAGCCATAGTTTTTTTTCGGGAAAATCCGATCACTAGTTATGTGATTCTTCTAGATTTTCAGCCATTCAAAGAATCATAGTATAGTAATTTTAAAGTTTATTCTATCGTTATTATCTCTTGTTGTCATCAATTTGTCATTGGATCAAAACAGCATCTATTACAATATCAGATGCGTCTGTCTAATTAACGAACTAATTAACGAGACTTAAAATTCGTATGCAAGGGTTATTCCTAGTTTCTTACATTAGAGATTTTTAATATTTTGTCCCTAATCTAAGTTAAGCTAATGCAAATATTTTGGATCCCAAATTAACAATGGTTTGTCTGCTCCTATAACATTGTCCACGTGCTACGACGGTAACTTTGCTGGAAGCAGTTCCAATTTTTTATTGGGGCAATGAAATTTTTAATGAACCGAGGACACGAGAAAAGAGTTTTAAACTATTTATCTGATAACTAACCCTTTAAGCATTCAGTTTTCTCAAAAATTTAAAAATGTGATTACTTTGAAGCTCATTGATGTCAAAGATTTGTCGCAATTTCACTACGGCATATATATATGTATACGCACGAAGGTTAAAACATAAAAATGGTTTTGTTCAAGGTGTGTACACTTCAAAGCCATAAAAATGTTAAGTAAATATTTTTGTCAAAAAAAAAAAAAAAAAAAGAAAACTTTATATTGCATCCTCTTAAGATTTTCATTACATAAATTTTTGGTGAACCTTTTCAAGACTTTTTAGGAACATACACAGCAATAATAATAACAATATTTCTTCGACATGAAAAAACCTTTAAGATTACCTACAACATAATATATTTAGCAGGAATGGAAAATCTCATAAAAAACGTATTTACCCATTTCTTTGGTACACAGTATACAGTATGTGTGTTATGTAATAAAACCAAATCTTTAGATGGAAATGTTGTATTGTATCCACTTAATATTCTACCGCATACCTTACTCCCGGCAACATTTTTTTTTTTTTAGCAAAAATTCCTTTGAGTTATTTGAATACCTACTACATTACATACTGAAAACACACATCTAGGTAAGAAAATTTTTCTAATTTTACAAAATTTAACTATCGCAATCTACACTAACATTGCAACCGATATACAAGTAATATGGGGAAAAAGAAGAAGACGAAGAAGAAAAATCTTGAGATATGTAATTTTCATCGAGCATGGCACATAATGTAAAAATACCGACATAAAATAATCTAATAAAAAGCTAGCGCGCTCTGAAGAGTTCGGAATAAAAAAAAAAAAAATAAAAAAAATTTGATTTATGCTTAATAGTTGTTAGCACACATATTGCATTCTTTCACATATCATAACTCATTGATATTTGTAAACATAATAAATAGAAACGTATAAACTTTGTTTTTTTTTTTCTAATGTGCTCTCCTCGCAGTAATGTTTAGTTGTTGTAAGAAATGAGCAATAAATATTAAGGTTATGTGTTTTATATATCAATGGACATACATTTTGTTCCAACTAATGGTGTGTGTATATATGTATATGCGGTGGTACTTTACAGTTCTTTTGCATCGTTTTCGGTCAAATATGGAATATTATAGGTGTTTTAATGTTTTATGATTTATGTGTATTATATATGTTTGTTTATTTGTATATGGCCATGCTTTATTTTTATAGCTTTTTGTAATACGTATTATTATTATTGTTTTGGCTACGCTTTTATGGGATGTATTTCGACATTCATTTACTTATTGTTTTAAGACATTATGCGTGACATCATATTGGAATTGGTTTTCATATTAGTCATTTATATACGTTTAGGTATGTTGTAATTCGATTACACAATCATGAAACATAAACTTAATAGCCTTACACTTTGGATTTGAATTAAAAATTATTGCAAGCCTTCCTTTATTTCACCATTTTACATGTAGCCTCGTTTACAGTGAGAAAGTTTAAAAGAAGAAAATAAATAAAAGCCCTTTCATGGCAACGAATCATCAAAAGAAAATCAAAAGCTTTTATACAAAACAAAAAAGCTTTAGTTGTATATTTAATAATCATTCGAAAAACTTTTTCTTTAACAGCTTAAACAGTTTTCTTTAAGTCTATTGGCCTATATAACAAACCTTGAAAAATTTATTTCGAACTTTTTAAGATTTTTAAGAAAAAGCTTAATTATTAAAATTGACTGAAATCTCATAACAAAGCTAATTAAACCTATTTTACGTATCAGCAAAACAGATATTTAAATTCATCACTTTTGTTGTATGAGCTTCGGCCACATTGTTTATTTGTAAAAAAGCTTCAAATAGGCTGTAGACAGACAACTGTTAATAATATTCTCTAAATTTGGAATATATGTGGAGAAAAATAAGTGAAATCAGAAATCCTTTATAAGGGACTGAGGAAAAAAAAACAATTAATGGAACTTGAATTTTTTGTTGTTTTGAAGATACAGGACGTCAAATATTTAAAAATTTCATGCAAATGGTGTTGTATTTGTTGCTATAGAAAAAAAACTAATTATCCGAAAATTATAAAATTTGACTCATTTTAAAATAAATGGCTAGGGATTATAAAATAATTATCAAAATGATTCCACCTTTCATTTCTTCCTTTTCAAAATGGCCGCCGAAACGTTCTTTTTAAATTTTCTCCTTTGTCCATTTTTTTTCTATCTTCTTCCTCTGCCAAATACGTTTAAGTATGACAATTTACAAATTGTTTGTATCTCAAAATGAAATTTAAAACAAGAATTTGAAAATATTCATAGCCTTCCTTCGAAGGAATGGGTGCATGAAAATCGCGAGTTCTCTTTATTGTTTTTAATTTTTTGAATCTACTATGAATATCATACATTTATGTACAGCATCTGAACAAAATTCAAAAAAACATATCAGTCTTCAAGGTTTTTGCTCATAGGAATAATTCTTCCGCATCTGGACGCTATTCCTTTAATAGTACCTCCTACTCCATCGCACGGTTCCCATCCATGAGCTGTTGCGTGGAAATGCCACTCATAATCGACGCCGAAATTCTCTTTGTCTATAATCTAATTTTTATAACGTATTACTACACCCATCAACAGTAATGAATCAGGGGATTTCAGAAACTTCATCAATGTCTCGATGAACAAGTAAACTGCTATATTATGAAGACAATCTGATATTATAATGAAGCTAGTGTAGCAATGCTGAAATTTTTCTCCCACATTTTGTAAATTACAAACGGACGAATAGTCGCTTGTTTGTTGTTCCAATGAAACCCATGTGCTCCATTTTATATTATAAATGTATACTTTTTTGTAAATTCATAAGAAACAAGTACCTCTGTAGGCTTCAGACTTAATTTTTTGTTTTTTATGAAGCTAGATTATCATAATAAAATAATAATTTAAAAGAAATAATTTTCCAAGTTGCATCGATCGGTTGAAATTCAGCATCTTCGCAATCATTGTTTAAAAATGCGTTTTTCAAATAATCTATATGCGGATGTGTTTACCAGAATTTTTTGAATGTCTTCTATGGAATTATAGTTTAGGTTCATTGGAATTTTCCTACTTACATATATTTGAATCTAATCCCCCTTCAAAAATCGAATTCTAAAATGTAGAATCGAAAGTGTTGAAATGTTTTTGGCCTACTTTTAACACTTACTACAATCGTCATCGACAATATATCTGGGCTGATTTTTTATGCTGGTTAACTGGCAAGTAAATTGTTGTAATTTGGATTTAGAAAGGGTACCACTGGTCTTGAAAATGTCGTTTATATACCAATTGCATGAGTAACTCAATATAACAACTCAGATGGCCATCCCCTTGCAATAACAATACCCATTGTTGTTATGATTTAATATGTACATACTACATATATATTCATGTTTTTGGCTGTACAAACACTCCTGTACACAAAGTCAAAGATTTAATGTTACAAATTCTAAGAATAGATGATAATGCACTGTTGTGTATGCGAATCGTATATACGTTTGGTATACACAAACGAAATATAATGGCTTGACATATGCAAAAAATCTTCTTCTTCTTTTTTTCTTTTTTTGGTTTTCATAATGTTAAGAAATCTTTTAAAGATTTTCACTCATTATTCGGTCATAAAATAACAAAGTTGATGAAAGAATTATATTTATCGTTTTGTCTTATTTATATATTTCTTATTTTTTAAGAAATTCAAATTGTTGGTTGAGAAGTCATTAGAAACGTTTTATTATTTCAGATTTTTTTTTTTTTGCATTCAAACTATATAGAGACGAATCCAGACATCTCGACATTATATTTAAAAAAAAAACTGCAATATGTTTTTGATGCTTGAGATTTGTTTTCTTCTAAATTTAAAATGTCAGGTTTAAAAAAACAAAAAAGCTGTACGGAGACGAAGGTTTAAAAAAAATTTGATTTGGATATTTTTGTTGTTTTGAAAACGATAAAAATCTGTGTTGTTATTTATATAAATACAAATCGTGATTATTTTTTAATAAATCATTTATCTGGATCTGTATATTGTGTTTATACAAATTTTAATTAATTTTGCGCTCGCTGTCGATTTATAGTTGTATCAGTATCGTAAAATTTAGTCGCGCGTTTTATCCTGCATTATTAATTGGAGGCCGTCAAATATAATTTTGTAAAGTCATCACAGCTAACTCTTTAATCATAATGTAAGAGGAAATAATTAAAGATTATTTATTTATTTTATGTTGTTTAGATTAAAAAAAAAAAACCAAAAATGTTTTCTTTAAGGAAATTTAATTTTCACTTTTTTTTTGTTTCTTTTTAATTAACAACCAAAATAATTTTATTTGATGGCAGATTTGCGTGCTCCAAATACATAATAAATAATAAAAGGGTTCCACGTACTGGTATATAAATAAGTGCGCGACTAATAAAATCAACTAAAGATGTGAACACTCAAAGTCCAATTAAATTTTACTCGCAACGCCCTTTGAATTATACATAAATAATCCTTTTCCTTTTTTTTTTACGTTTTATAGTGTCTATTAATTAATATAATTAAATTTTTTAATCAAATTTAATTGAATAAAAGTGTGATGTCTATCACCTACCAGCATGTTTTGTTTATAACTCCAACTTATTGTTGTCGCACGACCCAACAAAATATTCATCATTCACTTACAAATTAATTAGCACACAATCATTTCAAACTCCAACTATGTACCACCATTATTTTATTAACTAATTTGAAAATGAAACTCAATTTATACACACACACAGGCACAGTAATACAATAATCAAAAGACATTTTGCAGATTTTCCACAGGAATAACCAAAAACAAGAGAGCAATTCTGTGCGACATGACAACAAAGAACATAAAGCTTTTTAAATTTTTTTTTTGGTATGTTTGTACGCTAATGAAAATGGAAACGACACAACCAAAATAAAAAAAAAAAATTATGTACAAGAAAAGCGCTTAATTTAATTTTCTTGTGTTTCGTTAAGTTGAAACTTTGGTATTTGTTTGCTTAAGATTTTCTTTTATTTAAATTTAATTAAGTTATTAGAATTGGTTTTTTGTGTTTTGTGTCGTCGCCTTCTTGTATTCGTGTGTTCGTTCGTGGAAAGGTATCATAATTTTTTTTTGTGTCTTTTGCGTTGTGATGAGTATAAGATAATAAAAGAAATTATTAAGCGGAAAAAACAATCTGATTAAATCCGAAAAATATGTTCTTATGGTTAAGTGATTTTCGTAGAAATTTTATGCTTTTTGTCCTGCTAATTAATGGGGCTATCATTGTGAAAATGTAAAAGGAAAGAAATATGTTTTAATTAATTTTTGGAAATTATATTGGTATGACAGCTTGTATTGTAGAAAGAGTATTAGATTGGCGCAGTGCTAAAAGCCATTGGTGACCTAGATTTTTTTCCACCTTATGTGAAATGTGTCCTACTGTCCTTAGCATATTTAATTTATTTTGAAGTAATAAAAGTCAGTTACTCTATCTATTCTGATGGCACATGAGCATATTCTAAAAAATTTTAAAAACTGGGGAACTGTCGGCCAACTGCATGCGTCCATATTTAAATCGTTTAATCGATTTGGGCTTCTGTGTCAAGTAATTTAGATAACTAAACGACCAACGATGAATTTAATTCCATTGTACTGTAAGTAAGCGATCGTTGCAAGTTCACTGATTCCTTTGGTAAAAGACATATGAATAGTGTAACCATTTGTCGATTATAGCCTTGGAGCAGCATAATCATTTCCGATTTGTAAGAATGTTCATGAAGGAGTTATAGAAACGGCAGAAACGCCGGTTTTCAGCCTCAACAGATTTAACTAACATAACATTGAACATAAAACATTTCCCATCTTTTATTTCGTTTACCGTCCTTTTGAGGAAAGTTATATTTACGCTTAGTATTGTTCAAAATTTGCAAGCCCTACTTAGTAATTTTCAAAATTGAAACGATTTAGTCTGAAATTTGGGCTGTACTTAGTTCAATTTCTTCTCAAATTTCTGAGTCCTCAAAGGTTCCCAAATCTAATAAAATTTAAAGTTGTCAGATTAAAACTTTGTGCCTGGAAATTGAAATTTGAGGCTAAAATAACTTTTACTCGCAAACAACTTTATCTAAGCGTTGCAAGCCATTTCAGTCGGGGTTCCCCAAATTTTTCTCAAAAACTGCCGTAACTACGTTTAACGTTATTTCGAATATTATCAAGGCTACCATCATTTCTCCGAACATCAGTACGAAGAACGCGATTATGCGTTTTCATAAGAAATCTCGTTTTGGAATTTTAAACTGATATTTTCGCACAAATACGGTCTTGGTTGCAAAATAAATGTATAACAAAATAAAAATTGCCAACAATATTTATTTTTCCCAAGGACAACAATAGCCGACATTGTTTGAGTTCGGTGTGTTATGTCAAGCTTCTTAAAACCGGAACCGCGCGGGATACGGCAAACTTTCAGCCCCTAAATTTTTCGGTCTTATGAGTTAGTTCGATTATAAAAATGTTCGCGTTAGTCATATCTGGAAGCCTAACGGTAATTTCGCTTTAAAACAAAAAAGAGTTACCGAGCGCGAAGATTGCAACTTGATTCTGCTTAATTCGAAGTTGAGCGTGCGTATGACAAAATTTCATTATTTGGTAATTCTTACGTATTATTTCTTTGTCGGTAGGTAACTCTTACTTCAGTCCAGCGAAATGTTAAGATGGTACACATAAATCTGTGTTATCATGTTTTGCAGCTGATTGAATTGAGAATTGAGTTGTTTCCTCGGTGGAGCTTTCATTATAGACAACCTTCGCAAAAAAGCTAGATTTCCTCCGTACACTCTAATGTTAACAAAACATTTTATCGAAAATCATTTTATGTCTATTTTTTTGAAAGATAACGATATGTTTGGAAGTGCTTCAGAGTAAACTAAAAGTGTTTTTAATCTACATTGGACCAACCGGTAGATCAACACATTTGGAAAGAAAATTATTAGGGAAGCTAGCGTTATCAAATCTTCTTACTTAGAAGAAGCTTTTGATAATGCTTCGTGTGAACGAATAATAAAACCTTTCCCTTTTTCTAATAATTTTTTTTCACAGAACGGTAAGAGTATTTATGTCTAGAGCTTTTAGAATTTATGAAAAATCTAAAATAAAATTTCTGAAATTGTTTATATGTATAACCCGAATCTCATTAAAGTGGAAGTTTCGATACTTTACTGACAAAAAATCTATGGAACCTATATTTTGACCTAAGAAATTTGTATTATAAAGTTTCAAGAATTAAAAATTCTCAAATCCCTCAGAAATAATTCAACCTAGTTATCTAAATTACAAAAAATAAAATCTGAAATTTCCGAAGAGCTGATGATTTATTCCTTTCCTTTATAGTAATTTTTAAATTTTTTTATCCATATGGTCGGCGTTCATTGCAGAGAGTATTCACTCATTTTACATAAAACTAAACTAAGGTAGATTGCAGCGAAGAAAAGTTGCTCACCATCGAAAAGCAAAAATGTGAGAAGTATTTTAAACAAGCACTCAACTCAATAAGGGTGATAAATCCGTACTCTGTATTATCATAATGCCACCAATTTTGTCTAAGATGGTCGAAGCCTCATTAAAGCTCGTAAGGTGTTTTTTGATCAGGAAGCTAGAGAGTACATTATTGAATCATGGGCTGAAGGCAGTATCGTTTCGCACATTTTCCATAACACTCGCTTCGTTTAAACAAACTTACACATTCTACAAAGTCTAAAAATTTCTATGCGGCTCTTCAACCTAGAATAAAATCGAAACAATTTTAAAATTAATTCACAACCAAAATAAATTTTCACATTCAATCCACGTCATTAACAAAGGCATTAATATCTTATCTTGTCAATTAAATCTCACCTAAGCAGCTAAATATATATTATTAAGAAAACAATTTACAGAAGAAAATAAAAATAAAATTCTCCAGGCTCGTCAAGATAAATTACGAGAAGGTTAAGATAATACACATTATATATAGAAACAACAGATCTAATTCAATTTATCAATCTAACAACCAATGTACGAGTCTAGACAACGAACAAACTGTGATTTTGTTCTCATCTTAATTTCTCGCCTTTATATTATATTCACATCACACAGCGATACAAACACAGATACCACTTTCAATAAATAATTACTTCTTTCAACGCAATATACATAGATTAGAAGAGAGTGAGATATGCTATACAGCAGGGAAGAAAATTATTATCGCAAGACCACAACAAGATTTTCTCATCGTTTATTTGATTTATTTCGATATATGCTTGATGATTGGTATAAGAAGGATAACAATCAGATTACAAAATTTGATTGACATTTATAAACATATGTATATATATATATATAGAATGTCAACTCTTTCATCAAAATGGTGGGGGTGTAATAAAAAATTTCAATGCGTCAAGCATCATGTTGTGTGGCGTGCAAGGAAATTGTACACGAAAATCAATAAAATTCAATATTTTCATTGAAGCAAGTTTTAAAGTGTTCGACCACCCCGTGTTATATCATATGTGGAATGGATATTTTACGAGCTAGTTTTTATAGTTTTCACTGATTATAAAATTAAAAAAAAAAAATTTTTTGTTATGAAGGCACTCTGAAATCGTAATGAATGAAGTGGATACATGATTTATTGTATTGTCTTTGGTCGTATTGGATTATCGTATGGTTGTGCGTTAAAACAATGATTTTATTGTTATTATTTCGTAAATTAATTTATATTTATAATTTTTTTTTATAGTTGTTGTTAATTAAACAATTCGACTGTGTATAGATTTTATATATTATAAACAAGGATCAGAAATTACGATCACGTTCTTCATATTAAGATATTACTTCAAGCCTTATGCCTACATCCATAACATTTTTATTTTACTTTTTTTATATTCTATGAACATTATTTATGGGTCATAATAAATGGATTCAAGATAAAAATGTATATAATAATCGTCTTAACAGTACAACAATAATAATCCAACAAATTATAAGATCGTGAATCTATTTTTAGAATGATTTATAAATAAAAGTAAAATTCGATTAATCTTGTATTGTTTATCTTATAGATTAAGATTGGTAACGAAAACGTTAAAATAAAAATAATTCGACACACTTTAGATTTTTGGATGTTTTAATTTATGGTTCCCTCTATCTCGAGTATGCACACATGTACGAGTATATATCTATATTGAATTGTTGTGTAATTTAGAAATACAAATAATTAGCTAATCCATTAGAATTAGACGAATAACAAAAGGATTTTCATTTTTCAATATCTTAAAGATCTTGTAGGTAGATTCAAATTAATTTAGATGTTGTGTGCTCGCGTGATTAATAGATTTACTTTACACGCGCATGCCGTATGGTAATGTTATTCGTTGGACGGTGGAATGCAAGTTTTCAAGTCATTAACATTTTGGTACACATTGTTGGAATTTGCTGTTAAAATTTTAATTTATAGCCATTTATACGAGCGTCTCAGATTTTACTCGCATTTTAATAGGTATTGCGATAAATAATGTACAGATGACACTTTTTAAATCTTTGTTCATTTTTATTAGGTTCTTAAACTTAATTTTGAGTTTCTCGAGATCCAATTAAATGGACAATGTTTGTTATTTGAAAGCTAATCTCTGTTATCTGATTAAAATTGAGAAGATGCCCGAACATCTAGCAAGCAAGTAACTTCCAAAATTATAAAACAACTTTCTGGTATTTATTGTATCTCATAAATATAAACAAGAATTTTGTGTGGAAAAGAGTTAGTTGATTAGTAATACTTTTCCATTAAATGTTTTGCTGCTTGAGTATCTATCTAACCCGATATAATAGTATTGTGTTCAATATAAACTAAATTAAACTTTATATTTTTCAAAATTTTGACATTTTTATAAAACTTTGGTTGTTTTAAAATTAACGTTAAATTTTAATTAACACAGGATTTTATAAACAAACCCTATGAAATTTCACACTGAAATACGTTAAAATTGGTTAATTTCAAATTTTTTACCTAATTTAATTTTTCCCTAAGCTCGTCAGGAAAACCATAATAATAGAATTTTGCCAAATAATCTGAAATAAATGTTTCAAAGTTAATTTTTGATTTCAGAAAAACTTATACATTTTAAGATTTCCATAAATTCTGAATTAAATCTAAATTTTTGTAATTCTATAAATTTTCCTTTTCCCCAAAAATTTCATAATTTGTATAGTCCTTCCGAGCCTATAAAGTTTACAATTTCTATCAATAAAATAAATTTTTTAAATTACTGAAATTTGGTCAGTTCAATTCTGTCAATTTATAAAATTCTGTAAATTTCTAAATTCTATGATAAATTCCCCAAATTCTGCAAATTTTACTAATCCCAAAAATGTCATACATTTTAAAACCTTTATAAATTTTCAATAATATCTACCAGTTCAATAAATTTTTTTAAATTTAGTAAATTCTACAAATTTTAAAAAATGCTGAATTCTATAAAGTCTAAAAATTTAGGAATATGTTTTAATTAAATAAATTCTAGGAATCCTATAAATTTCATGACTTTAAATTTAACAAATTCTGCCAATATTATAAATCTAATAAGTCAATAAATTCTTTAAATTCTGAAACTTTTACTAACTTTAAAAATTCGCTCAATTGTATACATTTTTTGAATTAAAATTCTATAAAGTCTTAAAATTCAATAAGTTCTTTCTTTATATTCTATAAATCTTATAAAATTAACAATTCCGCCAATTCTATAAATTCTATAAATTTTATATAAACAATACATTTTTTTAAATTCAATAAATTCTACAAATTCTATCAATTTTATAAATTCTATCAGGTATATGATTTTTTGAATTCTGTTAATTCTACAAATTCTAAAAATTTAATAAATGCGATAAACTATAAAATTGATTTTTATAAATTTAGTTACAAATTTGTTATTTTTTGAAGAATCCATGTTTTATAATAATATTCTCTGAACTAATCCTAAAAATTTCACATATTTTAGAAATTTTAGAAATTTTCTAAATTCTTTGAATTAAGAAAATTTATAGAATTTTTAAAATATTTAATATACAGTGCAATAAATTTTATAAATTTAATAAAGTCGACAAATTCTATCAATTTTATAAATTCCAATAAGTCTATAATTTTTATAAATTTTAAAAATTTTATGAATTTTGTAATTTTTATATATTTTTTAAATCCCATAAATTGAATAAATTTTAAAATTTTATAAATTTTGAAAATTTTGTAGATTCTATGAGTTCTATAAATTGTTTAACTCGGTTAAATTTTACAAATTCTATAAATTTATAAAATTTATAGAATAAGTTCTTTAAATTCTATAAACTACTTAAATCCTATAAATTCTATAAAGTAAAAAAGTATGTTGTTTAAATTGTGTAAATTCGATAAATTTTATAAATTCTATCAATTTTTGAAATTCTATAAATTTTATTAATTTTGTAAATTTTTGAAGTTTTGCAGATTCTATATGAGTTCTTTAAATTGTTTCAACTCAGTCAGTTTTATAAACTCTGCAAACTCAAATTTTACGTATTCTAAAAATTCCATAATTTCTATAAATTCTACAAATTTCATAACTTCTGTGAATTTTATAAATTCTCTGAATTCTATAATTTTTATCAATTAAAACTTTGCAGACACAAGGTATGCTAAACAATATGAAAATATTCTGATTTAAAATTTACGATAAACATTAGCTAAGAAATAGAAATTTTAGAATTTGGATAAAATTTAAAATTAGTAAAAATTAGGAACTCCAAGGCCATTTTTGATGGACTTAAAACAATTTCAGAAGATTTACATAAACATTAAAATTGTAAATTTTATGCAATTCTATACCGAATTCGATATACCTATCTAAAATAAATTGTCTTGAATTTGAATCAAATTTGGCAGTTTGGTAAACATAAACTTTAGCACTTACTTTCAAAATTGTTTTGAGGCTTTCAAAAATAATTCAAATTACCATTAGCCACAATTCAATTGTTTCAAATTTTAAATTTTACAAAGTTTAAATTTTTTTGAAATTCGGAATTTTACATATCAAACATGTGAACTTGATATGTAAAACAAACAAGTGAAATTAATAAAATGATTTTTTGATGTTTAAAATTTGAATTCCGAATTTTGAAATAAATTAGAAAATTTAAAGAATTCGCAAACATTTCAAATTGAAATTGGGTCTAAAATCATCCGAAAGTTTAAATTATGAAAACTAACCAACATCAAAAAACGAACATAGAAGAAGAGAAAATTTGCCGTTATTATCACCGTAACATTTTAGCCATTCTTGAATTAGGTATAACTAATTTCCACAGTTAACCTAATTGAAACCTGTCGAGAGCTCACAAGAGAAAGATAAATTAAAAAAGCGACGATCAGGGAAGACCGAAGAGGTTGTCCGAATATCGATTACGTTACGTTGCGAGAATCGTGCTCAGTACGAAGAGTGTTACTTAGCTATAGTGCCTAACCTATAAGAACTGATGAAAACATCGCAAGAGTTAGTAACGACATGTTTGGGGAAGGCAAGTCTATTTCTGAATATGATACCAAAACGCATAAACATAAGTAGAAGGTTTTTACTTGATTTGAATCAAGGCTGGGCAAATTACATTACACTGAGTAATTAAAATACTTTTCCGAGTTACAGCAAACTCAGTAATTAAAATACAAATTACAATTACTTTGAATTGTCATTTGTAATTAAAATACAAATTACAATTACTTTACATTTGTAAATTGATAAATTTGATTTGACAAAATTCATTTAGTGAAAAAACGTATCATTAGAAAAAGATTATTATGATAAGTTTTATGCTGATGACTCTGGAACCAAATTTTAATAAGCCTTGTAAAAATTTAAATAAGAAATTTCAAAAACTGGGGTAGTTCAAATACAAATTACACTTACCTAGAATTTAAGTAATTAAAATACAAGATACTATTACTTGAAGAATGAGTAATTAAAATACATGTAATTCGTTGCTGCCCAGCCTTGACTAATTAAGAAATCCTAATCCATACGAATCGTTCGTTTAGTAAAAGTTCTACAAAATTACATTTTTGAAATAGCACTCAACCCTTAAGGGCCAATATCGGCAATTGCCAACAATGATGACAAATGTTTGGCTAGCACATGGAATAGGCCCTTTAATTACCTCGTCAAAAACCCTAATCCATACGAATCGTTCGTTTAGTAAAAGTTCTACAAAATTACATTTGTGAAATAGCACTCAACACTTAGGGGCTAATATCGGCCATTGCCAACAATGATGACAAAGGTTTGGCTAGCACATGGAACGGGCCCTTCAATTACCCAGTCAAAATCCCTAATCCATACGAATCGTTCGTTTAATAAAACTTCTACAAAATTTTATTTTTGAAATCGCACTCAACCCTTAAGGGCCAATATCGCCCATTGCCAACAATGATGACAAAGGTTTGGCTAGCACCTGGAATAGGACCCTTAGTTACCTAATTAAAAAATCCTAATCCATACGAATCGTTCGTTTAGTAAAAGTTCTACAAAATTACATTTTTGAAATCGCACTCAACTCTTAAGGGCCAATATCGCCCATTGCCAACAATGATGACAAAGGTGTGGCTAGCTCAGGGAATAGGATCCTTAATTACCTAATTAAAAAATCCTAATCCATACGAATCATTCGTTTAGTAAAAGTTCTTAGCACATGAAATAGAACCCTTAATTACCTAATTACAATGCTGGGCAAATTACATTACACTGAGTAATATTAAAATACTTTTCCGAGTTACAGCAAACTCAGTAATTAAAATACAAATTACAATTACTTTACATTTATAAATTGATAAATTTGATTTGACAAAATTCATTTAGTGAAAAAACGTATCATTAGAAAAAGATTATTAAGATTAGATTTTATGCTGATGACTCTGGAACCAAATTTTAATAAGCCTTGAAAAATGTAAATAAGAAATTTCTAAAACTGGGGTAATTAAAATACAAATTACAATTACTTAGAATTTAAGTAATTAAAATACAAGATACTGTTACTTGGAGAATGAGTAATTAAAATACAAATTACAAATTGCAATTTGTATTTTAATTACGTAATTCAAATACATGTAATTCGTTACTGCCCAGCCTTGATTTGAATCAGACTCGTTCGTTTAGTCAATATACATTATAATGACGCAAATTATGAAGAGACATAGAGCATTCTCACCGATCAGAGTACTCTCTGAATTTTCAGTTATTTGTTGAAATTCCGGAAATTTAGGTAATATGCGAGCAACGATACCGTTCACTACCAACGATATTCTTCGGCTAAATTTTCAAATTTCTTATATAATTTGGTGGTTTTATCAAAGCCTTTATTATGCATTTCCTAAAATTTTAGAATTGAAGTACTAGATCTCTCAAAATTCGACGGAAAAATTAAAATTTAAAAATTTAACAAAAAAACTCAAATCAAAATATAGGTTAGGATAACTTTAGGTTACCAGAAAGTTAGTTCAAAATTAAGAATCTAGAAATTTAAAATTTTAGAAATTTCAGAAACGTTTAAAATGATTCAGAGAAAATTCAGATAATTCGAACAATTTTTTTACGGAAACCGCTTTTCAAATTTTAAAGAATTATAAAAAGAGATTGGTGACTAAGCGGATTAGATCGAATTCGAAAATTTGTTTATCGATTAGATTTGAAAAAATCAAAATTTGTTAAATTCGGGTGAATCGCGGCGAATCTGAAACTTGTGAATATACCGGAATATACCTGCTTGGTGGGCGCTGATATGTTTAAAGAAGGTAATCGATATCTCTTATTTCTAAAATTCAATATATTAACATCTCACAAATTTGTGTGTTACTCAATGATAAGCTTTGGATCTGCCCCTAATTCCAATAGGATTCTGGATTATTTGGAGATACATACGTGCAGAGCCAATTCGAAACTGTTTTATTGCATCGTACATCAATCAGCAAAAGACGGACGTGCACAGAATTACCAACTATTAAACAACGCAAACCAGAAAAAATTTAACTAAAACTCTAAGATTCCAAATTCTTATACCCAAATCAGATCATAGATGTTTTCATTCACAGTGCCATACGGCTTTACTGTTATTATGGCCATTTATGAAAACCATGGTTCAGCGTCATATGTACCAGTTACATCATACTGCTCAGACCAAAGCTTCTTCACATAAGTCCTGCAGGATTTAATTTGATTATACCATGCAATTTAGCATTAAATAATTTCTGACTAAAGCAATCATGAAAGTCAGGATGTCTATTTCATATCTAAGATCTTCCTTCCGGATCATGGTTTTTTTTTGACTTCGATCTGATCAGCAAAGATTCAACCAATTTTTCATATTCTCTCTTTTGAAGCACGAATAGACTTTTCAAAGACTATTACTTTGCTCACAAAAAAACTCAAAAAAGTTGTCTTAACTTTGAAGGGTGAAACCCCATTTCCGAGGGTGGTTCAATACATTTCCAACAGCCTTCAAGAACATCGATTATTTGAGGTGTTTCAATCTAAGGCATTGCGGTGCAGTAGCTTCACTGGCTAACTTTTTTGTTTTCAGGAACAGCTTCAACAGCTAAACGGGCAATTCTATCGTTGTGGTCGAAAAAATTATATCCTCACGCTTTCATGAGATGAGGCCGTCCCAGAATTGGATGAAACGGAATGGTCACCGAATATAGTTTCAGCAATGCATTAACAAAGGAAAAGTGAATAACATTTTGATATGTGGCTGTAACCGAAATTTCGAAGAAATTCGCAAATTTCTGAAATTTAAAAATTAAAAAATCCGTTAAAATTCAAATTTTTTGAAAAATTTAACATACATTTGGATATGACCTCTTAACAGCAAGGTTTGAAATTGACAAACCCCTTATAGTTTTGGGTGATTATAGTATCAAAACGAAAGGTTTCAGTTTGTTCCGCAGCCAACATAGACCAATCGTTTAAATTAATTCGATATGGTTTAATTAGGCGGTCTGTCAACGAGGTACTATGATAAAAGACGAGCTTTGGAATTTTAGCCATAATATTGGTATCAATGGGAAAATAAAATAGCTAATTTTGCGGAAATTCGATCAGAACTGAATCCGATTGCAGAACTGAAGGGAATCCTAGGATGAAGTGGTTTGATTAGATATTTTCAAAAGAAAGTTTCAAGAGTTTATTAAGAGTCATCGGAACTTGAGGCTTAGCATAGTTAAATATGATTAAATGTGCGATTGTTTTGTCCATAATATATTTCGAATGATATCAATTTACTGTTAAAATCTTGTACATCCATTACGATAAAAATTAAATTTGTATTCACCAGACATTTCGGTTTTCCTCATTTACAAATGAACTAGTTACAAACTCTCACAAATTTTGAAAGCTACTCGTACATGTGTTTAAACTAGACTAACGTTCCCTAATTCTTCAAAAAAATGTATATCTAAAATAAGCTTTTAGAAAATCACCCATATTAATGCGTTATGTCCAGTTCGTCTGTAGTATTTTCAACACTATCTGCTATTACGGAATATATAGTGTTTCACCCCCAACAGATCCAAATGAGGGTTGAAATGAAAAAATTGAATAATGGTGTAATGTTTGTGGTCTGGCTACAATTTTGCACAAATTTATTTTTATTTTTTATAAATATTCCAATCACATCTGAACCAAGCAATAATATTTTATTTTTATCAAATATACGTTTCTATCCCCAAAAAAAATGTAAAATCCTTTCTACCTGGTGTGCATGGATACGTCCAGACTATATATAATACACAACATATCCAGGGAAGTAAGTAGCTACTAGCTAGTAGTTTTGTATATGTGTCATAACATGTGTAATAAATATGTTTACTTTATGCTCTGCAAATCCTTTTTTTGTGTTTTATACATATTCTGCTGTCTTAAAAAGCATAAACCATAAACATAAAATCAATAAACATCGTGTGAGTGTGATTAAAGGAAGAAACCAAAACCATACCCAAACGATGAACTCAAGAAATACTTTATAGTATGTTCATATACACATATTTGATTTGAATTTATTCAAATAATCATAAATCATAAAACATATTTTATTATGCTTTTTTTGTGTACACAGTTTTACGACAATACTAATAAATTCAAGTTAAACAATGATTACTTTTAAATTAATATTTAATTTTTATTAGTTTTGAAATCCTGGAAATATTTTAAAAATCGCGTTCGTTCATCGTCTCGCGCGTTATAAACTTCTAAACTCAGTATAATAATAATAATATTACATGTCGATATAGTTAAACGAGTATGTTGAAAAAAAAAAAATGTTTTTGTTCTTTAACTCAAATGTCAATCATACGAGTACGTACATATATACATATTTTTGTTTAACGTTTGAAATCATTAAAATTCGATTAACAGCTGAAAAAATAAAATTACCCGTTCGGAAAACACAAGTTGGAAAAATTGAATTTATGTATGTATGTATGTGCTCGCAGAGAGTTCACCAGGAAAAATGTGTGTACGGTGTATTTTGGATTTTTTTTTTTCGAAATTATACAAAAATACACAACACTAATAGGAAGGGAATGCGATATTGCTGCTAGTGGAATTTATTGACTTAACATTTTAGTTTTAGTTTTTTTTACGACATTTCGGTTTTTTGTTTGTGTTTTCGGAAAACGTATAGAAAATGCAGCGGTACGGTTTAATTTTAGATTGGTTTCGTTTTAGTTTTTAAGATGATAACCCTTTTATACTCTCGTATGTACTATATATACAGTATTTATTCGTATCAGGTTACACACGTTTTTGAAGTACCTGTAGTGACGGTAGACATAGTTTTTTGTTTTAAGTCGAGAGGGTTATTAAAAAAAAAAAAATACGTATGCGGATACGCAATAAATTTAACCTCGTAAAAATTTGTATACAGAGTGGGAAGTTTTTATTATTTTTAATTAGTGGCATGATTATTCTGATTTTATTAGTCTAAATTATAGTATTTGTGTTCTACATCAGCGGTGGATAGCCGGTGATCTGCGGACCTAATAACATACAATTAAAAATTATATTCCAGCGCTCAACTCGTTAGTTCGCCATAAAATTCCATCGCAACGTTCCAAAAATATCTCCATTACCGTGTGTTTGTACAGAAAAAACGAAATTACCCAACAAAAATATTTAAAATTAAAGCAATTTAGAACGAGCGCTAAAAAAAAATCCCCCACAAAAAAGTATAATTGACCGTTTGCGTTTCTTCTCGACAATTTTCCTCTACCCGTATACAATTTTCCACAAAACTGTTAAATAATTTTTTTTTTTTTAATTTTATGAATTACCACAATTTTATTTTGTATTAATATTTCTCTTGTTTGGTGCTTCGTTTGCGATTCCACGGGAACTAACTAAAAAAAATTACATGAATAATTCCTGAAAAACCCAAACCCTATTTATTAGGCGCGCAAATAAAACACTGTGCAAGAAAAATTTCAGAGAATGGAAATAAATCAGTGAAACTGGCTTTTTGTGTGTTGTGTTGCTTCTTCTTCTTCTTATCCTTCTTGTTTATATATGTTTTGTATACACACATAAGATTTGTTTCTTTTTATGTTTTTAATCTGTTTTAATGGCGTATTTTTGTGTGTGTGTGTTGTAAAAATTTACGAAAATTGAAATTTATGATATTAAGCGTTTTGTATATCTCATACGTAGGTAACAAGTATATTACCATAAGCTTTACACCTGGCATACGCAAAAGTATTAAATTATAATTTATAGCCTGCAAGCATATAAGGAGATTAGTTTGGGTCGCAAATCATATTTTGCCATCTGATTTGCCATCAATTTGTCCTACCACTTAACTGTGTTGCATATTTTAATCAACAATATTTTTTTTTTCTATTTCTAACTAAGAAGCTTAATGTCAATTAGACTTTAATAATTTATAAATGTAAGAGTTGTAATTAGTTAACGACTTTGGCGAAATCTTGTTAATTGAGATAATATTATGGCGCTTATGATTTATACAATGTAAAATCGCACCATTAAGTTTACCCCGCTCGTAAATTATTCAGAAATAAAATTAAAAATCATTAATTAATTGTACCATACAGAAAAACCATTTAATTTAACATCACTTAATAAATTAACGTAAATTATTTTAATTATATTGTACTGTGTCGCATGTACCACATATCCAAATTGTCTCCATAAATCTCGATGACAATAAAAAAAAAAAATTCGAACTGGTTTACAAAAAAAAAAAAAAAAGACGACACACATTGTTTGTTATATTAGAGAGAGAGATGGTACCAACCTCTTATTTATAATGTAAGAAGGACACATATTCACTATACGCAAGCCCACTAAAAACATTAATGATAAAATAATCAAAATTTTAAATCAAAATAATTTAATTTTAATTTTTAAAAAGTATTTGAATGTATTACCTAAATGTCTCGTCTCGCGTTTATGTTAATTTAATAATACGAGTCTTCTTATACGATATTGTTTTTTATGTGGGAATAATAAAATTAAATTTTAATAAAATTAAATTCTATTTAGATAAGAATATTACTTTTAAATTATATACTAACTATAATGGCGTATATATATTAAAAGAGTTGGGATGGATTTTTGATGTTATTCTTAAATAATAATATTAAAAACTTTGTTTGTGATAAAAATAATGAAATTCAACAGAAAATTGTCGAGACACTGCATGTTATTGAATTTACAGGCATCACTCGAAGGAAGTGAAAATCTTATTGTTTGGTTAAATTCTTATTTGACAACTGAAAATACCTTTATGAAGTTGGCCCAAAATTAAATCCAACCTTAAATATTTTGATATAAAATCTACTATTACAATAGCCAAATATTAGATAAGTGCAAATTACAATAAACTTCAATAACGTTACCAATTTTTCATCTATATCTCGAATAAAGTTATCAGTTTAATGGAAAATCCAGAAAAGAGGCTATAAAATTTTTTGTAATATCACAAATTAATTTATAAAATTGATTAACAATTTTCTAAAATCATTCTCTAATAATATAGTTGGATTTTGGCGTTATTTTTCTGTTAGTTCCATTAATTGACAGAGCCGCGAAATTCGCGAGTCGTTTTTTATTTTTCATGAGAAGGAAATTGTTTTAAAAAAGGAACAGAGTTCCGATCGTTGATGGAGGTAATAGAAAATCATTGTGAAATACACTATAGAATGCAGCTTGAAAGTAGTGTAACCGCAGTACCCGCAGCCGCGGGGTGGCTCACGGTTAATGAGGCTCACGAGATTTATCAAGCGTTCGAATATTAGTTAAAACTCAAGATCGATAGAGGGTAGCTCAGATTAAGCATAAAATAGACCACCCTTTCAAATATGCAAAATGGCAAACGGCATTTCTAGGAAATTTTTAAAGAAAAGGCGGAGGTATAGTTTTTAGAGAAAGAGGAAATCGTTCCTCTTGCCATTAAATATTTTCTTAAGAAAGGCCCAACAATTTCTTCTCGGTTGCAGAAGATGAATGTCAGAGTAATTACATCTGACTCCATATGAACAAAAATTTGCTAAACTCCTGTGAAATCAAGGCTTTCGACATTGGTAACGATAACGATTTTATTGGTTGCTGGGTTGATTTATTTGTAATATACGTTTTGCACTCCAAATTTACCTGTTTTGCACTTCAATTTTCAACCTTTTACAAATCAAATTTTGATTAGAAAAGGTTGAATTATATTTGCAAAAGATTGAATGTGATTATTTAGTTTGTCATTTACTGAATCTTTTTTATTACCGGTAACCGATAAATGCAAACTTAATTTACTGATAAACCCTGTAAAACCTACCTACCCCCGGTGGGTTCCCTGTTTCATATACCTTTGTCTCGGAATTCATCTTTTGATCACTTTTTAAAATCTCTCAAGATTATTGAAGTATAGCAAGGAGAGTGATCGGTCTTTCGAAACAACCAGGTCATTCGAGATTTTCGAGATTATTCGAGTATGTTTTAGATTGTCGGGCGTATTTGATAGTTCGATGTTATTCGATAATCTTAAAGCCTATTTGAATAATACGATTGTACGATATTTAAGAAATTATACGATATTACTTGAACTTGCTTAGTAGCATTTTGTTTAGTAAAGTGTTTTTCATTTCGAGCTATAGAACTTTGAATTTAAATAAAACACAGAAAAATAATATTAATGGCCATGAATGTGACTTTATTTCAAAGATAATTTTGTGCCATTAATATTTGAATATGATTTTGGACATGTGGCCACCTCGGCTGGCGCGTACATGGTGGAATCTGGAGGTTCAATTTTCGATCTCTCTTTGCAGCATTTCTGGCCGTATTTCAGCAATAACGCGTCGAATGTTGACTTTTAAGTGTTCAATAGACTTTGGTTTATCCCCAAAAGAAAATAGTCCAGCGGTGTTAAATCACACGAACGCAGTGGCCAGTTGATAGGTCCATTTATCGATATTAATCGTGCATCTAATGTTGGTTTCAGTAAATTAATTGTATCGCGCGCTGTATGGCATGTGGCCCCGTCTTGTTGGAACCACACAAAAAATTAGTAATTATGTCTCAATCTCGGTCTCCGTTAATGTTTTACCAGCATTATTTTTGAACACATATGGTCCGATGATTCCTTTGGCCTATAAAACGATAGTTTTTTGTACATGTAATGGTTTTTGAACAATGGGTCGTGGATTATCTTCGCTTCAAATGTGACAATTTTGCTTATTAACATAGCCATTCAACCAAAAATGAGATTCATCACTGAAGAAAATTGTTTTTGGAAGTTTGCATCGATGTCAATATTGGCTCCGGCCCATTCATCTAATTGGCGATGCGAACGATGGTCGTATGGTTTTAATTCGTGCACAAGTTGAATCTTGTAACCATGTAAACAAAGATTCTTTCGCAAAATCCTCCATAAAGTTATTGGATCAAGTCCCAATTGTTGAATACGATGACAAATTGATTCATTTGGATTCTCTTCAGTACTATGCACTACAGCCGATACCGCCTGCTCGGTGCGCACCGTATGGGGTCTTACGTGACGCGTATTATCCTTTAGAGTAGACGTGGTGTGCAAGCGAGCCATAGTTAACCGAATTAACTTCTCCGACGGACGATTATATCGACCATAAAATGGACGTAGCGCTCGATGAGTTTCAAGAACTAAACCATTATTTTCAAAGTACATTTGAACAATTTGCAAACATTGCTCTGGCGTGAATAGCAAACCATTTTAAACAAAAATGAATAAATAATGAAGTGGTTATGGTTTGCTATGAAATCAACCGTTCAATTCTTCTTTTTTTTCTTTGAAACATTTTACAATAAATTCTTTGATAATTGTTTGACTTTTGGGCCATATCATAATTTTTTGATAAAACGTATCCTCGAACAGCTTCTGAGTTTGTAATTGCTCGGAAAGAAAACCGGTCTTTCGCGGCGCAATTAGCTAAAATTTCATTTCGTCATAAATCATATGCCTTTTTCCGGGTTTCTCAGCGAATTACACGGGTATCGAGGTACTCGTGAAATGGGCTAATACTCGGGGTACCTCGATACCCGGGACCGACATAAAATCCTGCATAATCCTACATAAACGAGCTCAACTAAATGATATAAACAATACTTGGTATAATTGAAGTTAAGTTCATGCCATGGACTGTCAAGTTAGAACTAGCTACATTTTATCTCGTATTGTTTATGCCCGTAAACAGAATAAGTGGTTTTTCCGTATGAAGGGCAGATATATTGAACAGAGCTCATTTCAAATAAAAAACATAACGTGATTCAATTCCTTCCCGGGATACATCTGCCTGCAATAAATTTGTCAACGACAGGACTAGTTTTTCTTCCGGTTTCTATGGGGATATTGTCTGTGGAGTTTTCTTTGAATCAGGAAGGGTGATTACCAATTAAGTAAAAATAATTATATTTTTGGAATTTATCGCTATCGTGAGTCGGACAGTTGCGATTGAGACATATTTTTTGCTAGGGCTTTTGTTCTCTTTAATTATGTAAGCTTAAAATTATTGTTTTAGGCTTATTCGATGGCGAAATGTTAAATGCAAAAATTTAAATTTTCCTGCCTGACAAAAGAGGCCAATAACCTATCAGCACAAGTCAAACATGTTAAAAATAATAGGAAATTTCCCGAGTATGTAGTACTTTTTCAAGGTAAGCCCTGATATGTCGGAAAATTTTGAAGATTTAGTAAACAAATTAAATATTGGTTTCTTTTATCTTAACCTTTCGTCTTTTCAAGTTTTATCTTTGCAATATCACCTTGTAGTTCACGAAATCACTCTACTATCAAAGTATCTCGCTTGTTCAAAAAAGGCTACAAAAGTTTTAAACAATTTGAAAAGTTAATCACACGGTCAAATAATTGAGACATCTTGGATTTTGTTTCTAAAAAATCACGGAGAACACGTGAATTCGATTTTCCGAATTACTCCGAAAAGCTTTATCCACTTTTCAAGAAAAAATGTAAAGTGAGAAAAGTTCGGTCTACTCCTCATGTAGCTACTACGAAACTACAAAAATAAAATTCTCATTTCATACATAAAGTATGAGGTAAGGACGTACTGATATACCGAATTATATTCACTAAATCAAAAACTCAAGGAAAACCCTCATTTCTATGTGTTTTATGCGCACTCAAATCATTAAGAGAAAAAGAAGTTTGTCTGTGTATTAAATCAATAGGATTCTTTCGGCTTTTTAAATTATAATTAGAATTACCAATCACTTAAGTATAAATTAACAGAAATTTCAATTTTAATAAATACACTCATACACTCGTATTTATCAAAAATTTAGAATAAACTGATTTAATTGATTTTTAAATGTTGTTTTGTACGAGACTAATTTTATAAAATTACAGCGTTTTACAGATAAATATAAAATTTTGAAAATTTAAATAAATATTACCAAGCTTTCGATAATTTTCGGATTATTCATAAAAAATCAGATAAAAAACAGACTCCAGAAACTCTTCACTGACTACAAAAAATTTTAATTAATTTATGAAGTTAATATTCTGAAGATTTACTGGCCAATTTGAGTAGATACCAAGCTGGCCGTTTGCATGTTAGCAATTGGACGAAGTAAATCATATAACAAATTTGGTATTTTGAGATAAATATTTTAAATTATAAAAATGAAAATCGGATTTAATTAATTAATCACTTAAGAACAATCACCTACAATATTCAGGAATACGTCATAAATATGTCGAAACGTGGTAATTGTCGATATCAGCCTTTGGCCGCTGGTTAACCAATTCTAATCTTTTAAATATTCGCTAAATCTGCTAATTTTTGTCACCGAAAAATATAACGATGGCAACACTGATAACGTTGCATTTTCAAATCTTAATTTTTTTCTGTGGAAAGTTGGAAGAAGAGAAAACTGGCATAACTTAAATTGGGGGTGACTATCAACCATCATCATAGGTAAAAGCAACATTAACGATGCAAGAAAAATTGAATTTGTAAATAAAAAGGAAACTAGCATTCAAGTATTTGTTCAATCAAATACTATTCCCAAAACAAGTTTGAGGTAGATTCTGATAATTTGATAATTTTTTGTGGCATTTTATAATATATTAGCACAAAAACAGTCCTTGTCTAGTTCCCATTTTTAGTGATAATATTTTTTATTATTAAAAATGTTAACTCAGCTAAATCTTAGTACGAAGTCACAAGAAAATTTCATTTATCACTTGATCAGAATCCCGCTAAAGTCAATTCGGCCAATAAGCGTGGATTCTGAACATTCAGAATATTCATCCATAAATCGATCTAGAATGCTAGAATTTTCAGGTAGATATTCTAACAATTTTAATTAATTTTAATCTAATAAAATTATGAACTCTAATCTTTATTTTCAGGAACAAGTTCTAACACATCTTGTATTTTGCACAAAAGACTATTTTTTTAGAAAATTAAGTTTCACGAATTAATCGTTAACAATTTTTATGTTTATATTCTTTCCGAATTGTAAAAAAAGTAAAAATTTTTAAAGTTATAGAAACTTTCTCAGCGACTGTATTCCCAACAACAAAACTATTCAACCAATTTCAGATTTCAGAGGTTTTCCGCAATATTTTCGCATCTTTTTACGTGGAGCAATAATAATTTAATACAATTTAGGCATTTACAGGGAGTACAATATTGTTAAACAAATTCTATTGTTGTTGTTGATTACATAGCTCTTGTCTCAAAAACACTAAAACAAGCTGAGGTATCGAAAATAAATTATCTGCAACAGGACTCTATCATTCGTTCGATAATAGCCTTTCAAAGTTCCGAGATTTCCATTTCCTCAGACAAGGTAAAATTGTTTTAAAACTTAAAACTGAGGCTGTAGTACATTTTGTGTGGCACTAACCTCGATATTAGGATTAGAAATTTCTGATTAGATTTGGGCAATACTCTGTACGTATAATATTGTTCAATAAAATGAAACTTTCAATTTCATTTTTTTTTGTTATTAGAGCATAAGCAATTGAAAGAATTTTTTTTTTTTTTGTTAATTAGGAATTTGAAACGATATCATTTCATAATCTCAATAGATTATGTAAAGAATTACGATATATTTTTTTTTGGTAACTTTTATTGAATTTCTTTTCGTTTTGTGTTTATTTTTTTTTTTTTTTTGCTTGTTAAGTATTTACCAAGAAGTAGAACAAATTAACCGATTCTAATTAAATTTTTTTTGCGATTGATATATAAAGGCCGTAAAATTATGGAAATATATCACAGTCTTAGTTTACTTGCCTTTTGGATAACAACAATATTAAATATTAAATAAAACCAAATAAAAATGAAATCATTTGTTGCAATTGGATTAATGGTGGTTTGTGTCGCTCTTGTTAGCGGACATGGTCATGGTGGTGGTGGAGGTGGTGGTGGCGGTGGTGGACACGGCCATGGCGGAACCAGTTATGCCAATACAAACAGTGTAGCACATGGTGGTGGTGGTGGTGGTGGTGGAGGCGGTGGACATGGCGGTGGACATGGAGATGGTGGCCACGGGGGTCATGAAGATACCTACGTAAGCAAAAAGTATAAATATTTTTAATCAAACGGTTTACAAAAATTATACAAATTTTATAGCATCATCCGGAATACCAATTCGAATATGGAGTAGAAGATCACAAAACTGGAGACAAAAAAAGCCAATGGGAACATCGTGATGGTGATGTTGTTAAAGGAGGATATACTCTAGCTGAGGCTGATGGCACAAAACGTGTTGTTGAGTATACATCTGACAAGAAAAATGGATTTAATGCTGTAGTCAAACGTATTGGTCATGCATCTCATCCAGCTGTATATGGCGGTGGTGGTCATGGTGGTGGTGGCGGTGGTGGAGGTCATGGAGGAGATGGTGGCGGCCATGGACATGGACACTAAATACCCATAAAGTGTAATTAAAATTTTGATACAAATATAGAATATAATTTAGAACAAACATTGAATTAAATTTACTTAATTAACTGAAAAATTAGAAGAAATTATGTTGTCTGATGATTGCAAACTTATGTACATGATTTATTCATTAACTCTTAAATGTCTACATCTCGAAATAAAGAACATATCATGTGTATGTATGTATAAGACAACGCAATGAAAGCAAATAAAAAAATCTCTTTAATTAATTAATCATATGTTATACATGTATACGAATATGCACATCCACCGAGATTATCATATTCACGTAGTTTTTTACGAACAAATTAATACCCAAGCTAATAATTAAAGTTGTAAAGATTTTAATTGAGTTTTATGAGATATATCATAAAAATGATTTGGTGACTTCACAGAGATAATAAAATCATTATGTTCTATGTGTGTTATGTGTGTAGTGAGAACAAAAAAAAAAAAAAAAACTAAAAAGATTAAGTTTTAATGGCATACAAAATGTAGTAATTTTGGAAAATGTTACAAAATTTAATATTTTTGAATATGTTTTAAGTTACAAACGCAGATGTTAAAAAAACAATTTTCTTTGAATCCTCCTACGCACGCAAATTACTATAAGGTATACGAGCATCTCTGGAAATTAAATACGCCTGGATCCGTTACATAATGATTTTCATTACATTAAACATAAACAAAACAAAAACAACAAATTCGTGGGTGACGTTATGTCTCTACGGGTTGAAAACACTGATAAAGCGTACAAACAGTCTATCAAAATACTATGTAATAAAACAATAAAGATAACAGGAAGCAAACGTCGTCTATAAAGTAAATATTTTGGTTTTGTGTACAATAATCTTGGATTTCATTTAATAATTACAAATCTCGCGCTCTCTTTCTCTCGCTATTTCTCTCTTGGGTGGACACAATTTTGAATTACTTTTAAACGCTTTAAGAAAATATCTTGAGACAATACAAACAAAATTTTTTTGTAATAATTGTCAACAACACAGTGGTAACGTGCGACAAAGTACTTTTCCACATTGCCAATTTTTTACTTAACTACTTACTTAAATAACTGTAACATGTTAATTTGAATTTTTTGTCAATCGAAAAGATTTATGAATAAATATTAACTAATAAAAACTAGAAAATTACCAAAAATGCAGAATTTTGAAGCTGATTCATTTGGACACCTGTTGACTGAATTTTTTAAAAATCTGATCTAGAATTTCTAGGACCAGTTAAATAATTTAGAAATTCGATCTGATTATGTGCCGTTGTGCAGTTGTACTCGCACATTTGTAGTTAAGCTAAATTTTTTTATCATGTCGCCATGTATTTTCCACAATAACGTTTTAAGTTAAAGTAAAATGTGCATATGTGGTAAGCCGCGCTTCTGCCATTCTACAGACTATATAAAACATGACACTTCTCCATACTTATATATTTTCCTTTAGTTATAACTGACATACAGTTTTTACTTTCAACCTAAAATCTCTCGGAACAATATCATGTCTATCAATAGCGGTTTGTCTCTAGCGGTTTGATTTTATGATATACATCGCAATCGTTTTTTTTAAACCCTAACATACACATCAACATAAAAATGGTTCGCATTTTCTCCTATCAACATATGATATGCATAAAAGTTCATACATGACACTTTTTTGTTTAATAAGGAGAGGCCCGTTAAAGGGTTGATTTGCCCCCTTGGTGAAAATTATCGGATATTGCAATGCATCATAATATTTATGTGTATTAGGCATCCTGAGAAGTTATTATGACTTTTTTATCTACACCAAATAAAGTCATCTAGAATCAAGAATAATTTTTTGTAATTCTATTTAAGGATCCGGTGGGCCTAGGATTGCTCCAATATTCTCATGATAGTTAATTTTTTATAAGTATGAACCGTGATCTCTTTAGAAGCATTATTTACCTTTGCGAGGCGTTAAAGTTCCTCATTGAACAAACCGAAGCTGACTAACATTCAAGTAATCGAGTCTTGATAACATAGAAGTGCTGAAAAATATTATGATTGGTCGTCCATTCTGTCAAAGTCTCTTAGAATTTAATACCATATGCTATAAAATTGGATTTGGTTTAAATAATTTGAAATTTTTAAAAACAATTTTGTCGCAATTTCCGAAATTTCGATTTAGTACAAATTTGAATTTTTATTAAAATATTCTTACAAATATTTGGAAACTTTAAAAATTTTATGTGAAAATTAAAAAGTCAAAACAAGTTGTTCTCATCTTGAAAATTGCCCAATTGCCCAATCGCCCAACACAATTTTCGAATGGCGTTTGCCATTGAGAAAATAGAAAATTTCTTAAAAGTACTGACTGAAAATACAAAAATGTCCAATGGTGACATATTTGTTAATTGAAAATGATTTCTAACCTTGAAATTGTCACAATCTGAAGTTTTTTTATATCAAATTCATCAGCAGCGAAGTTATGTTGCTCAATTTCACAATTTGAGAAACTAAATTTATATACGACCCAGAAGACGGTCAAAAATTTTGGAAACTGAGAATTTAAAAGAGCAGAGTCACTAATGTGATGATGCAGCTAGTAAACTCACTAAAAGCAATTTCTCAATGCTTGCTCACTACACCGTACCGAGCCAGTGATTATATTCAAGGTTAATTAATTGAGATTTTTCGACACGATTTTTGAAATAAGTACATTATCAAAATTGTTGAAATTTTATCGTTCACTTACAAGAAATCTAAAATTGTCTAACTAAGACATATTGCCATCTTGCGTTCAAAATAAATTCATCTAGCTTAAACATTTAAAAATTTCTAAATATTTGAGCTTTTTACTTCAAATTCCAAATCAGCGATATCAAAAAATCCTGACAACCCCAACAAATTAAAATATTTGTTTTTAAAACATTATCAAAGCTTTTTAAAAATAACTTTGAAAAAAGCTAAAAGCTTCTTTAGAATCCCGATTTTAATACTAATTATAAAACAATAGTAAAATGTAGCAGAGCGTTTTCGCTTTCAAGGTCAACTTTTATCCGACATTGTCAGCTCTCAAAATCAAACAACATCGTCCGATTCAGCGACATCACGCAAACCAACCTAGATTATACAAAGTCATAGTCAGCCTAAAAAAGCTTTTAGATGGTAGTCTTTAATGGCAGTAAAATTTGGAAAAATCCGATGGCGATTCCTATGACGAACAATGAAAAATTATATCACCAAAAAAGCTTCTAAAAAATTATGACGTATGATTTTGACTCTTTACCCTCGTAGGCTTTGATAAAGGTGCCATTCTGACATCAAATTTAAAATCAGCTACATCAAAAAGCGCTAACAATTCACAACAACTTGAGATATTTGTTGACAATACTTTTTAAAGTGTTTTTATCAAAATAATTTGAAAGAAGCTTTAATCGGAGTAATTTTTTTTAACTTTAATCTAGAATCCATCACGAAGAGAAGATAAAAATCATCAATCGCATGATGTACACACCAGGTACTTAATGCTAATTTTACTCCAGTATTGGCGACACAGTTTTACTCCACAATCGTATCGGTAGTTGTGCCAATCTTTGCGTAGAAGAGTCATTAGAATAATCAGAATTTTTGTAGAGATAAATCGGTAAATGCTAAACTTATCCCAATACGCTGGGTGAAAAATAGGCAAATTCCCTTATACTTTGCCATATTCTAGAACTTCATCCAAAAATCATTTTTAAATGCCATTTCCAGCGCACATATCAAATTTCATTATAATCGGTTGATAAATAGACAAGTTCCCTCATACTTTTCCATATTCCAGAACTTTCTCGAAAAATCATTTTAGAATCCCATTTTCAATGTGCAAGCCGAATTTCATCATAATTGATTCAAAAATAGGCAAGTTCCATAGAATGGAAGAGTAGAATCTCATTTCCAGAGAAATAGTAAAATTCCATCATACTTGGCCGTATTCAAAAACTTCATCCAAAAATCATTTTAGAATCCCATTTTCAATGCACCTGTCGAATTTCATCATAATCGGTTGATAAATATGTAAGTTCCATCATATTGGCCATATTCCAGAACTTCATCCAAAAATCATTTTAGAATCCCATTTCCAATGTGCAAGCGAATTTCATCATAATTGATTAAAAAATAGGCAAGTTCCATAGAATGGAAGAGTAGAATCCCATTTCCAACGCATATGTCAAGTTTCACCATAATCGGTTGAGAAATAGGCAAGTTCCATCATACTTGGCCATATTCCAGAATTCGATCCAAAACTCATTTTAGAATCCAATTTCCATCGCTGAAGTCAAATTTCACTAAAATCAATTAAGAAATAGATAAGTTCCATCCTAATTGGCCATTCATTTAATTTGCTAAAGGTTTAATTTGAAATGTAAAAGATTCAATTTGAGGTTTGATGTATTAACAGTGACCTTTCTTAAGCCTTAAACAATATTTGTGTAAGGTTTGGTTCAAATAGGTCAAGTCGTGTGGAATTGTTTAAATATCATACATACAAACACTCACTTTATTTTGTAGATTGCTCAACTGCTCCAACACCATCTCAACCCCAATTCAACCCGCAAACGACCCTCAATTCAATCCTCAACCCAACCGCAAACTCTCTTTCAACTCAATCCTCAAACCAGCATATATAAAAAATTGGGCAACTACTCACTACATATCTTAACCCAACCCCAACTCAACTCCAACTCAACTTGAACTCAACCCGAAAATTGACCCCTAATTTAACCTTCAAGCTTATATAAAAAACTGGTAGATATTTCTATAACCGGTTATTTTGTGTCAATTCGTAAGTAGGTATCCGACCCTCTTGATGCACAGGTTCCAAAAGCTTTTCAAATCTCGGCCTTGACCATAGAAACAGATTGGCAAAAAAAAAATTCTAAATCAAACAAGCCGTTCTCGAGATACGATAGGTACAGACATACAGACATCCAGACAGACGGACGAATATTTTTTTTTTCCTTTTTTTTAGATTCAGACACTTTCAAAATGTTGAGAAAAATAGAGCTTTGGACCAACCAAATTTTTGATCATTTTTGACATGATTTCAATACTTTGGTCTTTTTAGACCGGAGTAACTACAATTCGTCAAGACGATGTCATGCAAAATATCTAAGGCTATGTAGACGACACTTGATATTTTCATTTATCTATAAATATAGATGCTTTACCCTTTTATCTTCAAACACATTATTTAAGCGACGGTAAACTCTCGACGAGTCTTAATAATGTAGAAGCCCTAAATCATGTTTTCATTGGTTGCCCATTCTGTCAAAGTCTCTTAGGACATTATACGCTATAAAATGGAAATTTTTAGTTTAAATAATTGGAAATTTTAAAAATTTTACGCGAGAATTAAAAAGTTAAACTTGGTACAGTAGTTCAAAAAATCATTAAGAAACGCTGCTTTATATATTGTAGATGTAGACAGTTATAAAATATAATGCTAATAAAAAAATAAATTCTTAAGTACACAAATCTTATCTACTTTATATAGACACGTGTATTACTTTCCTGCTATCCATTTTTATTTATAAACTACCTTTTTTTTACGATAGAGTGGAAATTTTATATAAAGAAAAACCGAAAACATATCATCTACATTAAAGAAGCAATGCGCGCGCTTCTTCAAACATCAAACAAAAATCGTTTATAATGACAAAAATCAGATTAAGTGCACATTGTTTGACAAACAGAACGATGTATAGATTGGCGGACGCCGCCGTCACCGTTTCAACGACTAATGCATTCATTACAATACTCTCGAAGAATCCTAATTGAAAATTTGTCTATTTTTGTGTTTAATTTGTATACCTACATCTGAGAGATATTTTCGATTTCGATTTTTTTTTTTTTTTTTTTTAATTTGTCATCTGAGGGTGATATAAAATGTTATTTTTGCTGTTGTATAATTTATAAAACGAGAAAATTGGAAAATATTTATAAACAGCTGTTCAACGATTGTCATTTAAAAATTGTTTTAATTGATTTCAATTTTCGACGACGAGGAAAACGAAAAAAAAAGACGCTGCCCGGTAATAAATTTACAGCCCATTAGAAAATTGTTTTTGAATATTTTTCGAATGGAATGTCGTCCTCAGGCGCGGCGGCATTGAGTAATTCTGAGTGTGTGCGGCGGCATTGTTTAGTATACAAAGATTTTATGATTGGGAAATTGTTCCACATTTGGTTTACCATCCAATCATACACTTCGTCTTATTATAACTCTGTATGTATACGCAAAATTTAATCTACATCTTAAGCGCAGAATACAAAAAAAACAAATTTTATAGATCTATTAATAAAAATTAAAAAGTCTCGACATTATTTATGGTACGTATGTTTAACCGGCTTAATAATTTCCAGACACATTTTCATTTTCGTACATTTTAGCTATACATACAACTCTATCATCTTCTTCTTGTATTGTTTGTTGTTTATTATATGCTTTTGTAATAAATAAATTTTTTTTTATTAATATTCAAATGAAATGTTGCATTGAAATAAATATTAAATTGCACTAAGTAAATTATTGTGGTTGTAAATAAAAAATAAAAAATTTTCGAAATAAATAACAAAGTTGTGGTGAATAATATTTTGCGAGAGAGAATATTTCTGTTTTACAACCCATTCAACGGTTGTAAAAATTATTATTATTATGATGATGGCAATATTGATTTTCCATTTTATGTTTATTTTGATTGAGAAACTTGTACATTATATGTGTGTACATGTGTATTTTCCGATAAATATTATTTTCCAAAAAGAAAAAATCCGATTTTCTTTTGATTTTTCACAAAACAACAACGAGAGATGGAAAATATAAAAATATTTGGAAGTTAATAATATTTTCTTGGATTTTTTGCTTGTGAAATGGTGTAGACACTTAAAGTCAAAACATGTAGTATATGGAGTCGTTTTCGTGTAAATACACAATGAAAATGGTTTATAATTTATAGATGATGACATCAAAGTAAAATTTTGTATTATGGAGCCATAGTTTTATGATTGATTCGAGACGACAATGTGCGGATTAAATATGGTAGAACGTCATCTGGAATTAATATTCGGGTGAAATATTAGATGAAATAAAAATATAAATTGTGGGGAATATGATTTATGTTAAACGACCTTCACGGCTGATTGAACTCGCCGATTTTTTAAAATATTGTGACGATAATGACTAATATAAAATTGGTCATTATTGGAGAAACCAACAGTACCAGAGTTACAAAAAGCTCAGACTGAAGAGAACTTGGTTCGAAAAAGAAAGGAAACTGAGGCGACAAATATTTGACGAATGTTATAAAATATATCGAAGCTTCTGTAACAAGAATGACGTAACAGTTGTATAAATCCATCACGGTTCACGTGGCTTACATAAAGGGAAGTAAGAATTGAAGAAACTTACCAATATCTTGGACAAGTTTTGCTGCCGTCGAACACCATGTAGCTCTCACTAAACTAGCTATTCTTCTTCACACCGAAACCCAAATTATGGAGTCCGGTGACTCTGCAACTATTAGTATTAAGGATTATTCCTTAATTATTCGGTTGATTCCCCACCGAGTGCTGGCTATTTAAGTATGGCATATCCGTGAGAATATCCCTTATTCTAGCCCTAGAAATTTAGGGCAAAGTACGAATGGAAATTTTAACTTTTTGTGGGTTGAAATTCGGTTCTCGAAACACCTCCTATTTCTTTTGGTCTTTACCGAAGCCCAAATATTCCTAACACGTTGCTCGTTAAGTGTTCGTCGTCACAATGGCAAGTGGCTTCCACATTATTCTTCCCTCATACAGGTTAGTGAGGCAGCCGAAATGTTTGCAGCTCTAAATCAACTCACTTAACTCTTAGCCAATTATACGAGAATAACAGATTGGGCTAATGACACGTGTCATCTATTGGATCTATTTCTAACAAGTCATCCTGGAAAATATATCACATTTGTCGATTCCCCAATTACAGCGGAATTATCTTCACCGTTGCCTTTCCGAAGAGTGTATCACCTAAACGCCGAATGTGGCACTGTAAGGGAGTAAAATTAACATCGTAGCAGGGCGACCGCTTTCAAAGAACGTAAATATTTAAAAGACTCAACGGATGGAAACTTAGCAACATTTAGGATGGCTAGAAATTGAGCGTCGGCAATAGTCTCTAATGTTAATAAAGTTCACTGGAGTAAGATTAAAGATTAAATGCGGCAAATTTTGGATACGGCAAGTGGCAGGAAGATTAGTGTACCACCATTAAAATATGGAATCAATATTTATATATCAGCCCAGGAAAAAGGCCAACTTCCTTGTCACAAAATTTGTAGCAAATTCTAACCTTCTTGGCTCTTCTTTAACAACTTCTGTAGTCTTATATGCTACGTCATCAATGTATTGTTTAAAATTCAGGTCTGTACGGTAAATGTTCTTGAAGACATTAATGCCAACAAATCAAACAGTTCTGATGCTATTCCGCAAATTGTTTTCAAAAACTGTTGCTTAACCCTTATCGGTTCTGTTCCACCGATCTTGGACTCTTGGCATTTTCCCTTCTATCTGGAATGTAACCACTATTCACCCAGTGCCCAAGAAGGGCAGTAAAACTGATCCTTCGAATTACCAAGAAAGCGCTCGATGGTGTTTGGCACAATGGTTTACTGTGCAAATTTTGAGCGATTGGACTTACTAGTATGCTGTTTTCTTGGATTGAGAATTTTGTTCCCTGTCACATAATTCAAGTGAGGGTGGATGGGGCAACATTTGTTCATCACACTGTAAATTCTGCTGTACTGTTTTTCTTATGCTCAGTTCAGATCCGTTCCTCTATCCTTGACATTCTTTCCTACAGACGCAATGTAGGAGCCTTATATGTGTTATACAAATATTTTCGTTGCAAATGATCGAAGGAACTCTATGAATTTATGCCTGGTCTATCCAGGCCAACACGTAAATTTAAACGACCAGTTCACAGGAATAACTTGCAACTAAAATTTATAAAGAACAATAAGTTTCAAAACTCTTTCTTTCTTTGGAGTACTGGACGATGGAGCATTCCCTGTGGCATTCAATTTACAGAAATTCAAACTCAATATCAAAAGTGGAATTCTTGAAGACTGATCTCCCGACCCTCCTTAGTCAACTCATTCCTTCTTTAGTCCTTTCATTTGTTTAATGGTTATGCTGTGTGTCGTTCAATTGGATTTAAGGTTAAATATCAAAAAACAAAAAACCTAATGTGAGTTAAAGATGTTTACTTCAGAACACCCAAGACTAATTCGGAAATTAAACAAAATCATTAATACGGCAAGGTTTGGATGGTGTACCAGACTTAACCAAAATACCAACCAAAAAAGATCGAAAAAGTTCAGAGCAGAGCTCTAGAAGCATTTTTGTTGTCTACGAAATTACATATTTGGATATGCAGTTGTTGTACAAATCCATCATAGATCACGTTACAGACATAAAAGGAAGGCAGCAATAGTTGAGGAAACTTACCACTTCCCGATATGACAGAAAGAGTGCTGCAAGAATTGGAGGGCAAAATTGACAAATTCGAAGACCGACAGGAAAAGCGTTTGTTACACTAAAATGAGATTAAAACCAGAATAAATTTGACATTCGACAAAGCTTGCTTTTCATCAAAATCGGTATAGTATTTCATCTGAATATCATATAAGAATCCCATTTCATAAAGCCATCAGACAAACCGACCATTGGCTAATCTTCAGCAGCCACTTTCAAACATGAGCCTTGAATTTTGAACATTGAGCCTTGAATCTTCGGGTTTCGAAGATCTCACGTAATTGTTTTAAGTCGTGAAATTTCCGACCGGTAACTTCTCATGAAGAAACTTTCTCAACAAATTCTAGGTCTTCGATTTTCTATTCAAAAATGACACTCATCCAAAAATGAAATGTTTCAACCCTTGCCGTGAATGTAACCATCGCTCAGGATGATAAGCCAACAATAAAACATTTTTTTAAAGTATTCTTACCATTACTTATGGTACAACAGAACTACAAGAACTTGTGGAGACTGTCGACAGCAACGAAATTTTAAAGGTCCACTTAGGCTTCTCTTATATCGATCAAATCTTCAGTCCTAGATATAGAGAATATTGGTCAATTTCCAACTGAATTTCGCCACCATCGAAGGTAAACAAAATTTCCTGAGTGACTGTTTTGTCTCGACCCTTCGGTCGGTTCCGCACGACATACTATATGACGAAAAATTTACCCGCAGCCTATCACATTTCGGCGTACGTGCAACGGGACGAAACTTTGTATCCAAGTCAAAAGTCCAAAGTTAATCGCCACACATAATCAAAATTTCGTAAATTAGACCAATAAGATGCAGAACCATATACACATAGATTTAGTTGACGTATAACCGTATATTTGTTTCAAAAGAATGTGTGGAGATTTGATGTCGCAACCTATCCGTAACGAATCTCCTGGATTCACATCACATTCAGACACAAGCGTGAAATTTGAAAGTGAATGGTCTTGCTGAACGTTTCAATAGCAACTTAAAGTCGTACTAACAACCCATTGAAATTCTGAACTTCCAACCGTTTTATTACGTATTCAGATATTTGTCAAGAGATCATGTTTGGTCGATATTCCCGGTGCGTTCTTCATAAACGATCAAGATTCGAACCAAAACAGAGATACACCGGATTTTGTGAGTCAGTTTCGCACAAAAATGAGAGCGTTTCTTCCTATTGAAATAAGACGTGAGACCCAACTGAACCCATACATGTATCGGGAATAGAAAAATACATTTTTTGAATTTTTGAATTTTTTCAAATTTTCAAAATTTTCAAAACTTTTCAATTTTTAAAATTTTACGATTTTTTAATTGTCGTAGCACTTACATTAGGTGGGGAGTTTTCTAGGACTCACTATTGCAGTTCAATGGTCCAGAGGACCAAGTTGCAAGATTGATCGAAGGACTATACGGAGACAGAATGCCCAGCGCGTGCCTTGTAAAGGGTACAAAACCACGTTGAAAGTACTACTCGGAAAAGGGTTAACCAGGAAAATTGGGACCGGTAAATTTCCATGTTTATGATGGAGTGTCTTAGTACAGTACCCAGCCATAACCATTTCTCCAATTGCCATGTGATATTCTATTTGGGTCACCCGAAACTGAACCACAGGCACCAATCAAGGTTAAGTAAATTGTAAACCATCAGAGACCATCTTTGATTACAGTTCCTGTAAATGTGCAATTAAAGCAGAACTTTGAACTAACAATGTTCAGCACAACTAACAATTTAAGTGCGTTCTAAACCAAAAATGTAGAAATCCCTACAGGTTGCCAAACCATACTGGTTTAATATGGAAGATTTTAAGTGAAGATGCGCTGAATTAAAGTAGCAATGCAAGTATAGTTAAGCTTTGTCAAAATTTACCGCAAATTCAAGAGTCATCCAATACTTATCCGCCGTACGGAGAAATTGAGCACGTCAACCGAAATGTTTGAAGTGTTGCATTTTTCGGCATGGGGCGAAAAAATATCGTGAAACAGAAACCTCCAAAGCATACTTGATAAAAGAACAAAACGAGTGTTTTGCAACGAGAACTTAAATTTAGTAAAACATATGGCGAACCAAATTTTGAAGAAGTCACTGCGTCATTTTTGAATATTGGGACGAAGAAATAAAAAACACTTGGACAATTTTCAACAATTTCTTCCATCGCCCCATTATTTTTAAAGTGGCAGAGCAAATTACCTGCATTTATCAAGGCGATCTTAAAATCATGGTAGAAACTGAAGAAGAGGCGATTCCGAGGTTCACCGGTGTGTTTGGAGTTGCAGAGGAGAATGGACTCGAGGAATTTACAAGAATTCCAATGCACATTGACCACCGCCCAGATACACGTATGAAATATGTCGGTCGATAAAGGGATGGCATTTTATGTCGTAATAAATGGATGTAACCCTTTTTACCTTAATAATAAAAAATATCTCGGGAAGCTTGACCTGCCCACTTTAAGGTAATCTAGGCCCACACCTGGTAATATCTTTGAGATTATGAAAAACGGCGTTAGTGTAGCAGCAACTTCAGCAGGTTTAGCATTTCTCACAGTTTTCAAAAATTTGTCGAACATGCCCAACTTCTTTTATCTTAATAACAAAAATCTTTTCGGAAAGTTTGATATGTCCATTTTATAAAACTATCGCCTCATACCTAGCTCTAGTGGTTACTTACCATTTGTTATGTAGGCCTACACTTTTTTAGTATACTTAAGTACACGTTTCGTTAATTTGTGTAGCTAGACTTTGTGTGAAATACTTCACATTTTAGCATCAAAAAGACCGAAAATCTGGTGCGGCGACAATTTGTTATTCCGAATCTTGATGAGAAATATCAATTTAAAATGGGTAAACAGCCATCATCCTTTAATCCGATTCAGGGAGGAGCGACGTGACATCCTACCACAGTATTCATTTGTATATCCGACATCGATAATTTTCCAAGTGGGACTTGATTTTTGTTGTACAAAAATAATGACATTCGAAAAAATCATTTGGCTATAAGATTTTTGAAGTTGGTTGAGTAGAATTAGTCAGAGAAACAAAGTACAATGAGGAATGCGAGAACCGATTACTCGATACTTTCATTGTTTGTTTCAAGAGACAAAAGCAGCCTAAATGTATGCTTCAGTTAGCTCACACGTATTTTTGTTATTTGGTAAGACCTTTACTTTGGTATAAAATTCATGTGCAAAAGCCAGTAAACGAATCAAATATAGCCCAAAATCGTAACAATGCCTTAAAAACCAATTCAATTTTAATTTATACATAAACGCAGCTGTCGAAATTTCGTTTTAATTTATTTTAATATTAAACATTGACATTGGCAACCAAGTAAGTGATTACGGCCTCACACCATGAATTTTAGACCACACATACATCACACTCACAAATCAGTTCACATCTCATCTATTTTTGTGCCAATTCATGTTGGTTGTTATAAATGTTTCCATTATTCATATAAATTAATCCTATTACAAAATGAATCATTTTGGCGGATCTATAAATTGCGCACCTAACAAGCATAAAAAACGCGCGTCTCTCTATGCGCTTATACAAAGAAAATTAAAACAAATCAAAACTCAAAAACGTTACTCACCATTTATGCATACGATTAATTTAATCCACAGCAGAATTACGATAATTTTACAGTGTTTGATTAAAAAAGTCATTTTTTTTCAATTAATTCTAATTATTTATTTCACTTAACAACTAAAATTCACGATATTGAGTATTAATTTGGATATTTAGTGCAAGACGCGGAAGACTTGTAAAATTTATGTTTCCCTATTTCGTTGTTGTCCAAAAATGCATGATCTGAAATAAATAAAATAAAATAAAATAGAAAATCATCAATTTATTTATTACAAATACATATTTTAAAAATGTTTTACAACCCACACACATACAACAAACATAAACGAGAGATGAAAAATTTCTCACGAATTTTAAAAATTTACAACGTCAATTATCGTTTATAAATAATAGACGATTTATTGTACAATTTCGAGTGACCATTATGAATGATTTTATAAATCGCCCGCAGGACATATCCGTTAACAAGCGGACAATGGGACAAGGTATTAATTGCAATAGTGTACACGATATGGGTCATTGATTTTGCCCAAATTGATAACTTTCTCCGAAAAAAAATTGTATATGGGTATCCCCGACCCCCACCAATACATACATAACATAAATACTAATATAATAATACCCATTATAATTAAATTTGCTGTTTAAGTAACCGTGTGCATTACATGTCGAGCTGTATTTACGTCAAACCCGATTAAATTTTTGCCTCGATTCGAGATTAAGATAAAAACGTATATACCATTATCATCGGGACACAAAAAAAAAAATCCCAATCCCTTTTTTTTCTCCATTCTATCGCACTAATTACGATACGAGGGGTTAGAGTTGTACACAATAAGTATAGCAAATAGCATAGCAAAAATAAAAAATTAAATCTTGTCAATCGGAATCAATTCAATTGGAAAATTAAATGACAAAAAAAATATGAAAATTCACAATCAAATATTTGTCGAGTTATGTTACGAATTTAATGATTATGATGCTGGGCGCGCATAAACAAACAGGCAGATAGGCCTAAAATACAAATATTGTATTATTATTATTGTGTTGTGTAATGTTTTCATGGTGATGAGTTTAGTTACAGTGATGTTTAAACGAAACTCCACGTAACACTGGTGTTTGCACGTGCATTTCAAAATTTATAGAGATTCAATTTCAAAAACTTCTAAAACTATGAAATTGTGCTTAGCCAAATTTAGGTATCAGTGAAGTAAAAAAAAAAGAGCTAATATAGTACTAGGCCACTACGTCTCTTTAACATTTTCAGTTCCTCATTTAACATTTTAAATATAAGCTAATTAAATTAACTTGAGCAGTAGCTCAATTTTCAATTATCCATTTTAAGATTTCATTCAAGTTCACTAAGGTAGTCACTGTCAGTCACTTAGTTTTTACTTTTGTAAAATAAGATGCAAATGCATATTGAGTTAGCTTAGAAGCCAGTAGCTCAATTTTCTGATTTTAAAATTTAAGGCAATTTCTGAGAAACAAATTTAATTTTGTTATAGCCCAGTTTTTTTTTAAGCTTATCTCAACTCAATTTTTATGTAGCGTGCATCTCGATTAAATTCAATAAAAACTCGTTCTTTTAGTTTTAGACCCTTTCGATATAGCATTCGTAAGGTAGTCACTGTACGTCTTTAAACATAGATTATACATTAATTAGTATAAGTAGCAAACCAAAATGTAATCTTCTGTCAAACCTAATTCGATGGGTGATGCAAGTAGCTCAATTTTCCAACTTCAATTTCTACTCATAGCGAAGTTTGGCTTAACTTTATTTGGTAAGGATTATATAGTATAAATCAAACAACCAATGCGGATTAATGTCCGAAAGAAAACACGTTCGACTAATTTCTAAGATAGCTAGACAGTAGCTGAAACGTTTTTTGATGGTAATTTTGGAAATAAAAAAATTACTAGACCAACCAAAATTTAAGCTTCCGTGATACCTAAAGTGGCCTTTTGCGAATAGCTCAATTTTGTACTTAATTTCTACGTACATTTTAAATTTTTCTAAATCACGTTTTTTTGTTATGTTTTTACTTCCATAAAATTGCTTAAACGAAATTTATCTTAAGCCAGTAGCTACATTTTTAATCTCCAGTTTAGTTTAACTCAATAGCTCAATATTCTAACTTCAATTTCCCCCTGACAGTTGAGCTTGGCTTAACTCAATTAAACCCTGTGTATGTCTTGAGAACTTTAAATATTACAAAAGTCTTCTTAACTTGTAGAGTTATCTTAAGCCAGTAGCTTAATCTTCAATTTTGACTGAAAACTAAGCTAGACTAAATGCAATTTTGTGTGAACCGTAATTTAAAGGCTCTCAATTATTGATGCAAGCTACGTTTTACTTAATTTATCTTGTGTACAGTTTAAGCCTGTAACTCAGTATTCTATATTTAATTTCCACTGACGATTAAACATTGCTTAACTAAATTCTGTAAGAAATTAGTTGCACTTTGCTATATAAACTGGAAATGTAAAAATTAAAAGGGCACAGTTAAGTTTGACTTCACTCAACTTAAACTGCCTCCTTCAGTGGTCAGTAGGCAACTTCGGGAGATTTCATGAAGTAGTAACTTTTAAACTTCAAACCTTATTTATAATTTTGAAACGTCTGAAAAGGCATTTATAAGGTTAGTAGCTAGTTTATAGAGATTAAGACTGTAGCCCAATTTTCAATGTCCAATTTTTACCGTCTATTTGTGTTTTATTCTGGGTGAATTTTAATTTAGATTAACTTATTTTCGAGAGCTTTCTTAAGGTGGTCACGTGATCACTATGAAACACAACTCAACTTTGTTTGCATTTTAATTTAGAACAACCAACCATAGTCAAAGGTTTAAGTTGAATATAGTCGCGTTTGGTTCGCATGATTAAAAAATATGAAACTGCTTCGATTTTCCTTCAAGAAGCAGTTACATTCAAAAGCAGTCCTCTAAATCTAAATCAAATTTCTTGATATTCGTTTTATGAGCAGCGCAGTTAGTAGCTCAGTTTTCCGTATAGATTTTCGCTTACAACTAAGCTTGTTTTAACTCAATTTAATTTGTGGAAAAACAGTAATTGCATCCCCTAAAAAAACAGATATGCAACCCTCGTATTGTAATTTACTATGGACTACTTCAAGAAAAGTGTATTATAAGCCGAGATATATCGAAAAAAACGTTTTTTGAGGTTAAATTAAGGGGTGGTTTTAACCCCTAGGAAGAGCTTGGTTACCGATAAAAAAATTAGTTTCGTTAATGTCTCACGGAGTACTGTAACTTAGAAAAGTTGCGGAATTTCGATAAGGCTTTAATATTTAGCTTAAGCCAGTTCAGCTCAATTTTCCATTTCAATTTTCGCTATTAGCTAACAGCTTGGCTTAACTCAAGTATACTTTTTAATTTAATACACCCAGTAGAATTTAATCACAATTTTCCACAATAAACTGAGAAACTCGCTCTTCTTCAGCTCTTTTGATATTAATTTTTAAAATCGAAGAATTGGAGAGCCCTTTTTTAAACTGTAGTGAAATATACTTTAAGCCTGCAGCTCAATTTAGCGTATCCCAATTTTGAGGGGTCTTTTACAGTTTCAATTGAGCAAATGTTTGGATTTTATTTAGTAAGAAGTCACTTTTGAGGGCTTTTACAACTTATAAGGTCACTTTACAGAAGGAGGAAGTTAGACTAGTTGCTTAATCTCCATTTTTTAGGCTAAGCTACTTTTAACTTAATTTGGGATGTTTTTAATTTTGCTACTCAGTAGTCCTTAATAGAGTAGCTCAATATGCCATCATCAGTTTTGAAAGCCTCTTCAAATAAATTTGAAACAATAAATTTCAGTCAATATGGTTTAATTCGAATTTAGAATCTGAATAACAATTTCGGCTACTTTTTAGTAAGTCATATTCGACAGCAATTTTGTAAACCAAATAATTTGATGTTAATTTTGAAATATGAAGAATTAGCAGATCAATTACCATTTAAACTTCTGTTAAAACTATTAAGCTACTTTACGTGACTACCTTAGTCGCAAGTTCAGGTTTCTTCAGAATGCAGTCACCTTTGGCAGGTTTCTTTGCTTGTCGCTTTAGTAATTTTTTTTTTTTAGTAAATCAGCAGAGCCATTAACATTAAATATCCATTGGAACATTAATAATCCTTAAATATAAAATTTAATATCATGTTTGGACAGAAATAATGCCCTTTGCCTTAATTCCTAAAAATAAACGAAAATTTGTCCCATGGGCGTTTGTTGCTCAATTTTTAAAATTTTCCATAATTAATAAGTTTATAATTTAGTGAGAAATAAATCCACAATTAAAGAAACGTTACCATCGCCTGTTTTTAATTAAATACTAAGGTAATTCAAAACACAATTGGATATAACAATCGCCCGTATACCGATGCGAGTGTCGAACAGATGGACGGAATTAAATTTTTCAATTTATTGTTACACATTTTGTAAATGGATTTTTAATTATCGTATAAAATGGTTAAAATGTGTGACCGCAAATACGTACAAATAGATACAAATCTATTTTTACCTTGTTACGTTGTTATCAATAAATTTAAAATCATTACAGGCAGTAAATGTCGCTACCCCCTCGGTTAGATAATCCGCATGCACCGCATGTACAATAAATCATTTTTCATTTGAAGCAATAAAAATTTCACAAAATATTAAGATTAGTTAATTAAATCAATTAATAATAAATAAAAATAATTTTTTTATTTATTCAGGTAAATTAAATTTTTAATTTTATTTTTTATTTTTATTTTTTTTTTTTTTTCCTTATTATTATTAATAATAATTTCTTATCATGCTGTGCGAATCATATAATTGTTGAATAATAATAAGACTTTTTTTTGTTATTTTGTTCTTCATCGTCGACGTTGTCTTCATCTTCATAATTTTTATTCCAATTGCAACAGGTCTTGGTTATGAGTAAGTATATATGTGCTCGTACGTACTTATCGTGCGGTTTATAAAAGTACAAAAACAGGTGAGATGAATCAAACGAAGAGAAATAAGAGAAATGTATTGTGATTGTTATATGAGAAATACAAATTATGTATATTCACTAGCCACCTACGCTATTGCCGTATGCAGTTAATGATGATAGATATGATTCTAGATACATATGTGATGGGCATGTATGTGTATTGTACAAATTCCATAACAATAATTCATAGACAATTCTGGTAAAATATGCGGTGGCTTGGAGCGCCAGGTGGTGATTTTGTTTGTTACAACGTTAAAAGAGATATATGCCCGTTGGGATATGCGCGGAATTTTTCAAGGACTTATTGAAATATATGGGAACATATCTGTTATTTTATATATTTGATTAATAGCGCACTGAGCACTCTTTGATACACAAATATAACAAACAAATTACTATGAACCATGAAATTTAATCTTTGAGTTGTGTAGATAGAGATTATTTTACAAAAATACCTTGTAAATTACAGGTGAATATTATTTATACAATATTGGTGTTCAATCATCTGTTTTGGTATTTAATTCTGAATTATACTTCAATTCATCCTTGAAATTCATGTTGGTTTTTTTCTACAATATTTTTACCAAGCTGACCACTTTTGGCTAAAGAAAGTATCTTAGTTTTACCAACATACGCTTATCCCGTTTGTAAACTCTTTTGAGATTTTTTGGGTTTACATTGAATATGCTTTTAACAAATACAGTCCTGTATTTTTTTAGCTGAATAGGAAGGGTTTGATTTGACAATTACTCCAATTTTTCATAACTTCTTAAGGTTCTTCTTTGGTTTATTTAAATTTTTAAAATTGTGGCAGTTTCAAAATGTACTCGATTACCATAAAGGGTAAGCCATTTTAATCGAAGGATCCACATATCTCCCAAAATACGCAAGCTACAACAAAAATGGGTTATCTACCCGTATTAATGCCCTTGACCTTCAGTTCAATTTTCAAGGTCATTTAAAGGTCAAGCTAATTTTTTTAAAATGGAAACCCTTATTTGTGACTTCGGATCCGAAAAGATTGGGAAATTTTACATTGGAAGCTGTATTTTCCATGACCTCCCAAAGTTACCTAAAGGAATATATTTTAATTACAATGCTTATGATTTGCCATGAAAATTAATTTTTTTTTTTTTTTGTAATTTTCATAGCAAATCATAAGCATTATTACTAAAACTTCAGTAAAATTTTCCACGCTTTTCGAATCCGGTCTCAAAAATAGGGATTCCTATTTTAAGACATAATCTTGACCTGCAAATGACTTTGAATATTGACCTGTAGGTCAAGGGCATTAATACAGATGAATGACCCCAATTGTTCTTGACAAATATTTGTCTTAACAATTTTTTTTTTGTAGCTGGCGTACTTTAGGGGATATTTGGATCCGTCGATTAAAATTGCTGCGTTCCATTTAACGTGGCAAAGTACACACAAGTACTTCTGACTGTATGCAGCTACTCTTGCTAAATTTTATGAGTAGTTTGCTTTTTGAATTTCTGGCGACTTTGTTACCAGAATATTTAATACAACTAATCGGTAAGAAACGGCTGATCAGTTTTCAAATTAATAATTAATTTTCCAACTTTCCATGTTGCACGTAAATTTTTTTAAATTAAATTTTATTTTCGCAACTAATTTTCTGCGTTCCATTTACCATCTACTCCCAAGTACTTATTTGTACTTTGCCACGTTAAATGGAACGCAGCAATTGGCTCACCCTGTTTATATTACGCCTCTGTGAGTTCTGAAATTTTTATTATTTATTTAGTTAAGCAAACGATTGAAATTTTCCAAGCAAAAAAATTTTGGCTGTTGCTTCAAAACATTCCGCTATCGATCACTAAACTTAGTCCAAATCGATAAAATATATGTAATTAAATTAAAATTTCGTATTCGCAAAATTTTTAACGTTAGCTTTACTTCGTAATTCACGAACAATCTTATACTAAGTTATAAATTTTTCAAATTTTGAATATGTTTACTAAAATTGTCATTTTTGAACTCAAATTTTAAAAAGGTCTGAATTTTAAAAAACTAAATCCGAAATATCGAATTTTTATAATTTTATTAAACTTAAATTTATCGATTTCACGTAGGAATAGAAATATGTTTCGAAATTTTAATATTTTGAAAAGTCAATTGATGATTATGAAAAAAATCTTTAAAGTTTTTGAAACCGAATCTTAACTTTGGCAAGTAAATTTTAAATAGATAAAATTCGAATTTATTACTCCTAGTTTATCGTATGTCAAACTTGCATTCTCCAATAATGGATTTCGAAATTGCCAAATATTAAATTTTGCTTTGAATTTTCAATCCTAACCGATAAAGAACATTGAATATGACTAGCGGCGCCTGGGAATGTCTCTAGAAAATCTTTGACGTTTAGACAAAGTTAAGTTCAACTATGTTTTGATACTTTTATTACTTATTATTTATTTTAAGAAGCATTTCGAACTAATATAATTTAATTAAGGCTAATGATCCCGAAATCCGACAAAAGACAACAAAACTGAAAAATTATCAAATTTTCAAAAATTAAACATTTCTGAATGAAACCGATAAATGTATGGCTAACTCATTTAGAGTTTAAAATTTTAATTACCTACATTTGGATATTTCAACATTATGTCAACATTCGATTATTGGATTAAAATTTCTAAAACGTTTCAAAATGACTCGCAATGAATCTACGACAGATAAACGTAGGCTAGCATTTTTTGGGGATTTACTAACAGCAAAAATTTAATAGAATTTAAAGTTGTCGAACAAAAAGCCAAAATTGGAAAATTAAGCCAAAATGGGTGTACTACGAAATCCCGGTTTTCAAATTCCCGGTTTCAAAAATACCGGTTTTCAAAATCTTGGTTTTGAAAAACTTTGTTTTAAAAACCGGGATTTTGAAAATCAGAATCATAAAAAAAACAGGATTTTGACAAACCGAAATAAAATTAAAATTTGTAAACTATAGTTGGATTTCCAAATGTACATATATTTAAAATTTAAAAAAATCTTAGGGTTAGGAGTTTTCCAAGTAAATGCACATAAATATCAGAATTCAGTCATTTCCTCCGTAGGTTCAGATGAACCTACAGTAATCAACATTACGTATTTATTAAATTTTCTACTCACAGGCAACTAAAATGATGACAATGTAAAACATACTGTTAAGTTTCTACTAGTAAAACCTGACCTTGACCTTCAGGTCAATTTTCAAGGTCATTTCAAGGTTAACGTCATTTTTAAAATGTAAACCTGAAATGTAATGACCTTCAGAAGCTGTTGATTCGAACTCAGAGCAGTTTCTGGGTAAAGTTAAAAGAAAGGAAAAGGTTCTCAAATTTTTTGCACCTTCCCTACTATTCGAAGTGCCGCCAAACAGTTATCATGCATTAAAAGTTTATAAATCTAAATTAACAGCGTCTGAGTACTTTTTAGACATTTAATTTTGATTTGTTACCTTCTCAAGGTCACAATAATATCCCGATTCGCAATATTATTTCAAACGTGAAATTCCCGCTCTTCTCAAATCCCATGTCAAATGACCTTGCACCTTATGACTTTTGCACCCTTCCTACCTGTTAAATATACTTGAAACGTTTATCATGCCCAGGAAACCCCTCAAATTTTTTTCATCAGTTTCTGAGTGATTTTAAAAAATTTAACCTTGATTTGACCTTCTGTTCTAAAACTTCGAAAATTTGGCCATAAAATTATTTTAAAAAAGACCTTACATACAAGATATTTTTCGCAGTCATTTAACCTTGCCAGAGAAGGAGGTCTGTGAGTTTAAATTTAGGACTAGATTTATTCAGTGCCTTATTCATCATTGCAGTCAATTTTTTTTATTCAACCAGTCTGAATTGCCACCATTTAATGTGGCACGAGATCCATAGTTATTTCTTAACTGGAAAAATTGTCTTTTCATATTAATGCTCAGGATGCTAGCTTTGATTAATTAATATACAAATTTTGGGCACAAAAAATCTATGAGACCTCACCTTGTCAAAATGCATTTAATGAAAATCCATTGGCAAGATTTGGCAAAGGTTAAACTATAAAATCTTGTCTAGTCACCTTGACCTAAAGTTTTTAAAAGAGATTTAATTTTTCAAATGTTTAAGCATGTGTATGCCTTACGTTTAGTAGAGCTCTATTAAATTTTGGCAGACCTCTACAGGTTTTCTCTAGTCGTTAAATCGGGACTTACTTAATACAATTGTGCATCTATCGTAACTCTCAAGTCTCATTTTACGACCAAAATTCGTGCTCAGATCGAATATTTTATATTTGTCGTATTTTATAAAGATCACTCCCCAAAGCTGCTTGGCATTGAACCAATTTATGCAGCGACGATACAAAATTATGTATATAAATAATTATGCAGCATCCTTAATTTTTGTTTTGTTCCTACAATTAAAAAGAAATTAAATCCCAGTTCAATAAAAAAAAATTCTCAAATTTTGGGAGATTTTGGTATTTACACCAATCCTAAAAAAAATTCAGTGCATTGGGGTATTAGATTGCTCACTCCAAACTTAATTTATACAAATTTTCAAATTAATATTCCAACTTCTCACTAAGTTTATCGTATGTCAAACTTTGGAAACCGAAGCTGTGTTTTTTTTTCTAATTTATCGAAATTCAAATTTTTAAAACAAAATTTGTCAATACAATTCAATATTAACAAATTTTTAGTGAATATTTGAGAAACCCAAGTTTCATTACGTTTTGAAACGATTTGGAATAAATATTCCAAAGATAAGGCAATGTTAACTGAACTCTGAATAACAACACTAAAACAGTAAAAACAAATCAACCTTTAACGTATTTGAGAATTTTTGAAAAATTTCCAAATTGAATCAAACAAATCAAACAAATTTGTCGTTTCTAAATGAAATTTAAAATTCTAGATATTCGAACAAATCTAAAATTTATTCAAGAATTAGAAATTTAATTTTGTTTAAATCGTTCTAAGTATGTATATTCGATAAAATTAGGAATTCCGGATTTTTAAGACGAAATTTGGTTTTAAAAAAGTTAAATCTTAAGTTGAAGCTTACTTTGGCTAGCGATGAGCTGAAATATGGCTTCCGAACTATTTTTTCGTGGCTTATTATGGCTTAAGTACTAAGGCCGGTTTCAATCGGCTAAAAAACTAGAAAGCTAAATATTTTAACTGTGGATTAATTTTTTCTCACTTTTTAACTGAATTGGGACGTTTACGTACTTAACTAGTACCTACGGTGAAATTTACGGTGTTTTTACGGTGAATAATAATATAAAATTTAACCTTTTTACCTTGTAATACGGTTTTTTATTCGTTTGAAACTCAGTCTAAGTTACTAGAATTTTAACATATGCTGTAGGAGGGCGATTTAGCCTCTTTGCCACATCAAAAATGAACGAAAACACAAATAGACGTTATGCTGGTCACGTTGAGATTACAAAAATGAAAATTCGGTCGAACGTTCGGTGATTCGGCAAAATTTTTTAATTTTGATTCGGTATTCGGCCGAATCACTACTTTGGATTCTAATAATTAGGTAAATTATTAAATTTGGATTTCCAAAATTTCAGTAAAAATTCTAATAACTCTTTAAAACATATTTTAAGAGATCCGAACTTTTTCAGAATTTAATTTTAAATTTATAACTCTATAAGTACAGGGTCTTTCAAATTGCATGACGCAACTTTAGCTCCATTTACAAAGTTCGCTAAAAATGTGAAAATTTCCAAATTACTATTTGAATTTTTAAAAATGTATCAAGAAATTTCAATTTGCAAAAGGATTAAAAATTGTACAAACCCCGCTAATTAAAATTGAAATTTGAAATTGGTTCGTTCACACACTGCGGCTAATCTCGAAAAATTCACTAAATCGGTTTTATTAAATCGCAGTGTGTCTAGGGTATAAGGAATAATTAAAATAAATAAATCCTTATTTGACGAAGTACATTGTTCAGTTGTATTTAGAGCTTATAAATACTGTTACTGGATTAACGCTTATTGGCCGTTAATAGTTGCAATTTAGTATTGCCAGGTTTTCTGTAAGTAAAATCGGAAAAGACCCTTTATTTGTGTCATTTGCCTTCATAGCATCGATTTCTTAATTTACTTAAATCTGTACCTATTTTAGGCAAGAAGCCAATAAAGCCGACGCTTATCCAGGGAACCCAAAATTAATATCGAAAAATTTGAATTATGAACAATTTTGAAGGTAATATCGAAATCGTATTCATCATTCATTACTGCGAATTTTTTTTTTAGATCTTGAATTACTGTTAACCAATTCCATTTTGAAGAACCCTAAACAATCTCGAAAAATCTACATTTTGAATACTCTCGAAGAATGCCGAAAATCACGAAAAATACCAAAAAATCTCGAATATACAATCATAAATCATTGCAAAATTCGAGTAATTTCGAAAATTTTAAATAATCCATAATATTTTGAATAATGTCGAATAATCTCATCATCCACACTAGTAAATTGGCCACAATGCAAACCTCAATTTCTCAAAAAAAAAATCCGATTAATAATAATCTGAAAATATTTTTAAAGTTTCGAATAATATTCAGAAATCTCGAAATACATCAAAAACTTCGATAAATCTCGATTATTAATAAAATCTGATTACCTAATTTGGTTTATACGAGTAGGACTTATAAAAAACGTTAAAATATCGAAAGATCTCGAAATTTCTATTTTGAACAATCTCGAACAAACGAATTATCTTTAATTTTCCCTAAAAATTTCGAAAACCACCAAAATAATCATTTAAATATGATAACGGCATGAATATCGAAAAGTCTCGCCAATCTTGAATAGTCAAGAACTCACGAATACTCTCGAAAGCCTCGAATCATCTTTTGGAAAAAAAAGTCATCAACGACATCGGGACATGAAATCGGAAAGTCGTTCAGGAAAGCCATTTTTATGCCCTTGTTCCATCATATTCTCTAAAGCAAGAATTGATATCCGACTTGATCTCTGATTTTTGGACTATTGACTCACGTAAGGTAAATGTCCCAATTACCGGCGGGTTAAGTCTGCAGTAAATTTTGCAGTAAGATCTTGATAGTTGTGCTAAAATATAATCAGAAATAAAAACAATTTTAGTCAACAATATAAAATCAGGTATAAGGTATCAAGTATCAAGTTCAGTACATAATTTATAATTTAAATTCAACAGAATTTACGCCTTTCGATGGACTGCAATTTCAGGTATAATGCCTCGAATATTTAATAAATATGGGGGATTAATGAAAGTCCGAATTTCTTCATCCTTGTACCAAATTACATCCTCCTTTTCAGGCCATTTCCAATTTTGGCCACTCATTTGCTTAGTTTTTATTTATTAAATATTCTTGTGGTCGCTTTTCTTTGACCTGTTTCATTCAGGTTTCTCTTTTCCTTCCTTTTTTCGCTTGTGCCCATTTTTTCGCTAACAGTTTTTCTTTCTCAACTTCTAATTGCTGCAAATACTTCAAATATTTGTTAGAAGTAAGTGCATCAGGCGTTAATTTTTTTCTTTTGATTTTTTTTCTGTTTTCTGGAGCTTCGCTTTGTTTTAGCGAATTCTCCTTGAAATGACAAGTACGAGCAACTGGGCTGTTTATTAGTTTTAACAATAATTGTTCCATTCCGCTTTTTTGATCAGTTCTGCTCGACTGCATGTGATGGAATTTTTACAGTTTCCTCCAGAACTGATCTGGTATAAAACTCTAGTTAAAATGGCCTTCAATAGTACAATTCAATAAATCGTCATTACCGGATAAAAATTCATCATCCAAAGGGGAAAAACATTACCACTTTCTTTTTTTATGTCATCTCATAAATAATAAACTCCTGTAGTTTTTCATTTGGGATTCTTTTCTCGAAATCTTTCGGTTGTTCGGTGCTCTTGTGATGTTGTGGTTGATCGAAATACGTTGGCCTTGGGATTTCTATTAGTTTTGAATAATCGATCGCAGTTGCTTCGAACGGGTATAGTTCGGACCTCATGAATCCATTTGTGATTATGTATTTCTTGAGCGCCTGATCTAAACAACTTTTTAGAAGAGGTGCAAAAACTTCTCTGTACAACATGACATTTTTATTTTTTTATTTCCCAGTTTCGTAGAACACTTTTCCACTCATTTTTAATTGGATGGAAGGATGCAACATCCAATACGTTAGAAATGCACATACTCTTGTTTTTTTCTCATTTTTTGTTAAACTTCCGATAATTGGGTGACTGACAGTAATTGGGACATTTATCTTAGTTAATTGTTGGCGCAAAGTATATCACAAGTTGTCAGCGACATTTTTGTCTATCTCGTTAATAGTCTTTGAGTTATTACAAAATGTTATCCTACTTACAATATCTTCTAAATGAGGCTGTTCTCTTAGAAAAATTTACTGTGGATTTTTTGACATTCTTTGTCCATTTTATTTTCTCAGTCCTCCTACCGGGATCAAAGGTATTTTGAAAATTATTTTAAGAACACTCGGAATAGTTAGAAACCACCTTATGGGCTAAGATGGATTTTCAGCGTAAGCGATGTAAACTGTTACGAGAAGTTGCTTATCATTCGAATTCAACCGCACGTAATTTATCTAAAAAGTTGATATTTTGATCGAATTATTTTTTCTGTTTTAATTATCCACCATTCCTTAAATCGCACAAAGTATTTTATATCTAGATCCGCAATTATTCATGGCTCTATTATATACAAATAGATATAGCAGTTATCCATCAATTTAATATCCACCATAATTAATAAATCGATCATAAAAAAATTAAATCGTATCAATCACAAATCATTTCGTTTCGATTAAAACGTTCGGATACAAAAGCATAAAAAAGCATTTCAAATAAATACCAGAACCAAACCAAACCAAACCAAAAACAAAAATGCTGTATTTATGATTTTTAATTAATCATTTAATATCGTTCCAGAGTAATATGTCTATATACAGTGTATATAAAACAACACAATCAACCACCACGAATTTATTCATCCAACAGCATACCGACAACAACAAAAAACGGTCAAATATCCAATCATTTTAATTATTTTCAATGGTTTTTTTTTTTGGTTGGTATAAACAAATACGTATAAGGGTTACAAAATATTACATTTATTTATTGGGTGATTCGATTTTTTATTTTTATATGATTCCCAACCCGTTCAAATATTGATTGTTTGTAATTAATTTTTTTTATAATATTTTGTAACGCTTTCTATTAAATATTAAAAAGCATATAATTATTTGTAATTGAAGTTGTGGATGTGTGTGTGCGTTGAAAGATAAATAATTTAATAGCGAGGAAGGATTTTTAAGAACTTATTTACCTCACTGTATACTCATATAGTATTTAACAACATAATTTATATACGTTTTTCATCTTGATTAATGAGCTTTAATTATTTATTTATTGCTCTTTGTATGTGTGTGTGTGTGTCCATGCACAATTTTTATGCTAGTTTATGGTTATTATTGCTTTTTATTTACATAAATATCTAGATTCAAGAATTAAGAGATACAGAATTTTAATAGATCTCCGAACATCCTTCATTTTATTACGATACTATACACAAATTTTATATGTAGACGAGTAGATGCATGTAATATGTAAAACATTAATAAATAATGTTACAATTTTATTTGTTTATTTATTTATCATGTAATAATAATGTTAAAATATTATATGATATAGAAATACTGTATGATTTATGAATTAATATTTTAATAATTTGAGAATTTAGATTTGATGTTTGTTCGTCTGTCTGTTTACCATACTGTGTATAAAACTGTAATAATTTATGTGCTAGATAAATTAGATATGAAATTGCCATTTAATTATGATTTAATGAGGATTTATGCTTGTTAAATGATTTAATTAAATATTTTAGTTAAAAATATTATTTTCACAATTTTTTTTTTTAAGTTAATCAGAATTTTCAAAGTTCAGCAATCAAATTAAATTTATTTATAATGTCGTTCGTATATGTTTTCTTCCTGGAATAGGGTCAAGGGCGAAATTATTTGCGAGTATGTACATAAGTACTGGGAAGATATAAAAAAAAAATTGCCTTTCGCCTTCTAAGAACTGTCAACATTTTTAAATTTTCATGATACATTTTAATTTTCCGAAATTTTCTGGATTCCCCCACCATCCTTAATGTTACCAGGGTTTCCTTCTCGTTCCGTGAAAAATGCACCAACTATCTATGTAATTGAAATTATTCGTTCTTTTCTTGGAGAAATTGGGATTTGAATTCAAGAGTTAATATAAGCTTATATTCGTAAATATTGTCTGTGTTTTGCAATTACTTAACAGTTGTTTGAAATTTCAAATTCTAAATTACAAACGTTATAGCGGTGCCAGACTGCGGTTTAATAAATCCGATTTAGCGGTTCATCTACTCTATGAAACAAATAGCAATTAACAAAAATTAGAGTTGACACACTACGGCTAAACTCGAAAGGAATAGATGTACCGTTTCGCTCAGTTTGTGTAATCGCAATTTACTACTTATCCCAAGAAAGGCGAAAACTTATCGGCTAAGACGTTAGTGAATTATTTCCTAACACATTCCCAAATTTTAAAAACATTTTAGTGTATTAGTAAACCAATCAATTAATGGTATATTGAAATACACAAATAAAAATTCAATATAAATCAGAGATAGTAATATATTGTTAAAATATTAATACTATTAACTTCAAAACCATGTCTGGAAATAAAACTATTACTTAACAGAATGTAAATCATGGTCCATTTTTGACTTTTGCAAATATTGGAGACATTCTCTTGGAGCTACGAGGGTTAGATACGACAAAAATCACCCAAAGTTAAAATCAGACAAACAGCCAAAAATGATTTAGTAAATTCAAATTTTCAAAGTTAGCCGTTCAATTTAAATTAAATTTTCTCTTAGCTCCACGAGAATTCAATTTATATTTGCGTAAGTCAAGAATGGACCATGGCCTAAATTTTGTTCTTAGTTTCATTTCCGGATAAGGTAGAGAAGGTGATTTAGTAAATTTAAATATGGAACATTCGTCATTCAATTTAAACTTTGAGAGTTGAGTTCGCTTTGAGAGCGAAAATGTCCCCAATATTTGCGTAAGTCAAAAATGGACCATGGTCTACATTTTGGTCTTAAGTTCATTTCCGGATAAGGTACCGCAAATGGTTTAGTAAATTTAAATATGGAACGTTAGCCGTTCAATTTAAACTTTGAGTGATTTTTGTCGTATCTAACTCTCTTAGCACCAAGAAAATGTCCCCAATATTTGCGTGAATCAAGAATGGACCTTAGTCTACATTTTGTTCTTAGGTTCATTTCCGGATAAGGTACCGCAAATGGTTTAGTAAATTTAAATAAGGAACGTTAGCCGTTCAATTTAAACTTTGAGTGATTTTTGTCGTATCTAACTCTCTTAGCACCAAGGGAATGCACCCAATATTTGCATAAGTCAAGAATGGACCATGGTCTACATTTTGTTCTTAGTTTCATTTCCGGACAAAGTACCGAAGATGGTTTAGTAAATTTAAATATGGAACATTAGCCGTTCAATTTAAACTTTGAGTGATTTTCGTCGTCTCTAACCCTCTTAGCACGAAGAAAATGTCCCCAATATTTGCGTAAGTCAAGAATGTACCTTAGTCTACATTTTGTTCTTAGGTTCATTTCCGGATAAGGTACCGCAAATGGTTTAGTAAATTTAAATATGGAACGTTAGTCGTTCAATTTAAACTTTGAGTGATTTTCGTCGTATCTAACTCTTCTTAGAACCAAGAGAATGTCCCCAATATTTGTATAAGTCAATAATGGACCTTAGTCTACATTTTGTTCTTAGTTTCATTTCCGGACAAGGTACCGAAGATGATTTAGTAAATTTAAATATGGAACGTTAGCCGTTCAATTTAAACTTTGAGTGGTTTTGGACGTCTCTAACCATCTTAGAACCAAGAAAATGTCCCCAATATTTGCATAAGTCAAGAATGCACCATGGTCTACATTTTGTTCTTAGTTTCATTTCCGGACAAAGTACCGAAGATGGTTTAGTAAATTTAAATATGGAACATTAGCCGTTCAATTTAAACTTTGAGTGATTTTCGTCGTCTCTAACCCTCTTAGCACGAAGAAAATGTCCCAAATATTTGCGTAAGTCAAGAATATACCTTAGTCTACATTTTGTTCTTAGGTTCATTTCCGGATAAGGTACCGCAAATGGTTTAGTAAATTTAAATATGGAGCGTTAGCCGTTCATTTTAAACTTTGAGTGATTTTCGTCGTATCTAACCCTCTTAGAACCAAGAGAATGTCCCCAATATTTGTATAAGTCAATAATGGACCTTAGTCTACATTTTGTTCTTAGTTTCATTTCCAGACAAGTTACCGTGGTTTAGTGAATTTAAATATGGAACGTTAGCCGTTCAATTTAAACTTTGAGTGGTTTTGGTCGTCTCTAACATTTTGTTCTTAGTTTCATTTCCGAACAAGTTACCGAAGTTGGTTTAGTAAATTCAAATATTGCAGTGTTGCCGTTCAATTTTAACTTGGGGTGGTTTTCGTAGTGTCTAACCCTTTAGTACCAAGAAAATGTCTCCAATATTTGCATAAGTCACGAATAGACCGTGGCTTACATTTTTTTTAGTTTAATTTCCGGACAAAGTACCGAAGATGATTTAGTACATTCAAATATTGAAGTGTTGCCGTACAATTTTTACTTCGACGGATTATCGTCATATCTAACCCTCTTATCTCCAATAGAATGTCTCCAATATTTGCATAAGTCAAGAATGGAAGTTGCTCTACGTTTTGTAGTTAGTCTTATTTCCGGACAATGTACCGAAGATTGTTTAGTAATATAAATATAGAACATTAATCGTTGTTTACAAACCGGTAGTGGCCTTTTGCACCTAATAGACTGACTTGGCAAATATTCAGGCCTCTTATATATTGTTTGTTTGTCAGAAACAGAAAGAAATTTTGAACTAGTTATATGTAAGTACTTATATCTTGTAGCCAGATTTCACGAATTACTACATTTTATAAAGATTTTGAATTCTAACAAATTTTTCGAAGTTGTCTCTGTTTTCCCTAACTTTTTGAGAGCCACAGATGAAACGAGGAAATTGAGGCCCAAAGTGGTATTGTGTGCGGAACATCGGTTTGTAAACAATGTATGTATGCTCTTCTGCTTAATTGACTGATTGGATTAATTCAATCAAGTGGGTTTTAGAGTAGTTAACTGAAATTCACTTTGGCTAAATTTACTATCACAACCATTTAAAGATTATGTTGCAAGGAATTAAGTTTAACTGTCTAGGTCTTTAGATATTATTTGTGATTCAATATTTATTCATTACACTTTAATCAGATTGTTTTTTATCTAGATTTCGGAATATATGTATGTCGTAAAACTTACTTCCCAGTAATTAAAAATTGAGTTCTGCCTTATTTAGGATTTTAAACTCGGAAATATGAGTCACATCTGTTTTTAAAAATGACATATATAAAAATATTTAGGTTCCTATATTCTGGATGGTTCATGAATTCTTGTGTTGCCAAAAATGATACCTATGGTATACAAATCATTTACACTCGGTTCTGGGTATATGACCATTTCTTCTACAATCAAGTCAAGGGCTCTGGAAAATATTTCACAGAATTAGAATTCTTAGGCAACTTCTCAGCCACATTTAATTGATTGGAATGCACTTGATAAACAATTTCTGTCTCAGCATTAAAGATACAATCAAATTATTTGTAACCCAATTATTTGTTAAAGCAGCGTCTTTTGGATAAAATTCTGGAATATGGCCGGTTAGGATCTATGTATATGCTGCATGCTATCACCCACAATTTCTTATTTTCCTTTTATTGTGATTAAATTTGCCCGCAGATGTACAGTAAATATGTCAATTTAAGGAAACTGCAGCGCTGCCAGATTCACAAAAACAGCAACAGGCAATATCATAAAAGCTATTGTCTGTTGAAGTTTCTGTAAACCAGGTTTATCTGCTGTGAGGAAGATCGAAAATCAGTAGAGAAATAGTCGATTTCCATCCAAATTGGCCATATTCCAGAACTTTATCTAAAAATCATTTTGGAATCCCATTTCCATTGTACCTGTCGAGTTTCATCGTAATCGGTTGAGAAATAGTCAAGTTCCATCCTAATCAGCCACATTCCAAAAATTCACCCAAAAATCATTTCAGGCCAGGATCCTATTCTCAAGATGCATGTCAAATTGCGTATCCGTTTCGTTCGAATCGATTAATCTCCATGAACTACTTCACATGTCTCCGTATTGGGGCCTTTCGTTTCCTATGACATAAGTGTTAGGTCCTCTTAGTGGGGCCTTGCGACTGTTAAGGGATCACCGAATATTATCATTAACTTTAGATTTATATGTTTCTGCCTAAAGGTAAAATCTGAGATCAAAATATGGAGCGTTATTTAAAAGAAAATGCAAAATAGGATTAGTTGTATTGTAGAGTTCGAGTTATAAAATTATCGAGAAAAGGAATGCGTGGTATTGGAAAAATTGAAGAGACCGAAAAAAATATCGAAATAGAGAAAAAATCGAGTAATAGAAGGTCGAGATATAGAGAGAGTTGACTGTAAATTTCCAAAATTTACAATTTTGCATTTACTAAACACATGAATAGTCGCATTTTGTACAATTAACCCAAATTCTAAAGTTTCTCAATTGTTAATGTAGCATATTATAAAACTATCAATATGTCGATTAATGCAAAAAAAAGTTTATTAAGTAATTCAAAAGTTATTCATTAATTTGAAATAATTTGCTCGTTGTAAACCTCGTTCCAAAGTTTGTAGTTAGCGAAAGACATTTTCCCTTGCTGATAAACAATTTCGCATCGTGAAAGTAGAGTAACTAAATTTGATAAGAGATAGTGTTGTTAAAATGGTATACATAAAATGGGCTTATGTAAATTATCCAATTTTCACGTGCAAAAAACTGTGTAAATTAAACAGTTTAATTTACTCGCCCAACAGTGAAAATAGTCCAGTAAAAATAAAATTAAAGTAAAAGTTGTTGTTACTTATGTAAATTATAAATCTTTTGGTTGATCTTTTATGACCCTTCTTGAAGGGGTCTTGAAGTTTGTAAGAAACATTAATTCTCTTTTTCTGCTAGTAGTAAGCTCAAGTACAGTTACATACAGTATTTTTCAGTATTGATAACCACACACACAGAACAAAATTTTCTAAATAGCAGTTTTCTATTCGAGCTCTTCGAAAAATTGCGAAAGTTATAGAATTAAGGAAAATGTACCATATTCCGGACTATTAAGGGTTGTGGAATTCAAAATATCCATGAGATGACAATGTTAATAAAAAATGTAAAGCGATAACTTTCATATTAACGTATGATTTATTTACAATAAATTGCATCATCCATTAAGATATCGTCTTGATCGGGCCAACGCTAATTAATCGCGATCATATTCATCGTTTTCACTTCGTATTTAATTGGCTCCTCATTAACCACGTTCGTCACAATTCCGGGAAAATTGTATCTCTCATATGTAATGATACCCTCCCTTTAATATAGAAAGTGTGGATTCTCTAGATGTTTTAGGGGATATCTTATTTCCTTTCTGGTTGATATTTCCTTAGCCTCTTTGGTTTTCTTTTTCAATTTAATCTTTTCCAGTTTTGTCCGTTTTTTCTTCTTCGATACGCCTTTGATATTCGATGTATTCATCGGCTGTTGCCACAATCGGAGTTAATTTTCTTTTAACTCGTTTCTTTACATGTTAAAGTTTGTGGCCAAAAAAATGCATTTTTAAATGGAGTTGGAAATTCTGATGCTTTCGAACCACTCTCGCTTGTATGTTTTCCTCAGCTATTTGACTGGATACGAATACAACTGTGGTTTTCATATCTCCTGAAGAAGAAGGTGCAGCTCTTCGACTGTTTTTAACAATCATTTACTCTTTCCTGTTCGTAAGATCTGGTGTGGCGTTTTCGCCTAATAATTCATCTACGATTATACAGGGGGGCTATTTGGGAATTCGATTCGAACGTGATCGAGTCTTTGATGTATAAGATTCATATTTGATTTAAATAAGAAACGAATGAATCTGATTCAATTCAAATAGGAATCCAATACATCGAGGATTCGATCACGTTCGAATCGAATTCCCAAATAGCCCCCCAGTTTTCTATTGTGGAACCGTTATTCGATTCGAGTATGGTTTTGTTAGCTTTCGGAGTTGAAATGACTAGGCTTCTGTTCTCTTATACTTCTAGATCGATAACTGTGACATTCTCGGTATTATTATCCAAATCAGTTTTAACGCTTTTCCAGAAGTAATATAAATCTCATCTTTTATATCTCTCCTACCCATTGATCACAACAATTCAAAAATGTATTTAATTTGACATTTCCCAACCTTGTATCTAATAAGTTTGCAAATTCGTATAAGCTCCCTTGGTTTAATGGTGGTCGCCCATAGTTATCTGCATTAGTGGAGGTGTTAGCACCCGAACCTTCGTTTGCCGTAAACTTACGTTTTAAACGACGTCCATCGTTTTCCATTCTTCAAGAATATACTATTTTTCTCCAAGAACTCTTGAGACTGTGGAAAACAGCTACATCTATGGACTTCAATAAGTGGGTCGAATTTGGTAATAAAGCTGTTAAAATGATTCCATTACAAAATTCACTCAAAGGTAAAGATAAATGAGACGAATGGCCGTCCAAAAATAAAACTATTGGTTTCTTGATATTTTCTTTTATCAGGAATGGATGAAAAATATTTGTGGCATATCCGTAAAACGTTTGACATGTCTTCCAACCACTATCGGACCTACCGATTGCCCTTTTTTTTTTGGATATTTTGCAAGTATATGTTATGGGATCCTTTTATACGGAAACAATGTAAATATAGGCATAGGCGTGAGGCATTCTTTCTCATCGTTGCCTGACCTGATATATACTTGCTTAGCACCCTTCCTTACTAAAATACCCTGACATTTTGGACAAAGCGTAGGCTCTTAGAGTACTTCGAGGAATTTTTTTTCTTCTAGTTAGTTATGGACTCTTTCAAACCATGCTCTAATCTTTCCTTCATTAACAGAAAGTTTCGGCGTCGTCAATGTCTGTGTGACTTTTGGCATATGGTAGGATTCCTATTTAAAAATCATTCATACCAATGTTTTATTAGGAAGATTACGGTTTTTCACGAGTTTTGATACTGTGTAAATGAGTTGCACTTGTAATTGGAAATCCAATTTCTGTTAAATGCTGCACCCTTATTCTGATACTTCACATTTAGGATGCTCAAATACCAAATACATATTTCTTCTTAGGAATTAAGCAAGTTGCATTTAAGGTTTTCTAGCCCGTAATTTAGTACATCTACCTTATGGGTATAAAATAATATTTATTGTACCGGTCAGCAACAACCGGTAACCGGCTCCTATATAATATGTATCTCAGCCGATTTTGAAAGTGATTTTGAGTAGATTACCAAAATTACCTATCTTGAGCACTTGTGGATCATTTCAAAGAGTGAAATACATTAGCACATTCATCCTTTATCCTTCAGTAAGTAACGTAAGTTAACAAAATGTTGTTTCATTTTTTACTACGGTCTAACGTATTTCAAGATTTTTATACAAAATGAAAAAAAGGCGTCGAGAATATTTTCGAGATTTTGCAAGTGAAAATGCAGAAAGTTTGTTATAAAGGGCAAGCCTAGCTAAAAAGGGCTCCAATAATTATTGAAGCGAGGCATGACAATAAGTACACAGACTAAATAAATTTAACGAGATTCTGATAAAGTTGTGATCAATGAAAATAAAACCAAGGACAATCATCTAACTTAAATCGAAAAAACATAATTCAATTAATCTCCAATGAGAAAAAATAACAAACAATTCCAATTAATGAAAAACCACCTCAGGCTTATATAGGGACAAAAAAAAACAGAAAACAAATTCCAACCTCACCTCCTCACCTCAATATCAAATTTCCAATTTACAAAATTTTCTGCTTCATTACAGAGATTTTAGTTAGTACACAAAAAAAAACGTAATGTGATCAAATTACCATTTCACCCTCACAACATGTAAACATAAACATACAGCCGATATGCATATGCCAAATGCAACAAGCCCACACTTTATCCAACGATGGACTCCCTAAAGCAGTATTTTAATATGTATTTGACACATTAAATTGTTGTCGTTCGATTTGAATTTTAAAATTTTTTTAATAAACTCCCTCGAAAATAATTCGACAGAGTATCAACAATCCAATCCATACAACCACTTAAAACGTATTGAACATAAAATTCACTTTAAAAACTAACAATAATCTTAAAGATCGTTTTTATATATTTTTAGAACATTTTTCTACAAAAGGTTTTATTGTAAGTGATAAATTTCGACATGCCATACATCGGTATAAAGGAGGATGTTAAATAGAAAAAAATTTTAATTTATATTCTGTGAAGAAGGATAATGTGTTGTAAAAAAAAAATCTATTTTTAAGACCTTGCCTATGTGTATAGAAAATAAAATGTCCTTTTTGTCTATTATATATGAGACGAGACTGCGTATAATATGCGAGAGGAGCAGCTGTACCAAAATAATTGTTTTGTAAATTTTTATCTTTTGTATAAAGTAGCCGATTAAGGGTCATGAGATTGTAGCCCATTCCCATTATTTTTTTTTTTTAAATCTAAATCCATTCATCGATATTTTATGTCCTAAAACCTAAACAAAGACTAGAAGGTAGATTTTTATCAACCTAATGAAATTCGATTGGATTAAAGTTGTAATAAGCTGGTGTAGCAAACACTTTAATATAGTTTTGGAAAACTTAATTTGGTTTGTATTCTCTCCAAACATGAACAAAAAATATTTGGAACGTGATTTAATTTTATAAAAACTAAATTTAGTTAATTTAAATTTTAAAAGACTAAACGCATTGATTATTAATGTGCGTGTTGTTTGACGACAAATAAACTAAAAAGTCAAATTTAACACTTTTGTGTATTTAAATGATGCGCGATGCGGACCTAATTTGAATGCACGTATGCGTTTAAATTTTTTGGAGAACATGGCAGAGGAATTTTAAATTTTTCCATATGCGGATGAGTTTTTGTTTAACTGTGTGGATGTTATGTAATTTTTAAGCTATGTTTATAGCATTGGATTAGAAATTATGTAAGCGAGATTTATGTAATTTTAATCCAGGCAGATAGATTTATAGATGTAAAATTTTGTAAGAAATTTTCCCATCCCAAAAAAAAAATATTTTGAGGGTGGTTGGCGAGCACGTTTTAATGATTCCCACAAATATTTAAAAAAATTTGATTTTTGGGTTACATGATTGCAGATGTAACCGGCATTCTAAAAATTCGTGTGAGGGCAGAAAAATCCAATTTGTCAAATTAAGCCGGTTTTCATTTGGACATAAATTTCGATTAGAATTAGAGCTTGAATTCGAACAAAATATATCGAATTTCATCCGAAGCGATCGACCATGTGTTTTAGATATTCAGTCCACATACCCTCGCACACATGGTAGGTACAGACGTAAAATTCTCTGGTTAGCAAATTATAACACCGTAACAAAATTTATCACACCTCTCATATCTAAACATGATACACATATAACATTCAGGATTTGAATAATATTTCTTTTATGTAACGTAATTTACCGCCAACCCGCTAAATTCATTCTACATACTTATATATACAACTCGTGAAACATCTTCGCGCACTATAATCGTTATCACAAGATTTTGTGACATTTGGTGATTAACACATACGATATTAATAAAAAAAAAAATCACTGTTTGGCATGTCACACAAATAAATTACCCACCGCTGTGATAAAGTCGCACCTCCAAGATAACCTCCAAAAAATATACAAAATTCCAAAATTTTCTTTAAATAAAAAATTTTCGGTTCTCCAATTTTTATGAATTCATTAAAATTTCACTTTTCATCACTTTAAAACTCAAATTTTTTTCACTCATTTCATATATAAAAATTTTTATTTCACTGAAACTTTTCACTTCACTATTCCCATATTCTATCACTCGACTCGATTTATTATTATTTACGTATTATGTATTCCAATCAATGATTTGATTTTTTTCTCACTCAAAATAAATTTTTTACTAAACTATCGCGCGCCTAAAATAAATTTTTATCGTCGTCGTCGTCGTGCGTTTAACAAAAAAAACGATAAATCACACCATTATCGTCAATGGTTTAAGTGCAACTAAACTACAAACAACACAAAATAAAAAATCGTCGAAAAAAAAAATGAATTAACCGTCTTCTTTGACGTTTGCGTTTTCTTCCTTTGGGGTTTGTTTTGAAAACAACAAAACGGGAGAGATGTGCTCGAGAAAAGCAAACAAAAACTTACGGAGAGGCAATGAGAATTAAAAGAGAAATTAAATCGAATGAAATTTTTGAATTCCCCTACCCAAAATTTAAATTCAGCAAAATTTGTTTTATCGTTCTTTTCTTGTATCTTGTTCGTTGTTCCCCTTTTACGATACACGAAAATACGATTAAATATTTCTCTGGCGTACGACGAACTCGAATGAAAATGATGTAAACAGCAACAACAACTCTCGTGATTTTTCTCTTTCTCTGTCTGATATCTGCGGCGCCGCAAAACATAACACGATTTTCTCTCATCTGCTGCGAATTCTTTGAGGTGGATGGGATTGATTAGATTTTGTTTAAAATTGGCGGATTAATTTTGAACGATCAGCAAAATTAGTAATAATATCAGTCTGATTTTTTTTTTTTTTAATTTGATTATAAAGTTAAGACTTATACAAGAATTTATCATACCTGTGGATCGGGCTTACCATTCAATTACTTTCGCTATGAAACGAGGGCGAAAGTCACAAGCTTAAGGTTTAAAAGGCAACTCAAAAATTAGAAGGTAAAAAATGGGTTTAACTCTACGTTTTCGATAGTACGAAATCCCTAAATCGTCGAGAGCAATCGTCAAATAAATTATTTCAAACTGACAGAACAATGTAAAGGAATGTACTACAAAAACAGCTCCGAACCTTCTTTAGTTTGGAAATTTCGCACGGATCTTTATCTATTTTCTATTGATCAATTTATCAGTTTTGAGCGCTTTAGTATCAAAAATTTCGTAAAACTTTCGAGTGATATCAACGTCTAGGAAAAGTACCCTTCATGAAGGCCGGGCCTGAAAACTGCATCCCTCACCAAAGTATTCTACTTCACACAAACACCAGCAAACAACCATTTCTGGAACATCGCTTTCATCCCCAAAACTCTTCAGAAACAATTAAGCATGTCGTTTTACGATTTCACGGGATGGAAAAATCAAGTTAAACTCTCTTTACAAAAATAACAATCCACTCAGAAACAAACATTCAGTCGAAAATCTATTCTAACAGTCACACCTACACCCACGCCCATACCCACTCGCAGTTCAACTACTAGACTTAGCCTCTCCATCCCTACTCCTCCTGGATATTTTCACGTTGGTTTCGGTGGTAATCCGATTCTAGCCGAAGCTTGCGGTTCAAATCCTTCGGGGAAGCTAGGCCGAGGCAAACATTAGAAGTCACTTGGAAATAATGCAATGTACTTAAGAGTTATGTGACATAGAAAGGAGCGTCTGGCTCACAGCGACTGTACCTCAGGAGGGGCGCATGTATACCTATTTGGCAGCAAGTATAAAATGCTAGGAGCGCCACCTCCAAAAAGAATTAACGATGAGTTCAGTCAAGGAGAGTTTAGTTATGGTGCAGGGAGCAGGAAATAAACTCAGTACCGGCTAAAGGGCGTGAGCAAGCAGGTTTTTAACAGTCAAGATCCAGTAACTGCAATGTTACAACAGTGATCAACTTTGCCGTTGTGATAGATATGTCTACAAGCGAAGAGGAAGGATGCAGTAAATCCGTGCATATAGATAGCACATCTCCCAACCCAAGGCGGAAAGCAAAGAAATAACTCTAACCAGCATAACCAAATCAAGAATATGATAAACACCATTAGGACACTATGGTTCAGCTATCACACAGCAGAAAATGAGTGCCAAACTTCAGCGATCAACAATGAATGGAAGGAAAATTTAATTCGTCTACGAATTGTGAGCATAAAGAGGAACCGGAGAAAGCTACTAATGAAAACGCAACACTAGGAGAATCCAGCAAACGAAAGTTGTCCACACCACCGAAGAGTGATGAAAGTAGGAAAAAGAAGATGGAGAATACTAAGACCGTTCCGCAGAATACTTCTCAATGTGATCTAAATTTATCTCAAATATCAGAGACACTTATAAACAAGGAGGACGGAAACCAGGGAAAAAAAACAAACTGAAGAATAGAAGATATTAGAATCCAAGAGGCACACTAATTGGAATACCAAGCCAAGCTTGAGATTATCCTTGGTTAGGAAGCTAATATAAGCTCTCTAACGCATGAAGCTCTTATCAAAATCCATGACCTCGATGAAGTTGCAACAGTGGAAGAAGTGCAGGACGCCCTAGAAAGAATGTTCGGTTTTGTCAACTTTCACGGTAGTCTGGTGGGAAAGGTTTGTGAGGACACGGAAAGGAGAGCCGAGGCGCATAATATGCCTTGGGGAAGCTGACAACGCTTGAAGTATCAACCGTTTCACAAAAGAGCAAGTAGATTATGATTTTGCTACAAATAAATCTTAATCATTATGAAGCTGCACAAGACCTGCTTGACCAAACTATGTGCTAGAAATAGGAGGAGGTGTTGCTATTCCGGGAGAACCATATAGAAACTGTGAGGAAGCTATTTGGGCAAACGACGTATGTCGTCGTTTACGAGATCGACATTCTGTGCTTATGGCAGGGGACTTTAATGCTTTTTCTATTGAATGCGACAGCAGAGTATCGAAAGAACGAGGAGACGCTTTATTGGAAGTTTTTGCTACACTACAGATTGTTCTGTTAAATATGAGTAACACACCAACATTCCGCAGATGTAATGCCGCATATACTCTTCGGAATGGCTGAAAATAAGGCATCTCAAATTATGACGCCCATCACAAACGATGATGCAGTAATGCCGAGAAGAGTAGTAGACAGCCGTCGTAATGCTATGTATTAGGAAATGTCACCTTTGAAGTAAGGAATACTTTTAACATGGCACGATGGAAGTGCATTCTTTGTGAAGTACGTCGACGGAAGTTCTAAAGGTAACTGTTAAACATAATGCTTAAGTATCTAGGTATCACCATTGATAGCAGATCAACTCAGTGGCTTCAACTTAGGTTTCCTAAGTAAGAATTGACGCATTGCCATTGCCATTGCGTTAAGGTGACCCCTAATGACCCCGCATAAGGGCTCTTGCCCAAAAAGTGGATAGGTACATAAATATTACCTTATTTGTGGCTGTCAGTTGTTGAATGTAGTTAGACATTCCCACACCAGTCTGAACTTAACAGTAAACCATTTAAGAGACTTTAAAGGCCGCTTGGCTGTCTGAAACAACTTAGATCTCTGCCTAATTTAGACCTTCAGCTACCCTTACACAAAGCTCTATAGCGTGCATTTCTGCTTGGAAGATAGTAGGATCAGAACCCAAGGATTCCGAAAGGGCAGTTCTCTCCATATATTCCTATTCCTGCTCCGTCTTACGTGTTACACCTTGGCCCCTTCTTCGAAGGACAGTCCACCTGAGCCCCATATGTTCCTATATTTGGCATAACGACGTGGCATAGAGTCGAAGGACATCTCTATGATATGGGCTAACTGTAATTCCTTAAGGATTCTCAGAGGACCTACTATACTACCTGGCTTAATATTACCCTCTATCTGCAGTTTCAAGGCCGTATTTATCGCGTCATTTTTCCCAAGTCCTAGAAGTGCCTCCATCGTAACTGTCGTTTAACGAAGTAGCTCTTAGCGCAAGCTATTGTCCTCTTTGTAAAAGGTACAATAATTGTTTGGTTTGGATTGACCCTAAGTCCTTCCTGGATACACCAATTCCATACTATGTTATTAAGTGCATCCTGCTTGAGTTCGGAGATGATTTCATCAAAGGCATAACTTGCTCGAAAAAGCCGAACAAGGCAGGGGCAAATTTCCTCAATATATAGGCTAGGAAATTACCATCTCGTCCAAGATACTTGAACGGTTTAAAGAGCCAACGGCCCATCTCACTTTCCTGGGAGTAAAAGTCCTTTCAGAAAAACTCCATACCCTGTTGCGTGGCGCATAGACTACTTCACTTCCTTCATCGTAGCAGCTGTCCAGAGATTCCGTCAATATAGAGTCGGAAAACCGGATCGCTAAAAGTAACTCCATTGTTTCTTTCCGATTCTCAATGAAACTATCGTCTGCCCTCTGGATCAGTCCTATACCATTAAAATGATCTCTAGACATGTATTTTTGGATCTGCGCTACAGACGGCAATTCATTGATTCCTTCACAGAAACTTCTTCAAGTTGCTTTTTTGGATCTCCTTAGTTCGAGATTATACTCAGTCAAGGCCAACTTATGATCACCCCATTCTTTGGTACGTTTAGTCTTTTTAAATAACTTCCTCGATTTTTTCCTTAGTTTTTCCAGTGCCCCGTTCCATCAAGGGACCATATTTGTGGACACTCTTCAATTCACAGTGTATGGTGTTGTGTAGATGATTCGAGCTACACATGGTTCATTACTACATTTGGCGACAGTTTGCGACTATATTTCGCGACTACACTTCGCGAATACAATTGGCGCTGACACTTCACGAATACACATGGCACTGACACTTCGCGACTACACTTGGCGGCTACACTTTTCGACTACACTACACGAACACACTTGGCGTCTACACTTCACGGCTATACTTGGCGACTACACTTCGCGACTACACTTTGCGACTACACTTTGCAACTACAATTTAGGACTGCACTTGACGACTAAACTTCGCGATTAGACTTCAGGACTACACTCCCTGGTGACTACGCTTCCAACCTACATTTGGCCGATTACACTTGGCAACTATACCTGGCGAATACTCTTCGTGACCACACTTCACGACTACACTTTAGGACTACACTTCACGACTACACTTCACGACTACACTTTACGACTACACTTCCTGACTACACTTTACGACTACACTTCCTGACTAGTCTTCGCGGTTATTCGTGGTTATCGCACCTTGCGAATTCACTTGGCGACTAGAATTGTAAACTACAGTTTTGGACTACACTTCATGACACTTAGCGACTACAGTTAACCACACTTAGCGATTACACTTTTCGACTACAGTCCACATCTACAATTTGGCGACTACACTTCGCGACTACAACTGGCGATTACACTTGGCGATTATACTTCGCGACCACACTTCCCGACTAGACTTCGCGATCCTACTTGGCTACCACATTTTGCGTATTCACTTGGCGACTACACTTAACTACACTTTGCGACTACACTTTTCGACTACACTTCACAACTACAATTTATGGCACTTGGCGACTACACTTCGCGGTTACACTTGGCATCTACACTTCATGACTACAGCTGGCGATTACACTTGACGATTACACTTCGCGACTACACTTCCCGACTGTACTTCGCGATTCTTCTTGCCTACCACACTTTGCGAATTCATTTGGCGACTACATTTGGAGACAACACTTTTCGACTACACTTCATGACACTTTGCAATTACACTTCGCGATTACAATTGGCAACTACACCTCACGATTAAACTTGGCGACTACACTACACGACTACACTTGGCATTTATACTTCACGACTACACTTGGCGACTGTAGTTGGCGACTACACTTGGCGACTACACCTCGCGACTACACTTTGCAACTACAATTTACAACTGCACCGTACTACTAAATTCCGCGATAACACTTCACGACTACACTCCCTGGTGACTACGATTCACGACTACACTTGGCGATTACACTTGGCAACTATACTTGGCGAATACTCTTCGTGACCACACTTCACGACTACACTTTACGACTACACTTCACGACTACACTTTTCGACTACATTTCCCGACTAGTCTTCGCGGTTATTCTTGGCTATCGCACTTTGCGAATTCACTTTGCGACTACAATTGGAGACTACAGTTTTGGACTACACTTCATGAAACTTAGCGACTACACTTAACGATACTTAGCGATTACATTTTTCGACTACACTCCAGAACTACAATTTATAATATTTGGCGATTTATACACTTGGCGACTACACTTCGCAACTACAGCTGGCGATTACACTTGGCGATTAGACTTCGCGACTACACTTCCCGACTAGACTTCGCGATTCTTCTTGGCTAACACATTTTGCGAATTCAGTTGGCGACTACACTTCATGATTAAACTTGTCGACTACACTTAACTACACTTTGCGACTACACTTTTCGACTACACTTCACAACTACAATTTATGTCACTTGGCGATTACACTTCGCGGTTACACTTGGCATCTACACTTCATGACTACAGCTGGCGATTACACTTGACGATTACACTTTGCGACTACACTTCCCGACTAGATTTCGCGATTCTTCTTGCCTACCACACTTTACCAATTCACTTGGCGACTACATTTGGAGACAATACTTTTCGACTACACTTCATGCACTTTGCAATTACACTTCGCGATTACACTTGGCGACTACACCTCACGATTAAACTTTGCACTACACTACATGAATACATTTGGCATTTATACTTAACCCTTGTGTCTATACCCGGGCACCCGGGTGGCCATTTCGATTTAAAATGCTCGTAACTTTTTCAATTTCACAGTTAGACTATCCCTACTCCTTGACATCCAAGAACTACTTATTTTTTATTGATCTTTGAACAGAAGTTAACTAAAAATTATTGCTGAACTAAATTATTCGTTTACCAATATTATTACTCTTGTAGTCTATACCCGGCCACCCGGGTGGCCATTTAAAAAAAACACTGAATATGCTATTTGTATAACATTTTATTGTTTAAATCAACTTTTCATCACAGAAAAAATCAAAAATTATCACATAAATAATTCAGTTGGTTATTAAAAATATGTTTACAAAATAAGAAATTCAATTTGGTAAAAATTTACAAAAAAAATTAAAACTATTAACACTTAGAACACTTTATTTGAGTGTTCGTATGTTCTACACATACTGGTCTTCTACAGATACTACAGGATTTCCGTGAATTTCGTCGTTTTTTGGGATCGGAAGACAAACAAATCCAGCATTTGCCAACTTGAGGAATTCGGCCATCGTTGTTGCGTAACACATTAGGTACTCCAGACGTTGTCAATTCCTGGTTTATTGGTACATAGAGCGGTTTGCCAAGTATGCATTCTATCCCTGAACGTGAATTAAAATTTCTATATACATTTGGTATGGTTGATCGATCTGACACATGCGGTAGAGCTAATTGAAGCACAAGATCTTTCAAGAATTCTCGACGATTGTGTGTTTTGTTTGATCTAGCCGGGTTATTTTCTATGTAAATTTTGTAAGCCGCGACGCAAGCTACATCAATTATATTGTAAAAAAATGCTACAGGCCATCTTTTCGTCCTTCGTTTGGTTGTATAATGAGTGACCAGTTTGTCCATATTATCTACTCCACCTTTTTTTCCATTGTAATAATGAATGATTTCCGGTTTTTTTTTGTCTCCAATTACTGAATCCGTATAATGCTGCGTAGATAATAATAATACACTCTTATTTTTTTTGGGGACATACGAACAAAGTGTAATATTATCATCGCTGAATCCAAAAATTGACGAATAAATTTCCCGAGATCTGGACGGCAACATTTCTTTTGGAACATAGGGTTTATTTTTTTTTAATGTCCCGACTATTGATAAGTCCCAAGAGATCAATAAACGAGCAAGCGGCAATGTTGTAAAAAAATTGTCAGTTACTATATTTCTCCCAGACCCTTTGAAACGGGCGCATAGGTCCTTGACAACCCGCTCTCCTTGATTGATTTCCCTGCCTGATGGTTGCTTACCCGTATATATCTGCCCCGTTATTGGGTAAGAGTTAGCAGCATCGCAAACCCACCATACTTTGATCCCATATTTTGCCGGTTTGGACGGCATATACTGGGTGAATCTTGTTCGTCCTACACAAAAAATTTTTTTTTATACTGAATACTGAATACTGAATACTGAATACAGAATACAGAATACAGAATACAGAATACAGAATACAGAATACAGAATACAGAATACTGAATACAGAATACTGAATACAGAATACTGAATACAGAATACAGAATACAGAATACAGAATACAGAATACTAAATACTGAATACTGAATACTGAATACTGAATACTGAATACAGAATACTGAATACTGAATACAGAATACAGAATACAGAATACAGAATACTGAATACAGAATACAGAATACTGAATACTGAATACTGAATACTGAATACTGAATACAGAATACTGAATACTGAATACAGAATACTGAATACTGAATACTGAATACAGAATACAGAATACAGAATACAGAATACTGAATACAGAATACTGAATACAGAATACAGAATACAGAATACTGAATACTGAAATGTCAATAATTTCCAGATTTTCTGCGGTTTATCCCGATTTAGAATATTGTGTTCTGTGTATACTTCATTGGCCTTCCTGTTTGTGTGTCTAATGATTATTTCACACATGACGTCCGTAAATATACACTTGAAGGTATCTCTTACAGATAACATTTCGGTCGATCGCGATGGCCCACTTCGTTGACTCCTGAGAATATTGTGTCTCAATGTTTGCCTTTGAGGAGGATTTTGTCTCCATATCGATCCATCTTTTCCTTTTAGATATGGCGAATTATTACAATTTGCACTTCCAGTTTCTCCTTCGTCTTCAACTTCACTATCGCTGAAAATTTCTTCATCAGACACTTCAATTTGGACTTCATGATCTTCATAAACGTCCTCTATGTCTGAATCTTCCACGTTTCTATCCGCTGCTGTAGGAAGCCACTCATCTTCTGAGCCGTCGTCAACAAAATCAAGCACTTCTTCGTCATCGTCACATTCCTCTAATAAACGATTTAGGTATGCTTGTTGATCTTCATACGACAAACTAGGGCAAAAATGTGTATATAAATGTAAAAAAACCGAACGGATCATCCAAATAATAAATCTTACCGTCTAAACTCAGCATTTGAAATGTCTCTGTGGTCCGCCATTTTATCACTCACATATATATTTATTTACAAAAAAAATCACTTCCGCAATCAACCTTTCCATTTGAATACCACACCTACTCTAATTTCCTCAGCTCACCTAAACGATTCTTTTCTGTTTTGTTTTACTAGCATTAACCGGGGATTCCCCATTTTTTATTTATTTTTTTGTTTTATAACGTTTAAAATAGTATATTAAAATAAATAAAGGCAATAATACACTGGCAAATACAAAAATTTTCGATATTAACAAGAAAATACATGTGGCCACCCGGGTGGGTCGGGTATAGAATAGTGTATAATTTTTTGGGTATAGACACAACGGTTAAAACTACACTTGGCGACTATAGCTGGCGACTACACTTGGCGACTACACTTCGAACTACACTTTGCAACTACAATTTACAACTGCACCTTACGACTAAATTCCGCAATAACACTTCACGACTACACTCTATAACTAAACTTCACGACACTTAGCGACTAAACTTCACGACTACACTTGGTGACTACGCTTCACGCCTACACTTCGCGATTACACTTGGCAACTATACTTCGCGAATACTCTTCGTCTCTATTTTACGACTACACTTCACTATTACACTTTAAGACTAAACTTCCCGACTATACTTCGCGGTTATTCTTGGCTACCGCACTTTGCGAATTCACTTGGCGACTACAATTGGAGAATACAGTTTTCGACTACACTTCATGATACTTGGCGACTACACTTCACGATTAAACTTGGCGACTACACTTAACGACACTTAGCGACTACACTTCACAACTGCAATTTATGACACTTGGCGATTACACTTGGCGATTACACTTGGCGATTACACTTCGCAACTACACTTCCCGACTACATTTGGCGATTGCTCTTGGCTACCACACTTTGCGAATTCATTTGGTGACTATAATTGGAGACTACAGTTTTCGACTACACTTCATGACACTTGGCGACTACACTTCGCGATTAAACTTGGCGACAACACTTAACGATACTTAGCAACTACACTTTTCGACTGCACTCCACAACTACAATTTATGACACTTGGCGACTACACTTCGCGATTACACTTGGCGATTACACTTCACAACACTTGGCGACTACACTTCACGACACATGCTAGCTAGTTTTGTGTTTTAAAACATGAATAATTAAAATTGATCAAAGCAATTTCTTGCCAAATTAACTAAAACCTCGGTTGCTCACTCTAAAGTCGGTCAATTTTTTTTTTAATGTCTATAATTTAAAATTCGTCACTTGAATAATTACTTGAATAATTTTCGACACTTGATTAAGCCAATTTCCTTCGGCCTTTTGGCAGAGATTCGCAATTAAGTATTAGATTTTCTAATTTCAAATTAATGCAAAATACAAGCTAACTTAAGGACAAACCTTTAAGTTTTCGATTCTAAGAGTTTCGTAACACTTAAGAGTATTCTATAATATTTGGGTTAAATTTGATATCACAAACAGAAAGCACAAACTCCAAAATTCTCCAAAAATGAAAAAATTACTTCATGGAGCAGATAGATTTTTGCTACGAAACATTTAATCAACTACTTCTTGGTGAGTATACGTAACTGCCACATACCTGTTTACACTAAGATGGCATTAACCTTGTCCATAAAACACCATAATCGCAAGAAAAAAATAATTTGTCTCCCACAACTTTGCATTCTCATGCTATTTACTCATCCCGCTTTAATCAATCTTCAATCACATCTTTCTGTACATACACATACATAAATTACCTAAGAAAACCACACTTAAATGATTACGTTAAAAATGTATCTCGCGTTAATTAATCATAAACATAAAATTCTTCGCTGTTTGGGTTGTTAATATACTGTATAGCCGTATGTAAATAACTTTAAACCTTTTATATAGTGGCAGTAAGCGCGGGGAGGGTGACTAAAATAAGAATTAGAAACTACTTAAATGTCATCCGAAAAATCTACCACCATCTATCACTTTCACAAAGCAACACAAAAAGATCCATCTCTATGTATTTTGTATTGTATATACACAAAAGCAATATATAGCAGCATGTTGTTCTTTATGTGGGTGAAGTCAAAGCTATAAGAAAACGATTTCTTATAAAAAAAAAAAATTCTTGATTAGGTTTTTCTTCTATATTCGTCTTCACTCTGTATTCACAGAGTTCTTAAGTTGAATAATCAATTTTGTTGAAATATGCGTAGGTGATAATGAAGAACGTGTCGCGCATTCGATCCGTCGTACATCGTTTCAGCGAGGCTTCATTCACATAGAGTCACTTATAAACGCATATATTCAACAAGTGCACATGTTTAAGCATTATAAAGTACTCTTACCTCAATCTTAACCATATTTAAATATTTAGTCATTTCACACTTGACTTGATCGTCAGACAATCGTTGAAATAATTTTGTTGTTGTTATTGTTGTAAACGTCTTAAAATAAAAATAAAATTCAAGAAGTTCATATATGGGCAATAAAATTTTATGTACGAAGACGAAATTTCCAAAAAAAAAAAAAAAAACCAGATGCATTGTTTATTGATCAAAACAACTTTATCAAAATCGAGAGATACTCGTCAACTGTATTTTTGTACACTAAAAGCAACACTCAAAAAGCAACCAAAATTAATAATTCCCAGCATGCCGCAAGATGTGTTTCACATCCTTGAATAGTGTGTGTGTGTGTGTGTGTGTGTGTGTGTGAATAACCAATTTTGAAAATTAATTGAAAATCGAATTTACATACAAAATTTTTGACACTTCTGTTTTGATCTTCAAATTTTTATGGTTTATCGAAGAAAAAAAAAAGAAAAAATTTAATTTTTATATATCGACATAACAGACGATCTTGAGAGGTATCGTGCGTACAATAAAAATATTTTTTATTTTTACCTTTTTAGAAACTAAATATTAAAAAACTATAAATTTTAAGATTGTAATAAATTAAATTTTTTCTTTTTAATAATTTTTTATTTTTATTTTTTTAATGTTATGGACTCGAGGAAATTTATGTAAAAATTCTCGAGTTTTTTTTTTTATCTAATGCGCGACCGACCTGTTGTTAATGTTTTTTTTTCTTGTTGTTGAGGTGAGAGGATATCTAAGTAATATCTATGGTCTATAGAAAACCAAACCCAAATTTTTAATGTTGTTATAAAATTACACCTAATGATGAAGATATTATCTTGGGGTAACTGAGAGGATCGAGACGAGTTTTTAGACGTTAGTTTTAGTTGTTATATATACGCACGGTAGTATTGTGTGTAGCCCACCTGGGGATTATTCTAGGGTGTGCTTATATAGGTCACTTGTATTTAATTGAGATTAATTGGTATTTATATTCGTAATCTATCGATGTGGGCGATAAAATGCTGTTGGTTCGTACTTAAATCTTTTCATATCAAATAATCATCAAATCAATTCTCACACAAAATGGAGCAACATAAATTAATAAAAAATCGAACGGATGGTTAAAAAATGTGGAAATCTGATGCTACAGTACGACCAATTTACATTATCTCAGAGACCATTTCTGGTTTTAGTATCTCTACGAATTTTCCAGAAGTGCCAAAATTTGGCCGAATCTGCCCGGACATGTTTACCTTAATAACCAAAATGGTTTCAGAAAGTTTTCCATTTGTTGAAAATCATTTGAAGTGAAAATACAAAATAAAATATAAAGGGCTGAAACCTCATGAGGAGGTCAGAACTTCGGTCTTGATTAATTCAACTACCACATTAATCCCGAAATGAATCTCTTAAGTCAATCTTCACCTCAGCCTTCAACTCAATATATAACTCAACCTCCATCTCAATCGCAACATAATTCTAGCCGCAATCACCAAATTAACCGCCAACCAAATCAACTTTCAAATTAACTCTTAAACTAACTCCAAATCAACCGAACAAATCACTTAACTTCAATGCAGGCTAATTAAACCCTAACTCAACTTCAACTCAACTTATCTCAAACCAAATCTCAATCCTCTGCTCAACTCATACCATCATACCAACATACCATTAAACCATCATACAATCACAATCATACCATCACACCATCATCATTCATCATCATACCACCATCACACAATTCTTATACCATACCTTCATACCATCATATCGTTATAAAAGATCGACTCAATTTTTGAAGTTTTAGAAATTCCTCTGTAATAACTTTAGACTTGATTATCATCTCTCAACGAGGAGATGAATGTTTGTGATATTAATATTGACCTTTGTTAAGTCTTACACAATGTTTGTGTAAAGTTTGGTTCAAATCGTTCAATGCGTGTGCATTTGTTTAAATATCACACATATGTATATACTGTACATATACATATATATAAACACTCAATTTTAAATACAGTTACACTTCAACAGACACTCAATTTAGCGGAATCCTCACTTCAACGGATAAACTTTTAAGTCCCATGCAACTGAAGTTTTCCAAAGAAAACCTCCCTTAGATAAGCTGACATTTTATTAGACCGGACACGAACATATATTTCTGCTATGATACAAGTTTCACGAATACAATTCAAATTGAAACTTTAACATTTCAAATTGGCCTTTTTACATTTCAAATTGAACCTTTAGTAAATTATATGTATGGCCAATTTGTGTGGAACTTGGTAATTTTTAAGCCGGTGTTAGTGAAATTTGATATCCATGATTGAAATGCGATTCTTAAATGGTTTTTGGATAAAATTCTAGAATATGGCCAAAAAATAAATAAATGAAATTAAACATGCGCATTGAAAATGGACTTCTAAATTGATTGTTAGATCTAAAACTCAGTTTAGAACCAAATTTCCATTGCACATATCAAATTTCATCATAATCGGTTAAGAAATAGCCAAGTTCCATCTTTATTTGCCAAATTCCAGAACTATATCCAAAAATCAATTTAGAATTCCATTTCCATGGCAGATGTCAAATTTCACTGAAATTCGTTATGAAATAGCCAAGTTCTGTCCTAATTGGCCATATTCCAGAAATTCATTGAAAAATCATTTTAGAATCCCATTTACAACGCACATGTCAAATATTATCATAATCGGTTAGGGAACAGCCAAGTTCTATCTAAATCTTACCTGGCCATATTCCAGAGTTTAATCCAAAAATCATTTTAGAATCCCATTTCCATCGCACATGCAGATTTCGTCATAATCGGTTAAGAAATAACCAAGTTCCATCCTCACTGACCATATTCCAGAACTTTATCCAAAAACCATTTTGGAATCCCATTTCCAAGAAAGGTAAATTCCGTCCTAATTGGCCATATTCCAGAAATCCATTTAAAAATCATTTTAGAATCCCATTTCCACGCACATGGCAAATGTTAGCATAATCGGTTAAGAAACAGCCAAGTTCCATCTTACCTGGCCATATTCCAGAGCTTTATCCAAAAATCATTTTAGAATCCCATTTCCAATGCACATGTCAAAATATAAAAAAACAGATTGGCAAAAAAAATTTCTAAATCGGATAAGCGGTTCTCGAGATATCACGAATCCCATAAGTCCAGACAAATGGACGGACATAATATTTTTTTTGTGCTTTTTCGGACTCAAGGACTTTCAAAACGTTGAGGAAAGTGGTTTTGGACCAACCAAATTTTTGGTCATTATGTTATCCCTTTTGATAAACGGTCACACATACGTAGTACACCTTCATGAAAGGTGCTGAAAAAACTTATAGGTTTACAAAATATTGAAAAGTATTTAACTTGCGCTGCGAGATCGTGACAATTCTGTCTTTGCAGAGCAACGGGTTTCTTTCAGCACATATCGACAAGATTTTTAACGTTATTTGTTTATATTCTGAGTTTTAAAAAATCCTGAAAAATTAGTTTTACTCTAAACAGCTTAAGAAATTCGAACAATCTATAAAGTTAAATTTTTTACAGATTTTTAAATTTTTAATCAACATTTCTCAATTTGATAAAATACTGAATTTTATCAAACTTGGTGCTGAAAGTTTGAAATTTTAATTAATTTGAAATGATACTTGATCATAAGCTAGAGGCTTCTCAAATTTTTGAAGTTGGATAATGTTTTAACGTTTATTTTCAAAGTTTTGAAATTTTCTAATTAAATTTTGAAAATTGTAAATTCTGGAATTTTATAAACCAGCTAAATGGAATTTCATCAAATTTTGAAATTATATTTAATTCTGAGATTATCATACTGTTTTGGAAATTCTCCAAGTTTTAAATTATTTAAGGTATATATTAGAATTGTTTTGCCAAATTTTAAACCTTCAAAATGTTAACATCAAAATCTTAACTCTTAGTGAGTGTGGAATCTTAGTTCTTCGTGAATTCTACAGTAGCTGTGAATTTTTAAAATTTTTACGATTTAAAAATTCTGATAAATTCAATATTTTCAATAATAACTTTGATATTCGATTATCAAATTACGGAAATTTTTAATTTTACCTATTTTTAAAAAAAACTTACGTTTTGGAAGAATGAAACTTTGCACATCGAACTTTAAATTTTGGAATTGAAACAAATACAGGACAATTATCATGGTTTGATTTAACAAATTATGGCTCTAAAATTGGAAAAAATTCTAAAATTCAAATTTAAATTTTTGGGATTTTTATTTCAATTTTGAAAATCTTGGTTCGTTTTCTAAATACATTGAGTTAAATTTTTCAAATTTTTGGTTTATTTCTGAAAATTGTTGTAAATTTTTCCAATTCTATAATTTTAGGAATATTTATTACTTTAACTTTATAGTTTTTGGTGGCATTTATGACGAATTTTAATTTTTATCGAAATTCAGAATTTGGAGTAAATTTCAAAATTAAAGTATGTAGTTTTTTTTAAAAATTCTTAACGTTCATTATAGTTCTAAAATCTAAAATATTTTATAAAATGGGCATTTCAATCATTTCTGACATTTTATCAAAATTATTTTAGTTACCAATTTGAATTTTTTGTTAATAATTATAACGCGAATTTTGGTAATTTATCAAATATAACAAAATTTTACTGTCTCACGATATTTGAAATGAATTCTAAAACTGTTAAACTGTGATGTTTCTTAGAATTTTGATTTAAACTTTTTTGAAAAATTGAATTTAAATATTGATTTTGTCATTGAATTTTTAAATTTCTCAATTTGGTTGAAATGCTGAAATTGGTAGCTATATGTCTAACAAATTGAGAACGATTGTTTAAGTTTCGTAAGCATTTTTTAAAATTTGGAATGTTTTCGCCCAGTTTTGAGGTTATCACACATTTTTCAGAAACATTAAGGGTTTAAACTTTTAGCTTTTGGGGTTACCTAAATTTAGAATTGGTATGTCGAATGATTCTAAACATTTGATTAAAATAATTTTGGGTTCTCAATTTAAAAATTAAAGTTGGCGGAAATTTCTAAAATTCGTTTTATTCAATTATACATTTTAACTTCTCAAAACTGTCAAATTTGACCAACTATAGAAATCTGATATATTTTTGTTCCTAAGGTTTTACAAAAATAAAGAAATTGGCAAACTTCTGCAATCTCACCAAATTTGTAATAGAACTCTAAAACTTTCAAACTCTGACTTGTCTTTGAATTTTGTTTTGAAATTTTTTTAAAATTATCTCAAATTATTTTTTATTTAGAATTTAAACTAACTTCTTATAATCTTCTTCTTATCAACATCTTAATTTTAAAATCTCTAGTTGGATAAAATCCTAAAATATCTATAAATTCAAATTTGTTCAAGCTTAAACCGTTTCGGCTTCTAAAATTTGAATAAGGGTGATACTTTGATTTTGACTCATTCAAAACTCGTTCCTTCTAAGGCCTGTCAAATTAAATTTTTATTAAAAGTTGAATCAACTTTCAACATCAAATCAATCCGATTAATTTTATAAAATTGTTTTGACATTTTTAAAATTTTAAAATATATCTTAATTTTTTTGACTCGTCAACACTCGAATTTCAAAATATTAACTAAACATTTAGTTTTTAAATAATTTTTAATTAAATTATAAATATTTAATGGACTGCTTTCTAGTTTATGTGAATCAAAATTTCTTGTTTTGTTATCCACCAAAAAAAATTAAATTTTGTGAAACTCTGGCACAGGGGAGTAGGATTTGTTTCTAAAATTTTCTCAAGCTCTTGTAGAATGAAAGTTTTAATTCCGTGTTGTTGTAAAATTTTGTGGCTTAAATTACACGGTTTCCTTTAATGGATAATTAAGCTACTCGCGCTACATTGTTTGTCCATGTCGATTTCCTCAGTCACACATTTCCGTTATTTTTATTTTTCCTTCCATTCTCACAAATATTGATACTTTTGCAAGACAACTTTTTCACAAAGACAGGTTTTAGTCATGGTACCATAAATAAAGAAGACAATGTCATGCACATTTATCACCACTTGGCCTGATGTCAGCGGTGACAACAAACGTGTTTCAAATGTGCATAATCGCAGACACATATAGCATCACTTTGATAATAACCATGATAGGGGAGTTTAAATTAAAATCCCTGCTCTAGGTTAAAACTAATTTAAGCCTAACTTAAGTTTAAGTTCGTCTGGATTTTTGTTTCAAGAATAAAGTAAAATATTATGTTAATATTTTTTTATTTCTAGCTACATAACTCGTTCTCAAAATTTAAAGTGAAATTTTGTAAATATTCAACTTAATTAAAAGGCAAGCTAAAGAAGGTTCAGTTTTCATAAATCATATCAAAACAACAAAATTGTAAATTAGAAAATTAATACGGTCGTGTTTAGGTTTGGTATAATAAAAATGTTACCTTTTAAATTGAAATTAGTTTCAGAAGTAGAAATCACTGGCAGAAAATAATTAAATGCATCAAAAAAACAAAAAAAAAATCTGAGAACTGTTTCATATATGTACATACAATCTTATATAAAGTTATTAAAACACAACCGTACAAGATAATAATTAACTCTTCAAACTTAAGTGAATGATAGCCAAAAATAAAAAATTTAAAATTTTACGAATATATTTTATAAAATGTCAATCTTTATTTTTTATTTCTTTTTTGTTATATGAATATAATTATAGAGTGCATTAAGATACAGTCTACAAAGTATCATAAAAGCTTATATAAAATTACAAACAAGTACTTGAAACAATCTCATCGAATATATATCACTTTACACTCAACAACAACAACAAAATCCCATAGCACACAGATTGCAAGTATGTTCATATCATTCATCGTTTACGTCTTTGATGTCGCTCTTTTTTATTTTTTGTTGTTGTATTTAGTGTATCATAATGATTCGATCGATCTTGATCAATAATAATAAATTGATGGAATCAACTGGTGGAGTTCTTCCCAGTCGAGTAAGTATATTTATAATGAAAATGAAAACAGAAAGAACTGAAAAAAAAAATATTTCATCTTGAAGATTTTAATCAAGATGCAAGAGATGGGATGTAGGTACATATAGTATATACAAATAAGTCATCATTATTTTTTATGATTTTTATGCTCATATTTAGTTTATTATGTTTTCGAGCATAATATTTCCTTATTTCATTACTTGTCTGAATTTCGCATCGACCATTTAATAGATCTGGGGCTCTATTCTCGAATTGCACAACCATTTTCCACATGTGGATATCTATCAAAATTCATAAAAACGTTGGGAAATTTAAATTCCTGTATTCTTGAATTCGCTATAGAATTTTTTCGCTACTAAGGGAATATTTCCGAATGGGTATAAGGAGGTGAAAAAAATTCCCCAGATACGAAAACGCCAATAATTACATAGATTTTGACAAATGTCCAAATGTGGAAAATTGTTGTCGCACCCTATAATGAACGTTGAGAATTTTCTAAAAATACTACTTTAATTTTGAAATTTACTCCAAATTCTGAATTTCCATAAATATTAAAATTCGCCATATGCCTCCAAAAACTATAAAGATGTTGGCGAGGTTATAATAAATATTTCTAAAATTATAGAATTGGACAAATTTTAAAACAATTTTCAGGAATAAACCAAAAACAAAATATTTAAAAAAAATAACTCAATGTAGCTATTTAGAAGACGAAAAGAACCAAGATTTTCAAAATTGAAATAAAAATCTTAAAAATTCAAATTTGAATTTTAGAATTTTTTCCAATTTTAGAGCCATAATTTGTTAAATCAAACCATGAAAATTGTCCTGTATTCGTGCAAAGTTCCATTCTTCCAAAATGTAAGTTTCTTTCAAAAATAAGTCAAATTAAAAATTTCCATAATTTGATAATCGGCTGTCATCTCAGAATTAAATATAAATTCAGAATTTACAATTTTCAAAATTTAATTAAAAAATTTTAAAAAACGTTAAAAATTATGCAACTTCCAAAATTTGAGAAGCCAAAAGCTTATGATCAAGTATCATTTCAAATTAATTAAAATTTCAAACTTTCAGGACCAAGTTTGATAAACTTCTGTTGATTAAAAATTTAAAAATGTGTAAAAAATTTAACTTTATATATTGTTCGAATTTCTGAAGCTGTTTAGAAAAAAAAAAATCGTTATAAATCTTGTGGATATGTGCTGAAAGAAACCCGTTGCTCTGCAAATACGGAGTTATGACAGTTGCAATGAAAATGTCACGATCTCGGAGCTCAAGTTAAATACATACATTACAATCTTTTGTAATTCTATAAGATTTTTCAGCACTTTTTCATGAAGGTGTAATCTATGTGTAACATTTCCGTTCAAGTTCATTCCAAAACGTTACATTCAATTAACTTTTTACGACGATATTTGTATTTCAAACTTCTAATTTTTGTGACGGAATAAATTTAAATTTATTAGCAAAGTTAAATTTATTTGGTAAATGAATTAATTTCGCCGATAAAATTTAATTTGTTAATAGATGTCGCCAATTTGATTCATATTGAAAATTAATTAATTTAAGACGCTCCAATTTAGTTTCAAGTTAATAATTCTAATTCAGATCAAATTGCATTCTATACTGTATACTTTCATAAATACTTTCAAATTTTATACAAATCACTCACATTTTTAATTTTTTTCCTGTCTGATAAGCTTCAATTGTATTCAAATTTCGATCAAATTCATCCTAATTTCAAACTTCACGAATTTTTTGTTTTTTCATCTACTGGCGGTGTAAACTGTTTAATTTTTTTTGTAGATAAATTAGATTCAAGTTACAATCAAACTTAACTTAATTTTGATGGTTGTTAACTATTTTGAAAATCTTATCAAATATTGTTCAAATTTAGTTCAATTGTCTAACAAAGCTAATCAAATTTAATTCAAATTTCAATCATTTTGCCTGATACCTGGCAGATGCTTTAATTGAATTCAAATTGGAATCTCATTCATACCAATTAATAGTTTAAATTCAAAGTTTTTCATATTGCACTAGAATTCAATTTTCAATCAAATTTCACGATTTTGTTGGTTTGTATTTCAACTCAATACAATTTTCGGTTGGTAATTGAAATATCGTATATTATGATTTTTTTAAATTTGTTTGTCACCATTTTTTAAAATATGTTGTTTCGTTAAACACCAAACAGTATGGTTTAGACACCGAAATCAATCCTTACCGTGAATCTTTCGAACCGTATTTATAACTTGCTGAATGACCTACGAAAGATTTCTAACGCAACCATTTTTTTAACGATAACTAAATTTGTGGTCAGCGGCGAAACCAAATTCAGGACCACGTCATGATACTGATGCATTTAAAGACCCCAAATCACCATGAGTTTTTTAGTGAAAAAGTAAAAAAAATGTTAAAAACATGAAATCGGTTATTATGTATTTTTGTTATTTCCCGTTTATCATTCGACGCAGCTTTCGGAAAACGCATAAACCTCAAAAAATCGATAATTAGTAATTATAATTACTTATAAGCACATATCGGTTATTAAGAATTTTTTTAGTTCCTTTTCTAAGTGGTGAATCTGTATAAAACTCGCAAAATTGATAATTACTGATTTAAAAAGGTCTGAAATAATTTTATAAAAATGCATAATAACGAATATTTTTTAAAGCTTACTTTGAATGAGATGCCCATTATAATTTTTTCATCAAAACATCGTAATTAACGAATATTTATTGGGATACGGATTATTGCGAACGAATTTTTATTACTCGAAAAATCAGTTTTACTAATTAAACCAAAGTTGAAATAATTTTTATAAAAATTCATAACAACGAATATTTTATCATAAATATTTTCCAAAAGGCAGCAGAATGTGAGTGTGACCAAAAATGTGCAAGATGAAAAAATCACAAAATGCATGACTTTAACTAAAAATTCGTTTTAAAGAATATCTATAAAATAATATGAATTTTAATGAATCTTTTAATGAAAAATATAAAACTGTCAGCCAAATAAAGAAATAAAGTGCTTTGTAGACGTCAAAAGAGTTGGTGGAACGATACCGTCCGGTTGTTACTGGTAAGTGGAGTCCTAAAAACTGCATTATAACGAATATTTGTCAATAAATATTTTTAAAAAACGGCTTACCATTAATTTGGCATAAAAACACAAAAAGTTTGAATTAAACAAAAAATCATAAAATTCGTATTAACAAATATTAATAGATTACTACAAACAAAAATTTTTGCACGGAATTAAGTCCCGCGGAGTTATTATTATTATTAAGGGGGGGGGCATGCGGGCGATCAGCCACTTCGCACTGCGACCTAAAAGATCTATTGTGCTAGCCCCTGCTTAATTATCCGTCCAGTCAATATTCAGGTTCTTAATGAACCTGAAAATACTGCCTCCCGGTACGTGATACATACTATCTGGGCTTATTGCTCTCCCTCCTAGATGTTTACTACAGCATATAGTTCCGCTAGAAAGACGGTAGAATTGGAGCTCAAGGACCTCGAGAGGGTTGTCCCACTCTCGTATATTCCTACTCCTGCCCCGTATTCCGTTTGACTTTACTCTTACGAGTTGCTCGGAATTGCAAATCACCTGTAGGTCACCCAGCTTTACTACAGGAAGGCTAAATAAAACTGGAGGGTGCCTGGTATCCAGAGTCCGCATATTTTAGGCTGATTAACCTATCAGCCATTCATCTTTCGGCATATGCTGTTCCACCTTAGATTAGGGTTTTTTGTCAAGGTTTTCTCCTTTAGCGCCGTACTTTAGCCTGTGCCAAATGGCCAAAAATGTGCCAAGTGGCCTTAGTTACCAGTGGTTGCCACGAGGAGGCAGTACGTACACTTGCGAATTGTGGACAGGTTACCCCTTACACAATTGTACCCATCATGCAGCTGCCTAATGACAAGACCAGAACAGCTCACGTGATGCGCACCCTACTGGAAGGTTACGGAGCTGGTAGATTAATCTACTCAACTTTGACCCCCCCCCCTCCAATAGACGCCAAACCGCCCGCGGAGTCCCGCGGAGTTAATTCGGTCCTTTGTATTTAATGACTCTTTACGCAAATTGTGGGTGAGTTTTCATTCAATGTTTATTTTACTTTTTACCAACTAGATTAAAATGTTGTTGTTTTTTTCTTTTTTGTCGTTATTTCTTTTTTTTACCCATACTGCATTTTTGTAAATTTGTAAGTTGTTTTTGTTCCATCAGAATTAACTTACGCGGTAAAAACCCCAAAGCCGTTGGGATATCCGAATTAGAAACATGCAATGGCTTAGAATGGACGATGGAATTATGTTGAAAATCCACTAATTTTATATTTAAATATTTTAGGGTAAGTAATGAACTATTATGAACAGTTGAACGAGCAGTTAATTTCTAGGGCTATCGAATGCGATGTAGCAAAATTGAATTGATTTGGTTTTAATTTCTTTTACTCTAGTAAAATAAAGTATAGTAATCATGAAAATTTTGAACCTTGAGATTTTTAGAGATTTATCTGTTTTGAGGTCCCCTGAGTCCGAAAAAGTGGGTTTCAAAATAGTGTCTGTCTGTCAGTCTGTCAGTCTGTCAGTCTGTCAGTCTGTCAGTCTGTCAGTCTGTCAGTCTGTCAGTCTGTCAGTCTGTCAGTCTGTCAGTCTGTCAGTCTGTCAGTCTGTCAGTCTGTCAGTCTGTCAGTCTGTCAGTCTGTCAGTCTGTCAGTCTGTCAGTCTGTCAGTCTGTCAGTCTGTCAGTCTGTCAGTCTGTCAGTCTGTCAGTCTGTCAGTCTGTCAGTCTGTCTGTCAGTCTGTGTCCTCTCTACAGCCCAGATGGTTTAACCAATCGAACTGAAGTTACAAATTTAACCTTTATTGATAAATTGGGAGGTCCCAGTGAAATCTCCAAATCGGCTAACCGGAAGTGGCCACTCCTTTGGTTCAGAAAATTTATTTTGCAAATATCTTAAAATGTATAAGGTTTACAAAAAACTACTTGAAATAAAATGTTTCCAAAAATTAAAAACAAATCAAAATAAAAAAATTTAAAAAAAAATTTAAAAATTTAAAAATTAAAAAAAAAAAATATAAAAAAAAAATTAAAAATTATAAAAAACAATAATATTTCTCAAAATTCTCTGTTCGTAAAAGAAAGTCGTGTAGGAGGTGTGGCCACTCCATTTATTTTAACGTGACCATAAACAAAATTAGACAAATTAATATTTATTTAGTAAATTTAGTTGTTAGTCAAACAATTGTAAGAAAAATGATTAAAGTATTGAGAAAGAATTTTCAGATAATTTCAATTAACTGGCCTGATTAAAAAGCCTTTAATTTCTTTTGAATTTAATCTCATTTACGATACGTACGATTTTAAAAATTTAATTAGATTTGCCATTTCAATTTTTCCGCTTCAACAAAACTGAAGAAAAATGTACGCCTATAAATTCCAACGTCCAATGGAGTTTTGCAAAAACGTTTTATACATTTTTCATTATAACGTTTGACTTCCTTTATCGACAGTTTCCTGTTTTAAGACAAAAGTGAATGTAAATGAGTAGAAATATGGATGACTGTAAACAAGCAGATAATCCAAGTAATTTCATTTGAATTGAAAACTACGAGAACAAAAACAAATTCAAATCTTCTCCAAGTAACATATTATTGTTCTCAAATTAATTACATTTTTCATCAACTTTAAGATTAAAATAACAGAAAAGAATTTTTTTTTTTCGTCTTACATCCAAAATAAATAAATTGAAACAATTTGTGTATATGTATATACATACATTTGTACGTATGACGAAGAGACACAACAAAAAGGGTTAACAGACAAGATTCATAAGAACCTTTTAATGTGTCACAACAATTTATCACAACCGAAACAATTGGAAAAACGTACATATGTATGTATGTTTCTAGAATCTCGGTACCGTCTTAATGGATTCATCTTCGTGCGCGTTTCTGATGAAAAATTAACTGAATCGGTTGTTTAGGATAGGATTAGAAATAAAACTATATAATGAGATCATTAATTTGAACCGTATACAGAGCTATAGCTAGCTGGTAGATATTTTTTTTTTTTTGGTTATTAATTACAAAATGAAAGGCAATTAATTTGTGTATAATACATAACTCCGTAAACGATGGGGGCGCGAGCTATTATACATGTACATCCATATATGAGAGAGGTGATGAAGATGATGACGTAATTCCAACTTTATATGCAGCTATAAAATTTTATTAAATTAAATTTTAAATTTACTGTTTAATTCTGGGCCGTAGACTAGTGAAACGGTTTTCTAATGATCATAAATTAATTAGTGTAACGAATCACTTGGTTGGGTCGTAAACTCTTAATTTACTATTTTGTTGTTTTTAATCGATTTTTTTTTTTTGTTTTGTGGTGAGAAAACATCTAACATCTGGAAGAGTTGAGTTTTTTTTTTTTTAACAGTTTGTTGATCTTTTTTGTAATTAATCAAACAGGAGGATGGAATGGAGGTGTTTCCGCTTTGAAAATAATAAATTTTAATTAATTATTTTTTGTACTGTGTTACGATCGCGGATTTTCATTTTTTATATTAATGAATAGGAATCGCATTGCGAATGCGAACATTAGGTATAATGTGTGAGAGATCAAGAAATCTTCGAATGGATTTTGTTATATTACAATACTCCCTCAGTTTCAGTTAGGCAAACAAATCGAGAGTGTGTTGGCAAATCCACAAAAAATAAGGACCGTTCACGTCCAATATGCTCATGTTAGAATATTTTTGGCTGAAAGCACTCCGTGTGTAAAGAAAAGCTGGTTCAGTTAACTTATAAATAATGAATAATTTGAAAAATGCGTAGAAAAATAGTGAATTCGGAAGCATTAGGGAGCTTCGACCAATGCAGATTAATAAAAAACAGAAGTTTAAGTAAATTCATTAATTCCCGGAATTGGTTCTATCGATATGAACACAATGGTCGATATATCGACATGTTGGTAGTCAAGCCTCTGGATTGTTATTGTTCACACGAAGTTTTCAAATTTATTTAGCCTAAATGTCAAATTTGTTAACATAGGCGAATTGTATTAAGGTAGAGTTTAGCACTAGCTCTGAACTACGATCTATACATGGATGATTTAATGTCTGTGAAAGCTAGCTCCTGAAAATAATACCAATAGAAAATCAACAGACAAAATCATTGGATTTTGATGATGAGCCGACTGGGATTAAAGCTCTTGGATTAAACTGAACCCAAAAGTAGATACATTCCAATACAAGGTTCACCTGAACGATAACCGAAAAACTATCAACTGTTCCGTCAGAAGCTGCAAGGTTATTCGACCAAGTTAAGCTTTTGTTCCAACACCTATGGGTGCAAAAACTTGAATAAAATGACCGTCTTCCGTTGAAAATTGAGGAAAATTGATGGAACTCGAAATTCGCAATTCCAGATTCCTGGCTATTTCAAACCAAGCTAAAATAATATAGTTTCATGCAATCTGCGATGCTTCAAATCTGGCGTAGACAAGCTGTGTTTACGTTAGTGTCGAAAAATTATCCGGAGAAGTTGTCACTACCCTAATAGCTGCCAGGACTGGTGAAGGAATCATTGGCCATTCAATTTAATAACACTTACGCATGGACCGACTCAAAAATGTTATTGTCGTAGCTTTCGGATATAGTAAATAGTCTTACGTGGAAATCTTTGTTCCACCTATTGGAAAAAATATCAATTAAAGTTTCCCTTGGGAAATCTGTAAAAATTTGATTTTCCAAAAATCATTAGAATCTAGCGATTGATTGCTTTGATGTTACTTGTCAATAGCCATAATAGTTCGTTGTCACAATTTTCTGTATTTACCAATAGAGCAGATTATGTTAGAACCACCTTCGTTCAAATTACGCTGTTGCTATCTGTCCAGTCACAATCCGCTGCTGATAATTTAACTCAGCGTACCATTCCTTTCTTCATATGACGGCTGATGAAAACTATCCGACACTTTCGAGAGATGAGCAGATTCGAAAGCTGGGCATTCGTTACAACGTTAGCGTTACTTTAGATCTGCAAGTGCTTCAAAAAATAACGAGTTACCAGCCCAATGCTATAATTAACGATATCCAATCGTGTCCAATTCCAGCAAATCACAAAATATTAGTTTGCCGCTTGGCGCAGAGAGTTACCATGACTTACCCTCTCAAATTGAATTGGCTAATGACCTACCTAAGTTGCAGAATATCACATTGGGCTGGATCGTTGTCGGAAAATTGTCGTCTTGGTCGGATTATGATCAATTTTGTAATTTGCCATCGATTATCCGATTACTTTAAGCGACCAAATCGAAAGATCCTGGACCAAAGCCGCTGCCCTCCGATATTCTTATTTTTATGAGTGTGGAAGACAATTTACAAAGTTCACCACCCGGGACAACGAGAGACGATTTATTGTCAAAGTCACATTTTTATCGGATCCATCAATAATTGAAGACTCGAAAAGTCTTGCTATTCGCCGATATTATAATCAACAGAATGATTCGCCAATTATTCCAACTTCATGGACGATTAATTAACTTCAATTTTCAAATATATCATATGAATCAACTATAACTACTTAGTGATTAACTGAATCATTATGCTTTCTGGGTATAGTTCTACCTTAGTCATATCCGCTCACTTCTGTTACCGTTTCCGTAAGAAGACTCACAGATATAACAAGGACAATGAAACCTTTTACATTGTTTGCGGACCACCAATCATCAAATATGTAGAACGCAATCGGGTCACCCACATAAATATTACAATGAAGCCATAACAAAAAATAAGACGCAACGCCAAGGGCGTTGATTCTCATTTTAACCTTAGTAAAAATAAATTCAATCAAAAAAATTCTAAAGTGAAATTTGAATTAGAAAATAGTCTGGAAATTTTTTTTTTGTTTTGTTGTTTTGATAAAATATAAAATAAATTTGAAAAGTGCGAAACTAGATATAGAAAATAACACGTTAGCTTGGTAAAGTGTAAATTTAAACCAAATGAATCCTTTAATCCTATCGTAGAAATTAAAACCCGAGATCACCTTCAAGAGAATAGAACCGATTACTATCAAAACATTGTTCAATACCCATACTGTTGACCAATCAATAATAATCAACGGATTTAATGAATTTAAAACAAAGGAACCAATGGAATTTATTCTCTTCAAATTCCACGAATATTTTGACGGACTCATAGGCCTAGAACTAATGCAAAAATTGCAAATAACGATAGAAATCCAAGTTAATCACACCAAACACCCAAATTCCCTTACTTCCAAGCCAAATTACACGTCTTATGAAAAAACTGTATCAGATAGAAACCCACTTCCCAACATCACTGATATCCTGGATAAACTAAGAAAGGGGCATCGATTTCACTACTCTGGATCTTGCTTCTGCTTTTCACCAAATAGAAGTCAATCCCACCGATAAACACACAAAACCGCATTTTCCGTCGATCATGGGCATTATGACTACATACGAATGTCCTTTGTACTGAAAAATGCACCCAGCACATTCCAACGTGTAATGGACAATGCGCTTGGCGAACTTCAGGTGAAGATATGCTTATGTTATATGGATGACATCATTATCTTCTCCACATCCTTACAAGAACACATAGAAAATCAAACTACAGTTTTCCAAAGACTCCGCCACGCCAATTTAAAAGTCCAACTTGACAAATCAGAATTCCTACACAAGAAAATTGCATTCCTTGGACATCTAGTTACATCAAAAGGAGTACAATCTAACCTTGATAAAATCCTTTCAACATAAGCTATATAATATTCAAACTAGTTATGAGGAAAAACCATACCTCCGAATATAGTTCCATATGTTCCATTTTTTTGTGCTAACTTTAACGGCATCTTCTTAATTCCAATAAAAGAAATTTAAAAAATTGACCTTTTTGTTGGAGTGTAGATTTCATGGATCGAAATTGCTTTAATTTCAGTTTTGAAGGCTGCCGTGGACCATTGCTTGGATTCATGACAGCCCTTGCTACTATTTTGTAATTTTTTTAAAAAATGTTTAGTAAAATTTTAATTATTCAAATGCTTATCATTTTATATCGCCAAATTATGTTATCTATACATCCTAAACTTGTTAATAAAATTCAGGGTAGTAATTTCGACATTTAAAATATAGAATTTGATTCATTCGGATATACGGGCGCTAGTTCACGTAACAATAACACCAAATCGGCTTAAATTTATAGAGATGAGAACAAACAGCTTTAATGTCTCTATATAAATTATTTCAATAAACCTTTCAAGCATATCATAATCCCTTGGTTAATCACATCAAACTCATCTGTTACAAAATTTTGAAAACAACAAATTTTTAAATTCTTACCTACATCGATTATCATTGTTGTTATTATTTACCTATACACCATCTGTAATCTTATATCTACAATACCAGATAATTTACTTTTCTCAAGCCAATTAAGTCATTAAACCTATATGTATATCGAGAGCGAGATATAAAAAAATACCGACAACAAAAAAAAAATTTCCAACCCTGATCGGGGTGTACGATAAAGACGTATTTAAATACAAAAAATTCTTACATGTATCACATTCACATCACCTGTTACAGTCACAAAAAATTTGTTCGAAAATTTTAAATCGACCTATCATCATCATCCACAAATTACGCGCGCTTCTTGCACTGTCGTTTAATATTTCTCCCCTACACCCTTGCCTTGTATGATTGACACATTTTGTTACAGATAAATATGGATTTTGTCGAATTTGAAATATACGATGTAAACATTTTTGTTAATATTGTGATTGATGTTTATTTTTAGAGGCGCACACATATAGCTGGAGAAGATAAGCAAATAATAAATATGAAAACTATATACGGGCGCGAGCGTTATATTTTGTGCCGAGATACAAAGCACCTGCTTCTTGAGTTATATGTATATTATATTGGCCATCGAACAGATTGAATAAATCCAAATATTTTGATAAGCACAGTGTCGAATATAATATGTGGAGTATATGAATCAAAATAATTAGTATTTAATGTATACGTTGTAATGTTTATGTACTTAGGGAATTATGGTGACCTACATACTTATGTGTGTATGTGTTTGTGTAATATATGGAGTGGGTGCGAACAGTAGTATACAACTTTTATCCATTAATTTCGGTTCAATATATCCAAAAACTAATAATAAGACGAAGAAGCAACAGCAGCAGCAGCAGCAAAAAACTACTTCACGAAAGTGTTAATGGGTTGGTTCGAGTAATTTTAGTTTTTTTATTTAAGATACTTTTACTGTTAATGAGTATCTATTTTTCAAAGTGTCTAACTTTTTACCTAATTTTAGTTTTTTTTTTATGTTTGATATTATTCCATCTAATGGTAAAATGTTTCTTATACAATTTTGTATCTTTCGGAATTCTCTCGTTTCGTTTTTGTGTCTTTTAAGTAAAAATGTAATAAATTTAAAAAAAAATGTTTTTTTTTTTTAGTTTTAGTTTTATGTTCTGTTATATTTTTTAAGTAGGATTAATGAGTGCTATTTTAGAGAAGAAAACTGGTATAAGTATAAAGTAAAAGATATAACGACATTAGATTATATTTTAGGATTGTTAATGGTTTTCCGAAATTATGTTTACTTTTCTCACTCTCGAATATATACATACGTACGTATTTGTATGTGCTATGTACCGACAACAGAGTTATACAAACAGTAATTACTATAAATTTTAATATATATAAAGTTTCCCTCAACTTATGCTACTTAAGCAGCAACAGCAGCAACACAAATCGAGTCTGAGAAAAACTTTGTAAATTTCAATAAATTGTCACACTTAAGTGGTTTAAGATGTGTATTGTGACAATGTGTACGATATTAAGTAAATGGAATAGGTCGTGCCATACATAAATTTCTATCATTCATCGTTTACATGTGTTGCAAATATTTCAGCCATCTCCCCAACCGACTCAATACCTTCCCTATACAATCAAATAATCGGATTAAATTGTAAACAAAAAAAAAACCAATCAATTTTATAAGTAGAACATAATTAAATATTTAAATAATAAAAAATCAATTATTAAATATCGCCAATAAATAGTCAATAGAGTACATAAATAATTCTCAAGTGCGCACGCCACCGTCACAATATAATATTAAATTAATAAGGCGATTTATTATTCTTCGCGATTGTGAAATTTAATTTAAAAAAAAAAAAAATTAAACTCGACGAGACTCTTCTCGATGGTAGAAAAAATGAAAACGAACAAATTTCTTTTTGTTAATTTTAATTATGCCGAACGAGGAGGAGGATGATGATGATAACCGCAAATGTTCGCTGCTTTTTCAATTTGCGTTTATATTGTTAAGGAATTGAAATCGTATACGAGTACGTACACAAACTCAAGAGATTTAATCAATTTTATTTATTTTTTTGTATAATGGTGATTTGATTGTACTCTTGCACATTCTAAAGAATGGTACTTGAGATTTTGCTTTTAGAGCTGTGTAATCATATTTTGTGTTTTTTTTTTAAATTTATTTTTTTAACTGGATATTTGATTAGTTTGCATGATGAAAAATGTTTCGATTTACTAGAGTTTTGTTTATAAATAATCCTTTAATCTAAAATAAGAAGGCTTCGAGAAAATTCTTTTTCTCAATTTTTGAAATATAACATTTATAAAATGTTTAATAAATTGACAAATTCCAATTCAATTTGAAGTTGTTAGAAAATGGATGCAGTAGAATCCCTTGTTAAGTGAATTGATTTTGAAACAAAATGCTTATGAAGTTTGTATTGACCGAATTGGTTCGCACACACAGACAACTCCTTTGGTTTATATGGCTTAATCATACTTCAGACATACTTCTCTTAATTTTGTGTAGTCATTAAACAGACACAACTGAGGGTTTTTCTTGAGTTTTTTGATTTAGTGAATATAATTCGCTAAATGAGTACGTTCGTGCTTAACACTATCTATGTTAAGTAGGATTTGTGTTTTTGTAGTTTGGTCGTAGCTACCTGAAGAGTAAACCAACTTTTTCAGTACGTTCCCAAACTGCCAACACAATAAGCTCAAGGAAAGTTCTCGTTACTCTTGGGGTAAAGAACGGGAGGGTTGATATTTGTACTTTTTCGTGTAGACATATTATAAATAATTGGCCTCTTGATTTTGTTTCTGATTAACCAATTGAAAATCTTGTGAATGCCATTTTCACTAATATATTTGTGTCTATAAAAAGCAGAAAAAAAAATTAAACTTCTTAATATTGTGTGAGTATTAAACACACACAAATGAGGGATTTCCTTAAGTTTTTTGATTTAGTGAATATAATTCGCTAAATAAGTACGTTCGTACTTGACACTATTTGTGTTAATTAGGAATAGTAGTTTTGTAGTTTGGTCGTAGCTACCTGATGCGTAGACCAACTTTTTTAGTACGAAACCAAACTACCAACACAATGAGCTCAAACAAAGTTCTCATTTTTTGTTCAGAGTTATGCACTTTGTATAACAAGGTTTTTTGTTCTGATCTTCTGTAAATTTAAAACAATCGGGAAATATGGACAAAAGGAAAATGGTGGCTTCCAAAATATTACATCAAATAATAATTTATTTTTATTAGTCTTGTATAATACTGTTACTAACTGTGCTCTTCGCCAAATCAAAACCCAGACTAGAAAAAAAAAAAAGAGACAACAAAACTTTCGATTTACTAAATCGAAAATATTGGGATTGCCATGAACAATTAATATATTTGTCTATAAAAAATGCTGAAAAATCAACTTATTAGAGACAGACAAATTAAATTCTTAAAAAAATATACGTGTGGGCATAATACATACACAAATGAGGTTTCTCCATGGGTTTTTTATTTGATGTAGTGAATAAAAATTCGCTATGTCAGTACGTTCTGGCTAGATACTTAATGTATGTGGCTAGAGTTGGATTTTTTGTAGTTTGGTCGTTGCTGCCTGATGAGTAGACCAACTTTTCAGTACGAAACCAAACTACCAACATAAAGAACTCATGGAGGGTTCTCATTTTTTGCAGAGTGGTACATTGGTATAACTCTTTGGGCCTTCAGCCAAAATTACGGGGAGGGGGGAAGATATTTCTACTTTTTTTCAGTAGATATATTATGAGCGATTGGCCTCTGTATTTTTCTGATTTACCAAATCGAAAATATTGGGATTGCCATGAACAATTAATATATTTTTCTATAAAAAATGCCGAAAAATCAACAAAACTATCATAATACAACAAAAAGTTACGTCAACAATATCCCCACCTTGAAACGTCCCAAGAGTTTCAATATTATCTTGAGGCAACAGACCAATTTTCGATATTTCGCGCGAGCGTGCGGCTCGCAGATATTCCTGTGCCAACAATTACAAAATATTCGGTGTTGAAAATCAATCCAACAGTTTCACTCACACATCGGTAAAGTGTTGAGAGGTCGCCAGATCAAGAAGTACCCGGCGCAAAACAATCAAAGTTATCGGGGCCGTTGGTAATGGGCCCTAGCGGTCGTTAATTTAGAACCGCTTCAACTTGTTTCACTAACGTCAGCAGCTGTTTGTATTTACATTTTGCTAGACCCATCTTACGGCACAGATAAAATTTGGCAGGAGGCGTTAATTTCCATCAATATGGTTGGGTAAATTCTCTTGCATACTGTTTACCGTACAAAGGTCTATAATATTGCCCAGCCGCGGTAACAGTTTGCTTAGTTAAGTTTTTGCAGTAAAATTATGTACACTGGGCAAGAGAATGGGCTGTTTGGAGTGGCCACTAACTCGGATTATGTAATTTTCGTCTAAGAATAGCGATAATGAGCGAAGAAATCCGGCGAATTCGATCGGAAACATTGTTTCTGCACGACTCGAATTTTATTACTCGAAGGTAATTTTCTAGAGCGGCGCGACACGAAACTGCGCAAGTTTGCTTAATGGATATACGGCCATGGTCTGTTATACAGAAAACATGTAGCACAAGTGGATACTTGATGATTTAAACAATGTTTTTGGTCCAGCAAAATTTTGGAATAACTAGCCCATTTAGCTATCTATGCCACCAATCTGTTCCAATTGTGATGAACATTACCATATTTCGCAGAATATAGAATTTTCATAAATTTGGATGAATTAAAAAATGTTTCCGATCGCTAGCATGGCCATATGCAAGTCTACTTGGCCAACCTGATCCAGTTGTGATTAACTTTCCTATACTTCACATAATTTAGATTTTTTAATAATTTTGGATGGTTTTAAATACTGTTGTATCTCCGATCACAGAGATGTCGACTAGCTCTTGCTCAGCTTGATTAAGTACCAGACTTACAGCTTGATTAGAAGTACCTGTCTCTGTGGCCTACGTGATGCAATTAAGATGAACTTTACAATATTTTACGGAATTTAATACTTGAATATTTAAATAACATTTTAGTCTTTTTTCCAAATCGAACTGGTAAGGAACAAATTTTACGAAATTTTCAAAATTCCCAAACTTTCTGAATCTTTAATAATTGGTCAGTAATAATAACGGTTGATCAGTATAATAAATCATAACTCTCCAGATTTTTATTGTTCTGCATATGACGTGAATTTACATATGAAAATTTTCAAAATTTGAAATTTAGATTTTCAAATTTATGAAATTACGAGACGGAAATATAAAGGATTACATTTTTGTTAAATTCTAATTGGACATTTAGAAACACTAAAAATTTAAGATTCTAATCTAACTGGTAAGGAACAAATTTTACGAAATTTTCAAAATTCCCAAACTTTCTGAATCTTTAATAATTGGTCAGTAATAATAAGGGTTAGTCAGGATAATAACTCATAACTCTCCAGATTTTTATTGTTCTGCATATGACCTGAATTTACATATGAAAATTTTCAAAATTTGAAATTTAGATTTTCAAATTTATGAAACTACGAGATGGAAATATAAAGGATTACAGTTTTGTTAAATTCTAATTGGACATTTAGAAACATCAAAAATTTAAGATTCTAATCTAACTGGTAAGGAACAAATTTTACGAAATTTTCATAATTCCCAAACTTTCTGAATCTTTAATAATTGGTCAGTAATAATAAGGGTTAGTCAGGATAATAACTCATAACTCTCCAGATTTTTATTGTTCTGCATATGATGTGAATTTACATATGAAAATTTTCAAAATTTGAAATTTAGATTATCAAAATTATGAAATTACGAGATGGAAATATAAAGGATTACATTTTTGTTAAATTCTAATTGGACAGTTAGAAGCATCAAAAATGTAAGATTCTAATCTAACTGGTAAGGAACAAATTTTACGAAATTTTCAAAATTCCCAAACTTTCTGAATCTTTAATAATTGGTCAGTAATAATAAGGGTTAATCAGGATAATAACTTATAACTCTCCAGATTTTTATTGTTCTGCATATGAAGTGAATTTACATATGAACATTTTCAAAATTTGAAATTAAGATTTTCAAATTTATGAAATTACGAGATGGAAATATAAAGGATTACATTTTTGTTAAATTCTAATTGGACATTTAGAAACTCTAAAAATTTAAGATTCTAATCTAACTGGTAAGGAACAAATTTTACGAAATCTTCAAAATTCTCAAATTTTCTGAATTTTTAATAATTGGTCAGTAATAAGAAGGGTTGGTCAGTATAATAACTCATAACTCTCCAGATTTTAATTGTATTGCATATGGCGTGAATTTACATATGAACATTTTCAAAATTTGAAATTTAGATTATCAAAATTATGAAATTACGAGATGGAAATATAAAGGATTACATTTTTGTTAAATTCAAATTGGACATTTAGAAACACCAAAAATTTAAGATTCTAATCTAACTGGTAAGGAACAAATTTTACGAAATTTTCAAAATTCCCAAACTTTCTGAATCTTTAATAATTGGTCAGTAATAAGAAGGGTTGGTCAGTATAATAACTCATAACTCTCCAGAGTTTAATTGTTTTGCATATGACGTGAATTAACATATGAAAATTTTCAAAATTTGAAATTTAGATCTCAAATTTATAAAATTACTTTATTAGTATAATTTCTAATTGGACATTTAGAAACACCAAAAATTTAAGATTCTAATCGAACTGGTAAGGAATAAATTTCACAAAATGTTCAAAATTTCTAAAATTCGAAGAAAATTCATACCAAAATATGATTTTCAAAACTAAAAGTACCTTAATTTGCTTTTAATAAAAACCAATGGAGTTTAGGCAAAAATGTGAGCATTTTTTCTAAAAACGTTTAAAAATTTCCTAATTTTAACAGGAAAATTTTCAGAAATAGAAAACAGAAATTTCTTTGTTTTAAAATTTTTCGAAGAATTTTTGTTTTGAAGCCACTGGCTGTTTAACCGAAATTTTTAGTTTCGGCTCACTATATTACTATCAATATGAATGCATACTCAGAACTGCAACTCGTAAGCATTTTGTATATTTTGTTAAAAAATTTTATCATAAACTTCACACGAGTTTTTTGGAAAACTATTTTTCGAGGTGAACATAAAACCGTTTTGGTTTAATGTTTCGAAGAGCTTTTCTGTCTGAGACACTTACATATGTACACGTATTTGGATGAAAACGAGGATTGGTATTATTCCTTTGTCATCACAGAATATCATTTTTTTTTTTTTTTGGTTTAGACACTGTCTCCTCACGTTTTAAATCTGATAACAAGTTTTTTGTAATTCAGAATACGTTACAAACAGCATGCTACATATACATGTACGAAATTGTGAAATTTGGCTGCAAACTTTTCGCCGTTTATATTTTTTTGTAAATTTTATAATTTCTTCGTGTTAGTTTTAGTATTTTCTTCGCGTAAATGTTATATTGTTAGAAAAACTTCATACCAGCATAACCAAAAATAAAATAAAAAAATCTAAACAAAAAACTGGCCAAAACAATTCTTTTTTTGTTATGTACAGATTCTTATAAGAAAAAACAAAAACAACAGCATAAAGGCTAGATACAAAACAGCATCCTTCCTTCATTGCTTGCAACAAAAAAAAAAGGAATGTTTTGCTTTCGTATTTGAGGAAAATGATACATCTATAAAACTATTTCGGAAACTCCAATAAAAGTATCCAGACGTGTTTTCTCGGAAAACCAAATAAAATCGGAAAATTTTTCTTTTTTGTGCTGGTGGTTTTTTCGGATTTTTTTTTTTGTGTTCTCCTTCTACTCGTTTATAATTTAGATAGTTTCGGACAGTGGTTATCTCATATAAGTGGAGAAAATAGAAAAATCGATCATGATTTTTAAATAAATTTCCAGATTCTATTTTGATGTTTTCGTTGTTGCCTTCTTGTGTGTGTCTAAATGGAGGAAAAATAGTTTTACAGTCTAGTAAAGTAATACATGGTTTTGTTGTTGGTGTGTGTGTGTCTGTGTATGTGTCTGTGTGTGTGATATGTAGTAGGTTTCGATTTAGTTTGGTTTAATGCAACTTTTGAAAGATTTACGACTCCTGATATATTTATGGGAATACGAAGACAACAACAACAATAATCCGCTAAATGTGTTGTTTGTGGTAAATAAATCATATATGAAATGTTGTAGAAAATGTTTGTTATTTGTTTAGTTTTAATATCATTTTGCATTTAGTTTGATTGAATTATGTTTTATTTATGATTCGGTTACGGATTTTTTTTATTCGATAGTTTTACGATTTTTTAGTATATGTATGAAAGGTCAATCCTGTTATAGTTTTATAAGTATATAGCTGTTATGTACATATTTAAACATTTTCGCTATATTCGTTGACATTTTCAACTTTCATAGCATATAAATTATAAATGGAATCCGATAAAATTTGACTCCGTTCAACATTTTCAGAAGCAGCCGCAGCAGCAAATACAAATGAAAAAACTGTAAGCGGATTTTCAATTCGACAATAAATAACATTTTAATGTTTTTTGTTGTAGTGATGTATAAACTGATAAGTAATTTTCTTAAGAAACATTTAAGATTAAAAGATTATAATTTTTATATGAAAACCCTTTAAGTTTATCTTGTGTAAGAAATATTAAATCGTGATCGCGCTTATTTTATCATTTTGGCGGTGCAAAATATCTTTTAGGGTTAAAAGCGTAAAATAAAATTATCGATCAATTTTTTTTTCTCTTTCTGATTGTGTGTGTGTCTTATCTTAAAGGTGAAAAAATAAAATCAATATTTTCAATAAGAGAAATATTAAATTTGCCTTAAAGGGTGTTAACAGTAGTAATTTAAAAATAATTCATAAAAATGTTGTGTTCCTGAATCAAGTAACGTTTTGGGTTGCAACAAGGAGGTGGAAAAAAATTAATTTTACATTTCTGGGATGGGATCACGCGCATTACAAAATTTTCAAGTTACGTATTTCGTTATAATTATTCTATTATTAATTTTCCGTATTTTTATTATTTAAAACGGCGTGGAAAATGATTTTTTTCCTTTTAAATATTTCATAATTGACTCTCGAAAAAATTCTTTAAATAGATAAAATTGAAGGGAAAGCGATAAGTTCGTGAATTTTTGATGATTATAATTTATAAGGGGAGAATGATGATGGAAAGACGTTTCAAGTATTTGATGTGAGGATCGTCATTTTGGGATATATATAACACTCGTAAATATACATTGATGCTTATTTGTGGAAAGCAAAATCAATCAGCATAGTTTAGGGACAATTTAAGTGAAGTATAAAAAATGTTTTGTTTAACACATTAGAGTCCAAATACTGACTATAATTAGTTTTAGATTCACTTCCGGTTTAAAAGAATGTCAGTACTTTCAAGGCCTTCGTTCTTACTTGGTGTAACGATACAGATATTTCCTATTACTGGTTATTAGAAATTTGTTAATTAACTCATAATTATTGGGCCGGTAATATTTATAAGGCTCAGGGGTTCGGGGTCTCTCAAAGTACAAGTAATTCTAATTAGAGAGAATACAATCACAATTGCCGGTATTGTTAGTGTTGCTTTCTTATCCCAATTTTTCTTCTGTTTCTTTAACCACTAGATGAAGTCCCCCCATCACTTCCGCTATGGCATAAAGTCCAACGGACCAACCAACGGGTACTTTTATTCAGAACGAACCATTAGTTGCATAAAATCTGGGTAGCTAGATCAATTGAAATCGTTAAAATATTCCAACTAAAATAAAAAGAATGAGGTCGAATGAGACTAGTTCACTGCATTCTTGGAGGTTTCAAGAATTATCCTCACGTGCAACAGCCGTACTTAAGTGGGTGATCTTATCAAGAAAGAAAAAATATTTATTTCGTATGGTTTAGCGAATTTGACCAACATTTTTAATATACCATTGGGTCGAACTTTATTAGCTTGTTACTGAGAGATATCGGTGTAGTGATTAGATCAAATATATTCCATCTGGCACACATTGCACATGTGTAAGTCATAGTGAATCTCTCACAGAACGTTCAGATGAAGGAAATTTTGAGGACTTTTGAGCAAATGTCGAACTTGTTGAAGATTCCCGTTCACTTTAACAATCAGTGCACTGTACAAAGAATTTCTGAGATTAGACACGTGAATAAATTAAAGGTATTGAATTGAAGGCACTCATTCAAATCGACAAAATGCTCTAAGGCTACCTCAGTAAAAAATCAGTGTTTTGTGCAACCAGACATTTTAGTTTTTGTGACGTTAGTAAAATACATTTTAGTAATCATGAAAATTTTCGACCATAAGATTTTTGGAGATTTATCTATTTTGGGTCCCCTGGTTTCCAAAAATTGGGTTTTGAAGTATGAAATTTTTTCAAATAAATAAAAACATCTCTTGAAATTCTTGAGATGTTTAAAATTCTTTAGGTTAATTAAATTCTGTAAATCCTTTAATGTCCCTAAATTTTTTAAATCCTCTAAATTCTTTACATTATCAAAAATTCTTTAAAATCTCTAAGGTCGTTGATTTTTTTTTTCTCAAAATTTTTTGAATACTTTAACAAATTCTCTAAATTTATTAAATTCTTTTAATTTTTTTAATTCTTTATATTCTCTGAATTTATTAAATTACTTAAATCCTGTAGATCTGTTAAATTCTTTAGTTTCTTATAATTTTTGCAATTCTCTAAATCTTAATTTTAATTCAAGAATTAAATTTTTTAAATAAAAAACTTTTTAAATTCTAAAAACTTTTTGAATTCTTGAATCTTTTTAAATCCTGGAAACTCTTCAAATTCTTAAAATTTTATAATATCTCTAAATTCTACAAATTCAATAAATTCTTTGATTTCTTTAATGTTTTACATTTTTTGAATTTCTTAAATATTTTTAAAAAAATTAATTATACAAATTCTATAAATTCCATAAATTCTCTAACTTATTTGAAGTCTTAGTAAATTCTCTAGTTTCTTAAAATTCCGTAATTTTTTACAAATTTAATTCTTTAAATAATTAAAGTTATGTACATAAATTTTCGAAATTTTCTAAATTTTCAAAATTTTTTCTTTGCGGAAAATGGATGTAAATTCTTAATTTTTTTTTTAGAATTTTATAAATAAATAAATTGAAATTCTCAGAATCTTTAAAATTTAAAATTTCTTGAAAATTTGAAAATTCCCTAAATTCTTGTAATCCTGAAAATCCTTTAAGCTCTTAAAATTCTGTTATTTATAATATTTTATAAATTCTCCAATTCTGTGAATTATTTAAATTGTTGACATTTTTAACTCGCAGAAATTCTCTAAATTTTTTTGAAAATTAGATTGTTTAAATTTGAAAAAGTTATCTTAGTTCTTAAAATTTGTTACTTTTCTGAATTCTTAAAATTCTTAAGATCCTCAAAATTCTTTAATGAAATTTCTTTAAAACCATGATCATTAATTTCTTTAAATTCTCTAAATTGTTTCAATCTTAAAATATTATAAATTCTTGAATTTTTTTAAATTTATATCTTGAAATGTTTTAAATTCTCTAAACTCTTAAATTACGTATATTGGATGGAATGGGAATTCCCTTAATTCTTTATATACTGGAAATTCTTTAAATCCTTTAAATTATTTAGATTTTTGAAATTAAATTAAATCTCAATTTGTAAATTTTTTAATTCAATAAATTCTCTAAATTCTTGAAAATATTTGAATTTTTAAAATTTTCTATATCCTCTAATTTTTTAGAATTCCTCAACCAATGCTCTGAACTCACTAAATTCTTATAATTTTTTGAGTTCTCTAAATTCTGTAGATTTACAACTGGAAGAATCTTTGAAATTTTGTTGATATTGAAAATTTTAAAAACTCTTTAGATCTGGTAAAAAATTTTAAAATCTGGAAATTCCTTTATTTCTATAAATCTTGTAAATAACTTAAAACTAGAAATTTTTAAGTCCCGTAAATTTTCTAATTCTCTAATATTTTAAATTCTTTGAACTTCACAAATTTAAAAATTAAATTTAATTATTTAAATTCTTAAAATTTGTAAAATTCTTAAAATATTTAAGTTCTTTAAATTTTAAAATTCACAAAATTTTTTAAATTCTTAGTACACTTGTATATTCTTAAAATTTTTGAATCCGTTAACTTCTCTAAATTTTAGAAGTAGATTTAAAAAATCTATTGTTTAAATTAAAAAAACAAATATGTATAAAATTCTTTAAAATCTAACAATTGTTTTAATCCTTTAAATCTTTAAAATCTTATTAATTCTTAATTTTTTTTTTATTCTTTGAATTCTTTAAATACTTAAATTATATTAATCACTTTAAATTCTCTAATTCTATAAAATCTTTAAGTGTAAATTATTGAGATTCTTGAATTTTTAAACCAAAAATAAATTTTCTAAATTCCTAAAATTTGGGAAAATCCTGAATTGTTTAAATTCTCTAAATTGTTTTAAAATTTTTTCTCTAAATATTATAAATTCTTCAAATTTTTAAGTTTTCTAAACACTAAACTTTAAATTTAAATTTTTAAATTGGTCTAAATTCTATAAATTCTTTTAATTCTCTAAATCCGTTTAAAAAAAAAATTCCTGAAATTTTTAAATCTTTTAAATTCTTAAAATTAGTAAAGAGCTTAAATTCTTTGATTTCTCTAAATTCTCTAAATTCTTTAAAATCTTCAAATCCTCTACATTCTTAGAATTCGTTAGATTATTATTTAATTCGAATTCTTAAAATTCTTTAAATTCGGGAAATTCTTTAAATCACATATATTATTTAATTCTTGAATTTAAATTAAACCTCAATTTGTAAATATTTTATGTCTTTAAAATACCAAATTTTTAAATTATCGAATCCTTTTAAATTAATAAATTTCTTTAATTCCTGTAAATTCTATAAATTTTTCTAAACTCAATTTTGTAAATTCGTTAAGTCTGTAAATTATTGAAATTCTTGAAATTTTTAAACTATTTACATTTTCTAACTTTTCTATTCTTTAAATTTTTAGAATTTAGACAAAAATTAAAATTTCTAAATTGTTAAAATTTGTAAGGATCTTACATTTTTTTAAATCTCTAAATTCATTAAATTTTTGGAACTGTTTTTTACTTTAAATTCTTTAAATTGTTTTAATCCTATAAATCATTTAAACCTTATAAATTCTTAAAAATAATCTTGAAATCTTCTACATTCTCAGAATTCGTTAAATTATTTAAATTATTTGAATTCCTAAAATTCTCTAAATCCTGGAGATTCTTTAAATCCTGTATATTATTTAATTCTTGAATTTAAATTAAATCTCAGTTTGGAAATCCTTAAATTCTTAAATTATCAAAAATTTTAAATTCTCGAAAGAATTGAATATGAATTCACAGATTTCTCTAAGTGCTTTAATTCCTAAAATAGAAATTCATAAAATTTTTTAAATCCTAAGGTAGAATATACATTTTTTTTTATTATTTTGGAATTCTTTAAATTGTAACAATTCTATAAAACTTGTAAGTTTTTTAAACTCTTCAAGTTCTTTTATTCTTTCTCGAAATTCTTTAAAACCCGTAAATTATTAAAATTCTTGAAATTTTTTAAGTCCTGTAAATTCTCTTAATTATCTAATATTTTAAATTCTTTGAATACAAATTATGAAAATTTTAAAATTAATATTTAGAAAACGGATATTTGAAATTAAAAATGTCAGTGGCTAAACCGACAATCCAAAACGTTAAACGTTATTATAATAAAATTCTTACAACAAATAAAAATAATCCTAAGATTTAATGGCGTAAAAGGAAACAATTCTGAAAATTAAAGATGAGGATGATGGACAAGTGATTTCTGATGAGTATCGAGTCGCTACCGCATTTAATAAATATTTTTCATTTGTTTCCATCCGGTTAAATAGCGAAGTTGAACAATCTCTTTTGAGTTATGATGAAGAGGTCAAAATGAAGTTTTCTGCACACTTTAAAACTCGAAATTGGTCCTATTCACTTTCGACTTCAACTGAAATTATTCGTTGAAAGGCTCAAATGCCTGTCGTTTCTAAAACGTTTCAAGCAGACTTAGTGAAAAAAGTTGGGACAAATATTTCATTACCTTTTGAACATTTATGTACTTTAAGTCTTAGCACTGGTATGTTTCCAAATGTTTTGAAAAAAGCAGTAGTTTAAATTTAAAAACATCTAGTCCCAGACATTTCATGACAAATTTAGATAGAAATTTTCGTGACTCTTGTTGAAGCACAATGCCTGACTTTCAAACAAAAAAACAAACAAGAAACAAACAAGAAAACAAACAAGAAACAAATAAGGTTACTAAACCAAACACATTTCCAATACTCGTACATAAGTTAATCAATCTGATAAATCACACAATGACTGGACAAAACAAAAACCATGATAGCAATCAAAAAATTTAAAGATTAAAACGATTACATTCCCAAAATAAACATGATTGTGGACGGTCATGTTCCCCTCGGTATAGGCTTGTGTACATAAAAATCAAATCAAATTATTTATAAAAACTTAGGTACATACATTACATCTGTACATGGTAAAACCATGTTTTCCATAAATAACATAAACATTGGGGCCTGTTATAATTATTACGTACACTTGAATTAAGTTGTATGCAAATTTACTTCTTACATAGCTAAATAAAAATTTTTTTGTATGCAGTCGTCTCTTTATAGTTGAAATTCCTCTTTACTCTCACTCTACTAAACTAAATGATTGGTTAAAGTGGATGCCTTTTATCGATTAAATATTTGTTGAATAAATATAAGGTTTTCATCTGCTTCGTCTTCTTTTTCTTCATCTTCATCGTATATGCGCCGACAACATCTTCCACTTGGTACGCTCGGTTGTGTAAAGAAAATATACATATGCGCATACACTTAGTTTTGAGATTAATAAAAACTAAAAAATCGTATAAGAAAATGAATAATTAAGATAAAAATAAAAATTATTGTATTTATTGTGTGTATTAGGCTTAAGAAGGAAGTAGGAATCTTGTTGATATTGATTTTGTATCCAGATAAAATAAAAAATGATTTTAATGTTATGTTTTGAATAGAAATTGTTTTTAAATGTTTTAAGAGCCTAACATGGAAAAATATTAAAACTTATATTGAGTGTCAATATTAAACCATATCAAAACTGGCAATAAGCTAATAAACATTAAGTTTTATTACCAAGTCTACACAACAATTTCAATCAAGATTATCACATGTTTTGAAAGTTCCATATTGGCAAATTGGTAACTAAATTAAGGTAAACGAACGCGGCTTTAGTAAATGTGATTGATATGTTAAGTACACATGTTATAAATATAGTATACTTAAATAAAATTGATCGGCACAATTAAAACTGGAGAATTAAACCGTTTAAAAGAAAATGTAGGGTTCATAATAAATTAAATCAACCGGCTTGCTGCAAGTACTTTTGTAGATTATTGTAGAAGTATAAGTGGAACAATATTCTTCTCAAAATACATTTTTTTATAAAGCTTGCATTAAATTTAATTTTAATTCAAACCTATTTTATTAACTAATTGACAGTTTTGTCCAAAATTAATTTGCAAAATCACTAAAATTCGTTTAACACATCGAACACATAGAGTACGTAAATAATTCGCCTAAATGTAGAAATAATATTAAACCACAGTTACAACAATAGTAGCCAAGACACGCTTTAGTACAAATTTCGATATTATAGTAACTTATCCTAACCTATAGGCATCACCGACATAATCTATAGCTTTCAATGTGCAAGAGACCTAAATATCAATAAATCGTATAGATTACGGTTGATATTTTGAAACTTTTTCTAACTGAACTTTTTCTACATGAATACCTTAAAAATACAATTACCATTTCCAATATCTCGTTAAAATGCCGAAGCATTCAAGAAATAAGCTCCTTCAGGCAATGCCTTGTGTTTAATTCGTTATAAATAATAGTGAAAAATATACGTTAAGACAATGATGTAAAGTGCAATACAAGTGATATATGATATTAGGCGAACTTCAATTTGCGTTGTCCAGATTGACGTCAGTTTATACATAATCCATTTGAGGTTGTAAAAATTGATTTGAAACAAATTGGTGATGAGTTAGTTTTGGATTGCACTAAGTTTGAGGATATGTACGGTAGGGTTGAATCAGATATTTTAAATCGTATGCCTCATTTGAATGTCCAGCCCCCAACTTAAAAAACCCAAATGCTCGAATAGGAAACCAAGCTGCATTTCAAATTTCACTCAGGATTCCCGAGATTCAATTACCAAAGTTCGTTGACCTGGAGGAAAATTGACTTAAATTTCATAAAATTTATAATGATCTATTCCATTATCGGGGGAAAACTTTCAAATAGCTTATCAAAATTTATTCAATTTTTAGGACAACGAATGAAAAAACAATCGAAAATTCAACTAGGTGGCTGATGCTGCAAAAAGCATTTCTGATTTTAACGGAGGTATTAAAATTTGATACATTTATCGAAATTTTGCAAACTCGGGTACGAGTTCTGGAAACAAAAAACCATCAGTTATTTCGCACTCAAATTCACATCATTGGAACAAACCTGATGATCATATGCCGGTTAGCGTTTTCGTTTGAACAAAATTTCAATTGTTCATTTTGTTAAGAAAACCATCGATTGGATTCGTGTCCCAAATTTAAAGACAGTATAAGATTAAAACATTCAAAACTAGCCCCCCCTGATCATAATTTTAACACCGACATTGAATCTGTATTATGAAACAAACGTCAATTTCATAAAAGAAAAAAGAAAGGAAACATTATTTAATTGGAAATTGCCTTCTTTTTCGTGAAATCGGGCACAAATCATTTAAATATTCAACATCATGGTTTCACAAGACTTCTCTTAGTCGGAAAATTTGTTTCGATTATTTCTGACTTTCGATTATTCACGACGAGTGAATCTTTTTCTTCATTATCACTTCATCGAACAATTTATCCTTATCTTATATTTAAATTGGACTTATCTGGTTCTGATGAAAGTAGAGCAAAATTTTCAAATTTCGGAAAGATATTGAGGTGGTTCAACCGGAATATGCGAGTTGATAATGTTGTAAATTACGGAATTGGAAATGGAAATCTTCTTTAAATATACCACTAAAACGGTTCACACACGACACAATTTATTGTATGTTAAATCTAGACATTTTGAAACAAACAAGAAGTCGATTCGATCGCGTCTGATGGCAATTATTGTGTAAGTCTGCATTGTAATATAATTTTGCATACGAATGGATGGTAAAAATTTGTGATAAATCATTTCCGAAGGAATTGGGGAGATGCGATTTGCAGAGACTACTTCAACAAACATTAATGAATAAATGTTAAATTCGATAATCTTCTTGAACAAGACAAATAGATATAAGGATTGTTGCTTGTGTGGACAAAATATTGTACGGTGAGCTGGTCCCATCAGATAAGTAAGATTTATAGTAAGATAAACCGTAACGTCTGTGGACACTTTCACAAAGTTGCAATTGTTCGTTAATTTTTTTGTCTGAACATCAAGCGGATTTACGAAAAGTTCTAGGAGGGGGAGAATTCAGGAAACAGAAATTAAATATTTTTAATAAAAATTAAAAATTAGACTCCTCCATCGAATGCCGAGACATCCTGGGACAAAACTGAGACCCCAAGTTAGTTGATAATGACAAAATTGAAAGTTTTAAAAGCTAGTCTTTTTCATTGAAATGAAATCATTTTCATGATATTATCGAGATATCTGTTACAAATTATTAATGTCCTTTTGATATGATATTTTGCCAGAATCTTAGATTTTTAAACATTTTTTTTTACTTTACAACCATAAAACCTATTTCCTAACTGATTATCTTCCTGCAATTCATCCATTAAGCTTAATATAGGCCCAGAGCTAGCTTAATAAATTTTGAAGATTCTACTCTATTCTATAACACTTAAATATTTTATTCAGAAAAAGGACATTTGCATACAATAAAGGACATTTTAGCGTATAGAAAGCGGAAAGAACAAATTTAAAAGAAGGACTGTCTTTCCAAAATAAGGACACTTGGGAACCCTAAAATCAGGTCATGTATCATGAAGCGACACCAACGACCTCCCTCTTCTTCCCTCTACCAATCGGAAAAGAATACTATACTCTTGTGATTAGACAGAATGAGTTCGGTATTTAATTTTATTGTTGACTATCAACCACTTAATGCATAACTATTCTTCAGCTACATTTTAATAGCTGAACAAATTTTTAGATCACCGTTTTTGGTCCAAAATTAATGTTGGATGAAATGTTGTTGTTGATTCACATATAAATTTTGATCTGATCCGGATCACTGTCAAGTCACATCACTGTCAAGTTCTATTCACTTTTTTTTTGTAAAATCTAGATTTGATGGTTCTAATAGAACAGAAAAAAATATGATCTTAAGTTTAAGACTGAATTTTATTGAAAATAACCTCAATATTCCAATGACGCCAACTAAAATGGTCTATTTAGATTTTTAGCTGTCATTTATAAAAATAAAAAATGGAGATTTCTACAAATTAGTGAGTTTGGTGGAAAAGTGGGCGTAAATCTTTAAAAAAAATCAAACAATCTCATTCAACTCCCAAATCAATTCCGAAATAAACCTCTTAAGTCAATCTCTATCTCAATCGCAATATAATCCTAATCAATTAAATCACCAAATCAACTCTTAATCCACTTTGAAATCAATCCTTAACCTAACTCCAAATTAACCCGTAAATAATTGCCCAACCGAACTAAATCCTAAATCTACGAGAACTCAATTTAGCTTGACCAAAATCTCAACCCTCTGCTCAACTCTACACTAAACCCTAAACTCGCAACCCTCATATTAATCCCTAACCGAATTTCTCTTTCAAATCCAACTCAATTTCAACTCAAACCCTACTTACCATCATACCGGCATACTTACGTTAAAAAATCATTCCATCACACCATTATTCCATTATACCATCATACCATCATGACACTATACCATTAAACCATCATACAAGCGTACATTGTAACATAGTGACGTCGAACCATCAATCCACCACACCTTCACACCATCATATGATCATATCATCATACAATTTTACCATCGTACCATCATGGAATCACATAAACTTACCATCATACCACTATATCATCTATCATACCGTGCCTATAATCATATCATCATACCATCGTACCATCATACCATCATAATGTCAGGCCATGATATCATCATACCATCCAACCGCCATACCATTACCCGCCATACAGTCGTACCATCATACCCTCATACCATCACACCATTATTCTATAATAAATACCGTCATGCCATCATATGTTGTATCATATATGGTACACAATCATGCTATCATACAACGGATGTCACACAATCATACTACCATATATACCATCTTATTGCGACACCATCATACCATCGTACTGCCATACCATCATACCATTATACCATCGTACCAACATACCATCGTACCACTATATCATCATGCAAGTTTTACATTTCAAACTGAACTTTTTACATTTCAAATTGGACCTTCTACATTCCAAATTGAACCTATTGTATTTCAAATTGAACCCTTAACAAATTATATTATTTTAAAATGATTTTTGGATAAAGTTTTGTAATATGGTCAATAATTATGATGAATTTTAACGTTTCCAACGAATAGAAGGAAATCTAACCTAAACATTATTTTTAGACGAGGTTGTGAGAAATATATCAATATAATGTTGTATATTTAGGTTTCTGTGAATCATGCAGCTGTTGAAGTTTCTTAAAGTGAATCTTAACATACTATTTCAATTGCTAAACGATCAAGATTATCTCTGTAACAATATTCAAGTTCCATTAGAAAATTTTCTTACTAACCCTTCGCATTAAACTTTGGGTTGTGTTTCCTGAGTATTGGCTGTCAGAGCGGTAAGTTTGGCCTTGTTTCGAAAAATATATTGTGTAGCGAAGGCGCGCCTCAGTATTGTATTTAGGAATAACGGTAGTGCAGATTTTCGGAATTAGAAATATTATTTTAAGTACTCAACTGCTCACTATATGTTAATTCAACCACAACTCAACACCAACCCAACTTTAACTCAACCCGCAAATTGATCTCTAATTTAACCTTTAAATCAACCCCAAACTCAATGCCCAACTCAATATTCAAACCAGCATACATAACATATTGGTAATTATTTATATAATCAGGTGTTTTGGGTCAATTCGTATGGCAGGTACCCGACCCTCGACGTACAGGGTCCAAAAGCTTTTCAAATCTCCGTCTTGATCATAGAAACATATTGGCGAAAAAAATTCTAAATCGGACAAGCCGCGCTCGAGATACCATTGTTACAGACAATCAGATATCCAGGCATCTAGACGCCCAGACAGGCTGGTGGTTTTGTTGAAAAGTGGTTTTGGACCCACCAAATTTTTGGTCATTTTTGACAGGATTTCAATACTTTGCCCTTTTTAGACCGAAATAAAATCCTGAGATAAGTTTTTCGCTGGTGTAAAAAATCAAAGATTGATTTCAGTGCTCCTGCACTTTAAATAGTGTAAAAAAAGTCTCGGATGTGCTTTTATGCTCGTGTTGTCGAAGATAAAGTCTGAGATAATTTCAAGGCGATCGTAAAAATTAAGCCTGTAGTATGCTACCCAAGTACCCAACTACAAAATACGAAAAAGAATAAAACAACTCACGTATATTTGTAACACCTATATGAGTCATTATTTACGTTGCAACAATCTGGTGAAGAAACATTTCTTACGATATTATAATAAGAATTATAAATCGGATTTACGAGTTCCGTATACGTACACCGCTATTCCACAAAAAAAAACGTATTATAAATGACATGTTATTTTAATGTTTTAACGATTTTATTACCCCAATCGTCCAATAATCGGTAAAACGATAAAATTTTTAATAAATTTAAATTTTAAGTGCAAAAAATCTTAAATAACCAACCTTTCTGTGCCCTCGCCGTCAAAATAAATAACATTTTTTTTATGCTTTTATGATAAAACTGTCACCATTAAATTAAATTGTTGCATATTATAAAAAAAAAATAATAAATATTTTGATCATCTTTCTTATACACTTAATACTCGTACATAGTGCAGTCGTAGAGATCATCTCTAAAAATCAATGTATTGTTCTTCTTCGTCCCGCGTTTATTTGCAGTTCCATAAAATAATGAACTGCATTCCTTGAAGCTAAACCATATTCTAGCTTTTCTCTATTTTGTAATCGTACACATCATATATTATGATGATGGCAGCAATTTTTTGTGCTCTGTATAAGATCTCATATTTCTTTTGTAATATGCATGAAAAACTCTACAAAGAGCTTTCAGACTTTTATTTTTGGAAAAGTTGAAAAAACTTTAAAAATTTTCAATTTTCCACAAAAAAAAAAGAGACAAGATGAAAAATTACAAAAACCATTTTTCATCCCGAAAATAAAAGAAAGATTTTTTTTTTGTTGTTGCTATTCTCAAGAAAATTTTATGACTTTTATTGTTTGAAGTATACCGGAGGGTATTCCCGAATAAACGGTCTATGGCTCATCGAATAGCTTTGTGTTTTATGTTTCTTTTTCCCCGGGAAATCATTGAACCAAGTATTATAAACCACGTGCACACAAATTGTATATGCATTCGTAAATAGAACAATATCAAATGTTATGTATATCCCCGTTTAAATGTTTTCAAGAAATTATCAATTCAAATCGAAAATAATCGATTCTCCTGTATATGTAGCATATGTGTACATATAGATTGAAATTCAAATGGATTTTATATTTTCATCTCAAACAACAATAAAATCTAAATGTAAATTGAAAAACACAAACAAATATGTTAGAAATGCAACATGCATGCACATACCTACATATACATTATGTATTTTAATATATATGATGATGAAATGAAGCAAAAAGCTTTCTAATAACAATGAAAAAAATGTAAAATAAAAAGCTTTTATCTATCATAAATAATTATCGTTTTAAAACTATATATCGTTGCAATGTTTTTGTTCGAGATATACAAATATTAATCAAAGCTTTAATTTAGAGCGACGTATCTTGTCCCGTTGATATATAAAAAACGAACTATCTGCATTTTTTGTACCGAGTAAGATGTCCTTTCGTTCCACGTCAGAAAAAGAAATACACAGTAACTTGTCACAAAACAAAAAAAAAAAAATCTTATCAGGAAGCTTAATGTTAAAAATAAAAATATTTTTGTATTATAACAATAGCAATGGTAAATTATAGAAGAACGGATAGAAAAAAAAATTTTGTCACCCTTAGGGATGAATTATGATAAAGACAAACAAAAAATTTATAAATATTCAGATTGATTAAAAAATAAAAATAAAAAATGTTTAAAGAAAATATTTATCATAAGTTTTTACTGCTGCTGTTGCTGGTGCTCGTTGTGTTTACGCAACAAAAACAAAAAAATATGAAAAATGATTGGGAAAAGACTGATTATTTTCTAGCTGTATGTATACATTCTAATTTGCATAAACAACAAGTACTGAAACAATAACAGATTTTTGCTTTTTTCTACTTTCTTTTGTTACTTATCTATCCGTGATGGAAACCGGCTTTATTCGAATGAAGACAAATGGGATGTAATTTATATTCAGTCGGATTTTCCAAGATTTTTAATTTCGTTTTTGCATTATTTCGCGACCATCATGTTTTGACTACTTTCATGGGCAGATGAAGCTGCTTACTGGGAAAATTTAATTTAAGTTAATGGCCAAAAAACTTGCGCGTCTATTGAAACCACATAAATATTTTTTTAAATAGTAAGATTGTTGCCCATAGCGTTGCAGCAGATTTTTTTCTGTCGCTGATTTCCTTTCCATACCATATTTCGCTTTTCTGGTATCCGGTTGAGCCAAGGTGTTTCTATTTACTCTTGACGCGTGGATTCTTGGGTTATTTCATATGGTCGAGTCCAGTAATGAGCTTACTTACTGTGGTAAATGCCTGTATGGTTTTATTTCTTTTCTGAAGATTGTGGTCCACTTGTATTTGCGTGATACATTCTGAGTCATTGCCGGATTGAAATTGGATTTAGGGGAGAACTTATGAGTCGTGATATGTGTTCAGCCATGTGTGGTTAGTAGTAATATTTATGGGGATGAGTCACGAATGGGTGAGTGATGGGGTTCTGTAGTTCCGGTTTTATTATGATTTGTTAGCTTCCTGTGGGTGAATTGTTGGATTTGGTGATATTTTGTCTGCGTTCTTAGGGGAATTTATTTGCCTCCGTCTGCGGTTGTTCAAGCCTTGACTTGTGTCTGTTAACGGGGGACCTTCGGATCCCGTTAGAACAGCACTGCACGTAAGATAACAATTTTATTGATACCTCAAGATATGGCGAATGCTCACGTTCACAAAACAGAAAAAGACGAATTTGTATAATTTATTAGCTAAGGCGCTATCATGGTTGTCGCATACAATTTTAATTCTGCTTGACTGTTGGAATATATAGTTTCCTTTTCAGCTACAGGCACCACTGCCTCCTGTGGTCTGGTAATATTTATTCAACTTGCCATCTTGAAAACGAAAGGCGGTGTCTTACTGAAAAAATCTAAACTTCAACACTAATACTTATTTAATTTTCCCTTTCTATGCTAGAGTTCGGAGCCATATCCCTGAAGTCATATTGGCCCGTAAGGCAAGCTTGACGCAGGATCCATACCAAGTCATATTGACGTAATTAAATAAAAATTAAGAAAATAAACTGTAGAAATAATTTCCACAGCATAAAATATTTTTTTATAGTTTCTTTACATTAAACAATTTAACTGTCAACGCAGCACCTATTCCTATATCAGATGCATCGATCTGAATGGTAAACCTTTTCCCGAAGTTTGGATTAAAGAGTTCAAACGATGTTCAAACGATGAACAAAATGTATAATTATCACTAGGACGAAGCTAACTAATTGTATTATCAATGAAATAATTATTTTCGATCGATGGGTCTGATATCTGTTTCAAATTTTAATCAACCAGACCGATTTGTTTTTAGATTTCCAAATGTGATCGATCTACGGCTTTTATTTTTTGAAGATACTAACACGGTACAAATTACAATTTGCGCTCTCTAAGTGCAATTTCTTAAATCCAACATATTAGGACACTCACAAATAGGGTACTCGTTCAACTTAAGCTTCGACCAGTTAAACGTTTGAAAATTTGTTTGGCTTGACAGTATCAATACTTCGGTACAAACGTATAAGGGCTGTCACGCTGTCCAGATTTATTCGATCTATTATTTCGCAATTTACTTACCCATTAATCTTTATTATGATCGCCACTGACATGGTGGCATCATTTCTGTTTACAAATCTACGGCAATTTTCCTCGCCAATCAAAGAAAGCTTAGACCACGAAATCAACCTTCACATTTTAAAAGATGTGAACAAATTTTGAATTAAAAATTTGGTGAGCGATCAAAATACATAGAAAACTTTAAACAGGGATCCCTACACATTCACTACAAAATTTGAACAACAACAAAATTAAAAATTTAGTTTTTAGGCAATTATATTGATTGTGAAACTATAGGACCAAGCTTACGATCTAATCTTCAGTTGTATCTAAGTAACTTAGGCCTATTTTGTGTGTTTCATAAAGGATATTTCAGTCTGTTTAGCAGCTACTTTAAACAGATAAATGGCGTTGCGATAGATTGACCTTTATTTCCAGGAGTGGCTAATGACTTCACACCGTCTGTCGACTTTCAAAATTTAATAGTAATCGTTTTGGTTTCAAATTTACTTTACAAATAGAAGCGGAGGATCAATTACGGAAGAATAGCGGTCAAATTGGTACTATTTGGTAAGGTCGAATTATCAATTTTAATAGTTTTCCCCCTTTAAGTCAACGAATTAATTAGTCACCGTCAAATATTTGATCAATAAATTAATCAATCAGTTTAATCAAACTTACAGTGGGAAAATTGTGAGTATGGTCACCACTAATACTAATGTAAAAAATCTTAATGAACAAATTTCCAGCGCATTGCGCAAGTTAAATACAAATTGTAAAATTACAGCGGCCAACTCTATTCGTAGGTCAAATTAAAGGTATCACACGACATTCGAATATTGACTGATTGATTGAGTTTGGGTGTATGTCCAAGCCATAAGCAAGATCGCTCGGTTGACGCCAGCTCCACCGTACATCCTTTTTACATTTACGAAGGATTAGATAGGATTGTTAGTATAGAATTGAGATCGACCAGTTTACAAACACCTTGAAGGTCATTTGTTAGTAGTAATATTTTTTCTAAAAACTGCTTTCAATCCTTGGCAAATTACTTCCTCCGCACGATTGAATTTTAAGTAACTAATCATATTCTCAACCAATTAAGTTTAAATTTAAGTTTAATTATTTTGTATAAACCTGTTAAGGATTAATCTTTAAGTACTATACAACCTTAATGTTAATGTTAGTGTCTGTTTCCCTTGGGTGCTTCAGATTCCAGAACCCTCCTCCGGAAATATATTGTTGCAGATGATTAAGAGCTGCAGAATAACTGCGTTCTGAAATAACGTTTATTATTTTGCTGTCTCAGATTTCTGTACACTTTTTAAATTGTAATCCTTACTAATTTAAATTTCACTTAGAACCTATCCACAGTATTTCATCATGAACCAGTTTGTCACAAATAACCAACATATCAAAAACAACAACCTAGAGTCGTGAACACATCTCTACTATTCCTTGTTGTTAGCCGTTGAATCTTACTTGTCAAACAAAATAAAATTCGCACCTCCAAAATTCCCTGCTTTGTGACCGAAGTATCCTCAATCTGAAAACTCAGAAACCCATGGTGTCAACAACCTTGTCTCAAAAAGGTCGAGCAATATGAAACAGCATGCAACCCAACTCCAAGCAACTCAGCACCTTGCGCTCAATTAAGAATAATATCCAGATTTGTGAGATCTCGAATATCCAACATATTGAACCCATATATGAATAACCAAGACAATCTTTAAAAATCCTGTAAACCTTGAGTCATTTGAGAAGCCCTCAAAATCTCGAAACCCCTGTTCCAGTAACTCGATGCAATGTAAATGTTGTGCACCTTTGTACATTCCCAATTAAATCGAGAATCTCGAGCACAATACCCTAGGCAATCAGTAATTCAAAGTTAAGAAAGCCATCGGCAAGAAAATTAGACTCGTTACTAAAATTAGAATTAATGGAGCGTGAAAAACCTACCTCTTCCACATCTACAACACTCCTCATCAAACTTTCTCCCTTGTTCGCCACAACAATTCCTCCGCCTGCGTTGTTCCACTGTAAACTACGCATCAACACAACGTTCTCTGCATTACAGCCGTTATCCTCTATTCCTGAATTTAAATGATGCACAAAACAAACTTTTTAGAACTGTTCAACCCCTCAACCCCTACACACATTTCTTATTTGAAACACAAATCATTAACATTATTTGGAACGCCATACATACTCCCCTTGTAAATACAAGCCTTAAAACCACAAATTTAGTTTTCATACCCTTTTCATTCAGCGGGCACCTTTCATAAATTCAAAGCATCCAGCTGCTTTAAACTCCAATTCCAATTCGCTCCACCCTAAACCACTCACAACCTTAACACCTCTAAAACTTTATCTAGGAGGTTTTTGGGCTCAGTGATCATAAATTTAGTGTCAAAATTTGAAAATTCTGGACACCCAAGATGGCCGCCATTAAGGGTACATTTTTCAATATTTTAGAAAATCGATAAAAACATGATCTAGGGGGTTTTTGAGGTCTCTGATCACGAATCTGAAAATTTTAAAAATTCTGTCCTAAAAACAAAAGATTCAGACAAACGCGTTATTTTTAAGCATTTTTTAAAAAACATCTACAAATAATACATTTTATCGAGAATCTGATACTTTATTGATAGACTTTTAAAATTCTGTTGTTGCTTCCCATATAAATTTTGATCTGAGTTGTAACACTATGCATCAATACATGCCGCTATTGATTTTAGGGCTCCTCAAAGCATATCGTATTTACAGCTTTTCAAAAATTCCCTAAAATTTGTAGAACTCTTATAGTTTCTAAAATACTAAAATTATCTATAGTTTTTTATTTCAGGTTTGGTCTGACGAGGATTTTTAAACATTTATTCTCAGTCATCTTATAATTCGCTAATACTACATGTTCATGGTTGCTTTCTATACATAGATAGTAATCAAAGCATAGTTAGCACCCTGATGAGATGACTGTGTAGGCATTTGTCTTGATCCTCGTCAGAACAAAAATAAAATAGCAAGCCCTTGATCATTTTACCTTCTTAGTAAACAATTATCTCTAATATTTCACATAAAGCTTCTTGAAATTTGTCCGAATTTTTTAAATTTGGCATGTCCCCGTATTATTTATTTAAATAAATTCAAATATTTTGGCTTTCAAACTATTTCTTGCTCTTTATGAATATTATTATGAATATTGGTTACCTTCCCCGAAAGATTCATGTAAATAAAAAAAAAATCATCTTGCTACAAATTAAGGGTCGTTTAATTGATCACTGGGGTAATAATTATCCAAGAATTGTATAATAAAAGGGTACAAAGAAATCATTTATACGATGAATTTATGAATTAAATTTTCCAATATAAGAACTTGTCATATAAATATGAGAAAAAAAATTTCCCATTTTCTCGAATCAATTTAACACGTCACTACCATATGTTTTCAATTGTGTGTGTGTGTAAATATATACTTGTATATAGATGTTTTTCATTAAAATAGAAAATTATATTGATTTGGTAACTCTTATCGCAACCCTAATTTATATCCAGTCGACTGGAAAATTTCGGTACCTTTCATATAATGTACGAATACTTATTTTTATTACGTCCAATTTTACTTTAATTGACCCGAAACCTTAAGACGATTTCACGCGGAAATGTTTTAATCAATCCCTTTCTCTCTTGTACTCTTGTATATGTACCAAACTCGTAAATTGCAAACAGTTTTTTTTAATTAAATGTAAAATATGTCGATGACATAAAATTATGATTTCATATCGTATAAAAATCTGACTTGTGTAGCTATAACCTCTTGCACACGGATTAATATATATACGGGTAAGTAACATGGGGTGACGTCTTATATGTATGTGCCTAATAAAATTAAATCCATGTTTATATTAAAATCGAATGTCGAAAATTAGGGTGCTCGCATAATCGCAAATGATTTGAAACAATTTAATAATGAGTTTATTTGGTTCAATGAAATTTTTACATCATATATCAATAAATTGATACATGGAAATTAGATGATGATGATGATGATGACGGGTAAAATGGCGATTTAATGAACTGGATGTAATTGGTAAAATTAGTTAGAAAATTTATAAACGCGCGAGTAAATTAAGCACATTAACATGTAATTTTTTAACTTTTCTTATGAATTTTTACTTGATTTATGAAAAATAGTTTCATTCAACGTTAACCTTTGAAAAGTGTACCAGTTCAAAATTAGAACTACTAACGAAAAGTTATAAAAATCAAATCTGTAGTTGTTCTATTATAGAAGAAAACTTCTAAGAAAATTTCTTGAAAGCTTTTATTAATGAAAAATAATCTAAAAGTTATAAGAGAATATTAACATTTAAATTACGCTTTATCCTGTAAACTGTATCGAGTATTTTTACGAATTATTACCTCAAAGTAACAAGTGCATTGAACCAGCTTAAAATGAGAAGAAATGCAGTTTCTCTACTATGAGACAGGTAGTGAAACGGGTTAGAAAAAAAGAAATTCGACTTCAAAGAAGTCAACAAATTTAAATACAAAATTAAGCTAGATGTCAGTTCATCAAAGAGCAGGATGAAAATTGTGTTGTTCTTGAGGAAGGGGTTCGTCACCAATGACACAAAACTACGCCACACAAAATTATTTATGCAGAGCATGTCGATGTACGTACGAGTTTCACAAAGAGATTGTATTTGTAAATACAGAGATTGAATAAATTAATTGTGGAGCCCAGCCACCATCTAGGAAATTAGAGTCTGTACAAAAGAAAATTCGAATTACGTCAAAGAATCTGAATTTTTATAACCTACGGAGTCTCCGGAGGATATTTATTTCCAGAAAATACTACTCCTGTATTTTAGTCTTGAATCGTTAATAAATTTTTAAACCGGTTTTTGATCAAACTGTCCTTTATAGGATAGGTCTCCAAAGGTTTATCACTTATATCTATTAGCTTTATTGCGACATTATCAACAGATTTTTGAAAAATTGTGAAGAGTTTTTACACCAACCATTTGACTTTGAAATTTATATTACAAGGGATGACGGAATTTTGGGTAGGATTTAAAATATTTGTGCTCAATGTAAATTATTAAGAGCTTTTAGTTTTAAGAGCTTTTCAAGCTAAACCATTTGAATTTCAAATTTGATTTATAAATGAACGTGGTATATTTGGAAAAATTTAGAGTATTGGTATTCAATGAGCTTTAATCTTGATAATTTATTTATACTTTCTCAGTAATTTGTATGCCTTTCCAAATTCTGTCTTTCGTTAAAATTTTTTATGAGCAGTACATATTTGCAAGGAATGTCAAGAATTTTTAGTTTTAAGAGCTTGCACGTATCGAAGCTTTTCAACTCCAATCATTTTACTCAGAAATTTGATATTACAAATTGTATTTTTTGGAAATAAAACAGAATATTTGTTCTCAATGTAAATATCCTTTATTCAAAACGTGTTTCTATCGGCCATCGTTCAAGTAGATGAAACAGAACGTAATTCATTTGAATGGCATCAAATAAAACGAAACATCTTGCAACTCTATGCTTTGACGAGTTCTAAGTATATCGATAAAGCATCACAAATTTCGAATATAATTTGAAAAATATCAAGAATTTCGAAATAATTCCAAAAATGTCGAATTTTCAAAGTATCCTGAGTATTCTTGAAAGTTCTCAAATATTAAATTATCCGTAAGTAAGTAAAACCACGTAAAATACTATGCATGCCAATCATCGTCATGTCCAACGTAAACAACCTGGTCATTCTTGAATAATTTCGAACAATCTACACGAAAACGGAGAAATATCGAAATTTTCGAATAATTTCAAAAATCTTTTAAATATCACCATTTAGATTTAGATGTGTAACTCTGCAAGTTCTTACAACTCAAAGCTAAGCGCAGAAAATTGCCTTACAAAATTCGAATAAATTCGAATAACTTTATAAATCTCAAATAATCCAAGGAATGTCGAAAAATTTAAGAAACCTAGAATAAACCGCGAAACAATCTCGATTAGCCCAGCCAAATTCGAAAACTCTCTATATTATATGAATGTCAATGGATCTCGAACAATTTCAATAATACCGAAAAATCTGGATATTATTGAATAATATCAAGGGTCAAGTAACTTAATGTTACTAATACTTTTAAGAAAGTTAAGGCTAAGCTCAACAAAATGATATACAGTAAAAATAAAACCCCCGGATCTTATCAGGTAATTTTTTAAATATCCAACAATCGTATTCTTCTAAAATTCCCGAATAACATCGAACTATAAAATCCATACCCTACTACAATCTCGAATAATCTCGAAATCACGAATAGCCTTACTGTTTCGTCATACCAATCACCTCAAACATCACGTATCTCATTTCCATGATAAACTCCAAAAATCTCGAGAAATTTTAAAAAGTGATCAAAAGATGAAACCTGAGACAAGCGGATATGAAATCGGGAAGCGAGAATTTCCAAAATTAGGATAACCCTAATAAATAGTTAAGGAGAACCCTTAATAAAATAGTTTTTCAAAATAAACCTGTAAATTTAATTTTTATTTACCATTTACTGGTAATCAAAAGATCCGCTAAGTTGAATGAACGCTAATTGATTATAGAGACTGACTGGTTTGGCTCAAGTGAAGGACACAAGAATTTATTTGCAGTCGTTTTTATGTATTTTTCCAGTTTCTTCATGATTTTTATGAACATCACAATGATAAATCGCAAGCTACTAACACTAGCAGATTACTCTAACCTCCCTTTTTCAAATCAAATTTAACCTTTTTCAAAAGAAATTTTATCTGTTGACAAATCAAATTCAACCTTTTCTAATCAAAACTTCATTTGTAAAAGTTGAGTTTTTTTGGTTAAAGGCTCAATTTGATTGTAAAAGGTTGAATTTTAAATGCCAAAGTGATAAACTTGGAGTTACGCAAAACGTATAATACAAATAAATCAACAGAATAAACACCAAAATCGTTGTCGTTTGATGTCGAAAGCTTTTATTTCGAACTAGTTTAGCAAAGTTGCTGGCAAGCAAATGGTTGAGCCTTAATCTGAGATAATAAAGGAAATTTCGTGGGCCTCAACAACAACGGGACCCCCGCGGCTGTGAGTGCTGCGGGTACCCATTTACGCCATCGCCATTTAGTTTGTTTTCGGTCAAGCTTAACGAAATCTAAAAGCGATACAGCACGTACGATCGCGAACTCTTAGCAGCATATTCTTCGAAGAGCATTTCAAACATTACTTGGAAGCACGCGAATTTACCTTGTTTACCGATCATTAGCCTTTAGTTTATGCATCCCAAAAAAAACCCCCGAGAAGCAATCTCAGCATAGATTATCCACACATCTAGGATGAACAACAAATAGATGATATATTACAAACACAAATTGAAACAGAGAATTCAGTTCAAATGGAAAAATTTCCATGGTCTCACAGAAATATTTTTTGGCCTGGAATAAAATCGGATTATTGAAAATAGGCACAGTGTTGTCCGAAGTGCCAGAAAATATAAATTACTACACACGTAAAAGGTCCAGTAGGATATTTTCCAATAACCAGGAATCGTTTCGATAAAGTGCATTTAAACATCATAGGGTAGCAATTATTGTAGCCTGTAGCAGTTACTGTGCCAGATATTAGAGCTGATACCATTGCCAAAGCAGTTTTTAGAAATTGGACCTGCCGCTAAGAGATACCTACATTTATAGTAACAGATCGCCGTGCGCAATTTGAATCTCACATGTGCAACGAATTGTTAAAGCTGTTATAGGATTCCAGTGGAAAAGTCGGTTTTGCTAGGCCTACGTAAAGCCTATCGAGAATTTTGGAACTGCCACGGCAGTTTCAGTATACAGAAAGCATTTCAGATAGCCTGGTGACTTTCTACAACCAGCTGGAGAATCTCATTCACAATTAAATTTCGCACGTACTCCATTCAACGAGATTTAACCAACATTCCTGACACGAACACGACATAAAGCAGAAAATATATTGATATTCAAGGAGCTTATGTTCACATGTTTTTTGTGCACATTAACGCATATCATACGCCTTTCAACCTTTGTACGAAGGACCATTTCCAGTGGTAAATTGTTGTGAAAAGTTTTATATGGTTAGGTTTAAGGGCAAGAATGCAAATATTTCAATTAATCGTTTGAAAACATGCTCCATGGAATTTAATACTAACTGTGAGCCTACTCGTAACGTCTCACACCTGAACAAATAGTAATATCCGGACGCATAAGCAAACCACTACAACGTTACGTTCCATCGAACTAAAGGAGGAGTAATCTCCCCATTGGTATTCTACGTCTAATTTGGTGTTCATGTTAGGTTCATGTTACCAAGGTGTTCTCGAATCAGATTTATTAAGCTTCTGAAAATGTTTTACTGACACACATTATCTTAAATCTAAATTAATTTTCCGTGAAATCCTTCTTATGTACAATAACTCTCTCATTGACTTTTGTATGTATCTAAAATACAAAAATATCTGTTTTTCGTAGCCGTAACAACAACTAGATTTGATATATCCTTAATGCCCAGCTGGAAAAATACTTAAGTTGTTTTTCATACTCCACTCGTTCACTCTATCTCAATCTTTACGTCTAGGTAAGATGAAAGAAATAAAAAGCAAATAAACAATCTTAACAGTTTTTTTGTTTGTTTTGTTTTATTTCCTTGTGCTTGTTACGAGATATATAGCTAGGATACGAGTACAAGATCCCATTAATCCAGCAAAGCAATTGGGAATCGTAAATCACTTTAGCGTTGGATTTAACTTTTATTTTGGCTATATATTTATTGTTGTTGTTGTTGTTGTTGTTTGCAGAATACAAAAATATATTTTTTAAGATAAATATATTTCTTATAACTACATAAATTCATTCATAGCATAACCTTTTTTCAACTAACTCTGGTTTTGATCTTATACTAGAGTTCTAAAGTTCTTCATAATTCTCAAAGGACCAATTTCTGATTGTTATATGTAACAGAATGGTATACAAGAAAAACTCTTTTTTTTGGGCGAAATATTTTACTATAAATTGAATCGATCAGTGCTATAAGGCTGCAGATATTATTTTAAAGTGTTTTGTTGAAAATTAAATCTATATACACACACACAACATAAATTCCCACGTACATACATCGACTTGCACTTAATCCAGTAAAGTACATATAATATCGAGTTGATAACGAAATAAAACCAATTAACAAACCAATCGATTTCGTTTAATTAAAGACATAAATCTTTCATATTCTGTCAATAGTGTCATAATAAAATATATCGAATAGATACGAGGAGATACAGTGGCGTATAATAAATGTAGAACAAATATTATCTCTCCGTATATCCAAACATAGATACACTCTAATTGAAAAATAATAACTGATGATGATGGTAATAATATATTACGAGATCTAGAACCATAAAAATTAAAGAAAAACATAAAATTGAGACGACACCATTTGGTACAGTTCTCACAAGTTTCGAAATTAAATTTTCCGTAAAGATAAAAGCATAAAATTTACTTTTTGTTATTTGTTCTGTAATTGAAACTCGGTAGCTTCTAGAAATTATTACAAACATTACTACTATGTATATGTAGGAGAGGATGAGTCGTCTTCTTATTGTAATACTATTGACTCTGCATCACTTTGTTTTGTGTTTTTTTATATAGGCACTGTACGTGTTTTAATTTTATAAAAAATATTTCAAGCCGGCGTTATCTAACCATAATTCATTTCATATTTTTATGGTAACGCGAAGGTGGTATACACATTAAATAAATTATTATAAACAGCATTCAACCGATTTTATATCTTAAGACGATGTCTCTCCAAATTAATGAGTGTTTTGATTCTTAAAACACTTTCAATTTGGAATTTTAAATAGAAAATTAAATTTATGAGCTTTATGATAACAGTGTTGCCAACGCAAATAATATAATTAAATCTTCTGCAAATATATGTACATATGTAGGTATATGTCTATACATTTAAGATGCTCTCCAATGAAGACAAGTGCCCTTGTTTTTTACCATTTCGTTCGCGAATTATATATATAAAAAAAAGCTTTCATCTAAACTTTTTTTTGTTTTGTTTTTTTTTCAAAGAATTCATATTTAATGTGTGAGAATTTTTTTCTCTACGGTGTGTAACGACGTAACGATAACCAAATTTAGGTCAATGGGGAATAATTTAACTGTTATGTTCTTTTAGATACTCGAGAAATATATGTACCAAAAAAAAAAAAAAACCTCATCAATTTTCTTCTTCCTTTAGTATTTTGGTGCCGTTTTTTGTTTTTTTTTTGTTTGGAAAAACAAGAAAAGCAAACATTAAATTATCATATTCAAATTACTGATTTGGATGATATGATGTTTAGGTTCGTTTAGTTTTTTGTATATGCACATACATTGAAAGGATGTTACTAAATAAATAAAAAAAAAACGTTTATTGGTATTGCATTGAAACTGATATTTCGCGTTCTCGTCTCTGTCGGGTTAAAACCATACATTTGTTGTTTTTGTACATAAACGAACTTGAGAAGGTATATTTAGAGGGAAAAATGATAAGTATCCATAAATAATTTGAAGTGGTTTTGATGGAATATAATGAAAATTGATTTATGATGATTTGGGTCAATTGGAATTTTATTCAGTTTCGCAAGTAAATATTTGTAATATTTATTTGGTAAATTGATCGTAAAATAGTTTTAAAATTATTTATGGTTGTTATGTACTCTTAAGCCTATAATTTTATTAAGTATTATTGGTATAATTAATAAAAGGACAAAAGAGCGATTATGTTTGAGAAATCTCGTCTCGAGAATGTCGATAAATCGTAGCTTATGGGACACAAGAAATTTTATTTTGCATTTTTTGATATTCTTGTTTGTGATTTTATTCATATGAAATTGTGACTAAGGCATGTAAATACCCGGAAAATTTCAAAAACCGGTTTTCGGGTTTTTTGTGAATTGAAAAACCGGCTAACCGGTTTTGGTCGGTTTTTCGTCGACTTTAAATAAACAATAAAAAAACCGAATTTTTTAACTATATCGGAGCTGTTAACTTAGAAATATAAACAAAACTGTAAAAAAAAACATTTGTTCTGCTTTAAAATTATTTTATTTAAGTAAAAACTCAAAAATAACATACGTATTAAAATCCATTATATAAAAAAATTGTAAAGAAACAAATCTTATAAATCTTGTTTTTTAATAAAATAGTATTTTAGAAAAATTAATGCGTCCAACAGGTCAAATTTCATAGATGAACCTAATGAGGTAGAGAAATTACCGGCGATCTAAACGGCTCTCTCAGGGTCTGTTGACGTGGGTTGAATTGATGCCAGAGCATTAAACAACTTGGTGACCTTTATTGATTTTTCCTTAGTAACCCCAAACATTTTCAACTCTTTTTGGAAGGATGACTCGAAATTGCTACCGTCGGCATACTCCTTTGAACCCTGCAAGACTGCAGCAATTGAATGCTGTAATTTTTGTATTAAAGATGAGGATCCGGATGCTATTGGTTCGACTTCACCTTCGTCAATATCTTCTTCATCAATTATTTAACCAACTGGTGGATCGACGAATAATCTAGCAGCCACCGTCGTTGCAAAGGACAAAGTCGGCGTTTTAGGCCAATATGGAAATTCCAATAAATCTGTTTTTGTAAAAGTTTAATTTTGTAAAAAATTTATACAATGTTATTATTTCTTTATTTCGTCTTTCAGAAGTTCTTATTTTCAAGAAATTATAAAATTTTTTCCCCAAAGCAGTAGTATTTTGTTTCATTTGAGTAAATAAAAATGTGAGTACTCCTTCCGCAGAAAGTAAAGTTGAAGTCTTTCTGTCTAGTTCTTTTACTGCTAATTCTGTCGGCTTTAATATTGCAATTAGATTTACCAAAACATTAAAATGGTTTTCGTTGTATAAATTAGCATGCCCCATTTCTTCCAATGAGCTTTTAATGCAAACTTTAAGTTGCACTAATCTCTCCATCATAGGTATAAGCGAGTTCCATCGTGTTTTGCAGTCCAATATAAGTTTAAGTTTTTTACCTTCTTGCTCTTCAACATATCGCTGCAATATGTCGTTTCTTACTAGCGATTTTCTGAAAAATCTAACAACCTTTCGAAAGTTTTGCAGTATTTCATTAATGTTTGCGTCTTCTAAATTGTACCCAATATTATTAATATCATCATCTATATTTAAATTATGGTCGCCAGTAAAACAATCAAACTGATTTTAGGCTTCCTCATCAGTATTTTCAGAATTCGAAACTTCATTGAATACAGTATTTTTGTCGTAAAAAGTGTCTAGAACAGCCAAATGAATTGCATGGTTGCAGGCAAAATAGATTTTCTATTTCATTTAATTGAGCTTCATAACGCTGGCTCCATCTTGTATTGTTGCCAAAATATGTCCAAATATAATACCGTATTCCTCCAATTTTTGTTCAACTAATGACTGAACCTGGTATGCATCACATGAACGTTGCATGTCAATAAAGCCTAACTCATAACTGTCCTCTTGAGAATGTCTTTGGCATTACAGCTAGTCCATTCATATATGGTTATTGAGAAACGCATACCAGGGCCTAGATTCTGATCAAGTGACAAATGACAAATGACAATTTTTTGTGACTTTGTACTAAAATTTTAACTGCTATAAAATGACAATATAGTTGTGAGTTCTAAAATGCGATTCTGATGAAGTGACTTTTCAAAATGTCACAAGAAAAAAAATGACAAATTAAACAAAATTGTCATTGATTTGGTTTTCCGTGACAAAAGTCAGCTGCATTTTTAAATAAAATATGTGTGAGTATATTTTGTTAATTTTTAATAATTCTTGTTATAAATTTTAATTGTTTATATTTTAATTAAAATAAAACAATATTTTATCTATTTTTATATATACATAATAAAACAATATTTTATCTATTTTTATATATATATATATAAAAATAGATAAAATATTGTTTTATTTTAATTAAAGTATAAACAATTAAAATTTATAACAAGAATTATTAAAAATTAACAAAATATACTCACACATATTTTATTTAAAAATGCAGCTGACTTTTGTCACGGAAAACCAAATTAATGACAATTTTGTACATGTACATATATGTTTATACAAAATAAACCTTAAAATATAACTGCTGTTAATGTCATAACTCATTTCATCAGAATCGCAAATTTTCCGTGACAATATTTTGTACTAATAACAAAATGTCACGAAAAATTGTCATTTCATCAGAATCTACCCCCAGATTCAGAAATTTTTATAAACTTAGCAAAATCCACACTTAGTTTTTTTACTGTTTTCTAGCTTCTTGGCATTTCGTAGCCCCGTTTTGTTATAATTTCTTTTATAGCACTTGAATATGTCATAGCATGAATCGAAAACCCGTCAATCGCCGCTTATTTGACCAATAATTCTCCAATAGATTCCTTTTAAATATACGTATTTAGAGTTGTGTTTGCTCTTTTCTCTAGAGGTTCTTCATTTTTTTTAACATCGACATTAAGTTTTGCTCGAAGATGATTTGCTAAGCTTGATGTGTTCCCACCTGCACATTTTAAAACTGAATTGCACTTTGTGCATTTTCCTTTTCTTTTTGGAATATTTTCCATACTCCTGATTTCTTGCTGGTCATTTTGGGACTAAATTAAAGTAAAATTAACGGTTGCACGAAGCTATTGATGTACGCATAAATAACTATAAAATATTTTTCAAAGTTCTTACTTAAAGTTCAACACATATTTGATTATGCGTTATGCACATAAATTCTTTATATACCGTATATCTTCGATTCTAAGGCGCACATTTTTTCATATTTAAGGATTTCTAAAAACCGGGTGCGTCTTAGAATCGAGGGCGTCTAACATTGGCAGTGTTTCGTAGAATTTGTATTTTATTTTATTCATATTTGTACTTTTTTTTTGTGTACTGTTGGAAAAACCCTAAAACAATCAAAATATACAAATACACAATAGCTCATCAAAATACCAATATAAAAATATAAGAAATAAGAATAATACACGGTAATTGCAGGCATTTATAAAAAAACCTGACAACTGTCCAAAATTCTTCTTAGGGTGCAGACAGGCAGATCTTTTGGTAGAAGTTTTAATCAACACATTAGCGAAATTACAAAAACCGATACCAACTCAATAACGCCCATCACATAAAATCTGCAAAACACAAGTATAACGATTTTACTAAAAACTGAAAAACAATTCATAAAATTAAAAAAAGGGGAAATCTTAGACCGAACTTGGGTTTTGCCAAAATGATAAAATTACACTAAAACAATTAAAATCTACTAAATAATATTACAAAGTAAACTTTTTTTTTAATTTATATTAGTAACTATTAGTAAAATTTTAAATTTTAATAATATTTAATGCTACAAAACCATAAAAAAAGAAATTTATTTACTGGAAGAAACAAAAAAAAAAATGACTTTCGGTTTTTCCCTAAAACCCGGTTTTTACAGGTTTGGTCAAAATGAACAAAAACCCGGTTAACCGGGTTCGGTTTTAATCGGTTTACAAGCCCTAATTGTGACGTTTCGTTATATAGTACATATTTAGAAATTAAATCATTGTTCCTTGTATCGAAACCATAATTTTTTGCAAAGTCGCCGTTGTTGTTTCTGGAAAATAAAATATATACTGTGCGACAGTCAAAGAGACAACATTAATTTAGTAAGTAGGAGTTCTACACGGAGAATTTTTTTTGGAGTTGAAGCAGAAATAAATTGGAAATAAACTTCATCATTTTTCATGGTCCCTCGAGCCGGATCTTACTGCGAATTTTGCTAGTCATCAGGTATCAACAAATTTTGGCCATGATAAATAAATTTATTTTTTTTAAGTGATTAAAAATAATTTGGATATGGAGAGCTAAATTGTTGAACATTGCGAATAAAATAATTACAACTAGTTTAAAAAAATTCCTAAGATTTGAAAACTATTATTAAGTGACATTCAACATGAGCGATCGAGGTACGCGAGCTTTAAAACGTACATTAAAACGCATGAATGAGATCAGAGGTAGAATAGACGATGTATATTTTGGTCTGAAACGTATTCTCGTCCAAGCGGAAAAGGAACGCGAAATTTCTGAAGACAAGGCATCTCTAAATAACATAATGGAAGACTTGGTAGTGAACCAACAATCTTTTTTAAGCAATATATAGTCGATGCTTAAAAAACGCGACCAAGAGACGTTTACCGCAAATTAATATTCCACCGATTTCAGGCAAATATTTGTTCGAAGCATCAATCGACAAGAATGAGAAAATTTCCAAGCTGTTGTATACACAAGCTTCAATATTTGAAGGGATTATTAGGTGATGAGGCGGCAGCTGTGGTCCGCCACATAACCATAACTGTAGCGAATTATACAGAAGGGTAGGAAAAAACTAAAGAGCGATATGACATAAGGAGACAAGCAGTAACGCAATTAATTAAACAATTTATTGACCAACCCAGTATTACTCATGTAACCGCATAAACCCTTAATCACATGAGTGACGCATCGGATGTAGTAATTCGTGGGTTAAAGGTTCTAGGCGCTGATGCGGAGAAACGGGATCCATGGTTAGCGTTTATCTTACTGAGCAAACTTGATGTCGCCACTAAAAGGGAATGGGCTTACTATATAGCTGAAAATTACTTTCCGACCAATGAACTGTTTTTAAAATGAAATGGTAGAAGTGATGAGTTGGAAAGTTGCAGCGCTCAAGCAAAACCTACTGAACCAGCGTATCAAGTAGTGCAAATAGCCATTATCTATCGAAATGCAACGAATTTTTGAATATGACTATCAGTGATCGACGAGCTTCCACAGCGAACAAAGCTTTGTTTCAACTGTCTATCCGGTAATCATCAAGCAAGCATATGCAGAGTAAGATACCGTTTCAATATTTGCAACCGGAAACACCATTTGCTTCTTCGTACGGAAATCAATTCAGGTAAACAAATTGTAGATTCGAGTAACGTTGTATCATTCGATTCGCCGCTACAAGGTTCAAGTACAATGACAGGACTATGTACGAAAATTCAGTCGCGTGCCACAGTAGCTCTCAAATACTAACCAATATTCCAACAGAATTAGTGAACGTAAAATGCTATGATGGATCACTGCTTAAGTGTAAAAGATCTTTTAGATTCTGGATCACAAGCTTCGTTTGTATCAGAAGCATGTATTTGTATCATAAGCATGAGCTCCTCGATGTCTACGAGAAAACGCAAACATTGTAATCACAGGTCTAGCCACATCTACAGTGACGAGCAGGAGTGTCACAATATTATTCTTGTCTTTGGTTTATGGGCATCAATCCCAAATAAATATTGATGCCTTAAGTTTTGAGTTGCCGTCGCAACTATTGAGGCAATTTTTAAATGTGAAAGATCGGTAATAAAAGAAGGAAGTTAAACTACTAGAGTATACGTGTGGTTTTTGACGGGTTATGTAAAACATCGACGGGGGTATCTCTTAATGAAAAAAAACTGATCGGTTCAACCATCCAACCGACATTATGGTCAATTCTTCTAAGATTTAGAAAACAGCCGACATTGAAAAAATGTATAGGCAAGTTTTAGTTAATACTAGAGATACAGGCTATCATCGAATATTATGGCGTAAAACACCTAGCGAACTAACGCTTACCACAGTAACTTTTCGTCTTGCTAGCTTTCAATTTTTAGCTACGCAGCTTCTTCGTCATTTAGCCATGAATATTAGTGAATTAGATACTCGTTAATCAATACTTGACAATTTTTATGTTGATGATTTAATAGGTGGCGCTTATACTATTGAAGATGCGATGAAACTTAAAGAAAAAATCATGAATATATTAAAATCCGGCGGTTTTCTCTTACGGAAATGGAAATCTAACTGTCCTTATTTAGTGAAAGATTTTGAAGCTAAGTAAAAAACATATTAATTTTTAAAATGAAGCCACGATGATCAAGATACTCGGTTTACAATGGAACCCAGCGAAAGATATATTCACCTTCATAGTAAATTTACGCCGTACGTATTTTGGCAGAAACATCAGAGATTTTTGACTCTCGTGGATGGGTATCTCCATCAATTGTTTCATTCAAAATTCTTTTACAGAAATTATGGATGTTGAAGGTTGGTTAGGATGACGCCTTACCACAAGAACTCTCAGTGTACTACCAAAAAATAAAATGGGAGTTAAAAAACTGGAGAAACTTCAGATCTCGAGATTCATACAGAAACAAGGTGAATATCACGGATTTTGCGATGCTAGCGAATGTGCTTACGCTGCTGTTATATACTGAATGTCTATGGGAGACGGTTGGTAACCAACGTGAATTTAATTATGGCGAAAACTAGGGTAACTCCAATAAAACAGATTTCGATTCCAAGATTGGAACTTTGCGGGGCTCACTTATTGGCAAAATTATGGAAGACCGTAAGAGTTAACCTGCCACAAGAGAGATTTAGTGCTTGGACAGATAGCACTATTGTCCTAAAATGGTTATCTGACAATCCAGCAAATTGAAAGACATTTCTGGCGAATAGAACGTCTGCAATTCTAGACGTTTTACCTAAGGAACAATGGAATCATGTAGAAACAGATTATAATCCGGCGTGAGCGGGCCCTGAATGGTTAGCAAAACATCGGAGCACCTGGCCCATAACTAAAGCGGACCATCAGTTTAATGTAAAAGATGATGAGGAAAGAAAGCAAACTAAAACATGCAGCCTAGCCTACAAATAAATAATGCTGATGATATTTTAACAGATTTAATAAACAAATATTCTGCTTACAATAAATTGATTAGAGTAGTAAGTTGCCTACTGCGACATACCAGCAAAAGGCGATTAATGACTACGCGATATAATACTCCAACAACAACAGAAATGAAAGAGGCAGAAAACAAACTGTTAAAATGGGCACACCATAGGGAATACGAGGCAGAAATCAATCAATTGTCGAAGGGCAAAGATATAAATGGGAACAGCTCACTCCGTTTGTTAATGAATTTGGAATCCTACGAGTTGGGCGACATTTGCAGAATATGGATTGTAAATATGATCAAAGACACCCAATTCCTTGTGCAGATTGATCATTTTTTTCTTCCACAAAAAATACTTTCATCCTGGCCTATCCTTGATATCCTATTTATTCAAACAAAAATTTTGGATTGTTTGTAGCCGGAACCTCATTCTAAGTGAACTGCGAAAATGTGTGACATGTGCAAGGCATCGAGCTAAATCAACACAACAATTAATGGGTAACCTTCCAGAAGTATGCATATCACCAGCTAGACCTTTCGACTTTTCGTTAATCAATACGAAAGCTTCCCGCCTGAACTGTTGGATAATTTCAGAAACTATACAATTTCCTTTATTGAATTTCGATTTGCCACTTCTTCTGAATTGGTATTAGGTGCTGCGTAGATTTATATGTACAATGTGTCATTTGCGGTAGTGGCATATTAACAGTTCCTCTATTATTGTACATGATGAAGCTAGCTTATATTTGACTGAATCGTTAAATCGGATACCCGATATTTATGAGAGACATTTGAAGGCGTTTTGCTACTTCATCAGGTACAAACTAAAATACCTGAGGTTTTCTTAATTGTAATGAAGGGGTAATTGTACTTACCTACCAAGTTCACAAGGTCGCTGCATATAGTAATATTTGGTTTGTTAAGATCAACTAATTGTTTCATCAAGTAGGATTTCGGCATACATTTGTCCTTTGTTTCTTATATGGTTGGTGCAATTAGTAGTAATTCATCGGGAAGTCTTTTAACTTTTATCCAAGAGATTACTTCAAGTTCATAAGAGTTTAATTAGAAATCAACTCTAAGAATTGGAAGCATTCATCACCTGTGTTAAAGCCGGGCATCCGGAGATGAAACAGCTAAAAGAGGAAAAACAATTCGTATCAAATCAATATTTTAACCATTTACCCTTACCTGAATTTACCAGCCGACGGGCCAATTAGCTTCAACGGTTTTCAGTTTATTTATATGTTAACGGCGAATCTTGAAATATGATTTGCACTTATCTGAAACCATCAGTTGATACGTCATCGATTCTGGGAATAAATACTGTGAACAAACAATAAGAGAAAATTACAGTGAGCATACATACAGTGATCAGTGAGAAAGCAGTGATCAAAGCCACATGTGATTTTTATTTAACATAATTTACCAGAACTAATTGGAAACGAGTAAGCTCGAATCCAAATTTTATTCATCTTTGCCTAAATTTGGACACGAGAGAAGCACCACGTTCATTCGACCTTCGCCTTCAGTTCAACCATCACGATCATTTGGACCGGCGCTTTAATTTGGATACGGGGAATTAACACAATTTTACAATAATACATAAGTTTTGGTATCTGAATTTTTTTTATAAAAACTTGATGCTTTTAAGGAATTTAAAAAATGTTTTATAAAATTTAAAGAATCTAGAAAACTTATAGGACTTGAAGAATTTAAAGTAACTAAAGAATTTAATTGTTTTAAGGAACTTAAAATTATTAAAATAATTTAACGAATTGGAAAAATTTAAAGATTTTTAAGAATTTAGAGATTTTATGGAGTAAAAAGATTTAATTAATTTTAAGTATTTAAGAAATATAAATAACTTAAAGAATTTAGAGAATTTAAACTTTAAAGAATCTATTAATTTTAAAGATTTTAGGATTTTTTTATTAGTTTTTTAGAAAAACTTAAGGGTTTCAAAAAACTTAAAGCATTTTGAAATTTTAAAAAACTGAACGAATATAAAAAACTGATAAGATGTGAAAAATTTAAAGAAATTGATGAATTGAAAGTAGTTAAGGAATTTAAAAGATTTGAAATATTTAAATTATTAAAAATATTAAATAGTTGAATAATTTAAGAAATTTAGAGAATTTGTAGATTTTGAATAATTGAATGAATCACAACGATTTGAAGAATCTAATAAGTTTGAAATATTTTAAGAATTTTGAAGTATTTAAAGGTTTTAAAAATTTCAAAGGATTTAATAATTTTAAAGTTTTCTTTAGAAGAACTTGAAGATTTAAAGAATTTAAAATTTTTTGAAGTTATAGAAAATTAAAAGTATTTGAAAAACTTAAAGGATTTCTAATTAATGGATTTAGGTATAAATATATGAATAAAATCTAGTAAATAATTTGGCATTAGCAAATGCTAATCAGTTACATACACAAATACCCAAATACCAAAAAAAATTTAAGTTTTAAATCGACTTTGACTAATTTTAACGCAAGGTCAATAACAAAGCACGGAGGAGGTAAAAACGTTGAGGGGTACATGAAATGAATTTCAAGATTCTTAAAAGGATTTCCATAGGGGTTTTATACCAAAATGTGCAAAGAATTTCGTAGTATTTTTGAAGGGGCGCGAGCCTCTGGTGCGTTCGAACAATTTTTTTCTAAAATTTCGATTTTTTTTAAAAACATTTTACGGGACTGAGGTTAGATAAATGGTTAAGTTAAATTAATCGTATGCTCGGATCCGAGAGGTCGGTGCTCTAGATCTAAGGGAGTTGAAATATTGTTTCACCTTTTGAAGAGAACATTGCGGAAAAACGATATAAGTACATTTTTTCAAAAAATTAGATTTTGCTGCTATCCTTTACTTATGAGCAGATTTTCGAATTATTTTCGAAGAGGTCAGGCATCTGGTTCTCCACACTCCCAAAAAGTGTATTTCAAAAATTTCGATTTTTCTAAAAATATTGTTGTCGCTTAGGTGTAAACCAAGGATTTCGATTTCTTTATACTTCAAAAGTAAAACTATTTAAATTTATTTCCTCTAACAAGTATACAACAGGTTATAAGTTTTAGTTTTCAAAATTTGATGAAGTAATAATAAAATTCAAAGTCGATCTATAACTTAGTTAAAAAATTGAATTAATTATGATAAAGAAAAAATATAAAGAATTTTTCTCGTTTCACAGATTATAAGTTATAATTTGTTTTGCTGTCAGCAACCCTGTCAATAATCTTATTCACTATGTGTACAAATAAACACAGAACATTTGCTAATTAATTCATTTCAAATTATGTAAAAAGCCAGCATTTTAATTTCGTGTTTTGTGCTTGGGTAGTTAGCATGCAACATAAAAATTAGTTCATATTCAACATGTACCTATGTATGTACAAACATATAGACATATCTATACAACAAATTACATTTTGTAACATTTCATTTATAATGGAATATTATATTTTAATTTAATGCATTTATTTATTTATAATAAAATGAATTATTTTATAGTAACAATAATCTTGTATGCAAATATAATAAATTTTGTATTATTAACATAGAGAGAATTGCATTATTTGTATTATGTAATAAAGGATTAGAAGCAGAATATTAAATTAAATTTTCTATTTGTTTGGGTTTCTAAATAATTTTCTTCATAATTAAATTTAATTTTCTATGTAACAATATAATAGGCAATATCCATTGTTAAAATAAATGAATCCAATTATTGTTGTTGCTGTTGTAATAGATATGAAGATGGATTTTCGTGTGCGGTAGGTAAAATGACCAAAATAACCTCTGTATATTGTTTATATTAGATAAGTTAACAATAAAAAGTGTTAGATATCTTCAAGCCATCATAACGTGACGGAACTAATCAAATCATCCTCCGGTATCTTAATGAAATCGAGACTAAACATATAGAATCAATTTTTGTTTTCTTTTATTAATCACGATCGGATAAAATTATAAATTACACAACAAAATTTACATGAGAGAAAACTACTGTATACCAAACCATCATACCATACCAATATAGTTATCGCATGTAATTGAATTATCACGATCCAATTTACAATCAATTGAAAACACTTTAACGTTATATAAAAGATGAAAAAAGTGAAGTGTATGTGGTGTTACATCAATGGTTACTGATGGGCCGCCGTATATCACACACTTACAGTAAATAACGTGAACAATCAGATAAGTCATCAATGCTGCAGCAATTTTTGGGATCTTCGGGTTTCAATTTCAGCTCGTATATCATTTAATTTTCTTATAGGTACTCAAACTTATCTTAGAGGTGTTCAAACTTATTTGGCAAAAAACTTCTCAAATTGAATTTAGAACTTAGACGTGCTTTCAAAATTTGATCCGGATTGGGGTAAATACCCTGTAAAAAAATTTCTCAAATTTCTTAAGGAAACTGTTGTTTACCCTTAAATACTTGATCCTTGTATCATTCGAGAGGCTTGAACATAAACGATGTTAAAATACCGACGAAATTGTCTAATCCTAAGCTTTTATCCAAATAAAACCTGATTGATTTCAATATGTAATTTTACGACCGAAATATCTAGGTAGCTGTCCACACTTGAAATAGTATTTCATTACTTTTTGGACGTAATGTAAAACCCTTAAGTTGCTAAAACGGCATATCAACATACTTACTCAAAAGAAAAAAAAATGAGAAACTACAAGCACAATATGTTACAGAGTAATTATTTCGATATAAGAATCAAATCCGTATTATACAATATATGTAAGTGCCGCGCATTCATAAAAGAATAAAGGGGTTGTGTAAAGTAGAAAAAAAAATATTCCTTCATCCACCATCCATCGTAAGTTAAATATGATTACGGGAAAACAAATTATTAAATTCCCTTTTTTTATTTTATTTTTTTTTATTAAATGCTTTTTCGTATTTGGCACATATTGAAAATTAAATGGATGACAACAAATAAATAAAAAATGTATTTACCAGATGGTATGTATACTGCTGTTACGTAGTTTTCATATCAACTAAAAATTTAATTGCATTTTGAATAAAAAATATTTTTATTTTAATCAGTTGGCTGACAATGTTTCTCTCTCGATTTCTCTGTGTGTATAGTAATAAAAGAATTGATTGAAAATCTTATCTTTTGTATATTTAAATATAAATAAATTAAACTTTTGGCAAAGTTTTTCAACAAAAGCTTATTTCAGTTTATTATTAAAGTTTCTATCGAAAAGTTAAATTGATTTTCTTATCTCTTTGCTACAATATTATATTCTTTGATTCAACAAAATACATAACAAAGTTAAAATAATTTTTTTTATTTGCTAAACTCTGTTGTAATAAATAGTTAAGCTGACGATAAATATTTTATACAAAATTGGAATATTTAAATTGGCGACGTCTTAAAAGAATTCGTCGACCGAACATCTGTTTTAAGCTGTCAATTACTATCGACCTAACAGTTGTCAAAATTAATAATATAACGAGTAAGTACTTCTCTACTTCCGTTTTATATTTTTTTTTTTATGTACTACACTCGTAGAAGTACATACAATAGAACCTCTTTAAAATCTGTTTTCTTCCTCTTCTCTGTTTTGTGTTTTTTTTTTCTTATTACATATTAAAATTCAATTTTATGTTCTCGATTCTTAAATTTTTTTATATTTTCATGAAAATTCTTCACCCTTATAACGCAATCTATAATTTTATTTGTCGGGTTGTATGCTTATATTGAATTTATTATTAACACCATAATGGGCAGGAAAAGTTTGAATGCTATACCCTAATTTAACCATTATTAAAAATATTTATAAAGGTCTTCGATTTTTGAAAATTCAAATCAAATATTTTAGTTCTTGAAATTTTGGAACCTCTTTACAAAATTCTTTAAAATTCGTCATTTTCTCAAAAAATTAAAAGGAGTACCGTTTTAGTCAAAAATGAATGCAAAAATTGTCCAAAAGTGTTGCAAAAAGTTTCTAAAAACTTTTGAAAATATTTTTAATTTTTAAAATCTATTAAATTTAAAATTATATAAAAATTAAACTGCATAACTTTTTACAATTAAAAAAAAAAAAAAATAAAATAATTAGAAATAAGAACAATAAACAACAATACAAATACACATACAAATACAAATACAAAATCAAAAATCAAAATAAAAATTGATTGATTGATTTTGAGTGTACGATCAAGACTAAGCAAGGTTCCCGGTAAGACGCCGGGTACGCTTTATACATAATATAACAAAACCGAAGGAAAGGAAAGGTACGTTAGTAACAAGGAATCTACCCGGTTCCAGACACCCAAGTAGTCGATGGTTAACTTAACTATGCGATTGGACTGCTTGCCTCTCTGGAAGCCCCGACCGGTTACTCAGGATCACTAAATCTGGATCAGGATTTTTATTACTATTTTCCCATCGGTGGTTGAGAGGGAGGGCGAGATTTCGTTCCGTCATCATTTTCCCATGCGGTCACCCAAATTGGTACTAATCATAGCAAATGTTTCTTGATGTTCTTGTTTTAAGTTGTTGCGTCTCTCCCTTCTGGTTTACTCGCCCCATCCCCAAAAATAAAATAAAAATTAAAAATAATAATAAAAATAAAAATATACATAAAATAAAAATAAAAATAAAAACAAAAATAAAAATAAAAATAAAAATAAAAATAAAAATAAAAATAAAAATAAAAATAAAAATAAAAATAAAATTAAAATTAAAATTAAAATTAAAATTAAAATTAAAATTAAAATTAAAATTAAAATTAAAATTAAAATTAAAATTAAAATTAAAAATAAAAACAAAATATGATGTTACAGATTCTTCAAAATGATTGTAAATTTTCTGAATTTTTCGAGATTATTGAAATTTTCCAGATTTTAAGTTGCCTAAAATTTAGAGTTTGTAATACAATGTGACGCGTAAACAAAGAAATGTGTAGCTATAATGAATTATCGATGTGGAAAAATACAATGATAATTGCCGATTGGTTTACTAAAATAATTGATGAAAAAACTGAACAAGGGCTTGTAGGCTACAATATATGTACATTTCGCACAACGTTAGTTTAATAATCACCCTCAACAATGAAGGAGTCTATATTGTGCCTAGCACTTCTTCAATGACAAACCATACCACACACATTATTTAACGATAACACTATTTAAAGGAAGGTGAACTATGTCCAATTTCTTTATTGTCATATTCGGGTCAACGAAATTCGTTAACTACAATATTTTTCTTTGAATTTCGTAACCATTTTCATTAAGTTTGTCACCAACCAAATGAAAATACATATTTATTAATTATGTGTTAAACGAAAATAAATTGAATTAAGATAAATGTGTAATTTATACAATGTGTGGGTGGTCAATAAAATTGACACTTTAAAATGTTGTAATAGGATTTTATATATTACATTTGAGTTATATAAATCGGATTATTCCAATATTAATTGGTTTGAATATTTATTTCGATATTCTAAGTACTCATACCGCGCGCGCTTTCAACAAAATCGGATTAATTTCCAATAATAAACTTTTCATAAATAAATCGATTTAGTAAATAAATAATGTTAAAAGGATTAAGGCTATTATGTACATATAGACCTAGAATTGTTGCGTTAGAATTGTTTTTGGCCGAAATATTGGTTGCGCAATAAATCGAATCAAATCTTTTGTTTTCTTTTTATATAGCATCGATCGTAACATTTCTATTTAATCGTGACCAATTTACGCTTCAATCAAACTTCAATCATTTCTAAATGAGTTAACCATAAACTATTAATTAAAAAAACCAAAAAAATTATAATTATATAGACCAAATTTATTTTTTTTCCTATTCTTCTCTATACGAGCATATCCATTTAGCTGGTCTGACCATTAAAAGATTTATCTTAATTTTATCTTTTTCAATTTCAAAATCATTTTGTTGTTCTAAACTATATACGATACAATAAATAAGTAAATACAAAAAAAAAAAAAAAAAAAAACGTTCATTACGATACGCTTCTGAATTAATGTTATGTTTTGGTATATCTAACTTAAGTACACTACAAATAAAAGTTAAATTTATTTTATGATTATGGCATAAACAAAAATAAAAAAAATTAAAATTATGGTATGTAGGATGATATTATTATTGCAATTGATATGATGGGATTTCTTAATGTACCGAGACGTGGGTGAGATAAAGTGTATAGGGAAATGAAAATACATAGATTTTTTTTTTGCATATTACATAATATTGACAAAGCGCTCATGAAACTCTAATTCTCATGGTTCCATTCTAATAAACTTTTTTTTATAGTTTTGATCTGCCTTAAAATTTTATATAACGGATTACTACAATGGTTAAAGAGAACAATTTTTGAGAACAATGCTAAACCTAAATCTGTAACAAACCGCACCAAATCTCTTCTAATCATCTATCAAAATTTTTCTTTATTTTATTTTGTAATTCAATTTCTTATTAAAAGTTTTTGTGTGCAGAAAATCAAAAAAAAAAAAAAAAAAAACAAAAAAAACGTTTTAATCATTTTGTTTGAGATTAAGATTTCAGTTCCAATCATTGAATGACTTGGCACTTTAGCGTTATGTACATACGTATTGTGTACCTACAATTTACGGTTTTTGATGTATTAATAAATAAATACATAATAAAAATTGTATGTACTCGTGATATTTCAAAATTGATAATAAATTTCATAAATCATTGACAGATTTATCAATTCATCGCGCGATTTTTTTGGTTTTGTTTTTTCGTAAATATGTTTGTATACGAGAGAGTGAGGCTATTTTGCATGTTCATTATGTTTTCATTAAAATAACAAATAATATTCGAATAAAAAAATGTTGTTAAGTAAATAGCGCTGTATGTAAATATGTATATAGGAATAAAATTGTAACTTTTCTTTCTTTCCAATATATGATCTTTGACTTTGGCCGAGGTTAATTTAGAGTGGAGAATTTAATTACTGGTCTAAAGAGGTGTAAACTTTTTTTTTTTTTTTTTAAATTTGATTTTTTTGAAAGGTTTTGATGTATTAACAACAAAGTAGCAACGAAATATTTTGCAATACGCGGAATATTGTTTGGTTATCGACGTCAAAAATGTTTCTTGTCAGTCAAACAGAAGGGGTTTCGAATGTATGTTTGAATTACGGTACCTCTTATGAATTACAAAAGAATTTATATACCTATACCAAAAATAACAAAAGCTGGGTTACGTCAATGAATTGTTGAACAATTAGTATTACCAACTAAAATTTTTTTTGTAATTATTTCAAATATAGGATTTAGTTTGACTTTGCTTAAGCATTAAAAAATTTAGTGGATGCCTATTAGGTATCGTCCTTTTGGAGATACCGTTTGAAGTTTTGACGGTTACTAGGTGAGATTTGATTCATTTTGTATCGAGTTCGTTCACTTTATAACCCGATTCATAGTTTACTAGCCATTACACGTGACAATCACATCACCTATAGTCCTCAAATTCGGCAGTTATAAATTTGAATACAAGAAAACCAAGCCAATAGACGTAGAATCTACATTTCTAAAACCAATGAACGCAAAACGACTCAGGACAAATGTAGAATTTACGTCTTTGAGACTAAAAATTCTATTCCAAAATATTTTGCTTTTAGAATATCTCAAACGTAGACTCTGGGTATTATATTGGATAATTGATTATTCGATATTTTTGACGTTTCGCAGTTTTTACTGGAATCTACCCAACATGCTACCGAAGAATTCATGGTCACCGTATAATTGGAGGATCAAACCCCTTTAAAAAAAAATTCACGCAGTATAAATATTTTGATCGTTACCTTACATTTCAGTACATTAAGGCCCTTACATTTCGGCATATTATTATGATATTTCCAAATATAATCCCACCGATTCATTTTTTTTTGTATTCCTTATCGAAAATATCGACCACTTACTATTTTTTAAGCTTTTGTCTCCTGTGGTTGTCCCGTTATACGGCTTTCAATTTGAACCTTTTTTTGCATTTTTCATTCTTTTTAGAGTTACTCAGAGTTCAACGCAGTGAATATCAGTTTGTGGACGTACAAGGCCTAAGTTAAAAATTTGAATGACTTGTACCAGTCAAACTAGGTCACACATTTAGGTATTAATACTCATTTTGAAAGTTAGATATGAAGTCGACTTCCGAGTGTTGCTGAAATATGACGGAATGTCCCATTTATATTTCAAAAAATTTAATTTGTAAATACAGTAGAATTCGCTTATAATGAACGATCATGGGACAAATAATTTTGTTCATTATAAACGTGTGTTCATTTTAACCGTAAATACTTGGTTCGTGCATTCGAAACTAACTTACATATGTAACTTATGTAACTGTGATTTCCAAAAATTTACGAAAGTTAAAAAAATACATAGACACCAGAAAAAAAACTCAAAATATTTCCCTATTTCCGTTACATTGTTTCTAGTAATCTAGTATATGTATGCACTATACACGAATCCATACACACATTACATTAAAAAAAAAATATGTACGCAAAATTATGTGTGTGAATATGAATGAATAGACCAAAATATAATTAAAAAAACGAAACAAATAATGATCGATGTTCATTATAACAGTAGATTTTTGTACTTAACAGGTATAGTAGGAACATTTATAAGTTTATAAACGAAGTTCATTATATGTAGTGGAAACAAGAAAAATTGATTATGTAAATTTAAGGGACTTAAAAAATCGTTCATACTAACCGTGTGTTCATTATAAGAAGGGTTTGTTATAAACGAATTCTACTGTATTACCTTCTCTCGTCGCCACTCAAACAATTATTTTTTTATTTGACAAAAAAACCGACCTAAATCAATAAAAATTGAACTCTCCGTAGTAGAAACTGATATAGATACATAGAAGCAGTTCAATTTTTTTTTTAGTTAGCAGCCTTTTTGGTCCCAGGGAAGTCAACATTAAAAAATGAAAAATTGTTAAACCTAATTTGAGTACTATCTAAAATATTCAAGATACTTTGAAAATTAGACATTTTTGAGATTATTTCGAAATTAGAAGATAAAATCGCACAAGCCTCGATGTAAAGTTTGTATCGAAATTCGTCTCAAGATTTTTCAACTGTGTGGTAAAAAATTTCAAGCTTAAAATATTGTGAGGGTGACATCTAGGTTGTAATAGAACAAGTTAAATTGATAGCTCAATGTTTTACTGTACTAAAATCGAATTTTCCATGATAAAACTGTTCTAAATGTTTCTACACTTTTCTTTCTGGAAATGTCATGAGCTTTCTAGAAATTTGGTTGGTGTATATAAAGGGGCGAACGAAATCGGATGCGATTATTAATATTTGGAAAGCGATAGTGTAAAGATTAAAAAGAAATTAAGAAGTGATTTAACAAGTGTTGTAGTGCGATAACTTAATTAAAAGCGATTATTAAAATTGTGCGAAAATTAGAAAAAGTGATTTTTGGGAATTTTTGTTAATAAATTGTGTTGTAATAATTTTTGTGCTAAATAAATAAATCTGTTTGTGATAAATTGAATTGTTTTGTTTTTATTCACAATCCAGTGATTCGAACCTTAATTGACAAGGCAAAAACGATAACAATATTGTCGTTGGAAGAAGGCCCACCGATAATGTTTAAGTTTTGATAATAAAGCGTTGATTTTGTACGACCATTTTCATAAAACCTCAAAATCTCTATTGAAGCATTCAATTAAAATTTAAACACAATAAAAATCAATGTATCGTTAAATAAAGTCTTCTTTGAAACATATCCTAAAGACTAATTTAAAGTCACGAATATTTATAATAAAAATCAATGTTTTCATGTATTTAAAGTTTACTAAATTTATAAACCAAAAATAATTAATTAAAAAAAAATTTAATTTATCAACACCGTGTATTATACAAAAAAAAAACATGTCTATTAAAAATTAAAAATCATGACACAAAAGATTTTTATCTTATACCTAACTCTGCTATGAAGGCGAGCAAGCACAACAGTGCACGGAGACGACTATGATTTGGTTGTCTTATTTTCGAGATGAACAATCGATTGTTGTATATTTATGTATGTGTACGAGAGGTTGAAACTTTTGGATATTTAAATAGAACACAATTTTTATTATTATTCGATCTACATCTAAACAATTTCATGTTTAAATATTTTATAAATTTTAATTGTTGTTTTGTATAATAAAAGGTATATATAGAAGAAATTGATTATAGTTACGGATTGAATGGGTGACCCGAAGCAAATTGTAAATTCTATAATGAATAACAATTTTATCATTTTAAATATAGAAAGCCACTGTTTTAATTTAATGATATCTATGCGCGATTTAAAACAAACACAAATTCTCTACATATAATTCCGTGGAACAACAAAAAATAATAATTTTAGCAAATACAACAAATCAATATAATTATTTCTAGCATAGTAAGCAATATTTTGTTGTTGTTTTGTACATATAAATTGATTTAATTTGTTTGTTGTTTTTTAGTTCGGGATTTTTAAGTAAATTGAATTTAAATTAAAAGCAAATAAAAAAAACTAATTTAAATAAGCAAATTAAATAAATTAAATTATTTATTAGAGCATAACCGTATTATGAAATAAAAATTGTTTACTTAACATTAAAAGCAACGAACTATTCCACTATCCACACAAGGAATGATAATTATTGAATTAAGATATAGGCGCTATAATATTGTCAACTTTAAATCAATTTATGGAATACGTCGTTGTTGTAAACTTGTTAGCTTGAAACTAATTAGCAAAACATATGTTTGGATTAATGTATCGTACAATAAGTGTATAGAAGAGAGGGGCATTTTTATAAAACAACAAAAAAAAACGCGAAAAGAGCGCACGGGGAATTTATACAATAAACAAATTGAAATTTAATGATGGCTAAGTGATAATCGATTTTAAAAGCTTTTCACACATAAACATTTTTTTTTTTTGCCACTCATCGCGGTGTATGAAATTAATGAAATTGGAATGATGGTGTGGCGGCGCCTTTTTGGATGTGGTTTTGCTTGCGACAATTATGTATACATCATTCATTATATACATAATCATTAAATGGATTGCTTGCGGGTAATTTATTCCAAGTCGTTTTTACTTATGAATGCGACTTTAATTACAATTTTACAATAATTCTATAAAATTTGGAAAATGATTAGCATTTATCGATTCTCACGAGTCTAGTCTCAATTCATTGAATGAAATGATTGTATTTTATCAACAGGATTCGTTGCTAGCTAAAATTCAAAAAGTAAATGCTGCAGTTATTGTTATTGGAATTATTTACTTTATCTTTAAATTTCCTAAAAATGTTATTAGCGACATTTTACAAGTAAAAACAGAAGGAAAAGGGTTGTAATTAAAATTAAATGAAACCAATACGTAGTTAAAACAAAAACTAAGGTATACTAGGTCAAATATTAAAGTAAATTTAAATAAAATAAAAATATTTAACCCCGCATACGAGGTGATCAGAATCTCCAATCCACTCGCAACGCAATCACCAAATCAACCTCCAAACCAATCCTCAACTCAGGATGGCGGATTGTGGGATAATCTATAAATTTGCTGCTCAAAATATTAAAATTGAACGATTAAACTAAATTATTTATAAAAATTAATTTCTAATCATGTAAAGGATTATTATTAAAATAAGTTACTGGTGAATCATGTAGTAGCATGAAAAACATAAGGAAACTAATTTATTAAAAAATTCCCAAACTAACAAAAATATTTACTTTGAATCATCAAAACTAAAGAACATCAGATGGCCAATGAGTTTTTAATCAGTTTATTAGCTCTAATTCTAATTCTTATTACTCACTTCATGCTCGGTAATTAAATTATGAGTTTAATCAGCCATTTACTGCGCCAATACTGCAAAAATATTATCAATTTTAAATCCAAATGCTGCTAATGAATATGACGGAGTCTAAACTAGGTTCTTAGAAAAGGAAATTTGTAATTATTCCAATGAGTTTCTAAGTGCAAACAGAATATTCCTCAAATGTCAAATTGTACCAAATTAAACAGTTTTTTACATTTAAAAATCGTATAATTTACATAAGGCCATTTTATACATTATGTATGAAAAATGTAAAAAACTACATAAAAATTCAAATTTTGGAATACATATAGTATATCGAATTCAGACACGATATGCCGAATTTTGACGTCAATAGCTCAAAATCTGATGTCGGAATTATGGAATTCTTTGATATATCAAGATTTCTTTGATATATCCCAAAATTCGAGATGATATGTCAGAATTCGATATACCGTATCAAAATTCAATAAATTGTGTTGAATTCTGGGATGATATATCCAATTCTGATAAGACCTTTTAAATCCTGACAAGCCATGTCGAATTTTGACCGAATATGACGAATACGGAAAAAGTTAAAATATCGATGTGACATATAAAATTTGACTTGTGCTATCAAATTCTTACGTCATATGTGGAATTTTAAAACCAAAAATCTAAATCGAATTCTGAGATAAAATATCGAATTTTGAGATGATAAAAGGAATTCTTAAGGCTTCATGAATGATTTATGAAACTGTGACAAGACCATCACGAATTCTGATGCATCGAATCTAGACATAAATAACTAAAATTCTGGCTCTACACAATCGAATTCTGTTATCATTTATCTAATTTTCACATAAGATATACAATTCTGACATATCGAATTTGAACGTCTTAAGTAGAATTCTGATATATAGAATTCCGATACCAAAAATTCAACAGAATTTAGACAGCATTAACTCTAATTTTGACAGGACCAATCTGATTCTAGCTTGACATATCGAATTATGACTTAACATACATAAATTCGAATTCTGATATGACATGCCAAATTCTAAAATTATTTATTGAGTTGTGGCTTGGTATATCAAATTTTGATATGATATACCAAACTACATACTACTTCAAAAATTCACATTCTGACATGATACATCAAATTCTGATACGATTTACCACGTTTTGGCATAATATTTCGAATTCTGACACGATATATCGAACTCTCATATTATAAATTCAAATCCTCACTTAATATATTGAACTATACGATGATTGACACATATGATACATTTAATCGGACAGCAAAAATGTAAATTCTGACATGACGTATCAAATTCAGACGTGTTGTATCAATTCTGACATCATAAATTTAAATTCTGACACGACATATTGAATTCTGGCTTGATATCATACATAATATATCGAATTTTGACATCTGGGGCCCTATTCTCGAATTCCATATCCATTTTCCACATGTGGACATCTGTCAAAATTAATAAAAATGGAATTTTTTCGGTACTAAGGGAATATTTCCGAATGGGTATAAGCAGGTGGAAGAAATTCCCCATATATGAAAATGTCTATATCCCATGTGTTTTATACACGAATTACAATTTCCGAACGTTTTGATGAATTTTGACAGATGTCCGCATGTGGAAAATGGATGTGGAATTCGAGAATAGGCCCCTGATGTTCCAATTATGACATGACGTATCGAATTCTGACATGAAGTAACAAATTCTGATGTAATTTATCGGATTCTGGCGTAATATCTGGAATATGTAACATGTCGATTTCTGACATGATAACTCGAATTCTGGTATCAAAAATTCAAATTCTGACATAACTTATCGAATTCTGACATGAGATATCAAATTTTGCCATCAAAAATTCAAATTATGACGTGATATATCGAATTTGAACGTAACCCATCGAATTCTGATATGATATAGTATGTCGATTTCTAACATAATTTATGTACATACATCAAATTTTGATATGACGTATCGATTTCCGGCATAATAAATTGACATCTGAAATTCATATTCAGACATGATATATCAAATTCTAATCTCACAATTTCAAACTCAAAATCTTTCAAACTCAACTCAAAATGACACATTCCGACATCACAAATCAGAATCTAATTCTGACATCAATTATCGGATTCTGATAAGATATCGAATTTTGAGACCAAAAATTCCAATTCTAACTTGGCATATCGAATTCTGATATGATTTATCAAATCCTGATATGAAATATATCTTTCGGGAATAAAAATTCAAACTCTGACGTAACATATCGAATTTTGACATAATACCTCCAATTATTCTGATATGATATGTCGATTTCTGACATAATTTATTGAATGGTTGTAGCTTGCAAACATACACCTTGGGTTGATATAACTGGCAGTTAATTTCTGTTGGTTTTGCGGACGCAGCCGCGGATGGATATATCAACTTAATTAATACATTAAACGTCTAGCCAAGCAATCCAAAGGAAAGAACCCTATGGATTTGAACTTTACTGCGATGACCGTTGGGTTAAACGAAGGTTTTTGTAAAAAAAATTGATAGAAAATAAAAGACGTATTAATGTGAAACTTTTTCATAAACTGTAGCTATATTCGAAAAAAAAATTAAGAAACCGAAATTATCTGGCGGAAAAATCATAGCAGTCATTTTACGGTTGAAATGACACGCTCCAAAATGACGTAAGGTACACAACTGGCGATTTCGATCAAATTGTGATTCTAAAATGAATTAAGATGAAGTTATGACGTATGGTCAATTAGGATATAACTTGGTTAATTCTTAACCGATATGGATGAAATCCAACGTATATAGTGTGTGAGGGAATTTAGGATGGAACTTGGATAATCCTTAACCGATTTAGATGAAATCCAAGATGTGCGATGGAAATTCGATTCTAAAATGAATTTAAATGTAGTTTTGGAATATGGCCAATTAGGATAAAACTTGGATATTCTTTAACTGATTATGATAAACTTTGAACAATAATTATAAGAAGTTCCAAACTATCTTTTTGGATGAAATTTGGCTAGTTCTTTACCGATTTTCATGAAAAGTTTCCAGATACTTGGGATTAATCATTCATGATAAGCTCAATTGGATAGGACATATACGAGCGTGGTATGGTCTTAAACTAGCAAAAAGAGGTTACACAATATGTTGGGTTTACCTCGTTTTACTTCTACTGAAACACTTTACAAGGATAGATTGAATATAGAACATTTTAGCAAAATGATCGTAAATCAAAATACACCGATAATTGTTAATAAAATTCATTTTTATGAAACTCCTCAACCTAAATCAACTTGCTCCGAAAAAAAATGTGTACCTGAACTCAACTCAATCCTGACTCAAGCTCTAAGAAACAGAAAAAACAAATCCAAATTGGACAAGCCGTTCTTGACATACAGTTAAACGCGTGTTTCGTGGTATTACCATGTGGTTGGTTTGATTTATTTGGGATTGCAGGGATTTTATTGAACGTTGAGTTGGAAGTTAGTTTGAGTTATTTTGAGTTGAGCATGCGTACAGTTTTTCAGATTATGCTGATTTGAGTGTATAGTTCGGTGTTCAGTTTAGGGAAAATATAACTGGGTTGAGTTGGGGTCGAGTTGGAGATTGAGTTAGAATTGGGTTTAAATCATGCATGCGTTCCATTCTCAAACCGTGTTGATTAGCTTGGAATTGACTGAAGGGTTGAATTGAAAATTGAGTTTGGTTCAGTAAGGGTTCATTGTTTAAGGATTTTTGTGGGATGAATTGATGGTTCAGTTGAAAGTTAGCTTGAGTTTTCCGAGTTGAGTTTATTTTCACTTGTTGCTTTTAAGTCGATTGAGTTGGTCGTTGAGTTTAAGGTTGAATTAAGTGTTGTGGTCAAGTAGGGTATTAAGTTGTGGTTTAGCGATTTATTTGGAGATTGGGCCAAGGGTTAGATTAAGAAGAGTTCTTGTAAGCTTACAGTTTTCTAGAGTTTTGTATATTTATTGATTGAGTTGAGCGTTGAGCTTGTTGTGGAGTTGAGGGTTGAGTATGAGTTGCAGTTGAGTTGAGATTGAGTTGATGCATGAGTTGAAGATTGGTTTGGAGATTGGTTTGGTGATTGTGTTGGGAATTGCGTTAAGGATTGAGTTGTTGGTTGAATTGGAGATAGAGTTGGAGTTGCGTAAGTTGAGTTTAGATGAGTTCAGGTATATCTACGTAATTTCCTGTAAGTTTTGATCAACTCGTAAGGTTGTAGGCCCTTTATATTTTTTTTATATACTTTTGTTTATTTTTAATATGCTATAGGTCAAACAAGAATATATTAACCCTTGGTTCAACCCTGGGTTTATATGTCATATTTTAAATGTAAAAATCAACGTAACGGAAAATTCCTATCGAAGTGAGCTTCCTACTTAATTGTCTCCTCAAAATACAAAACAAACAATAGACTAAAAAAATCGTTAAAATATGTGGCTCATTTAGTAATATTAAGCGAAACATGGCTGATGATGTCGATTTAATTTCCCAATTCCTTGAAATTTGACAAGGTTATTCCGATACCAAAATCTGGAACTGTTAAACACTAACAGGCTGATATCAATATAATATGCACCATCTAAAATATTAGAAAACGTAGTGCTGGACAGATTAAATATATTCTTATCGGTCGATAAGGTTAAATGATTAATTCTGCTTGTGGAGATAATTTTGTTGGTGCTTCAACTGAAAAACAGTTTCAAGATGGAGAATTTCTAGCTTTACTTGACGAAAACCCATGTCAAACAACAAAAACCTTGGAAAGCAATTAGGAGTTACTCAAGTAACAATTTCAAATCGATTGCATGCAAACGAAGTAATTCTTTTGATCTTAGGAATAAATATTGTAAAAAAATTAAATTAAATTTGGAAATTCGGATTCTACAGCTGGGCGGTTTATTCTACGGTTTATGGTTTTTTATTTAAATTTAAATATTTCATTTTCTGAAATTTCAAAAGAGCCTAAAAATTTAAATTAGCAGAACATTACATATTGACGAGTTTACAACGCAAAAAAAGGGAACTAATACGGAAAGTTATGTGAATTAAAATCGAAAGCTCCATACAAATATTGACTTTATTTCGCGGAGCCATACACCACACAAACATTTCACTAAAATTTCACTGCGAATTTGATTTCCAATCAAATCAAGCGTAACAATTGAATTTATAAATTTTTCAATTTATTTTTAATCTTCCTGTGAGTTTAGCGCTTTACTTAAATGTGGACCGTTTTCTGTTGGAGAATAATCTTCCTGTTTGTCCGATATAGTGAGCTAAATTATGTTTCATTGAAGTGTGGTCAAAAGTTGTAGATAATGTTTGCCTCTATTAGCTATTTGCTTCTTTGTTCTAAAAATTATTACGCATTTAATTTTCAACGTAAGAAGTGATATTAATGAAACCATGTTTCAACATTTGAAGATATTAAACTAGTCAATAAAAATTGGTTAGTTAAAATTTTTCGGGATCTGATCCTAGAAATTTTCCCAATTGGCCTTATCTAAAATGTAATAACTGCGGAAGCTATTGCGCAGCGTCAATTATTCTTGCGGATCTTGCCCATGTGATATTTTTTACAAAAGATGCAAAATAATCGAGTTGCTTGCAAAAAATTAGCCGCGGTGGAGAAGTGAAAGAGTAAAGAATCTTGTTTCGACTCTTCTCCATTCTGGCGGCTTGCATCGAATTTTAATAAGCCCGATTTTTGTCTAATTTGGCTGCACTAATGTGATTAAGTGTTTCAAATTTTTCTTTATTACCAAAACAATTAATTATATTTAGTAAATTACTCGTTAAAAAAGTTCATTTTCCGTCTGGCGCAGGTTTGAATTATCTCGAGCTCAGAAAATTATTTGAAAGAATTTATCACTCACCTAATCTATCCACCGCTGTTATTGTATGGCCCTAAAGTATTATTTATTGCATGCAAATAAAAAACCGTTAAATTTGAAATATTCTAAGACTCTGTCTAAAATTGTGTGTAAATGTACCAAAAGGTTAGTTCAAAAGATTTCACGACTTGAAATATAAATCATTAGCTTTTATTAAAAAGGTTACATCTTTAGACACTTTCAAGATACCTAAATTACAATCATATTTACTTACTTCGAAATCATTTATTACCCATCATCAATATTTAGACAGCTATATGCATTCCCAGACATTCATGATTACATAACTTTCAATCAGCAAACAAACTTTGTAGATCTAAAATATTTTATTAAGCATAAATTAAAATGTTTTAATATATTCCAGAATAAAATTTAAACGGAAAATATAGAAAATTACTTAAAACATAGAATAATTTATTAACAGTTAAAGACACCAACGATATATGGTTGGTATACCTACATACCTATACAAATAAAAAAATGTATTTGAGACATAAATTACAAAATCGATTAAAATCACTTTGTACATGCAAATAATACAAAAAGCAAAACTAAAAGGTGTCTGTAGAGTGTTAGAAAATTGTACATTCGATTTGTAATTTTATGTTGTCTTAAAGAAGAATCTATCTATTTATCATTAATTTTGTACTATAAATTTTATAAGTTTTATACTTGCCATACGTAAATCTTAAATTACAGATAAGAAAACAAGAATTTTTGCATTTTTTTTTTTTTTTGTAATCATACAATAATTATTTAAAACAGAACACCAACTGTATTTAGTTGTACTCGTATTTTGTGTTTTATGTGTAGTGTATAAGATGGTTTACGTAATTCAGAAGTGTGTTTAATAGTTACATTGGCCACATTTTATATGAAAATAAATTAAATTAAGCTTATTGTTAATTATTGTGAAAATGTAACCAGCATTATACATTAATTAAATAGAATTACATAAATCATTTCGACTGTAAACACAATGAAAAAAGTTTTTTTCACAATTGAATTTTTTGTCATGCATCCAAAAAAAAAACTGTGCTTTGGAACAACAACAACAACAACAACAACAAAAGACAAACTTAAATACATTTTCTGTTTAGATCCTTGTTAATTATTTTAACTATTTTTGTTTTTCTTTTGTTTTCAGTTTAAACTTTACAGTAGTTTTATGTTTTTGTTTAACAACACAAAATAGTCCCCAAAAAACTATTAGACGAAATAATTTTTGGAATTTAGTTTAGTAATTTAATCTTAAAATTGCAAACTACTAAAGAGAATTTTTTTAAAGTTTTCTAAAAAAAAATGTTTTTTTTTCTGTTCAAATTTTCACTTGTTGTTGTTGGGAGCTTTATATTTCTCGATAAACGAAATATTGGATCACTGTGAAATACAAAAAGAAGGAAAAAGGAAATTATCTGTTAAAGTTTATAGTAAAAAAACTTTCTTAACTTTTAGCTTAATATGTACTTTTGGAATTTTATATTTTGTGTTAAAAGCTCTTCGCTGTGTCTTGACGGGAATTATTTTTTATATTAGATTTTGTTCTTGTGGTATATAAGGTTTCTCAATTATATTCGACAATTGATCTGCGATCTTCAATTAAACTTGTTTCGCTGCTTACCCATTTTATCTAGTGAGCTTTATTTATCTAAAACGACATAGTCGAAGCCATAATTAGCCGAGACCATTTATTTAATTAAAAAAAGGTAGATGAGTGTAAGATGAGTGCCCTTAAATCCTCAAAATGAAAAAATCTCTCCCTAGTGTCTTTTTGAGATGCGTCTTAAATGGGACTGTAACAAACTGAAAAATTCGTCGAGCTCGGTATTGATCCCCTGAATCGTAGACACATTATCTGACCAAATGGTGACAATTTTACCTTGTCAACTAATAAATCTTTTCAGGCAGTTTATACATGAGTCAGGTGAAAAATGTTGATCAATTTCCAGGTGTATTGCCTTAGTGCTTAGGCAAACAAATCATGTTACGTCCAGTTTTTGATGTGGATCTCTTTCGCAGACTAAAACTGACTAAATCGCTCAATAGGTAAATCACTCATTATTTACTGTGAAGTTATTGGTTTTGTCCGAAAGCAATTGACGCAAGAATGTACTACGCCGAGTACTGGCAAATATTTCTTTGCGAACCTAGGATAATGATTCTAAATTTGTAAATGCAGAGGAAAGATAAGGTTGGTTAAACTGTTTTTTTGAGGCAAAAAAATCAGATGTTCAACATCAAAATGTAGGTTCTACCACTCGGATAACACCATCTGATTCTAAAACTGGGTTTAAAGTTTTTAAATTACTACCTTTGGACATTTTTTTGGTTTATTATTTTGCAATGATCTAAGTTCCTCTTTAAAATAAATTGGTTTAGGGCATTTCTCTACACGAGTGATGTAGGCCATAACTCGAACTAGTTTTTCAAACGAGCTGAACTTAGATGGTTTTTGGGCAAATCATCACGATTCTTGTTTTTTATATTCTACCAGGTTAGGATTGAAATGGAATATTGTTGCTGTCATGAGCGAATCATAAGAATCAAATAGTAAGAGTTTTGGACCGTACCACCAAAGTTCGTTGTTACTGAGTACATAAGGCATTACCCAAACCGAGATATGATCAACGGAATTTTCAGTTGATTCAATATGTTTCCAAGTAAATTCCGGCATCCGCTCTAAACGGGATAAAGTACAAAACACGATATTTCAAAATTCGATATTTCAAAACGCGATATGGTACAAAACTTGATAATTTAAAATGTTTAATCTTCCTTTATTTCACATATACATCCTACAAATTCATCCTTATGATGAAATTGAACATGTACGATATAACTAGGATATGCATACAATATCGCGTTTTGAAATATCGGCTTTTAAATGGGACCCTTAAATTCCAGTGTCCATTGTTGTATTTCGCATGTGGTGTTTTTATACAACATAAAGTTATGGTAGAATCTGACCACAAGTATATATTATTGAAATTTACATTACGCGTGGTGGTAGCAGGGATGGTTAGTTTAGCTAAAAGAAATGCCCAGGAAGTTTAAGACGAGAAAGTGAAAGTGTCTTTAATGGAGCTACTCGCGATTTGCTGCAATGCAATCTTACTGAAATATTATTTGCTGAATCGACAGTTTTGTCATAAAGGCATGCTCCAAATGCATTTTGCGATATGTCACTCAATCCGTGAAGTCCTGTTCAAACCCAGTAAAGATTTTTTCCCAAAGTGTTTGTATTATTATTTCACTCTTCACCTGCCATTCGAATTGACCCAGAGCCACATGCTGATGCTACCGCGTTGAGCAATTTTTTACTTTGCAGTTGAGTTGAGGGTTGAGTTGGATTTCATTTCCGTGTTGAATTGGAATTAAGTTGTAGTTGAGATGAGATTGGGGTTTTAATGGGTTCAGCTGAGGATTTATTTGTGTGTTGACTTTATGGTTGAATTAGAGTTAGCTTGAGTTAAGCTTATGAACTCATGTAATTTTTAAAAACGTTGAGTTGGGCATGAATTTGGGGTTTGGTTCTAGGTTCAGTTGGTTTGAGTTTAGTTCACAGATACGTGTAGTTTTCGGATCGTATTGGTTTAAGAATGTAGTTTGCGGTTGAGTTGAGGTTTAGTGAGGGGATCAGTTGCGGATTTATTTGGTAAGGATTGTGTTGTGTTGGGGCTGAATTTACCTTTTCTTTGTTGCTCCATGATCCCGTTTGGTTTTCACTGCCTGCCTCTTGTTTGTATCTTTATTGTTTTATTTATTTAGTTTTTATCGTCCGTTGTTGATCGGCTTACTTGGCTTGTCTTCTCACATGAAAGAGACCCGTTATTCCTTTTATACTACCTTATACCAAATTGTTTTTTCTTTTGTGTGGGTGCGCAAAATACATTCGCCATGTTTCTCCATATTTCGCAGATATTTTAAGGTTGCATGATCTATCAAAGTGCGCGAACCTTACAACAGCAATTAGGTATTGTCGGGAGAAGGGAACATAGATATTTCAGAAAGGTGGAGTCCGTTACAAAAATTAATATACGCAAGAAACGCATTAGCCGGTTACCCCAAAAAGTGTTTACGAATTCGAACCGATTTTAATTCTTTCGATTGTTTCAGACAATTTTTAATTTCGGAATTCGCAGTACAACTCACCAGTACGATTAATTTATTAAAATACGCGAGCTCCTAGTCGATAAAAAAGATAACATCAAGCGTGTCTCATAGATTATCGTATAGGATAGACCAAATCGTCCAGGTCCAGAAGAACGGTCACAAGTACAAACGGCTTTTGTGATATCAACCGGTCAGTTCAGATTCTATAGAGCACTATTCGGATTGTGCACGACAGCAGCAGAATCAGTATTTTAATGTCTTTAAAAATTTGGTTGCAATCGGATGCTTTTTGACCAGCATAGGTAGGGCAAGTCTCAAGAGAATCTGGACTAAAGCTTAAGTGGGAAAAGTATAAATTTCTATGTCATCGTATTGACTTCTTGGAATATCTTGTTACGGAAGGAACGGTGTGACCATCGGAGAACAAGACCAATGACATTTCCGGTGCCAAAAACAACCAGACAAGTTCAGAGTTTTTTGCGACTGACAAAATATTTCTGAAAATTTATTAAGGACTATTCGATCACGGAGAATCAATGAAATTGAAGAAATCACGGAAGCCTTTTGCTTTGTAAAATTTCTGCAAAAGATTCTACGTCAAAACATGGCTTATTAGTAAGAAGTATGTATAACAAGAGTACTGAAGAATTTGTCGGGCAATATTAACATGAACAAATACGTGTGAGCCATTTATCGTAAAATGCATACGTAACTAAGCCTAATGGCTAAAAATAGATAAGATTGGCTTCCCCTACGTCGTACTTTGTTGTGATTCCAAACCAAAGTATAGTATTCATAAAAATTTGTTTGTTTAGCAAATCTGTAAAAAACACTTGAACATATCTGATAAGATTAAAATATGAGTATACGTGATTTGAATTAATGTAGGAAACAAGGCATACAAAATCTTAACCGATCCGCGATTTATTGATTTAATTCACTCATACTCGATTAGGATTTCATTTAGCATTCAAATTAAATTCGGAAGAAATCCAACCATATTTGTATAATAATTATAATTTGCTTGTCATCAACTTGGCAACCTTATCGGGCACAACAAAATTATTGTCAATTCATGATCCAACATTGCGATATTTCATAAGCTTGCGCGATCAAAATACTACAAAACAAACAAAATAAAATTATCAGCCATACACAAATACATACACCACAATTAACTCAATTTAAGGCCAGATACAAAAATTTTTTCAATTCATTAGTTATTCATTCAGTGTTTCATTAAGTTGTGTACATTTTTATATTGATAAGACAAGCAACTGTACCAGTAGACATACAAAAAAAAAAAAAAAATGTGGCTCTTTTTAACATCAATTCTGGTGACAACCCTAATATTCTATTTCAAGCGAACTTACTCGTATTGGAAACGGAATAATGTCCCATCACCGGATGCAACATGGATTGTGGGAAATATGGGCGCCGTATTTACAATGTCAAAACATTTTGGTACCCTAATCGATGAATTCTATAAGTAAGTGAAATACGATTCGTATGTATCCATTGTACTAATGTAATTTGAGTTCCACAGTAAATTTCCGGATCTACCCTATTTCGGTTACTATAAATGTTTAACACCAGTGATTTGTCTGCGCGACACAAATCTAATTAAAGATGTGCTCATCAAAGAATTCCAATCGTTTGCGGATAATGATTTTGGATTTGATGAAAAATTAGATCCACTTTTGGCCCATAATCCATTTTTAACGAGTGGTGAACAATGGAAGACATCACGAGCAATTCTAACGCCCCTGTTTACATCGAGTAAACTCAAAACGTTACACCCATTAATGGGACGAGCTTGTAATCGACTCAGGGATTATATCAAACAATTTGGACCAAAAAATGATTTTAATGCAAAGGAGTTGGCCGGTAATTTTACAACAGATAATGTGTTAAACATTAGTTTCAGTTTAGATTCAGAATCGTTCAGTAATCCAAATTCTGAATTTCGAACTATGTCACGGAAATTATTTGAACCGACTACATGGCAGGCTTTACAATTTATGATCATTATGTTCTTCCCAAATTTAGTGAGTGTGCTTAAAATACGATTTTTGACAAAGGAAATTGATACTTGGATGCGGCGGCTGGTTACTTCAAATGTTGAGTCGCGCAAAAGTGTTAAATTACCAAACGAAGATTTACTTGAAATGCTACTCGCAACACAAAATAAATCAAAATTAAATGAAGAACAAGTGGCCGGACATGCTTTGTCATTTTTCAGTGAGGGCACCGAAACTTCAGGTACACTACTCTGTAATACAATGTATCGGTTGGCGTGCCATCAAGATATACAGGAACGACTTTATGAAGAGGTGTCTGAGGTGTTGGCGCGGCATAATAATAAAATTACGTATGACGCAATACAAGAGATGACTTATTTGGATGGAGTGATTCATGAAACGTTACGAATCCAACCGATTATAATGACAATGCAAAAAGTATGCACTCGCAGCTTTCGATTACCCCCACTTCCGGGACAAAAGGAAGGTTTTATGATTCCCGAAGGTATGAGTGTTGTAATTCCAGTTAATGCGGTACATACTGATCCAGCATACTATTCAAATCCGCAAGAATTTGATCCAATGCGGTTCAGTGAAGAGGAAACGAAGCAACGTCCAAAATGTGTTTATATGCCGTTCGGTGAAGGTCCACGTATGTGTATGGGCAGGCGATTAGCACTGGGACAAACAAAAGATGCATTGGTACATGTCGTTAAGACATTCAAAATTAATTTGTCGCCCAAATGTAAACCGTTCGTAATGGATCCAGCTCAAATTTTGTGTATTTCAAAAAATCCGTTGCTACTCAATTATGAAATTCGATCATAAATATGTAGTACGACGGAGGATTTTTTAATAAAATTTGGAATTTTACAATTTTCGTTTTACTACCCATCAAAAATGTTGTACACATCTGTCTCCCAATTATTAATAATATTACGACATCAATTTAATTTAATCAAAATTTTCAATTTAAAATTTTGTTGAATTGATTCGGTTTCAGTTATTTAGTGAATTTGTGTATTAGAAGGTCGCAAGCATGTGGTTAGTGTTAACATTAATTTTGATAACAACTCTCGTATTTTATCTGAAACGCCACTACACGTATTGGAAGCGGTGTAATATTCCGGCGCCGGATCCGACATGGATTGTGGGAAATATTGGACCATGTTTCAAAATGTCGAAACACTTTGGTATATTGGTTGACGAATGGTATTGGTGAGTGTATTTTTGAATTATGATGCATCTTAAGCCGTTTTATTCGAGTAAATTTACACGTGCATGCAGCAAATATTCGGATGCTCCCTATTTCGGGTACTTCAAGTGTTTATCACCAGCCCTATGTATCCGTGATCCAAATTTAATAAGAGATGTTCTTATTCGAGATTTTCAATCGTTTGGTGAAAATGATTTTGGATTTGATGAAGAATCGGATCCGCTTTTAAAACACAATCCATTTTTTACGACAGGAGACGCATGGAAAACATCCCGATCCATATTGTCACCGCTATTTACAGCAAATAAAATAAAAATTTTACATCCGTTAATGATACGGGCATGTGACCGATTAGTAGGTTACATCAAGAATTTAGGACCACATCATGATTTTAGTGCAAAAGATTTGGCGAATAAATTCACGGCGGATAATATAGCGATGGTAAGTTTTAGTTTGGATGCGGAAGCGTTTAGTAATCCAAATTCGGAATTTCGAGAAAATACTCGAAAAATATTTGAGCCCACCACTATGCAAGCGATCCAATTTTTGTTTATAATGTTCATGCCGTCACTGGTGAATCTGCTTAAGATGCGTTTTTTACCAAAAGATGTCGACGCATGGATCAGGAAATTGGTGAGAGAAAATATTGAATCACGTAAGTCGGTTACTTTGTCGCACGATGATTTACTTCAAATGTTACTCGAACAGCAAACTAAAACAAGTAGGTTACGATTGGGCTTAATGGATTAAAATCTGTGTTTTATATTTGATGTGTATTTGCAGAGCTAAACGAGGAACAAGTCACCGGTCATTCATTGGCATTCATCACCGAGGGTACCGAAACATCGTCTACACTTTTGGGAAATGCCATGTATGAATTAGCTTGTAACCCAGATATACAGCAAAAACTTTTTGAAGAGGTCACTGATGTATTGCTTCAACACGATAGTCAAATTACCTACGATGCCATTCAGCAAATGCCATATTTGGATGGCGTGATACATGAAACACTTCGCATTAAACCAATATTCATGACAATGCATAAAGTATGCACCAAAAGTTACAAATTACCACCTTTATCTGGACAATCTGAAGGATTTATGATTCCCAAAGGTATGGGGATAATAATTCCGGTCAACTCTTTCCACAGCGATGCACAGTATTTTCCAAATCCTCACGAATTTGATCCAAGCCGCCACACTGAAGAACAAACAAAATCACGACCAAAATACAGTTTTTTACCATTTGGCGAGGGACCACGTATGTGCATGGGACAACGGTTAGCGTTAGGCCAGACGAAACTCGCCTTGGTACACATCATTCGATCATTCAAAATTAAATTATCACCAAATTGTAAACCGTTCGTCTTAGATCCAGCCCAAATGTTGTGCATTTCGATTGATCCGCTGCTTTTAAATTTTGAACCACGAGACAACATGTCTTAAAATAGACGTCTACACGGTACAGTGTACACAGATTTTATCTCGAAATGTCTTATTATTTCGTTCTCGTACAACAAACAACAACAACAAAAATTAATTTTCTTCTTCTCACTTGTGACACATGTCATAAGATTTGAATAAAGATTTTGTTGTGTTGTATTTTTTGTTTTTTTTTGTTTTTTGGGAAAGAGTTAATTATCTCAAACCTATATCTAGGTGACATCACATTGATTAATTAAAGAATAAATAGAAAATAATTATTTTTAGAAAATAAATTTATTTTTGTAAGATCTTAGATTAGAAAATTAGAAATTTTAATAAATTAAATTTTGTGTTTTTTGGAATATTGTGATGTAATTGCTTGAGTATTATGTATCAAGTGCCGTACCATAAGAGAACCGGAACAAGTTTTTTAAAAGCTTATTTTACAAAAGAAAATTAAGACAAAAAACTTTTAGCTGTGTGCAAAACGGACATAAACTTAATGGAATATGACATCATCCGTGAATATAATAAGACGGTTGGCATTCTAGAAATTGTATCTGAGAATATTATAACAGAAATATGCTTTTAATTTAATTAATTGCATTCGTAACAATAAAAGAAAAGAGTTTTCATTTGTTTGTAAAACGCGATTGGGATGATGTGGAAGGATTTAAAAATGACTTTTTTTTTTTTTTTTTTTGTAATTGTAGTAAAAAGTTGGAGGAAATTTTTTTATTCTTTTGTTTTTGTTTCAAGCACAATTATATTTCGTCGGGATTTGACTTTAGGCGAAATAACGAACGAATAAAATCAAACAAAGAGCTTTGTGTTGTTGGCGTCTGTATGTTGCAATTTAGTGGCTCAACCACTTTCGTGAATTTATTTTCAATGGATTCGGTTAAACGCCTTTATAAGAAGGCTAACTAGAACAGCTTGGCATAAAAATACATTTGTTGTAAGTGTTTTTGATCGCACTTACCAACAGACCAATTTAATACACAATATTTAAGAGGTTTTTACATTTTACTTTACTTTATATATTTCGCACTGTCAAAAATTTATTTACCTCGGATGAAGCAGTGAAGAAGTTGAACATGTCCTAACTTTGGTTCACTTTTGATGAATCATCCGCGATGATTCAAAGCAGAAATAATATATTTTTCATCTTTTACAAGGCTTTCCTAAATGTTGTTAGTCAATTGTGAGTTAAACGTTGCATTGGGAGAATGAATTGGAGTTGCGTTGCATTGGAGTTTTAGTAATTGGAGTAGCGTTGCATTGGAGTTTAAGTGAAATTAATAAAATTTTAATAGACAATTTTCATTTTAGTAAATTGATTTTTTTTCCCCAAACATCGTGAGGCTTCGTGTTCCTTTAAAAATTTCATTTCGTACATTATTTACTAGATATAGATAATAGAGATTAGTTTTGCTATGCTTCTACTTAAGTACAAATTCGCTCGTCGAAATGAAATGATATTATGTTATGTATATAGGGATGCTATTCATTTTATTATTTTTTTTTACAAGTGATTTTCTTTGACGTTAGGAAAATGTTTTTTTTTTATGAAAATTGTGTGGCGACAAAAAGTATTCTTGTTTAAGGAATAATTTTAATTATTTAAATACAATACCGACGATTTTAAGATAAGTCAACACTAATCAAGTGTAATTCAATTAATTTGAGGAAATATATTGAATTGCGGTTTTTAAATAAGTTAAAATTTTATTTAATTCGTTTACAGCATTTTAGAATTTCGCATTATGTAAAAATTTCAAACAATCTTAACAGCAATTTTTATCGACACTCAATTTAAGATTTTTTTGCGATTCTTATGGAAAATCCTCGGACGAAAAACTTAATAATTTGTCAATTGAAATTTCAACTAAAACAAACGATCTTTTAAATTTAGCGGAGAACCTTGATTTTAAGTATTGTGGTACCTTAGAGACAATTAAGGATCAGTTCAAAATTATGCTTTCTAAGAAAACTCCATTTTCGGAAAAAACCGTTGTAAAAGGCTATTTAATTTACCTTAGATCACCCGTGACTTACGAGCTAATGAGGGATGAACACATGCTAATCCTTCAGAGTAAGTCTACAGCGACTATCTTGCCTTCAAAATGTTAGCCCGACCCAGTTTGAAGGTAATACAAATTATCTGTTAAAACAAGCTCAACATTTAAAACATATGCAGCGTAAAGTTATTTTACCGGGATATGCTGAGAATAATTCAAACGTCGCGAAAACTATACATGTATTCCTCGTTAGTTCCGCGTTCAGTAATTTTAAAGAAATCGTATCATTACGTCCTGTGAACAACCCCCTCGGGAAATGATGTCCACTCAATTACGCTAAGTGTTTTAAAATTAGTACAGCCTTTAGATTTACAAGTAATTGCAATAGTAACAGATAACCATCGGATAAATCAAAATATGTTTTCAATTTTTGCGCCGAATTCGTCTCAATTTGTAAATCCCGATTTCCCTTGTAGAGTTATATTTTTAATGTACGATCCAGTTCATATTTTTAAAAACGTCCGGAACAACTGGGTCAATAAACATGATAAGAACATGTCATTTTATTATCCAGATTTTGAAAGGCAGCCGTCCCTTAAGATGGCTTACTTCAAAGACATTCGCGACCTTTATATTAGCGAAGCAAACCAACCCGTAAAGAAAGCGTTTAAATTAAATAAGAGAAGTACTTTTCCCAGCTTTACTGAACGGCAAAGTGTGCAATTTGTTGCAAATATTTTTCATGAGTCCACAATCGCAGTACTAGAAACAAGCAGCGAATTAACAGAGGCCGAGGGCAGTGTAGAGTTTCTAAAAATCATAAAACGTTGGTAATCAGTGGTTGAAGGCATCAAGAAACGCAAAACTTTTAAATTACCTATTTATAGTTTAACCGACGATAACATTCTGTATTTGCGAAATTTTTTAATATGGATAAGATCGCTGGATGCAATCCGATTTATTTGAAGCGGGATAAATAAATAGTACCTTTAACGCAATCCATCAAACTACTGTAAGCGTTCTGCTAGAAATAGCGGGCACTTATATAGGCGATGTTGATTACATAATATTCGGGAAGTTTCAAACCGACAACCTTGAAAGGAGATTTTCGTGGTACAGAAGGATAAGCAGTTGCAGAGAACAAGATAAGGTTACGAAATTGTATTCAATCTGATACAGTGATTCAAGCATCGTTGTCAAGATCGGAAGGGTACAGATCGGCCCATTCTGTGTCGCTGCTGCCGACGACTATTTCGATTTGCTCCAAAGGGGTGGGTTAAGTGTGCCTTCTGAAATTATTATTTTTATTTTTATGCATATGAGGGCGGTTTTTGATGTTTGAGTTAAAATTAAACTTTTTAAATCCCGAAATTAATCAAAAAATAAAACTTTATCAAGCTTAACAGTTCAATCTATCATGATGGAATCACTTACAGTAGATTTTAATGGTGTTTGCTGTTGTATCAAAAACCATAAAAATATTTATTATACGATTTTGTCTATTTTTTCAAACATTTTTCTTAATAACTTTTCAAAACTCGAAAATAATAACGTAGAATCAGATAGAAAACGTAAATTAAAAATTTTTCAAAATTCAAATAGAACTCTGCAGATCAGAAATTAATAAAGCATAATTTTCAATTACTTATATTTAATATAATATTATTTAATATATTTAAGGTCATTATTTAGTTCAATCTAGTCTTTTGAATACTGATTATTATTATCAAAAACTTTAAATTTTTTATTTAGCATTTTTATTATAATTTATTGTGATATTGTTTTAGAATTATGTCTGTTATTATTTTGAAGTAGAATCATAATTCTAAAACACGCGGATTAAGCCTTACTTTTGTAGGCGAACCCCAAAAAAAACGCATTGAAGCCTACCTCCTGGGTAATGGTGGAAAGGGCTTATTATTACTTTCTTTTACTCTAGTAAAATAAAGTATAGTAATCATGAAAATTTTGAACCTTGAGATTTTTAGAGATTTAATTGTTTTGAGGTCCCCTGAGTCCGAAAAAGTGGGTTTCGAAATGGTGTCTGTCTGTCTGTCTGTCAGTCTGTCAGTCTGTCAGTCTGTCAGTCTGTCAGTCTGTCAGTCTGTCTGTGTCCTCTCTACAGCCCATACGGTTTAATCAATTGAACTAAAACTTCAGATTTAAGCTTTTTTGATAAATTGGAAGATCCCAGTGAATTTTACTCCAAATCGGCTAACCGGAAGTGGCCACTCCCTTAATTCAGAAAATTTGTTTTGCAAATATCTTAAAAAGTATAAGGTTTACAAAAAACTACTTAATACAAATTGTTTCCAAAAATTAAAAACAAATAAAAATTTAAAAATTAAAAAAAAAAAATTAGGAAAAAAATAAAATTTCTAAAAATTCTCTGTTCGTAAAAGAAAGTCGTGTGTTGGCCACACCTCAATTTTAACTAGGAAATTAAGGGACCTATTCCATGTGCTAGCGAAATCTTTATCATCATTGTTGAGTGCGATTTCCAAAAAATAATTTCGTATAACTTTTATTAAACGAACGATTCGTACGGATTAGGGTTTTCTAACTAGGTAATTGAGCAACCTATTCCATGTGCTAGCCAAACCTTTGTCATCACTGTTGGCAATGGCCGATATTGGCCCTTGGAAGTTGAGTGCGATTTCCAAAAAATAATTTTGCAGAACTTTTACTAAACGAACGATTCGTATGGATTAGGGTTTTTAACTATGTAGGTAACTAAGGGACCTATTCCATGTGACAAACTTTTACTAAACGAACGATTCATATGGATTAGGGTTTTCTAACTAGGTATTTGAGGGACCTATTCTATGTGCTAGCCAAACCTTTATCATCATTGTTGGCAATGTCCAATATTGGCCATTGGGAGTTGAGTGCGATTTCCAAAAAATAATTTTGCAGAACTTTTACTAAACGAACGATTCGTATAGATTAGAGTTTTCTAACTAGGTAATTGAGCAACCTATTCCATGTGCTAGCCAAACCTTTGTCATCATTGTTGGCAATGGCCGATATTGGCCCTTGGAAGTTGAGTGCGATTTCCAAAAAATAATTTTGCAGAACTTTTACTAAACGAACGATTCGTATGGATTAGGGTTTTTAACTATGTAGGTAATTAAGGGACCTATTCCATGTGACAAACTTTTACTAAACGAACGATTCATATGGATTAGGGTTTTCTAACTAGGTATTTGAGGGACCTATTCTATGTGCTAGCCAAACCTTTGTCATCATTGTTGGCAATGGCCAATATTGGCCATTGGGAGTTGAGTGCGATTTCCAAAAAATAATTTTGCAGAAATTTTAATAAACGAACGATTCGTATAGATTAGGGTTTTCTAACTAGGTAATTAAGGGACATATTCCATGTGCTAGCCAAACCTTTGTCATCATTGTTGGCAATGGCCGATATTGGCCCTTGGGAGTTGAGTGCAATTTCCAAAAAATAATTTTGCAGAACTTTTACTAAACGAACGATTCGTATGTATTAGGGTTTTTTAACTATGTAGGTAATTAAGGGACCTATTCCATGTGACAAACTTTTACTAAACGAACGATTCATATGGATTAGGGTTTTCTAACTAGGTATTTGAGAGACCTATTCTATGTGCTAGCCAAACCTTTGTCATCATTGTTGGCAATGGCCAATATTGGCCATTGGGAGTTGAGTGCGATTTCCAAAAAATAATTTTGCAGATCTTTTACCAAACGAACGATTCGTATAGATTAGGGTTTTCTAACTAGGTAATTAAGGGACATTTTCCATGTGCTAGCCAAACCTTTGTCATCATTGTTGGCAATGGCCGATATTGGCCCTTGGGAGTTGAGTGCAATTTCCAAAAAATAATTTTGCAGAACTTTTACTAAACGAACGATTCGTATGGATTAGGGTTTTTTACTTTGTTTTACTTTAGTAAAATAAAGTATAGTAATCATGAAAATTTTGAACCTTGAGATTTTTAGAAATTTATTTGGTTTTATGTCCCCTGAGTCCGAAAAAGTGGGTTTCGAAATGGTGTCTGTCTGTCTGTCTGTCAGTCGTTCAGTCTGTTAGTCTGTTAGTCTGTTAGTCTGTTAGTCTGTCAGTCTGTCAGTCTGTCTGTGTCCTCTCTACAGCCCAGATGGTTTAATCAATCGAACTGAAACTTCAGATTTAAGCTTTTTTGATAAATTGGGAGGTCCCAGTGAATTTTACTCCAAATCGGCTAACCGGAAGTGGCCACTCCCTTGGTCCAGAAAATTTGTTTTGCAAATATCTTAAAAAGTATAAGGTTTACAAAAAACTACTTAATACAAAATATTTCCAAAAATGAAAAACAAATAAAAAAAAAAAAATTAGGAAAAAAATAAAATTTCTCAAAATTCTCTGTTCGTAAAAGAAAGTCGTGTGTTGGCCACACCTCAATTTTTTTTGAAGAAAATCGTATCGCTCGAATATATTTTTATATGTTTTAGGGAACAAAAAATAACGCATGTTAATTGTAACCATTCTTCAACAACCCATTAGTGGCAAATTTTTTATTCATTTACCAACTTGGAAAAGCTCCTTGTATAATAACGTCCAACGCAAGTGGAATAATTTTCAGAGAACCGTACACAATCACCGCTCAGGCATCATCTTACCATTAGTTGAAAAGGGTTTCTTAAGACCGATATTCACGTACAATTAAATTGCGCAATTTATTCGTGTGACGTCAGAACATTTCATAATATACTCAAATTTTATTCAAGATTTTTTTAATTTTATTGTGCTATATTGACATCACTCAATTATATTGCGCAATTTAATTGTACATGAATACCGGCCTTTAAGCCTATAAGAATTTCGTTTATTAATCGCATTTATCTCGCCATTCAATGGATCTTGAGTTTGTGTCGAAAATACTCATCCATTTTAATTTTAGTGTATCTTTAAAATGTAAGTCAAAAAACCAGTAATTCATAAATAAATAAATGATTCAAAATTGGTTTTAGAGTTGTTGTATCTCATTCCTCGAATTTGTTCACTTCAACTCCCATAATCAGTTGAACTGTCTGTCAAGTCAAATAACAGCCAAATTGTGTTATTCTTATTTATTAGTTGGTTGCTGATCTATTGCCAATAATAATTTTATGGTTATTCTACATGTCACTTCTTGCGATCATAACATTACAAATGACTTCTACCAGGGGCACTTCTACCAATGACGTCGTAGTGTTTGTAAAACATTGTTTGTCAAGGCAGCCGAAAAAGAGATGCATTGTAAAAATATTTTAAATTTGACTATTACTTACAGAATTTCTTCGCATATATTCCAATTACGTGGCGAATTTGTTTTTGAAAAATTAAGTTAAATTGTTGAATGTGCCTTACAACCGATGGCGTCCTATATGCGAAGAAATACTTGCTGAAGTATAAGAATTATTTCTATAAGAATTGGAATGATTAAAGGCCGATACACATTGAGAACGAGAACGATATTTCCTTTTTTACCAAATTATGTATGAAAATTATTAAAATAATGGAAACCGTACGATTTTAATGAACGATAGTTAAAATATCGTGCATTTACTAAAAATAAAATTTAAAATTTTAACAGTTTTATTACAAAATTTCAATTTATTGTCGTAAATTAAAAATTATGGAAGATAAATTGAAATTTTGTGTTAAAACTGTTAAAATTTTACGTGTGACGTTTTCGGTTTTAAGTTCTTCTCCCTGAATTGCTATTTAACAGGTATTCTCGGCCTTACCCCGAGATTGTGGAATGGACAAATCCTCGACGTTCGCTGTATTAATGATTCGTAATTTATCGATGAATCAGCTCGTAAATTTCTCGATGAATATTTCCTTGAATTCGCTTTCTTCGACCGACGGCTGTGAATGCTTGAATGGTCGTTTTTTCTCTGGAAATAAAGATGTTGCTTCCGACTATCTAGGTTGTATTGCTGAATTTGATCAGATATGTTCCATTGAGCGTTTCATTATTAATATTAATGTCCCCCCTTCGAATTGATTCAGTAGAATTAGACCCTCTGATATTTCGTTGATTGTTGGTGTGTTTGCATTTGGAAGGTCGACTTTTGAGCAAATTAGGCAAACAAGAAGAATTGCTTATATCTAAGATTCGTTAATAATACCTTTTCGTCTGTTTTGATCGGTTTGACCTATAATTTATCATATAGTGCTGGAGTTGTTAATGGAATGTATACAATGTAAAGTAGACACAACTTGCTACTAATGATTTTGATATTCGAGAAGTCTAACACTTCCTCAGGAGTGCTATATGGTAAATTTTTGCTTTGCAGTGTATTAATAGCTAATTTAATTTCAGAATTTGATAAAATTAGTGAATTTATAATCCCTGCCCAACCACTTGGTTGTTGTTCTTCTCTAGTACATTATTAATTTTTTCTTTAGTTTCTTTGAAATCGTCGTGATCGGGATTTCCGGCTATCCATTTACATGCGCTACCTATAAAATTCTAATTCGATTATATTGATTAATTTGAAGTTTTCGTCCTGTATTTTTGCTTGACCGAGAGTTTGTATAATCAAGAATTTGAATTTCTGCAAGTGTGTTGCTTAAGGCGTAACTGTAATTAAAATAAGTTTTTTTGTTAGGATTTAATATTGCTTTTGTGAATTACACTTCAGGACTCTGTCAGAACTGTTTTATTTCTGTCTTCTTTTACTATTTCGGGTTTGAACCGTTCCGTTAATTTTGACCTGCTTGGTAGGTTTTGATCGGCTTTTGTGTTATCTTGTCGGATTTGTTCTAATTGGTCGGGGTCAATGCTAGGGATTCTGCCAAAATATATTTCCACTGGTCGTTTGCCAGTTGTCGAGTGGATTGAATTGTTATATTCATTGATCGCTCTCTCAAGTAATTCATTAAAATTTCGTTCTTTAGTCATTTCATCATTTCTGAGAGTGTTGAGTGAAATCTTTTCACTTGGCCATTCACTTGACTTTTGTATGGGGGCGTTTTGCACTTAACCGATTTTTCCATCATTAACATTATAGAATTTGAGTAAAATGATTTTTCGTTGTTAATTACCACAACTCCTGGTATACTAAAGAAAACGAGGATATCTCTAAGTGGTTCCTTGATGCCTTCTGTTGCTCTTGACTTTAACGGTCTGCAGAAGGCAAGTTTACTGAATTTGTCAATTGCCGTTAAAACCAATTTATTTTCTGTTGAATGAATATCAGATGAAGCGTATGCCCAGGATAATTAGGGATAGGTGTAGGGATAAGAATATGTTTATTTGGATGACGATCATACTAATTCTCTTCGCATGTAACACAACGCTAAACCAGTAACTTAATTTTCCTGGTCATCCTTGAAAGTAATAATTTACGTAATATCCTGTACCATCTTCTGGGTAAATCGAATTTTATAATCTCTAAAGTGTATCGGGTAGACGTCTTGAATATTTCCCATTATACGTTCTGTTGTCTTCAACCCTTTAATCGAGTGGCGAGTGAGGTTTTTATTCTGTTGAAAGCAGTTTCTTCTTCGGTCTTAAGATTTACCTTTTTATTTCTTGAGAGGGTTTTGGACACATGTCCGTCTTCACCTCTTAAGAGTGAAGTCAGGGGTTTCGCAAGTTTTGCATAGTCACGAATGAAACAACGATTGAATCCAGCTAATCCCAAGAAGGATCTGAGTTCCTGAGATCAACCTGTCTGAGATAGTAACCGAATTTAATTTCCGGTAATCGATCACCATTCTGTATTTCCTTCTCCCGATGTGTCTTCTTTTTTGGGTATTATCCATACCGGGAAGTTATATGGAAATTTAGATGGTCTGATTATCCCATCGTCCAACAGTTGTTTTATTTGTTTCTCCACCTCGTCTTTCAAGCATATGGGATATGGGTAAGGGCAGCTGTACACAGGATCTGTGTTTATTGTACGTATTTCTTTTTTCACGGCTGTTGTGAAGGTCAATTTCTTTTCGGGGTCGGAAAAAAGGTATGGACATGTTCTAGTCTTTGTTTTTGTTCCGCTTTGAGGTTCCCGAAAATATTTATTAATGCGTGGTGAGTCACCTTAACGATCCCAGCAACTGAATTTGCCATGAAAGATTTTTCGTTAGGAATGGGATTACGAATATATTGTTTTTGGATATAATTTTTATTAGAGCCGGTATCAGTTAGGAACTTAAAAAATTTTCCACTCTTCGCTTTATGCTCTATATAGGGAAGCGAAGAATGTATTAATCTAAAAAATGGATGTCGTCTATTTGTTCTTCTACGTCTTGTTCCGTAGGATATTCGTCATGGTGGTTTTCTAATAACTGATTTGAATAAGGCCGTTTGTTCTCGAATTTGTTCATTTGTGGTCTATTTTGGTAATTGATTTGTCGAGAGTGTATAGATTGGTCCACTTCCATTTTTTGTTGTGGCCTAGAGAAATAGTTCCTATTGGGTATTCTAGGTGGTTGTTGATTAAGATTTGAGGGATGTTGATAATTATTTTGAAATGGTTTATGATAATTTTGGGATGCTTGAAGATTATGTAACAATGAAGGGTAGAAGTTTCGAGGTTAGTTAGGAAAATGTTGTTGTTGTATTGGTATGTTTCTCCTAAGAGGAAGTGGAGGGGCTTTAGAAAATTGAGTCCTTTGAATATTCATATTTCCAGAGCAACGAGCAAAGCATCCTGTCTCATAAGAACATTATACAGTGCTGCATTGCAAACCCAGCTTATTTTTATAAATTGGCACATGTTACTTGGCTAGGTAGTGAAGGGTTCCGGATTAGAAAAATCATTTTAGAATTTCATTTCCGTAGTGCATGTCGAATTTCATCATAATCAGTTAAAGAATAGCCAAATCATTCAATATCAAATATCTTTTAAAATCGGTTTAAAGTTGCTAAGTTCCATCCCAAGATATCGTATATTAGGATGGAACTTAAATTTATTTTATATGTAGTCCTGGAATATCGCCGGCTAGAACTTCATTTAAAAATAATTTTGCAATCCCAGCTCCCACTCACATGCCAAATTTTATCATACAAATAAATTTTCAAAATTTCACTAAAATCCTTTAAATAATAATCAAGTTACTTGGCTATATCCCAGAACTATATCCAAAAATAATTTTAGAATATCACTTTCAAGGTATATGTCAAATTTCACTAAAATCGGTTAAATACTAGTCAAGTTACATGGCATTGGCCATATTCCAGGCCACGGTAAAGGGTAAGCAGAAGGCTGCTAATAATTCCAGCTCTGTCGCGCTATAGTTCCTCTGAGCGGCATTCAACTTCTGTGACATGAATGATATATGTAGGCATATCTTCCCCTGACTCGTCCTGTTGAAAAAGAATGGCTCCGACTCCGGTCGAATTAGCATCACATTGGATGAAGGAACGTTTAGTAAAATCAGGTGCAGCCAATACTGGAGCTGTAACTAAGGCATCTCTAAGTGAACTAAAGGCAAGATCGTGTTCATCAGTTCACCGGAACCAGCGCCCCTTTTTCAGAAGCTCGGTAAGTGGAGCCGCCATTCATCCTATTACCCACAAGAACCTTCGGACCTACCGCACATCTTTCGGTTTTAATACTCCTGACCTTGTTTGAATTAGGCTTAAAGCCTCCCTCCCCAACTACATAACCGATATATTCTATTTCCTATAGAAAAAATCTGCTCTTCACAATATTAATTGTAAGTCTGGCGTCAACTAGATGTTCTTCGAAACTCGAGATTGTGATGGGAAGATCGTCTAAATATACGAACACTCGGACATGCAGGTGGTGAGGGATTACTGTCTGCATCAATCGGCATAAGGTATGAGCAGCATTACAGAGCCCGAAATGCATTACTTTGTATTAGTAAAGCGGCCTGCCCGGGATGGTACAGGCTGTTTTTTTTATCGAACTTGGATCCAAGGGTTAAAGCCAAGCTTGAGATGTATCGGGTTCTGTCTAACCGACTCAGATGTCCCTCAACTAGCGGTAAGGATATGCACTCTTTTTAGTGAGGCTATTTAATTTTCTTGTGTCCAGACTTCTTGACGATAGTCATTGGGGAGCTCCAGGGACTCGTGCTCTCCTCTATTACATCTAAAGCAAGCATTCAGTCTATCTCGCCATCCATTTCCGCTTGTTTAGCAATAGCGACTGCATAATGCCGCTGTTTGATTGATGCAGCATTGCTCGTATCTGTCTTATGAGTTAAAGGTGGGTACGGCCGAGACTTAATTTCTCGTAGCTCGGGAAAGTATCGATTATTGCCGGTAGCCGATTCTGTTGTTCTTTAGACAAAATTGAGAGGAAAGAAAATTGAACTTTGAAAAGATGCATGAAATCGCATCCTAAATATAAATTTTGTTGTAAGGCCGGGGCGATAAGGAGCTTCATTAATTTTGTTTCATTGTTGTATGAAACATTTACATTTGTGTAACCTAATACTGATCGAAATGATCTATTTGCCACTTGGATGGAAGCTGTAATGGAATGCAACTGCAGATTTTGAGATCGGATAAAATCGGTGGAGTTTTTCCCAACATTCCTACTCCATTTAATGAAATTTCGGCATAAATCCGTTTATCTTGGTCAATAGATTTGGGGTTTGATGGAATAGTGGAAAGGCGAATATTGGATGTGTCAACTACTGTTCTGTGCGAATCACAGGCTGGAAATTTTGACTGACCCTGGGTGTTGTTTGTCTGGGCCGAGAAAAGTGTGGAGGATGGAAATGTAGGATCCCAGGATTCCTCATTTCCATGTTTACTCCAGGTGCACCACATCCTAAACAAAACATTTCGAGATGGATCTCACAGTGATTGTACTGGTGACCTACACGCTTTCAATTCCAATATTGAATTATTTGAGAATTTGACGTAGTAGGTCCATGTGTGGCCGCTTTGTGGCTTATAGATTGTATATGCCTTTGGTTGAAACGCGGTAATGATTGGATTAAGATTATTAGTAGTAAATTCAACTGGACTAGATAGTTCGTGTGCATATTTGGTAGTAGTCATGTGCAGTTCCGGTAAATAATTCATAATACACCAAGTGTCCTCAGTAGAAATGCACACGTTTAGTAGACTGGATGTAATAAGGAATTGTTGACCTGCCACATGTTTTCGCAACCCAATTCTCATATTTTTTGAGAAGCTTTAAACGTTCGTGGTTCGCTGGATGAGTTTTCAAAGGTATCGCCAAATTTAGCAAATCGTAATAGAAGTCCACAAACAATTTTTTGATTTCTGCTTACGCTGTTCCAACAATTGTTTTATCTCCGAATCCGTTCGTCTGTCCTGAAATCTATGAAGCATCAGACTACGAAGTTTATTCCAAAAATCTTGGGATGTCTTTCTACCATAAGCCAGAAATGCTCTTTAGCAATACCATCTAGCGAGGCATGAATTCCATTCACTAATTTGTCATATGAAATTTTGTTGTTCCACGCGAATTTTTTTAACATTTCTTTCAAAAATGATCCCCACGCAATGCTTCAACCGACTTCAAATTTTGTGAACCGGTAGATGATGGATTGTCAAATTTATCATCAACAAAACAAAAAAATCGTCGGCCTCTTTTATGAGAAAATCTGTTTTGCAGTTTTCTCTCCAACGGCAACCCCCTCTATTCTAGACTCGAATGGACCTACAGTTAACATAAACTACTTATTACTAAAACCTATGTTTATATAAAATTTCGCTCAAAACTATCAATATTTTGGAATCCTCGTAGCCCAATTCGTCGAGAAATTTGAAAATCCAGAACCAAATAGATTTTACGATTACAGTACTTACTGAAAAGTAAAAACGAAATGGTTGTTATCATTCATTTGTAGGAGTACCTGAGAATATTTGTGAATCCGTGCAGGCTGTTCCCTCGTTCGTCTCTTAACTGGTTCTTTAACATGCCCGTTGTAGTTTAAACTAGTGTTGTAATGAAAATCACATGCACAGGTTCAGCGTGTATTATGTTTTTTCGTGCCACATCTACTTTAAAATGACCCGATTTTTATTGGGTTATCGATATTATGTGTAAAATTCTTCAGAGCAAGAATTCCTAAAATATTTCGATTTATTTGTTTTGTAAACCGGATTTAACTTTTTACACCACTGTGCAAAGATGATGTCCGGGAAGCACTGACGGGCAATAATCGTCGTTGTCATGCCACTAAAATGCAATAAATTTAAATCTTCGAAATTAATTACCATCTCTATTGTTTTGTTTAACTCAATCAGCTGGCATTCAAAACCTATTTACTGTTAATGAAAATAAAAACCTTATAAAAGTCAATAACGGCTTAATTTGAGTTAAAGATGCGCTCGGTAGAATTAGTTAAGTCATCTAAGGCCAAAATGTGTACTAAAACAATTTTTCAAAATAATTTTAAGCTTTAATTTGTTTCGGATGATTTGCAATATTAAATTTCAACCACATGGTTTTGAAGACTCGTTATTTAAGTGATCGAACCAAAGGCTATAACTTTATCCGTTTTGAATTTTGGTTTAGAAAATGTTTAGTTTCGCATAATTCATTTGTGTTGTGGATTCCAACAATTCATGGTCTTCATGCTAAGTCATTCCTTTTCAGAGCTTTTAAAGAGTTAATTATATTAGTGTTTGCTATTTTTGCAGCACGAAATTTTTCAGCATAACCAACATTGGCAATTGGATACAAAACAAGCCAGTACGAGCAGACCTGTATTTCAGGGATAAACTCGAGCTGCCTTTTGAAGTATAGCCTTGAAGCAATAAGTCAAGAGATAATTTTTTTGTGTCATAAATATACGAATTAAGCTTAAAATGTGTGAGACAGAGTTTCGATTACATGAATCAAGTTATAATTGTATAACAATTGAACAAGATGATTGTTGTTGTCCACGTATAGGTCAAAACATCTAATCAATGGTAAAAATAATTAAAATCGTTTTCGGGGCGTTATTAAATTCCATATGTGCTTGTGTACACACACGCACACACACACACACCTTAATTGAACGCGATTTTTTATAATAGTCGCGCGCTCGATAACAAAACATTGTTTGGATTCGACACTATACAATCACACTGTGCTAGAGAGGTTGTCGTCATTTCATCGTATTATTGTCTAGTTTTGTACAAACAATTTTTCTGTTTTTTTTGTCTAGTAGATTATTTATGCTCGAGCGCTATTACTAGAATTTTAGACAGCCCAAATGATTAAGCAAAAAAATAAAAAAACATTTAATCACGATTTTTGGTTTGTGGCATTGTGATGTGAGTTTGTTGAAATCCGTATAATAGAAGGGTTAATAGATTGAAGAAAGATTTTTTGTCTAAAAATTTCTCTAATTCATTTTTGTTTAGAGATGAGTTTGAAAAATGCTGATCAATTTATTACTGTGAAATTAGATGCCGCTTTCTCTAGAGCTCTATAGAAAGTGAGGCAAAAATCCTTCTTCGTCACAACAACAACAAAAAATGCCTTTTAATCAAACTGACATGAAAATCTCCAAATCTCGTAGAAGAATAAATCCGAACCCAAAAATTGTTGTTGTTTTATGGGTATATTAAACGTCTGTCTATATGGACATTGTGTCCTGACATGATAATGCGGTAAAATTTAATTTTGTCTACGAGTCGTTTGTATCCCTCTATATCTATATACCGCACATACATAAATAATAATTAAGACATGAATTGATTCACAAAAAACCTAGACGTGATATCACATCAAATAGTTAATTAATTTCATATCTGTATTATACCTCACCTTCCGACGTCTGGATTTCTAAAAGATTATTCCATCATTAAAGAAACAAAGGAATATAACTGAGTTTTGGGACACGCAAATCGAATATTGAATTTTCAATAATTTTTAAAACCGAAGTATACAGGGTGAAAATATTGCCACCCAATCATAATTGATTTTCAGGTTTTGTCTATACAATAAATTTGGCGCGATGGGAAAATCATCCATCTGGAGTGAAAATTTTTTGTTATTCTCTTTGTTTCGACGTGTATGTGTGTGTATGGGTTTGGGTAATTGATTACTTGGGTTAAGTAATTTAAGTTCGATTTGAACACGAAAACATCATTTTGTGAATTCATTTCGAGATCATTCACCCACAGTCAGATGTTTGCATGTTTTCACAGTGATGATGATACTGTTTATGATTTTTATATTTATGCTTGTACAATTCTCAAAAGGGAGATATCTTCTGTCTCTGATATAAATGCAATAATGATTTTAACTGGTTTACATCTTCAAAAAAAAAAAAAAATTAAAAACAAAACTGAAAATCTCTTAAGTGATTAATATGAGAAATTGAAAGATGTTATTTTAATGAGACAAATAAATCTTCTTGTTGATTTCCGAGATGTTTACGTTTTTATGTGAAAAAATGCAGATTGCAATTGTATCGTCTTTCGAATACGTTAGACGTATATATATACATAATACGTGTATATGCCAACTTTATATTTTGTTGTTTCCGAGGGGAGACTCAAACAATTATTTTAATGGATTAAATTTAATTAGAAAATAGTGTACACCCACGCAGGCGGTATAATGCTGTGCCAATAGGTTATTATACGTACACATACCATACATACTTGAATATGATAGCGAAATCTAGAATACATTTTTATAGCTGCCTCATTAATTTACAAAAAAAAAAAAAAAAAAACGAAAACACAAAAAGCACAAAAAACAAATCATGAATAAATTAAAATTTATTTGCAAAATATGCAAAATCATTTTCCAGTTTGGATGAAATGCAAATTTTGGTCCAAAAAATATAAAACTAAAATATCATTTTGTATAACGTAAATTGATAATTGAGTTCAAACAGCAAAGGATGACTTAAATAAATTTAAAAGTGAAACTTTCTACATTTAAATCGTTTTTTTTTTTTTTTTGAAATGTCAAAGTCACTAAAAGTTTTCTCTGGGTGCAAAAATTTGGTTGTGCAGTTTGTATCTGGAGCATGGGATAATTCTGCACGAGGCAAGTATGACTACTTTTTTAATTTTGAGTGCTACTTTACGACCTATAGAAAGTCGATTGTCACAATCCTGAAAACAGAGACCTTCAAAAAGACCTCCAAAAATATGTAAGGCTTTTTGAAATACGTATAACTTCGACCTGTTCCTAGATTCATCCAAAAAACATTAATATCGTCATCTGAATAATTTGTTGTGGCATGCTCTATGTTCCTGTTGTTTAGCTCTGAAATCCCTCATCCTTCCTCCAAGATACTTTCACATTGCCAACAATTGCCTCTTCCCGTATGTCCGGAAAAACTTTGTTTCAACTGTTTTTGATCGCCGTATATGCAGTTTAATAATGAGTAAGTTCCTCCTTTCTAAACCCATCTATTATGTAAATTCTGGATTACATTTCTGGTCCTTCGAGTTGTATCGGGTGAAATTCAATCGGTGGCCTAGACCAACCGCTTTTATAGTAAATTATCCATCCCGAACTATAAGGTGGGCCACAACTAAATTAACGATTGGTTTATTCAATAAATCGGTAACTAAACGAAATATTATTGGATATCTTTTATTGGCATAGTTGCAATTCCTTTCGCTTAGGTATGAAAAATTATTTCCGTTTAATGTTGGAAATTTATTTGGCATATATAAATTGGATGAAGAAACCAAACAAGTGTGGAAATATGAATCGGCTAAAATTAACTTCTCGAACTTTTCCGTGATTAGTACAAACCGACATCTATAGACAAATTTCAATATCAATCACAGAACAGCATAAATTTTTTTGTAAGAGCAGAAACATAAAAATGTCAAAAACGTAATAAGACATCATGCCATAGTCTTACCTCAAAATTCAAGACAGAAACGGACAATTTAATCGTATACGAAATAAATCAAAAGTTTGGCTCATTTTCGGCTAGGAATTGTCGACGCATTGTCTACATTGTCTGCATTGTCGACGTCATTATGTGAATTATTTACATAGATTGTCTACACGAGCAGACAATTGATTAGTTACTTCATGTAGACTACCCGGCACAACACTTGCAAGCAATGTAAAAAGAAAGTTCCAGGAATTCAGACGTGCTGTTCTATAGGCTATCCTACTAACGGAGCACGAAAATTACGGCCCCTAAAATTCACGAACCCGTGGCACATGCTTGGTTTGCCTACTGTTTTTCACCGTAAAAAACGCCTAGTCCCTTTATTCGGGACTAGCCGAAAATTTTGAAAAAGAAGGGGAAAAATCAAATAAAACGCTTAAGCACTGAATTTGGAATTTCAAATATTACTAAGAAAATAAAACTAAATTTGTCAACGTAAATATTGTGTTGTTTTCGTAAAACGAGGACAAATGTAAGGTATCAGATGTTTTGTAGAAAGGTATTATTCAAGCATCTCGGAAAAATATGTAATAAAACCATTAGAATACACAAAATATAATGGATAACACATTGCACAAAATTTAAAGCAAAATTGCTTTTATATGGGCATATCCTCCATTTGGTCGCAAATGCGCTTTACGTTACACAATATGAATACTCGATTTATTTTAATGAGACTTTTCAATTGAACATTTAAGTACTTTTCAAACCAGATGCCTCGCCTCAAAATTTTTCGTTACCACACTGAAAAAAATTAGGCCTAAATTTAATGTTTTTGTAATTAATATTAAGGTATTTATGCCTTGATCTGGACCTTATGAATTTACAACCTTATTTTAATGAATACTGACATAATTACAAGGTTGAAATCTTCATAACAATTCAAGGCAAATGTTACCTTGTTTTAAGGAATCCAGTTTAAATTTCATGTAATAGGGTATTAGTTTAAGGTTTCAAAATATATGAATTAAGGAAAAAAAACTTTAATTTTTGGAATATTTAACTTTAAATTATAAAATAATTCATTAAATTTAGGAAAAAGTTTCCAATAATTAAGGATCATTTCATTGAATTTAAAATCATTTTTCTTAAATTTTATGTCACAGATAGCAACAATTTAGTACTGATTCCTTAAGCTAAGGTTGAATTTACATGGGATCTAGGTATATGGAACATTAAATTGAGGTCTTAAATATACTTGTTTCAAGGTTTCTTTCATCAAAAATGACTTTTCAAATTGAAATAAAAATCGTTAAATAATATTTTAAATACACAACATTACGAGTATGTGTATGTTAATTATATTTATATATTTATAATAAATATATGTTATAAATACATTTTTCTTATTTTAAAATAAACATGGTTTAAAACATTTTCTTAAATCTAAATATGTATATAATGATATCGGTTTTAATTGAGTTCTACCCAATTTCACATAACTATGATCCGATTCAAGACGTCCAACTATAAATACCCTTAAATGCTGATCATATTTTTCAACAATTTTTGTTTGTGTAATGAAGTAAACTTCGTCGCTTTTAACTATGATGTCAATAATCTTCAATAATTTATTTTCTTCTTTCTCATAAATAAAGAAATTGACTTTGTACAAAGTGTTATGAAATGTTACTGAGCTAATTGAAAATAATTCGAAGTTAAGTGAAGTTTTTCTGCAATAACACTAAAATACGGTTTATTGGCAAATAAGATATCATTTTCTATTTTATTGATGATTAAAGGCTGATTAAATCCAATATTTTCTAAAATTCTAAATGCAAAATTGGATAAACATTTCTTGGCTATTGATACTGGTAAATTTTTTCGCGACGAAGTGGAATTTGTGTAACATTTCATCTCCCGGTGTTTTGATTCAAATCGCATGCACCAATAATAGATAGGTGGACCAGAATTTAAGATAATTATTGTCGGATAATGTGATAAAATATGGTGCTTAGGTTTCAACTGATCGTTAAATAAATTTAAATACATTTCATTGTGGAGAGCTATTTTCTCTCTTAACAAATTTATTACTATCTGTGAAAAACTATCATAAAGTAATATCTCGAGAACCTCATCTAAGAGGCAAATGTATTTCCATACTCTATCATTTTGTGGTACTTTATCACCAATCAGTAACGAAAAGAACTGTAAAAATTTTAAACTTTCACGAGCGGACATGTGAAGATTTCTATTTTTCAAGTGATCGATCTTTATCAATGGTATTCTATTTGTGCATTATAATTCTCCATAATCAAAATATTGAATTCTATTGTTTAATTCGTTCAGAGAGAAGTATCGCTTTTCGTTAATAAAATAACTAATAGCATTTGACAAACCATATTTGATTATTCCTTCGAAACAATCATTCATAATATCTACACAATGATTTTGAGTCACGTGGAATCCTTGCAGTTTATTGAAATATGATTCAAATTTTATGCCTGATTGTTTATAATCATTTTTAATCAAATCATCTTTATAATTTTGAATTGTCCTAAGTTTAGCATGGTCTTCATATTTGTGATTATTAATTTCATCTCTCGGTACTTTGCAAAATCGGCAGAAATATTTATGACTGAATGAGGGACTAAAACCTAATAAACAATTTAGACCTAAATTATCACCAACTATACTACCTAATACAAAAAAGATTTGGTGTTTGTTATCTTTAATATTTATAGTTATACCTTCTTCTTCAAGATTATGTAATATTTGTATTAGCCTGCTGACAGTTTTATTATAACCATATTTTTTGATTACAGCTGTTTTGACAAACATTGCCGGAAAAATGGATGATAAACTTGAGCAGTTTTGAGGAAGTGTTGGAAAGTTAAAATAAAAATCTGCGATCGATTGATTTCCCGCATGACTTCCTAATGCATTTCCTGTCTCGAAGTCATCGTAATACAAATTTAAAGGAATTACGTTTTTATCTTTGAAATTTTTAGGTTTTTCTTTCCAATTTGCAGCATGAAGTATACTAGCAATGTTCGAAGATGAAGCATTATTTTCAAGCACTTTACAATTTTCTATAGTTTTTTCTAACACTCCCGGCAACTCAAAAAATTTTCGAATTAAGAAATGAATGGGCATTAGAACTCCGATATTTATTATAAAGTTTTCCCGTAGGTCTATTTTTTGAACATGATGGAAGTACCAGTCCTAAAACGAATAAAAATAAAATGTTAATGTTTTTTCTCGTGGCACTACATAGCAGTAGCTTTACTTTTTTTTCTCCGCAAAACGTGTTTGCGATATCGCCGGCAATTCTATCAAAATCTTCGTAGTTCATAGTTAGGTTTTGTGTGTAATGAAACTCCAATATTTGTTCGATCAACAATTTTCGTTCTACACCTCCCAATTTAGGGGGGTTTGACGAAACGTAGCATTTCCAAATTTTTTTGCCCTTATCAGTCTCCAAAAATTTTTTTAAATCCTGAAATAAAAAATTGGTTTTAGTTGCGAACATATTTGTGGAATAAGCTACCATACAAAACGCGTTGTTTCGTTTTCAGTGGGAGTTACAGAATCTCTCGATGTGGTTGGTGTCGCTCGGTCACAACGGATGCTTCCCAACCAACTGTTCACTGAACTGGTAAGTGATTTAGTGCTCCCGCTTAATAATTCTACTTCTATATTAAGTCCCTAGAGAAAGGTGATAAAAAATAAAATTCGTTAAATCAATTTCCCAATAATCATCTTGAAAATAACTACATTTCGCTTTCGCCAATCAACAATTTTTCTTCTAAGTCGAATTTTGTGGCATTGATCTCCCTGAAGCGGAAACATTTTTTCTAATTCTAATTCTGACATTGCCTCTAAATCGGATAATTGGTCATAACCGGCTTCTGTAAGAAGAACGAAACATGTTAGAATTACACTTGTATAATATGAATAAATGTTATATTAATAGCTTTACCTTCGAATTTTTCACGTAAATAATAAAGGTCCCATTCGTGCAGTAGTTGTTGGACTTCATTCATCTCGAGTACATCACTTGTCATGTCTAGACAAATAAAACCTTCTTGTGGTACTTCATTTTCAATGAATACTAGCTGGTTATTCTCCAAATCTTCACATTGATTATTTGAAATATTATAAATATCTAAGATACAATTAAACATGATTTGGTAATATAAATCATTATTCTTAAATTTCAAATCTGAAGATGGGTTGTGTTGGATAAATTTAAAAAGCTTAATGTTTTATATTTGATAAGTGTTCAAGTGTATTGCACTATTATTAGAAGGATTAATAATTAAAATTTATTCATTAAGACATTTCATTATTCTAAGCTTAATTACAAGAAATACAAAACATAAAAATAAAAACAAGAAGTTACGCATTTGCAAGATATATGTACATCTATGCGGTTAGCAAAATTTACAAGATAGTGACAAATAATATTTAAAATGTTTACTTTATAAAATTTATACAGCACAACTTTCTACACAGCCAATAATAAAAACAGTATTCAATTTAATTTACCTTTCAAATTTGTAGTCATTTTACTGTAATTTTTATGTACGGTGCACTTTAAATTAGGAATCGCTCTTCTGAAAATAAAATAATAGAACGGCTTAATACCTTTTTGTAAAGCAACATGAATTTAATTATCACGCTCTGAACATTTTTTATTTTACGTTTATGCCTGTTCAGTAGACCACAGCTTGACCACTATTTATTTTTTTGTTGAAAATTGCTTAGGCAAAATTATAAGATGAATAAAATATGTCGCTACATTCTATTGTGCGATTGCTTATTGTGGTTGCATATTATTTATGTGCAGTAAACTACCAATCATTAAATCAAAATGTTTTTATCACCACTTTATGTTATTATAAATTTAACAAATTTCACTGTAACTTCAACACCACAATTTGGATATAATAAAAATGCTTAAAGAAAAATGGTAAAGAACCCGTTACGCCATGTTCTCGCGTGTTCTTCTTATGCCATTAGGCGACATAAAATCAAAATAAAACTAAGGTTAATAATTTTTCCGATATTTCTAATAAATACACTTACGTATTAGGTGCTCGTTTAATAATAACTTCACTAACTACACGTTTTTTATTATAAAAATTGTATTTTAAATTCAAAATTCTTATTTTTAGGTTTCACTTTTAAAAATTATTTTGCTTATGATTGCCACAATACAAATGACGATGACTGCTAAAAAAATTACCTCGTGAATATTTTACCATGTCCTAAAAATTAATTTTATGGAAGAGGCCTTAATACAAGGAAAATATCACAGTTTTGATGTATATAAAATAATGTTACATAAAATGATTGTATAATGTTCATTAATTATAGGAATGGGATGAACCAATACATTTAAAGCATTATTATTTTGTTAAACACAGCAAATCCATTACATTTTATGAATTTTTTGTTTCTTATTCATTGGATTTCTGTTAGGAGTTTTACTCTATCAAATGAACCATTTTAGACCTTCTAAAATATACACTTATGATACCAGATGACAACAATATTTTGATATAAGATATTTAATAGTTTGTAAATAGTTTTTGGTAACATATATTTAAAAGTTGAGATTCCTAAAAATGAAGACATGATATCTTATAATTAATGTATGATTTTGGTTTAAAATCAAGGCAAATAGACTCCTAAATATAATGATTAAACCGCGACAATATTTTAGTGCTAAATTGACTTACACTTATGCATAATTCCTTAAAACTAAAACAATTGCTTATAAATTGGCCTTAATTTAAGGAATTTTTAGAACATTATATTTATGGAAAATAATGTGGTTTTTTATGTTCTGTTTTATTTAAATTTCATAGATTTTGTCATTGATTTTTGGAAAGATACATTTTTTTGCCTTATTTCAAGGAAATTTGCGATTCTGTAAAACCAAGACAGCGGTTCATAGAATTAAGGCAGCATATTTTTTTCAGTGCACAAATGAGAAGCTGAGACCCTTTCATACAGGTGGCGTCGACTTTGAAAATTCGGGTGCTATCAAATATTTGGTTTTGGGTCATTCTACTTATCAATTATGGTAAGAACTGAGGTATTCTGAATTTGTAACGTACATTTGAGCTAGTTTCTTCGGTAAATATAAAACACCCGTGTCAAACGTGTATTTTGTAGGTTATGTTGACAAAATATTTCGCTTTAAGGAAGTGAAATATGAAAAATTTTTGCCTTTAAGGCAATCAAAATAACCGCATCAAGTAGGCCATTTTAGGCAAAAACAGAAAATTGTTAAAAAGTGATAGCTAGTTCAACCAATCAGCATGACCGTTGTGAAGTATTTCACACAAAGTGTAGCGACACAAATTAACGAAAAGTGTAAGTGTACTGCAAAAGTGTAGGCCTACATAAAAAAGTGTAAATAAAAAGTAGAACCAGGTATGGGACGATATTTCTATGAAGTGGACAGGTCAAGCTAACCGAAACAATTTTTCTTATTAAAATAAAAAGGATTGGTAGTATGTTCGACGCTATTTGAAAATTGTGAAAATCACATAAAATTTTCAAACCTGATGCTACACTAAAAAAAATCGTAGGGATGTCGCTACGTATGACTATATTGGTTAAAAAGGGCATTACATTGGGGAATTTGATTCACTAATTGACATTTTGATATGAGCCGGAGCGCTCTTGCAATCATTTTCTGAAAATAAGCAAATCGATGTATTTCGCATTGACAACTTTTCATGTACTCTCCGAAACGTTTCGGTCTCTAGCCTTTATAAAATCATTCATCCAGGAATGCCCCTTTATAGGGATCTTAGTTTATTCACAATTCATATGGAGCACCCAAGCCAACGAGATCCATTTCACCCACGAAAGAGAAACGAAACTTTTGGTTTGCCAGTAGTCAGTTGGTTTTCTTGCTCCATCAGGTCGTATATGTAATAATTAATGACTAAAAACTCCCTTGTTCCATACGAAATTCATTGATTTGTTAACTTTCAAAAATGTTTTATAAGACCTCTACGGCTTGTATCAAAATGGCACTGATTGATTGGAATTCCTCAATGTATTCACTTTACAAATTTTATAGTCTTTATTTGAGCCAATTTTTGAGATTTGTCTTTGTCGAATGGGTGTACCCGGTGGGTGTGCAACCAAAAAATATATTCAATAACTCGTAAACGTTGATTGGCTTATTCTTGTTGTATTCCCTGCCTCCGTGTTCATAATTAATTTATGTTGTCTTTAATATTAAGAAAAAAATTGTATCGCTGGATTAACTTTAACTTAGAACTAACTTTTAATAAGAAAAATTGTTTCGGATAGCTTGACCTGTCCACTTTATGGAAATATAAGCCCACACTTAACATCTCGGAGATTTTCGTAAATGGTCATAGTGTAGCATCAGGTTTCGACAGTTTATTTCATTTTCACAATTTCCAAAATAGCGTCGAACATGCCCAACCCTTTTTATTTTAATAAGAAAAATTGTTTTGGATAGCTTGACCTGTCCACTTCATTATTTCTATGAAGTGGACAGGTACATTGGCGTCTGAGTTTACCTAACCACTAATGCAACGTCTTTACGCCGCTCAACGTTGACATTACCATTTGGGAACACACGCATTCAACCAATGAACTACTGTCTCTTCCACATGAAGAGACAACAAACAAAAAAAAAAAAATTTTCTTGTAACTTCAGTCTGCGACATGCCGCCCAACTCGCATGGTGGTAATAAATAATAATAAAATGGTGGAAAATAAAATATAATTGTGCGTTATTAAAATCATCAAAATAAAAATTAAATAAATTTCATTAAAATAAATTAAATTATAAATTAAATAATTTTTAATTTATAAATATAAAAGTTATTGTCAGTGCCTTAAAAAAATGTCATGTTTATTTATACGGAATTAGCTTCAAAAAAGTAACCGACCGTGCAACACCAAAGGAATATCTGCCTTTGTCAACCTATTACTTCGATTATTTAGGTTTGATAACTGTTACCAAAAAACATTATTTTTATATTATGGAAATTATCTACGGATTCACAAAATTTGTTTCGTTGTGTCCGGTAAAGGCCATAACAACAATAGAGGTGATCCAGAAACTTAAAAGGCAGAAAACGAACTTCGGTAGCCCACGTAGACTTATCTCAGTTGGAGGTATCGCTTTAACTTCTGTTGATTTTAAAACATATTGTTCAAATTAAAATATTCAGCGTTTGCTGATAATGACGGGAGTACCAAGTGGGAATGGACAAGTCGAAAGGAAACACCTGCTTATCATACCTGCTTTACAAAAATATCGTTATCAAATCCTGAAGGTTGGTACAAATTTATTAACTAATTGCAAACCTTTATTAATTCCAGTTGGAAGTGAACCTTTAATAGAAGTCCATTTCAATTATTATTTGGTGTACAAATGCTTCTTAGGAATGACTTCTGCCTGAGCGAATTGATCGAAGATGCCATAGCTGAAAGTTTCAACGAAGAATGCACAAGCCTACGTAATCAAGCTGTAAGCAAAATTAAGGAGGCCGAGCAGGAGATTGTAAGGAATTATAGCAAGCAAAGAAAAGCGGCCACGAAGGTCGCAATTAAAAAGACACAATTTGGCAAGGGCCAAAATATTTCACCAAAATATTTAGGATCTTATAAAGTCCCTAAAACGTACCTTATGTACTATGTTAAATACGTTTACCACTCCAAATTCGGGTCTAAAAATAGCAAGAAAAAGTTAACAATTTGTGATCGACATTTTCGCATCGAGGATGTCAATTTCATGATTTAATTGTGTTAACTTAACACGCTTGCGAAGGAATCGAGGATTTACCCTTTAGAAACTTATATAATTTAATTTGAATAAAACGCTCAAGGCGCTTTATTCGAATAAAATTTCCAGTAGGCCTTGTGTGTTTAAAGCGCCTAGGCGTTTTTTACGGTGGGAGATAGTGGGCGTTAATTCGCTCCTGACTACAAATTGTAAAAAACCAGTAATCGGACGAACGAAGGAACGGTTGAATATTTCCCCATCAACCAGTGCTTTTTATCCACTTTTAATTTGATATGGCCTCGTTTCATTGCAGCATGTTTTCGCCAGGTTAATCGTCGTTAATCGTTTGCCTGTGGGATTTGTATTCCGTTCATTGTGACCGGCGGACACGTAAGCTTATTTAAAGTGAATGTTACGTGAGTCGATTTTTCCCTATTGACCTTTATTCTCAATTTTTTTAGCCAGATTTCAATGCCATTTATATGTAGTTGCAGGGTTTCAGCCGCTGTTTATAGATTTTTATGAGTACATTCGATTGCGGTGTAATCAGCGAAAGTAGACGTCATAATTTGCGAAGATGTTGGTAAATCAGAAGTGAAAATTTAATATAAGGTTGTGCCAAGCACACTGTCTTATAGTACTCCTGCCAGGACGTTTTTCTCGCCCGATTTAGAGGTATTGTGTTAGACATAATATCTGCAATTTGACAAATACGACTTCATAAGCTCGTGCCAAACTTTATCGAATACTTGAGCAACATCCAAGAAAACTACAGAGCAGTATTTCCTCATGTGCTGACCTTATTTCTGTAGCTCTTCGGTGCATTTGCTCAATGGTTCCATGCTTGGCTCTAAAACCAAATTGATTATTAAGGATTATATTTCGGAGTTTCGGTTTAATCTTTTCGATAATTGCTTTTTCGAAGACCTTCGAGATGATTGGCAGTAGGCTTATTGGCCTATATGACGAGACCTTAGCCAGGTTTTAGGATTTTTTTTATACTTGACAGTTTCCAGCACTCAGGGATGAATCCTAATTCATAGATTGAATTGAATATTTGAGCTAGTCAACCAAAGGCACCCTCAGAGCATTTCACCTGTAATTTGATCATACCCAAGGGCTTTCTTTAATTGAGTTTGGTCAGCAATAATAAACTTTACTAGTCGCGTCTTTGTCTTGAATTTTCTCTCAGGTACGATTGTTACATCTGTTTGAACCACCGATATACCAGGGTTGGGAGTGAAAACACCTTCAAGATGATCAGCGAAGGTTTTAGATTTTTCCTCGTCACTTCTAGCCCAGTCACCGTTGGGCAGACGAATTGGCGGGTTTGGTTGCTGAGGCCGTTTAAGGTATTTAGTGGCCTTCCATAATAAATAGTTTGTGTCAGAGTGGGGAGATAGCTGCTTAAGGTAGTTTTGCAGATAATCCATTTTATTTTATTGGAGTGGGCTTTGCAGTTTTGCATCAGGCTATCGATTAGTTTGCTATATGCGCCTTAAGCGGCGTTTTTCTTTTAGCAATTTTTCTATTTAGCCGATGTTACGGTGTGCCTTAGGGCGATGCTGAAATATCTGCGTTGATAAAAGTTTTCCATTGCCGTATTTATATCGTTTGCCGTCTCCAGTGTAGAAGTCAAGTCGATATGTGAATTGATGTACATCTTGAATTTCAACCAGTTAGTGAAGGTATTTGTTAGGAAGTTGATTGTGGGATATGGCTTTTGGTCAGCCCAGTAATATAGTAAGACCGGAGAGTGGTCAGAAGATAATTCTGAAAATGGTTTATTTTACATGTGACTACAAAATCAAGGATGTCAGGAATTTTTCTGTGATCAGTAGGCCAATAAGTTGGATGAACATTCATTAAATGACGTCCCCTTGAAGTAGTCAATCTTGAACCCCAGTAGGTATGTTTAGCATTAAAGTCTCCGGCGACTACAAAACGTTGAACCAGAGGTTCAAAAAACGTTTTATAGTTATCGGCGGAAATGTTATAGAGAGAGACAGAGGTTGCTTGAATTTCTTCAGTGCTATACTCATTCAGAACATAATGGCAAATCCGATTTTTTATAATGATAGCAGTTCCTCCTCGATTTCTGCCCAAGGGATGTTTAGTACCATAGGTTTCATAACCATTTATCCTAAAATAATGTTTATCGGTTAAATGGGTTTCAGAAACCAGAATAAGATCAATTTCTTGTTTTGCAAGAAAATGTTGTAATTTTAGTTTGTATTGGCTTATACCGTTTGCATTCCAGTGGCATATCTTCAGGTAATTTATCGGAGACATTCTAGTTTCTGGATGATAATGGTTTGATTTTGCAGCATTGTTTGTAACATATTTTGCATTGTTGTCATTAACTGCATCAACAGTTGCATACAGTTATTCAGGGTAGGTTCATCATTTGAGGAATTTGTTGGTTTCGAGTAACTATTGCTTGGGTATAGTTCACTGCATACGTCGCATGTAGATATCAACTTGCAATAAGGTCTTGAGTGACCATATTCTTGGCAGTTTAAACATTGAATTGGTCCGGACGTTTTATTTTGTTCTTTAACAGTTATGCGTCTATACATGAGGTACTTTAATTTATATATTGGATGAATTTCTCCCTTTTTGAAAGTACTTTAGGATGGAACCAGCTCAACTTTGACCATTGGTTGTGGTTGCTTCAAGCGGTTCATGATCCTGTATACATTTTGTATTTTAAATCCATTTTCAACAAGCTCGGCCTGGATTTCGGTTACCTGAACTTGGACATCGATGACAAACGGTATTTGAAATAGTTTCTATTGTGAGCATCATGACTTCTCTATAGTCGTTGACCTCAGGTGTTTGAATTTTTACTTCGAGTATTTTGCCATGAACTAAATTTTGTTACGTGAAATGGTTTTCCATTCGTTAGCACGCTTGATTTAAGTTCTTGCACCACTTTGTGTATCAGCTTCACGCAAGTAGATTGGAGGTGGCTTGTATTTTCGATTTGCCAGTTCTTGAATGTTTGCATTTTCAGGTTCGTTCTCTTTCACGTCCTTATCGGCGAGCATTTCAAATCGGTCTTTTAGCGATATTTTTTCGACATTTTGGTTTCTTACTTGTCAGTAGTTTTTCATTTTTTGGGATATCTCTTTTCCGTTTTACTGTAATATATCGATCGAAGCCAGTTTTGTGGCATATGTACATTACGTTTAGGCTCTCTATAAGGCTAATATCGCTGCTGCGCTTTCCAAGGTCTATATTCGTCGTGTCATTTACCACTTCTGGCTCCGTATTCGTTAATATTCGTAGGCAATCTCGTTATTGAAGTACTTCTGCGGAAAGGATCGCTCGATTCCGTAAAGGTGGAGATATTGCTTGTAGATGTATATGATGTAGTAGCGGTCACTGGATCTCGGCGATTGGAAGCCCACTTCCTCACTCCCGAGAGCCGCCGGTACTGGGTTTCCGACTCCCTCCACCGTAAAAGTTTCCTCCTCTTTGCGAAACATGGTGGTTTTTTGATCAGGATGTCCTTCCCCTAGCATTTTATGCCTACTGCGAGGTAAAAAAAAAACTCAGCCGCGTCTAACATGAGGAACAGACGCTGTTAGAAGTCGCACCTCCTGGTGAACAAATGCTTCTGCTAGTTTTGTTCCACGGGTGGTATTTTATTTCCCACCTACCCACCGGCAAGCCGGGAGGGCATTCCCTTATCTGCGAACTAGGAACGGGCCCGATGGGAGATCCAGTAACTCCACACTGATAATAAAAACCATTTCGGTTTTTTATTGGAATAATTATTAAACAAAGGATGGAGCTATCCATAGCAATGTAGGATGCCAACCAATTAAACAAGAAAAACAAAAAATTGGAAAAATAAAAAAATTGAGAAACGTTGTGAGCAATGTTGCAGGTGACGTTACCCTTAAGGGAAGCAGATTATTTGACCATTATTTAATCATCTTCAAAACTACTCAAATTAGAGTTGTTATAGAACACTTCTGAACATAACAGCAGCTGGCAACAGAGCCAATAAGTTATCGCTCCAATGAAAGAATTGGACGCCCACTGTGAGATACAGAGTCGCTAACTTCACAAAATTTTGGAAATCTGCCGATAGGAACAATGTTTCTCCTGTAGGAGAAACACTATGGCAAATCTGTACACAGCTATTTTGTTCTAAATTTCATTAAAAACTCATTAAGACAGTTTTAACGCCAAACTAATAAAGAAAACCATTTTAAGAGTTTAATTAAAACTAGAAAAAACTATAACAGAGTATTTAAGATTACCGCTGATAACTCTAACTTGAACAAGGCATACCCCAAACAAACGGGACAAAAATAAAATACGTTTTTTGCTTGGTTAGTTGCTGTTGCTGCTGCTGCCTTTTAAAAATATTAAATCGTTTGGAGTGGATTGTATCAACAATTTTTATTATGTTCATTTCCAATCACTAACAAGATCTTTTTGTTTTCGTGGATGCTGTATATAAAAAAATTTTTGTTCTTAATTCCTTTCTTATTATTATTATTATTTGTTGTTGTATTATGGTGAAAAAACTTTATACATTACGGATAAAAATTATTTTAATATTAAAGGTCATAAAGCTTCTGGAATGCTCCTTGAGCAAGATTATTATTTTTTTTAACAATAATAAAGAATATTAAAAATCCAATTTCAATTCAATTCAGTCGAACTCGAACCAACCAAAATAAAAAAATAATAAAATAATAATATTTTTATATTTATGCTGCATTAGCATAATAATTCATGTGCGCGCTGAGATATAAACTTTAGAGAATACATATTTCATAAAAGCAAAAAAAAAAAAAAGAATGTTCTGTGCAGCTTAATCAGATCCCAGAATTTTATTTTTAAGAAATTTTATTTCTATATTCTCTTGATATATATTAAGTAGTCGCTGCCAGGCCGAAATCTAATTCATTGCCCGCGTAATATAACCAATTTAAAATGATGGTACATTTGCATAATTTATAAAAAAAAAATCTGTAATTTATGGTCTTAATAACTTTACCTGTTCTTTTAGTTCAATTTTAACGAGACTAATTGAAGACCCGTTCTACTTGTTCGACTATATAATGTTCTGCCAATTACACCTGTTGGAACAAAAACAAAATACAAAATAAAGATGTTTCAGTATCAGAAATCAATTTGCTAGACTCCTATGTAAAACAATATTTCGACATATGTATGTTTGTATAATATAATACGATATGGTAAACAACATGTTCGCAATAATTCCAAAATAACAAATGTAATACGTATTGTAGAAGAGCTAAATTGAAAATTGTTGCAGCAAATCCCAATTTAATGAACATTTCACGTTAGAGTATGTACACCAAAAAAATAAAATAAAAATTCATAATGATTATTATCCTGGCTGATTATGATGCTGATGATGATGATGATGATATTTTCAGCATACTGAAAACATAACAACAACAGCATTGTTATTTTTTCATAAACCTGTATGCATATTTACCAGAAGTACAGAACAATGTTGATTTTTTTTAGTTCAGCAGCAAAGTAAATATGATATGCAAAATAATTGTATTTGCAATAATGATTATGATGAGGTAAAAACATTAAAAAAAAAACATTTTGGCCTGTTTTTGTTGTTCAGCATAACATAATACTGAAACATATACGTAGTATTTAGTGTACAATTTTGTTCCTGGCTAAATATATAGCAACAATCAGTATTGTGCACAAAGTGCTCACACAAACAACACATTTTTGTTGTCCTTCTATTCATATTAATTGTTTATGTTTGTTAAATGTCATACAGTTGTCATAATTCCCGCTGTTTTAATTTTAGTTTTTAAATTTTTCATTTGAAAAACAATAAACGATGAAAAGAAGTCTGACATTTTTATTTTATTTTGTAAATAATACGACGCCAAAATATGTCCATTTGATGGAAATAATTGTTTTTGGTATTTAATTAGTACTAACACTGGTACTGATTGAATTATAAATTATGCAGAAGTTTTGTATTAGTGATAAACAAAAGAATTACCCAAGAAATTAGTTAAGTAATAAGAAATGTTGTTTGAGTTTGAAAATATCAGACAATTATATAGTTGAAACACCTTGGTTTCTCAAAGCTCGCTATATATGTTTTCTAAATATCTAAAAATAATTATTTTGGTAGATTTAGGTGGATATGGAAGGTATCGGTCACTATTACCACCCAAACAAGTATTTCTAGCACCTATATTTATAGCTATGTTACCAGTAATGAATATAGAAATTTGTTTAGTGCTTACGAAGAATGTAAATTCTAAAAAAAATTAAAATGGTGTTCTTCAAAGTTGAAGTTGTCAGAAAAATGAATCATAAATTTAAAAAACAGTTTTTTCCAAATTTTTTTGAAATTGTTTTTTGATAACACAGGGCCACAAAATGAAATCGAGGTGGAACATCTTTGAGCTCAGTTGATCTATATGTTTTTGGAGTCGCTGGAACCAAAATGACCTCTAGGGGTCATTTGGAGGTCATCTGTAAGTGAAATCCTTTTTTTGAATCTCTTGGCTGATATTTCGGCTAGGAATGGGTCTGGGACAAGTTTATGTTTTTCTGATCGCTGATCAGGATTCCGTTGTCGATATAACCCCAGCACGTCAAAGTCAAATGAAAACCAAATATGTACATACCTTCATTTGAATGATATTGTATAATTTTTTTAACCCCCCAGATTCTATTTGTGTGTGTCTATTCGTGCCTATAGAAAAAAAACTGCGGCTGTTGTAGCAATTCTGATTCAAAATTTGAGTTCAGACGTTGTATAGATAATACTGTTCAGGTCGGAAAAATGAATTTTGTTTTTAGAGCAGTTGTGTAGTGGATTTGTACACACAATGCGAATCGAATATTCATGAACTGCGAAGATCTACGAAAGGATTTTCTTTTCTCTCTTTTCAAAGACCAGCAATAGTCTGACATTATGTTCACACCCCAAATAGCTTGATACCTTCTCTCCAAGTTTTTCAAGTCTTGGTGAAATCTCTTACCCTGCTCCTCACTGAAGTCCCGCAGACTTTCAGGGAAGTAATCAATGTGGGAATGGAGTTTTCCGACAGTCTGTCGGCATTATTCTTATAATCAGGGTCTTTGTTATTTCCTAAGAATTTTTTTTGATTTTCTCATTCTCATTTCAAATTCGTCATCTTTCATGAGTTGCCTTATTTGAGGGCCATCGAAAATACCTTCATTGATTTTTGCTTCAGAAATATTAGGAAATTTTCCGAATATATACATGAAAGCATCGCTCTCCGATACCCTCATTGCTTTGATAAGCGGTTCAAATAAGCCGAGTTTGATATGTAAAGGTGGAAGGATGAATTTATGACTAGGAATGAGACTCTCTTGAACAATGTTGGCCAGATGTTTTTTGCATAATGTTGTTATCGGGCACGACTGTCGCACTCACAAATAAAACATGGATACTTTGTGTTTCCGCTTTGTTGTGAGGTCCGTTAAGGTGAAAATGCTCAACAGTTGAATGTGATTTCGTAAATATGGTGATAGATTTATGGTCTAAAATTTAAAGTCGGTTGAATGTAAGCACTATACTGGACGGTTCATAGTCATCATTTCACGAAATCACACTTAACTGTTAAGTACGTATTTTTTCGAAAGAGATTGACTAATTCTCATGAACCTTCATAGTGGCAATATACATATACGATATATCGCTTCTCGTAAATTTGACTAAAAGGGTATCTGGACGTAAAATTTCCTGTTCTTTCAGAATCCGGGGTCAACAAATTATATCATTCCAATTAAAGTGTTTGACCTTTATTTGACCTGGATCTAGATGTGATCGGGTCATCTGGACACTGGGATTTGATCTATTTAAGGGCGTTATTGATAGCTTCTTCAGATTTTTATGTAATAACTTTTTTTACAACCTTTAACACCCTTCCTCAAATGCCTTGACAAAGAATGGGCGCTAAAATATTTTTGGGTTCTATTAAGACTTACCTGAGAATTAACTAATTGTTCCAAATCAATATTAATATTCTGCAATATATGCGTCAACTACTTCCAATTAGGATCTAGATACGGCATCTGCGATTATATTACTTCAACCTGTTATGTGTTGAATTTTGCACATAAATTGAGCTATGTATTCTAATTGACGTGTTTCGACTAGTTTACGATTAGTTTTGGTGTACAATGCCCCTCTTAGTGGTTTGTGATCCGTGAGGAACGTAAATTAATGACCTTCAAGAAAATACTCAAAATGTTTAATTGATGCAAAAGCCGCAAGTAGTTCACGACCGGACGTTAAATACTAGATGCATCTTTAGTTAAAACAAAATCAATATTACTACATGGCAAATTTAACACAACAGCTTCACATACACATAAAGCTCGTTTAATATTTGTAAATGAAATTTATAACTCTCTAGGCTAATGAAAGTTAGATATTTAGGGTTTCTTCATTTCTTCCGCAATTAAGATGTATAATGGTGCGATTAAAGCAGCTAAATTGGGAATAAAACGGTAACAAAAGTTCACCATGCTCACAAAATGTTGAGTTGCTTTTAGTGATATAGGTGATGGATAAATTTGAATTGCAATGATTCTGTTTTTAGATGGTAAAATGTCATTCTTAGTGATCTCATAACTTACTAAATCTATAGCCTTAATGTTAATACCATAACTACTAAACGATCCAATAATATACGAAGATGCGGTAAATGTTCAGTCTCATAATGACTTCCTGATGTCATTTACATAGAAATATATAAATTCTAACCTCTTGTGCCGCATTACGTAACCCATGAGTCATTCGAGTAAATTCGTACATACCGAATGGTATGGTATTTGCTGTTTTGAAAATATCCTCCTCAGCTACCGGAATATGGTGAAAAGCTCTAACTAAATCTACTTTACTAAAAATTGTTGATCTATGCAAATTATTCGTGAAATCTTGTATATGAGGCAATGGATAATGGTCGCCAATTGTAACTCCGCAAGGATGCCAATCGTCTGAATTCTTTTTGGGTACGAGTTGTAGTAGAGAACACGTTGATGAATTTGAAGGTCGACAAAGGCCTTGTTGAATTATATATTGGAATTCAGTTTTAGCTATTCTAAGTTTGTTTGGATCGAAACACCTTGGTTTACAGTAAGGAAGAGTACCACTTGTTTCAATTTTTTGTTTCACAAGTGTCGAAAATTCTTCCTATACCGACAATGCGAATTTGATTAAAAACCTTGTGCCTATTATTGGCGTGTAACGTCGGCAATTGTAAACAAATGTTCAAATTCGCGACACAGTCCTAAATCGATATTTAATAATTTTTTACCATATGGTGAAATGTTAGAACCATTAGCAGCTGTTAAGAATGAAGATGGGGTTTTTGAAGTTAAAATATTTTGAGCCACCTATTTCCCATAGGATAAAACACTGTTTGGTAATTTTTTAAGCCAAATTGATTTAATTAAGTCTATATTTATTATATTAGATTTTCTGCCTAATGCGTTCAATTTTCACCACCAATTCACGTTCAGTGACACCATCGAAATTGTATTTCCCGTTCAGTTTGAATTATTATCGATGAAATTAATTTAATAATTTTGTTTGTTACTATTTTTGAGTTACGATATGATCAAGCATGGTCTTTACACTATTCGAGGACCTTGTATAAAAGGCATTAGAAATGTTAATTTTGAGATCGCCAACCAAGATTGAATCAATATATTTAGCCAGAAAAGACTGTAGGTGGTTCAGAAACGAAGTGATTTCTGTAGAGGAAGGGCTATAGACATCAATAAGATTGATTTTAAGACTTTTAAATCCCAATACAAGAAAGTTGTTCTCAAGTATTGAAATCCCAGAGACGAATTCAAAGTGAACACTATTAGAGACAAAGACTAACTCCACCTACTTCTCGAGCTTGCTGCGCTGTACCATACTGAAGCTAATTTTTTTTTAGTTTTCATGTCGTTTAGTTTTTTTAACTGGTTCACATTATAAGATTTTAGCCTTTCTCTGATAAATACTTCGATGTCAGCTGGCACAAGATCAGGAATGAATGCATTAACGAATAGTTTACACCGAAATTTCTTTTTAACCAACATATTTCCTTTTGTTGTGGTGTCTGTGAATCTGAAAAAACAACAGTAAGTACCGAACATTTCCACTCCGTCCGCTTCATGTTACTTCCGAGATTCTATGGGAAAATGATGATATATGTTCCGAACCAAATTCGAAAATTTCCGCTAGTTTATGAATAACACCGATATTGAATGATTGCAAGATTATTGGAAATCCTGTAATTACATTGTATTTGAACTTCATGTAATGTTTGATTTTGCTGCTTTTCCAGTTTCGAGATAACCTACAATACTTTTGAAACCGCTCATTGCCGATTGCATCGAGTCCTGAAGTTTGTTTATGGCGAATATAAGGTCCAAGTTCGTTGGCTCTTTTGATTGCTGAATAAGATTAAGATCGGATGCGGCTTGGTTATTGTTTAATTTACTAATTGGTGTAGGTGTTTTCACCATTATAGCGATAAATTATTGAGTTTATTGTGACAAGCCAATACCAGTTTCGGTTATTATTTGTTATTAGAAATATTAAATAACGCTAAATTACAGTAATTGAATGTTTAGAGTGTTTAAGTCTTTATATTATTTCAATTGCATTTGTGAACGAAAACTAAAACGGTTACATAAATCGCACGATGAACAGCAGGGCAGAGAAATTTTAGTCTTTCACTGTGTATAACCTAGGAATGGTTATACATTCCACTCACAATAACAAGGAAAAAATGAAAACCCGCACTTCAAAAACAATTATTTATTTTAACAAAAATTACAACTATGATTTTGTTGATTAAATGGGTACTTATTTAAAGTTGGGTTGGTTGTAGGTTTTTGGTTGGTGGATGGACGTGAACTGATAATTTATTTTAAAAATATTAAAAACAGAGAAAGTATGGTATATAAGCGGTACATAATAATAATGGTAAGGGGAAATATAATTGTAATGTATATAATGCAATAAGTAATACAAATTAATAGGTAATTTCTAAAAGTAAGGGAATCAATACATAGAATAATAATAATGTTATATATAGAAGAGAAAAAAAATGCAAATACAATAGCTTATCTAGAAACGTCTATGCGCGTTATATACAATAATTGGTAAATTGTTAAATAATAATGATATACATAGTAGTGGTAATTAACTCGTTGACGGTCAGGTAAAATGTTGGTTGGATTGCGCGACAAGAAATTGAGATTATTAGATTAGTTTAAACATACCGCCGCCGTTGACTCGATAGAGTCAACTTTAGGCAAAAGACAAAGTTTGTAAATAAGGCGTTTAAGGATGGTTCCGTTGGGTAATTTAATAGATATAACTCTGGTTAGTTGGTCGTTCCCAGGGTGGAGCTCATAAATTCTGGCGAGCGGCCATTTGGTGGGTGGTAAATTCTGGTCCCGAAGCAAAACAAGGTCTCCTATGGTGAATTGATGATTTTCAGCATGCCGCTTATAATATTTATTTAGGGAGGTGACGTACTCTTGTGACCACTGCTTCCAAAATCCTTGAATTAACTGTTGGATTAACTGCCATCGACTTAAATTGCACATCTTTAAATGTTGAAGGTTAGGTTCAGGTAGCATCGTTAATGGTTGCATAATCAGGAAATGTGCAGGGGTTAAAGGGTTCCATTCCTCTTCCTGGAGTTCACCCAACGGCCTGGAATTTAATAGGGCTTCGATTTGCTTTGTAATGGTCAGGAATTCTTCATAAGTAAATAGGGCATCTCCAATCACTCGACGTAAATGGTATTTACAGGATTTGACGGTGGCTTCCCATAAACCGCCAAATGTAGGAGCACCAGGAGGGATAAAATGCCATTGGATGCGATTGTCAATGCACCATGCTTGAATTTGGTTTTGTTGGGCTTCATCCATAAATTTTTGGTAGAAATACTGAAGCTCGCGCCTTGCCCCGACTAAATTGGTGCCGTTATCACAATATATATGTTGGGGTAATCCTCGGGTTGCACTGAAGCGTTTCAGGGATGCAATAAGACCATCAGTCGTCATGTCTGTGACAATTTCTAACGTAGTGGCCTTGGTTGCCATACATACAAACACGACTAAATATGCCTTATAGGATTTAGCGCCTCGGCCCTTGTACGTTTTGAGAGAAAAGGGACCAGCTAGGTCGATTCCAACTTCGATAAAAGCTCTAACTGATTGGTTGACACGACAAGCAGGAAGTTGTCCCATTAGTTGTTGTTCTGGTTTGGCGTTGAATCGTCGGCAGGTGAAGCACAAATGAATTACTCGTCTTATTAAATTTTTCACCCGTGGAATTGAAAATCGTTGTTTAACCATGGTCAATAACAACTTGTGACTAGCATGCAGATTCCTATGATGAAGTTCACGGATGATTCTCTCAACAATGATGTGGTTATGTGGTAGTATAATAGGATGTTTGGCATCATGGTCCATGCTTGCGTTTTCCAAACGTCCTCTCATGCGCATCACACCATGGTTGTCGATATATGGAAAAAGAGAAAATATTTTTGAGTATTTTGGGATTAATTTATGATTCAATAATATGTTAATTTCGACTGTATATGTTTCGTACTGAACGAATCGAAATAGGTAAAATTCAGCGACTAATACCTCGTCTACTGATAAATTAAGCCCGAATCTACGCTTTATCTTCCTTGATTGAAGATTGTTTTTGTAGCGTAGAATAAATGCTAATACGTGGGTTAATGTACGTAGACTTGAAAATCTAGAAATCAACTCCTTAATAATCTCATGATTTTGATCGGCTGTAATAAAGTTGGAAATGATTTGTAAATTTTCTGAATTTTCGATTTTAGGGGATGCAGGTAGTACTAGCGGAGACTTATGTAAGAATTTTGGACCCTTGAACCATATTGCTTCGTTGACTAGGTCTTCAGGAGCGATCCCTCTGGTTGATTTATCGGCCGGGTTGTCACTGCCTGGTACAAAATGCCATTGACTTCGGTTAGTGGTAGACATAATTTCCGCAACACGGTTTGCTTGGAATGGCTTAAGCATCTTTGGTGGTTTTGATATCCATTGTAATACAATTGTTGAGTCGGTATATAGGTAAATCGTTGGTTCTTTTGATAGCTTAAGCGATTCTAATGTCAGTTTTAGCATTCTGACGAGTAATATAGCACCGTTCAGCTCTAACTTTGGAATTGTAAGTGCCTTGATCGGGGCGACACGAGTTTTGGATATTATTACGTTGGTTTGGACGTCTCCATCGACTGAAACTACACGAGCATAAATGGCGGCAGCGTAAGCATCTTTTGATGCGTCTGAGAATCCATGCAGTTCTAAATGATCCCCATTGGTATATAACCATCTCGGAAATTTTATGTCCTTTAACAACTTTAATTGGTCCCGGATTGCTAAATAGTCCTTTAAAATATTCGGTGGTAGTTCGTCATCCCAATTGATGCCTTCTACCCATAATGACTGGAACAAAATTTTCAATCCAATCGTAACCGGTGATAATAGTCCCAACGGATCGAAAATGCGTGACGTCTCCGACAGAAACGAACGCTTTGTAATCTTAGCTGGTGGTGATGGTAAGGATACTCTAAAATGAAAATAATCTTCAATTGGATTGTATTTTATACCTAATACGGAGATCAGTTGACTGTTATCGGTAATCTCAAATGATATCATTTCGCGACTCTCCATTGGGATATTCTTCAATAATAGTGGGTGATTTGCTGACCATTTTCGCATGTTGAACCCCCCGTACTTCATTAGCGAAATTATGTCCCTCTGTAATTGTAATGCCATGTCGATGTTATCACTGCCGGACATTAAATCGTCCATATACAAATCGGTTTTAACAATATTGCTGGCTTCGGGATACAACTTTACGTATTTATCTGCCAAGAATCGAAGTGAGGCTGTGGCTAAAAAAGGTGCAGGCGAGGTGCCGTAGGTCACGGTGTTCAAGCGGTAATGTTTTAGTGTAGCAGTCGGGTCTTCTCTCCATAGGATACGCTGATAATCTTTGTCCGATTCGGAAATGGCAATCTGCCTGAACATCTTCTCGATATCAGCAGAAAAAACGTATTTATGTTTGCGAAACCGGATCAGTAAGTTCACTAGATTGTCCTGTATGGTCGGACCAACCATCAAATTGTCATTCAGAGAATAACCGTTACTAGACTTGGCGGAAGCATCAAATACGACGCGAACCTTCGTGGTGGAACTTGACTCCTTTACCACAGGATGGTGAGGTAGATAGAACAGCTGGTTATTTGCCTTTGATAATTCGGTTTCTGGTACTAACTCCATGTGACCCAACTTAAGATATTCGCGTAGAAAATCGTCATAGGCTGCCTTCAGCCTATCATCCTGGCTTAGTCTTCTTTCCAGTGAGTAATATCTTCGAAGGGCTTGCGAAAAGCTTTCTCCAACTCCGGGTGCATCTGTCTTAAAGGGCAATTGGACAATTATTTTGTTACCTTGCAATTTAGTAGCTGAATCAAATAAATCGATGCATTGTTGTTCTTTCGTGGATAAGGAATTTTCAGGTACAATTTCTTCAACCTTCCAAAAGCGCTCGATTGCCGCTTCTATACGCTGGAACACTTCCACTGCCCTGATATGAGAAGAACTAACAATTGGTTCGGTTAAATCTGGATTAGATGATTCATAATGGGATAAGTTTCCTCCAATTAACCATCCGAACTTAGAATTTTGTACACACGGATAGTTTATCCTCTTTTGAATTTTCTCTTCGGATAAGGCTTGGAAGAATTGCTCACATCCCAGCAGGATTTCAACTGGTGCAGGAACATTAAATTCTGGATCAGCCAATGGTAAATTATCTTCCATCTCAAATAGTGATTTCTCTACCTTTTCGGTCGGCAATTTTGAAGCTATCGTTGGTAATATAAAAACTTCTACGTCCATCTGGAAATTGTGGTCGATGGGTGATCTGAGTTTAATTATTGACTTCCCTCTCGACATACCGGCTTGCGTATGGTTGAGTGTGTTGATAGTGATACTGGATTTACTCCGAGGCACCTTCAAGCGTCGTAGCAACCCTTCTGAAATAAAACAATGAGTAGAGCCTGAATCTAATAATCCTCGACAACTTATCCAATTGCCGTATTTGTCTTGGATGTCGACCTTAGTGGTTGGCAGAATAGATATATTGAGCTTCCCCGATTTGTGGGTTGACCCAGATGGCTGATGTGAGGTAACTTCGGTCTGGAACTGGCATAGTGTTACAGATGACTCGGTAATATCAGCTGCAGATGTTGGATTGATCGAAGCAACTGCGAGGTTCGTATGAGCAATTTTGTTTGGTGATGCTTCGGTCATGGAGGAATGAGAGCTTTCCTGGTAACTACATGTATCTGGCACATAATGGAGCAGCGTGTTATGCCGTTTTGGACACCTTTGACAATGCCATCTATTTCTACATCGGGTTATAGAATGATTGTCACTGAGGCAATTAAAGCAACGGTTTGACCTTGTTATGAACTCTCTTCTTGATTGGACAGGCATTGCTTGAAATTTGGTACAGAGGTACAGCTTGTGGTGTTCATTCTTACAGAGCGGGCAAGCGGGCTGTTGACCAGTGGTATGCAAGACCCTTGCATGTGATAATGGGCTTGTTGTAAGATGACGTTTGGTTGCGGTATCAACCAGCGAGTTCATTCGTTTAGATAAAAATCCTAAGAACTGATCGATTGTTGGGTAATCATCTTCAGACGTCTCGTACTTCCATAACTGCTTAGTGTCGTCATCTAACTTCTCGGATGCTAAGAATATTAACCAAGGATCCCTTTGTATAGCTTGTTCTCCGAGTGACTTTAACCCTCTCACCGTTTCATCGATGGTGTCGTGAAGTTTCGTTATGTTCGTGGATGACGGTTTATTAAATTTTGGTGACGACAAAAAATCACGAATGTAACTCTCAATTATACCCTTTTTTCGGTCATATTTTTTCACCAAACGTTTTAGAGCTTCTAGGTAATTCGCGTCATCAATACGAAAGTGGCAAATTGAAGTATACGCGGCACCACGTAGTTGACCAAGGAGATATTTAAACTTCTGCGCTGGCGAAAGATTCGTGTTTTCGTGTACTGTGGAAATAAATATATCATAGAACGAATGCCACTGCTTGACATTACCGTCGAAAATAGGAAGATTCAATCGTGGTAGCTTAAAATCGGACCTAAAATTAAATTGGCTTGCATTTAAAGTTGTCTCAGCATCATCATGGTTAGCGGTGCTTAATGACTTTCCTCGGATGAGAGCTTGTGTTTTTGCTACAATAGAAAAATATTGCTCGTCTATCAAATCCATCTCTGATAGAACGGTATTATCCAATGCGAACATTTGGTCCTCGATTGTAACAAATTGCTTATAAATTTCATGTGTCTTTGTTAACCGTATGGACAGCTCATCATATGTAGCGGTGTCACCCTTGAGGCTAATATAATTGGCAAACTTGGTCATTTGACCTTTAATCACACTCTTTCTTTTAATTAAGGCCTCCATTTCAAAAATAAAATTGCTTGTAGGTAGCGGAGTAAAAATTTATAATTGTGAACACGATAAATTTGCGTACGATTAATTAACTGAATAAATTTCACTGCACTCGCGAACAACGGAACAAAAATTTGTAACTGTAAACACGATAAATATGCTTACTGATAATAGATTTCACTACACTTGCGAACAACGGTACAAAAAATTTGTAATTGTGAACACGATAATACGACAAAATAATTATGACGCAAAATAAAATAAATTTAATTTATTGATTCTTTACCATAAGAATGGCATACGGAACAAAAAACAGATTACCTGACTTAGGACCGGTTTTGTAGATCATATAAATCACCGTTGGTTAATGATTCCCTGACTGCGGCTTAGTGTGAAACTTATGGTTGGTAATTCACTTGTGCACTGGTTGGAAAACACCGTTGGTAGATGATTTAAATTAATCCAAATAAATTGATGCGTTGGACCGCATCCGGCTCGAAGGACCAAAAAATGTATAACCTAGGAATGGTTATACATTCCACTCACAATAACAAGGAAAAAATGAAAACCCGCACTTCAAAAACAATTATTTATTTTAACAAAAATTACAACTATGATTTTGTTGATTAAATGGGTACTTATTTAAAGTTGGGTTGGTTGTAGGTTTTTGGTTGGTGGATGGACGTGAACTGATAATTTATTTTAAAAATATTAAAAACAGAGAAAGTATGGTATATAAGCGGTACATAATAATAATGGTAAGGGGAAATATAATTGTAATGTATATAATGCAATAAGTAATACAAATTAATAGGTAATTTCTAAAAGTAAGGGAATCAATACATAGAATAATAATAATGTTATATATAGAAGAGAAAAAAAATGCAAATACAATAGCTTATCTAGAAACGTCTATGCGCGTTATATACAATAATTGGTAAATTGTTAAATAATAATGATATACATAGTAGTGGTAATTAACTCGTTGACGGTCAGGTAAAATGTTGGTTGGATTGCGCGACAAGAAATTGAGATTATTAGATTAGTTTAAACACACTGACTTTAGAAAATCAAAAGATCTATGACGCTGGTGATATCACAGATAAGAAAAAAATAACTTTTTCAGATTGGCTACAGTTTTTATGTCGATTTAAGTTTATTTTATTGGGGGTGCAACAAAACTTAGATTAAAAATTTGTACAGAACTTAGAAATCACACAATTATTTGCTTTATTTGACGACTGTCAAAACCGTTTATTTAAGAAACATTTATATTAATAATTTAAAGCAAAATACCTTTCCTGATTTTCGAAGAAAAAGAAGAATAGTTTCAAACTAATTGATGTAAAAACAAACTTGGAGCAGTGCTGGGTGAGAATGTTTCTTTTGAAAAATGGTTTTAACTAGTCGGAAAACAGCTAGCAAAAAATGACTGACTCGTATTTTGTTATATAGTCTATACTCTAAATTCTTAATCGTAAACAAACTAGATTGCAATAAATATTATTTATGTATATGTACATACTGCAAAATGTTTTATTTTTTTTTTGCTACTGGACCCTCTTTTTGCCCAATTCAAAATTAATTGTGCTGATTTTATTCACATCAAAAAAAATTAAACGATTTTCTTTTTCAATTTTGCTTGTAAATTGGTATAGCTGCAAGAATATCTCCCACGATTCTAACAAAAATTAAATTTAGGTTTAACCGAAGATGCTTCCAAAACTTTAGTCTCCATTTATTCTATCAGTAAGTTAGATATTGTGGAGCTAACTGAAGAACTGATTGGTGAACTAAACAATTGTTCCTATCATTTTCTGTTAAAACAAAATTCAGTATAAATAAGGATAAATTTTAACGCCTCTACGAGGCGTTGCAGAAAATAAATTATTCGAATTAAAATAACTTATGAATCTGTAAGTTAACACTTAGGTCATGCTAATACCAAACTGTTGAAATTTCTTTGGTTTACTTCGAACAGGTTAGTCCGATGCGTAATAACAATTAAATTACGTTACAACTTTTCAATTTAAAGATGAGGAAGAAAACCATTTTTCAAAAATTTGGGTGCATGAATTTCCTGATGCTTTTCAGCCAAATTTTTCACAAATCTAATGTCACTTTTTGAAAAAAGTTAATAGATTAAAGTAATTTATTTCCAACAAGTCTAACAAGCAATAAACATTATTTAGGTCAATAAAAGCTTAAAAGTACCAATTTGATTGGCTGGAAAAAAAACGCCATTCATAATATTTAATCTGATAAACACTTTTATCATTATAAGAATTACAACACCACAATCCGATTTGGCATTGATTAATCGTGTAAACCCTACAGCAATCTAAAGCAAATTGCAATAATAGTAATTACCGCACCTCATCACATTAGCATTTTTAAATTAATATCCAGCGCCTACCTATGTATGTGCGTATAAATATATATATATAAGTACAATAAATGTATAACAGCAAGCAACAAGTGAAACTCAATCGGCAATTAATCCAATTCCAATTATGTTCCAACTCTTAACGTTAATTATACGACGACCTATAAATACCCAATAAATTATATGGTGTACAACAAAAATATTTGTCAAACTGTAAATGAAATTTATTTAATTTTAATTCTATTTATAAATTAACAGCAACACTAATAAAATTAATTTTTTTTTATATTACAGATATATGGCGCCATCCATATAGCCACGATACGGTGTACAATTGTGCTTTGCTTACGCTCATATTTTCTTACATTTTAAAGTAATAAGAAAAATGAAAAATTAATTATAATTTATTAATTTTCTTTTACACAAAATGAAAATTAAATTTAAATTAATCATTTATGTGTTATTTACAATGAAAAGTATTTTGTGTATATGTACATACATATATTTAAATACCGTAACGTTAATACATAATTTATCGCGTTCAAAAATTAATTATCATTATTGGATTATAGTTGACTTATCTCTTTCTTGTATTTTCTTAATAAATAAATAAACACAAATTTCGATTTTGTATTAATAACATAATTAATTAATTTTCGATATCTTTAGATCAGGTACTTGTTTGACTTATAGGTGTAAGAGATACATTCTTTTCTTCTTGGCGTCAGCATCGAGTATGCAAAGTGTTGTGGTCTATGTGTGTGTGACACTAGAACCGGTTAATTTATTATTATGCCCGTTTGGCTTAATTTTTATTAAGATTAATTAATGAATTAATTAAACTTTCACTCGGTCGGCGATTTTTTTATTTTGGTTTGAATAGTTAAGTGTACATTATAACACCAAGCTATTGTCCGCTACTTTCCGAAAAGTATCGGATATACAATTGGATAATGTGATTCCAAAAGGATTTATGAAACGTCTAATATCCCTACGAAAGCTAATTTTAGCAAATAATGCTGGTAGATCGCATATGGTATTTCAAAACAACCAAATTACTCACTTGAAATAAAATTGCGCTTATGGTCTAATTATACCACAACCATTAAGAAGCTTTAGCAAAGATAAAAGAAGCATCCAAAAATGTACAGTATGGAGCTAATTAGGTTTCACAAATCAAACTCAAATTTCTACTAACCTACCGTAGTCCACCACGAACCGGCTATATGGATTTTATATTTATTTATCGATATCCGACCGGTTTAAGTCAATCAAAGTGAGCAAATGATCCGAAAAAGCAAACGTATACAAAGCTTTGACAAATTACACTTGGTGGCCAAGCAAGTACCAAGTATTATTAACTTACTCAATTTACATTGTACTATTCTGCGGAATCTGATTCTCAAATTATTCTTGAAAACTGCCAAAATATCAGACTTTCTAACGAAATGTATTCGTGCCAGATTTAAAAAAAAAAAAAAAATGTGGATACAAAAATTGAACGACTCTTTTTTACAAACGCAAATCTTATTTTTTATTTGATAAATATTTGCACAATACACTTTTTGTGGTTTTCGAAAAGCTGCCACATCCAATTGACTTATTACGACCCACTAAGATTCACTGAGACCGCTAAATTTACGAAAAAACCTTAAATATGAAGTTTTAATTCGATTGGTTAAATCAACTGGACAGTAGAGAGGAGAAAGACAGACAGACACACCGATAGGCAATATTGTGCCGCATAGTCTACATGAAGTATTAAATCAATTGTCTTCTCGTGTAAACAATGTATACAGACAACTTAAAAAAATGGCGTCACAAACGATAACATTTATCTTTACATCTTTAACCTAAACAATTAAGCATACTTATTTCCAAATATATGTTTATCTTACGACAGTTCTATGAGAATAGAATGGATTACAGAACAACCTCACTTATTGCAACAGTAGGAAGTTTAACTCGAAAATTTTTTAGAATCCAGTGTTCGATTTCCTTTTAAAATTATTCTGTTAAATAATATATAATAAGAAATAATTGAAATACATTTTGGACAATACGATCTAAATTTTGTACTGTGAATTAAACGATCTTTTGTGCTTGGAACCTGCTTAATTACAGGTCTTAATGAACCTGATAATACTGCCGGCCGGTACACAATACATACTATCTGGGCTCATTGCTCTCCCTCCTTGATGTTTATTCTAGCATGTACTTCTGGTATAAAGAGGGTAGCATTGTTGCCCGAGAGGGCAGCCCCACTCCCGTATTTTCCTACCTCTGCCTTGTCTTCCGTTTTGATTTTACTCTTACGAGTTGCTGGGAATGGAGATTCGCCTGGAGGTCACCCAGCTTTACAACAGGAAGGCTAAATAAAACTGTAGGGTACCTTGTATTCAGAGTCCACATACTTTGGATTAATTAACCTATTAACCAGCCATTCATCCATTGGCGTATGCTGTTCTACCTTAAATTAAGGTTTTTTGTCAAGGATTTCTCCATTAGCGCCGTACTTTATCCTGTACCAAATAGCCTCAGTTACCAGTGATTGTCATGAGCAAGCAGCACGTACACTTGCGAATTGTGACCAGGTTGTCCCTTACACAATTGTACGAATCACGCAGCTGCCTAATACATGACCAGAGCAGCTCACGTGAGGCTTACCACCCAGACCAAACTACCCGTAAATAAATAATTATTTAGATTGAAGTTTAACTTTTTATTTCATTGCTCACAAGTTTGAATTCCAGTAAAAAATGAGAAAAAAGGTGGAAGAAAGTTTGGATCCGAACTCTATAAGCAGTTTCGTTGTCTACAGAAGTACGCGGATTTACTTATAAGCAGTTTAAGTTTATTTCTAAGCATACCATATATCAAGATCGGTTCCCGAACTTTATCTATATATCGATTAGGGATCCCATTTCCATTCAAATTTTATCAAAGTTGGTTAAGAGTCCTAATTTTCCATATTCTAGAACTTAATCTAAATTCATTTTAGCGTCCCATTTCTTTACCTTTATCTTTTACCTTGACCTTTACCTTTACCTTTATTTTTAATTTTACGCTTATCTTTACCTTTTCCTTTACCTTTACCTTTACCTTTACCTTTACCTTTACCTTTACCTTTACCTTTACCTTTACCTTTACCTTTACCTTTACCTTTACCTTTACCTTTACCTTTACCTTTACCTTTACCTTTACCTTTACCTTTACCTTTACCTTTACCTTTACCTTTACCTTTACCTTTACCTTTACCTTTACCTTTACCTTTACCTTTACCTTTACCTTTACCTTTACCTTTACCTTTACCTTTACCTTTACCTTTACCTTTACCTTTACCTTTACCTTTACCTTTACCTTTACCTTTACCTTTACCTTTACCTTTACCTTTACCTTTACCTTTACCTTTACCTTTACCTTTACCTTTACCTTTACCTTTACCTTTACCTTTACCTTTACCTTTACCTTTACCTTTACCTTTACCTTTACCTTTACCTTTACCTTTACCTTTACCTTTACCTTTACCTTTACCTTTACCATTACCTTTACCTTTACCTTTACTTTTACCTTTACCTTTACCTTTACCTTTACCTTTACCTTTACCTTTACCTTTACCTTTACCTTTACCTTTACCTTTACCTTTACCTTTACCTTTACCTTTACCTTTACCTTTACCTTTACCTTTACCTTTACCTTTACCTTTACCTTTACCTTTACCTTTACCTTTACCTTTACCTTTACCTTTACCTTTACCTTTACCTTTACGTTATGTCGATTTGTTTTTTGTTTTTAAATTTTGTTCGAATCATTGGTAACGTTCAAAAAACATTTGACTACAATCAAATTTTAATTTATTGTCGGTTTTAGGAGGCTGGTCAACAAAATCTTCATAAATCCAAACACTCTCAACAGAGTAATGTCTAAATCAATAAAGTTTTTTAACTTTGAACTGCTCGAACGTCTAGCGTAGCAAATAAGTTGATATACCCATCCGTTCTTAAGTTATGTTGGACCCGGACGAATGGACGACCAACCAAAACCATTACAGCATTCCTGTTTTACAAAAACGGGTCTAAAATCGAATTTTCACATTTCAATGAACTGTTGAATATCATTAGTTAATACAATTACTAATATCTCAATTTGGACCAAATAGAATTTTTTGGCTAGTATCTTTCAACATTTAGACCGATTAATTATCTAGTCGAATATTCGCAATGGGAATCATACAGGTATTTGATGTTGTTTAATGAATATTTCATTAGTAAGTAGAACGCGATCCTGTGAAGACTAAACAGTGCGATTTATAAAGTAAGTACAGTTTATAATTCACTAGGTAAAATCGTAAAATTATTTTCTGCTCTAAATTTTATTTATTTCAAAGGGTAAAATTTTTAATTTTTAATTTCCGAATCAGATTTTTTATGAAAAATTTGTTGTTGAACCAGATTACCAAAAAATCTTTCTACTTTGATACCGAAAGCATAAATGATTAAATGCGACCGCCAAACTCGCCCAATCTACACAATCAAATTTTATATGGAAATATTCGACGTAATTTGTGTTCATTAGCGCTAAATCAATTTTTTTTTTTTCTAGAATTACAGTTCGCAATAAACTGGTATACAACATACCTATTGCTAATAACGATTATTTATCGCGAATTGAAAATCTTTAGCGTTTTTGTATACAAACAGCAGAAGAAAAATGTAAAATTCTTTCTAATTTCATTTACGATTTTTTATTTTGTGTTTTACTTACGAATTGGAATCTGTTCTGCTTCTTATTCCATTTTATGTTGCTTTTATTGTGTACAGTACATTTTCATTTCTCTATTTGATTCTTGTCTTCATCAACATGAGCTTAATAAAAATAAAAATAAAAAAAATGTTTGCCTCGCGGATTATTTGTGGTTTCATCTTATATTTTCTGCGTTCCTGTTGTGTTAAGTTCTTTTACATTTACATACATATATACGTACGGGGGTACGTACGTACGATATAAACTTAGAATATTTAGCTCTAGAGAGAATGCTGTTATATATTATTTCGCGGTATTGTTGTCGGCATATAAAAATCAAATATTTTAAATTTTTTTTATATTTTTAGATTATATTGTTATAACAAAAAAAAAAAATAAGAATAAATAGAATCATTTATTGGCTCATTCATATACATGTTTCTGCTATAAAACCAATATATAAATTTTTTTTTATCGTTTTGTTGTTATTTTTCTTGGCTATTGTGCAACGTACATATAAAACGAAAGAATCAGGAAATTAAGAGATTTCGATTTACACAAAAAGCAGCAACACAACAACAAAAAATCGATTGGAATTCTCTCCTGGCTTTTCTGTATATAAACATGTACGAGTACACAATGTACAAAATTGATTAGATAAATTCTAAAAAACAAAACAATTCGGTCAGCTATCTAAACCAAAATTGAATCGAAAAATCGAGTTTAATTGAATTACAAATTTAGATACGAGAGATTCCGCCTTAAGGTTTTTTCAAATTGTTTTCGTTTAGTTAGAACCAAATTTATAAATTTGAATAGGTGAAATTCTGTTTCGTTTAATTGTTGTTTTATATTATGGTGCTTCGCGCACACTTGGAATGGAACTACAAATACCTTTCTTCTATATTTATCAATAAAATGTATATACAGGTGGATTCGACTTTCTACATAAATATACAAAAATATTATTCTGTAACATTATAAAATCTCTTAAATTCATAAATATTTATAACTAAACGTTTTTATTTTAAATATGATTTCAATACGGAAGAAAATTTAGATGAAAATTTATTCAAATTTTTGATAAAATAAAATTGTATTTTTATGTATAAATAAAAGTAAAATGTCCAGTTAAACTACAATTGTGTAATTATATGCACAATCGGCAAATTGAATGAACAGCAACCAAATAACCAAACTAAGAACAACAAGATACACGTAGGATATATAAATACACTAAAAGGAAGCAACACAAAAAGATCACAAAACTATAATAAGAAGTTAGACAATAAGACCATTAATTCCAAATACATAATTTATTGCACGGTATTTTCTTGTCTTGTGTGTCTCTTAAAATAAAGGCAACTTTTTGTTTTTAATTTTTGTTTGGATTAGCTATAGGTTGGCTTATATTGTGAGCAGCAGACAAAACACACTCAGGAGGGTATACCATCTGGGGTGAGTGAAATGTTTTTTTTTTTTTTTGGTTTCGATATGGAAGTTAATGGAACACAATAGAAATACGTATTTGTATGATATATGGATATATACAACAAGAAGGTATATTGGTGTGCTTTACACTGTGCTTCCAACCAACTCTTCATTGCTTTAATAAAATAGTTTTTCATTTCAATTTATGTTATTCGAGATTGGAAATCTCATTTTTGTGCAGTTATTTCATTTTTTTTTGTTTCTGTGCTGTTCGTTGTTCTTGAATTTTTTTTTTTTTTTACTATTATCTTGGACAAATATCTCGTTTTGCCAGTGGCATTACCGCATCTATTGTTTTTTGATTGTTACAATGCGATAAAAGTGGAAAAAATATAAATAATTTTCTTTATTGAAACGAAAAGTCAAAATAGTTGGTTCTTTTTTGTTTTTTTTTTTTGTTGGCGACTAAACGATTTCTCCGACAGAGCGATAAGGCGGCAAGACAGTTTAACTTGGATATCGCCCAAAGACTTATCCCGTCTACGTCTTTTATTATTTATTTTTATCCACAATCTCTATTCAAGCAAGGAAAAACGGGGATCCGATTAGTAGGATCTAAAACGCAGTTCTAATCAAAATAGTACGCCGGTCTGATGGAAATGGGATTATATTAGGTTGAGTCAATAATACCTTCTGTTTGCAGGTAGGTAGAATCTATTGCTTTTTAAAAGAGTTTTTGCTTTCACTAAATAGATAAAGGTTCTGTTAGAATTCTGCCAACTGTTTTGTGCATCAAGTTACATTGGAGTATTGTTGCTAACTCCTAAAATGGGTAATCAAAACTGCCTACTCGTCATGCAATGCTTCGGTAATTTAAACAAGGCAATAGTGTTACGGTGATAGTTGGCAAAATAAGTAGTGTATCGACATGGATTAATTACATAATCTCAGTGAACGGAATAAAGAAGATCGCATACTGCACACAATGCAAGGAAACTCATGAAAAGCCTCCTGTATTCATCACACCCAAAAACCTCATTTTTTTTACACGACAATGTTTGACAACATATAGCAAAGTTGACCAAAAAAAAATTCTTGCCTTGAATGGTTCAAAAACCTTCAATTCTGAAGAGTATAGGAAGTCAGGCAGTCAAATTTTATCCAGTCCGAGAAATCATTTAATTTATGCCTCTTCCACTCCAAACAAATATTTTGCCAATAAACTTCAATTCTTATTTCTATAACTTTAGTCATTTAACCAAATTAGTTTTTTCAATATCTGTCCGCTTTGAAGCCGAAATGGTAAGTTAACAAACAATGCCTTCATTTTGAAACATTAAATGTGATTTGTAAAGTTTTCTGCTGCGTTCTGCAGTAATTTATACTTTTGAAAGTCTACTGAGATTTTATTTGAAGGTGTTGTAAGTTTTGTGGGTATTCGAATTTAGGAAAAGCTTGATGACATAAAGCTCCAAGTTCTGTTTGGAAATCTTGTATAATACTGACTATACACTTGCATTGGTTGAAATTTGACCCGAACCTCTGATCGCGCGTTATCAGAAGAACAACTCTCCATACCACTTACTTCTTTATTGACACTTTAGCATGCTTGATTCTGTTTCTGTTACAAAATGTTTGGTATTGATACCTCATGAAAGGAGTATCGTTATCGCTATAATATTGCATCCTTCAGACTCTCATTATATAAGTTAGTATGAATAGTTTTCTGTGGAACTGTTGCAGTACATAAATTTTAAAACTCTTTCTTTCTTTGGAGTGCACATTTGTGAAATGAGCTGGTTGATGAGGCTTTTCCTTTGGCAGATAACATCAGAAATTGCACCTCAATATCAAACTTGCGTACCGAAGCTAAATCTCGATGGCAAAATTACATTACCGTGCATCTACAAAATTTCCTGAAATCATTTTATTGTTTTATCGGTAAGAAACGCATAAACCCTCAACTCGATGACTCTAAATTCCTCGCTTAACCCCAATTGAACGACTTACACGATCACAACTCAACCCTAAACTCAACGCTCAACTCAATCCTTGAATCAGCAAAGTTTGAAAAACTACATCCATATATCAACCCCAATCATTACAACCTTTAAACTAACTTCCACCTAAACCCAAAACTCAACTCGACTCCAGACTCAGCCCTCAGTTCAATCCCGAACTCAACAAGGTTCGAAAAATGCATCTGTACAACTCAGCTCAAGCTAACTTCCAACTCAACCCTAAGCTCAATCCAAGTAAATCCTCAACTGAACCTTTCACGCAACCCCAACTCTACTCTAAGTCAACCCAAAGTGAACTCAAACTTAACTTAACTCTCGACCCCCCAACGGAACCATCAACTAACACCAAACTCAACGCCCAACTAAATCCTCAAATTAACACAGCTTGAAAGTCTAGATTCGTATACGTCTAGATTCGAACTGAACTCAAAATAAATCAAGCTAACTTCCAACTCAACCCTAAACAAAAATCAAACAAAACCTCCAAATCAATCTTCAACACCACCCCCATCATAAAATTTTCCCCAACAAAACCTTCCACCTGATCACAAGCTCAACCTTAACCCAAATTCAATTCAAGCCCTACCCAACCGCAATTCAACGTCAACTCGACTCCCAACTCAGCCCTCAAAACAACCTTCACATAAATCCCCTACTGAACTGCTCACCCAAACCTAACCCAGTTCCAACTAACCTCTAACCCAACCCCAACTCAATCATTTAATCAGCATGGGTATTATACTACATTTTAATGAGCATGTGGATTTCGGGCAATTAGTATGACAGGTTCGCGATCTTCCTCACGTACATGTTCCAAAAACTTTTCAATTCTCCGCCTAGATAATAGAAAAAACTTATTGGCGAAAAATACTGAATCGAGCAAGTCGATCTCGAGATATCATGGATAGAGACATCCAGACAGGAAATTTTAACGAACAAAATTGTTTATCATTTTTAGGCTAAAATCCAAGTAATTCCATAAAAAATGTTACTTATCACCAGAAAAAATTCCTTTACCCTAAAAAAATTTAAATCTACAAAAAATTTGGAAAATATCGAAACAATTCTTGAAAAGTTGTGTATTATGGGGAACTCAGAAATGAGATTTTCATGGACACCAATTCTATTCCCCATTAATGAGCCTTCGTATGTTCTACGGGAAAATTGAACTGAATTTTTTTCATGCGATAGATTTTATGCGACATAACACTCTAGAGACTGCTAGAGAGATTATATAAATTTACTAATGATTCTTGAAAAATCGAATTTTTCCAGATTTCCCACCGACAACTTCATGGGAATTTATTTCTGGCGATAGCTATTGACTAATTAAATTCCAGCTATCCATCTCCAGACATAACGTTCTAGAGGCTGATTAGGGAATTTTCCCAGATTTCCCACAGGTCTCTTAAACTAAATTGTTCTCCCGCGATAGCTATTGACAAATCACATCAAAGCAATCTATCTTCAGGCATAACATTCCAGAGGCTGATTTATACAAATTTCTTGGAAAATCGAAATTTTCCCAGATTTCCCACGGAACTTTAACTAAGTTAATTGTTTTCCTTGATAGCTATTGACAATAGCATAATAGCATAACAACGATCCATCTCCATAGAGATAAACATTCTAGAGGCCGTTTTTATACCAATCTTAAATGTTTTTTGGGTTCCGCCAATTTTTCACAATTTTTAACGGGGAAGTGGAGCGAGGTGTTACCACATAACAATACTGACAGAAGTCTTCAATACTTTTTATGCATCGATAGTAATTTTTGGCTAATCACTAACGACTGATCACGACTTTATTTTTTAGTTTTGGCTTGGATATCTTGGGGCGACAACTTAAATTGAAATTTCTTATTAACTAAATACGAACGTCGTTATGATATATATATACGAAATTGTTGACTAGCTTATTAGAGGCATGTGACATCATCCTGTTGAACAGACTTTCTTCAAAAGAGCACGGTCAAATTATGCGTTCCAAGCAAATCTCACACCAGGCTTTTTTATTAGATTAAACTTTCTCGTGAATAATTCAAGTATTTCCCAGTAATGACTGTTTTTCTTATTGATTCTACCGTTTGAGACATAAGTGCTCTTCATTACACAGGGTGATTTTCTGCGGAAAGTTTGGTTTGATTTGGACGATGTTCGCCTCGCAAGGCGACTTGCTTGGGCGAGTAAATTACACTATGTAATTAACACAGTTTTCTACACATACAATTTAAAAAATCAAAAAATTTCATATTTTAACAACGGTATCAAATTTATTTGCTATACACGGTGGTGGCTGCTGATTTGAATTTGTGTGACGATCAGAGTGTTCACGTGGTGCGTGGGGATGTAAATCGCCAAATCACATGAAAAATTTACTGGTTGGGTAAAATTTAAACCTCACAGTTTTGACATTCCATATCACAAAAACAAAATGTTTCAACGTCAAAAACTAATACGCTACACCAAGGAAGTGTTCACAAAGCCTTTTTTCAAAATCCAATCGCCGTTCTAGTTTTTTCAGTGTTCACGTTTTGATTGCAGTTATTGTAAACCATCCAAATTTTTAGTTGCTGCTGTAATCTCTTAGTGGGATTTTTCAAGGTATCTAAGCGCATTCGAGGTTTGTTTGCGATTGAGTGTTATTTCATACATATCTATATAGAAATTATTCAAGATTCATAGATTTTGCGAGATTATTCAAGATTTGCGAAGATGTTTTGTTTAATGTAGATATTTTATGGGAATTATCGCTTCGACGTTTTAAGCTTATTTCACATTGGCTGGTCTTGAATTAGTATTTTGTCGATATTTAGTATATTGTGCTCGAATCTACATCAATTTTAATTTTATCATCAACTATCAACTTGATCAACCCTAGATTTCCCAAAAAACTTCAGTGACTACTAATCACTGATTAGTTTAAATATTAATTTAAAACCAATCGCAAAAAAGAACTTCTTTTGTCTAAATATTGGCAAAACAAGGTATTGGTCGAAAAAATCCAATTCAGAACAAATAGCCTTTTATAGACAAATTGTTCTGAATTGAAGAAATAATACAGATAAAACAAAGCCAGGATATTAGAAGAAATACAAATAACGTCATTTCCTCTAATATAATTTTCTCTCTTGCATGCACAATTCAAATTGCTTTTTTTCTCGATTTAAGCATTTAGAACCCTCTCTTACCGTATATTAGCTCCATAACAAATTGCGAGCGTCTGTAATTCACAAAAAATTAAACCGGACAAATGTTCAGAAATGTAAAACTGGCGCCATCTTTGAATCATTCACTTATTAAGGCCCACTCTATAGAAAAGTCAACAATAGACCCCATTTAGCCAAAAGTTATATTTTTGGTTTTTGCATCATAAGGGTGCTTATGGTACATGACTAATTAGTAGATTGTCTAGCAAAACCCAAAGTCGTTTTCAAACTTTTAACCAGATAGTCCAACTAGACTCCCAACTTGTAGAATATATTACTACACACAACACTACTACATATTGTATATAAATAAAATCGCTTTTGGGCAAATAATTTTGTTTGATATCCTAAACGGTACAAAATTTATATGCAAATCCTAAAACAATAAACCAAAATTTTTGTAAATCCCATCAACATTTTTATTTATTTTCGTATTTTAAATCCTGTTTACATTTTTATTGTGTGTGCACCCATTCTGTATGGGGAAAATATTTCTAAACATACCCACAATCTGTGTCGTATTATGTTATACTTGTATGATTAGAATTCAAGCAAAAAATTAACACTTATACACCCACACACACACATACGAGTACATAAAATATTCATTCATTACGACGACGGCACATGGGACACAAAACAATGACTTGTAATCTCATACCAAAACTAATTGATTTTATCGTCTTTCCGTGCTCCGTGCACTATATGTATTCAACATTTTTTTTTTTTTTTTAGCATAATCATATAATGTAGGTGTCACATATAAATCATGCATATTGTGTGTATGCGACATGAAATTCTTAAATAATTGAGCTTGATTAAATGACAAATTTAATTATAACAATGGAATGGAAATATTTTTGTTGTTCGTGTTAAATGCGTGAAAAATTGACAAATAATGCGGCAAGGCAAAGTCTACAAAACTTTATGAGTATATGGTACGAGAGGTATAAAAATAATAAGAGTTATGGATCATGAATTATATCGATAACAGAATTTTCCATTATCATTCAATGGAACATTTTTATATATACGAACGATATATGGGATACGACAAAGCACAAAAACTATTTTAGGTGGTGACTTTTTCGTATCCTTATCGGTACGTATATAAAACCGTACCAAAAAAAAAAAAGTTTAATTTCACAGTTCATCGGGCATATTATCTACATCAACTAGATACTAAACCAAAACTTTATATATACTCGTATAGTAAAACAGTTCGGGAAATAAAAGTCACTTGCACAGTTGGAGCAATCAAGCCGATCATTAGCATACACAATACAAAACAAAAAGTACAAAATCTGACAAACAATTTTGTGTCGCTGTTGAAATTCATTAATTACCGCAATATATCAAGAATATGCAAATTTTTAAGCTGCAAACCTGTTAAATATGTATTGTGTACAGATATTTTGTACAAACCAAAGATAAGATGTTAGAAATATTTTTGTGCGTGGGTGTTGCAAATTCTCTTCTTTACTATTCTACAATTATTATTGTGCACCTAAAGACATTATTCAACTTGTTCTGTGTGTGCCAAATAACACAAAATCGTAATAAAACAAACGCTTTAAGGTATTTTTTGCGAAGAGGAGACCTTTCTTGTAAATAAGAAGACATCTTTTGACATTACAATACTATCAATTTGTTACAATCCAACCACAAACGATAATTTATGAATTAAAAACTATTTTGTCATTTACATAAAGACTGGATTTTTGTATAAATAAAACATGTGCAGCATCATGTTAGATACATAAATATTATGTATATGTCCATACATCATAAATGATCAAACCACCTTGAAGACAATAATTAGAGAGAAAATGAACGTATAAAAGTAATTACGCCGGTTTTTTTTTTTTTTGTTACAGTAGTTTTGTACATGCATCTTAGCGGTAAATAATCGTTTGAAACAAAATTACCAAAACGAAATTGAAACACCTCAGGACTATTTGAATCGATATTCATTTAAAAAATGTTTTATGAATAAATTGTATTCAATTCCTGGATATTTATCTTGGAATATAGTGCACGAAGCATTCCTAAACATTGGATAATAAATTACAAACGATTAAGTTATCGAATCGCAATTTTGCCTGTGTGGCAGATTATTCGTTTGGTAGACAGTAAAAAGCCTCGTGAAGTGATATCCATTGTATTAATTATATTGCCAGCATTATTGGTGTATTTTATCTTGAATATTAGAAATTCCAGTTCCAACAAATGGCTTTATTAAACAAGTTTAAGTATAACAAGAAAGATAACAGGAACATATTTTAAAACAATAACTTTAGTTGAGGTAAACATTAAATACGATTTTAAAATTTTACAGATGCATCGCAGAACGAGATTAGCTGTTGGACCAAAATTGGCGTGATATAAGGTATTTCTATTTATTTATTTATTTATTACCAACTTTATACTTATATACAATTTCAATAATACATTAATATATACTAAGAATTGAACTAAAAAAAAAAATTAAATTAAACATTAGACATTAAATTGTTAAATGCATCCCTAGATAGATTAAAGTCGAAAGCCGATCGAACTTTATTAAAAGAAACAGTAGATTGATAAACAGGTTCATATTTACCGTAGTTATGCCTAATATAAGGCAGCTTAATTTGGAAATCTCGAACACCAAAATCTCAGGACAGTCAATTTTAGACACCAACAAGTCTCTAACCAATAACGCGCCAAACGGATTCCAAATTGCTGCACCATATTCCAACAATGAACGCACAAACGAGATATATAATATTTTAATAGAATAATGATCTTGAAAATCCCTCGAAAACCTTTTAATAAACTCAAGCATGGAATTCGCTTTAGAAATGCTAAATGTTATACCTAGATCCATAAACGTATCAACATTATCAATAATACAACCACCCAGGAAAAAATCAAAATTAGCGAGCGTGATTGCACGGGTAAAACGGATTGTTTTACATTTGGAAATGTTTATAGGGTCAAATTCTGAGCTGTGCACCACATACTGAAATTATTTAAGACAGATTGGAAGTCTCTTGCGCCATTGGTGCATGAAATGGTTTTAAAAATTTTAATGTCGTCCGCATAGATGAGGTTGTCGGAATAACTCAAACAATTCACTAAGTCATTGATGAATAGTATGGAAAGCATAGGACCCAAATGACTACCTTGAGGCACGCCCGAAGTGACATTAATAACTCTGGATGGGAAACCACCAATCTTAACTATCTGAGTTCTGAAATCAAGATAAGATCTGATCCAGTCCAGTGGGAGAAAACTATAATGGAAGGAATCAAGTTTCTTCAACAGCAAGTCATGATCAATCTTATCAAAGGCATTACAGAAATCAGTGTACACAATCTGCACAATTTTACCTCTATGTAAGCCATTAGAGACACAATTTGTAAGCAAGAGTAAATTAGTAACAGTTGATCTGCCTGGAAATAAACCATGCTCTTTAGGAGAAATAAAAGTTTTCACGTGAAACAATAATTGATCTTTAACAAGTTTCTCAAACAACTTGGGTAAGACAGAAATTATACGGATTTGAAAATAGGTTTAATAAGCAAGAGTGGGGGAGTTAAGAGTGGGGAAATATCTCTCTCTTAGACTTCTATTAAATAGAAAGCACACCGGAGCGGCAATTGCGTTACCAGTCAATTTTAAAAATAAAGGCGGTAACGAATCAAAGCCGGCACTATGGTTAATGTCAAAATTTGACAATTCCGATAAGCTTGTATCAATTTCCAAACGAAACATTGAAAATTTCTTATTAATCGTGACATTATTCAAGCTGCAGAGATCAGAACCTGAATCTGGATTATAAACGCTCTCAAAGAACATCAGATTTTCTTTTATAGTTAACAAAATGCCAAAAGTGATTAGGTTTCGATTTAATTTGTGATTCCACCTCCAAAACATAATTACTACTTATAAAGTTTATGAGCCTTATCCTTTCTATGTTTTTAAATTTATCAATTCATTGTTATACCATGGTTCCTTCTTGGCGCCTGAAACTACCAATCTAGAAATGAATGAACAATATTATAAAATTCGTTCAACATATCGTCTATATTATTACAAATATAAAATGAAGACCAATTATACCCATCAAGAAATGCACTCATTTTAAAGTCATAGATACTGAGTCGGTATTATTTTCGATTAATTCACTGTATTCAAACAAGACTGAAATATTCAGCGGCAAAATGATGAATACTTGAAGATCCAGCTAAATCATCACAGGTTGTGACGGTCATCTTATGATCAATTGGCACAAATGCTAGGTCTAACACGTTATTACTGCAATTCTTCACATTGATACATTGTTTCAGTCCCAACGAAAATATTTCAGATATGAACTGGACGATGGTTCATGTTTTTATGGGAGTTAAAGTGTTATCCATATACTCCCATATAATACCTGTTGAAGAAGTGCAGAAATATTAAGTTTCATGGTGTCCAAAAACATATCATAAACCGCGACGCTTGAATGACATGGTATATATGTGACACAAATGATCAGCGAGTATAAATGAAACTGTAAGCGCACAGCAACAACTTCAGTACCACAGTTGGTTAACGTTATCGGCCTATTTCCTGAGGTATTCCCTTCTATGGAGTTTTTAATTTTTTTTAACTGAATCTATTTCTCATGGTGTAATGAGTGCACCTAAAAAAAACAAACCAACTAAAAATTTTGAATAGGACAAACGAGGTTCTGCCTGAGTTATAATAAAACATGTGGCATAATTTCCCTATTGCGTTCAGAAACATTAGAAAACTATTTGAACTAACATACTGAAAATCGTGCTCTGGATCACATTTTGATACTTTTCAATATAATTTTATTCAAACCAGGGATGGTGAAGACAAAACAAAAATTGGGTGGTATAGTGAAAACCCTAACTTTAAAAATACAAGGGGCCCAGAACCTAAAATTTTTAAATTTTGCTTCAATCTAAAAAGACCATAGTATTGAAATCTTGTCAAAAATGACGAAACATTTGGTTGGTTCAAAACCATTTTTCTCGACGTTTTGAAAGCGACTGAGTCTGAAAAAGCAAAAAAAAATAAAAATATCCGTGTCTGTCTGGATGTCTGGATATCTGTACCCATGGTATCTCGAGAACGGCTGGTCCGATTTGGATTTTTTTTTCGCCAATCTGTTTTTATGGTCAAGGCGGACATTTGAAAAGCTTTTCGGAAACTATACATCAAGAGGGTGAGGTACGTGCCATACGAATTGAACTGAGTTGCGGTTTAGTTGGGGTTGTATTAGGGTTTAGTAAGCAGTTGAGGGGATTTGTGATTTTTTTTTTAAATTTTACTGGTATTCTATAACTTATCCGATTTTGATGAAATCCAGCATTTCCAATGGAAATCGGATTCTCAAATGGTGTTTATACGAAGTTCTGGAATATGGACAATTAGGACGGAACTTGGCTATTTCTGTCATGGAAATGGGATTCTAAAGTGATTTTTGGATAAAGTTCTGGAATATGGCCAAGTAAGATGGAACTTGGCTATTTTTAAACCGATTAGGATGAAGTTTAACGTGTGTGATGGAAATGGGGTTCTAAAATGAGTTTTAGATGAAGTTGTTGCCATATGCCATAAATCCTTTTAAAAATCATTTAAGAATCCCATTTCAACCATGTATGTCAAAGTTCACTTAAACCGGCTAAGATATAGGCAAGTTCCATCCTAATTGGCCATACATATAATTTGCTAAAGGTTCAATTTGAAATGTAAAAAGTTCAATTTGCAAATATTAAGGGTTCAATTTGAAGTGTAAAAGGAACAAATTAAAGTGTAAAAGATTCAATTTGAAGTGTACTCGTAAAACCAATAGCATCGTGGAAATTTCTGCCCGTGTTCGCTCTAATAAAGTGTCAGCTTATCTAAGGGAAGTTTTTATAGAAACACTTCAGCTATATGAGACTTAAAAATTTACCCGTTGAAGTAAAGATTCTGCTAAATTGAGTGTCCGTTGAAATGAGGTTTCACTGTATTGTATGTGTATGATATTTAAACTGCACACGCATTGAACAATTTGAACTAAACTTTGTAGAAATACTGTTCAATACTTAAGAAAGGTCACTGTAAATATCTCAATTTGGAATTATTTAAGAGTTGATTTGGAGTTAGGTTAAGGGTTGATTTGAGAGTTTATTTGGTCTTGATTTGGTGATTGATTTGAGGGTTTGGTTGGCGGTTAATTTGGTGATTGGGCTTAAAATTACATATGTTACGATTGAGATCGAGGTCGTTTTGTATATTGAGTTGGGAGGTTTAAAGTCATTTCAGGAGTAACGCGCCATTGTATTTTTTAATATTATTATTTGCACAATAAGTCATTCAAAAAAAATTGATCAAATTTTTATTTGGTTTGTTCTGCTTGAGCACCTCGTCAAGTTACTCGTTGTTTGCATTGCGCGATAATTGATACTCGACTTCTCCAAAATTCGAGTAATTATCTTTCTTTACTCCAATGATGGATGATTTTGTTATGTATTGCTGACAGGAAATGTTCAAACTTCCTGTCGAAATATTTCCAGTCTTTCGATAGAAGTTGCTCTCTGAGTCTCAGCATAAATTGAGTCGCAATGAGTTAAGTCTCTTGAGTGGAGACATTCTAACTTCATTGCAATCCACATAAACTATACCTTTCTTAACCTCTTCTTGGTAAGTTAAACGTTCAACAAACCCCCCCAATAATTCAAACTGAGCCAGTTACTCAACCCATACTCAAGATAACTCTAATCCCAGCTCAACCCACAACTCAACTCTAAACTCAACGCTAAATATAATCTTCAAATCAACACGGTTCAGAAAACCATATGCATACATGAACTAAAGTCAAACCAACTCAAGTTAATGATAAATATTATATTTAAATAAAACACGCAGGCTTATATATATATTTATATAAATGTATTTCCAATTATTTCTCTTATTAAGATGTTTCCTCTTTGTAATACCAAAGCAGACTAAAGACTTACAAAGAGAAAGAGACAACACTACTTGTACCCTATCTACCGTGATATGTTAGATTGTTTATTACATTATTCAACAGCCCTCCTCAATCTAACAATCCTAACTCTCTTCTTAAAACGGTAAACTGTTTGCAATTCAAACTCTTCGTCATGATATCGGCTACCTGTAGACTTGATGGAATATATTTTACAACAATTTTTCCATCTCCAATTACTTCTCGAATAAAGTTATGTTTGACATCTATGTGCTATATTCGCTTATGATCTCTCGGCTCTTCAGCAATTTTTATGCATGACTGATTGTCTTCATAAATGGTGATCGGATCAAAGTTACGATAACCTAATTCCGTTAGTAAAAGTCGTAACCACACTGCCTCACATGCCGCCTGACTCAATGCTACATATTCTGCCTCTGTCGATGATAAACTGACTGTTATTTGCTTTCTTGAAGTCCATGACACCGTCGAATCAAACACTTTGAACACGAATCCGCTCGTCGACTTTCGATCATGACTATCACCTGCCCAATCCGCATCCGCAAAACCTTGAAGCACTTTAACATTTGGTGTTCTTGCATACACCAGTTCAACATCGATTGTCCCTTTGATATATTTTAATATTCTTTTTAGATACATGAAATGCTCATCTGTAGCACAATTTTGAAATCGACTGAAATAACCCACAGACGCTGCCAAATCTGGCCTCGTAGTCATTGCAACATAGTTAAGACACCCGATTAACTCTCTGTATGGCTTCGTTGTACGTTGAGCACTATCTCTTTTTAGATTGAGATTCACTTCCATAGGTGTTGAAATAGGCTTGCATTCCTCCATGCTAAACTTTCTTAGCACATTGAGCAGATAATGTTTTTGACTCAACTTCATAATTCCATTTTTCTTATCACGTTATACATTGAATCATCCCAGAAAATATTTCAATTCATTAATGTTTGTCATTTCAAACTCATTTGATAATTTCTCCTTCACCAAGTTAATTTCATTTACATTGTTACAAATTAGAATGAGATCATCAACGTACAATAATAAAAAGAATTTTGTTTCATGCGAAGATTTTTCATATAAACACGAATCCGAGTTCGTTCGTCGAAACCCCAATCTAACAATGAAATCATGAAAACGCTCGTTCCAAATTCTCGATGCTTGCTTTAGTCCATACAAAGCTTTGTTCAATCTACATACCAGTCCCCCATCCGAATAGCCCTCCGGTTGATTCATAAATATTTCCTCTTTCAAATTTCCGTTTAAGAACGCCGTTTTTATATCCATTTGATGAATCAACAATTCTTCCTGATTCGCAACTGCAAGCAAAACACGTAACGTGCTCAACTTAGCAACTGGAGCATAAGTTTCATTGTAATCGAAACCAATTTTCTGTGAAAACCCCTTTGCCACAAGTCTAGCTTTGTATTTATCAATACCACCGTTTTCATTGGTTTTTATTTTGAATACCCATTTGCATTGTATTGCGCGTCGATCACTTGGTAATTCGGTCAACTTCCAGGCATTGTTCTTCTTCAATGATGCTAGTTCTTCATAAATTGCATTTTGCCATTGAGGCCAATCGCTACGTGCTTTTGCCTCCTCCAATGTTTTCGGATCATTCGCCACATAACTTTCCGCACTTAAAGCAAAGCTTAGACTTGATGACAACTCGTAGTCTTGAACCCATTCGGGTTGTCTCCAAACTCTCGAACCTCTTCGCATCTCCACATCTGTTTTCAATTCACCATCATTTTCCTCGACATCATTTGATTCGTTGCCCAGTTCTTCATTTGATGGGTCATCATTTTCCGATTCATTCCCTTTTCCGGAATCTTCATACTCGGTTACTCTTCGATTGTCGACTGTACACTGTATATCTTCCTTAAACACAACGTCCCTAGCCGTAATAATTCTTCCTTGAATTGGATTCCACAGTCTATATCCGTTGATTGCATATCCCATCATAATATTGCGAGCTGATTTTTCATCCAATTTTCTCCTACACTGCTTCGGAATATGTACGTATGCCACACAACCAAACATTTTTATTTTTGATAAGTTTGGTTTTTTTCCGTACCATAATTCAGCCGGTGTGCAACAATCATGATCACCTTTCAACGCGCGCGTCGGGCTTCTATTAAGTAAATATGCAGAAGTTAAGACGGCTTCGTTCCAAAACTTCTTATCCAATTTTGCATCGCATATCATTGTCCTTGCCTTTTCTATAATTGTCCTGTTTAATCTTTCCGCAACGCCATTCAATTCCGGTGTATGCGGTACTGTATACTCGATTTGAATTCCCAACTGTGAACAATATTCTTTAAACTTTTCTGATGAGTATTCACCACCATTGTCCACCCTAAGTTTAGACATTTTTGTTCCACCGCCAAAATGTGCCGTACTCATTGCAGCATATTTTTGAAACATATCAAATACTTCACTTTTATTTTTTATTACATATATCACAACAAAGTGAGTATAATCATCTATAAATGATACAAAATATCTTTCTTTAGACCATGATTCTGGGTTTAATGGTCCACATACATCGCTATGTACCAACTGCAATGGCCTACTTGAACGATTTTCCATTATTTGTAAGAAAGGTTTTCTTGTTTGTTTTCCACGAAGACATGGTTCACAAAAATTTAATTTTTTATTTTTAATCCCTCTGATTCCATCCACCATGTTTCCATTTATGAGCTTTATCATGTCGTTCGCGTTCAAATGTCCCATTCTACGATGCCAAATGTCCATATTTTCTTCAAAACCACAAATTCGAGCATGCTTTTGGAATTTGACTCTAAATTCCAATTCATATAATTTGTTTAATCTTTTTCCAACCGCAATGAGTTTTCCTTGACGATACACACACACTTTACTGTTTGCAAATACAATTTTCATTCCGTTGTCTTCCAATTTTCTGATTGACAATAAATTACATTTTAGATCCTTTACGAACAATACATCTTTAATTATGCATGACGTTTCTAATCCATTTGCAAATACAGTTCCAGTAATATTACCGACTTTTAATGCAGTTAATAACACACCATTCTTTGCAATAGCGGTTTTAATTGGATCAATTAAATCACGATAATCATCAAAAACACTTGCATTATTTATCATGTGATCTGTTGCACCAGAATCCATACACCACCTGATAATATTACTGTTCGTCATATTCGCACTGCACATAACATTATTTTCACCGCTACTTACACTGTTGCCAATCTTAGTTTCTTCTATCGTTGTCGCACAAAATGAAATTTCATCATTCGTAACAGTTGACGAAAAGTGCGTTCTATTGTTAATTGGTTTTATGTTAACGCTGCATTCTGATTTCTTGTGACCAATCTTCCCACATTTGAAACATTTATATAGGAATTTCATTGCGTTCATTGCCACACCATTCTCTTCTTTCACTTCCGTACTCTTTTCAAAACTCTTCCTCTTGTTGAATTCATCCAACAACCGACTTTTCACAAATTCAATATTTAAATGATTTTGATCCATCGTTTCCAAGGCAGTCACCAAAGAATCATACGAACTAGGCAATGTTAACAACAAGTAACATACGACGTCAATGTCTTCTATCGAGGCACCCGTTGATTTTAATTCCCGCACTGTTTTATCAAAACCCAGAAAATGGTTTTCCATTTCATCATTTTCACTGTATTTCATTGTCATCAACTTCCTTCGTAAATACAATTGTCCAGCCACACTTTTTCGTTCGAAAATGGCTACCAAAGCGTCGAAAATTTCTTTCGCTCGATTTTTGTCCTTAACATATTCTAAATGACTATCGGCAATATACTGAATCAAAATTGATTTGCACTTTCGCTCATTTTTAGTATGAATTTCACTTTCATTCGGTTTTCCCTCTGCGATTATTAGATCCAGTTTCTTTTCTACATACACCAATAATTCTTTTTCCTCCAACAATACCTTAATTCTGTATTTCCAATTATTGAAATTATTTCCGTCAAACTGACCAAATCGAAAACGAATTTCCTCTGTCATATTTATCCAATATATATAGTTATATTTATCGCTTCTGGGCCCATAACCTGATAAATATTATATTTAAATAAAACACGCAGGCTTATATATATATATTTATATAAATGTATTTCCAATTATTTCTCTTATTAAGATGTTTCCTCTTTGTAATACCAAAGCAGACTAAAGACTTACAAAGAGCAAGAGACAACACTACTTGTACCCTATCTACCGTGATATGTTAGATTGTTTATTACATTATTCAACAGTTAACTTCCAACTTAATCCGCAACCAATGAGACAACCTCAATCAAAACCCAACGTAACCACAACTCATCCATAGACCAACCCCAACTCAACTCGAACTCCACTCCAATTTAGCTCTTAGATGTCGATGTCAATTCAGCCCTTAACCTAACCCCAAACTTGACGCCCAATTTAACTACAAAACCAACTTGGTCTTAAAATGGTTATACAACAATATCCAATAAATAAAATTCAAAACGTGTAAATCAAAATTATGGCATGAATCCAAAAGTGATAAACCAAATAGGAAAAAATCCAAATATAATTTCGTTTATAGTTTCGTTAATTAAACCAATTCCCTTCACGTTATGTTTGGGTAAAATGCCCTTTACTATAAGGTGAAATTTGGTCCAAAATCTTAAGCGTAGACCAAAATTTTCAAGATTTGACCAGATTGTTACTCCTACAAAATTTCCAATATATTCGGTAATATTTCAAAATTAGTCCATCAGAGTTACTCATGTATTAATTTTTTCTTTAATTACACTGTTAAACAAATGTACACTTGCGTAAAATATGTTAAAAAAAGTTTTAAAACTTCACATCGGTTTGTGATTTTGGATTATATGACATTATTTCTTATTCTGTAATCTAGCATAGAACATTTCGATTCATTTCAAAACATTTTTAAATTTTAAACAGGGTTTATTTGAATGGTAGTAGAGACACTGCTAAAATTAGCCGAATATAAAAAAAAACGATAATGCAGATTGCATTATCCTAGCCAAAAAATTAAAAAATGTTGTTCAACAATTGACAGGATTTAAAACTTTCGTCAATATTGATACAGTTTCTCGTGAAAAAATGTAGAAAATCTGTGGATTCCAAAAAATATTTAAAACTGATAACATATCATTATCTAGAGGGTTTTGCCTAGGCTAGTTTTATGTTGGAAGTATCGGAAAATTCGATTTTCCCGGATTTCTCAAATGTAATTTGATCTGAATTTCATTCCAGAAATCTATCTCAAGACATAACGCTCTGGATGTTGATTTTGCACCAAGTTTCTAATGATTTTTTGAAAATTGAATTTTCCCAGATTTCCCACGAGAAAATTGAACTAAATTTTTTTCTAGCAACAAAAGTCTTCAATTCTGTCCGTGCATCCACTGTTATCGATGTTTTACTTTCGACTGACTTTAACAGGGTTCTGCATTATCGAGTTTTTCGGCTGGAAGCTTTCAGCTATAACTTAAACAGAATTTTGAAGATTTAGTTTTTGCTTTTCCCAATTTTCAATACACAATTTTTTATTCGAATCTACCAAATTCAATTTTGTCATAAAATTTAATACACGATTATTTAATCAAACTACTAAATAGTCATAATAAATAATAATTTAACTGATATTTACCGAAAATTTGAAAACCAAATAAATTATTCGGCACGTCAGCGGTCACGCGTGGTGGATCATTCATTGTTTAACTCTTTTGATGTTTTTTTTTTTTTTTAAAGACAGTGCGAATCAATAATACAAACATTACAAAATTAGATTTATTAGTCTACTACGGTATGAATACTAAATTGGTGTTGGAGTATGCCGTATATTTTGCACAAAGAAGGTTAAAATAAGATGATGGCGCTTCATATCAAAATCTATATTTATAAATTTCCAAAGAATAACGAAAAATTTCCCGCGTACATCCGCTGATTTTGAAAAAAAAAAAAAATCCAAAATTAACTTTAGTCAGTTTTGGTGTATGACATACGTATAGTTGTATAAGAAATATCAAAGGCAAGCCATTTATACAATGTGCCTTCCAATTTTATTCAAATTGCATTTTAATTCAAACCAAAGAAAATCTCAGTTCAAATTAAATTATTATCTTGTTGACAGCACAGATCACATTTTAAACGATTTACGATGCTGGATTACCCGATGTTGAATAGATGTAAACGTATGTATATGAATCACACAAAATTTTTTTTTTTAAGTGATGTGCGCGATTTGCAAAAGATTTTTTTTTTGTTCGAACAATTCAACAAAAATAAAAATAAAATTTGAAGAATTTAAAGTAAGACAATAAAAACGATAAAATATTATATGGAATGGTATCATCATCATCATCTTCGTGATCATTAGATGAATGAAATAAAATTTATTTTATAAAGTTAAGTTATAAATTAGCATTATCTCTTTAAGAGATGTTTGTTTTGTGCGTGTGTGCTATATAGTATACCGTACATATGTATACAGCCTCTTTTAAGTCTACTTATGTTTAATGCATTACGATTAGTTTTTTTTTGTTCATCTTAAAATACACGAGATTCTTTGCTTAAGTTTTATATGTTTGATGTAATATAAAGAAAATGTGTATTTATATTCATGATAATTTTTATCTCGTATAAAATTGTATCCATATAGCAGAGCTTAAGATAAATGTTTATGTTTATGGTATACAAAATTATATGGAGAATTTATTCGTCTTTGATTAATTGATGATCATACAAATTGAGACGAAGAATGAGAGATTATCAATGATATATGGCTTAATCTATCGATACACCCGTAATGACGTCATTTTTTTATGGATACTTTATGGGAGGCATTCATTGGTATTCTCTACCTTTGATTTAGCTAAAAAAAAAATTCGAAAATGTTTTTTTTTTTACTTTTGGGATCGCTTATGTTCATAAATCGCTGTACTCTCACCTCATTTTGTGGTTGCCATAATCAACTTGAATTTAAAGGCAATTCAGTGAATTGTATCGCGAAACCACAAAGCCTTCCTGATTCGTATTCAACTTTGTTAACTCAACAAATTGGATATTACATTCTTAAAATGAAGCTACAAATTAAGTTGGAACTTAAAAAGCGTTGAGATCTCGTAACTCAGGGATGACCTGTATTTTGTTTCACGTTTCCCGTTTGGAAATATTAAGCTTCAACTCAACAATTCAAATAATTTGAAAATTTTTTTTTGCTAGCATATACTGCAGTTACAGAATTTGACCAAACTAATAAAATTAAAATTACTTTCAATAAAATTCATAAATTTTAGGAATTTGTACAAATCTAAATAAATAATTTTAAGAATAATAAATTTCAAGAACTTCAGGCAGACCCCAGAGATAATCAAAATTTTATTTGTTTAGAAATTTATAAGTTTAAAATTTGAAGAAAATTGCAAATTTAAAAAACAACAATAGCGTTTTACGTATTAAAAGAAATTTTAGCATTAAACAGAAAACAATTTCAATGAAACGTCGGATTTTCAAAAAATTTGAAATTTTTTCAATACGAATATTAAAGATTTCACTATTTAAATAAAATCATAAAATTTTCAAAATTTTAAGAGTTTTCTTTAGCGATTTCAAAAATTTTGAAAAGTTTTGGGATTCTAAGAAATTTAAGAGTTTTAAGACTTTTCACTAAGCATTAGGCAGTCACACAAATTAGAGATATTTACAACTATAAAGACATACAATACAAACCGCAAATTACAATACTTACCTATACTAATAATGGAAGAACTTTAGAATTAAAAAAAAAAAACAATTTTTCAATGGTTGCAAGCATTGCTTTATTCAGTAAAGGTGTAAAAGCTAGACTAAACGCTCTTAAAGATTTGAGATCAAAAATTCAGTAAACAGCACAGATTATGCAGTGTTAGAGACTTCTACTAACGACACGTTTACGATATATTATTTCCAATATTGCTTTACAGAAGGAGTTTCGGACGAAAACGAAAGAAATTTTACTGACCCATATATATCTATGATTTAAAAAGCGCTATTCATCAAATTGGCAAAAGCAACCACTACCTGGTACTAACCAAAATATTGACTGCAAATTCTGCACAGTTGAAGAATTTGTTAAATTCAGTATAAATGTTAAAACTAGAATAAAATAAATAAAAAATCAACAATTGCTTAGTTGGTGTTTTACGAAAATCTCCCATTATAGCTCTTCTAAATTATACCAAAACTCTAAAACTAAGCAACCCATTTAGTGAACTTAAAAGCTTAAAACCAACAGGAGAAAATACTATAGGTACTTTGGTCAAAATTCTATCAACATTCATTAAATAGTTCCTGAGATGTGTGCGAATCGTCAGACAGACAGATGGATGGACAGCCTACTTTATATTATTAATATTTACGGAGAAAAAGATATTATGGCGAGATATGTACATATGTACAATTTCACCTATGCCTTCATCCATTTATACTTTCGTTGGTATATTTACTGGACAGGAATTTTTATGTAAACTATTTGGTTACAATAAATTCATGCCTTATACAATAACATCAAGAAGCCATTCCAAGAGTCTCAGAGTTTCTTAAGTGTCACGCGAATATTTCTTTTGGCTCATATGACCATCGATACTTCCACAACATGAAAATATTCCCTAGTTCTAGATACATATATCTTCGACTATCTGTAAATAACTCCAACCAAGTTATATTTTTAGTGTGTAGTCGATCTTTAAAACGAAAATTGATTTTCATTGGCTTTCAAACTAGGATTGCAAAATTTTTTTGGAGTTAATGTGGTATGGGTAGAATGAGAATTATGTCTTGTTAAACTATTTTCCGTTTTTTTTTTGCTTACATTTAAGCACAACGAATATTCTAGTAAATTTTATGCAAACCCTATTGAAAAATATCATTACTGGAAAATTGCAGGGCTGGAATCGGAGCCCTGAGGAATCGTCGAGCTCCGACTCCGTTTTTTTTTTACTTTTATTTTCCTATTGCCCTAAATTGTGAAATGGATATTTTTCAGAATCCAGAATCATTAAACAGTTAAAATTTAAAAAGAAAATCTTTAAAAAATCAAATAAATGAAAAAGTTGTATAAGCATTTTTTATGCTTGTGTCACAAATTGAAAGATTTCAAGTGCACATCTATCATTTGATCTGAGCCTGAGCCGAAGCCGCCCATTTTTGCTAAGGCGACTAGCTTTCAGATGCTTAAAAAAACAGATTTTATAATATTGTTGAACGCGGTAACGGTAACGGAGTGTTTCTTCTTCAATAAGTATTGCAATTTTAACGCCCAAGTTCTGTAGACATTTCATGCGCTATTTTAGTCTCTTTCAATCTTGATTCTGAGGTATCATAGTTAAGAAAAATTCGACTAACTAGGGACATACTTCTAAAAGTCAAGACATAATTTTCAACATTTGCTAAAGGCAACGAGTTTTGCAGGAATGTAAAACTATTTGATATTGAACATAAGTTATATTAAGAAGCCTACATGGACCGGGAGAAGGAGGTTCCTACGGATAACCTGGAGGAGCTGATCCGTAAAGCGGAACAATCAAAGGTAGGTGTGGTACTGGGAGTTGATGCTAATGCGCATCACACTATCTGGGGAAGCACGGACATTAATGAAAGGGGTGAGTCGCTTTTTGATTATTTGATGAGTACTAACCTTTCAGTGTGTAATATTGGGCGGGAACCCACATTTATTACTAGTAACAGGCAGGAGGTTCTAGACGTGACCCTTGCCTCAAATAATATTCTTCATATGGTTAAAATTTGGAGGGTGGATAAGGAACACTCCTTTTCTGATCATCGATATTTAACCTATAGCCTCGATATTCACCCTGCTACCCGGGAAGCCTTCAGGAACCCTAGAAGGACCAACTGAAGCACATATGGGGAATTATTGGAGGAAATGTTACCGACGAGGGATATGGAGCCCCCGACGACCGTTGGGGAGCTGGAGGACATGGTGGCTAGCGTTACTATGGCATGCAACCGATCCTTTCGCGCTGCCTGCCCACTGGCTAAGCCTAGGGGTAGGCAAAAACCGGTATGGTGGTCCAGGGAACTGGGAACCTATCGTAAGGCTTGTAGGACAGCCTTTAATAGAGCCAAAAATACAAGGGAGGCTCAGGATTGGGACTCCTATAAGGAGAAACTCGGAATTTATAAGAAAGAATTAAGAAAGGCACAAAGGAGGTCTTGGAGAATTTTCTGTGATAATATGGAAGAGGTATCCGAAACCTCACGCCTTAGGAAGATTCTTTCCAAAAGTACATCTAGTCCCAGTTTTTTGATAAAACCGGACTGATCTTGGACAGCTTCTAGTGGAGAATCTCTGGAGCCTCTCTTCGAGACACACTTCCCAGGGAGCTTTGAAGACCTGTTGGTGCGTAGCAATCATCAGGAATCACTGTCAGTGTTCCCAGAGGATATCGTAACCAGGAAACGGATCCTATGGGCACTGAGGGGTTTTAAACCATTTAAATCGGCTGGTCCAGATCAAATTATACCAGCGGAACTTCAAAACAACTCAGTAATTATTATTCCCTACCTGGAAGCTATATTCAAACGGTGTTTGAAGCTGGGCTATATTCCTAGGTACTGGACGGAGGTCAATGTGGTGTTCATACCGAAAGCGGGGAAAAGCTCATATGTCTATCATAAGGACCTAAGACCAATAACTCTATCATCCTTTCTTTTGAAAACCTTGGAAAGGCTGCTGGATGTATACATCAGAGATAAAATAGGTACCAGGAAGTGGGCATCGTCTCAGAATGCGTACACAAAGGGTAGATCTGTGGACACTGCTCTGCACGCCTTGGTGTCTACGATTGAGAAATCGATTAATTCGAAGGAATTCTCTTTGGTGGCCTTCGTGGATATAGAAGGCGCCTTTAATAATGTGAAAGCGGAGACAATCAAGGAGGGATTGTCATTTTTGGAGGTGGACGTTCCTCTGATAGGGTTAATCAATTATATGCTGGGAAGCAGGATTGTTAGCTCGAAGTTGGGGGACTCCACCATCAAGAGGCGAGTAACTGGGGGAACTCCGCAGGGGGAGGGGGGTTCTGTCCCTTCTTCTCTGGAACATAGTGGTAAACGGGTTACTAGTTGAATTGGAGAGAGAGGGTATTGAAGTTATCGCGTACGCAGATGACGTAGCTTTAGCTGTTACCGGGAAATTCCTGGGCACGATTGTAGACGTAATGCAGAATGCGCTTACCATCGTTACGAAATGGGCTGGCAAATGTGGACTTGGTATTAACCCGTCCAAGACAGAGCTGGTACTCTTTACTAAGAAATACAAAATCCCGGTAGTTGTCCCTCCTACCTTAAATGGCACGAGACTTGCTTTTACTGATAGAGCTAGATATCTGGGCATTATCTTGGACAGTAAGCTTAGTTGGAAGCCCAACATGTTGGAGAGAATAAACAAAGCTACTATTGCTTTGTACTCCTGTAGGAACGCCATTGGTCATAGATGGGGTCTAAAGCCGGAGCTGGTACACTGGCTCTACACCGCTGTAGTGAGACCTGTACTCATGTACGGGGTGGGTGTTTGGTGGTCAGCCCTGGACAAGGTAACTTACAAAAGTAAGATTGAGAGAGTGCAAAGAACGGCCTGTATGCTTGTTAGCGGGGCATTGAGGTCGACACCGACAAGTGCCTTAGAGGTTATGTTGCACCTTCTTCCGGTCGACATTTTTGGCAAACAGATGGCGGCAAATACGGCTGTACGACTTGCAGCCGTCTCTCAGTGGAGGTGTCTTAGTATAGGACAATCTACTATTGTCAGATCGTTGAAGGATGAGCTGGCGAATCTTGACTACATTAAACCTACTCTACGCTTCGAGAAGCGATTTCGAACCTCCTTTCCTTTAAGGGAATCCTGGAGGGATAGACCGTTATCGGAAACCGAAGCGTTGCAATTCTTCACAGATGGCTCCAAGCTAGACGGCAAAGTAGGAGCTGGAGTATTCTGTGACAAATTAAATGTAAATATTTATATTCGTCTCCCTGATTACTGCAGCGTGTACCAAGCTGAAGTCGTAGCGATTGAGGAGGTCATGACGTGGTTGAAGCATAATGTGTTATCCTCAGACGATATCACAATCTATGTGGACAGTCAAGCGGCGATCCGGTCATTAGAAGGGGTGTCTTTGGCGTCACGGGTGGCGTTGAGTTGTCACTCATCTCTAAATGAGATGGGAGAGCATTTCAATATCCAGGTAATCTGGGTCCCAGGTCACTCGGGCGTCATGGGGAACTGCAGTGCAGATGAACTTGCTAGGCCTGGTACGACTCTCTAGCTGCAACCGGAAAGGGCAAGTCTGGGGAAGCCTATCACAGCGCTCAGACAAGCACTTGGGAAGCAGGCGCTATCCTCAGCGGGGGAAAGGTGGTCTAACAGGGCATTAATATCCTTACGCAGACGTGAATTAAGAACGGTCGTAGGAATTCTCACGAGACACTGCCTTTTTGGAGAACATGCAAGAAGGCTGGGTCTAGAGGCTAACGACTTCTGCAGAAGCTACTTGGACGAAGAGGAGGAAGAGACGTTGGTCCACTTCCTTTGCTCGTGTCCAGCATTGGCTCTCAGAAGGCACAAACACTTAGGTAAGTTCAAGATGGACTGCCTCTCGGATCTCGAAAACATTAAAGTGCGGGACGTCTTACACTACATAAGTAGCTCGAAATGGTTCCAATAGGGGTAAAAGGGGATACATCCTGTGGTATCACAATGGACCGTCACCGGTCTAAGTGTGCGTAAGCAGCCACTCCAACCTAACTTAACCTAACCTATATTTAGAAATTCTTCAGGTACGGGTGCTCGAATGGTATATTTTAAGGGATAGTCAAATAAAGCTGTTTATTTGTGATTTCGAAACAACCGGAAGACGATCAGCTGCATTTTAGCATTGTATTGACATATGGAATAATCTAAGTTTAAATATAAATCTATCGAAAATTTGGTGTGAAATGTGGTACATTATTTTCGATCCTCTTGTGGTACCAAATTTTTTTTGCAATTGACAATGTGGTACGCTAATTAAAAATGTAGTACAGTATCACACAAAGTGGTACATTTGGTCACCCTACTTCCAAACTTCATCTAAACCTTTTTTGAAGTAGTATAGCGAATTTCGAGAACTCATACTTCGCAAGGCATGCTATATGTTTAGCTTAAATAACGCAACTGAACGTGCAACTCAACATGAAACACTAATCCCTAATCACTACACAACAATATACAACACGAAATCAGTTCTCGAATAATTTTGAAGTTTTACCGTCAAGCAGACAGCTCACCTCGAATATATCGAACCAAGTGTGAAAGCCAAACCGAGGCCTACTATTAAACACCGGCATACCTAAAAGTAAAACCCGAAACCTCAAAAATCTGCATAAGACTCAAACAATCTGGTAACCTCAAAACCTCTTGAAATTCTGGAACCCAAAGCCATGTTAATTTTTAAAAATCTCATATAATTTTGAAAATCCGATAATAATTCTGGAATAAAACCTAATGAAAAATTTCGAAATTATCAACACACTATAAACCACTCCGAAATCATAATTTCTTAGACAATAGTACGATAACCTGTCAATGACCCTTAACACTTATGTAACTTATTACGTTTAGAAACCTGATTCGTATCTGAAGCCACCTATAATATTACGTAAGCTAGCTGCTGCGATCGATTCGGAATAAACGGTGGGAACTAGGTATCGAGGTTATTTACGACAATACAAGTTATACAAATTTATAAAAAATACAGAACTGGATTATAATTTAAATATTTAGGTTGGCGTATCTAAGACCCAACTTGTTGTTAGCACATTAGAACATTCTTCGTTCTCCAAGTCCATGACCTGATTTCGCATTGAAACATGCTACTATTGGCTGTATTACATGTCGGCCGATATAACTTCCTAAATCAATTTTCAAACTTCGATTATCAGTTGTGTATATTTTATCTCGTCGACCAAACATCCCGTGAAAACCGCCGTTCAAAAATGTTGTATTTTATTTTAGTCATTTTGATAAAAAAAAAAACATTTTCGAAACCCTTTCACGAAAGTAAAGAAAAGATCACACACACCGTGTAAAAAAAGATTAAACAAAATTGTCCGATCACTTTGACATCTCAAACACTTTATTCTAAGTGGGTGAAAACACTAGCAAACTAATTAAAGGCAAATCTAAAATAGAATTCTTGAAGACTGAACTCCAAACCCGTTATCATTCCCTCTTTAAATTGAGCATACATCATGATTATTAAATTCTAGTTATGCCTAAATAGTCTTATATGATATTAGTCGAACTTTTGAGAGCAACGAAGATCAGATGAATACACTTAGAGGGCTGTTGATAATTTATTCTGGACATTCGAGAAGTAACGTGAAATGTTAATTTGTTCATACCATTCTCTTTTCCAATAATTTTTATAAATTAAAAGATAACGTATAATTGTAAATATTATAACCAGCTTGAATTTTTTGGGAATTGAATTTGGCCACTTTTAAAATAAGCGGTCCACACAATCCTTATTTTACGAAAGATTATCTCCTTAGTTTTCCAAATACATAACTTTAAAAAAAAAATGTTGTTATAGAATCGAAACAACTTCTGCACCATACTGAATCTAGAAGCTCAAAACAAAAATTAGGAGTAAGCTCTTTTCAATCTCTTTCGAAAAATGTGACAGTGCTTTTATTCTGTTTTGGGAAATTTTTATAAGACACGCCTCCTAGATGTTCATCTACTATATCTAGTAAATAAATTAAACTTAGTGCAAGCTAAAGAGAGAATTTATGTCATTTATTTACCATTCCATTAATTTCAATTCGTACTTTTGCTAAAATTATGGGCAGAATATTTTAAAGTCATTATGTTAATTATATTTTCGATCCCATCGATAAGAAAATTTCAAAAAACTTGGATTACTGATAAAAAAAATAAACAATTCGAATATTACATGAAATAAAAAAAAAAGAATCAAATGTTCTTTCTGCAAATATTTTTAAAATTTTCCGATATAATCGTTGCACTAAAAATGCGTCAAAAAATTGATATTGGTTGAAGTGTTCGATAAGTAAAAAAAGTCCAATATATTGTCCTCAAGCAATCTACTTACAGAGAGGGTAGTGCAGTACGTTAAGAAAAGTTTTCTAAAAGAAATGGGTGAAGAGAAAATGTGTTCATTAATAATTGAAAGTTCAACCAAAAACCACCCTGACTCAACTGAGGCCTGCGTTTGCAACTACAAATTGAAAAGGTATCCCCAATCAAATAATATTAATTTTTCAAGACCTTTTGCAGAAAATGAAAACATATGTGATCCTGAAAGCTGCGTTGAAATTTGGTCGAAATAGGCGATCAAATCCGTATCCTAAAAAGCAACAGATTCCATTAATGTCGGTTAAAACAAATCAACAAGGAGAACCGAAGAAGAATCTACAGAAAAGTAGTTAATGGCAACTGACAGCTCCACACCGTCCAAAGTCATTGTGCTGCCTAAGAATAGATTCACCAATACGACGCTCAACGCGGTACCATAAGACTCCAAATAGATTGGATTTATTAATTTTCATACTAAGGATAGGGAAATATTGTGTCATCTTTATTATTGCAAAGTTATCATTTGATAATCTGATTTTTTACTCGTTTGAGTAGTGTATGGCCATTAACAAGAATATCGTATAGAAATTTTGCTTTTTGAATCTAATAACTGGGCTACTAGCCTTATGTTTTGTAGATCAAATGTTCCGGAAGCCATTTCCCAACAAACTTAGTGAGCATATTTTAATTTCTTATAAGGCTGATTTTACTTGCTCGAGTAATTTGTGGTTCGGTTAGAAGCTAGAATATCGTTGGGATGAAGCCTTTAACAGTCTGGCTATAAGATATAAGTATTTAATTTGCAGTTTTTACTTCGTGGCGGTCTATCCGTAAGGAGCAAAGTTATTGAAAACCTGCCAAAAATGTACAAATGATATCTCGAGTATGGCTTGTCCGATTTAGAATTTTTCTTCACCAATCTGTTTCTATGGTCAATGAGAAGAATTGAACAGATTTTGGAACCTATACGTCAAGAGGATCGGATACTTGCCATAGGAATTCACCGTAAACCACGTGTTTAATAACATGTGTTTAATAACACGTGTTTAATAACACGTAGTAGCGCAACGTGATTTTCGATCCATTTTGCCCAATTGCTTATATATGCTGATTTGAAGATTTATCTGCGGATTGGGTTAAAGTTGAAGTTCAGCTGGAGTTGAGTTGGGGTTAGGTTAGGGTCGAGTGATCAGTGCAGCTGCAGTGAGCAGTAGGTTGAATTGGAATTAGTTCGAGTTGAGTTCATGTACGCATCTAGTTTTCAAAACTTAAAAGTTTGATTTGTTTGTTTGTTTGATTTCTTGATTTATTTTTTTACTGTCCTACTTTACGCCTGGAGTAGCCAAATCGAGGACGAGCGGCTACAGATCCGTCTTTGAAAACCACCTGCACATTGCATTGCTTCATGCCAACCTGTAGTGCTGATATGAAAGGTGGGTCGGCCCATGGATTCTGCACTCTCAACAGGGGGTCATAGATGTGTTCATCTTCATCACCGATCGTAATCAGATGATGAAAAATCCCTTTTGCATCCCGCCTCTATAGGGATTCGAACCCGGTACCTCCCGATCTAACCGCCGCAGCTTTAACCACTGCGCCGTTTGCTCGGTCATTTTTTAGATATTCAGCTGGTAAAACGTGCATGCCTCCCCCAAATGTCTTCCCCAAACCCTCAGGGTTTTTCTTTTAACTGAATAATCTGATTAATCACCCCAATCTAATGAGCTTTACCACATTTCAAACAACATTTGTTTGTGGTTGTAGGTACATTCGACTTCGAATATTTTTCGTAATTAGTAGATCAATTACCAAATTTTTTTCTGGAACTACCTTGCTCTTTCGACGCGAACCACATGCCGGTGGCGCCAAATTGCATACAGCGGAATTAATTGGAAACAATGCAAAAAGGTTTCAGTATTTCCTAAGTTTAGATACATTTTGTACTAAAATGGTTCAAAGCTTTGATAAATTTTTTGAGTATATTTCCTTGGTTTAGTAAATGTTGTATTGTTACGGTGACACCTAGGGTGTAATAGAACAAGTTAAATTAATAGCTCAATGTTTTACTGTACTAAAATGGAATTTTCCATGATAAAACTGTTCTAAATGTTTCTACACTATTCTTACTGGAAAAGTCATAAACTTTCTGGTTTATGTATATTAAATGGCGAACGAAGTCGAATTGGATTCATTAGTTTTAAGGATTAAAAAGAGAATTAGAAAGTGCTTTAAAAAGTGTTTTTGTGCGAAATAAAAATTATAAGTGATCAGTAAAATTGTGCGAATATTAAAGTAAAGTGAAAAAAAGTGCGAATATTAAAGTAAAGTGAATAAAATAAAAAATGTTGCATTATATTACAATAGTTACAAAAAATGTTTACAAGATGACTTGAATTTATTCATATTTGGTACTAATTTGGTAGTTTGAAAAACACACAATTCGACAGAAAAACGTTTTTTTGTTTTATTTTTAGTTCTTAAAAATTCTAATTAAAAAAAATGCGCATTTAGTTAAAAAAAACTCTGCTTTTAAAAAATTGACGCTGAATTTCATTTGGCGTCGAAAATATTTTAGCCTTTTTTCTTTCCTATCCATAAATTAAATTTTGCCGGTATCCTTAGAACACATAAACTCGCAGATCTTAGCCTGGTTTTGCAGTTCTGTCTGATAGTGTGAAATTTGTAAGTTTCCATTGTAATATTTGTAAGAAGAAAACACTACGCATCAAATTTTTATAATAATTCTTTAAATATAATTTCTTCAGTTTGAAATATGAACGTACCCTAAATGTCGATCCCTTCTCCACCAATTTTATCCAGAAGTGTGGCATTTTTAACTTTCCTAGTTGACGGATTCTTTCCCGTGGCAATAAGATGAATATCCAGGCGTTGCTTCCACTTTTTCCAGGTTTCATATTATTGGAAAATTTTAATTTGTCCCAATTCCTGTTGCCAATATTCCTTAATTTTGCTTTTACCTGACACCATGTAATATTTATATAACTGTATATATGCTCGTACATCTTCATTATGATGCCATCTTTACTAATGTTAAAATTAAAGGTAGGTTTAGACAATTATATTTATTACAGATTATTCTCGAATAAGCGCTATTTTAAAACAATTTTAATATATAAATGTATTTTACATAAAACTTTATTAAAACTGCCAAATCCGAGTATCGAGTCACCTCGGAAGTTGGTTATGAGTTACGAGAAATACTCTATGAACATTATTTGAAGAAAATCATAATTCTCCCTACTGAAAATAAGGATTTAAAAATAAATTTTAACAAGAATTTGTCAAAGTTGATACAAATGAATTGGTAAATAATTTATTGGTAAAAAAAAATTAATTTAATTTATTTTATACATGAAAATTTAAATCACCACCAGCCGCCACTGAATTTAAAAATTACTATCCTTGTAGATTAATTTATTTATTAACAATTAACTATTAATTTATTTATTAACAAAATTCAACAAACTTAATTTCACGATAAATAATCACCACCCTATATAATTTGGAATAAAAAATGTTGATTTGGTTCATACAAATTGAGTGTGAGTCACATATTTCGGTCACTGTACAAAACGATAATATCGATGATATAACACGAAAATTAATGTTTACGTTAATCATTCAAGAAAAAAAATTCATATTACGATTTACGCAGTATAGAATACAATCTCGTCGAGTACAGAGCGGTGGTGATCTAATATCAGTTGTTTGTGCTATAATAACAAAATAGAAATTTTTTTATTTACTTTTGTTTAGTTAGTGATTTTAATTATTTAATAAAAATTGTTGTGCGCGTGTTTTATTTATCGTAAACACATACTGAATCATAGTCGATGGAAAATATCGACACCTTGACCTACGAAATACTTTATAATATCTCATATAACACAATCATACAGTGATGCGAAAAAGTTTTTGACATTTCATTTTTATTACTTCTAACATATGCTAAGTTAATAACACAGCTAAATAGCTGCGGTTAATGTCGAATGTAGGTATATCTTTGCTGCAGTTGTTACTTTGGCTTAGCATTGCTAATTTAGCTGTGATATAAACGTAGCAATAGTCGGTTCAGTATTTCATGATTTTGATGTCTTGAATTGTACTACCCATTTCACTGTTATTGCTCCGAAATGGGAGAGCTAAAAAGATGATGTACTCGTGTACACCTTTAGATAGGGAATAGAGGTTCAGAAAATATGTAACGTAATGTTTCAAAAATGAGTGAGATTTTGGCAGATTTGCGAAAACAACCGATAGACGAATTTTAATGAAACAAACTTCGTCTTGATGATGTATTCTTTATAAAAATATTTTCATTTATGAAAATCGCTTCCATCAACGTTAAAAAACAAGGAAAAATTAAATGTTGTTGTTGTTTTTTTCTCAAATTTTTCTTTATACACTGTATCAAAAAAATTGTCCGTACAGCACTCGGTTAAGAAAACATTATAAAAAAAACAATTACAAATCAAACAAAAAATTAAGTTATTATTTTTTTAAAACAAGAACTATACTACTATTTAAACCGTCAAAAACGATGTCAAATAATTGTCTGTATACACAATGAACTTGAGGGAATGTAATAAAAAAGTTAGGTCTAATATTTGGACCCATTCATGCAATGACACTTTGCAACCTTCTTTTTATTGTGAAAGCCAATTTCCGAATTATTTTGGGGGGAATTTTTGGCCCATTCCTCCATAATGACCCATTTTAATTGTTCCTTGCCGCTAATTTGGTGTTCACGGATCTTTCGCTCCAAATAATGGCATAAATTATCAATAGGGTTGAGATCTGGTAGCTGGGGAGGATGAGGAAGTGTTGGCTTTACATTGTACAATAACGATTTCTTGATCAGCTTTAACGAATGCTTCAGGTCATTGTCATGTACGGAGCGAAAATCTTGCCCATGTCCCTTTTTCTAAGCACTTATTACCAAGTTATCCTTCAAAATATCCAAATAATTAAACCGGTTCATTATGGTTTCAATGAAGGTCAAATGTCCTACTAATTTAAAGTTATATTCCATATAACTTTAAATTAGCATCGTTTGATATAGTTAATATGTACACAAACATACCCATCGCAGAAACCATTGAAATAATTAAAAACCTTTTAATAAAAAATAAAGTGAAAATAGTAGAAATTGATGAAATAATCATCTTAATAACGGAAATCACAAAACAAAATTACTTCATACACAACAGTGAATATTACATACAAACAAAAGGTTTGCCTATGGGAAGCCCACTTTCCGGGACTTTAGCTGAAATATACCTCAACGACTTTGAAAATAAATACATTATGAACAAAAGTAATACATTTCACAAAAACATCATATATTGGTATAGGTACGTTGATGACATCATCATATTATTTAATGGTTCCACTAGCCAAATAAACAAGTTTCACCAATACATAAATAACAAACAACCGTCCATAAAATTCACATTGGAATTAGAAAAGGACAACCAAATCAACTTTTTAGACCTCACCATATAAAAGAACAATTCAAAACACACATTAAAAATTTATAGAAAACCAACACAAACTGACCACACCATACATAACCATTCACACCATCCATACCAACATAAAATATCAGCATACAATCATATGCTACATAGATTAAACAATATACCAATGGAAGAACAAGATTACAATGAGGAACTGCATATTATCAAACACATAGCCATAAAAAACGGGTACAAATCTACTTTAATCGACAAAATAAACAACAGAATAAAAATAAAACAGTATCAACAACAAATGACTACACTAACCAACAATGATGTAAAAAATGATAAATACATCAGTGTAGAATACAATAAACATACTAACATAATTATACAAAAGACACTCAATAGCCTTGGATACAATATTGCTTACAAAAACAATAATAAAAATAGAACAAAAATTGAAACACATAGAAAACAAACAAAACAACCAACTGACACAGGTGTATATAAAATTAAATGTAACGATTGCGACAAATTCTACGTTGGACAAACAGGCCGATCGTTTGAAAAAAGATTCAAAGAGCACATCAGCGATATCCAAAAAACTAATCCCAAATCTAATTATGCACAACACATAAAACTTGAAAAACATCCATACACAGATTATAATAGTAATTTAACTATATTACATAGAATCAATAAAGGACAAACTTTAAACAGATTAGAGGAGATTGAAATATACAAAAACAAAGATAACAATAAAATATTAAACGGTAAAATAAATACTAAAACAAACAAAACTTACGACCTCATCATTCATAACTCTAACAAAAGTAGAAGGAGAAAAATAAATAACACACCAAAAAAGTATATAAATACTATGTAATTTTAAGATTAATATAATAGTTTTTAAAGAACCGACGATGGAGTAAACTCCGAAATCGATTTTCGATATAAATAAAAATATTGTTACTATAAGGCACGCTATTAAATTAAATAATAAATATAGCATAAAATAATCTTGTATTGTTTTAATAATCAAAAATTACTTGTTTTTAACCCTAATCCAACCAACAAACTATATGTCAGTAAATTAAAACTTTAATAACATAATTTACTAAATTTTTGCAAAGAATACCAATTACTTTGTATGAGATGTATGGAAATGTTTCAAAATAAAATACGTACAAGTTTATAACTAAATTTTAATTAACCCTTTCAGTCATGAATTGGAACCCGAGGATTAATAAAATTAAAATGTTCATTTACAAATTCATCCTTTTCGGTTGACTTTCATTCTTAAAAATATTTGTTTGAAATTATTTGCGACGAAAGTTTGTAGAACACTTCCAGTCACGATTGAGACAACAAAAAAGTGGTGATTTATACTTACCGTCCTGTTGTTTAAATCGAGAACCGTGGGGATTCTGAGTGGTCGAACTTCACATTAAAATCCTAAAAGTGAGCAGATCTAAAATTTTATTTGTCTGAAGATTGTTTAATTTACAATGTGTTTTATATCATATATCTATCAAGTCAACACCACCCACCCGTCGTGTTGTTACATATTCTCACTGTTTCAAGCTGCTGAATGGATAAATATTATTTACTAGATTTATCGCGTTTGGGAACAATTCATTGGGTACCACTTCCAATATTTCCAATTAAATGTCAAATGAACTAGTTTGTTCCTCACAAAATTTCGCAATTTATTCTTGCCGTGCCGACAGGATTTATTTTTTTGTGTCTAATGTTGCTATTACGGTTAAATAAATGCAGTATTATTAATGCTCCACAACCTAATACTTTCGACATTGTCTTCTAGAAGGCCAGAAGTTTTTCCTTGATGAATTAAAAAGTAGTAAGACAGCCCACTTTTCCCAGAGAACAAATATACTTTTATATCTTCCAGGGACACTGTTTTCTTTATCGTTGATCCCCTTGGCGGGGTTTATGGCAATTTGTGAGTTCCAATAAAGGCGTGACCTTGGAGAAGGAAGAGTTCCCATTGGTATATGTAAACCAAGTAATTTCCAGAATTGATTTTTGTTCTCTTTTTGATCTTCAGAAATATTTTCTGGAATTGAGCATCCACTAATGAATTCAGTTTTTTTTATTTTGGAACGACTGATAAGTCTTATGCGACCAAATATCCGATATTTTTATGAATTAAAATTCTTCAAAGTCATCTACGAATTTTAATATCTCATTTGCATTCTCTGCGACACCCAGTGGTGTAGCTACACATTTTGCTCACTTCCCCCTCAGGTGGGGGACTTCCAATGTTGACCTTTGACAGCTTTTAGTTAGAAACCTTTTTCTTCCTATTGTTCAGCTGTTGTAATTAATGTTTTTAATTTGGTATGGAAATTAATAGGATATTGGAAATTGCACTTTTAAAAATTAAACTCACAATTCACTCATTTTTTATTTATTAAACTTTCAATCTTATTTATTTTTATATATATATGTACAAGTCTTTATTTAATATTTAATATAACTTTTATACATTTTTTTGTTTGGTACAAGTTCGATAACAAAAGCTGACTGACTAACTGCCCGTTGATTAGACAGAATTGGTATTTATAGGTTTTGGTACATACAATACATATACAAAGATGATGTACTTAACTAGTATACAAGTAATTACATGAATAATTATATAAAACTACAGTATAATATCAGTAATCCATAACACCATCACCCTAAGATTTAAATAATCCTAAAGATTATTTTATATGAACAAAATATTATTAATTTTATTTTTTATTTTTCAGTAATTCATTTCATAACTAACAACTATAATTTAAAATAAGTAAAAAAATAAAGATATAGTGATGTAATAATAGTAATAATAATTATAAAAATATATATAAAGAATTTAAAAAAAAAATAATTAAATTAAACTATAATTTTATTTTAATTTTGGTTGAATATAATTTATTACTTATAGTTTAAATTCTTTCGACATTCTCAACTTTATTGAAATTAAGTTATAAACAATTTTATTCGGTTATTGTGGACTGTTTTCAATTTATTTTTCACTAATATTGTAGTATTGGTATGTGAATTAATACGTTTAACCTCGAATGGGCCAATCCAAAGAGGCGCAAATTTAGTAGAACGAACTTCATTTTTTAATAAAACTAGGTCACCGATTTGAAAATTTTGAACATGTGAGTTGATGTCGTAGTATTCTTTTGATCTGAATTTTTGACTTATAAGGTTCTCCCTTGCTTGGTGAAATGATTTTTGCATTCTACTTTTAAGTTCTAGTATATAATCATCATAGTTGTAAACTATTTCTGGTTCTCGAATTAATACAGTAGGCATCACAGGTTTCCAACCAAAAAGCAATTCAAAAGGCATGTATTTGGTTGCACTGTGTGGAGTCGAATTAAACGTAAAGATAGCATAAGGAAGCCAAGTGTCCCAATTGAGCGGATCTGACTGCGTATAATTTCTCAGATATTCCGTCCATGTTCGGTGAGACCTCTCCAACGCCCCATTCGTCTGTGGGTGGTAGGCTGTAGTGTTTATTTTTTTAATTTTCAGAAGTTTGCACACGTTTGTAAATAGTTCACTCATAAAATTCGCCCCTTGGTCTGATAGTATTTGCCGAGGAGTTCCGAAAACACATATTATTCGCTCAACAAAAACTCGAGCTATGGTCTCGGCATCCTGGTTGATTAGAGGAAATGCAAGAGAAAATTTTGTGAGGTCGTCCTGAATGGTAAGTATGTATTTGTTATCTTGATATGATACAGGGAGGGGACCGACGATATCTAAAAATAGTTTGTCAAATGCCTGGGAAGATGTTGTAGTTATTTGCATTGGAGTTTTATTAAATCTGCAGCATTTATTTTTTTGACATAATTCGCAAGACTTAATTACTTTTCTAATACGAGTGTATAAATTATTGAAATAGTAATACCTTTTGATTCGCTGTGCTGTTCGGAATACACCTTGATGACCACCTAACGGTTTAGAATGAAATTCCTCAATTACTTTATTAATTTCAGTATCATCTGTGAGATGTATTATTGTAGAATTCGTCAAATTTGTTTCGATAGCTTCAGTATTTTGAGGATTTTCGGAATTTTGCCTAATTTCAGATTGTTGTTTGCTTTTCGATCGAGTTATGACATTTATTTCTTTCGAAGTTGAAGGAAGTTCTTTAGATTGATCAGGTATAATTACTATTCGGCTTAAAGAATCGGCATTTTGATTGAGATTTCCAGGTTTGTGATATACCTTATAATCAAAATCTTCCAATCTAATACGCCACCTCATTAACCGAGAGGAAGGGTTTTTTAAATTACACATCCATATCAATGGCTTGTGATCTGTAATTATGGAAAAATGACGACCATATACATATGGGCGGAAATGTTCGCAAGCCCATACTATCGCCAATAGCTCCTTCTCTATCGTTGGGTAATTAAGTTCAGCTTGATTCAGCACTCGACTAGCAAATGCAATGGGCAAATCAAAATCGTTTGAATTTTGAGATAAGACAGCACCGATCGCAATGTCGCTCGCATCGGTTGTAATTGTGAATGGTAAGGAAAAATCTGGGTGTTGTAAAATCGGAGTATTTAATAAACAATTTTTTAGCTTAGTGAAAGATTCATCGCAAAACGCATTCCAAATAAATGGCTGTCCTTTTTTTAACAAAATTGTAAGAGGTTTGGATATTTCTGAAAATTGTTTTATGAAACGGCGGTAATAACCTGCTAAACCTAAAAATGATTTCACTTGTTTTTGATTAATTGGTTGAGGATAATTTTTTATTACTTCTGTTTTCTTTTGATCTGGTTTAATACCCTCCTCAGTGACTGTATGGCCAAGGTAAATGATTTCCTTAGAGAGGAACTGGCATTTTTCTAGATTTACCTTTAAATTATTGATTTTGAAACAATTGAAGACAGATTCTAATTTAGTGTTATGATCATCAAGATTATAACCAGTCACTATCACGTCATCTAGATAAACAATACATTTTATACCATTTAAACCACTTAGAATAGTATTCATGAGACGCTGAAACGTCGCTGGTGCACTTTTCAGTCCGAAAGGCATTCGCTTAAACTGGAAATGTCCCAAGTGAGTATTAAAGGCAGTTTTCTCTCTGTCTTTGGGATCTAACAGAATCTGATGATAGCCTTTCGCAAGGTCCAAAGTGGAAAAATATTTGGATTTGCCAAGATGATCCAAAATATCTGTAATATTTGGTAAGGGAAACACGTCGTTTACAGTGACATCGTTTAATTTGCGAAAATCCACCACAATTCTCCATTTTTTTTCTTCGTTTTCATTTGTCTTTTTAGGCACTACGATTAATGGAAAATTCCAGGGACTTTTACTCGCTTCGATTATGTCATTTTCCAGCATTTCGGTAATCTGTTTGTTGATTTCGGTTTTCGTAAATTCTGGTAAGCGGTATTGCTTGACATATATGGGATCTATGTTACTGTTGGTTCTAATTTTGTGCATCGTGACATCGGTTGCGGTAAGCTTATCACCTGGCACGAAGAAGATTTCGTTATACTTTCGACATAGGTTTATAATAGAATTTCGTTCTTCTTGATTAAGATGGTCGATTTTTAGAAACGATTCAATAATTTGTAAACGATTGTTTATAACATTTGACCAAGAATTTAGCTGAATTATTTCAAACTCGTCTAGTTTGGTTACTTGCAAATTAAGATTTTCAATTTCGACTTCATAATCGTTTGTATTTACGATGCTTATAGTTACGAGATTATTTTTTGATCTAATGATAGAATTTGCTATGTATACGCCAGACAATATTTGGGATGATTGGCAAACATAATCGATGTCGTTGAGAATATCGGAATGAATTGAAGTTGTTTTTTCTGAACGAGCCGGAATTAGAACAGAAGAGTTAGACATTAGTTTAAGTTGAATTGGAATATCATTAAATAAAATTTCAAAAATGTTATTAGAAAAATCTATCTTACACTTATATTTCGACAAAAAATCTTTTCCAATAATACCAGCGCATGATACTGGAAACGAACTTGACACGATTTGGAATGAATGATTTATGGATAGAGATTCCGATAGAATTATATTTGCTTCACAACTAGCTATTGTCTCGATTAATTGAGTAGTTATTCCTTTGATTTTACATTTTCTTTCGGGGTAACAAAGTGTGTCATCAGCCAAGAAATTACGTTTTATTATGCTAATGTCAGCCCCGGTGTCGACCAAAAAGAGAAACGAATTTGGTTTTAAAACGTCTAGGTGTAATTCAATATATTTTTTATTGCTGTGTTGATTTGTAATATTAATTGAGTGAAGCTCTAAATTTGAATTCCAATAATTATGAATTGAATTTGGATTAAATTTATGATTGGAACAATTTGCATTATGATTAATTAAAAAACTGGAATGATCATGTTTATTTTGTAAATTATTGTTTGTAATATTTAGATCTGGGAAACACTCTACTTTAAATTCTGGATCCGGACAGGAGTGTTTACTGGAATTTCTGGAACGGATCCCAATCCATTTCCCGAAGAAGATGGAATATGTGGTTTTGAGGGTTCATTATGTTTGTTTGAGTTAACAAACTGACGTTTTCTGCATATACTAATGTGATGTCCAGGCGCCTTACAGTAAGCACAAATTAAAGCTTTCTGGACTACAGTGATTTCCGGTTTTTGATGTTTTAATTCATTATTCCTGTTAAATGTCATATGATTTGGTAAAATTCTAGTAGCAACTTGATTTTTCTGATCTGGGAATCGATTGTAACATTTCTCAGCGGAATGTCCAACTCGTTTGCAAATTTGACACTTAACTTTGTTAGGTTGGTCATAAGAATTTAGGCTATTACGTGTACTTAAAGTAAGTTCTTCTTCACAAGCTTTATTTATGGACTCCTGGAGTGTAGTAAAACGACAAGCTTTAATGATAAGTTTGATTGGATCGATAAGGCCTTCTTGAAAAGCCTTAAGGGCTGTTTTAGAATTTAGGTGTATAATTGTTTTTGAAACAGCTGTACCTTCACTAGTTATACATACTTCGTTCAATTCAGAGAGTAATTTTTCGACCCTACTGGCATATGTTATAACGTTCTCATTTCTTTCTTGCTTAACGTTAATGAGCTCTACTTGTAATTGTTCTATGGATTTGGAACATTGAAATTTATTTTTCAATTCTTCTTTCAACTCTTTCCATGTACCATAATCAGTATATTTCACTATGTCGTACGCTTTATGTGAAAGTTTTGTTTTTACTAAATTAAGAAATTTATTGTATTCCGTATGCAATAAATCATTATATACCATATCACAACATAATAAAAATTTATGTAAACGATCTGTGCTACCATCAAAATCAGGAATGATTTTTAGGGCAACATCCAAATTTAAAATAGACATTGTAAATCGCGAAGATTGTTTTAAATATCTGTCTACTTGAGATAAATCAGCAAATTTAATGTTGTCAGAATAATCTTCGTTATGTGTTTTAATTAGAGACCTTGAGCGCCTTTTGATTTGTTTTTTTTTATTTTGATTTCGGAAAGTAATGAAGTAAACATTTGAGTTATGCAAATTTTCAGATGACATTTGATTCAAACTTAGGAGAATAATAAAATACAATTTCTGATATAGAAATAATACGACAACAACAACATATGTTAATGAATGAAAATAATTTAAAAAAATTACTAATTGTGTTTCATTGACGATACCAATGAAAAAAAAAAATGAATACGTATTATCGAACCCACAAAATTACTTAGAAGATCTGTTATCAATTAAATGACTAAAATAAAGTTGAGAATAAAGGGAAAAATGTAAACTAACCTTAACAATACTTTTTTGATGATATCCATTGATTAAATAAAGCTGAATTCTATGATTGTATTCCATTGTTAAATATTGCACTTCAATGGAATTTGATGGAAACGGTAATCCGTTATGGCTGCGATTTGAGATGATTATTAGATGTTGAAATACTGCTGCGACCTCGATGTCGTGATATTATTTATAAATTTAAAAAAACAGGCACCCATGATTTTATGTTAAATCTTGACTTATGATGTAATAGAATGTCACATATAATACCATGACATACTACGTAATTATGAACGGATGAAAATTTTATTTTAAAAATTTTTTTTAATTTTAAATCCGTTTGATTGCCATGTGATAACAATATACTGGCAATAGAAGAACTGCTGGTTTTATTGTGATCCGACCGTTTGATTTATTTGATTTTAAATAATGATTTTTATGATCTTTGCGGAATTGATGTCGTATGATCGGTTGTATTATGGACAATCAACTGTTGTTCCGTTGACTTTGTTAATATGACGCGGTTTATTATATTTTAGTAAAACTCGTATGGCATAATAAATTGTTGTTTAATTATGTTTGTTTCTTTTTATGGATCGAAATCATACGTTGCTTACACTTGTGATTTTAGTATTAAAATTGAATATTAAGAAATTATTTTGTTGTTGTAATTAATGTTTTTAGGATAACTTATGTTTTACATTGTGGATAATTTCTTTTTCATTTTAATTATTAAATTGAAGTAAACATTTTCGCTTCACATTTTCACGAACATTTTCAAGAACACATGTGTTTTCATATTGCACTATATACTCGCGTTAAAATTAGCATTTAATTTCACGTTATAACTGTCAATAAGTAAATGTTTTTTAACTAGCGGAATTTCCACACCAAGAATTGCTGCTTAGAGCAATCCCACCGCTGTCACCAAATTTTTGTTGTAATTAATGTTTTTAATTTGGTATGGAAATTAATAGGATATTGGAAATTACACTTTTAAAAATTAAACTCACAATTCACTCATTTTTTATTTATTAAACTTTCAATCTTATTTATTTTTATATATATATGTACAAGTCTTTATTTAATATTTAATATAACTTTTATACATTTTTTTGTTTGGTACAAGTTCGATAACAAAAGCTGACTGACTAACTGCCCGTTGATTAGACAGAATTGGTATTTATAGGTTTTGGTACATACAATACATATACAAAGATGATGTACTTAACTAGTATACAAGTAATTACATGAATAATTATATAAAACTACAGTATAATATCAGTAATCCATAACACAGCCTAGCATTTATTATCAGTATCTGATTTCAACAGTAGACGAAACAGTACTCGATTAATGGACAGTCCAGTTTTGGTATTAAGACCATAAAAATAAATAATGCTGATGCACAACGCATAAGGCACAACACAACAATTAAAACCAAACACTTAAAATCTAAAATACGTTGTTGATAACACAAGTTACGAATTATACTTATCAGGTGAGTGGCGTCATAATAAGCCTCGTCATTAAATGCAGTTGATAAGAAATTTTACTTTACATTTTTAGTCTAGTGAGAGTTGTTTGATCGAATAGATCGCAGAAATGAAAAATATTTTTGTGATCGTCGCATTATTAGCGGTCTTCATTAATTTCGGCAATGCATATCGAATTTTGTGCCCCTACCCGGCCATTAGCCGATCACATTTTATACTGGCCGAAGCATTATTTAAAGGATTAGCGGCTAAGGGACATGAAGTAACAGTTATAAGCGGTTTTCCACCCGATAACCCGATACCAAATTATCGACATATAACACTCCAATTGGTTACACATCAAGATGGTAAGACGGTAGAAATGGCATTGGATTGTTAAATGTTTATTTTTCATTTTTAGAAATGATGAAGGAATTTGTGAAAAAGCCAGGAGAAATGGGAATGTCGTTAGCTCTAATAAAATTATTTGTCCGAATAACATTAGACGAAAGTCATAGTATGTTGAATAATCCCCAAGTACAAAAGATTATGGCGGAAGAAAGTTTTGATTTGGTCATAACGGAATTTATAGGTGAACCATTTATTGGGATGGCAGCACATTTTAACTGTCCCCTCATAATGATTGTTTCTTTTAAACCAAACTATCGGTCTTTGGAGCTCATGGGCAATCCTTTGGCGCTGTCATATGTTCAAAATCCATTTTACACGTGGGGCGATTTAAGTCATTTTACAGATCGAATAATCAATTTCGCACTTTATTTCCTGGAGCAAATGTTTACCGCCTATCTTGCGTCGAAGTTTAATGCGTTCCACACGTAAGTTGTATAATAAAATTTTTCAAAACAAAAAAAATTTGTTACAATACTTTTATGTTGCAGTGAACATTTTCCACCACCCAAATATCCCAAATATCAGGATATTTTGAATAATAATCTAGCGGCCATATTCGTGACACATCATTTTAGCCAAGGAGATATTCGTCCACTCCTTCCAAATATAATCGAAATTAGTGGTATACAAATATCTTATACAGCAGCACCTTTATTTGGAACTCTTCAATCTTGGATGGATCAATCAACAAATGGAGTTATTTACTGTAGCCTTGGAACTAATTTCAAAGTGTCATATTTAAGTTCCGAAGTACTTGCTGCCATCCTTAATGTATTTAAAAATTTGAAACAAAATGTTTTATGGAAATCTGATGTGTCAACAATACCAGGCGCTCCGGATAATGTACGCCTCGAGAAATGGGTATCACAAATCGATGTGCTGCAACACAAAAATTTGAAACTTTTTATAACACATGGTGGTTTAGGATCGGTTACTGAATCCAAATTTTATGGTATTCCGGTACTTGTAATTCCGATGTTTGCTGACCAAATTCCGAATGCTGAAACAATTGTGGCAGATGGTTGGGGAATTAAATTACCATATGCAGATTTCACCGAAGAACGATTCAATAATTCACTTAACGAGGTTCTTGAAAATCTAAAATACTCCGATAAGGTAAAATATGAATCGATGCTATTTCGTGATCGACCAATGACGCCGTTACAAACAGGTATATATTGGGTGGAGTATATCATTCGGCATAAAGGGGCGCCGCATATGAGATCAAATGCCACACATCTAAATTGGTTCCAATTACATTCGCTCGATGTGATCGGATTTTTATCAATTGTGATCATTATTTGGGCATACATTTCGTACAGAATATTGAAATGGATGGTGAAGCAAATTTTTGGCGGCAAAATATCGAAAGTTAAACTTAACTAAATCACCTGTAATTAGTTTTAATGAATAAATTTTGTGAATTTTGTCAAATTCTTTTTTACTCAATATCGTATAGTTCGAAAAAAAAACGTTGGCAACAATCGAATACTAAATTGTGTTGGTAATACAAACTACACAAACCGACGAAACAAAACCTTGGGCCATTCTCTTGGCTTTCCGGCCAGACAAACAGTAAATTGAATCTTAATTTTTTTACTCGCTCTTCAACAATTTTATTTCGCCTCCGCATGCAGGTGCTCTTCTTGAGTGTTTGTCTGCGGTGTTCCAAGTAAGCACCGTGGCATACAAAAAAAGGCGACTCGAACTTGCCGTAAATTACATGCCGCTAATAATTTTCACAAAGGCTTAATAAAATTAGGTGCCAGAAAGAGTTGTTGAGAGACTGAACAACAATCTGAAACAGGTGGTACACATGATAGATCTGTCTTGAAAATTAGTGCAATTCCCAAATCAATCCCTAACTGAACTTCTTAAGTCCCTCAAATTCCAACTCAATTTAGAAATCAACCTCCAACTCAATCGCAATACAATCCCAAACATAATTACCAAATTAACCACCAACAAAGCCTTCAACTCAATTAACAAATCTACCAAAAATCTACTTTCAAATCAACCCTTAACTTAACGCCAGAATAACCCTTAAATAATTCCCCAACCAAACAATTCACTTAATCCCATTGCAAGGTAACTCAACCTACCGTAACCCAACTTCAAATCAACGTTACTCGAAGCAAAACTCACAATACCATCATACCAACATACCATCATACCAACATACCATCATACCATCATACTATTATACCACCAAACCATCATACCACTATAACATCATAACATCATACCATTATATGATTATACCAATATAAAATCATCTTACCATCTACCATCACACTATCATATCGTCATACGATCATTCGATCATACCATCATACCACCACACCAGCTTACCATCATATCATCTTACTATCATACCGTTATATTATCATACCATCCAACCATCTTACCATTATAACATCATACCATCATACCATCATATCATCATAGCATCACACCATCATATCATCATATCATCGTACCATCAAACCATCTTACCATCATAACATCATACCATCATACCATCATACCATCAAACCAACTTACCATCATATAATCAAACTACCATATCATCAAACCATCATACCATAATACCATCATACATCTTACCATCATACTATCATCACAATTACGATCACCAGCAATATCACCGTCACCACTATTATCACTATCATTGTCACCATCACCAAAAATCACCGTTAAAAGAATTATGATCCAAAAATCTCAGCTAAAATAACGAGCAAGTAAAGGGATCACTTTATGCATAAGTCTACACAATGTCTGAGGAGCATTGCATAGATATTTTAAGTCGATGGTCGATATGTACTTAGTCTGATCCAAGCGACTTAACAATCCCTCAATGGTAATAGATATCCACCTCCGACGTGACAGAATTTACTTTCCGGGCATCGAGACGCAATCTTACTTTACCATTTCCTTTCCGAGCAACCGGAGAATACCATGAGCTCTGGATTTCTTCGACAATTTCCAACTCTATCATTAGGTCAAGCTCCTGATAAATCTCAAGGAAAACCTTGCATTTGAATGCAAGGTAACATTGCTTCACGGGAATTGCACTATCTACACGGAAAACCATCAATAATTTTCGCTAACCTGCTTTCAAATTTAGACGAAAAGACATGGCGATTAACAGGCAATGAAAGTTGTCCACGCCAGATAGAGAGACTGCCTTAATCCTGCGGCTATGTGTAGACGTAATTCTTTGATGTGACCATTATAATGTACCATGCAGGTAACAAAATACATATGGCTGATTATCAGATATTTCCCCCATTCGCAGTATTTTAAAATATTGATCGATAGTATAATTTTCTGTTGTTTTGTTTCAGAAACTCCTCGAATCCAGACCCCCAAAGTTGGTTGGTTGGAGAAAGATTACTGCAGTTACTGGTTTCCCTCCTTGGGTTTTCCGCATTAGATGAGTTGCAAATATGGCAATTTGGTTTGACAATGTTAGGTTACACCACAACTATAACAATATCTAGCTCTCGTATGGGTGAGAAAAAAAAAACTCTACATATACCACTGACCGCTAGCTGATTGAAAAATGCTCTCTAGACTCTCCATGTGAGAGTCTGTTAACGGTCACACAGTATGGCGTTTATTGTTTAATAAAAATTGTGCTATGCCGTTCGTCACAGCGGCGCCCAACGTGGGGCCGCGACATATTACTGGAAAAATGCGATGAACTGAAACATGGAAAAATCGATTCTCTAAATCTAATGTTATGAATACTCTGTATAACAAATACATAATACTGGATTTTAGCTATTCAACTTAGTGTCTGCTAAACTGGCTTCTCATTCAATCTCAAAATTTTCAGCACTAATTGATGCTGAAAATGACATCACGCATTTAGGACAAGATGAGCATATCAATATGGGCTGCCCAATCCTAGCCCTGACTATTACATACTGATCTGTAATTAAAAATGCAGAGATGACGGCAATGGACAATTTCCGAGGTATTCAATTCTTCTTTGCAGAATCCTTTCTTTGCAGGTATCTATGTGCTTGTGGCACAATTGCGTCATTTGTACATAGGGTTCTAAATTATAATAAATTGTCGGCATTTAAACAAACGCACAGTTCATGGAAACGGTACTCCAACCATATCCGCGTAAATATTAACAAACAAACACATTTTGTTTTTACAGATAAAAATAAAATTTTTAATGATTTCCCGATTTCACCATCGGCCGTGCACAATTTTGCACAAATTTGTTATTTTTAAACACATTTTACCATAATTGTCTATAGCATTCTGCCTTCGCGTACATAACTCATTTATTTATCATCGCGAAGAAATCAACTCTTTGCAAAAAGATCGTTTAATTCGAAACATATGTTTAGTCTATAAAAATTTTATGTTCCTGTTGTAATGGTTTTTATGCAATTCTTTTTAATGAATGGAAATTTGTATTTCTTTGAATAATGCAGTACGCTAGATTTTTACGATCTGATAATAAAATAAATTTAAAATTAGTTTGTAATTAGAGTTTTTTATATATAGTTTTGCAGGCACATAGGGAACACCCAAGTTTAGAGTGTTCAAATTTGTATATACGAGTTAAAAACTCTACTTAGGTCATTTTTTTGGTTATAATACCGTACCTGCGATATCCAAACGTACTCGTTTCTAGAAAATATTTAATGTGCGTGTTCTAATCTAAAACAGTTTGGATAAAGTTTATTGGAAAAAAAATTATTTAATTTGCGTGTGCATTAAAATTATTCTACTTTTCAGTTTGTGTTAGGTTATCTTAGCTTAAACGTAATATCTTATAACACGCCGGTGAACAAACTAAAAAAAATTATGTTCGTGATTTAGATGTTGGTTAGTTCTAATGTTAACCTGTTTTTAACGTCAAATCTAACCTCATTCTTCCAACCAAATGTAATAAAATATTATTGCAAAAAAACAAAAAAAATGTTTGTTAAATGAACTGGTGAAACTGCAATCAGAATACATTGCTATAATTTACAATGGAAACCCCGAAATACTAACCATAATAAATTAATTTTGTTCGATTGCCACTACATTATTCTCGTACTTAATCATTCCCGCGCCCTCGAAATATCTTAACATTTTAGCAGAACATACTCTCAATGAATTATAACCAACGAGCAAATCTGGAACTTGTAATTGGCCTTTCTGCCACTTATATCGGCGCTGTAATTGTTTTTAAATTATTTTTGTCAAGTCAAGCAATGCGGGCTCAATCAGCGAGGTTAGTGGAGATCCGATTTAAAATGTCCTGGCGATAATACACTAATATCCTAAAGGGTCGCTGGACATTGCCTTTAAGGGTCGACAGTTTAAACATGCTTCGACCTATTAACGTGTGGAATTCTTCAAATGTAAACGAGGATTTTCCAGTTACCCGAGTCATGTCATATTTATTTAGCACTTTTTACTGCCGACTCCCATAACCCGCAAAAATATAATGACCGTGGCGGAATAGTAAGCCACACAATATTCCTCATTTTGAGTATGTTGCGAAAAGAAGAAATCTTTGATTTCTTGAAGTTCCGATCGAGCTCCAACAAAAGTGGTGGCTATCTGAATATATTTTTGACACATTCTTTGGCGGGCCACGAATCGACGCGCTATAAACAGCTCGGTAATAAATTCATCGCAACTTCTAAATGTACCGTCTATATATATAGTATATACTACTGTTTGCTTTTGAAAGGAACGGTCCTCAAAAGTCGATTTCTCACGATTTCAAATAGCCGCAGCGATTTTGCAATTCGGTCTGTGGGTAAATTACCCTCCCAGCTTTTACCGAAGGTAGCCTTATGATCCCGGAGACGTTTAACTCCACCTTTATATTCGTGATGTTGAACTAACTTTATCAAACAATTAAGAGCGTTGTCAACCTCGGTTGGGCTGAGTTATACTGAACGGTTTGGACATAATCCTAGATTGAGTCCTATTATGTAATCTGAACATGTGTGCCACAGTTCGAATTAGAATAGTGAGTGAATGGAATCGAGTGAATATTTCGTAATCGTTCGCTTGGCTGACTGAGGTAGTCACGGTTTGGCGAATGTTTGACTTAATGAGATCGAGACTTGATTGAATATTGGACTGAGATTCGTTCTTATTTCGACAAAAATAATTAGGACCAGGCCACCACAATTGTGCATAGATGAACTCAGACGGTATAAGACTTTACACGTAAACAGCTTGATTTAATGATGTGTGTACATAATGTCAGTTTGTCGGACTAGTGTGCTTTTGAATTTTGCCAAAACAGTTTGCTACGGTTCAATGAGATTTCTGAATCAGACCATAAAAATATTACATTTAATGACAGATTTAGAATACTTAATATTGTGTGGCTTGTCTCAGCCAGCAGGAGAGCAGCACATAGCTCTAGACTAGGAATACTTTGTTTTTTGAATGGCCCAACTCTTGATTTTGCACATAATAAGTTTACATGATAGCAATCTGTGTAATAGGTCGCAATTCGACTCCTTTGATATATGGTGTAAGAACACATCACGGAACTGTTAGCTTCTTCAAATCAATCAAGTTGGATTTAAAATTGATCTCTTGAAGTATCCACAACGTCTGCATAACTAATTTTGCGGTAACGCGGTTGCCGCACATAACCCTAAAGGGTCGAAAAGTTGGCATGGAAAAGTGATCGAAGCACATTTCAAATGTATCAGATTCGGTATCAGATAAGATACCTAATATGTGCGAGATTGCCGAGCATTACTGATCTTCAGAAGTTCGACCAATTACAATGGGTCGTGCTCGCCATTAGCCAATTGTTTTAAAGTGAATGTTGCTAACATAAATGATTGCTAACATAAATTGCGATAACGTTTTTGCTGAAGTATTGAAAACTATACGAAGTTTTGTGGTGGTACTACTCTATTTTAGCACATAGTGATATGGCAAATGGTAGCCTTTTGTATCGCATGCATATATTGTGCCGAATCATATAACCTAAAGGAATATATCCCAGTAAAAATTCTCGATATTACTCATACAAATTTGCTTTAATATGAAGACGTTTTTCGACGTTTTTCTCATTTTTCAAAAGTGTGACTTCTCATCACATTTTTACAAAAGTGCTCCTCACAAAGCTTCTCCTCCGCAAGTACGTATTTTTCACCGAAATAGTTTCAAACTCCCAAAATTGTTTCATGTGAGATTCAAGAGTTTGCCCGTTACACAAAGCAACATATATGAGTATTGAGTATGAGGATTAACTGATGCCGTTTTTGTCTTACCACAAACGACGCAAACTAGTTCAATATTATAAAATGGGGTCACATCTTTAAACGGTTCGACGAAATTTCCCTTGAATACTTGGTATGGTAATCTTCCTTGAACAATTTGATTTCAAGGCGTAATGCAGGTAACTCGAAGTTAAAAAATGACGACTGTAAATCATTTGTGATTTTTGAAAGCACATACAATTTTAGATTTGTCCTATAGGTATAGGATAATCGCGATGTTGATTTTTTACCACCAATACCTGAAATGGATACCTTTTAACGTTTAAGAGATTGCATGCTTCGGTTGTGATATAGTTCATGTGGGATCCGCTATCAGGAAGAACCTTATACATATCACTTGGTTACCTTTTAAAGCAGCGGCATCCACAAGTGCTGTGCCAACCATAACTATACCATACGGGCACCGTTCACTGTGAAAGACTTAAGTTTTGCGGATTCGAGAGTAACACGTTATTTAAATTTAAAGCATGATCGTGCTCGACATTTGAACTTATGTAGATATGATGTATTAATACTTGATGCTGTTGTTTACTCGATAATTTCTGAAGTGCAGGATAACATTGTGCTTTAATGAGCACATTTTATAAGGCGGCTTCATACAGTTACGAACATTATGTTTATCAAAGAGGCAATTTGTGCAAAGTGTTTATCTCTAATAAATAGAAACCGTATTTGCGGAGTCAATTTATCGCATTATATGCGATCCCGAACAGAAGCCGCACTTGTTTGGATTATCCCCTATCGTAGACGACCGAATTTTCGTATGCCTCTTTTGTGTCGTGGAGCTTGCTGCATGTTTGTTACTCGATTGCAAAGCTTGAATTATTAATCAAATCACTAACAGTCGTTGCGTTAGATGATGGGTTAGCATAAGATCATCGATTTTCGCTTTTAAGGATTTTAAAGCATTATAGTCCTTTACGACATGATCTTGCTTGTAGTGATTTTGTAGAAGTTTCCTGTGGCGGATGGATTACAAATGGATTTCTACACGACACCATTATTTTCTACGGTAGCCGGTAATTTTCCATTTAAACTATGCGCCGTGCCTGACCGAGTTGTCGGGAAATGCTAACCATTCCAAGTCGGCACTACTTAAACACGTACTTCAGTTCGGGCAACCGAATTCCCATTGAATTATTATTTGTCGTTGAAGCATCATATTAAATCATTTTGAAATGTACAGCCGAGGTTTCCTTATTCATATTCGAAATTTAAAATGCAATTAATTGTACCCCTTATGGATTGTCGTCGTCTGTTAAAGTTGGTAGAATTGAAAAGCTCAGCTGGACTCACAAATAATTATTTCAAATTTGCGTTCTCGGATGATGACTCGAGCGAAAGATGAATAGTGTATCATAATTCTTTGAACGTTGATGTTGATGTTGATTTTGATGGTGATGGTAATGATGTCAATCATGGTGATGGTAAAAGTGACGGTGATATTGATGGTGATGTTTATGGTGATGGTGATGGTGATTATGGTAGATGATATGATCGTCTGAAGATAAGAATGTATGACAGTAAAATGGTATAATGTAATGATTGTTTGATGGTGTGATGGTATGATGGTATGATGGTATGAAGATATGACGGTATGATGGTATAATGGTATAATGGTATGATGGTATTATGGTATGATGGTATGATGGTATAATGGTATGATGGTATGATGTTACGATGTTATGATGGTATGACGGTATGATGGTATCATAGTACGATGATATGATCATAGATTCTATGATGGTATGATGGAACGATGCTATTATGCTATGATGGTTCGCAGCGTTCATAAAAGTCGGCATTTTAAGTGAAAAATGATGAAGTTTATTTCTAATTTATTTCTATTTGAACCCAAAAAAAAAATTCTCCGCGTTGAACCGCAATGATTTAAATGAAAATGAAAGGCTTCACTCAATCGCAAATTTAATTTAATTTTTTTTTTACTGTCTCACAATGTACATATATAATTTTTTTTTCCAGAAACAAGATATTCTTCGTCTTTTATTTTATTTTCAAACGAGCTTTTCCTGACGCTAAGCCGCGCTTTATTATATGCAGAGTATCAACTTTGAAGACCAGTTTCCCCTGTACTTAAAGTTAAATTTAATTAATTATTTCAATGATTTAATTTAATTGACTTTTATTATTATGTTTGCTGTTTAAGAATTTTTAAAGTTTTTTACATGAACAGTAGGTATGTATAGTATGTCAAGTCTACCAAGTTTCAATGACAACACGCGACAATATCCGCCGGGTAACACGAGATATACTCGAAAATTTGCTAGTTTGCGGTTGGGTTGGGTTCCATTTGCGAGTTGAGTTAGGGTTGAGGTGAATTTGAGTTGAGATTGAGTTGAGTAGGAGTCAGCGCTTAAGTTGGTAGTTTATTTGTGCAAATTTGATTTGATTTGATTTGATTTATTGTTGACTTCCCAAAAGAGATGTATGGAAGAGCATCCCAAATAAGGATAACAAAAAAAATAAAAACGACACGATTCTAGCCCGGGTCAACTACAGTTGCACAACTTCGCCTGGATCTTTGCTAAAAGCATGCAGCAACAGTTTCAATATCTCAATCCGTGCCCGATAAACTTGACTGCGCCCTGCTAGATGTTCTAAATTTAAATTTATCATTTTCAGGTTTGGACATCGAAATACATTTTGATCCTTGCTGAGAATCTATTTTCTGAATAATATCTGGGCTGGATATGGTCCGGGTAATTTCCGTAATTTACTCGTAAATTATAATTTAGAAAAAGTATTAGTTAGAGAAATAAATTTTAAAGGAAAAAATTTCCAATCGATGCGACGTGAAAGTCAAAGCCACTTAAGGGTTGAATTGGTAGTTAGCTATGGTTGTTTTTAGTTGAATTCATTTTCGAATTTAGTTGATTTGAGGATTGAGTTAGATGTTGAGATTTCGGTTAACTAGATATTGAATTGGGAGTTGAGTTTGCGTTGTTGGTTGAGTTGTTGAGTAGAGTGTTGAGTTGAAGTTCAGTTAAGGATTTATTTGCGGGTTGAGTTGGTGGTTGCGGTGGAGATTAGAATAAGTTGAGTTCATATACGCATATAGTTTTCGAACCGTGTTGGTTTTGGGTTTGAGTTGAACATTGAGTTTGGCTTGAGTTGCGGGGTTGATTTTGGGTTGAGTTGAGATCGAGTTTGGGTTGAATAGGCTTTGAGTCGAGTTAAGTTTAAGTGAGTGGTTCGGTTAGGGATTCATTTGGGGTTGAGTTTATGTTTAAGTGGGAGATAAGATTGAGTTGAGTTTATACATGCGCATGACGCTTTCCAATTGAGTTGATTTTGGGGTTATGTTGGCGATTTAATATGCAGTTGAGTAAGCGGCTGAGATTTGGTTGAAGTTGAGTTGAAGTTGAGTTGGGCTTTAGTTAAAGGAGTATTGGGATTAGGTTATTTGTTCGGTTCTGGCATTATTTTAGAGTTGAAGTGGAGTTAGGTTTGGATTGCGGTTAACTTGGTAATTGCGTTCATATATATTCGTTGTTATTCCATATATTGCCATAATTTACAATGGAAACCCCAAATTACTAACCGTAATAATTTAATTTTATGCGATTACCACTACGAATGGTACTTTTATCCTATTCGGGCGTAATTAGCTACTGATGGGAATAAATCGTGTGATGCAAATCTTTCTTCAAAATTCGCCTGCATTACACTGTTCATTTCATACAACGTTTTTTCCAGTCTTTAAAACAGTTGTTAAACTTTATTTCCGGAATAGCCTTCAAAACTTTGTTCAATTCGGCTTGTATATCTACAATTGAATCAAAACGATGTCGCCGGAGCGATTTTTTAACTTTCGGGAATAGTCAGAAGTCAGAGAGAGCTTGATCAGATGAAAAGTGTCGATCGACGGTTTTTTAGCACCAAATTCTTGAGTTCCTTGACATGGTGTTCATCGGTAGACGTCGAAGGACGGCAACGACGTTCATCATCTTCAACGCATTATCTATCTTCTTTGAACAACTTATATCAATCGCAAACACTCGCCGTTGACCGTGCATTGTCACCAAGAGGCTTTTTCAACATTTCCAATGTTTTGGAAGCCAAAATTCGGTGCAACTGTAAACAAGCGTATCTCATGAACTACTAAAGATTTTGACACGAAATTTGACACAGATGTCTGTTAAGGTGCTACCAAGCTAAAAACAAAATTACTAAATTTTAAATTTCAAATTTGGAGAAATGTTATATAATGCCTTTACATAATTTAAATATTTTCTTGAAAAGTTTTGGATTTAGGTAAAATTTGACTAAACTGCAGCAAAACTACAACTGCTCTTCTGAAAAGAATCCAAAAAACGGCTTATTACGTTTTGCCTATATCTGTTTAATTCATAAATCTGCCTTTTTGCGAAAATTTTGAGCTTAATTTTGACAAAATATTTTTTTGTTAAAGTTGAAATTTCCATGCGGCTCCAATATTATTTTGCTGCCGATAAGACAATTACATTGGCATCATAAATAATACGGCTTATCATTGTATATAGTTGATAACAAATTTCACCTAGTGTTGTTAGTCTAGTGAGTGCTATTTGATCGACCAGATCATAGAAATGAATAAAATATTTGCAAGCGTAGCATTTATTGCGGTTATTCTTAATTGTAGCAGTTCCTACCGAATTTTGTGCCCCTACCCGGCTAATAGTCGATCACATTTTATAGTGGCCGAAGCACTATTTAAAGGGCTAGCGGCCAAAGGGCATGAAGTAACTGTTATAAGTGGTTTTCCACCCGATACGCCGATACCAAATTATCGGCATATCACACTCGACCTGGTTACAGATCAAGATGGTAAATTTCGCTACAACTTTTGTATTAATTTATAAAAGAGATTGTGTCCATTTTTTTTTTTTTTTTTTTTTAGAAATTATGAACCAATTTTTGAAAAATCCTGGTGATATGGGACTCTCGACAGATTTAATAGCAAACCTTGTCCGAATAACACTATCCGAAAGTCATAATATGCTTAATAATCCACAAGTTCAAAAAATTATGGCGGAAGAAAATTTTGATTTGGTGATTATGGAATTTATAGGCGAACCACATGTAGGCTTGGCAGCTCATTTTAACTGCCCCGTTATACTAATTATTTCTATTAAACCAACATATCGGTTTATCGAGCTCATGGGCAATCCTTTAGCATTGTCTTATGTTAAAAATTCGTTGTACTCGTGGGCCAATTTAAATCGTTTTACAGATCGCTTACTCAATTTCACATTTTATTTACTCGAACAAGTGATAAACGTTTACCTAGTATCGAAATACAGTGAGTTCCATACGTAAGTTAAATAATCTAATTAATGAAAACCTGAAATTTGTATTACAATATTTTTATGTTGCAGTGAACATTTTCCGCCATCAAAATATCCCAAATATCAGGATATCCTAAAAAATGATTTAGCCGCCGTATTCATAACACATCATTTTAGTCAAGGTGATCCCCGTCCCCTTCTTCCTGGTATAATCGAGATTAGTGGTATACAAATGACTGAAACAGCAACACCTCTATCCGGTACCCTTCAATCTTGGATGGATCAATCAACAAATGGAGTAATTTACTTTAGTATTGGGACTAATTTGAAAGTGTCCGCTTTGTCTCCCGAAATGCTTGGAGCCATACTTAATGTATTTAAAAATTTGAAACAAAATATTTTATGGAAATCTGATGTGGCAACAATACCAGGTGCTCCGGATAATGTACGCCTCGAGAAATGGTTATCCCAAATCGATGTGCTGCAACATAAAAATTTGAAACTTTTTATAACCCATGGTGGTTTAGGATCGGTTACTGAATCCAAATTTTATCGTGTCCCAGTACTTGTAATTCCTATGTTTGGTGATCAAATTGCAAATGCTGAAACAATTGTGGCCGAAGGATGGGGAATTAAATTACCGTATGCAGATTTCACCGAAGAACGATTTAAAAATTCGCTTAATGAAGTACTCGAAAATACAAAGTACTCCTATAAGGCAAAATATGAATCAATGCTGTTTCGTGACCGGCCATTAACACCCCTACAAACAGGTATTTATTGGGTGGAATATATCATTCGGCATAAAGGGGCGCCGCATATGAGATCAAATGCCACACAGCTAAATTGGTTCCAACTACATTCGCTAGATGTGATCGGATTTTTATCGGCTGTTCTCATTATTTGGGCGTACGTTTCGTACAGAATATTGAAGTATCTGGTGAAGAAAATATTTTGCGGCAAAAATCCAAAACTTAAACTTAATTAAATAAATTTTATGAATATAAACCAAACTCGAATGTTAATGTCCCACAAATGTTATCGTCGTAATATATGTAAACACGTTGACACATTTTTTTTTATTTTGAGATACCGGTTATCACAAAATATTTTTAGTCTTGTCAACAATCGAGTGTCGAACAGACCTCGTTAATAATGAATAAAATTTGTGTGTTACTAGTACTGGCCGCCTATTTCAATTATAGTGTCGCTTATCGAATACTGTGCCCCTATCCGACTATAAGTCGATCACATTTTATTGTGGTTGAACCATTAATGAAAGCTTTGGCAGCTAAGGGACACGATGTAACCGTAATAAGTGCATTTCCACCCGATAAGCCAATACCAAATTATCGTCACATTACAATCGAATTGAAATCAAATCATGAAGAAGTTATGACGTCCTTTACAAAAAATCCGGGTGATATGCAAATTTCAGTGGACTTGCTTTGGACTCTGCTGAATATAACGTTAACCGAAAGTCAGGGCATGCTCACTAATCTGGAAGTGCAAAAAATTATGGCCACCGAAAAATTTGATTTAGTGGTTATGGAATTTTTGGGTGAACCACATATCGGATTATCAGCTCATTTTAATTGCCCCGTCATTATAGTTAGCTCGGTTAAGCCATCCAATCGTTTACTTGAACTCATGGGTTCACCGTTGGCTTTGTCATATGTTGGAAATCCATTGTTTGTGGCCGATGATATGCGGCGATTTAAGGATCGACTAGTTAATTTTATGATATATGCTGTTGAAAAAATGGTGAGCGAATATTTTGTGACGTACTATGCCGAATTCCATAAGTAAGTACTGTTTGAATTTTATTTAAAGTAATTTGGTTTATAATCATTGTGTTTACTGTATAGAGAACACTTCCCGCCACCAAAACACCCATCGTATTATGAAGTTCTGGATAATAATATTGCAGCAATTTTTATCGCCCATCACTTCAGTCAAGGTGATGTGCGACCACTAGTCCCGGGTGTAATCGAAATTAGTGGCATCCAAATGACGGAAACTGCATCTCCTTTACCCGATGCGCTACAAAAATGGATGGATAGCTCATCAAATGGAATTATTTACTTCAGTCTCGGGTCAAATTTAAAAGTTTCAAACCTGGCAGTCGATAAGCTGGAAGCTATTTTAAATGTTTGCCGGAAAATAAAACAAAATGTTTTGTGGAAATCTGATGTGGCTACACTACCAGGCCTACCAAATAATGTGAGACTAGAGAAATGGGTATCCCAACTTGATGTCTTGCAACACAAAAACTTGAAAGTTTTCATAACGCACGGTGGCTTTGGAAGTATCACCGAATCGAAATTCTATGGTGTTCCGGTACTCGTGATTCCAATGTTTGGTGATCAAATTCCGAATGGTGATATTGTTGTGGCCGAAGGATGGGGAATAAAATTACCGTATACCGAATTTACTGAAGATCGACTTTTTACAGTGCTATCGGAGCTAATTAATAATTCGAAATATGCAACCCGGGCTAATTACGAATCGATGCTGTATCGTGATCGGCCATTAACCGCACTTCAAACCGCAGTCTACTGGGTTGAGTATATATTAAGGCATAAAGGGGCACGGCATATGAGATCGAATGCAACACAATTAAATTGGTACCAATTGCATTCACTCGATGTGATTGGATTTTTGTTGGCTGTGGTCATAGTGTCGGCTTATGTTTCCTTGCGGATTTTGAGATGGGGAGTAAAAAAATTGTTTGGTACCAAGTGTAAAAAATTAAAATCGAAACTGAATTAAAACAACTTAACTATATTTTGTAATTAAATAAAAATTTTATGCCATATCATTACTGATAAAACCATATACGAATTCTTTATCAGCTGCGAGTGTGACGTAGTAAAGTATTATCGTAGAAATACAGAAATTATATAAAAATTGTTTAGTCTAGTTTAAATTAGTCGATCGAATAGTTCGTAACAATGACAAAATATATTGTAACACTCGCCCTAGTTATCGGTTTGTTTAACTGTGGAAGTGCTTACCGAATATTTTGCCCGTACCCGACCCCGAGTCGATCACATTTTATAGTGGCAGAAGCACTATTTAAAGGATTAGCGGCTAAAGGTCATGACGTTACAGTGCTAAGTGCATTTCCACCCGATAAGCCAATACCAAATTATAGACACATTACACTCGAGCTGGTATCAAATCATGACGGTATGCTATTCAACATAAAATGACAACTTTTTAACTTTTCAATGCGTACTATTTAAAACATTTTAGAAATTATGAAGCAGTTCGTTCAAAATCCAGGAGATATGGGAATTTCAGTGGGTTTGATAACAACCCTAGCGACGATAACAACAGACGAAAGTCGTGGTATGTTAAAGAATCCGCAAGTACAAAAGATTATGGCAGAAGAAAGCTTTGATTTGGTGATTATGGAATTTTTGAGTGAACCACATATTGGTCTGGCGGCACATTTTAACTGTCCCGCCATACTAATTGGTTCTATTAAACCAACGTTTCGTGTACTCGAATTGATGGGCAACCCTTTGGCTTTATCTTACGTTAAAAATCCGCTCTATCCATGGGCTGATTTGAGTCATTTTTCAGATCGACTTCTCAATATTTTATTTTATTTATTCGAGCAAGTGATTACGTTCTACTTTAAATATACATACAGGTCATGTTACGAGTAAGTTTGAAAACTATTTAATTAAACAAATGTTCAACATAAATTTTATGTTGCAGTGAATTATTCCCGTCACCAAAATATCCGTCATTTGATGATGCTTTTGCTAATAATGTTGCTGCCGTATTCGTAACCGATCATTTTAGCCAAGGAGATGTTCGCCCACTAGTTCCGGGCGTAATCGAAATTAGTGGAATGCAAATGAATGAAATGGCTACACCACTACCTGACCCTCTTCAATCGTGGATGGACCAATCAACAAATGGAGTTATTTTCTTTAGTCTCGGTTCTAATTTAAAAGTTTCATCCTTATCTCCCGAAATGCTTCAGGCTATCATTAACGTTTTCAAAAGTATAAAGCTAAACGTTTTATGGAAATCAGATGTGGCACAAATATCCGGAATTCCGAATAATGTCCGCCTCGAGAAATGGGTATCGCAAATCGATGTGTTGCAACACAAAAATACAAAACTTTTTATTACACACGGAGGTTTTGGTTCGATTACTGAATCCAAATTTTATGGTATTCCGGTACTTGTGATCCCAATGTTTGCTGATCAAATTCCGAATGCTGATTTAACTGTTGCTGAAGGATGGGGAGTTAAATTACTTTATGCTGAATTCACCGAACAACGTTTAACTAGTACACTTAAAGAGGTGCTCGAAAATCCAAAATATTCTAATCAGGCAAAATATGAATCAATGTTGTTTCGTGATCGACCATTGACCGCTTTACAAACTGGTATCTTCTGGGTTGAGTATATATTGCGACATAAAGGGGCACGGCATATGAGATCCAATGCCACCCAACTAAATTGGTTTCAACTGCATTCGCTCGATGTTATTGGATTTTTATCGGCTGTGCTCATTATTTGGGCATACGTTTCGTACAGAATATTGAAGTGCCTGGTAAAGAAAATATTTGGCGCCAATAATAAGTCGAAATTGAAACAAAATTAATAATTTAAAATAAATTTGTTTTTTAATTTTAACCCAACTTTTATTTTATTACGCTTTCTGCACCAGCCTTCCGCAAGGAAATTGAAAATTGGGCCAAATTTTTTTGGCACATGTTAAAGCTACAACCCTTGTAATCGGAATAAATGTTTAATAAATTTGAGGTGAAGCTGGAGTCACAAAATTTGAGTCACCTTAAATACCTTTTGAAGAGAGTTACTTCTTCGAAGATTGTAAATTATTCTTTGGAATTATGCAATTCCAACCGGCACCGTGTATACGCAATGTCACTCTGAGAGAAAAAATCATGGCTTAAATAGGATGGATTCATAGCAACATTTTAAACAATTGGCATGGAATAACGAAATCGTTGAATATCCACCCAATATTAAGAAATTTGAGTATGCAATGAAAAAAGAAAGAAAACAAGGTTTCCTCAAATGGCACCTTAGCTTATACTAGCTGTTTAACAAGCATGGTGTGTCACTGCGTATAGTGAGTGATATTGAGTTGAGCACATCAATATTCTAGGCATTAGAGTAGAATTATCTGTGGAATGGAATTTGTCAATTTACCTCCTTTTGAGACACAGTCAAAATAAGTTCTACAAACGTATTGTATTTTATACACCAATCTGGACAGGACAGAATTTTTATTCAGATATGAAGTTCAAGATAATGATTTGAATGCACCGGCATGAATTTTTAGGACAAACGGCTCGTGAAAAGGTAAAAAATTCGTAAGTTCGCTTCCTTATAAAAACGGCGAAATGATCCATTGGCCTTAGCTACCTTCAAAATTATTTGGTCGAAATTGGTTTAGAAATAACATTATACTAGAAATTAAACTTTTAATGTGTTTTGGGAGTAACGGTTTTTTCAATCAATAATTTAAGCAACTTTTTGTTAGTGTAGTCAAAAGTGTTGTCATGAATGTGTGTAGTCAAAAGTGTAGTCACAATTGTAGTCAAAAGTGTAGTCAAAAGTATAGTCACAAGAATAGTCACATAGTGTAGTCAAAAGTGTAGTGAAAAGCGTAATTAAAAGTGAAGTCAAAAGTGTAGTCAAACGTAAAGTCAAAAGTGTATTTAAAAGTGAAGTCAAAGTTGTAGTCAAAAGTGTAGTCACAAGTGTAGTCAACAGTGTAGTCGAAAGTGTACTCAAAAGTGTAGTCATAAGTGTAGTCAAAAATTTAGTCAAAAGTGTAGTCACAGGTATAGTCAAAAGTGTGGTCACAAGTGTTGTCAAAAGTGTAGTTAAAAGTGAAATCACATGTGCAGTTAAAAGAGTAGTCAAAAATGAAGTCACCAGTGTAGTCAAAAGTGTAGTCTAAATTGTAGTCACAAATGTTGTCAAAAGTGTAGTCAAAAGTGTAGCCAAAGTGTAGTCTCAAGTGTAGTCAAAAGTGTAGTCAAAAGTGTAATCAATAGTGTAGTCATAAGTTTAGTCAGTAGTGTTGTCAAAAGTGTAGTCAAAAGAGTCATCAAAAATGTAGTCACAAGTGTAGTCACAATTGTAGTTAAGAGTGTAGTCAAAAGTGTAGCTAGTCACAAGTGTAATCAGAATTTAGTCAAATGTGTTGTTACAAGTGTATTCAAAAGTGTAGTAAAAAGTGTGATAAAAAGTATAGTCAAAAGTTTAGTGAAAAGTGTAGTCAAAAGTGTAGTCACATGTGTAGTCACAAATTTTGTCAAAGATGTAGTCAGCGGTGTAGTCAAAAGTGTAGTGAAAAGTCTAGTCAAAACTGTAGTCAAAAGTCTAGTTACATTTGTAGTCAAAAGTGTCGTCAAAAGTGTAGTTAAAAGTGTAGTTACAAGTGTAGTTAAAAGTGTGGTCAGAAGTACATTTTGTCAAAGGTGTAGTCAGCGGTGTAGTCAAAAGTGTAGTCAAAAGTCTAGTCAAAACTGTAGTCAAAAGTGTAGTTACATTTGTAGTCAAAAGTGTCGTCAAAAGTGTAGTTAAAAGTGTAGTTACAAGTGTAGTTAAAAGTGTAGTCAGAAGTGCAGTCAAAAGTGTAGACACAAGTGTAATCAGACGTGAAGTCACAAGTGTAACCAAAAGTGTAGTCTAAATGTAGTCACAAGTGAAGTCAGAAGTTGTATCACAACTGTAGTCAAAAGGGTACTCAACAGAGTAGTCACAGGTATATTCAAATGTGTTGTCACAAGTGTAGTCAAAAGTGAAGTCAAAAGTGTAGTCTCAAGTGTAGTATCAAGTGTAGTTGAAAGTGCAGGCACAAGTGTAGTCAAAATTGTAGTCAAAATTGTGGTCAAAAACACCCCAGCGACAACAACTCAACCCTCTACGTAACCCCCAACATAATCCGAAAAACTTCATGCGTGCTAGAACACAACTCAGAAAAATTCAAGCTAATTTCTAAATCCTCAACTGAACCACTGAATGAACTCCAACTTAATCCCAACTCAACCCAAACCCAACCCTAACTCAACCCCAACCGGACCCTAAATTCACCCTTGCGTTCAACCCCAAACTCATCTCCATACTAAGACCCCAAGCCAAGATAGTCCAAAAAAATGCATGCCTAGATGAACTCAACTGAAGCTATGTTTCAAGTCAACTCTCCTTAGATAAAATCTAAACTGTCCTCTCACCAAACCCCAACTCAAATCCCACCTTAATCCTCAAACCAGCATATATAAAAAATTGGTGAACTGCTCACTATGCCCTAATCCACCCACAGGTCTACTCAACCCAAAAATGGCAAACAACCCTATCAAATGCAAACTCTGAAACTCAACGTCTGACTCAATCCTCAAACCCAGCAAATCTTAAAAATTGATCAACGTGGTAATAGCACTACTTCATTTTGGGACAATTCGAATGAGAGGTGGCCGATTCTCTTCATATACAGATAACCAGAAAGACGTCTAGAAAATGGACATTTAAGCTTCGATTAGCATTTATATTTTTGTTCTTGTTTTTCGGACTCCGGGACTTTCAAAATGTTGAGAAAAGTAGTTTTGGACAATAAGGAAAATGTTTGGTCACTTTTGACAGAATTTTAATAATTTGGTGTTTGGAGATCACAGTTATAATCATAGCATCTTTAGTATAAGCTGCATACACTGGTCTCTTCCGATTGGTTGGTTTTTAGGTACCAATGTACCAAGCCAATTAAAGGATGATGCTTAGGGAAAAAAGACATGATAATCCCATTTGTTTCAAAGCCACTGTTGACTTACTTTAAATACGTGACTGTAAATTGCTAAGTCTGGAAAATTATCAAAATGCATTTACAGTCAATATTTGATTTATTTTGATTTTGATAAATTCCCATAACAAAATAATTAGGTATGTTGGAGTTGTGTAAATTGCGCGAGGTCAAAACCGTTTTACGACAAAACTAACGAATTATTACTAACAATCAATTCACACTGACTTAATATGTATGGTCCAAACAAATATTGATTTTCGTTGTGTTAGGTGTTTACTTCTTAAAGCATATACATAAATCAGCCAATCAAAATCGAGATAAGATAACGACAAACAGATTAAATGTACTGTATGTAAACTTATCTAATCAGCTGTCGTAAAGTATGTATAAATCATATTTCAAATCGTATAATTGAATATCGCTCTCAGTCCATAAACAACATGAACCTTGTAGGTTGGTTTGTTGTGCTGCTCGCGTGTTTCGTACATGCGAATGCTTTTAAAATACTTTGTGCATATCCAACGATTAGTCGATCACATTTTATTGTGGTTGACGCTTTATTACGCGGCCTGGCTAATCAAGGACACAATGTAACCGTAATAAGTGCATATCCACCAGACAAACCGATTGAAAATTATCGACATGTGCTTAATAAAATGAGCTCGTCACATTCAGGTGAGTACCTACCTATAATACTCGTTAACTATTTCACGAATTGCTGAATAAAATTGTTGACTGTTTTATAGAAATGATGAAACTATTCACCGAAGTACCAGGTCAAGAAGCCTCCTTAAAAATGATCACATTTTTATTGGAATTCATGTTGCACGAAAGTGATGCAATGCTACAAAATCCTGAAGTTCGAAAATTAATGGCTCACGAATCATTCGATTTACTTATAATCGAGTTCATGGGTGAACCGCATATCGGGCTTGCTGCTCATTTTAACTGTCCCGTCATATTATTCAGTTCGGTGAAGGCATCTTATCGACATCTATCGATTTTAGGAAATCCACTAGCATTATCGTACGTATCACATTCCATGATAATATTTGCCGAGCCCATGAATTTTAGAGACCGAGTACTTAACATGTTATTCTATTTGTCGGAGTTACTGATGGGACCTCTGTTTTACCGCAAATATCGCGATATACATAAGTAAATGGTGAGACTATAAAAATTGTATCAAGATATTAATTCGTCTAAATTTTATACAGCAAACATTTCCCAGCACCAAAATATCCAAAATATGACGAAATTGTTAATAATGTTTCGGCTATTTTCGTTACACAACATTTTAGCGAAGGTAGTGTACGACCACTTTTACCAGGTGTGGTTGAAATTGCTGGCATACAAATTTCAGATACATCAAATCCACTTCCAGATGGGTTACGACAGTGGATGGATGGTTCAACAAATGGTGTGATTTACTTTAGCCTCGGTTCAAATTTAAAAACATCAAATTTACCGGCAGAAAAACTCGAAGGCATTGTCAAAGTGTTCGGCCGCATTAAAGAAAATATACTCTGGAAGTCGGAGCCAATTGTAATACCCGGTCTGTCGAGTAATGTACGCATGGAAAATTGGTTGCCTCAGCTCGATATATTACAACACAAAAATTTAAAATTATTCATTACACACGGTGGTTTTGGAAGTATAACGGAAGCTAAATATTATGGCATTCCATTACTTATCATTCCAATGTTTGCCGATCAAATTTCAAATTCAGATGTCGTCGCCAGTGATGGATGGGGAATTAAATTAACGTACGATGAATTGAGCGAACAAACACTTGACCATTCCATAGCCGAAGTGTTAAATAATTCGAAATATAGAAATCAGGCAAAACACTTGTCGGTACTATTTCGAGATCGTCCGCTGACGCCACTTCAAAATGGAATTTATTGGGTCGAATATATTTGTCGACATCGAGGCGCTAAACATATGCGATCGAATGCAACTGATCTGAATTTTTTTCAACTACATTCCATCGATGTTATCGCAGTTTTGGCGGCAATTATGGTAACCACAAGTTTGCTAATCTTTAAATGTTTTGTTTATTTACTTAAAAAATTATTTGGCCACAAACCAAAAGTGAAAACAACATGAAATAGTGTTTGAGATTGTTAACAAGTAGCTGATAAGAAATTACCTTGCCATGAAATTTGTATTTCGTGTGATATTGTGTCAAACTGTCAATAAATAATTTTGATTTTTTTATTTTTTGTTGGTAAAACTTAGGCAATTGTGAATGCCAGGTCTTATGATCTGCTTTCACATAGCCACAGCCTTTGTAATCATTCTATGGTATTTTACTATTATCCCATGGGCACTGTTTTATCAAATCGTCAGTCATGTTTTGCGGCACCCAAATTTTCCATTGCGATAGTGAATAAGGAAGAAACTATTCTCGCGCCTACTTTTATGTAAATTCGATCATCTTTTAGGATTATCGAGTTTTATATAATCGGAATCCTTAAATGCCACCGATTGGAGATCATCTCTGATAAAACGAAAGTTACTTGTTCACAATAAAGACGGGACAGCGTGTCAAGAACGGCGTTCTGTGACCCACGCTGACTCTTAATTTCAAAATCGTACGCTTGTAGCTCTTGATGCTCCGGTGAGCTAATCTACCGTTCAATTCAATCAGCGATATATCAACAATTTGAGACTAAAGTGGTCAGTAATTATGGTAAGTGATAGCCTCTATATAAGGTCGAAATTTCTTAACACTCTAGCTCAGTGGTTAGCCCTGCTTCAATTTTTTGGAGAAAACCGCCATAGGTCGTTCATATCCTTCCTGATCCTGCTCATACAATACACGGCCTCCACCATATTTATAGGCATCACACCTAATAAAAAAGGGTTTGGATTTATGAGTACAGGTACTATAGTCAGTAACAGAGAAATTTTGAACAATTTTTATTGCCTCAACCTTATCGATCGGTATTTAGTCCTCCGTTACCCATAATAAAGCCCAGATATTTGACCTACTTCATGAAAAATCCGAAGAGAAATGTTCCGAAATTAACGATGAGGCTACAAATTGGTCGTCGAGATAAACAAAGATAACACTATATTCATTAATCGGCATAACGTTTGGGGAGAGTAGCATAACCCAAACGGCATAACTCGAAAATCCTAAAGAGGGTGTCCAAAAATCAATCAAACTTCGGGACAAGACGAAACCGTATTGTATGACTCTGATCGTAGTATTTTACGGCTATAGTATCATCCGCAGTTTTTACTTCGGACGACAATTTGCTATCGGACAGCCCTAAGTTAGCGACACAGTTTAGTGAGTCCCGTCCCCTTATCGAAGCTACACTATCCAGAAGACCTCGCCGGTTGCAATCAGCTATATTGACTAAATGAACCACGGTCATCTAAATCCGATATAACCGTTTCAGCAACCGCTCTTTTAAGGGACTTTTGCGTCTCGTCTTAGCTGAAAGTATGACACGTTGTGGAACTTTCGAACGAAGACTCAATACCACTTTTCTGCGATGCTGACTAATAGTTTCGGCATAACGGCGTCTAAACGGTTCAGTGTAACATGTTGTTTGCTGGCCAAAGTTTCCAATCTTAAAATGAAATCTTGAACGTCTAGTCTATCGGATTGTTCAGAAAAGGAGGTATTCCATTTTGGGTCTCTTATTAAATTAGGAGGAAATGGTTTATTGGTTTCAACATCCCCTGGTGCAGGTACTACATATATTGTAAAGAGGTCGCTGGTTCCTTGTACTGTTAGGTAAAACCTGGTTTGGCCTAACATCTGATCTGATTTCAGCAATAATTAGTATATGATGGTGTAATATTCGGAGAACGTTTAGTAATTTGGGGAGTATTTACCCTAAACGTGTGGGTGGCGTGAGAGGGCTGCAAGCTAAAAGGATGGAACCTTAATCGACGATGGCTCATGTTTTTGGTCCATTGGCATAGATATAATGGTCAATATCGCTTCCGCAAGCGAACTTTGACTTTCTTGACTAGTAGGACCGGGCAATTGTCTCAATCTCCTGATCTGTTTGAGTAGCCCTATATTGACGTCGTTATCTTAATAGAAGTGACCTTTTAGACATTGAGTTGTGAGGTGAGTCTCCTGTTAAGTAAGTGATTGATTATTTAACAAAGAATTGAGAGAAGGCGTTCGTTTATGGCAAAGGCTTACTTCATCCCAGTAATTATTAGTATGCGTACTCGCTGGCACTTTTGACGAATCCACGCCTTCTTCTTTCAATGTTTCTAGCAATAAATAATCATAATCACTTCATAATTTTCCGCCGTGCCTGGTATTCCTCGATTCAAACATGCGACTTGTATTTCTTTGGAAGTTAACCTTAGAAAAGGCCGCTAAAATATTTTTTTATTTCTCACTAAATTAAGAAACTCAGATAACAATTTAATCTGTACAGTATTAGCAATATTGAATATTTAGTCTGTTGTCAGCTGTCAAAAAGGTTACATCCATTTTGGTAGGATCGGCGATTATAAAAAATGGATAAGAGAATTTTTTCGTCACCTTTTATGACACGTTTCAGTAGTACTGCACCGTTGTTGATTTTCTTTTGGTTCGAAATTCAACAATTTTGGAACAAATTTTGCTGACAAAGGTTCCACAGCCAAAACAACAGAAAAAATGGTATGGCATGAGAAAATTGATATGCCAACATCATCAGCAAACTTCTCTGATTATGATTCGGCAGTCGTTCATAATCATTGTAGGATTCATATGCTTGCAAAATGTTGTGATGACGCTTGTTGCATGCTTAATAGTTACTCACTTAGTCACATCTGGACACTCTGGTCACAAGTGATTTACCTCATACAACTAACCATGGGTTCCTTAGAGAGGTTCCAGATAAACTATAATATATTAAGTGACCTTGATTTTAGAGCTAAGATGTGTAGATTGTCTTCGTTTAAAACTATTGAATAACCCGCGTGGATTGACCATGGGAGAAGCTCGGTTTTAGAAAATCGAGTCCTACAACTTAAAGTGATTTTTCCTGTACTTGATCGTTGATGCCCAAAGCGAAGCTCAAATGAACGGAAAACTGCAGATGTCTATTTTATACTTCTTGACGTGCTTGTCCAGTCATGATGGTTGCTTCAATATTATTCGGCGTCAATTTCTTCATTGAGTGTGCCATTATAGAGGATGACTCAGATTCCAAAAAAGTATAATTGGTGCCCCAATCTTCAGCTCGAAGACGTGCGAGGGCCAGATGGCTCCAAATTGCTCAGAAACTCTGTTGTAAATTTGTAGAAAGCCGCGTAATTCTCGTAAAAATTGCTTCCGTCCGATTTTACCGTCTCTTTTAGCTCTTGACGGGTTGTAACAATTCTTCCTCCGGTTTGCATCGCTGCATATCCATCTTGATCATTCGAAGCCATAACACTATTTCCTAGTTAAAGTATATTATCAGCAGGCTGATGGACCATTTTCGACTCGTTGTGAGTAAGTCTGTGTTGTAATTTCTTTCTGTACGTACTTCACTTGGGAGGGCAGAATTACTGATTCGTTTGTGGAAGTCCAAAGCTTTCCAGATCCGATCCTGAAGAAGTCTTCATTGCAGTCAAGATCCGTATACTTCTAGGAATATTTTTAGTATCCCCTTCGTCTAGTGGGCTTCTGCTACTCTCTCGTTTATATATTACACCGAACCTCACCAAAAATGTTCGCCTTTGTCATGAAAGAAGGGAATTACAAGAAGAACAAGCAATGATTAGTTAAAATAAACGTTAGCTCTATTTGTATTTTGAGTTAAAACGTTTAACTATCATTGCCCGAAAATCAAAAGCAGCTAACAAATTTAATTAATTTTAATTTCGCTTAATTTTTAATTTTTATTTACCGACCGGTTTTGATCCAAAGATCATCATTAAGGTATCGATTGCTACTAGTTGCAAACTGATTCCTTCATGATGATCTTTGGATCAAAACCGGTCGGAAAATAAAAATTAAAAATTAAGCGAAATTAAAATTGTTGTTGTTGCTTCAATTAATTAATATGAATTTCGCGGACTTCAAGCACACTTAATTTGTAAGCAACAATTTTATAACAGAAAATTGTGATGAAATAAATACAAAAATAAGAAATACATATTGATACATCCTCCACAAAACTATCAAAAAATTAAGGTTTTTCTTTTTTACTATTTGTTGTAGTACTCATAGATCCAATACATTTATGTAGAAGGTGTATGGTGAGAAATACAATACAACTTCAACCTGACCCATGAATTACATAGTCAACAAAGAACGCCAACAAAACCAAAACAAATCATTCAACAACCATCAAAGATGGCAAGGAATTCAGTATACGGGAGAGGAGGGAGAATCAATCATTTCAACATTTATAAATTGATATTCTGAAGCCAAACCGTCTTATAATGAAGGGGTACCCTTCATAATCCTTCAGTTAAATCTCCTTTTACAATGTTCACATAAAAATGAAATATAATCTAGTTTGCATTGCAAGAAAGAGAGGAAATATTATTTAACTGGAGACTTGTTCTTTTTTTTTGTGAAACCGGGCACTACCCATGTGCTTTGATTAACATCTTTCAGCACGAATACTAAAAACTGAAATTGAGCACAATTTTGAGTAAATGGATGAAATAAATAAAAAAAAAAAAAAAAGTAAAAGCTTCTACTTATATTTTTTTTAAAAATTGTAAATTGTATGTTAGTATAGTAGTTAGTTCGTTTTCTTAACCAACAAGTAAATATAAGAAGGCATTGATTCTTAAAATCTTGCAAAATTCAAGTAAAAGCATTTACTTTATTTTCAGTCACTTTACCCAATTGCAATGACCTACTAGATTTTTGTTTTGGGGAAAGTATTTACTTATTTGCATGTATTCTAGCCAACGTTTAAGATTACTTATTTACTTATTCACTCACCACCTGGCCGGAACCCTTATAATTTATGTTCGTTTTGATGTAACATAGCAAGTCTTTTGCGCTGTCTTTTTTTTTTGTTAACCAGTGCGGCTAAAACTCAAAAGTCAAGCACCAAAATAATTCTTTAGGTCAATTGGTACTTAATCAACCAGAAAATATATCATTTCATAGCCGATAAAATTTTCAAGATTTTCTTTTATTGTTTATGTATATACATTGGTATGTGTATGTTGGCGAATTTGATGATGAATGATGAAAACGTTTGGAAATGGAAAATTGACAAATAATGGGATTTTATTCTTTATAAAGAGATGTAAAATTTGTTTAGATATGTGTGGCCAATATTTTATTGTCCCACAAACCGATATGCGGATGGATGATTTCATTTTATTACCAAAACAATTTTCTTCTACATTTTATATATCATACATTAACGACGATCTCAATAATTTATAGGAATTTTTTTTTTGCTTGTTCCCATCTTGCATCCAAATGTGAAAATCCACGCAATTTTTTTTTTATGATGATTTGTTTTTGTTTGGTCGTCGTTTTGCGGAATCATAATTATATGTATCTATAATAGAAATGATTATGATTTCTTTTGTCGGTTTTTATATTGTTGTTTCATTTATCTATGTATATCTATAAAGAGATATAGACGCGCAGATTGAAATGATATAATTCTAATTTATGCTATTTTATGATTAAATAAATTATTATTATGTTGTGGGTAGCAATGTATAATATTAAATCATATTGTGAACATTGTGTTACATAATACTTTGTGTGATCTTGTTTATTTATTTACTACAAAAACTTTTCCAAGTTTTTAACTATTTATATATACTAGGTCGGGGCACTAAAAAAGTTTTCAGCACTAATTTAATTATGTAAAAAAAAAAATAAACAAATAAAACCACGAACGTGAACAGCAAAAAATAAGCAAATATTGTAATTAATATTTTGATGTGCGCGCAATCATGACGATGATGATAATCATTAAACGCTGATGATGATGATGTTGATTATGTTGATAGCAATAATTATTTTCCTAAAGATTATAATAAATTTTAATGAACTTTTTTTTCATTTACTCTTTTTTATGAGTTTTTAAGTGTTTTACCATGTTTTGACGTTAAGAAAGTAGAAAAGTGTAATAAAAGAAGCACAACAACAAATGTAAAGTTTTTCTTTTTTTTTTCTTCCAAACATACTAATAAATGTTGCATGATGTTGCAATTTGTTGCAGTAATAAATCATATTTTTCTGTTTAGTTTTTTTATGGTTAACTACGCTATTAAAAAATAAAATAAAAAACTTGATGGAGTATACGGTTTAAGGTATTATAGTGTCGTTATCCATAAAGTGTAGTTTATGATTTTTTTTTTATTTTGCTTAGATGGACTTATGTGACCGCAAGAATCGACCATATGTTTACGTTTTTATGGGACAATGTAACTTTGAGGCGATACATAAATTAACATGAATCAATAATAACTAAAACTAGCAACTTTCTTTATTTTAACAGTTTCAATGGATAATGACCCGAGATTTGGGCCATCTGCACGTTAGTTAAATCCACGAGAACAAAAGGCCTTGAAGTTCTCCACCCACACTTTCAAAATCATTATCATTCCTTGTAATTCTAGATTAGCCTTACTAAATTAAAATTAAAATTTTATTTCGATAATTCATACTGAAAAATTCAAATTATTATTTAGATAGGTAAAAACAATGGAATTTGTATATTTCGCCATAAAGTATCTACACCCGATCTCATAAACAAAAAGTCGATCTCCAGTTAAATAACATTTGATATGTTCCTTCTTTTAAGAAATTAGCGTTTTCGCAATACAAATTCAATGCAAGCTAAATTTACGAAGAGCTAAATATTTAATTGACCAAATTATTTGGATATACTCGTATTTTACATTTTACATTTTACATTTTACATTTTACATTTTACATTTTACATTTTACATTTTACATTTTACATTTTACATTTTACATTTTACATTTTACATTTTACATTTTACATTTTACATTTTACATTTTACATTTTACATTTTACATTTTACATTTTACATTTTACATTTTACATTTTACATTTTACATTTTACATTTTACATTTTACATTTTACATTTTACATTTTACATTTTACATTTTACATTTTACATTTTACATTTTACATTTTACATTTTACATTTTACATTTTACATTTTACATTTTACATTTTACATTTTACATTTTACATTTTACATTTTACATTTTACATTTTATATTTTACATTTTACATTTTACATTTTACATTTTACATTTTACATTTTACATTTTACATTTTACATTTTACATTTTACATTTTACATTTTACATTTTACATTTTACATTTTACATTTAACATTTTACATTTTACATTTTACATTTTACATTTTACATTTTACATTTTACATTTTACATTTTACATTTTACATTTTACATTTTACATTTTACATTTTACATTTTACATTTTACATTTTACATTTTACATTTTACATTTTACATTTTACATTTTACATTTTACATTTTACATTTTACATTTTACATTTTACATTTTACATTTTACATTTTACATTTTACATTTTACATTTTACATTTTACATTTTTCATTTTACATTTTACATTTTACATTTTACATTTTACATTTTACATTTTACATTTTACATTTTACATTTTACATTTTACATTTTACATTTTACATTTTACATTTTACATTTTACATTTTACATTTTACATTTTACATTTTACATTTTACATTTTACATTTTACATTTTACATTTTACATTTTACATTTTACATTTTACATTTTACATTTTACATTTTACATTTTACATTTTACATTTTACATTTTACATTTTACATTTTACATTTTACAATGTTTAGATTAGTTCTTCCTTATTACTTCCGCTGATAGTTCCACACAAACGTTAAAACTAATGTCATATCTGTCACTGACTTAAGACCAATTTTGTTACAAAGTTGGCATTTCGGGATATTCATAATCCTAGGTGGATGGTCTATTTTGCTGAAGGAAAATTTGGAATTAAATGAATTGTAGGAGAATATTTTTTAGTTACTCTTTTTCAATGCTTTAGGAATCGATTTTTTAAGGCGAAAAATCTGCAAGCATTAATTAATAATTTAATTGACTCTATATCCGGCTCTAAAAGACAGGGAATCAATTTTTCAACTCTACTTGAAAAAAAGTTCACATCCTCAAGCCATTGTTGTTTTGAACAATTTGAAAAAATTGTGGTTTAAGTGCCGCTCTTTTCCAATCTTTAAATTCTTCACATTTGATTAGTTTATAAGCTTCCCCACAAGCTTGACTTTGAGTTACCCGAAAGTTCTTTTCTCTCCGTATTTTGCAAAGAATCGAGAGCCATATTACTACAAGAGAGCAATTTATGGGAATTTTTGGATATTCCGTTAAATTCCGGAATAATTTTAATGCTAAATTAACATCCAACCCGGCCATTTTTCCGACTTCTAAATTTGAAATTAAAACTTCTTCAAAATTATTGGAATTTAGTAAATAATTTAAATTGTCACTAGATTTGGAAACATAAACCCGTATTTATCTATGGAAGGGCTTAAACATTTTAGGCAACTGTCATTCGGAAATATGCCTTTGGTTTAATATGTAAACTGAGGGAATAGGGCCGAAAGGCAGAATGTCGATAGGCCGAATGTCGAATGTTTGAAAAGATCGAATGTGTCGACAGGCCGAGTATAGCAAGGGTCGAAAGGCCAAATATCGAAAAGTCGAATTTCGAAAGGCCGAATGTGTCGAAAGGCCGAATAAGTCGAAAGGCCGAATGTCGAAAGGCCGATTGTGTTGAAAGACCGAATGTCGAAAGGCCGTTTGTGCTGAAATTGGTTTTAATTTTTCATCTTTTTATGAATGAAAATTTTCAAAATTTGTATTTTTATCAAAATTTTTGTATAAATAGTAAGTCGCCAAAAATATTCAAATCTTCTTACGTTTTTTCTTGTCACATAATTCAAAATTAATTAATTATAATAAAAAAAGAAAAATAAATAAGTTATTTTTTCCGACAAAATTTGATCACATTTAATATGCTACATACACAGGATTTATTAGCACGTATTTTCAATTTATTTACAAAAATCATTTTACATAAATAAATTCAGAAATAAATTCAATGGTTTTAAATATTGATTTTAATCAATTAAGTGAAGGAAAATTTAATGAAAATTCGGCCGTTCAACCGAATTGGCCTTTCCACACGTTCGGGCATTCGTTCCATTCGGCCTTTCGCCTTTCGACGTTCGGCCTTTCGCCCCATTCGGCCTTTCAACTATTTCGGCCTTTCGACCTACTCGGCCTTTAGACATTCGGCCTTTCAACAATTTCGGCCTTTCGACCTAATCGGCCTTTAGACATTCGGCCTTTCGACACATTCGGCTATACTAAATTCGGATTTTCGACATTCGGTTGGGAAACTCTGGGAAGGGATCAGTTTTTTAAACAGTTTCGTTTTGTGACGCCAACTTTTTAAATAGAGAAATTCAAGTTAGAGTGAAGAGCCAACCACGAAACCAAGTTTCTATGAACAAATATGTATTGACTAAGGGAAACGCCCCCTGAAACACATTTTTGCAAATATCTTCTCTTGTACTAAATATTTTTCAATAAAACAAAATGGAAACTGTTTCTTTTAAAAATCACTTGTAAGTAATCCTTAAAAAATTGTGCTACAGAGGTTGCATCCCCTATTTTTTAGGTAGTGAAATTTAATTTTTTTAAATAATTATTCTAAAACTAATTAAAAATTAAAAAACAACACATTTTTGAATAGCACATGAAAAAAATGTAGTTTACATATTTCGGTGTTTTTCTCATAACAACCCCTTACCCCCCTTACGTAAACTAATCTTTTCACAAATTAATTACTTTAGTTTTTCTGCCAACAAGTTTTACACGAAAATTGATACAGGAGACTTTTTGGTAAGCTGTTCACGTATCCGTTTTCAGATCTTGGAAGTTCAAAATGGCAGATGCAATATGGCGGAAAATTTTAACAAACAAACCAATCCCACATAATAAATAAAAAAATTATGAATAGTAAATTCATTTGATGATTCAATTATTTTGCTAAACCGATAATTTTTCAATATAAATAATAGTGATACGTCTTTGAATTACAAAGTGTTACTCTCTGCCAATAACTAGAGATACGTGTCTCTCAGTTTCGTATCCAGCAGATAGTTTATATTCAGTGGTTGGCAAGACGAAATATATTTGATCGCAAAAAATAATTTATGAAGTACGCAGTTATTCATTCAGCTGGTAGCTTAACCAGATTATGGACAGGTCTTTTCAGTATTGCATTTTTTGATTTCAGTGTAACCACACGTACCATTCCATCGTTCCCAGGATGAACATTAATTACACGTGCTAGTCCCCAATACACTGCTGGTAAGTTGTCTTTGACGATAACTGAATCCCAGGCTTCTAAATTTTTTGTAGCTGATCTCCTTTTGTTTCGCTGTTGCAGTATGTTGAGATATTTCTTACGATATTTTCTCCAAAAAATATGGCTGCTTGCAGTACATGTTGCCATCTGGTTAATCTATTCATTGGAATATCTACAAATTCAGTCTCTGGAATTGATGTTAATGGACCCATGATCAGAAAGTGCGCCGGTGTAATTGCTTCTAACTAGTTAATATCATCTTTAAACTGTGGACACAGAGGCCTTGAATTGAGTATACATTCGATTTCAGTGACGAGAGTACACATCTCTTCAAAGGTGAACTTTGCTCTTCCGGTAATGATACGCAGGTGTGTTCTCATCGACTTAACAGCGGCCTTCCAAACTCCGCTAAAAATGTGGAGCTGCGAGAGGTGGAAAATGCCAATTGAAGGTTTTTTCTGCACAAAATAGGCCAATGCTTTCATAATTTGAGGTCAGTTCAGCTTTGAGAATATTGTAGAAAATTTCCTATGAACCCCTACAAAATTAGTATCATACGTTTGAATGCTGCTATGAATGCATCAGAACTACGATCCGAAGCCACTTCCAGATGGATTGCCTTCACCGATAGGCATACGAAAACACCCATATACCCTTATGAGTAAATGTTCGTGACTGTAGTACTCTGGCTTGTGGTAGTGTACCCATCATTTGGTTTGAAGTTTTTGCTCGTAATATCACACATTTGATACAATTGTGAGACTCTCGTAACGCGGATGCTTTGTCTCCAAACCTTAAAATACCCTCTGAGTCCAAAAATGGCGATAACTTCGATAGAGTTGATTTGCTTTTGAGGTACTTATGTTTTCTTAGTTCCTTAATTTCTGATGCCAAGCTGGTTTCTTGTGCAGTTAAAATGCAAATTTTTTCCGCTCTTCGCCATTCTGTTGATGTGACTATATCTTGCCGTCGAGACGTGGGATTTCGACAATTATGTATGAATCGCTTACAAAATGCAATGATACGTTTTAATTGTGCCCAGGATGAAATTCGATTGAACAAATTATCTATCGAGTTATTAATTTTTATGTTTGTTTGAAACACAAGTTTTTCCTTTTCTAATTGTGTGTACTGCTGCAACCCGATTTGTGTTGATGGCCAATTACTCTCGTTTTTAATTAGCCAAGTAGGTCCAGAAAACCAGAATTCATTTTCAACAAGAACTGCTGGTTGTCCCCCTCGTGATCTAAGTCAGTCGGATTGTCTTTTGAACCAATGTGATGCCAATGTTTGCGAGATAATATGTACAGAATTTCCGACGTTCTATTAGCCACAAATGTTTTCCATCGCTTTGTGACTGGACAGCCAAGCGAGAACGATCTCTGTATCACTCCAAGTATAAACTTTTACTTCGTACTTATGTTTTCTTAGTTCCTTAATTTCTGATGCAAAGCTGGTTTCTTGTGCAGTTAAAATGCAAATTTTTTCCGCTCTTCGCCATTCTGTTGATGTGACTATATCTTGCCGTCGAGACGTGGGATTTCGACAATTATGTATGAATCGCTTACAAAATGCAATGATACGTTTTAATTGTGCCCAGGATGAAATTCGATTGAACAAATTATCTATCGAGTTATTAATTTTTATGTTTGTTTGAAACACAAGTTTTTCCTTTTCTAATTGTGTGTACTGCTGCAACCCGATTTGTGTTGATGGCCAATTACTCTCGTTTTTAATTAGCCAAGTAGGTCCAGAAAACCAGAATTATTTTCAACAAGAACTGCTGGTTGTCCCCCTCGTGATCTAAGTCAGCCGGATTGTCTTTTGAACCAATGTGATGCCAATGTTTGCGAGATAATATGTACAGAATTTCCGACGTTCTATTAGCCACAAAAGTTTTCCATCGCTTTGTGACTGGACAGCCAAGCGAGAACGATCTCTGTATCACTCCAAGTATAAACTTTTACTTCGTAATTCTTGAAAGCTTGTCTCAGTTGGGAAAATATCCGGATGATGTTGAACATGACCCGTCAAATACCACACGTAATTTCGTTGTGCTAGGGTCGGTTTTCATTACGAAGCGAGGAGGTAAATAAAAATGTTTCGAATTGATGTTTATTTGGTCGTTTGAAATTTTCTCCATCTGGTTCAGCGCTATGTACTCTGCGATGAAGAAATGATACTCAAGTTTTATTTGATTATCTTTGTCCAGTTTTCTCTCGATAGCCAATAACCGTGACAGTGCTGATCGCAACGAATCACCAAGTTGTTGCTGAATGTCATTGAATGGTGACCTTACTATGTACCGTCCAGTGCAGTCCTTCTTAATGGTTTCTTTGTAAAAATGTTCACATTGCTTTTCATGACGAGTAAATTGGGACGATGGTGACACTTCCTCTGACTTCTAAAACATTTGCAATGTTTTATCTAGGGATTTTATTTATATTTATCTGGATTTCCGATATTGAATTTTGGATCCGCCAAATCTAATTGTTCAAATTGATGTATGTATGGTTTTGTGAATGTTTGATTTGGCACTGACGATAATGATGCAAGAATATGTATATCTATTTTTAGATATTGACGTGGATCAAATCGGGATGACAGTTTCCGATAGTGTTTGACTTCTTTTGTGGAAGTTGTAATTATTTCACTAGTGATTGTCAAATGAGATTTCCGATTGATCCAGAATCCAGAATTATTCTGCACTGTTTTACTTTGCCATACACATTTTTAATGTTCACTATAGCTGTGGGTAGTAAATGTTCAGTGATAATTCCCTTGTATATGAATTATTGTTGATCAGGTGGTGTACATGGTTCAATTGATGGTGATAGCCTATTTTGGGTGTGCGTTTGAGAAATTGATGATTGGTTGTGCTCATTGTTCACTTGATTGCTTGGTTGATCGTGCTCATGAAGACAAGTTGTAAGGGTAGTTGTTGTTGAGGCCAGTGGTTGTTCTGATTCGACTGATGATATTGCTGTTGATGATAAATGTAGTGATGAGTGATGCTTTCCTTTGGAATAATGACATGAATACTTTGATTTGCAAAATGTTGATGAGTGTCTCTGCGATCTAGAATGTTCATGGATTTAAATTTTCCACATTTACAATATTCCCGCGAAATGATTCTGTTATTCACTGTATTTGAAGGTACATTGGTTGTATAATGAACTCCAATATTTTTTATTGGATATACAGCAGAACGCGTAACACTGGATGTTAATTCACTATTTTCGATGGTATCGCAATGTTCATTAATAAATTTTAAAAATGATTCTAATGATGGAAAATTATTATGTAATGTTTTTTGAGACTCTCGGTTCTCGTGAATTGAAGATTCAAATAAAACCTTTAAATGCTGAAAACTCTTCGTACTTCCCACCAAACGGTTGAATGATTATTTTTGGTAATCTTACATCAGCTGCTTTTGAACTTGTTGCCTTAAATGTTTCAAGAAAGGTAGTTTGATCCATTGTTTGGTTTAATCGATGATCACTACCAGCTATTTCTAAATCCTGGCGTGCATTGATTTGGCGTTGACGAATAGCTTTAGCTTCAAAAAACTGCGTCTCAAAATCAATGATTTCTGATATTTGATCAGGATAATATATAATTGTGTCCTCGATCTTGCGAGACTCAACCATTAAATCATTAAAAGCTTCTAATCGTACCCCGATTCTTTCAATAGTAGTTTCATCTTTAACGGCCTTAACAAATATAACTACACGTTTTAATGATTCAACCAATCGCTTGCGTTTCTCTATTGCACGATCACATGCTTTCTTGTCATCTGCATCCATTTTAAATTGGTGTTTCAAACTTATCAGGCTCATTTGAAATATAACCGCCGTTCCACCAAGATTGATCCTTAAGTGCAAATTAGCATTTTAATTGTATAAGAGAATAACGTCTGAAAAATATCTTATACAATTTTTCAGGGTCTGAAAACATATATATCAAGCGGTTGTATGAGGCCGGTCTTCCGAGAGGGTTTAGTAAGAAATTTTATTTCTTTATAACTTTTGTCAATATTCTCGAATATTTTATCTTGTTGACCCGTCCAATAGTCTAGACACAAGATCGATCTCTTACTAGCTGTCCATATATAGTTTCTATTCTTGTTACAAGAATAGAAGCTGTCCCACATCTTGCAACTAGGATGTATTGTAAGCTCGTATTGTGTTATATTACTCATTATAAACTGACCATGAAAGTTGAATAACCGCGGAAATCGAAAAAAAAAAGAAAAATTCGTCGAATCTTTTGTGACAAAATCAAATCTGCACAAATTCAGCGAGCTTCAGATTATTAGGTAAAATTGTTGAAATTTGTAAAAGCCAGGACAAGTAAGTCCGCGTTGCCAAAATATTATCCGGAAATAGAGATTGTATGTGTGATACATACATATACATATGTGGATTGTGTAGATAGACTTCCGGTTGATGATCGAAATTGAAAAAATAATCTTTTGTTTTCGGACCATTGAGCCTTTATTAAATTGTAACGGTTTTTGAAAACTTTTCCTGATTTGTTTGTGCACGGTGTGCATTGTACCATTGTACCATCGATCAAATTGTCGTAGCAACAATTCGTGGGTTTAACATGGAAACCGTTGGAAAAATCGCAGCATTGTTTTAGAAAATCTCAGCAGATTAACAGCTACTGTATAATGGTGCTGCTAGCATATAATTTAAAATCATTAAATAATTAAGTCTAATTAACCGCACAAATTTTATAATTTTTCGGATTTCCGTTTTTACCTAATTAAAATCGACATTTCCCTACATGGGAATGTATCCTGAATATTTTATTAAATTCCTATTAATTAAATGAATTTTTCAAATAATTGGTTTATACACATAATTATGCTGAAGTATGTACCTATGTATAAATTTACCATTCATTGTATAAAAACCAAATATGTTTACCATCTTGATATGTTGCTTATAAAAGAAAAAAAAAAACTTTTTCCAACAATTGAATCAATATCCGCCAATTTCTTAATTTTCATTTCAAAAATTTGCCAAAACTGGAAAAATTACAACAATGGCAAAAAAAAAATTATTTTAAGTTTTTATATTTTGGAATCAATCCAAAAAAAAAAAAAAAAAAGAAAAGAAAATCATCTTTCATAACTATATCAACACAGGAAAATCTATTTAAATTTCCTGTCAGAAAATTGCTCTCATTTACATTGTTGAGCTTTCAGAAAAAGTGAAAACTGTTTTTTTTTGTGGGAAAACTAGAAAGTTTTATGTCGACAGTGTATTAATTTTTGTTGTGCCGAGTACATTAGTAACAAACAAACATAAAAATCTGAAAATAAAAGGCTCGAGATGAATGAAGCAAAATGTTATTATTGGCTTGGCACGCGATTTTCATATTTTAGACAACTTAACCTAGAGACTGTATTATGTTAATGAAAAACGCAAGATATCTCTATATACTCTATACACATACGGTATAATGATGATTGGAACTAATAAAATAATGAAATGTAACGAATTTTTCAAAAAGCATTATGAATAGTGTTTATACTCGCGGATATATACAAAAATGAAGACAACCAGAAGGTATCACGAATTTGCCATAGAACCATTAAATATATGCGATCTATATAGATAGCATTGCATGATTACAGTATGAATTATATATCAATCTTTTGTTTGCTCGGTATGTATGAACTGAACTCGTTTCAATTAGAGGAGTTTCGATTTCATTCAACTTTTTTGTTGTTGCAAATTGTTGTATGACCTGTATACGTCTTGTCTATCACATGCATCATGCAATTTTTGTGTTTCGTTTTTTTTTTTTTTGTATTTTGTAGGAAATTGCGAAGTAAAATAATAAAACCTTGGAGCGATTTTTGGTTCGTTCTGTGCATTATAAAATTGACGGAAAAACTGTGTGTATATTATATGCTGCACAGTATTTTTTAATCATTATTTTATGGATGAGTACTCTATCGATTTTTTTTATTTTTATGATTGTTGTTTATATACATACATATATTTATAAGTACACGAGTACATGTATAAGAAATAGGATAGAGTCGTGAAAGATGTATAGAGATGTGTATCTTGATATTTTAATTTTATGGTTGATTTTATGCATATTATGGTTTTTATAATGTTGAACAAATTTGTTGTATATGCGTTCGATACGGTGTATCATGATTTACCTGTGTGCGCAACTAAATATATCTTCTCACCTCATTAGATGGATGCAAGCGGGAATATATTTTTTAAAAGTTTTAATCAAAAAAGTTTTTGAATATTTCGGTGTATATACTCTGGTACTGTGATACACTCTCGCGGCCTAATAAATATGTTGTATTTTGTGTGGTTTCTTGTTAGTAAAATCGCCTTTGAAAACTGTTTCTTTTGCAAAATACAATTTACTCTGCAGGAAGACCATGGTCATCTGAAAGTAATTATTCCTAAATTCAGCAATTTTGCAAAATTCAATTTATTTTCGTTCATACTTCGATTCCGAAATATTGTGATTTTTCAAGACCTGTAATTCAATAAATCAATGCTATGGAAATGAAAAATTAATTTAGTGATTTATTGAGTTAAAGCTCTTGGAAAACTCAGAATAATTTGAAAAATAATTTAATTTCAGTTACTTGTAAAATACAAATTGGATTAAAACGTAAAAGTCAAAATTACCCGTATAGATAAACCGCAATAATAATTAACTTTAATTATTTGTCTAGTTTGACGAAAATAAAAATCTCTCAGATTGAGTCTATTAAATTTTCAGATAATCGTAATAACGGCTAATTCGTATTAGCATAAATTTATAAAAGCATCCAGTGTCAACTTGCTGAAATATTTTGCTTTGTAGAATGATGGACATAATTTTTAATAATTTCATATGCTAGCATAAATGGGGAATTACTTTAGTAAATTAAGTTATCCTTTTTTGCATGACTATTTCGCTTTAGTCATCATACGAAACTATTGTACAAAATGGTCATCTAGAACGTTACTCTTGGTCTGCCCCTATCTGTTCGCCTGGTATACAACCTGTCTCTATTAGCGATGTAGCGCTGGCTTCTCCAACCTTCCAACGATTTAACGATTGCCGCTGTACTTTCGGACACTAACACAGCAAAATGTAATTTCGTCAATAAAACGATTGAATATCGCAACACATTCAAACTTTTTCTAAGATTGTTTTCAAAAACGTAGAATTTGATTTTTGCTTCATGTTTTCAGCTAGTGCGGTTCAAGAGGTATTCACATTTGAAAATTTAGTTGAAAATCATGTTGTGGGATAAGTAAGAAAACCAGGCACATGATTAGACAAAGTATGCTAGGCCAATATTTTCTAAGATTGTTTTGAGTGGCCTTGAATTTGGTTTTTATTTCATGTTTCTAGCTAGTGCGGTTTGCCATCAAATCAAAAACTTACATTTCGCAGTTTAAGAAAGTTGTCAGTGTCATCGGGTTTGCAGAAAAATATTTTGGGCTATATGGACAATGTAAATCCAGAACAGAAACTTAAATTGGAGCAGGCATTAGGGATTTTCTTTTTCGGATGCAATATTCATTTAATGTCATTAATTATTTTTTATTTCATAATTCAACTGAGTATTTTCTCAAAACTTGAATTGGCACCAATCTCTCGATGATTTCCTATTAGACCTATCAATTGCCAGTACTATGAAATTTTTTCAAAATTTAGTCCTGGAGTTGGCGTGGTCAAATATGGTCTCGAGGTTTTGCGGCCATGTTTGACCATCAAATTGGGTAAAAGTTCCAGAGTACTGACAATTGACAGGACTGGAGAAAAGGCTCACTTCAACTACGAAAATCAAATTAAATATGATTCATGAGTTTTGCGACCATATTTAACCATGCCATCACCAAGACAAAATCCTGAAATAATTCTAAAGTAACAGTAATTGATACGCCTAAGAGAAAGTCGACATGAGATTGGTGCCGACATTATGGGACTTGTAAAAATACTCAGTTGAATTGCGATAATTTAAAAAGTTCTCCTAAGTTATTCCAGTATGTTTCCTTTCCCGCAATAGTTTTATTTTTGGGCTGACGCTTGTCACATTAACACAGCTCTATTGCTGTGTAAGCAAATTTTGCCACTGCATTGGCGATTACACGAATTAAATAATTAATTTAAAATTAAAGTAAAAATAATTGTTACTTGTTAAAGCTTCTTTAAGGTTTATATATTTGGATTGAGACGCAAAGTTAACCGTAAGATTTTTTTTTTTAATTTCGACTGTGCCAATCGCTTGAGGTCTTCCTAAATGCTTTGTAACACTAATTGTTAAGTAGGTTGCTACACAGGTTCAGACATTTTTATACGAAATATCTTCTGTACTTACAACATTTCGAACAGCTCTAATCTCTACCAGGTCTGTAGCTCTAGTTTGTAACTATACCTACATCTATTAACAAAAAACGGAGCAAAAACATAAAGGTCTGAAATCCCATCAGCAGCGCCTTAAGTGAGGCAAATTTTACCATGTTTTACTAAAACCTTGTTATATAAACTGTGTTAAGCAAAATTTTCGGACATTTTGTGGACCACATTATAGCGAAACCAATTTATAAAAGTGCCGTATTATACTAGGGTTACCTACTGAAATGATACAGGGTGAAGTCGATCAGGAACAATTTTTTTAACTTAAAGAAACTGAAAGATTGATTTTCAAAATCTATAATTTAGCCGTGTGACCTCGTACATTCTCTTAGAACACGGCTCCCGGTCGTAAATGTTATGTTTTAAACTAAATTGCCGTTATCAATTCAATATTAAAAATTAAAATTGGTCACTCTTTTTTACCAATCTCTTAATTTAACATATTTTGTATGGTTTCAAATAACATGGAATTTATAAATATGGAAGCACCTATCCCCCATGTACATACATTGGTGAATGCAAATTTATAGTACTCGAATTGTCCTATTATTTCGTAGGGCCCCGAAACAAAGGGTTGTCTATAGCCGGAATTTGCCTTAATCTGCAACTGCCTTTTGAAGATTCAATCCTCTTTTTCCTGCGCCACTCATTTCAAATTGGATTTACATACAGCCAACGTAAATGTATATGTAGGAATTTTAAATGAGCATTTAATGCTTTTGTTGTACTACTGTCATTGCCAAAAAGGAAAGTAATAAAATAAAAATTCGTGTTTTTACTACCGTACAGTGCTGTTAAAGTGAAATTTTGTGTAAGATTATCAAATTCCATGTTTTCGAAAAAAAAAAAAAAATCTGGTGCAACCGCCGCTATCATTGCAACTGGGCAACAAAAATGGTATAGTGCCATAATATTTTGAACCGCCGAATGTCGGAAGGCCGAATGTCGAAAGGCCGAACGCCGTAAGGCCGAATGGTTTGGAAGGAAGAATGTCGAAATGCCGAATGTGTCGTAAGGCCGAAAGTCTAAAGGCCGAATGGGTCGAAAGGCCGAATGTCGAAAGGCCAAATAAATCGAATGGCCGAACTTAAATTTTTCTTCACTTAATTGATTGAAATCAATATTTAAAACCATTGAATTTATTTCTTAATGTAAAATGATTTAAATAAATGGAAAATACGTGCTAATAAATCCTGTGTATGTAGCAGACATATAACACATACACACACACACACACACACACACACACACACACACACACACACACACACACACACACACACACACACACACACACACACACACACACACACACACACACACACACACACACAAACACACACACACACACATTAATATGATTAAATTTTTTCGGAAAACGAAAATCGAAATCTCGAATTTCGAAATATCGAATTTTAAAATCTCGAAATCAAAATCCCGAATTATCTCGAATCCCGAATAAATAATATGATTTTGTAAAACTGTTTCGGCGCCGTAAATAATTTTACAAAATTATATTAATCATTCGAGATTCGAGGGTGCAATTTTTAATTGTTTGTAGTTTGATTGTTTATTAAGTAATACGATTATTAAATATTAAAACAAATAATAATTTTTATAATTCTATTTATGTGACTTTATGCAAAATCATAACTGTTTACGTATACCTGTCTCCCGAAAAAACACAAAAAAAAAATCAGAACATAAAATTCAGGAAAGAAATCCGAAAAACGAAAATCCAGGAAAACAATTGTCAAAGTGCGTGCACACACGCTTCTACAGATGTTTCAAGTTGTGTTTGGGTTTGGTATAATATCTCGACAAATGTCATATTCAAAATCTCCAAATAAAAATCGCGTATTATCTCGAATCCCGAATAATTAATATAATTTTGTAAAATTGATTGCAGCGCCGCATTGTATCGCTCATATCGCTTGGTTGGCTTAATTCGATGGGTTAGTATAGAATCGGCGAATGTATTGGATCAGATCGCGAATTTTTGTTAAATAGGTAAATGCTCAAAATTGAAAATTTTAATTTATAATGACAAAATATTTTTCTGGATTTTTTTTTTAAAGGGTAAAAAATTAAAGAAATTTTATATCGATATTCTATAATTCGATATTTTTAAACTGCATCAAAAATTTTATTCGATATTCTGATTTTGCGAGGTTTCAGCACTATCCCATTAAAATCGATTTCAACACAAACGGCCTTTCGACATTTGGCCTTTCGACACGTCCAGCTTTTCGAGATTCGGCCTTTCGACTTATTCGGTCTTTTGACCTATTCGGCCTTTCGACACATTCGGTTTTTCGAAATTCGGATTTTCGATATTCGGCTTTTCGATATTCGGCTTTTCGATATTCGGCTTTTCAACCCTTTTGGCCTTTCGACATTCTTCTTTCGACACATTCGGCCTTTCGATACATTCGGCCTTTCGACATTCGGCCTTTTAACATTCGGCATTTCGATTTTCGGCCTATCGACACAATCGGCGTTTCGACATTCGGCCTTTCGACCTATTCGGCCTTTCGAACTTATACTATAATTGTCAGATTGCAGTTCATTTCCCGACTTGAAAATGAGAGCAATGTTGGCAGTTTTAATTTTTGTTTCTCAAACAAGTTCGAAAGTTACCAAATATTAGTTAAACAGTTATAGTTAATAATCCATGTAACTTATTAGCATAATGTTACAGGACCTTGAATGAGATAGCATAACTCCATATCAATCACTACAATCAAAATTCCAATTCAGAAATATTAAATAAATGCTAAAAATTAAATTACAGAATTGCTGTCACGAAACCTAGTGTCGCTATTTTCAATATTTGTTTGAATGATCCGACCATATTCTGTTTTTTTTTCTATAGTTTGACTTGTTTTACTAGTGCAAATATATGTGAGTATCTGGTATGCAAGTAACTATTTTAAGGAAGCACAGCGAGCACTTATTGAAGTAACAGTTTAGGCAAAGTGGAATAATACTGATAACCGTGAGTGGTGGACCCTCTTCAAATGCTGTGTTTTCTGAATCTCTAAAACCGTGTCCAGACATTCCAGCTCAGTAACGGTATAATTACGCTAGGCATTACACTGGATCAATCAGAATTTAATCAAATGTTTCCCTTCCTAAAAAGTTCAGTTTGTGGAATTTAGCCTGCCAAAAAATCGTTGACCTGTCGGACCCTTTTTGGCATCAGAGCCTCTGTGTAATATCTACAAGAAAGATGCTCGTCAAACTTAGTACTGTAGCTGGGCGGGAATCACTTTGCTCTTTAATCGAAACGAGGAATACGGAGCACTACATAACCCGAATAGGATTAGTTTGAATCAATCACTTATCAAGATTTGACTGCACTGGAAATTGGAAATATCAACAATTCTCTAAAAATCCGTATTTTTACGTTCTCGGACGGAGAAGATTCAGAGTTATTCTCTGTGCCGTCATCATAAGAAACTTTTTTATTATCTCGAATTCCAAATAAATGAAAGTTTTTGTTTGGATATTTGTTGAGTAGATATGGAAAAATCGTACAATTAGCAACCGAAATTCAGAACAAACATTTGTCTATTTGTAGCTCATATATGAATGTTCACAATAAGAGTAATAACATCCAAGCTGTGTTGCAAAATTTATTTCCCATGAAACTTTCAAAATTTCAAATCGTAATTCAAAATATTTAAACCAAAAAGTAAGTAAATTATAAAATATTTTCATGTAACAATTCAATGAGGAATTTAAAATTTATTATTAATAATTAAAACATAACAAAAAACGTGAGTTATGATAAATATAAATTGAATCCGAGAGAAAGAGGGGCATTCATCATTCCAAAAAAAAAAAATTAAATTCATGTCACAAAACATTGTAGAAAGACGCGGACAGCGGAAGAAGAACTTCAACATATTTTGATGAGTTGATATAAAAACCAAAAAATGATTTTTTTGATGTAAACCGAACAAAAAACTTTTCTAAAAATCGTTTAAAATTGAGAATCGTGATCTGTGTACAATTCATCAAAATATTATTTAATGACAACAAAAATCAATTGTCTGTCATTTTACAATCGCCGATGGACGTGGAGAGATAATTCAAAATTTTTTTTGTTTATTTAACCACCCTGTATATCAAGGACTAAATCTAAAATGATATCATAATTTCATACAAAAATAAAATTTTATCGTTTTAATTCAAACAACAACAATAACCTTAAGTACTTTTTGATACACTCAGTTTTTTCTTTTTATGGGCCCACATGTGGTTTTTAAATCATCTTTGAAATAAAAATTGATGAAGAATTTTTTGTATGTGGACGCATCGCGCTTTCTCTCTCTGTCTCTCTCATAAAAGAACAACAAGTAAAAGAAAATTTTTTGTTGGAGAAAAGAAATTCTAAGAATCTGAGATAAAAAAAAAGAAAAAAATTAAATTGTAACAGTTTAAAGTGTGTGAAAGTATATTTAACACTAAATGAACGTTATTAATGAAGGTTAAGTTGTTTGAACATTGTGATCCGCGGTGTGTAACATTGTAAGCCAATTTTTATTGCACCTCCAGTTACCTTTATTATAATTTTTTGATGCGAATTTATTAAATGTGTTACACACGTTTATGTGTAAGCTGGAGGGGTTTTATATTTTTGATTCATTATAACTTTGCGGTGTACCAAAAGTTATTTTGGGGAATATCATTTTCAGTAGAGAATCTCAAAATTGGATGATTTAAAGGTGATCTAAACATAAAATGTTGCCTTAGTGTCAGTTTCTTACGATGTATTGTGATTTCAAATTTTTAGGCCAAATCGCTAGTTAACTAAAACACTGCTTGATCAGACAGCTGTTCTGAATAATCATGGCCACTTCAACACTTGAACACCAAAAATAGAGAAAACCATTTTCAACAAAGAATGTTGCCGAATAATCTTTAGATTTACTACTTTGGATGATTAAACTAACGGTAAAGCAGGCTTTGGCAATTCCAACCACTATGGTCTAGCTTCAAAATTTGTTCAACAATTATTTCACAATTGTCAAGGCAAACACCCTACTTGGTTACACATAAACAACCAAGAAAACAGTATTGCGAAGCTAAACATATCAACATGTGGCGGTTTCATCGATTCACTAATCGATCCAGTCTCAAAACTTATTTTCACTTGTCACAGAGCAGGCAGCACAACAACTAGAAGGGGTAAGGGTATTAACTGAAGTTTCCAGAATTTCAGCAACAAAAGGGACATCACATAAACAGATAGCAATAGACATAAGTCTAAGATTTCTATCATTAAATCACTTCCAGTCAAGAGCTTATTGGATTATTGGAAACTCACTGACCTAGTGATCTTTTAATAGGTGTTGATATTTATGGAGAAATGAGGTTAGAAGTGAGGTTCGGATGCCACTTGACTACGACAAACTCAAAGAGGTGGGAATCTAAAGGCAAAACATCAGGTAACTTTAAGAATCATTAAACCAATTGGAACTCATTCAAGATTATTGTATGGCAGATGCTTCTCATGTTTACTACATGCCACATCATTCTGTCATTAAACAAGATATAGCATAACTTCACATTTCATGCACCGCAGGTCGTGCCATTCAAGACAACTTAACGGCAATATTGATCAGGGGGGAAAAAATCGTTAGGTGATTGCATCGGATATTGATAAAATATTCAGACAAATCAAAATATCCCGCAAAGATCAAGATTTTCAACAAACTAAAAACTATTACGTATAGAAAAAGCTTCTGCAAATTATTTGGCTTCAAGAAGAACGTTGCAGCAATTAGCCATTGATGAAGCATCAAGACATCCAATTGGTCGAAATATCGTTTACAACGATGCGGATGATTTTCTATTTGGAGCTTACACAATAGCAGAGGCGGTAGCTGCATAAAAGTAATTACCAAACCTTCTTTCCGGTTGAGGTTTGAACCTCAGAAAGTGGCCCAACAACGAATAGGCGATATCTTCCAGAAAACCTGAGCGAAACTGGACATTATACAATAGAATCAGATACAGTGTACAGTGTACAACCTTGGACTCCGGGCAAAAATTCTTCTTCAAAATTTATGGGCTTCTGCTATAGGTTGGGATGAAGCAAGTGTAAATAAACCTTCCAAATAGATAGTTAAACTACAAAATGGAATTACGACAGTTAGAGGAAATAGAAATTTCCCATTGGATAAGTTACACCAGCGGCGCTAAAATTTGATTATACGATATTTCCGTGACGACTCTTATCAATCATGCTGCAGTGGTAAACAGCAAAATAAAGCACCAAAATTACATATTGCTGCCAAAACAAAAATTGCACCGTTAAACCAAACAATATCGCAACCAAGATTATAGAACTGAATGCCGCAGTGCTACTTTCTGATTTCTGAACTGAATTATTACTTTCTAATTTTGTGGCCAACTGCCAAACACATTCAATAAATCACATATTGTCGAAATTGCTTGGCAGAAAAGCTTGTTTGGCTCAACATGACCATACCTGATAATAAACGCCAAGAACATATCAGCTAATAGGTATGTTACCAAAAGAACGAGTCACACCAGCCCCACCGTTAACAAATAGTGCGGTAGACTATGTAGGTCCATTTAGCAAAAAAATTATTGAAATGTCGCTGTAATAAAGCAACAAAGGGCTGCATTGCCATATTCATATGTCTAGCCACTCGAACTTTGTAAGTGACCTGTCTAGGTAAAGCAAGAGGAGGGTGGATATATAACAGCACAGATGAGAATTGAAGGGTAATATGCACCCCTGGGAAATCTTCACTTTGAAGGAATATGGAAAGCCCGAGTCGAGTAACAAAACAACACCTCCTCAAAATAATTGGAACTCATCCAGTAACATTTGAAGAAATACGCTTGAATTCTAGGCCATTAGCTCTTCTCTCAAATGGCTCAAATGACAACGGGTTTTTTAAGCCCGGCATATTTCCTTATAGGGAGTGCTATTTTATCAACGCCACAATAAACACAGAGTCGTTAAGTAATATTCAGGACAAGATGGACTTGTCAGGCTGCTCACACTTAAATAAAGAAATTACAGAGTATGCCGCCTATACCCATAACTAAAGTTCCAAAAGGCTACATTAATATATATTGCAATAAGGATGATCCTGTCCAGTCAGCAATAATTAAAGATACAAACATAACTTAACAGCAAACAACTCCACAAAGCCTACACTAAACTGTACCAGGGAGAACAACCACGCAGAAAGACAATCCAAAGTCTATATGAAATAGACTATCGCAGCCCGTAAAAGACAACCAAAATCCAAAAATCTAGCTTCACAGGCTAGGCATATATTTTACGGATCTAGGCCGCATCTAATTGGTAGCCATGAAGTAGAATATCTGGGGGCTAGCGTGGTTTGGAAGACACAACAAGCATTATATCCACAAACCAAGTATCTTAAAGTATTGTGCGCTTCTATCATTTCCAATAAATTTTTGCTGCCTGTTGAAATTACATCGTTAATTGGACTATTGGTTAGCCAATTACGGAAGTTGAATCGGACGTATAATCAAAATGTCACAGAATTTATTGCCGAGTTTGCATGGATTTGTGAACCACGAACAGATTTTTTTTAGGAATTAACCTGATTTGGTTTTATCCGAAGCATCAAAAACGAGACGCACTTTGGTTGAGGTATTATTTAGATATATGGCATTGGTATTTCTCAAGTTAGAAATTTTTTCTTTTAATGCCTCATTCTAAGCGAACTGGAATAATATGTCGTTATTTTTCAATTAGCATTCACCTGTGTTGCTCACAATCTTTCTAAGCCAACCAAATGAACATATGCGAAAGCGCGTTCTTATACAATAAATCTGAGTAAGGTTGCTACATGGAAAGCAGTATCGAACGAATGGAACGGAGTAAAGATGAATTCTTTTGAAAACAAAACTCACTTCTCGTCTATTGTGCGTTGTAAATCCCAGTCCTAGTATATGTACGTACCACATTGTGTGCCAGCCTTTCAAACTCTCTCATAAATTCAATGTATTCAATCAATATCGATACACGTGCACAGTTTTGAATTTTTTGCATTTTTCAATGTCACCGAAATTATCCGATTCACTCATCATTTAAGGTTTTAATACGGTAACTTACCGTACGAAGTTAAAATAAAATAAACAAAAACCTGATTGTTGAGATATTGATGGACAATAAATTAGTCATAGTTGAAATGTGCAAGTGAGTTGTGTTAATTTAGTTTGTAAAAGTGACCTTTGTGTTAATTTAGTTTGTAAAAGTGACCTTTGTGTTAATTTAGTTTGTAAAAGTGACCTTTGTGTTAATTTATTTTGTAAAAGTGGCAATTACATATAATGCGTATGCGTGTGTTTGTGTGAAAAATGAGAATGGTAAGTAATTTGATTAATTCCTGTATAAAGAAATATTAGAGATAAAAGAACAGGATTTGTAGAATGTTTACGGAATTCTAAATAGTCGAACTATTGAATTCATTGGCTGAAATTTGGGACCTTTCTATAAAATATCCTTACTAAGGAAAGTTAATAACTATGTATAATAAATGGGTTCTAAATAATATTAAATAACTTGAAGATAAGTACAGTGAAACCTCATTTCAACGGACACCTCACTACAACGGACACACTTTTAAGAGCCGTGCAAGAATGAAATTTTTCCATGAAAACCTCCCTTAGTTAAGCGGACACTTTATTAAAGGGTGATGATAGGAGCATTAATTAGTTCTGGAATATGGCTAATTCTTGTCCGATTGTAATGAAATTCAGCTTTTGCGATGGAAATGGAATATTAAGATTTGTTCTATACATCATTTAGGAATTCAATTTTTATCGTGCCAATGAATTTTATCAAAATCCGATAAGAAAAATCCTAATAAAATTTTTAAAAAACACAAATTCACAAATCCTCAGTTTAAGAGACACCTAACCACAACGGAGAACATTTTCGGTCCCATCGATGTCCGTTATATAGTAAGGTTCCTCTGTAAATAAATTAAATTAGCGCTGAAATTGGTTAGGCATACTGTTTTACAGTAGTGCCTTTCGCCATTAAAATTGAAATATCATATCCTTAGAACGTTATTGAGACTAGCGAATTTCAAATTATGGATTGCCAGAATTTTTAATAGATAGTTACACTAAGTTGTATTCTAATTCCTTCGATCGAAAACATCAAATGTCTCAGCCCTATTTAGAAAATACATTTAGAGGAACTCTGGATCGCAACTTCCAATAAAACTTTCGATAACTTCATCAATTCCTGGCCATTAAGATTTTAAAAGTGATTTTATCTTGACCCTAGATCCTCTTATTGAAATTCCTTTTTTGATTGAAAATTAATTTTGCTCAAAACCGCTTCTACATATAATACTTTGCAGTACTTCGTTTATCGTTATTTCATTTTGCAACATTTTACAATTCACCTTTATAAAAATTTCGTTGCTTCCTTTTCCGTATTTTTGGTACTATCCAACCGATAGTAGTTTGTTGCTATCTTCTTCTATGAAATGTTTTTCTTGTCCAAATTTGCTGACCAAATGCTGGGTTATAGTTTAAAGTAAATTCTCGTCCAATGGTCCGGTACTGATGTGGAACTGTTTGTATGGAAAGTGGGTAAAGGCATAATTGTCGGTTTTTTGATTTGGTTGACAACTTTCTAATTAGTCAGCACATTTATTTATAAAATCATAGAATGATTGCCATGTCGTCATCTAATTTCTTATAATCCGCCTCTAACGCCTTTATTCCACGAATTATTTATTCTGAACTGTAAGAAACTTGTGCCTCTATCTGGTTTGCCGACTCTAAAACACGCAACGTATAATTGTCCCTGTGAGAAGCAATCCGCGTGTCTAGATCTAAACCGCACAGTTCTAAATGTTGGCCCTGAGCTTTGTTGATGGTCATTGCAAACGCCAATCGAAATGGGAATTGCAATCTCTTAAATTGAAATGGCATATCCGTTGGAATCATTGTAGGAATGCAAGGAACGAGGACATTTTTATCTTTGAATGGTCCAAGCCGCGTGCCGTTGTAAAGCTTTGGCTGGTTGATATTTTGCAACACGATAATTGGCATGCCGATTTTCAATTGCAGTATGTGCGGTAGCATCCCTGGCAGATAGAGTGAATTTAAAAGTTTTAATGGATCATCTTTTGCTTCATCTGCTTCCACAACAGTGTTGACCGACTTATATGTGACTGCCTCGCTTTGAATTTTAGACTGAATAATATTGTTAAGTTCGTAGATGTCTTTGTGCTTGGCGTCAAGAATAGCTCGTTTACTCAGCCAATCATGATTCTTATAATTGGTTTGAAAATTGGGAAATACTTTTTCAACCATTTCTTATTTTGACGTCACTAAATTGCAGAAGTTATGAGGCAATGAAATTTGTCCTGGGGCCAGATCAACCGTCACCTTTCCATTCCCAATTTCCAACAATTGATGTGAGAATATTTCAGCTGATCGGTCGTTTTGCAGCTGAACACGCATATTTGTAGTTAATTTAAAAGCAATATAAATGCGTTCCGAAACGGTTTAATGTTTTCACGCAAATCTTGCAATGATCGATCAAGAGCCTCGAGCGATTTTTTGTGTGTCATTGTTCATTCATCCCAAACAAAAAGTTTGCATTTCTGCGACATTTTTCCCATGCCACATGCTTTGGAAGTTTGGAAATGTTGTACGTGGGAATTTCAATGAATTGCATATTCAATGGTAATTTCAAAACGGAATGAGCTATTCGAATTGCTGCCAAAATAAATGTAATTAGGAACGTCTTACCAGTTCCTCCTGGCGTATCTAAGAAAAAGATTTCTCCAACCACATTATTGACAGTTTGCATTATTTGATCTTAAATGGCTTTTTGCTCAAGCATTAGCTTAGAAATATTTGATTGCACATACGACAAAATATCATCCGTGTTGTAATTTTTTTTGAACGCAATTCTACATCGAACGAAGCAGCGATTCGGTGATGGCATTCCTAATTGATTGAGAACTTTGTTCGCGATTTTTAAGCAAAAATCCTCAATCATTATCAACGCTTCGTTGTAGATTTTTGAAAATGAGCTGTGAATTTTATGTTTATATTTAAATTTTCCTCACATATTCGATGGAAAATGTCTTCCTCCATGTGCGATTTATATTTCTCGTCATATATGCATACATCCCATTCTCCAATAAATTCAGAGCTTTACATGCACTGTAGTAAGTAGCATGCGTGACGCCATTGACAATTCCCAATTGCTGGAAAGGCGTTGGACCGGGCACATTTACCAACAGCATGCGAAGAAAGAAGCATTCTAGTACAGTGTGTCTATTGTAGTTTCTCTAATTATGCCAAGTTCTCCGTCGACTGTCTCTCCTCGTTTGCGTCGTTCAAATGATTTTCTAGCCGTTGTTGTAGCTGGTGGATTCAGCGCAATTTGTTGCACGTTTACAGTTTTGAAATAAACATGTTATCCATTTTCTAGACGTTATGCTAGGTGAACAACAGCTGGAATTCGTTCATGTATGGGAAATGAAAGTATTCGCCATACAGCTTCATTGCTGCTTATTTTGCTTCCAGTATAATACTGTGCGATTTCATCAATCTGTAAGACTGCATTCCTATCACTTCTTTCTGGATGAACACCAAAAACTGCCATATCGCTGCCTTTATTCACGTACTTACAGGTCACGTAAATGTCACCGTTTCGCATTTGTATGGTTGCTAATTTTCCGCCATCTTCTACTGATCTTTTCCTGTATAAAGAATATCCATCGTTTCCTGTAACTGTGTTGGATACTAATGCTCGAGGATATCGGTTAGAGCATTTTCCGTCTATCTTGCATGGTGAATTTAGGTTCAGTGTTCCTCAAGGTCCGTGTATCATATTTTTTGGTTAGAACTTCATGCAAATCATAATCGTTATCGCTATCGGGTATTTCAGCGCATTACATCGTCGACTTTGTTTGAAGTGATTTTGTTATAGAGCCAGATTCGTATATGTGCGGGTGGAAATCCCCTCTTTTGCCATTCGACTGAGTTCATCAAACAGCGGAAAGACCCAAACGCTTAATGTTTTACCATGAAAGCCATCAGCGATTTCAGCTTCTGTCTAAAATCACGTCCTGTGTTATCCTGCCTATCCCCCGGCGATTGCCCTGAAAGTAAGGGCTGTTGTATATCGTCCCAAGCTTGATTGCATGTAAATGTGATAAATAGGTATGGGCGCCCGTAGCGACAAACATACGTAATTGTATCTTGGGCATACTCATGAATATGCCTATATATGAAAATGGCACAATCGTTAGTCTTCCAACGTCATTTACAACTGCATCTCACAAATGAACGTATTCTTCAGAGCGAAGCTTGGTCTGATTCAAACGGATGAATAACAAACATTCTGTTTCAATTTTCGCATACATATCTACAATGTATTGATGAAACAATTTACGGCATTTCAGAATGTGATTGTCTTCATTCTCTCGAATCATTAATCGGATTGATTATCCTAACGTTGAAGTGATGTCCATCGGCACCATCGCAAAAAATGATGATCTCCGACTTTAACAATTTCCACTTCGTCTATAGTTGTAGCATTGAATCTTCGCATATGTTCTCTAGCAGGCGTTTTGTTAGCATGAATAACAATCTTGTTTGTATTAGATGGCATCATGTCAATTGCTGTTTTGAACAAACGAACTAAATGGTTTTTTACGTGATGAAGGTCTTGTCGTTGGGAAACAATGCACCTTCTTATGCCGGTAGAAATTCCGCAGCATGCATTCAAGTTATCATCACCGATGAAATACATTTGTAGAAATTTATGTTGACCATCTGGGAATGGAAGCAGGGAACCGGCTTTATGATAAATTTGTCCTTTGGAGTAGTAGCTGGTACGATTTCTGCGCCGAACGACGTCATTTGAAAGCATGAGTTGTATTTCCTGGAGTTAGATAAGAAATGCTTTAATTCGGCGCTATATCCGGCAAGCAAAGATTTTCCTTTCTCTATTAAATTTCAGAGCCTTGCAATGAATCGTGTTTGACGCTGATCTGCTGTTTCTCGGTGACGTCGTTCGGTCATCCTCAGCCTGTCACGTTCATTCTGTTGAGAACGAAGCAGATCTGAAGCTGCATAACGCGATCGCCGTGCCCGTAACCGTGCATCCTCAAGTCTGGCTTGGTACGTATTTAAGCCATTCTTTGTCTTTTTCGCTCGTTCGCTGATGCCCGTTCTTCCGCAGTTTGATGTGCAATTACTCGTCGCATGCTTCCGCTCTGCGAGTACGATGACCTAAGCTTGGAGCTAGGCAGGCTAGATGGTGCTGTTTTTCAAAAAAAGCATGTTTTATAAAGTTGTGTCCAAATTTTCACCACAAAGAAATCGATGAAGAACTTTCGGAGATTTAAGAGTTTGAACAAACGAACATTCAAATTTTTATTTTTATAGAAAAGGTTCCGTGGCTTGATCTAATTCTGCTTTGACGGAATGATGGTAGTCCAATCGGAAAACGCATTGTCGATCCGCAGTGAATTCGAAACAAACCAAACTATTTGCAAAATTGACGGTAGTATTTCGAATTACTCGTAACTTCATCGTCTGTTATGCGATTGCTTCAAACAATGGCAATCGAAAGTTTTTCTTATTTCGGCACCGTATGTAATAATTTGCATTTACTGCATAGAATCGAATAAAAGGCAAAATATGATGGACGTTTGACTTTTCTTAAAGAAAAACGAGTGTTGGACGATGTTCGGTTAAATTTCTGGGAAGCGCTTACTACCGAAATCATAACGACGTGTATCACAACGATATATAGTTGTTTGATAAGTTGTAGCTTGTGAGGTTGGAACTATACAGATAAATTTAGGCCAAGGTAATAAGTTGATAATGCAGAACTCTGTTAATGACAAGCGAAAGTAAAAAATCGGTAATGCAGATTATATTATCAGCCGATAGTTTTAGCATTGGAGATTTTTGTCAACAGTTATACGTGGCAGAACATAGTTCTACTTTTCCGTGAAAAATTGTGTAAAATCAGAGGAGTCCACATAGTTTCTAAAGATTTTTGCGAAATAGAATTTTCCCAGATTTCCCATTGAGAAGTTGAACTAAATTTGTTCTCCAGCGACAGCTACTGACAAATCACATTCTAGAGGCTGATTTTATACAAAGTTTCTAAGAAAACAATTATTTGTATGCTGTTGCGGAAAAGTGGGTCAACTGCTGACTATGAGCGGTGGTAGTGAGAACGAGAAAATTACATGCAAGAGACATTTTTTATACGTCGACGATACAACACAAACACGTCTGTTTAACAAGGGTGGAGAGCAGAATGCGTTTATAAAGTGCGGTCTTCACGTGTAACTAAATTCCGCAATACAGTTGCAAATACAGTGCGACTTCAGAATTGCACGATAAAATTTGATTATTTCGAAATCGGTTTTTATATTGTAATGGTTTTATTTTGCAGTGGAGGTCAAAATAATCGCCCTATTTCTCAGTAGCAGGATGGTGTCAGATTAAAACGGGTTGAATATGGTTAGACATATGGGCTATTTTAGGTAATGTTAGCATATCCGTTAGTCTACGCAACGAGTATGTAATGTTGGTAGAAGTGTGTGAAGTTGTTACTTTTGTTGTTGTATGTTTTTCTTTACATTTTCCTTTTTTTGAAGTTTATCTTTAATACAAGGATCGACGAATCATTGTTTTTGTTAATTTTGCAGCAATTTGAGTAAAAAGCATGAGTGGATTAATGGATATTTTTGAACGAGAAGTAAGATGTTTGATTCTGATCACATGACGATCGATGCGCAAGTGTCAGTGTTGATCTAGATACCTGTCTATCCTCTTACAATGGTAAGTTATAATTGGTTGTCGTATAAGCTCATTTTTTTTTTTTTTTGATTTACATAAATTATAAAGATGCACATAACACTGTAACTCGGCCATATCTGACTCGTCAATCGACCCTGATTGTCTCTCGTCCAATCCGCTTCATATTAAACGCCGCGAAGACCCCATTAAACCGCCGATCCGATAAAATTTGTCCTGGGACATCTTCGACAACGTATCTCTCACCAGGTCTAACGCGAGTAACCACATATGGTCCCTTAAATGTTGGCACTTTTCACTATGTCGTTTCTAATTTCATTAAGATCTCAAATATTTTCTTCATTTTTGAGATTCAATAAATAAATTAAGTGCATTGTTTTTCTTAACTTGATTGACACCAAACAGCGCAATGCTTGGCGTAGTCGCTATTGTGCGATTCAAGGTATTATTAAATATAAACCCAGTATCGCTAAGTACTGAGTCCCATTTATCAGTATTCAAATCTACCATTTATGAAATTATAGGTTTAAGAGTTCGATTTCCACGTTCAACCTGACCGTTAGACTGAGGTGAACTAGTGGCCATTAGCACATGCTGAATACCAATTTGGTCTACAAAATCTTTAAAACCCTTGGAAGTAAAATAAGTCGTAAAGGAACACTAAATTGAATGAAATAGTTTTTCATATGTCGTATTACCTCATTTGTCGAAGTAGTTTTAGTTGGGTACAGTCTTGTTTATTTAGTAAAACCATCCACTAATGCAATTATGTATCTATATCCCTTTTTCGTTGTTTCAAATGAACCATCATGATCCACATGAATCGTATGAAACGGACGATCGTGCTTATCATAGACATGAAGGAAACCTTCTCTGCGAGCTTTAGGCTCATATATATTATATATTGCCGAATAATTTCAATAACAAATTTGTCCGGTACTAAGAATAACAATTTAGTTTTATATTTTCGATATACTAAATTTTCACTTAATTCATACCATTTATTTGCTCCGTCTCTAGTTAATTCGTCATAAATTTCTTTGATATTTTTATTAATTGATTGAAAATGTGCTAAGTTATGTGAAAGGCTACATTCTAAAGTCAAAATATGTGTCAAAACATGACGCATTAAGTACTCGATATGCATATATTTCGCGGATCTAGGCAAACTCCAATTGGTAGTAATGAATTCGACCATCTAGGCTGAATTGCGACATAATCCTGTAGCAACTTCAGTTGTAGCTCAACAACTTGATCGCTGATAATAATGTCCTATTAAACAGGGACAACAGGTGAAGCGTGGTTTGGAAAACACAGCAAGCATTATTTTAGAGGATATATTTGAAATACTAATCATAAATAACGAAAATTATCAGACACATAAACATACTGTTCCTCGATGAATTAAGAATTACTGCACCTTATTTATTAAGTTTGAGGGAAGAATGGTGTACAAAGCTCAAGTTTTGGTATGATAATCTGGTAATGTAGCCAAACCTGAGGACGGTACAAAAATTTAGATGTATCTGATATGGCGATGAGGAAGCGTTCTTATACAATAAATCTGAGTAAGGTTGCCACAGAAAAGCGGTATCGAACGAATTGAACGGAGTAAAGATGAATCCTTTTGAAATAAAAAAAGAAACTCACTTCTCGTCTATTGTGTAAAATCCCTGTCCTGGTATATGTACGTACCATATTGTGTGTAAACCTTTAAAACTCTCTCATAAATTCAATGTATTTCATTTTCAGATCGTTCAAATTATCAATATCGATAGACGTGCACAGTTTTGAATTTTTTGCATTTTTCAATGTCAGCGAAATTATCCGATTCACTCATCATTTAAGGTTTTAATACGGTAACTTACCGTACGAAGTTAAAATAAAATAAACAAAAACCTGATTGTTGAGATATTGATGGACCATAAATTAGTCATAATTGAAATGTGAAAGAGAGTTGTGTTAATTTAGTTTGTAAAAGTGACCTTTGTGTTAATTTAGTTTGTAAAAGTGACCTTTGTGTTAATTTAGTTTGTAAAAGTGACCTTTGTGTTAATTTAGTTTGTAAAAGTGGCAACTACATGTAATGCGTATGCGTCTGTTTGTGTGAAAAATGAGAATGGTAAGTAATTTGATTAATTCCTATATAAAGAAATATTAGAGATAAAAGAACAGGATTTGTAGAATGTTTACGGAATTCCAAATAGTCCAACTATTGAATTCATTGGCTGAAATTTGGGAGCTTTCTATAAAATATCCTTACTAAGGAAAGTTAAAAACTATGTATAATAAATGGGTTCTAAATAATATTAAATAACTTGAAGTACAGTGAAACCTCATTTCAACGGACACTCACTTTTAACTGACACCTCACTACAACGGACACACTTTTAAGAGCCGTGCAAGAATGAAATTTTTCCATGAAAACCTCCCTTAGTTAAGCAGACACTTTATTAATGTGTTATGATAGGAGTATTAGTTAGTTCTGGAGTATGGCTAATTCTTGTCCGATTGTAATGAAATTCAGCTTGTGCGATGGAAATGGAATACTAAGATTTGTTCTATAAATCATTTTAGAATACAATTTCCATCGTGCCAATGAATTTTATCAAAATCGTATAAGAAAAATTCCTATAAAATTTTTAAAAAACACAAATTCACAAATCCTCAGTTTAAGAGACACCTAACCACAACGGAGAACATTTTTGGTCCCGTCGATGTCCGTTATATAGTGAGGTTCCTCTGAAATTGGTGAGGCCTACTGTGTAATATTCTTAGAATGTTATTGAGACTAGCGCATTTCAAGTTATAGATTGCCAGAATTTTCAATAGATAGTTCCAAACATCAAATATCTCAGCTCCATTTAGAAAATATATTTAGAGGAACTTTGGATCGCAACTTCCAATAAAACTTTCGATACCTTCATCCATTCCTGGCCATTAAGATTTTAAAAGTGATTTTATCTTGACCCTAGATCCTCTTATTGAAATTCCTTTTTCATTTGAAAATTAATTTTGCTCAAAACCGCTTCTACATATAATACTTTGCAGTATTTCGTTTATCGTCATTTCATTTTGCAACATTTTACAATTCACCTTTACAGTCAAACCGATAGTAGTTTGTTGCTATCTTCTTCTGTGGAATGCTTTTCTTGTGCAAATTTGCTGACCAAATGCTGGCTTGTGGTTTAAGGTAAATTCTCGTTCAATGGTCCGGTACTGATGGAACTGGTTATACCAAACACTATCGCAAGCGCATCATTTTAAATTTCTCCCTAATTTCCCTTACATCCATTAACGATAATTGTAAGCGCTTGTGCTTTTCATGTGATTTCATGCTTTGAAAGCGATTTGAATTATAAAATACACGAATAAATTCAAATAGTGCATGAATTGGGTAAATTGGGGAAATGCATAATTGTCGATTTTGTGCTTTGGTTGACAACTTTCTAATTAGTCATCACATTTATTTATAAAATCAATGAATGATTGCCAAGTCGTCATCTAATTTCTTATTATCCGCCTCTAACGCCTTTATTCTGAATTGTAACAAACTTGTGCCCCTGTCTTGTGTCACCGTCCATGTGAGAAGCAATCCGCGTGTCTAGATCTAAACCGCACAATTCTAAAGATTGGCCCTGAGCTTTGTTGATGGTAATTGCAAACGCCAATCGAATTGGGAATTGCAATCTCTTAAATTGAAATGACATATCCGTTGGAATCATAGGACATCTTCACCTTTTAATGGTCCTGTCAAGATTGTTGCTTCTACGATGATGCTCAATAATTTTTTTACTGCAAGTCGCATGCCGTTGCAAAGCTCTGGCTGGTTGATCGACAGAATTCAAAAATTTTAATGGATCATCTTCTTTTTCGTCTGCTTCCACAACAGTGTCGACCGACTTATATGTGACTGCCTCGCTTTGAATTTTAGACTGAATAATATTGTTAAGTTCTTAGACGTCTTTGTTCTTGGCAGCTCGTTCACTCAGATCTTATAATTGGTTTGAAAATTGGGAAATACTATTTCAGCCAATTCTTCTTTTGACGTCACTAAATTGCAGAAATTATGATGCAATGAAATTCGTCCTGAGGTCAGATCAACCGGCACCATTCCGTTTCCAATTTCCAGCAATTGATTTGAGAATATTTCAGCTGATCGGTCGTTTTGCAGCTGGACACGCATATTTATAGTTAATTTCAGCGTCTTTACGGTGTCGATCGAGCAATTACAGGTAATGTTTGCCTGAAATTTACTGCAAGCAATATGAATGCGTTCCCAACTGCTTTAATGTTTCCACCCAAATCTTGCAATGATTGATCAATAGCTTCGAATAATTTTTTGTATATTATTGTGCATTCATCCCAAACAATTAGTTTGCATTTATGAATTTGGTGTTTGTTTGTTTTACGCATTTTTGTTTCGTTTTATGAGTTATGATCTGATGAGGATCAGATCAAACGTCAAGAAATGCAGCTAATGTCGTCTATATATTATTATAACGTCTCCTGAATCGATGAAATCTTTAAAAATCGGTGCAACAAATCGTTGAAAAACAGACGGTCCATTACTTAAGCTAACCGGCATCTTGAATGTCAATCAATAGAATCTGCTTTGACTACTATGTGTTGGAATCCGTTTTTGAGATCTATTAACGAAAGCACTTTTTTACCACGCAATTTATCGGTACAATCGTCTATAACTGGCAAAGAGAACCGCTCCTTTATCGTTACTTTATTCAGTTCACGAAAATCAATGTACATATGTGTTTGTTGCTTTCCATTTTTTTTTTTTTACAAGAACTATTCGACTTGCATAGTCACTCGTGCTTAGTCGTATTACACCTCGCTTACGCAAATCGTCTACTATTTCGCGAACCTGTTCTCGATCGTATTTAGAAAGTCGTTTTGCCAAGTTTATGTTTCGTATCCGGCATAATTTTGTTTGGTTGGTTACCAAATTCATCAAACAACGCAATAAACTTTTGTTTGATATCGTTGTCTTTTCCGATGTCGTAATATATAGGTCCAACATTAAAGTCAAGCTTCGTGTCAATTTCTAATTCTACATTCAATAATTCATAAAACAAATCTTTTCTTGTCGCCTATTCCACTACAATACTTGGACAAATTGTTATCAAATCGTTACCGAAAGCGATCAAAATATTGCAAGTTACCCTGGAGTCCTTGAGAAATTTGCGCCCAATTAATCAATCAAAGCCCATTTTCTCGTCAGCTACAACATGAAACCTAATACAATAAAAATTAGAATTAATTTTACATTATAAATTTAATAAGCCGAATATAGTATCTTTGCTTTGTCTTCCAACTGAATACTTTCAGGAACAATTCGCCGTTTAATTGTATTTATTGGACTGCCCGCATCGATAATTTTTTTTTTCTTTATTTTTCTATATGTTACAAGTTTTCTTTATTACAAGGGCACTTTTACATTTTTAGCAAAATCTGCAATGATTCTCAAAGAATCGTTGCTATTGCTATTGCTTAAATAAGTCTAATAGTGTGATATCCGCCCCTGGCCAGGCAGCCATCGTACACCTTTTTACATGTAACAAAATCGTGGAATGGGAAAGGAATGTTAGTGAGGACAGACTCGGCCCGGTTACAGACACCTACTAAAGTCGATAGTTAGTGTTTTACGACAGCACAATGACAACGCAGTTAAAATAATAATAATAAAACGTTGGAACTTGATCGATCTGAAATAATATCTTAAACTAGAATTTATACTTATATAATACTCCAAACTTCCGATCAAACTGCTGTAAAGTTGGTTTAGGTTCTTCAAGAAATTCCTAAATTTAAATTATGCATTAATTCTTTATAATAACTATTTTAAAATAATTAAGTATAAATTTAATTCTCTGATATAAATTATAGCTCAATCTCTATGTACCACAAATAAATAACCATTAATCGTTTGACAATAATTAAACCAACTACCATCAGGCCATCGTGCTGTCACCTCAGCCAATGTCCTCTTGGTCGAGTTTCTCAGGAGTCCTCTAAACTAAAGCAATTTTAACTAACCAATATGGATACTAATACCAAAACTATCATTAAAATTAATACCAATAAGCAATGCCACCACACAAAAAGCCATCACACAAAAATGTGTGGTATTATGTGTTAAGGGTATAAAGGTCCCTCATCGTCGTGCCTCGCGCTCCTCCAAACATTTCATGTTCATAATAAATTTATTATGTTTAGAGGAACACGAAGCACGACGATGCCTCGAGAAAAAAACTCCCCATAAAAATGCAAAATTACCCAACAAATGACTACTAATTCCAAACAAAATTGCTCACATTTTACACCTCGATACATTCGACATCAAACCACTTATCCTTGTAAACAAAAATGTTCATCCAAATTGAAAATTGAGACTACTTAAAAAAATGTATTTGAAAATCCCATACGACCCTGTTTACGTTTCACAGGAAAATAAAAATCTTTATTCCCCTCTTTATATTAGTGATTTGACTCTATGTAGTGGCATTGCAACAAGTATGAACATTAACACCAATACCAACACCCACATCAATACCAATACCAACATCAACAATAATATTATGACATATGAATAATTCAACATCAACAATTCAACATCTAAAATGGAGGACAGCAGATTAATCACTAACTATATAACCTGAAAATCAAGATACATAAAAATTGTAATCCTAAATTATAAATTTTAAACACGAAACCCTAGAAAATTTATTTCCAATTCCTGCTTAACTAGTTATTGCCAGAAGATTAATTAACTAATTCCTGGAATACCACTTAAATCAAAATGAAATAATTAATTGTTTATTACTTATTCTGCTTAAATAGCTTTAATACTAATAGTTCAACCCTTCCATACTAAATTAAATTTAATAAATCAACTATCAAAATAAAATAAACAAATAAATAATCAACAATAATTAAAGAAAAAGCTGCGCTCAGTTTCTCCGCTCTAAAAGTCCAATAATAAATTATTAAAATAATGAACAATGGTAAACAATGAAGCCGCGCCCGGTTTCCCATCTGCAAATTTCAATGCATCTAATCCATTCTTAATTATCAATTAAATTGCAATACAAAAATTTAATGTAATTACATATTTTTAAAAATTTAAAATTCGAATTTAAATCATCTAATTCCTAAAATCATATAAGTTTAATTCCAGATTTACAACTTTATTAGTTAATTCCAGACATACCTCTAAAATCAAATCAAATTGATAACTAATTAATTGCTTACTAATCTAGCCTAACATAATTTAACACCATATAGTTAAGTAATATAACAATATACATAATTTGTATAATATAATAATCTATGTATAAAGTTGACAAATAATTTCATCCAAGGCCGCAGTTAAAATTAAAAAAAATGTTTAGACACCCTATAATTTAAATTTGTGATGCATATAAATATAAAATAAATATATGTAAATATAAACAACAACAAGTACATTTATATTAGTCATGTATCAATATACAGTGAAATCCAGCTATAATAAACCCCGTTTATAAAAAACATCCGGCTATTACAAACTTTTTGAAAATTCTTCGGATATAACAAACTTCGGTTATAACAATATAGCAAACTACGTAATTGAAATGAAATATGTATATAAATATGTATACATGTTAAGTTTTAGTTTTTATATAATGACAACAATAATTACCGAGAATTTGCGAATTCTAATCTACCATAAAAATCAATCAAAATTTATTTTTCTAAACAAACATCGAATCTAATAAACTGCGTTTGTTATAAACGAAGTCATGCTTATAACCACTCACAAAAATTTTTCGTTTATTAAAATTTTTAATATCTATTGTTGTCTTAAAGGGCTCATTTGAAAAGGACATATTAATGGAAGTGTCTGGATAGATAGTAAAATAGCAAGATATTATTTGTCATAGATTAAATTAAACTTTACATTATATTGTTATCCGTAATATATTTCATAAACAATTTTTTAAATAAGTTTAGACTACTTTCATTCCTTATGTGAGTTGGCAATCTATTGTATAACAGCAGACCCCGGAACAATACATTGTTATTAGAAGCGGATGTTGTAAGCTGAGGACCGCGCAGAAACGAAAGACGTCTTATATTATAATCATGTACATCACTCGTTCTAATTATCTCAAGATTATGTTTTATGAGGTTGTTAGCAATTTTATGCATCAAAGTAACCAATTCCCTTTCAATTATTTTATAAAGGGATAAAAAGTTAAGGAATATAGTTACAGATGGCGTTCTTATTGGTACATTTAGAACATATTTCATGTCCCTTTTTTGCAAAATAAAAAGTTCTTCCAATTTTTTTTTGTGGTTCCAATCCATATTGGATTCAAATACATTATATGGCTATACACATAAGCATAATATACATTTATTAGTAATTTCTGAGGTAGTATACTTTTTGATTTTTTTAAAATATATTACTAATTATTTTTAAAGATATATGGCGTAATTTTTTTTTTTTTGATAAAGTCCAAGTGCAGATCCCATTTTAATTTTGCATCTAAAATTAGACATAAGTATGTACATATATGATCTGACTCGACCCAGTATTTTTGGTTATAAGTTAGTGTATGTGAAAGTATATAACCTTCTTCCAAATTTCTATTTTCAAAAATCAAGTACTTAGTTTTTTTAACATTTAGTGGCATTAAGTTGTTATTGAACCATACATTTAGAACTGTATGGGGAACTCCTAGGCTTACGATTTCTGTATCACTTTGCTTTCCATTAATTTCTACAAATTGTTTCCTTTTATTTAAATAGCTATCAAAAAATTGAATGTGTTCATCAGATATGCCTATTTTTTTAATTTCATCAACAATATTTTATGATTCATAGCATCAAATGCTTTGCTTAAATCCAAGAAAAGTACAGATACAAATTTTTTTTATCAATTCCTATACTTAACTGATTTGTAAGGTGCAAACAAGCGGCAGTTGTGTTAGCATTTCTTGTGAACCCAAATTGATTTGGTGATATTACGTTATTAGCTTCAAGAAACTGCTCTAGTCTTTAATTTATTACATTCTCAAATATTTTTGTCAACGAGTTTGGAATGGAGATTGGTCTGTAATTATTAATTTCTAAGTTTGAACCGCTTTTGTAAATTGGAAATACTTTGACACATTTTAAAGATTCAGGAAAAGTTCGTTTACTTACACTCGTATTAATAAGTCGAGCCAATATATTTATTACCCTATTAGAATACCTTATAATACATTTATTTGATATACCATCGAATCCTGTGGCTGCCTTAGAATTTAAATTTTTAATTACATTCACAATTTCTCCAACAGTAACATTTTCCAGACAAAAGTTATGTGTGTTATTATATTGAATATAATCGAAAATTGATATATTTGGAAATCGCATATTTTTAAATAAATTAATAATATTGTTAATGAAATATTCATTAAATAAATTGGCATTTTCAATTAGTTATAATTTTATCACCGACTTTCAATTCAATATTTTTATTTCGAGGTTGCCTATTTAGTACGAACTGATTAATATTTTTCCATAGAATGAAAGGTTTATTTGACTGATTCTCAAATAAGATAAAAAATATTTTTCCTTAGCCGTTTGAATCTTCTTCTGTGTGTTGAGTACAATACTCAAAATTGGAATATCTTCTTTTTAATTTGTAAAATTTCTCCCTTAGCCTGATATGTTTAAATATGTCTTCAGTCATCCACGGTTTAATAAATCTATTTTTCTGGTTTGATTGTAGTAATTCAATTGTATTATTTTTTACGAGATTGGTAAGTTCATTGGTCAAAGATTCAAAGTAGCCAATACTGTCAATTCTGTCCCATGAAGAATCTCTATCAATCATATCGTAATTAACAATTTGTTTTACTACTTTTCTATTAACCAATTCTGAACTTTTCTCTTTCTTGAATCTAAAATACAGAAGTCTTCTAAGTAAAACTCATATTCTATAGAGTTAAGATCTGTGGCAATATGGTCAATAACAGTCGACCCTGTATTACTAACTCTTGTTGCATATTATATTTCAATTTTATTCAGTAAAACGTAGCCATGGCATGTAACAATCTCTTTATATTTAAGGATATCATCATCCGAGTTCATAAGTTGATGTTGAAATCTCCAACAATAATACATTTAGGAAATTTTGAAATAACCATTTCAAACTTTTCCAAAAATAAATCTATACTACATTTTTGTGAACGATAAACCGCACACACCTTAATATTTAAGTCCCGAATGTGAACCACAAAAAAATGAGATTTATTATATTCTTCTTCATGTAACAGTAATGTATTCCATTTTCCTTTAACAAATATGGAACAACCCCCATACTCATCTAACCTTACCGAATGAAATGAAATGTAATCACTTAAATTATAAAATTGTTTATTAGAAACACTAAGCCATGTTTCAGTCAGCACTGCAACATCTGCCCCTAAAGGTAGATTATGTAATAATGATTCATTCTCAGTTAATTTATTTCGTAAGCTTCGTACGTTACAATACAATATACTACCAAACTCTACACAATTATTGAATGTTGCATTGTAAACGCCCGTAAAATATCTATTACTATTTTTCCATCGTTCCATTTTATCTGTCAAATTAATCTCCATTTAAGAAAATGACATTTACCCCAGTTTGACAACAAAACAGCGAAAAATACATAAAAAAAAAAAAATTAAACGATCAAAATATATAAACAAAAAATTATTGTAAATAAAATATAATAACGTTTTAATTAAGTGATTATGTGATGTTATGTTATAAACCCTGCTAATCCAATTTTTCCAGTGTTGATAATTTTTCCAAATCTCCAGTATTGTTGATGACGATGACATCAGTGTTTTCGTTTTTTTTAAGAAAAATCTTATTGGTTTTGGTCCACAAAAATTTATAATTGTTGGATTTTTTAAAGTTGAGTGCCTGACGAAAAAGATTTGCTTTTTAAGTTGTTAACTGCTCTCTCACAAAAAGTTGTTTAGTGTCCTCAACTTTGAGTTTCGTTGGCAAAAAGTTTCTTCCTCTCTTTGATTTTTGCGTTAATGTTTAATTTAGATGCTTCATCAACAAAAACCATTTTCAGAAAGAGTGAAGAAGAATTGGTTGTGACTCTAGCGTCCAATTTAATATGCGCTTCCTGCATTTCATCAATCATTTTTTCTAGGTTATTTACAGTGTTCAAAATACCTTGAAGTTGAACTGCAAGGGAAGTGATTGTCTCCCTTACAGCATTCGTATTAGACAACCCAGCATTCATTGTTGCAGTTGTTTCAAGCGATTGACCGGTGGAACCAGTTGCAGGAGAGGAGGACGTCACAGCTGTAGTAAGTAGAGTGTCGTCGAAATTTGGTCTCACTTCACCTCGGCATTCAGCACTACAACTCCACTTAGGAGAACTTGCTAGTCGGTTAATATGCTGTCCATAGATGTTTTTACATTGTGGATGGAATTTTTTTTTACATTCATCACACTCGAAATAGCTTTGTTGCAAATTAATATTTTCTTGACATTCATTGCACTTGATATTGACATTTATTTTCTGACGTAGTTGCGTGTTAATATACGGCATTTTAAATTAATGGATTTTTACCAAAAAAGGATTAACAATCTTTACAAAATTTTTGGTTAACCAATAAATAGGACTATCAATTTTCATTTAAACTATCAATATATCTTTTAAATTCTACAATTTATTTTTAATTTCATTTTTATAGAAGCGTATTTTTTCTTAATCACAGTTAACAGCGCCACCTTTACTCATGAAAGGTGATAATCGCATTCAGTTCACATATTGTACCATTTGAAAACTGAATAGATATATCAGTTTTGAATTCATCACTTTGAATAATATTAACATCGTTTTTGATTAATAAAGAAGTTTTCTGACAGTTTATAGGCCGCACCTTTCGCTTCGTTGAGGCTTTGGACATTTGGACGAAAAATGACCTCACCACAATTACGTTTCGTTCATATTATTCACTTTATTTTTGAATGAATGATGATGCTTCAACATTCTCTGCAGTTGAATTTTTATGTTGATTTTGAGCCATTTGTGGACTCTCAAATTTCACTCGTATCGGTTGCATGCTATTTTACCAGCATATTCGTTCTTTTGATCCATCGACATTATCAATACAAAGCAATCATTTTCATTTCGTAATAGTATTTCAACAGCTGTTGATCCTTTCGTCTAGATTCGAAATTTTTTATAAATTCGGCATAAACCACAATTTTGCCGAATTAAATAATTTCGCAGGGATTGGAAACATAAGCAACCTTTCGTCAATTTGATATTTCTCTTTTAGAGATTCATCTCGTTTCATCCATTGTTCCGATGATAATGATTTTATATTTGTATTTTTCTCAAATTATTCTGATTTTAGTACAAGTTGTAGAGAACACAATATAAAATATTTGCAACATGTTGAATAAAATTAAAGCAATGAAATTTGATCACAAATGATACAAAATTTCAGCCAATAACCGAGAGTAAGCAATTATTCCTTATTTCATATTACATGTATACCCTCTCTTTAAGATGTACCACTGAAGGTGTTAGTCTTTACATTAAAACCTATATTTTTATTAATATTTTTTGAGTTAATCACAAAATGGTAAAATATTTATTCAAACCGGTGTCGGTCCATTTGATTTGAATAACATTAAAATTTAATGTACTAAAACGTTTAATGTTTTAGTGCTCCTTACAATTCTTTACTTTTAATACCAAACCACTTGCGGTATCCATCCAAAAATTATTTATGTATTTTGAACTGCTTACTTAATAAAAAAAACATTTTACGAACCCATAAAATGTTATGGTTTATCTATACGGCGAATTTTAATATCAAATCATAATTGGAATCAAGACCGATAAAATAAACGAACATTCTGTTTCTTGCGATTATAGAGGTTTCATTTTTAATTAAAATTTGTATGATTTCGTCCCAATTAAATGAATTTTTGTCTCATTCCCGATATCAAATAGGTAAATACCATGTCTACCCGCCGCTAAAAAACAATGATGTCCAAAACTTATTTGAACAATACGGTATACCAAGGCAGCAATACAAACAAACAGAGTCACCCTCCATAAATGTTTATTACATCAACATTTTCGTTAATAGAGATAATTTTCAAATATCATCATCATCATTATGATTTTATTCTATTATTTTTGATTACCATTAAATGTTGTACGAGTGTATATAGAGTCGAAGGAAATGAGAGGGGTCCCAATGAGTATTTCTATTAATAATAATAATAACAATAAAACTATATACTGAGGAGGAGGAAGACCCGGGTAATATGCGTACTTACATTTTCTTTTTGGAAAAAATTATTTCTGCATAATCGAATAAAAACAATCCTGATCTACATAATAGTCTTTCGTCATGGTGAATTTAACTAATAACGTTCGAAAGCGAATTCCTACGTAGGGTGAGCACGAGTATATATCTTACATCATTTCTATGATGGTATGTGTGTCAACCAAACCACCAAAAAACAAAAAATATTTTCAGTATCACATTTATACCAAAACTATGTGTTCATCAATCATTTTAGTTTAACTCTGAAATTCTATCCTATACCAACTACTGAATTGAAAACAAATAAATCTTGACAACAACAACAAAAATACCCAACAAACCCAAATATTTTTTTTTGGAGACACCAACATATGATTTCTTATGTTATACCAACCAATATGTTTTGTGTTGTGCATATATATTTCAAAACATGAACCGACATACATTGACAAATAACCATTAATTTATAAGATGAATGGCAATATGTCAAATGGTTCAAGAAATACCAAAAAAAAAAAAAAACAAAAGCAGAAGTACATTTTAAGAAACAAGCCTTTTTGTACAAAACAGGCGTTAAAAATATTTAAGCAAAAAATCAAGTTGGGATTTTATTAGAACAGGAATTTCTACTTTGCATAATATAGGTGTATTGATACGTTCGAGTTGAGTAGTGGTTTTTGGCACTGAGAAAAATCAATTCAGTCTCAATCTTCTTCTTTATGCTTATGTAACACGTAAATATGTATATACATAATATATACCAGGGACAACATTTATCTTCATTTAAATCAAATAAAATAAATTAAATTTTTAATTTTTTATTTTGACATCATTAAAATAAATAATTTCTTTATAGAGTTTTTGATACTTATCTCTCTCATGTACACAAAAAAGAAAAAGCAAATAAATGTCCAAAATTACGACTGTTGACTGCCATATAAGAGGTTGGTGATTATTGTTATTGTTGTGTTCATATTTTGCATAATTTTATTTAATAAAATAAATGTGTAATAGTTTTTTAAACGATAAAAAATATTTAAATTTATAATCAAGCCTTAGATATGTACGTGCTTAGAGGCCCACTCATGGATTATGTATACGAAGGTGGTGTTTACACTTTAGTCGCTAGTAAATCTTACATTATTAATTGATGTGACACAAATAGTGTAATGTGCGAATTTTTAATATTCGTTATGGTTATTTGATCTAATTACTAGAGTGTGTATCATTGACATAAAAGTGTAATCCACGTGATGTGGGTGAAACACGATTTTTAAGGCTAACTGCCGAATTATTGTAATTTACCGAATTAGTTTAGTAAATAACTTTGGTAACATCAAATATTCCAACTCAAACTAATCTTAATCAGAGCCATCAAAGAGTGTAATCTAATCTGTACATGTATCAGAGGTAAACTGGATAATTGGACGCAAGAATTATTCAGCAATTTGCTTAATTTTGTTACTGGTCTGCGGTTACCTTTAGTGTTGTGGTTCTCAAAGAAACTCCTGACAAAACCGTTAGCAACTGGATACATTTCCACAATACATCAGAATGTCTACTCACTCGAAGTATCGTTCTCATCTTTGATGATGGTTTTATTGTTTTTTGTTTTATTAAGCCTTAGGCCATTTCAATTTTCTTTTTATTAACGGATAAAAAACTTTGTTTTGGTTTTTATTAACGGATACAATTAATGTCACGGGTACAATAACGGGAGAAATGTCTATAGCCTATAGGCTTCAATGTAAGAAATTTCCAAAATTTGAGAGCCTTTCAAATTTATATATTTTACCACACGATTTGAAATAAATACCGAATAAATAATGTTCACCTTTGCTACCCGGATACCTCTGACTTACGTTCAATAAGATACTCCAAAAATCCCCTTTAAAAGTAAGGTGTCGCTATAGTTATATTTTATCGTAAGAATATTAAATTTAAACCAATTTCTAAAGTATAAATCTTTTAGAATATTCAGGCCATATACATAATAATGTAAACAATAAACCTGAAGATATTGTTGCTGTACTTTCGTAACCAACAAAACCATAAAAATGTAACAATAACATTCTATTACCATTTGTATCCCTCTCGCAATGTTCGCCGGCACACAACGTAATATATCTGTAGCACACGATGAATGGGCAAACAAAACAAAAAAAAAAAAATGACCAAACATTTATCGATTTTCAGAGGTTTTATATATACGTCCATTCCAAATAAGCAAATACACACACATTTTGTGTTCGGTAAGCTTATTTTAGAGAAGAAAAAAAACCGAGAGATATTTCCCTGTGTGTTATGAATAATTTAATCATGATAATTTAAATATTAAAAAAGAAAAAAAAAAATTTACCATTTTTATTCCTCTTGGTACATAATATGGACGTACATATCTAGCTATCTGTATAAATACGTACATATATCCAGAGTGCCCAGGTACATCATACATACATGTACCATATGAAATGATAAAGCAAACAACCCATATATTTATTCTTTATTTTGGTCCGTCCGTATAATTCGTCCATATAAAGTAATTTCGTATTTTGTTACAATTTTAGAATTTCTGATTAAATTGAAAGACTTAATTTTAAGACTTTCGGACGTTTATGTACCATTTTCCATTTCGTATCGGTATACATACGATGGGATTTATTGGTGATGATAGGTTTTGAATCAGCAATTCTGCCAGTGAATTTAGTTTTTCATGTGTATGTTGTGAATAAGTATGTTAATGGGCTCGTTTATGTTATCGACCTGAATTTTAAATTATATTTAAAGAAGATTGGTTTAGTTATTTATATAAACCTTAAATTTGGTCGGATTTTGAATCAATGTATATTAAATCTGATGAGTATTAACTGGTTTATTCGATGTAGACTTTTGCAAAATACGGTTGACTGGGGTATCGCAAGTGACAGTGATAGAAGAAGGAAATATAGTAAACGCTATAAATTGATCCCATTTGAAACGCGATATTTTGAAAAACGCGATATTTCAAAACGAGATATGTTACAAAACGCTATAAATCAAAATTCGATACGGTACAAAACGCGATATGGTATAAAACACGATATTTCAAAACGTGATTATGGTGAAGAAACATTTTATAAGTGAAATGAAGGAAGACTAATATTTTTAAAATATCGCGTTTTGAAATATCGCATTTTGTACCATATCGCATTTTGTACCATATTGCGTTCTGAAATATCGTGTTTTTAAATATCGCGTTTTGTACCATATCGCATTTTGAAATATTGCGTTTTGTAATATCACGTTTTGTACTTTATCTTGTTTCGTCATCTGGCGTTTTGAAATGTCGCGTTTCGAGCGGATCTCAGTAAATAGGGAGCTTTCAATCTTAGCTAAAATACATCTTTAGCAAAAATCGAATTAAATTTTGTTAGCTTCTGGAGGTTCTTAGTATAGTAGCCAACTTCTCAGTTTTCGCAACTTCTTGACTGGCTAACATCTCAATAAGATGAACTTCCTGAAAGCCATTGGATCATAGAGATCGCGTGTTACGAATACAAAAATATTGCCCATTAATTAAATACAATTACATCAGACTTAAACAAAATTCAGAAAGCTCAGCATATCGGTAAAATGAGCTTACTGCGAATTTGGTGAATATTATCGTGAAATATGGCGTGCTGGTAAGTTCAGAAGCTTCCAAATTTTTATGGATATGCAAGATAAACTTCTATAGTAAAAGTTGTACAATAAAGAGATGGAAATTGAATAAACGGGCGAGTGTCTGTTTGTTGCAATTTAACAAAAAAGTTTGAAAAAGAACTTCAATGCAAAATTATTCCTTGAACAGGTTTGAAATCTATAAGTACGAATTTTTGTACAAGAATGGTAACATACGCTAAACATCGGATGTTATATAAACAATTATTTTTGAAAGGCGCTAAAAGCACATCATGCTTAATTAACATTAAAAATCGATGGATTATTGAAATACACTGCTCCAGACGATGAAATAATCAAAGATGTACAAATTCGATTACCAGCCGAATGAGACATTGGATGGTTTAAACAAGTTAGATGATCTACTAAATCGTGTCTGTTAAAAGAATAACGCGGTGAAAATTTCACAAATATCCAAGTTTTTCAAGTTTTTGCGAGTCAGCGAAGATGAGTTGGAAAATGTCAAATTAATTCAACCAACAAATCGGTTACAAAGGAACAAAAGGACGCGCTTACATGGACATGTATGAATTCTTGAATTCTAAATTATGTAAGTGCTGTGGTGGTGGTGATATCCTCAAATATCCAAATTTATCGATTTGTCAGTAGAAGAAAGATGACAAAAGGTTCAAACCATGGCATTTTTCGATGTTTTGATTCATCACTAAGATATTTGATTTGTGGCAACAAACATAACACGTTCCTTTGTTCTGGTCGCTCAACGGTATCAATAGCCGAAATTCCATTTCATTCTGCAGTTGGTAATGAAAAGGTCCACATGCAGTCACATAAAAAAAGTCAGTCACAGAATTGGGTTAATATACTTTCATCAGTCTTGTGAAATCATCTAGAAGGCAGAGTTAATCCATATTACCTACAGCTGTGCTACAATTATTATCAAATCACGATGGTAAACAAATTGGAAGTTGTAGGCTGTTACTTGATATCATTTATTTTTGAAGATCTAATATAGTTTGAGACTTAATGTGAAAGCAAGGTGAACACCAATTACTGGTTTGGGTGGTAGAGTATATTCCGCAAGAAAGTATCTCAATGAAATTTCCGGAGTAAAGTCTTTCCAAATATTTTTGAGAATGCGAACAATCTGCTGTGTGGTTGTTATTCTTTTTCGTCTGAGCTTTGTTTTCATAAGACCCCAGTTTCGTTTCCCCAGTTCATTGTTCTTCTCTGAAGTGACTCTATCTAGACTACCTTGGTCTCTATATCGCTTAATCCATTTCTTTGTATTTTGCTAACTGCTTAACACCCATTTCCAGTCCTTTGGGATGGATAACTTGGAACCTCATTTCAAAACGCTTTTAATATATGGAACTCATTTTAATATTGTTGTCTATTACTTAAATTTTCAAACTGAACTTAGGAAAGAAGTTAACGCGCAAAAGATAATCAATCTACTGGCGAGAATAATTTTACTTGCTACATTTTGGTGCGGGTTAAACAGAAAGAATAAATTGAGATACTTTTTTGTGGAACATACTGTACCTCAGTTGGAAAAACTGACGGATCGGTTTTAATTAACATCTTCACATACGCTATATCGCCACTAAAGGGCCGCTTTTCCAGCATATACAATACAAATTCTAGCATTTATAGAAATGACAAAATTTTCAAAACACTAAATTGAGAACCTCTCAAAACGAATTACCATTGGACTGCTTTGCGCAAGGATATCTGGAAATGCAATTTTGAACAATTTTTGGTTTTTGTTGATGTTTTGTATTTCCAAGAATTTTAATCAACTTTCTTAGAAACTTGATATTTCAAACTTTTTCCCCCAGAACTCATAGAAAGCTTCGTCAATTTTGCAGACGCAATATGGATCTTATCTCTGGCTTCTTCTGATAGAAGTTACAAATGTTAAAATAAATGTTAAATGAAATTTTAAATTTTTTAGTAGATGGGCAAATCATGAACGAATATTACGAATTAGTGGCTTACGAAGCTGAGTTGGATTGGTCAGTTCCCAAGTACATTGGAATCAATCGACGAATCATTATGAAAATTATTAGGCGAAAGTTTAGTGAAGAAAAATCTAAGGCGTTAATTAAGACATTTGTGGCAGATATGTGCAAGATAATATTGGGCTCAACCGCAGCAAACATCTGGGAAATTATTTGGAAAAAACTATGATCAGAGTCTAAGATAGTATGTGGTGACATCTGGCATCAAAACTACTAAAACTGTAGCTGTTATCAGGAGTAGTTATATAGAATTTTTCGGATTGGTGGTTGATTTTCTCGTGCACTTCTTAATTTTAATGTGAAACATACGGTTACGTTATTGGCTAAAGCTGAATTAGAATAATGCAAGGAGAATATAATGTAAAATATTAGCAAGCGAGTATTGGCACTGGTATTGCAGCATTTCTGGTTCTTTGGGGGGCGAGAATTATGTTTCGACAGTTAACAACAGGTTCAAATGATCAAATCAAATCTAAACTTTAAAGCAAGCACAAATGATACCATACCTACCACTAGCAAGTGTACAGTAAACGATAACATTTTTAAGTATTGGAATTTATTATACGGCCTTATTTCGGCATTATACGGCATTGAGGCGCTGCTTATACTGTACCAAAATATTCATCACATCTGCTGCTCAAAACCATTATTATCTCGGGTGTCTTTATCGGGTATGCATATTCTTTGTCGTGAACATACCTTTTACCTCTTTTTCATCATCTGTTGCGCAGGTTCCTATTAGTTGTCATCTCCATTGGATTTATCGCTGCTGACCATTTAGGCAGGTCTGTTGTTGTTGATTTTACCCCTTTATATTCTCCGACATTCTCAACCCCGTACCTGTTAATGGGTAGGATTTGTATGACTTTGTATGGCCCAAGATACATTGCAATGATTTTATGCCTACCCACAATTGTAGTTTCGTTTTAGTTCTTCTTGACCCTTTTTAATGTTTGTGCAAATTTCAGCCCTCATTTCACCCCTTTAATCGAAAAATCCATTGAAAACCTCATGATTCGGAACTCCTCATTTCTTTGTGTTTCCATATACAATTAAGAGATCTCTGTATATCATTCGTTAACTTGTTCTATTTTTCAGGAACAGAATTAGCTAGTTAGTTTCTCAACTTCTCCGTTGCCTCTTGGAACTCCGATTATACACAATGTATGTTTAGCAGAACATTATTTTCGCAATAATCGCGGAATTGTTTCGACGTAAATGCTGCTCCTCAGGCTGTGTATTCAGAATTGCCGAATATAGCCCGATGTAATTCAAATTTTGCCAATACCATCTCCGCAGTGGATTTTGACTTCGTTGTATAAATCCATTAGTATTTTGAGAATCCATCAACAAGTTTTAGCATAGGCCTTAGGTAACCTTCTTGCCTTTCTTGTTTCCTCGCCCCAATGTGTCATGAACACAATTTCAACTTATGATTTCAGAATTCCCCTTCGGGTTTGGTATTAGCTGCAACGTATTTTGAAAACCAAAGTGCCCCTGATTGTGTGCCACTTGAATTATTTCGGTTTCTAACGCTTATAACTAAACTATTCTTCACCCCCTCCCCCCCCCCCCCTCCCCCCTCCCCCTCATTTCATTGCAGTAATAGACGATGTCTTGATTTAGCCTGTTTTATTTATAAGGGCTATACTTTATCAAGTGAATTATTCTAACCCTAATTACACTTTTGCTCACCGCATCTACATTTTTCATCCTCATTCCGTAGAGCCTGTCCAGCAATACTCGTTACCAATTTTTTTTTTGCTCATCTTTTACTTAAATGCAGCACAACCGGTCACCATGTTGAATTTAATTTCTTGTATATAGCGCTTTTACTACGGCTTAAGCTTAAAAATGATAACTGGAATAATTTTTTTCTGCCACTGTATATATGATAGAACTTGTTGTCTTCACTATTTTACATTCGTATGTTGTTTTGTTTCCGCTTCAGGTTTAGAGACCTTCAGAACAGGCTATAAATGCGGCATTAACAAATGCTATAATAGCTTCAGAAATTTGTATCTATCCGTTGCCAATTATATACCCTAAATATTCTATGGCTACCTGAAGAAAACAGCACTTTTGCTAATTAAACTTTATTCCATAATCGTTTGCAATGTTTCGTATCATGTTATATTTGCAACTACTCTCCTCTAATACTCGTACGTAAAAAAATTCGTTTTGTTAGTGTAATGTTGAGAAATATTTCGTGAACGCACCTGTAATCGTTACAAATTCATTTTCTATAACATCTTTTTATCACTTACCAGGACAATTGGATTCTGAAATACTTGGTCTTAAAATTCTATTTTTTAGCGATTCAGAGACCAGACGTTTCACTTTTTCCTTATCATTTGACTGAGTCGTGTTGGAAGTTGTTGTCCTACTAATAGACAGTTTAAAAGGCAAAATTCGTCTTTTTTTTAGTTTTAGTGCGACCATTTTCGGTATAAATCACGGCACTTTTAAGAACGTCAAATCCAACTAAAATCGGCTACAAAGCCAGTCAACTCCGTTTTGAAAGTATCAAGCAATTTAACCCTCACGTTTCCAATTCTGACGTCTCTCTTCAAGATCCAGCCTTAATTTACAAATTCATCATGACGATCGTTTTGGTATATTCGCTCCCTGCATAACAATGAAGTGTTGAGAATTTTCAGAAAAAAAAGCAATATACGATTTCCTTTCACTAGAATTAGCCGAACTACATCCGATCTTCTTTAACTAATCACTAACCAACTATCTCTCTTAGTGCAAAACTGCATTCTATAAGAGTTTCCGTTTTCAGTTTTCTTCTTTCCCTCAGACACTTATGAATTTCAGCGCAAATAAATGTTTTAAGAGCAACAACAAATTATTGCGTTGAATCTAAATTAAAAGGTTTAATTGATTTTTTTATGTCGTGAACCCAAATTTCAAGTCTAGCAGTTGTTTTGCCCCATAACGGAATTATATTTGGTCATTGGAAATACTTGTTGTTTGGGCAAAAGCCAAAAAATACATTTAAAATATTGAATTAGTTAAAAAAGAACCATTTCACGGTGATTATTCAAAATATCGTACGTTCGAAGTTCAATTTACAAATGCATTTCATAACAACGATGCTTTATCACAAGTGGCCGAAATTCATTCGCCGCAAAGATTTTTAAAGGGTCCTCCAAGCTGAAAGACCAATTAGATCGGAAGAATTATTGCCTGAAGGAATTGATTCAACTCTTCACGAATCAATGTGCAATTAATGTGTGCAAAGTTCAAATATGAAATCATTAGGAAGTATATACGATACGTCTGGTGAATTGCTAAGGGCAATTCTATAGCAATGGGCAGCAAGAGTCTAAAGAAATGGCCGCCATTTCACAATATTTAAGTATTTTGGATTTAAGATGTCGCGGGTTCGAGTCCTGAAAAGTTATCCGGAGATTCTTGAATTGCTTTAGTAGTACATTACCAATAAAATAAAATGCATAGAGTCAGAGCTCTTTTAGACAGCGGCTCAGAGTCTACGCTTATATCCGAAAATACCGTCCAACGCATTGATTTGCCTGGAACAGCCACTGCATATGTTATTAATACTCTTGGGTCATCAAAAGCTGGGTACACGAAAATTCAATTACCGAATGAAAATTCAATTACCATAGAAGCCTTGATTGTACCACATCGAAGTTAGCCTAGTTTCGTTTGATTTAATCAATTGGCCACAGTTAAACCACTTGAGATTGGCCGGTCCTTGGGTTTCTATGGGTCGTTCTTCCAGAAAAGGCGCAACTTGATGCTTACTTGAAAGCACAATCACAATTTTTAGTTGAATTGTGGGCGAAGGTAGCAGTTTAAGCAAGTCTAGTTCGATGATCTATTATCCGTAAAGACGTTAGAATTGAATTGATATCCAACATGAAACTTTTCCACACAAAAAGAAGATTATTATCGCAGTTCTCAAGAATTTTCGACCCACCTGGGTGGTTATCTCGGGTAATCATGGTAGTAAAGATAATTTTTCAGGGTTTCGGTTGATTTCGGTTGAAGTTCCTCGTTACACTATACCACGGTTTTTAAGTAACCACCATTGTTCCAATCAATTTCACGTATTTACAGAAGCAAAATGAATTATGTATCCGAGTGGTTGCAGCAAAATCTAAAGTAGCACACATCAAACTATGCTGTCACTACCACCATACATACATATATATATATATATATATATATATATATATATATATATATATATATATATATATATATATATATATATATATATATATATATATATATAAGCCCTATCCCCGTTTTGATGCTATAATATGTATAGTTTGTTCTCAAGCGAATTTTTGGACAATTGAGTGAAATATTTTGAGAAAATGTTTGAAGATTTGTTGAAGTTTATAAACTGTGTTCCAGTATCAAAGAGATCAAATCCAGATGATCAAAATGGTAAAGAAACCAATAATTTATTTTAAGCTTCATAAAAACGTAAACAACCTAATCCATTAGTTTGCGTAAAAAAATGTTCATCATAAATTTCCATCTCAAGTTTTCATTTAATTGATTTTGAAATTATTTATTGTTTGTTCTGTTGCTGTTCGTTTAGTGAAAATCAATTTTCCAAAAAATATGTAAAACAAAAGCATCAGAAAGTAAAAAAAAAAAATATATCAGGTACGTGAAATACGTGTATTCGAGATTGTGCTATTCAACAACAACATTAAAACCAAATTTATTCATCTCATGCATTCAAAGTTTCCAAAAAATCGACTTGAACAAAAACACATTTTTTTGGATATCTCTGCGATGGTGTACATGTTAGTCTAAAAACGATAATATTTTAACACCAACATCTCTTATCGGTGGCACTCAGTGTAATCTCGACTCTATATGAATAACAATATTATTGTTTTAGAGATAAATATGTACCTGGTAAATTTTCCATTAAGGAAGTTACATGACGATATCTACCTGTTTTTCGGTTTCCTTTTTGTGTATGTACACGGTTAAATATTGATTTTAAGATGAACTTTGATGTTGATACCTCGTTGTATGTGTGGTAAATAAAAGTTTTAAAAATTTGGAAAATTGAAAATCTACATTACACAAGTGAAAAACTGAATTTTGATATTCCAGATGAATAATAATGAAGGTAAACCATACTTTTAAACCGTATACATATTTTAAAATATAAACTTGGGGATAATTGTTTCTGAATATATTGAACATTGTCATTTGGAATACTGTGGGGGCAAATAAACCACATTCTTTCCGATTTATCGAGAACAATAGTCTGAATATTTTAAAATATTATCTTATGTTAATTCTCTAGCCCATGAACACGAAGTGTAATCGAGAAAAGACATTGTTGTTATATACAAACAAAAAAAACGACATAGACCCCAATTAAATATTTCACGTTCGACCAGCACACTCGCGAATATAAATACGAGTACAACAAAAAAATGTCTATTCGATTTACACGCACTAAAACATTATTTTATTCTTAAAAACTAGAATTTTATTTTAATTTATAATAATAATTTCATAAAAACATAAACAAGGTAAAGATTTCCAACCAATATGTGCTTCAATAAACTTCTATATAAAATGAAAACATAAAAAAACCTCCAAACAATTGAATTCAATTTTTTCTACATTTTCGAGATGTGATATAAGAAAAAAGTACCAACAACAACAACATCAACCAAAAATCATGTTCGCTTAAATACAATCCGGCTTATTAAAATAATAAAAAATAATCCAACCGTAAGAAAACTGTCTACAGAATCATATTCTATAAAAGGTGTTACATAAATCCTTATTTTTTCATGTAATATTGTCGCTCTTTGGTATTATAATGTGTGTAATGTTATTTATCTTCAAAGCAGTTGGTTGGCTGGCCAAGAAAAATGAGATTTGTTAGTGCGTATTCAATAATGTGTTGGTAAAAAATATTCTTCGGTATCATTTATTTTTAAATCAAATTTCACAAATCCCAAGTCAATTAAGCGGGTGGCAAGAAAGGTTTTTATGTTTGTGTAACAATGCACTCACAATAGTTTCAAAACCGCAGGCATTTGCAAAAAATGTGTTTAACCGACTTACCTCGGAAGCTACGTTCTGACCACGGTTTTAGGTTTTGATCGATCGGACACGAAAAGATCGACTAACTAAAACATAAAGGTCTGAAATTTAGTTCAAACAATTATGTGCTTAGGTGAATTGATCTCAATTAAACTCAACATTCCCCCCAAAAATTCCCAAAAAAATTTTTAACTGAGCTCTTTAATTCCATGCTCAATTCCAACTCAATCTCAAACTCAACTAAAATCACAAGCTCTATCATAATTCATCCAAATAGCTCCTCAGCTGAACTTTTAACTTAACCACAACTCAACACGAGTTCCATCCCAACTCAACTGCCAACTCAACTCTCAAGTCAACAGCAAACTCAATGCTGTACTTAACCCTTAATTCAACACGGTCCGAAAACTGCATTCGTGCGTAAACTCAACCCAATCCTATCTCAATCTTCCAATTCAAACTTCAATCACCTCTAGTTCAAGCCAAATTCAACTCTATGCTAAATGCCCAATACAATCCTCAATCCACAAATAAACATGACTCGAAAACTATCCGGGTACAAGAACTCAACTCAAAATATTTCAAGTTAACTTCCAACTCAAACCTTAACACAACCCTAAATAAATTTTCAACCGAACCACTGACTCAACTTAACCCCAACCCATCTTCTGCTGAAACCTAGCCCAGTCCCCACTTAACCCCAAGTCAATCCACAACCGACTTAGCTGTTAACTCAACCACAAACTCAACGCCAAACTCAATTCCCAAAGGAACATGGCGCGAGAAAATACATGTGTACGTGAACTCAACTTAAATCAATCGAAGTTAATTCACGCCCCAATTCAACCCGGCAATAAATCTATATCTGTACTATTCACTTAACCCTAACCCAAACCAACCCAACCCAATCTCAACCCCAACTCAACCCCAACTCGACCCCAAATCAATCAGAAAATTGATCCCCTATTCAAACCCAAGCTCAACGTCCAACTCACTTGACTTACATGTTCACACAAAAGCTTTTCAATTTCATCGGATTTGACGATAGAAACAGAACAAAAAAATCGTAAAAGCCTTTCTTGGAATACCGTGGATTTTTCGGGCGCAGAGACCGTCTAAACGTCGAAACAAGTATTCTGGGCGCATGTTGTCTGATGTTATAGTATATGAACGCAAATAATTTTTCAGACCATGTTGATTTTGGGGAATTGAGTTACGGGTAAGTTGAGGATTCAGTTGGAGGTAGAGTTGTGATTTGAGTTGGAAATTAGCTTGTATTGATCAGAGTTGAGTTCATGTAGCTGAGTTCTATAGAAAAGGCCATATTCCACCAAGTTATCCAAACTGTCACGGTCAAACAAAAATAATTTTAGGCGGGACAGAAACGATTTCAGATTCATTTGAATTTTCAATTCAGCTGGTAGATTGTTGAATATCTTAGGAGTCAGAATCGAAAATGAGCTATTGAAATTTCATTGTCAAGAAACTTGGCAGCCGATATTTAACTATATCCAGAGCTGATATTTAACTGGGTTTCATGAAAAAAAACCTAGGGACAGAAAAAGGGGCCATGAGGCATCTTCTCTGCATTAAGAATAACCAAATATATAGTATTCCAGTACAGCCATCATTATAATAAACTTGGACACAATTACTATCGTGATAAATGATGCTAATGTGAACAACAGTAAACTCATTAAGTTTAAAGAACACTCTTTTCGTTTTTTGTATTCAAAAATATTGTATGTGCGAGGCACCTGCCCCATAAAAATTTTAGATCGGGTTTAGAGAAAAGCAATGAACCCAATACAGAACCTTCTGAAACTCCATCATTAATAATTTGGCCTTAACTCATGTATCGTTCCCAAGTATTTGGGATATCTAAAAAGGTTTGAGTGGAACCACTTCAATGTTGGACGTCTGAATCCAACATGGAAAAGCTTTTCCAACAGCACAGTAGAGTGAACTATACCAAATGCATTTGTGAAATCGACAAAAAGTAGGAGCAACTGTTTCTATGATCCCGGACCTTTATACAAATAATTAGTGAATTTAAATAAAGCCTTTTCTGGACCTGTGAACTTCCTGAAGCCAAACTGATTGTTATCTAGAAAGTTTATATTGACTGTGCGTACCAGCTTCGTAAATATCTTAATGAAAACCTGGAGCAATAAAATTATTTTGTAGTTCATAACTCTTTTACATTCATTTTTTAAAAACTGGAATTACCGGAGTCTCTTTCAGTTTAGAAGTATGATAGAACATCAACTATACAGGGTATCTCTTCCCGCGAGCCACTAGTCCAAAAATAAAGTTGCGTGGAAAATCTGCCGAACTTGATTTTGACCTTGAAGGTCCTTTAAAGGTCGAATCGAATTTTTTAAACAGGAATCCGAATTTTTTAAATAGCAACTTGATCCTTTTTTCCAAGTTCACATCATACGAGTGATGAACTATTTTATTTTTTGAAAGCTTATTTTTAAACTTAATTTTGTTATGAAGCTCTGTCGTTACTCAGGGTTTGATGGTTCTACTTTTGCTTTAATTTTAATCCATAAAGTATTTATATCAAAATGGGTTCCTAAAATCTCGATAAAACTTCAAACGCATCGGTCGCAGAATAAAATGAACGCCAACATTCTACATTTAGAGTTAGATCTGAGTAGTATGTTTCTGGCTTACAGCCTCTTCAGGTTATATACAAATTCAATATTGGTCATATAATGATCAGTTATATTTAAATAAAGAATGCCAGCTTTAAAGCGGAAATCGAGTTTAAGTGAATGTAATTAAAAGATTATTGGAGGTGTTCGAAATTATCTAAATTAATTTTGAGAAATCTCGAAATTAGACTTAATTTGAACGGCGTTCGCAGGTTAAACTGCATCTCCAAATATGCTTTACATAGCATTTTGGTATATTATTTACGCTGTCTCGTGAAACTTTTACGCTATCTTGAGAATGATATTCGTTTGACTTACTAAATTCTACAGGATGATTCTAGACAAATTTCAACCACATTCTTTCTTTAGTTTACAAGGCCTTGGCGAACCCGTATTTTTTACGTCATTCAAAACCATCAAATCTAGATTTATCATAAAAAGTCATATCTGGCTTGGCATTGACTTATATGATCTGGAAATACAAACATATAGATTATTAGCGATTTGGAATTTCTAAGATTGCTAACAAGTTCATATTTGGGGTTGTTCGAAGTTTACTAAATCCCATGTATACTGAGCAATTTTTTTACGAAGAAGAGAAATTGTTATCTATCTATCCGGCTAATTTCGTGATAACTTAATTGATTGAAAAATTTCTAAAATTGCCCAGATTTTCTAAATGCTTGAAAAATATTTGAGATTTCGGAAAATTTTTATTTTACTAGTGTTAAGGTGTTTAAAGCAATTGAACGATGCTCGATTGGATGTTGAGTATAGTGGCAAGATATATTGGTGTTAACAAGATTTTTTTGAAGATTTTTGAAAGATTTGTCGGTCAAGTTAGACAAAATTGCTTAAAAACTGTCCAAAAACCAAAAGCAAAAATATAAAATGGTTAAGGTGAGGTTTGGAAGCTTAACGTCAGGTAATCGTAAAAAACTCTAAGCATGGTTACTTGTGTAGAAAACAAATGAAAAATTCTAGCGGTTCTTCACTGAAATAAGTTATTGACCTTACAAAACTATACTCTGCACCACAAAGAAACGTTTAAGTGTGATGTAGGTCTTTGAAATTTTGAAATTTATAAGACAACATTTAGAAAAGGCATTAAAATGTCTTCAAACCGAAGTCAAGACAAATTTGTTTCAGACACAACCAGCCTTTGTCAAAAATGTGTCTATAGCTAGACGTAAAACTGGGGATAAGTAATACAAAGTTTCAGAATTTCCAGAAAATTATAGTTATAAACCATATCGAACACATTTAAGTCTGGCAAAGTGATCAAAATCGACATATCACATCCTGTGGAAACAGCCAAAAAAAGATGGAATAGAGAGAAAATTCAGTCCACTCACTTTATCTTTTATGAATGAAAATTGGAAGGTGTGAGAAGGAAACAAGCCAAAGTTCCACACACGATAAATTCAAAACTTGGCCGCCACAGCTTAGGATCAGATTCTTATACGAAAATTAAATGACCTATTTTTCGATGATTGATTTTTTTTATGGATGCTTTGCTTATATATTGATGTGGCCGTAAAATAAATACTAGTGATAATAAATAAGAGTGGCAGATTTGCCTTTACGATGTGTGAACTCGAGAAACCCTCTAGGGTGACTAGACTTAACTTTAACTTTAGTAGCGGCAATGCAAAATTCCGGAGGAACCTGAAAAATTATAACTTCAACGTGCCTAGGGCCCGTGAATCTTTTGGGAGTAGCCGTTATTTTTACAAAACCACCGTACATTTTAAATAATTTAAATAATTTTAAATTTTAATTCCCTTCATTTATAACTTGTGGTGACTTGTCATGCACCGCATAATCTAAAATAATATTTGTTTCCATCAATGTATTGTCAACATGAACTGCATTATCTATATCTGTGGTAATTAAGAGCAACAACAAAAATCTGTTCCAAATTTTGTAGAATTACAGTATTTAAAAAATAAAAATTTGTTTGATGATGATTACGAGTACATCAATCGTTCGGGTAACAATATATAACCTAACGGTGAGGTTATCAATAAATAAATAAAATAAAATATAATTCGCGATAGACGGGATTCATTTGTACCCAGCTATATAAAATAAAGTTAAAATAAAAATAACATGTACTGCCATTTGCTCGATATTATTAAAATTGTTCATAGAAACGAGTAATAATAAAATTGTGTAAAATTAAATCAAAGTGATTATATTGTATTGTCCTGTTAATGATAAAATAAAGTTAATTTCGTGAAACGTTAAAAAAGAACTGTTTATAATATCACAGTGTGCAGACGTGAAGTGGAAGAAGGCTAATTAACGTGCTTGTGGAAAAAAAACAATTTGTAAGTGAAAAAAATAAATGTTTGGTTTACGGTGATGGCAATAAAACAAATTATATCAACACACCGTAATTACCAACAAACTCTTTAAGCTCCGAGATTTAAGTGATCGATATTTCCAAACATAAAATTTCAAAATTTGATGTTTTAAATTCCAGACGATTTTTTTAATCGATATTTTGTCTAAGATATCTCTCTATCTAAGATATACTCGAATTATTTATCTAAATTTCCAGATTTAAATAGCGTTGGTTAGCTGAAGGTTTACTACGATGTTATTCGAATTTATCGTCATTTTGATATTTTCGAGATTTTACAAAGGTTTGTAAAGCCTGTAAGGAATTTTTCAGATTATTCGAGATTCTTCGTGATTTCTTGATTTATGGATGTGATGATTTTATGTTTATCAGAGCTTTTTCGGAATATTCGAAATTTAGAATTCAAAGATTATACGAGCTATTCGAGATTACTCGTGTTTCTCGATATTCCTTGAAATTTGCAAGGGGTTTCTTGTTACATAATTAGTGGTTGATCGTGTCGTGGTATATATATTTTTTTGCCTTTTCGGCTTCATAGACCTTCAAAGCGTCAAGGAAAAATGGTTATGGAGCACGAAAAAATACTTTGTCATTTTTGACACGATTTCAATAATCTTTATCCCTGTGGACCAAAGTTAATACGAGAAATGGGTAAATTTGGTCTTTCACTTTTCACTCCATTTGAAGAATTTATACTCTTCTCCTATTTGAGCCAAATTTTCGCTGTAACTTTTAAATCGTTAGATCTGACGATCAAAAACAAACTCACACAATATTTTATTTCAGCATGTCCTTTCAATCCAAACGAATTTTTGCGTCAAAATACGTGAGTGCAGACGAAACGTTATATTCCCGAAATTACAAATTTGGGTTGCGGTGGCAACACATTTTCGCTGTTCACAAAATCCATTTTTGAGACGGGTTGAAAAATGTGGGCAGCTGAGTTCAAGGAAGTTACGGATATCGAGATTATTTTAGATTTATCAGGGTTTTAGAAATTTCAGGCCGTTTTCCCTTATTGTTGTTTAGGGTTACTTCATTGTCAATGAAAAAGTTGGTTTGGTGTTCTAAGCTTTGAGATATTTGGCGAGAATTTTTTTGCAGTTTACTATTGGGGTTTTATTTGAAATATTTCGACGAGCGTTGAACTGGCAATATGTGGTTACATTTAATTTAAATTTTTCCAGGCAACCGCTGTAAGAAATAAAAAAATAATTTTAGTGGATTAAGACAGTTATTAACAGATCTAATCCTAGATTATTCTACACCATTTTCAGATTAAGTCTCAAAGAACGAGTTCTTCGGTTTACACAGCCATTCTACACCAAAACCGATGTGTTTTGTTTGGGCTTCTATAATTGTTGATGCGTATACCCACCCGTATTTTTTACAATCTTAGATTTTTCAGTAAAAGTCATGATGTTGCAATACAAACTTTCAAGAATTTGCTTTGTCTTTGAGCTCTCAAAATTATTTACGGATTTCGAGAAATGATATTGATTTTTCGCTAAACTTATAGACGGGTGTGAAGTTTGTCCTAAAATTAATCATTTATTCTAAAAATTTATTTTCCTATGAATGTATCAGTAAAAATAAAAAATCTCTCGTTATTATTAATTTTTACGTAAAAAATTATCTTACTTACGTAATTTAAATTTACAAAAAACTTCAAAATAATTTTAAGTCTTAATGCAAATTGTCCAAAAAATCAATTTAACAAAATTAAAGTTCATTCGAAATGTGATATATATATAAAAATTACTCAATCTGGTCCAAAAGATCGTAACTAAGTTAACACAAGTTTTACAGATAGTCGGAGAACTCCTCTATCCTAAAACAATGATAAAGACATCATTAAGTATAGTGGGCGATCTATCTATCTAAAAAATAACACTCTCAAAAATCTAGAAGATAAATGACTAAGGACAGACGTGCTGCGTCCCCATATGAAAATTCGAATAAAGAAATTATGTAGTACGTAAGTTAGCATAAAGTTAGATATTAAAAAAAATTCTTTGCCGGATATATAAGTTTAAGGTTAGCACGGCGGTCTTCTCTAACGAAAAAAAATAATGATTTTCAAAAATCCCTAAGCGGACATACTTCACTAAGGGTAGAGGGAAATTCCCTCTATTTCAGAAATATTTCAAAAATCTAGAAGATAAGTGACTATATGCAAATTCATATAAAGTTGAATATTAAAAAAATTCTCAATCTGGTCCGTAGATCGTACCCAAGTGGACATACTACATTAAAGGTAGAGGGCAAGCTCCTATACCTGACAAATATTACAACTTTCAAAAATCTAAAAGATAAGTGCCTTAGGACAGACGTGTTGCTTCCCTATATGTAAGTTCGTATAAAGTTTGATATTTAAAAAATTCTCAATGTGGCCCAAAGATCGTACCAAAGTGGACATACTTTACTAAGGGTAGAGGGCAATCACCTCTATCTCAGAAATATTAAAATTTTCAAAAATCAGGAAGATTAGTGACTTAGGATAGACGTGTTGCGTCCCTACATGTTAATTCGTATAAAGTTGATAGATCATACCCAATTACGCCCCCCCCCCTCAATCTCAGAAATGTTGGAGCTTTCAAAAATCTAGAAGATAAGTTACTTAGCACAGACGTCTTAATTCCCTATATGTAACCTCGTATAAAATCTGATATTAAAAAAATTCTCAATCTGGCCCAAAGATCGAATCCAAGTGGACATATTTCTCTAAGGGTAGAGGACAATCCCCTCTATCTCAAGAAATATTATAACTTCCAAAAATCTAAAAGATAAGTGACTTATGATTTATGCCTTGTCAATCAAGGTTCGTATCACTGGATTATAATACAAAATAAATTCAATTTATCATCAACGAATTTATTTATTTGGCACAAGAATTATTACATCACAATTTTAATACAATTTATGAATAAAAATTTACAAAATCACTTTATATAAATTATTCTCAAATTTTACTGTACACTTAGAATTTTTATTTCCACTAAAACACTTTTTAAATCACTTTATAATTCCTTTTTAATCTTCACACTGTCGCTGACCAAATACTACTAATAATCCAATTCGACTTCGTTCGCCTTTTTATATACACAAACCAAACTTCTCGAAAGCTCATGACTTTTCTAGTTAGAATAGCGTCGAAACATTTAGAACAATTTTATCATGGAAAATTCCATTTTAGTACAGTTAAACATTGAGCTATTAATTTTAGCTTATTCTATTACACACTAGGTGTCACTGTTACAATATTTAATATTGTGATGGTGACATCTAGGGTGTGATAGAATAAGTTAAATTAATAGCTCAATGTTTTTACTGTACTAAAATGGAATTTTCCATTACAAAAATATTCTGAATGTTTCTACGCTATTCTTACTGGAAAAGTCATGAACTATCTAGATGTTTGGTTTGTGTATATAAAAACGCGAACAAGATCGAATTGGATTATTAGAATTTGGAAGTGTACAGTAAAATTTGAGAATAATTTATATAAAGTGATTTTGTGAACTTTTTTTTAAAAAACTGTGTTGTAATAATTTTTGTGTGACATAAATAAATTCGTTGGTGATAAATTGAATTGATTTTGTATTATTCATAATCCAGTGATACGAACCTTGAGTAGTGACAAGGCAAAAACGTAACAATATCCAATTTTATACGAACTTAGGTATATTGATACATTACTTCTGTTCTAAGTTACCTATCTTCTAGATTTTGGAAAGTTGTTATGTTTTATCGTTAGAAAAAATCGCCGGCTACCCTTAAAAATATATGATTACTTGGGTACGATCTTTGGGCCAGCTTGAGAAATTTTTTAATATCCAGCTTTATCCAAACTTACATTTAGAGGGAATACCACCCAGTCAATTATCGTTTTTTGAAAGTTGTATTTTTTAGATAGGGGGATCGCCCACTATCCTTAATGAAGTCGTTATCATTGTTTTTGAATACCATATGTCACACCTATGACTTTCTGCAAAATTTGTGTCTACTAGTTAAGATCTTTGGGCCAGATTGAGTAATTTTTATTTATGAAGATAATATTTGTGAAGATTGTCCTAAATTTTGTTTTTTGTAATTTTAGGACAAATTTATTACAAATTTCACGCGAATACTATTTATACTATCTATAATTAGAGGTTTGAAATTTGTATGATTATTTAGTAAGTTATTAGTTTCTGATTAGAGACAAGTTACGAGTTGATACTCGAGGTTTAGAAATTTCCGTGAATATTTGTTGAGAAATTTCAAAGGTGTTGTCTAGATTTTCTAAATGGTTGAAGAATTTTTGAGACTTTGGGAAATTGTTTTTGATTAGTTTTGAGGGGCTTATTGATGATTAGTATTGTTGCAAGATTTTTTTAATAATTTCAATGCTTTCTCGGTCAAGCTGAAAGCCAGCTAATCGTATAAAATTCTAAGCATGGTTACTTGTATAGGAAATAAGCGAAATATCCTAGCGACTCTTCTCAGAAATAAGTCATTGGTCTTACAAAACTATACTCCCTCCCCCCCCCCCTCCCCCAAAATAACCTAGTAGGTCTTTGAAAAGCTTGACATTCGTAAGGAAAAAGAAACGAGCAATAAAAAGTATTCAGACTAACGCCACGACAAACCTTAAATTCCGAACGAAATTAATAATCGATGAAATTTTTCATCGTTTCATCGATTTTTGTTCATTTCACAAAAATATCGCCAAATATCTAATTAAGTTTTAATGTCATAACATAATTTCAGAAGTGTTCCCTTTAGGAAATAAATCTGGCTTTCTTAATTAATTGATGGAAGAAACCGTGGAAGTTACTCTCTATAACTCTGCAGAAGATATTGAAGTTGTGTAAGATATTACATAAAATATCTCCACATTCAGAACTCATGTATTTGGTTTTATTTTTGTTTTATTTTAATCCTGACGTCTAATGCAAGCAAGCAGTGGAAATCGAATATTGAACTCAATATGGCACTCAATTGATATTTTGTTTGATTCCTTCCTTACATGTTCTTATCGAACGCAAAACTTTCTGACGAATCTTGTAACATATTCCACAAAGTATCAACGGTGTACTGTAAAATAATAGTGGCAGATTTTAATACGTTTGGCCTACATACTTTGAGGACCGGGTTGGAATTTGAAAATCGCACGTTTAATTGAAATTTATTGGCGGCAATGTAAAATTCCGGATTAACCTTGGACTCCAGCCCAAATGGTGTGGTATTTTGGATTAGGAAGTAGATCGTGATCACTATCGGCATAGTGTATTGATTGAACCGCAATATTCTGGCCTGTTCCGGATTAGAAACAATAAACTGATCTAGCCACGATGGGCCACGAGTTGGTGAACAAAGAATTGAGAAAAGGTTATTGGATTTTAACAGATCATGGGATATATGCGACCTGTCAAGGATATTAAAATTGAAGTCACCACTTATTACGAACTGACTATATCGTAATACAAAAGAAGATAGTATTTTCTGGAAATCATCCATGTCAGTTTTTATAGCAGGTAGGGGATTGTATAAAACTACTATTAGAATTGTCATGGAAGGATGGTTCATTTCACCCATTATAACTTCAGTTTTACCATATGTACCTGAATTAATTCTCTTGAATTTGTAACATTTTCTGTAGTATATACAGACCCCACCACTTGTGTGTTCTGTCATACCGTAGAATATTATATCCATTTATGGCAACAGATTGATCATTGATCTTACACGTAAGCCAGGATTCCGCCACGCAAAAAGATCCATGTTATTAAAATTAATAAAATTTCGAATTTGATCTATATGGCAAAATAGACTGCGAGCATTAAGAAATCCAATCTTTACACATGAACTATCACCATAGTTACACCATAGAATTACCAGATCACTATTAATAAGTTCATTACTGCAATGTTGCTGTGGCAGGAAATTTCTTTTAACGTCTTTATTTATTTATTTACATCATCAACGGGATAAAAAATCCGTTTTTGATTACAATTTTATTTTACAATTTTATAATTTAGTTTTTATTAATTTTTTAAAAGAACATTTAGAAATATTAAAACCAAACACATCAAAACTACAATTAAATTGTCGACAAATCGCCGGGACCGGAGCATTATGTGCGTAATTAGATTTAAATGTCGACAAATATATAAAATTCCTAATCCGAGTAGGTCTACAGGGCATATGAATATCAATCTTTGCAAGTAGTTTAGGGAGGTCAATCGAACTGTTAAGCAGATCAGCGATGAATGTTGAAGCAGCACATCTTACAAGCAATGAATCCAAATCAGCAATTCTACAGCGGTCACCGTAGGATGGCAAATTCTTTTTATTCAGCCACATTGGAAGGTTCGGATCAAATGGCCAATTCAATTTATGAAGATAGTAAATAATAAATTGTTTCTGTATTCGTTCAACTCTATCGATATAAATATTGTAAGTAGGATCCCAAATAATCGACGCGTATTCCAAATTAGACCGAACAATGAAACAACACAAAGTTTTAATTGATTGTGGATTACGAAAATCTTTTGTGATACGACGAATAAAGCCAAGGAGAGAATTAGACTTAGCTACTATTAAATTAATATGGTCTCGGAAATTCAATTGATGGTCCAGGACAACACCCAAACCTTTAAATGTCATAACTCGTTCTAGCTGGTGATTACCAATAAGATATTGAAGAAGAATAACTGCTTTTTTCCTGGAGAAGCTCATAATCTTGCACTTTTCCAAATTTAACTTCAACTTATTCATAACTGACCATTTATACAGCAAATCAAGATCACTCTGCATTTCATTACATTGTTGCGGGCTACATACACTCATCTGCATATAATTCACAGTCGCAGTACTGAAACAAAGAAGCAATTTCATTGATGGAGACATTAAATAATACAGGTCCTAGGTGGGAGCCCTGAGGCACTTCAGAATGAACTTCAATCATCTTAGATGTAAACCCGTTAATTTGAACTACCTGCTTCCGATCATGCAGATACGATCCATTCCAATTCAAAAACAATTTACTCACTCCAAATCTGTCCAGTTTGGCAAGAAGTAACTCAAACTGAGGTGAGTCAAATGCTTTCGCAAAATCAGTGAAAACCACATCAAGCTGACATTTAGAGTCAAAGGCACTGAATACTTTAGATGTTAAACTTAAAAGATTTGTAGTGGTAGAACGATGCCTGACGAATCCATGTTGTTGAAGTGATAATAAAGGTTTAACATTAAAATACAAATAATCAGAAATAATAAGCTCAAATAATTTTGGAATTGATGATAATATGGATATGCCACGATAATTTTTAATGTTGCTCCGTTTTCCGGATTTAAAAATGGGAATTATAATTGACTTTTTCTATACAAACGGAAATACACCACTCTTCAGAGACGCATTAAATATCAGAGATAGTGGTAACGATAGCGAGCTGTTAAGATCTTTAAGTATTTCTGCAGGTATGTTATCAAAACCACATCCCGATTTCATCTTGGATATACCAAGGCTGACATCTTTTACTGAAATATAAGGTATTCCAATTAAATTTTGATGATGCGAACTACGAGGTCCTAATGAAATATCAATAGCATTATCATTGTATTTTTGATAGACTATTTGGAAAAATTCTGCAAATAATTCACATAGTTACATCATTTAACGACATCATTTGTGGATAACCAGAACATTTTCTTTTGACATCAACAAAAGGCCAAAATAGTTTTGGGTAAATTATTTTCCAGCCGTGAATAATAAGTTCCTATAGGCTCGGCGTTGTTCCTTATCAAATTCCCGGCGTAGTTGTAGAAAAGTATTTAGACAATCAAGTTATTACCAAATTCTTTGGCAAATGTGTGTGCCTTATTCTTCTTGTTTCTTAAATTGACCAAATTGTTGTCAAACCATGGAGGATGGTTATTCTTACGTTCATAGCATTAAGTTACATGTTTGTCGAAAGCATCAAATAAAACCAAATAAAATGAGTCGACTAGAGCATTAACATCACTCCATTTAGAATTGAAAGTTACTTCCCAATCCACCAATTCAAAAAACTCCTGCAGACCGGCAATATCAGCCTTATTAAAATTGTAATTTAACCTTGGTCGTGCATTGTTGATGAATTTACAAAATAGCTCCTGGCAGTCAAAGTTAATTTCCAACCCACTGTGATGAAATCTATCCGGAACAAAAGGTTCCAACGACTTAGTAACCAATCCACAATTAGGATCATTCAATAAAACTAGATCCAGGATTCTACCATTCAAGTTAGCAACTTTACAAATTTGATGTAAATTTAAAGACAACATGGCATCAATAAAAATCTGTTCCACATCACTCGAAACATTGGATGGAAAAACACTAGCAGTTTCATCATCATCAGTACACCAACATAAACCCGGAAGATTGAAGTCACCCAATACACATATGGTGTCATGTGCGTTACACTGTGATACAAAATAATAAATATTTGCACAGAGTAAGCCATAAACCTCAGCTGAGCTTAGAGGTGGGACATATGCAGCATATAAATATAATGATTTCACTGTCCAAGATAATTTCACCGCAACATATTCCACAGTAATATTCGGACATACTACATCACAGTTTATAATTGAATTATGCACAGCTACAAGAACTCCACTACCATCAGATTTATGACTTGTTAGGCTGGAACGGTCACATCTATACGTTACATAATTATCATCAAAAAATTCAGAACTTAAAACAGCAGGTTTCATCCATGTTTCAGATAAAACATATATCGGATAACATGACGACGATAGAAATAATGAAAACTGTATTGATTTAGTACGCATACCACCAACATTTTGATAATAGATTGAGATTGAATTAGGCATTGAATTAAATTCCAAATTCATTCTGTTAGAGCTGAGCGTGGGACTAAAAAATTATTGTTCATTGATTTCCGACGTGAATTTAAAAATTCTTTAATCAAGACTCCAGAAGGCCACGCCGATGAATCAAGCATTTGGTCAAATTTGCTTACAGGAATACCGATTTTAAATGATACATAATCGCGATCATCATTACGTCGAAAGCAATAATAATACAGGTTTCTCGACTACAAATTTGTTCTCTGTCTTACATTAATAAACGGTTTAATGGCACACTGCAGTGGCCAAATACTACCATCATAAGCCTTGTTCTATATTGTAGACTCCAACCCAACTTTAAACGAAATAAAGTTTAGCCAACTTCTAACAAGTTCGTGACATTCGATTTCAGCCACTGAAATATTCAGCTTATGACTATTATAAATTTTAATATCCTCACTAGTTGTGGTTGGTTTAAAATTTGAGACGTGCAGGTAATTTTTTGGTTTCACCATTTCCAATTCGGTGTTGACTTCAGTTCCAGTTATAAGATTTTTCGAGCTCAATTTGTTAACGCTGTTGATGTTGTCGACGTTGTTGTTGATTGATTGCCCAGACATAGTGTTGATGTTAATAATTATTGCGCCCATTTGATCTTGAGAGACAAGGTTGTTTGTCACTGTTTGAAAATTATTAATGACAGTGTTCTGCAATCCAGAGAATTATTAAATTTTATATTAGGAACTATTTACGCATACTACCTCTAGTTCCGTTGAAAGCTGGGACCGTTATACACTTCCTAGTTGTGAATGTAAAAAAAAAATCGAGAAATTTGCAGTGCTTGAATAATTCGGTTTTACATTAAGAACTACTGATAGAATCGAGACTCATATATACGATTTCACAAAAATTCTTTAAGAAACGTGCGTTTTCATTTGGTACTGGAAAGGTAATACAGGCCTGGATTGCAACAACAAGTTTTTTTGGCAAATCCAATTTTTTTGATTTATGCTTTGTATTTATGGACCAAAGTATTATTAGTTGAAACTTCGTCTCTGCCTCAAATGGAACTGTTCCAATTATAAACCAATTCAATTAAAATTTGTTATCTAACTGCAGCCCAAATTGGTCATCAACATATTTATTGATCAATCAGTTTGTTGCAGCACATTTTTTTCGGTGAACAGCCTAATGCTTTCTGCTACTTGGACACTGGTGTGTCATGGTGGATCCAACTTTTGCCAACCTTCATTGTGTGGCCTAGACTGAATTTACTGGTTATATGCTATTTTTAAGCTTCTTGTTGTGAAGATTTTGAAAAAATATAAACGCTGACTGCTACATTAATACTTGTTAAGTATTAATCTGCCCATTCATATCAGTCTTATATGTACGATGAACCTTCAAAATATAATCACATTATATATCAGAAAATAAGATAACATAAACTTGATCATTGTCTCATCTCATCTCCAATGAAATACGTTCTGAAACAATAAAACTCATTATTTTCATATCTTCAAGATTATTTCAATCATCGCTTGTCTTTCAATTAAATTGAATAGAGCTAATCATTTATGTGTCTCAATCTCAACCTAATAATTATGTGGGTTAAGCTAAAGTAAATACATATTTTTATTTATGCTTTTGATGCTTGTCAAGTACATGACAAACCTTTATAAAAAAAAATACTATAAAGAGACGAAGAATATTTTTTGTTCAAGATTTCAAGAAGATGCGCGCACTCATCTTCAAGTGTGTAGGTGTTATAAGACAAGACATATTTTTTATATACTATATGGTATAGGACGATGCAGCATATTGCATTAATTGTTCTCTGCGATATTTTAATATTTGCATAATCTGCCACATTTATAAATGGCAACATAATAATTATGATTTTTCCAAGTACATACACTCGTATCTTATACAGCCGGAGTTCATAGAAGTTCAGGTGCTTAAAATGTTCGATAATATTTTCCCATCAAACACATATGTATATATTCGTGTCTATACATCTACGAGTATAAAATATAATTGAAAACTAAACAAACTGGAATCTATCGTCAGTCGACATTGTCAAATTCAATTAAGTTTTTGTAATAATAAATTCCATAAATTATTTAAAAAATAAAAAAATAAAAAATTCAAGATGAAAATTAATGTACACACAGACAGACACACAGTGGTACATGTTTGCTTGTGCGTTTGAATTTTAATTGATTGTCTTATATACGATTTACTTTGTACAGACAGAATCGGTTGCCACTTTATTTAATTTCATTTAACGCGTACATAATTTGCATATGTTTGATATAAATCTTTAAAAGTAAGATTGTAACAATTTTTTTTTTTGGTTTTGGTGTCTTGTTATCGTTTCAATATATATACATATATATATATATATATATATTATTCCAGACAAGTACACATTTTAAGTTGTTCGAAATGAGATTGGCGCGAGATAAAATGTGATGTGGGGGTGTCGCGTGTCGATTTTTAATTAATCAGATCGAATTTAAAACATATGATTTCAAATCTAAAAATCAGTTCGATGTAAATGATTAAGTTACGTCCGTTTCTAGCAACATATATACAAAAAACAAACATAACGATTCATTTTATATGGGTGGTATTAAGAGTAGCTATTAACACGACTATGTTAGACTGTCGCTATCATAAAATAAAAATGTTTATCACATTGTTGTTAATCTTCTCGTATAAAATGTAATTTAAATTAAAACAAATTCAGCAATTTATTATTAATTTATTTAGCGAAATAAAAATATAAATTAATGGCGGCCATAATTTTTAACAGTTCAACTCTTTTTGATTTCACACTATAGCACAACATAATAATGCAATAACAATAAAATAGTGTATCCATATAAATAATGGCTATTTTCTACACCTTGGCTGAAATTACCTAACGTATAAAAAAGTCATAAAAATATTTTTTCTCCACTTTGTATATTGGTGTTGTTATCGGTGCATACATATACCGCTCGACTAATAGTTCGAGTTCATAAAAAAAAAATATTTACAATTTAATTAATTAATTAATTAAGAAGTAATTATACAATTTTGCAAAATAATATAAATTATAATTTATATTGAAATAAAATGTCGCTTTTAATAACCTGTCTTAAACGGAAACATATTATATTTAATTAGAATTGTTTGATCGGCGCGGTAAGAATATAACCGACCTTCAAATAATTGTGACAACAAGATTAACAAGAGACCAAGGTTAAACGATGAACCAAAGTGGCACTCCGACAGATTTAGGCACCCAGGCACAGATTTAGAAACAGGTACTTTGACCAAAGCAGAATTCCTTGAAAATTTGCAAGTTGGAGTTTCATTAGTTTGCATGTTCAACGGGAACTTGAGTGCTGAATGACCTGTTCGACCGCCTTCCAACAACGTAGCTGCAATACCTGATGAAGAAAGTGCAAGTGCAATTCCATTTTGCGATCGAATCGTTGCCAAAATCAATGATATTAAAACCGTTTCTAAGAAAAAAAATTCGCCAGTCCCATCGTTCACTACATTCATGAGCGTATCGTAGGCATATTTTTGTTGCTGATTTAAAAGGGGAATGTTTCTTTGAACGGTTTCTTTCAATGCTTCACAGTCGTATTAAGTTTCGCGTATCAACTCTTGATTAAATGCGTCGTGCATTGGACGATTGGGCGTTGGCATTCCTAATTGTGTTAATTCTTTGGTGGTAAGCATTAAGCCAGAGTTTAAATTTTTCGCTCTTCTAGAACACTTTATAAAAATTTTCGCTCTTGCTCCCAATAATTTTTTTTTTCAGTTTGCTTTTACGCTCTTACCCTCTAATGATAAACCAGAAACAAAAAATTATTTCGTTCTTTCAAAGTGATTTAAATTTTTATTTTTAATTTTGCTCTAAAAACAGGGAGCGTGTTCTTTCTAAATTTTTCATATTTCAGAAACTCATCTAAAAATCATTTTAGGATCCCATTTCTATTGTGCATGTCAAATTTCACTAAAATCGATTAAGAAATACCTAAGTTCCATCATATTTCACCATATTCTAGAACTTTATCCAAAAAATCATTTTAGTATCCCATTTTGATCGCACATATCAAATTTCACTAAAATCGGTTAAGGAATAGCCAAGTTCCATCATAATTGGCCATATTCGAGAACTTTATTCAAAAATCATTTTAGAATGCCATTTCCAGCGCCCGTGCATCTGTTCGCTAACAAAACAATTAGGGTTTCTAAAGAGAGAATTTTAGAAGGTTTTGAATGCAACCGTTTGCCGTAATAACAAGAGCAGGAGCAATAAATAATGACGTTTTTATTCATCAGAGCAGAGCGTGTTTATTTTCTCAATATAGCTCAATAACAAAGACCGAAAATATGATAAGACAAACGCAATACTGGAAGAGCAAGAGCCTTATAATAAACATAATGATCCCGTTCTTCAGAACGATATTTTATTTAGCTTTTTATAGTTTTTATTATCGCTCTTGAAAAAAAAATGAAGAGCGAAGGGCGAAATGAAATCCCATTTTAAACTCTGCATTAATCACATGTCATCAAATTAAATTAATGCTCCATTGTGATTTTCTTCGTCCATTTGCAAATCTGCGTTCGATGTTCTAAGACGCATCTGATGCAATATAGCTTCGGTCATATGATGTTTATATTTGTTCCATAAATCAATCGGTGTTGATGGGAAGCATGTAGACAAAATGACAGAAAACAATGTTCGTATTTGTTTAGCATTTAACGAAATCACAGTATCTTCGAGAGTGAGGTCCCAATGAATGTCATTCTCTAACAATCCCATACGTTGACAGGCTTCTCTATATGTGCCGCACAATACACCATTAAGGATGTTGGGCCACGAAGATTGACTAACAGTAAACGCAAATAAAAACACTCGTCTTTGCTGGGATGGATTGTGTAAAGACGTCCTAGTGCATCGGTGGAAAATACTTGTGGGTAGCCTGGAACTGGCTGTCCCTGTTTCCGTCGTTGAAATTTCTTTGACGATTGATTCCACGTATAATATCTTGGCATTTCGAAGTAAAGCAGCGTTCGGGCAAATTCAACATTCTAGCATTTTTCAAAAAAGCTGGTCAATGTTATCGATGGCGGCATGTGAGCTCGTTGTAACACGTTCTCCGCTGTAAAATATACTTTTTGACCATTTTGAAAATGTAAGGCGAAGTGAACAACAGTGGGGTGTCTTTCATGTAAAGCGAATGAAAAAATACGCCACATCGCTTCGTTACTGCTAACATAGCGGCTCATTTGAAATTGAGTGATTTCATCTTTTGAATTTTCGGCAGCAATTCCGAACACAGCCATGTCACTAACTATGTTCACGTATTTGCAAATGTATTTAATAGATTTTACGGAATGGCAAAATTCGACATTTTCGTGTGCTTTAAACTTTGAGAATTGGGATTTAATATTCCACGGGGACCATGAATTATATTTTTTGTAGCAACCTCATGTAACAGTGGATCTTCTTCATTAGCTCGAATTTCCGCTGATATCACATCATCGATTTCATTCGGTCTTATCCTCCCAACCAACCAAATAAGGATATGTGCACATATGGAAATCCACGTTTTTGCCACTCATTATTGTCGAACTTCTGTCCACTGCGGATTGCGCGTGAACGTGATAAGCTAATCTGGTGTGCTATAATAACGTACATACGACATAGCATCATGAGCTAGGACTTTTGACGTATGTTGCTGAAAGATTTGTCATTATGCCGACATTCTGTGCATTTCCGTCAGGGATGCCATTAATCCCAAAGAAGAATGTATTCCTCGGAACGGAGTTTTGCCTGGTTCAACCTGATAAATGTCAATCGCTCAGTTTCAACTTTGACGTGCATATCCACAGCATATTGGTGAAATATACGCCAACATTTGAAGATGTGATTGTCTTCTGTATGAATAATAATTCATTGAACTAACTTTTTTGTTAGTTTCGACGCCTATACAATTTTTTTTTCTGTTAATAAGATAAAGTAACGTTTTGATTATGGTAGTAAAAGTAGATTGGTTATTTACCTGTAACAGGATTTATCATCTTGATTGAGAAATGATACCAATCTTCACCTTGCCAAAATAAGATAGGATATTGTAACGCATCATATGATCGATGTGTTTCGGACACACGCTATGCACTTGATCGTTTTCTAAATTTTTACCCACGACGACAATAGCGACTTCATCAATTGTTGCCGCATTAAAACGTCTTGCGTTTTGTCCCGCAGGCGTCTTATCGGCTCTGATGGCAATTTTGTGGTTATCAGATGGAAAAATGTTTGGAGTCGTTCCACAATTGGTCTTTTCACCGAATTGTTGTGGGTACAACGCTGATCGACTTGTCTTGCTGAATCGCCCATAAAATAAATTTGCAAAAATTTGTAGTCACTATCCGGCGTTGGCAATAAGGAACCTGTTCGATGATATATTTGACCCTGAATCTGCAAGGGTAAATAGATGTAATATATGTAATTGTATAGCGAAGTGTTTGTACCGCCACGTGGCTAGTAAAATACGGTGGCAGCACTGCCATTACCCCATAAACTTCTGTAAACTCACTCACTTCTGGTTGCTTTTGGCAATTCATAGCCACCAACGTACTTTACACCATATCAATTGAAAGCTGCTAACATATTTTGCACCAGCCATATGGTGGTAAAAGTTTATTGTTTCCCATTATACTTTCCTTGAAAGTAAGCATAAAATTATCTCGAATAACTAACTTTTGTTGTGCCAACAAACATACATTATTGTATTGCTGGATATGAATCAAAAAAATTTTTAGAATCTGGCCCATTTACGGAAACCAATGAATGTAGTGGCTCTGGTGGCGGTACCAATCGCATCACTTTGACTTTGCCACTGGCGCAACACAATCCAGGGCTTCATTTTTAAACTTAAATTCCTAGCAATATCAACACACAACGGTCATTGGTCCAATAGCACCGATTTGCAGTGAACTGTAATCGATTGCCACGTTATAATTGAATGCAGAAATGCAGAAATTGCTGTGATGAAATCAAAACGTTTGACCAAAAACTATAGTAGATTTCATAGAGACGTCTCATGTCGAATAAATAAACATTCAAATTAGTTGGGTGTAGAAAATACCTATTTGGGTGTAGAAATTATATTTCGAACAATACAGTGAGCCCCTACGCAATATACTTTAAAAACCACAAAAAAAAATTATTCTCTCTTTGACTAAATTTACTCTTCAACTAATACGAGATTGTTTTGAGCGAGGTCAAAAATATGCATTCAGAAAAATTTTCGTGTGTTAAACTAGTTAGTAATGTATGCGCTGGTACACCGGTGAGCATGATTCAAGCAAGGTTAGCTCGATGTTTCGAGTCACGTGTTCGTGACGTCACACAATTCTGCCACGTGTTTGTAAATAAATAGAGAAAAAGCGAATGAACCATTTTTGTGTTTGCTTTTATTTTTCGTTTTTTTACTTGTTTTTGTAATTTAAAAGTCTCCTTTAATACTAGAATTGAATGTCGTCATAAAACAAAAAATGATCATTTGTTTACATATTTAGAGCTAAACTGGTATTAATTGAATCACGACCGGTGAATAAAGGGAATATACATATGTTTATTTGTTTTTTTCTTTATTAACAATTTAACGATGGGTTTTCATTGGGTTATGGGTTATTTATTGTGGCCAACAGCAATATACATTTGAATACGATACTGACTAAATGTGGGATTCTAAAATGATTTTTAGATAAGATTCTGGAATATTGCCAAGTAGTATGGAATTTGTCTATTTTTCAACCGATTATGATGAAATTTGACTTGTACGATGGAAATAGGACCTTCAAATAATTTTTAGATGAAGTTCTGGAATAAGGCCAAGTATTTCTTGAACGATTTGGACGAAATTCTACTTATACGACGATTTTTAGATGAAGTTCTGGAATATACCCAAGTAGGATGGAATTTGCCTATTTCTTGAACGATTTTGACGAAATCCTACTTATACGACGGAAATGGGATCTTCAAATGATTTTTAGATGAAGTTCTGAAATATGGCCAAGTAGGATGGAACTTGACTATTTCTTGAACGATTTGGATGAAATTCGACTTATATGATGGAAATGGGACCTCAAATGATTTTTAGATGAAGTTCTATAGAATGGAACTCGGATATTTCTTGAACGATTTTGATGAAATTCGACAAGTGCGATACAAATGGGATTCTAAAATGATATTTAGAAAAAGTTCTGGAATATGGTCAATTAGGAAGGGACTCGGTTATTTCTCAATCGATTATGATAAAATTTTACTTATGTGTTTACAGAGGAATACAATTTTGTGAACAATTAAAATTGTTGGTTTAGAAATTCGATATGAAGTTTTGCAAGTATGTCAAAGGTGTTAAAGATTTTTTAGATTGATTATTTACTAGAAGATATTTTTCCGCAAATATTTTAAAAACACTTTTGATTGAAATATAATGTAACTCTAAATAAATAAAATAAACTTTGTTTGGGGGATTTTACTAGCAATTGAGCTAATAAAAAGAGGGGGCATTAGAATAAATATTACCTGTCGCACTGTCGCTCAATTAGCAAAGCTAGTTAGAAACACTTTCTATGCAATAAGCATTGAGAAGCATAATGGAGATTGGCTGAAAAGAATCTCTTAGCCCTATTATGGTTCTCACCTCACCGAAAAATTTCATACAAATCTAGTCACATTTGAATTGTATTTTTCGGTGAGGTGAGAACCATAATAGGAGTAATAGTTATTATTAAACATTTTGTTATTAATTATTAATAACATCTCATGTTATTCATGATGCTACAAAGAAGCAAACTACTTATAGGATCAGGCCGAGTCTATACCCCATGCTTGTCCTTGTTCCTGAAGGACTTTGAATTTGGTATTATCAAAAGCCCGTGGAATATCAATAAAGGAACATAATAGTACCTCTTTTTTCCGGAGTGTGTCATCAATTTATGATGTCATGACGTCAGGTCTATCCACCATGATGTCAGGTCACGAGAAGGCGTTGGGTCACGCAAGGTTAGATTTTCAGAATAAATAATGTGCGGCTAATGGATCTGTAAGGCCTAACATCCTCAGGGGATCTTTCCACCATTTCTGGAATAAAAATCACACGTACATCCCTCCTGGTATAGGTAAATCTAATTTTAAAGCAAAGTTCCCAAGTTTTCATGAATTTCCCTATTTAGAAAAAAACCTCAAAAAATATTGCTATAGCTTCTTGATTGCCTGATCATTTTAAATTGTAGTCTATTTAACGAAACTGTAGTTGATATCCCTGTAAAGTGTAAAATGAACATAATTCTAAAATAAATTTATGAATCAAACAAGGGGTCTATTCGATCACAAACTTTTCATTTTGCATATATCACTTATTATAATAATTATTATAATTATCACTTATATTTAATATAATTTTTACCTAATAATACATATATTTCATTAATTAATTTGCTTAAGTATTAGCAGTTTTTATATAAAATACTAATTTAATTACAATTTCAATTGTACAATAACCGTGCTGCTTATGTGCTTTTATTTATCAGGTGTTTGATATGTTCCATGATTTTTGCTAAATATAATTATCATCACGTCGTTCTTGACGTCAAAAATGATTCGATTTGAATTATTATTCAAACAGTATGAGATCGACGAATTTTTGTTATGTTGGCTTTAAAAAATAAAATCGGAAATTAAAGCACTGACTCCAAGGCAATCGCTTTTAGTAAGCTTTCAATGGGTTGGAAATGGGTGCCATTGGGCGCTTTCAGGTCCCGCAACATGTTGGCTTTCAAAATTTACTGATGGGCAAAATGACATTCGATACATAACATTGCCATGAAATTTTCGATAAATCGGGGCATTCAGAAAACAACAGGGTTATTTTAGTCAACATATTGCCAACAGTTGATAGAGCTGAAAGCGCCCAATACTATCTCATGTTATTCATGATGCTTGTGTCGTGTTACAAAAACAATTTCGAAAAGCTGTGTTATGGCCAAAAAACATGACAGCATGAATAGGTGTAGTACAGAATTGTCAATTTCGTCATATTTAGAACTCTTTCTGATTTATTACTAGCGTTTTCTCGCTTTGCCTAAACTAATTTTAAATTGTATATTAAAAGAATTCTAAAAATAAGAAAGACCGGCTTTTCCGCAATTCAAATAGAGATTCTTTTCAGCCAATCTCCATTATGCTTCTCAATGCTTATTGTATAGAAAGTGTTTCTAACCAGCTTTGTGACAGTGCGACAGGTAATATTTATTCTAATGCCCCTCATTTTACTTTTTATTAGTTCAATTGTTAGTAAAATCCCCCAAACAAAGTTTATTTTATTTCTTTAGAGTCACATTATATTTCAATCAAAAGTGTTTTTAAAATAATTGCGGAAAAATATCTTCTAGTAAATAATCAATCTAATAGAAAAAATCTTTAACACCTTTGACATACTTGCAAGACTTCATATCGAATTTCTAAATCAACAATTTTAATTGTTCACAAAATTGTATTCTCCTCTGTAAACACACAAGTAAAATTTTATCATAATCGATTGAGAAATAACCGAGTTCCTTCCTAATTGGCCATATTCCAGAACTTTTTCTTAATATCATTTTAGAATCCCATTTGTATCGCACTTGTCGAATTTCATCAAAATCGTTCAAGAAATATCCAAGTTCCATTCTACTTGGCCATATTCCAGAACTTCATCTAAAAATCATTTGAAGATCCCATTTTCGTCGTATAAGTAGAATTTCGTCAAAATCGTTCAAGAAATAGCCAAGTTCCTTCCTAGTTGGCCATATTTCAGAACTTCATCTAAAAATTGTTTGAAGATCCCATTTCCATCATACAAGTCGAATTTCGTCAAATTCGTTCAAGAAATACGCAAGTTCTATCCTACTTGGGTATATTCCAGAACTTCATCTAAAAATCATTTGAAGATCCCATTTCCGTCGTATAAGTAGAATTTCGTCAAAATCGTTCAAGAAATAGCCAAGTTCCATCCTAGTTGGCCATATTTCAGAACTTCATCTAAAAATCATTTGAAGATCCCATTTCCATCATACAAGTCGAATTTCGTCAAAATCGTTCAAGAAATAGACAAGTTCCATCCTACTTGGCAATATTCCAGAACTTCACCAAAAAAATCATTTGAAGATCGCATTTCCATCATACATGTAGAATTTCATCGTACTCGGTTAAGAAATACCCAAGTTCCATCCTACTTAGCCTTACCCCAGAACTTCATCTAAAAATGATTTGAAGATCTCATTTCCATCGTACAATTCGAATTTCATCTTAATCAGTTGAGAAATAACCGAGTTCCTTCCTAATTGACCATATTCCAGAACTTCATCTAAATATCATTTTAGAATCCCATTTCTATAGCACGTGTCAAGTTTCATCAAAATCGGTTAAGAAATAGACAAGTTACATCATACTTGGTTATATTCCAGAACTTCATCTAAAAATCATTTGAACATCTCATTTCCATTGTACAAGTCGAATTTCATCATAATCGGTTTAGAAATAGCTAAGTTCCATCCTACATTGCCATATTCCAGAACTTCTTCCAAAAATCATTTTAGAATCCAATTTCCAACGCACAAACCGAATTTCATCATAATTAGTTGAGAAATAGGCAAGTTCCATTATACTTGGCCATGTTCCAGAACTTTACCCAAAAATCATTTTAGAATCCCATTTCCAATGCAATTGTCAAATTTCATCATAATCGGTTGAGAAATAGGCAAGTGCCATCATTCTTGGTCATATGTCAGAACTTCTTTTAAAAATCGTTTTAAAATCCCATTTCAAACGCACATAAAAAATTTCATTATAAGCGGTTGAGAAATAGACAAGTTCCATTATACTTGGCCATATTCCAGAGCTTCATCTAAAATTCAATTTAGAATGCCACATTTAGTAAGTATCATAATCATATGTATATTCCCAGCTTGGCACAACAAATAGTTCATAACGCAATGTACACCCATGTTAGTAACATAAATTCGCTTTATTTTTATATACAAAATATGAACTCCAGACGAAATATGTAGTTTTTTTTTATTCAGCCGGGAAAAGGTTAAATAAAGGTTAAAAAATCCAAAACCAATAACATAAACTTATTAGGAAACTATACGAGATGCGTTTATTTTCTATGCATCTCAAAATGTTTTTTATTTATTTGTTGCAAACTATCACAAATTTTGTTTAAAGGGATGTACGTACTCACACATACAAATTGTAAACACAAAAAATAAACAAAAATAAAAGTAGTGAGAAATACGAATTTTTGTTCGATTTGTTTTTTATATTTTTATACTCGTAGAGCAAACTCAATTCAAAGTCAAACGCAAATCAAAAAGAAGTAAGAGGTAAGAAGAAATTAACAGCAGAGAGTCTGATTTAAAGGGTTTAAGAAGATAAAGTTATTACAGTTCTACTGTATTTTTCATTTGTTGTTGTTGTTTTTTTTTATTTTTTGAAAATAAATGTTCACGAGACGTCTCTGTATTACATCGTTTTTGGTTTGACGTTTAAATTGTCGAGCACAACGTTCACACTCAATAGCATATTTTGATTAGTTTGAGTGTCGATTGTTAGTTGAAGATGCATGATTTTATTAATTATAAAGTTTGGGTGTTTCCAAACTGCTTTATTATCGAATTAATATATGTAATTATTAAAGGTCAAACCGCGAGCATTTTTAAGCAGAATTAATTTTTGGAACAAGGGGAATACATATGCTAATGACACTAAGTTATTGACTAATCGAGTTGGCGGCTTTCGAAATCACCAATTATAAAATTTCAAAACCCAAATTTCTAGCCGGATAAATCAGCAAAATTTCAAAAATTTCACAAATTTAGTTTGGGTAACAATCCCATTTGTTTTAATTGTTTGGATATTGTTCTGAGCCTATCCTATTGTTGTATTCCACCGAGAGAATTTATTTTGTTATAAATGTGGCTTAAATGAGACCATTTTGACAAGACCCCCTTCCCCCCACAGTTCAGAAAACTGTTGAAAAAGTCTGCAGGTTGCAATACCGACCGAGAGTTGAATTGAAGAAACGTAAATTTTGAAACCTAACATTCTTTCATTTCGAACCATCCAACTTTAACCAATCTTTTGATCACAACCAGTCAAAAATGCCTCATTTTGATGTTTTACTAAAAATAACAGCTCCGGTTTAATCTTTAAATTTGCCATCTAAATTAAAACTGGTTCCGTTCGGTAAAATTAATTCAAATTCAAACCATACCACCTTGATCAAAAAGTTCCCGGAATTTATTCAGAAAATTAAAAATACAAGTTTTTAAATCTACATCTATATTGTCCCCTTCAAAGTAATCCCCATCGACTACAATACACTTATGCCAGCGCTTGATCCAATCCTCGAAACATTTTTTATATTCGGTTTTCGGTATGTCCATCAGTGCTTCCTGCGATTTTTCCATTATTTCCTCTCGGCTGCTGAAACGCGTTCCCCGTAATGTTTTTTTTAACTCGATTGAACAGAAAGAAGTCACAGGGAGCCAAATCAGGTGAATTCGGTGGCTGTTGGATGGTATTTGTAGCATTTTTCGTCAAAAAATTACGAATAATGATGGCACTGTGCGACGGTGCGTTATCATGGTGCAAAATCCACGAGTTTTCTGCCCACAATTCTGGTCTCTTTCGGCGAATTGCTTCACGCAAACGTCTCATAACGCCCAAATAATACTCTTTGTTTACGGTCTGGCCTTCTGGCAAAAATTCATGATGCACTACACCGTTGTAATCCATGAAAACCGTGAGCATTGCCTTCTTTTTTGACTGAAAACGACGTGGTTTATTTTTGGTGAACGCCATTCACTTGCCTGATGTCTGGATTGCTTGTCGTACTCATAAACATTTCCAACGTTCGCGCATTATTAAATCCGTTTTTTACGCAAAATTTAATACAAGTTCGTTGTTGCAAATTTAAATCCATTTCTAAAATTGTAAATAATCGCCAACACACACAGAGATAGATGTGCTCTTAACTACGTAACTTTTGCAAATATGAAGCTATGACGCTAAGATTTAGATGAAATATCAACAACAGATGTATCAACTTAACAAATAAACAGAACTCAAATCGGAACGATGGGAGCGCCACACAGTGGCTATTCCGGGAACTTTTTGATCAAGGTGGTATTCTGCTCTTTAGATAGTGGCGCTAGTGTGGTTACGAGAAATTTTTGACGAACACAGCTATTAAGTTTCAGAAATTTCCAACTCTAGTCAAGACTCTAAATACATTCGTTGAAACAATCGCTGTACCGAACGGAAGGCTAGCCTCAATAAATGTCACATTCTTTCCAATATTGATCAGCACTAAATTAGGTTTAGACCGGTCTACTCTTATTTGTATAGGGTGTCAAATGGACTATTTAAAAGCAATTGGGTGGTTATACGGTGACCTTAAGTTTGACCTTGAAATCTGCGTTCTACTCATAATTTTTTATTGGAACGCTCATTTTTGACCCCAGATTCTGAAAGCGCGTAAAATTCTAAATCAGATAGATACTTAAGGCATTTTTTTAAATGACTTGCAGCGGTCATTTCAAGGTTAAATTACGAAATGGTAAGAAATAACCAGCAGATGATGAATTTTAATGGGAATGACTTGATTAACAGTTGTCAGCGTCAAGCCGTGAGGTGCCGTACTGCTGACCTTGAATCATAACGATTTCTTTATTTTTAGCTTCTTCTCCTGTATTTAGTTGTTTATAAATGAGTCTTTATTGATTGATTTATTTCTTTTGATGAGCGATCGATTTTGTTCTTTTTAAAAAGCGGTAACAAAAATTCATTTATAAACGACTAAATTCAGCAGATGAAGCGAAAAATAAAAAATAAAAATTTTAAATTTTAAATCTTTTCATCGACGTCCATTTAACCTTTAAATGACCTTGCCTATAAGGGTTAAGGTCACCAGTTCGGCACCTTATCCGTTGATGCCAACAACTGTTAATTGAATCATGCCCCATTAAAATTCATCGTCTGTTGGTTATTTGATACCATTTCGTAATTTAACCTTGAAATGATCGCTGAAAGTCATTCCAAAAAATGCCTTAAGTAACTATCTACTACTACCAGCAAAAATGCCTTAAGTAACTATCTATATGTAAAATTTTACGCTCTTTCAGAATCCGGGGTCAAAATAGAAGGTTACGATAAAAATTAAATGTTTCCCTTCAAATAACCTTGAAACCAGATTTCAAACTTAAGGTGACCAATCGATTACCCCCGTAAAATCATGTAACTTAAGGCAATTTTTGGATTGGTAGCTTTCCTAAAGAAATATTTGACCGATTCTTTTAAAATGGGGCACCCTAAATATAATCTATCGATGTTGCATTAGTTTAACTCGCAATTTAAAAGTTGATAAATGAGGAGTTAGAGAGGATTTTGGCATTGGGAGTTATTGAGGAATGTGAAAGTTAAAGCCAAATGGTAAAGCGCGTTAATGTTTGGATGTCCTACAACTAAATAAGGCAACGGTGAAGCATGCTTACTTATCCTATATCGATTACACGTAGATTTTTGGATCGACTAAATCAAATTAAATTAAATGTTTAAACAGTTGATTCGAAGGATGTTTTTAGGCAAATCCCTTTCAACACACCCAACAGATGAAATATCATTTACAGTTCCAGGATGACAATTGTACCAATTCAAAGTTGAACCATTCGAATTGTGCAATGCAAATCAAACGTTTGATCAGTGTCTGCACCATGTGTTACCTCACCAATTACTTGATAAAGAATTCATTTATTTAGATGAACTACTGATCAATTTGGCCACTTTAGAAGAATTTTTCCAAGTTTCCAACTTTTGAAGAGCACTAGTCTATTAAAAAACGCCCCACTTACTTTAAATGTAACTAACAGCCAGTTTGGATGGGTGCTTACATACTAACTTGTACGGATACCAACTGAATTAAAGTTATTCAAGAGCACTTCAAAAATGGTGAAAAAATAATATATAAATGATGTGAATATTTTGGTCACCATAACCGCCTAAATGAAATAACCATCGGTCGTTTGGTGCGTAAATTCGAGGCTACGGGTTCTGTTGAAGATGCGCTACAAAATCAAAAAAAAAGAAACAAAAATTAGAATTAAGCAAATTTGAATTGAAATTTTGTTTATATAAATTCAAAAACAAATACTTATCTTTTTTATATAACATCACTTTCAATCGCAAACAATTCCCTTGTTCTCGTTGACAATTAATTTATTCATAAACAAACCCATACTAGTTTGTTTATTTTAAAATGCGTGCGCGACTCTGTCTGTATTGTCAAATGTTTTTATTATGTAAAAGGTATAAAGTAGTACTGCATTTAGTAGTATTTATTATACCATTTAGCTTTATCAAAATATTTTATAAAGTTTGAATATAGATTGCGCTCGGTATGTTAATTTGCTCTAATTAATTTTAGTTTAGGGGAATTCCTTAGCGCAAAACAAGAAAATTTGGAAATTGCGACATTTTGTAAAAACTTAAAATATAATTTCTCTTATCTTGCGAATTTCAAAGCGACAACATCAAGCGATTTTATAAAGGCGATACAAAGCGAATCAAAGCGATTAAAGGTGATTAATTACATATATTATTTATAACATTTTTTAATAATAAATAAAAAATAAAAAACATAATTTTGTAAAAAATATATTTGTGAAATAAACTTATAATTTGAGTGTTTTATTTAAAAATTGTAATATACAAATATTATTGAAACAGACAAAATTATACATGGTCCTTCGAGCCGGATGACTGGTGACGAAGTTGTTTAAATTTATGTACGATTTGATACATGATTTATCGAATCAAAAGGCAATTATCAAAAGCGATTAAATCAATTTAAACATTTTCGAGTATTTTAATTGTGATTGGACTTGCGAGAATAAAGTGGTAATTAAAGTCTAAAAAACAAACCAGAAAAACCAAAATAGTAACATTTTAGTGATAAATTGAAATTTAATTTACCAAGTGTAATTTGAAGGAACAATTTATGTGACATTAAGTGGTGCAAAAAAGTAAAACAAATAGAAGAAAAAGTGGAAATAAGTGAGCTATTTTATTCAGTGAATTTTACAACGAACGAGTTAGTTGACAAAATGGCAGACGCACGGTGTCTCAATCGAATCGGTAGGCGTTTCAAGCAAATAAGAGAAACCACTACGAAAATAAGCAAGGAGGGAACCAACGACAATGTGCGCGTTAATCTTCAGTTATTAGAAGAAGTGTGGTCGGAGTATAAAAATTTAGAGGGTAAAATCAAAGTTGATGCAGATATCACCAAAACTATGGACGAATTGGAAGATGAATACTTTTCTTTAAAGGAGCAATTATTAAAATTAGAATGCGAATTGAAAACGCAAAATGATGAGAGCACGATACACGATATGCTCCAGAACCAAAAATCATTTTTTGAAGAAGTAAAGCATAATAAGCGTGATGATGAAATTCGTCTACCAAGAATGAATATTCCTTCATTTTCCGGGATTTATTCAGAATTTCCCTCTTTTAGAGACTTGTTCCAAGCGTCAGTTGGCAGAAAATGTAATGTAAGTGGAGCTCAGAAGCTTCAATATTTAAAGGGCTTGTTGGTAGGTGATGCAGCTGCTTTAATTCGACATATTGAGATTACAGACGCCAATTACGAAGAAGCTTGGGCTATCATAAAGGAGCGATTCGACAATAAGCGATATCTAATTGCCAATCTATTAAAACGATTTACAGATCAGCCCACAATTTCACAACCTTCAGCGAAATCCTTATACCATATGTCTGACGTAATGGAGGAAGTATTAAGAGGTCTTAAAGTTGTCGGACCACAGGCTGAAACCAGGGACCCTTGGTTAATCTCCATATTGGTGAAGAAATTAGATGCGGCATCCAAACAAGCATGGGCTCTCGACACATGTGAAGAAGATTTCCCAACACTCGAGCGATTTAAAAAATTTCTCAACAGACGTGGAAATGCATTGGGTGACTGTGAAAGTAAGCGGCCTAATCAAACAAGTAAATTTGAATCCGCAAAGGTAAGCACCGTAATGCATATTGCATCAAAACCGACAATGTGTCCTAAATGTAATAGTGAACATAATTTGTATATGTGTGATAAATTCTTGGAATTGGATGTATCTGATAGAAGAGGATTTATTGCAGAGCAAAGTTTGTGCTTCAATTGTTTGCGTTCCAATCACCAAGCTGAGGCATGCAAATCTCGCTTTAGATGTAGCAAATGTAGGTCGAAACACCACACCCTACTTCACAAAGATGTCGTCCAAACGAAGAATACAAGCAACGAAGATGCAGCAGACATTACTGAAACTCAAATCTACCAATCGAACGCGATCAGTAATAAATTGCAATTTAGTACAAATCCAACGAGAAACAACAGTTTCCAAGCGCTACTCCCCACAGCGATGGTGAAAATAAAGGACTGTTTCGGAAGATACCAGAAATGTAGATTACTCTTAGATTCGGGCGCACAGGCATATTTTATTTCAGAAAGTTGTATGCAGCGATTACAAATTTCAAGACAAAATGCGAATGTTTCAATAAAGGGGCTGGCTCCTGATGTAGTACACACAAGAGGAATAGCTTCGAACGCACTATCCTCATGCTATGACAATCAAGAACTGGAAATGAATGTGTTGATATTAAATAAGCTACCGACCAAATTGCCTAACCAATACATTAATGTAAGTACCTGTAACGAAATAAAACATTTACAACTTGCAGATCCCAGCTATAATAAACCAAGCCACATTGACGTAATGATTGGTGCCGATAAATTCTTTAATATATTACGAACAGGTCGTATTGAAACCCGCAATAAATCGCTAGTAGCACAAAATACGATGTTTGGATGGGTGATAGCAGGAGACTGGAAATGTTATGATAAGAAGGATGAACAGTCCTATATCTCGAGCTGCAATTTCCACGTAAACGTAAATAATGACGAGGCTTTGCGAAAGTTTTGGGAGTTGGAAGAAATCCAAAATTGCGATTCATTTACGAGCGACGAGAGAAAATGCGAGGCACACTTCAAAGCACACTACAAGCGAAGTGCAGAGGGTAGATACATAGTGAAAATTCCGTTTAAAGACCGTTTCCCAAAATTGGGAAACTCCCTCCACATTGCAACAAAACGTTTTCAAAACTTGGAGCGAAAATTAAATTCAAATGCGAAACTAAAGTGCGAATATGTGAAGATAATGCGAGAATATATAGAATTAGGACACATGCGAGAGATACATCACACATCTATCAACAACGATGGGAATTTTTATCTGCCACATCATTGCGTGGTGAAGGAATCCAGCAAAACAACCAAACTTCGCGTGGTATTCGACGGATCATGTAAGTCAAGCAATGGTTTATCGTTAAACGATAATATGTTAATTGGACCTACAATACAACCATCACTTTGGGAAATATTAGCAAGATTTCGATACCACAAAATTGCGTTAGCGGCAGACATCGAAAAGATGTACCGGCAGGTGTTAGTTGCGAAAGAAGATCAAAACTATCAAAGAATCTTATGGCGCGAGCATGATCACGAAACTTTAAAACACTACATGCTCACTACGGTAACTTTTGGATTAGCGAGTTCAGCTTTCCTAGCTATAAGAGCGCTTCAAGAAACGTCCTATGGCCTGAATAACGAATATCCAGAAGTGGCACAGGCAATAAGAAACGATTTTTATGTTGACGACCTACTGACAGGTGCAGACTCTCTGGAAAAGGCTATAGATTTAAAAGAAAACATTCAAGGAGTCATCGGTAAATCCAAGTTTATCTTGAGAAAATGGAGGTCAAACGCTAAGGAATTAAACGATATATCCGATGAAAGTATAACGGACGAAAGTTTTCTGGAGATAGATGGAGCCGAAACACACACAAATATTCTTGGTCTACAATGGAATTCCTCAATTGACACTTTCTCTTTTTCGGTTAAAATACCCAAAAACCAAATATCAACGAAACGAACATTAATCTCTGATGCGTCAAAAATATTTGACCCGCTGGGTTGGGTTTCACCTTCAACCATAATCGCAAAAATGTTATTTCAAACACTTTGGCTACGAAAACTAGAATGGGATGATGAATTGCCAGTCGACATCGCGAAAACATGGAACCAGCTAAAGGAAGAATTCAACGAATTAACTAAACTAAAGATCAAGAGGTATATACCCAGAGGCGAAGCAGAACTACATGGATTTTCTGACGCAAGTGAACGGGCCTATTCTGCAGTGGTATACTGTCGATCTACAGATGATGATGGAGCAACTTATATATCATTGATTGCATCCAAGACTAAAGTTGCTCCAATAAAACAAGTTAGTCTTCCAAGACTGGAATTGTGTGGCGCTCATCTGCTGTCAAAACTACTGGTTGCAGTTAAAAATACAATGGCATCCTCCACAAAATTATTTGCATGGACAGATTCAGCGATAGTTCTTGCATGGTTGTCAGATCATCCTGTAAAATGGAAAACTTTCGTAGGTAATAGGACTGCAGAAATATTAAATGTAGTACCACGACAACAATGGAACCACGTCAAGTCAGAACAAAATCCAGCGGACTATGCATCAAGAGGAACGTTCCCATCAAAGCTATTAAACTTACAACAATGGTGGCAAGGTCCTGCTTGGTTGGAGTTAAATAGTGAGTTCTGGCCCAACTATCAAGAAAAATTCGGCGAGTGCAATATCAATATAGAAAGGCGAAATGAAAGACCACCTGCGATGTTCGTGCTTCATTGCGAAAATACAGGCCACATAATTGAAGAGCTGATATCCAGAACATTTTCATTCAGTAAGTTAATTAGAATTTTAAGTTTCGTCAACAGATTTGTAGCCAACGTGAGAGCGAAATCAAACAATCGAAAACACACTCCACTTACGGTAGAAGAGTTAAAAAATGCAACCAAGCAGGTAATTAAATATGTGCAGAGCATAGAATTTCATGAAGAATTAAAACAACTCAAAACAAAAAAAGAAGTAAAAGCAGCAAGTAACCTACTGCCACTCACACCATTTGTCGATGAGAATGAAATACTTAGGGTTGGTGGAAGATTGAACAACTCAACCGGTCAATATGACTCAAAATACCCGATCATTCTACCCAAATCCCATGTCCTGAGTAGAATGATAATTTCCTATGTCCATAACAAATATTTGCATCCAGGCCCTTCCTTAACATCCCATCTTATCCGCCAGAAATATTGGATAGTCCGAGGCAGAGGACTTGTTAGAGAGGAAGTGAAAAAATGTGTAAGATGTTTCCGGCACAGGGCGATGACGACTAAACAACTGATGGGTAACTTACCAGCTGTCAGAACCACACCAGCGCGGCCTTTTAGTAAATGTGGAGTGGATTATGCTGGGCCGATTTCAGTAGCAAACAAAAGAGGTCGAGGAGCTAAAATGGTGAAAGGATATATAGCTGTATTTGTTTGCATGGTTACTAAGGCCATTCATTTGGAGGCCGTCACCGATCTTACCAGTGATGCGTTTCTAGCCGCCTTAAAAAGATTTTCTTCGCGAAGGGGGGTGCCAAAGGAAATATTTAGCGACAACGGAACCAATTTCGTCGGAGCAAAGCGACAACTCACAGAGGTATACAAAATGTTAAGATGTAAATCATTTAATAATTTAATTGCAGAATATTTGGCACAAAATACGATTCAATGGCATTCAATACCACCAGCTGCTCCTCATTTTGGCGGTCTCTGGGAGGCCGCTGTGAAGTCTGTAAAATCTCATTTAAACAAGGCGACTCAAATCTGTAATTTGACATTTGAAGAAATGTCCACATTATTGTCTCAAATAGAAGCCATCCTTAATTCGAGACCACTCTGTTGGGTATCTGAAGACGATTCCACAATCGAGGCTCTGACGCCTGCACATTTCTTGATAGGGTCCACGTTATCAGCCATACCAGAAGTTGATTTTGAAAATATACCATTATCGCGGTTATCACGATGGCAGCACATCCAACAGCGAGTGAAGGGATTCTGGAATCGCTTCAGCAAAGAATATCTGAACACTCTTCAACAGCGACAGAAATGGCCTAAAATAATTAACAATATAAAAATCAACGACTTAGTACTAATCAAAGAGGATAATTTACCGACTTGTAAATGGGCGTTAGGGAGAATTATAGATGTCTACCCAGATGATTGTGGATTAATTCGAGTTGTATCCATTAAAACTCAATCAACAGTAATAAAGCGATCAGTCAACAAAGTTTGTAAATTACCAATTACTTAACAACTGGGGTTGTTAACGGGGCGGTCTATGTTGAAGATGCGCTACAAAATCAAAAAAAAAGAAACAAAAATTAGAATTAAGCAAATTTGAATTGAAATTTTGTTTATATAAATTCAAAAACAAATACTTATCTTTTTTATATAACATCACTTTCAATCGCAAACAATTCCCTTGTTCTCGTTGACAATTAATTTATTCATAAACAAACCCATACTAGTTTGTTTATTTTAAAATGCGTGCGCGACTCTGTCTGTATTGTCAAATGTTTTTATTATGTAAAAGGTATAAAGTAGTACTGCATTTAGTAGTATTTATTATACCATTTAGCTTTATCAAAATATTTTATAAAGTTTGAATATAGATTGCGCTCGGTATGTTAATTTGCTCTAATTAATTTTAGTTTAGGGGAATTCATTAGCGCAAAACAAGAAAATTTGGAAATTGCGACATTTTGTAAAAACTTAAAATATAATTTCTCTTATCTTGCGAATTTCAAAGCGACAACATCAAGCGATTTTATAAAGGCGATACAAAGCGAATCAAAGCGATTAAAGGTGATTAATTACATATATTATTTATAACATTTTTTAATAATAAATAAAAAATAAAAAACATAATTTTGTAAAAAATATATTTGTGAAATAAACTTATAATTTGAGTGTTTTATTTAAAAATTATAATATACAAATATTATTGAAACAGACAAAATTATACAGGTTCACTGGTGGATGCACCAAAGCCTGACAGGCCAAAAACTGTTCGCAAATCAGATAATATCGCTGTTGTGAGGCAAAGTGTGAGAGATAATCCGAAACAATCAACAAACTCCAATTAATACAAGATATCAAGCTAATTGACCATCATTCACGTCGTCTGTTCACCGATTGGCTCTTAGATCACCGTGCAATTGTTGACCTATTTTGATCAAAAATCATCTTCAGCGATGAGGCGCATTTCACGTTGAATGGGATGGTAAATGTTGAATGGGACGGGAAGGGCAGTCGTTGCATCCCAAAAAAGTGACTGTTTGGTGTGCTTTGTGGTCAAAAGTCATCCCCGGAGCTTATTTTTTTGAAAATTAGGACGGAAACGCGGTTACTATCAATTTTACGCTATACCAAGCAATGATAACGGACTATTTTTTGGTGATCTAACGCCATTAGAATAATTTTTTGTGGGGATTTTTGAAAAGGAAAGTGTACGTTGATAGTCCAGCCACCATCCAAGACCTCAAAAATAAATAAAATACCCAACTTGATTCAACAATAAATATTTGTAGTTTTAATTAAGTTTTAAGTCTCAATTGGACAACCCTTTATTTATTCAGACCATGATACTTAGCCTAAGCAAACTGATGACGCCAAAAAATTTTTCGATTCGACTTGCTAGATGGAGTTTGAAACTTTACTCATTTATCGTAAAGGATCGGTTAGTGTTGTACCGGATGCTATGTCTCATACTTTTTGTGACAAATTGAGTTCGGTGAGTAATAAGGATACTACATAAAGATTGGTCTCGGTTCTGCAGTGCATCCGTCGTTCGATCGTACGTTCCAAAAATTCATTTACATTTGCTGATTTTTCAATGCAAATCATTCTGAGTATTCCCACAAGAAATGTTTTCTATTGCTGAACCACTTTTTCCCCAATTCTTAAGTAAAGTATTTTTTGACCACATAACTTGGTTATTAAGATAATCGGCAAATGTTATTGTCGACCAATTTGTTCAACTTTTCTGTAATTTTGTCTTCTGGCTATGACCTCTTGTATCACCTTGACTTTGCCACTATATATCAAATAGCCAAGAGCAAATTCCTAAAATAATAATTTTGATGTAATAGTGTTCCATCATCAATTTAATTACAAAAACGCTATATACAAGGTGATTACGTCTCTCTCTCTCTCGATATAATGATACCCATTTGACCATCATACCATACGAAATAATGATTACCTGTGCGCGCAATATTCAATTATCGAAAACTTCAAACAAAATGTAACGCGTTTCGACATTTTTTTTATTTCAATGTATACCTTTGGTAGGTTGGTATTACCTTTATGTACATTTCGAATCATGCAAATAGATTTTTTTGTAAATATGTTAATTTTATGTTATATGCTTGTTTTATTATATTTGTAACGACTAACGATGTATAAATGTAGATGGTAACATCCATATGTATAATTAAAACAAAATTGTGGGCGAACAAAACATTATTTAGGGTTTTTTTTTGCCTTTTGATACGATAATTATTGGGTTTTAGAATTTTCTGTTTTTCCATTTGTTATTAAAACAAATACAATAATAATATGGAAATAATTATTAATTAAAATATAATTTCATTATTTATGCGTTTTAATGAAATGTTGTCAATGTTTATGAAATTCAACGCCTTTCAAGCGCACACACAAAATTAAATAAATTTATTATACAAATTAGCAAAATATTGTTTACGTTTATTATTTATTTTTACTGTTCAGACCAAAAGTTTTAATAGCTTTTTCAAACAAAAGCTTTCAGTGTGCGATTTTTATTTATTTTTTTTTTGTTTTTAACACAACAGAATAAATTTCCAGAGTCAAGAACAATCTGGTATGCCAAGCAAAATGCACATTTTCATTTTATTTAACATTTCATTATGTTCGGCTTGAAACACTTTACAAAAAATAAAAATAACAAAAAAAAAAAGTTTCCCAATAAAAACTATAAAAATTGCATTCAACATGAAAATCTGGGAAAATTGCAACATGCTACAACACAAACAGTATACATTTTTTGTTTGACTTGATTTTCCACCGATAACATTTTTTTATTATATTGAATATCAAAATATTAGCTCGTGTACACGTCTGTAACGACAAATAATTTTTTTGTTGGTTGCATACATTTTATGCTGTTCAAATTGAAATCATAAATATGTTTAGGTATATATGTAGATGCATAAATAAATATGTACCGAATTAGATTTGTCTAGTGGTATTGTAAAAATGTACCGGTTCTGAAAATCGAAATTATTTTGATGATATAAAATGTCACATTCCAAGTCGATTTTTGGTAACGTTGACGAATTTTCTTTTTAATTTTTAAATAATTTTTTTTTAAAATTAACAAAACAGCTGAGTAATAAACTGTTATCTGCGCAATGATAAAAGCTAGTTATATTAGTTCTTGCCTACAATAAATATTCCACGATTTTATATTGTGGCACCCCTCATTCGCAAATTAGGAATTAAATGAAAATAATAAATTTTTGTTCTGAAAAATAAATTAGAAAAAATTAGAACTCAAATTTTCCAGGAAATCATCAAATTTATTTTCCTTTTAATGATTTCTATTGAGCGATATAATTTTTGTTTTGAAAATCAAGTTTAAAAAGGAAATTTCTGCCAGGGAGTGGGTATGCGGATTATTTTAAAACAGAAAATTACCTAATCACAAAAGGAACATTTTTCCGGTTTGTTAAATATCCTAAAAATCATAATTGGTGGTTATCTTTGTATGTGGATAAACTATAAAAATGTTTTAGAAAGATGATCGCGCATTTGCCTGTAAAATTGAGATAAGTTTTTTTATTTTATTTTTAATTAGGATTTAGGAACATTAATTTATGGTTCAATAAGACCATTATTCTTCTGCAAACTCATCGCACCAAAAAGATTGTCCCACTGTGTAGGAAGCACAGATAAGAGAAAGTACAGTTGAACATATTTAAGGCACCTTAAGGCATTTAGCGTCCTCACCATTGACGTTGACGTTTTCTTAGGAATATAGAAGCTTTCGTTCTGCTTTTGTCGTAAAATTTAATTTTCTAAAATACTGCTTCAAAAATTCGCCAAGTCAAACATCGGATGCTGCCTTTTCCTGTACTTTCAAAATTCGAAACCAAAATCTTAGAATATGTAGAATCACTAAAATTTTTCACACCGAGCTTTCAGTAAGAATCTTTATTCCTAAAACAGGTAAAATTTGCTGCTTTAGAATTCAGTTTTAAAAACAGCCCACCTTCTTGAGAAATCGAATCTAAATGTTGGAATTTTTATTTTTTATAAATTCGTGACGTAATAAAATCAAATTATTTTAAACGCAAACTTAAAATACAAAACAAAATAAAATAAATCGCAATTTAAAATGTAGAATTTGGTAATGACCATACATACAAATGATAGCCTAATGATTCGTGAACCAATCGAGCCATAAGCCATTTTATTACCCGACAAACTCTAGGATATCTGATATTGACCGATTCGTAAACTACTCAAACAAATAAAATCGATACGACGTTCAAAAAATTATTAAACATTTTTATCCCCTACGTTTGGAAATGGCTTATGGCTCAATTAGTTCATGAAACATTAGGCTATCATTTGTATGTATGGTCATTACCCGACAAACTCTAGGATATCTGATATTGACCGATTCGTAAACTACTCAAACAAATAAAATCGATACGACGTTCAAAAAATTATTAAACATTTTTATCCCCTACGTTTGGAAATGGCTTATGGCTCAATTAGTTCATGAAACATTAGGCTGTTAAAGTTTTAAAGAATGGTGCATCAAAATAATCCAATATGCAGTTTAAAGTGTCATTTTGGTATGTTTGATTCAGTTCGTAATATTTTATAATTTTAAATGCCAAAAATTTGTTGTTAAAAATATTCAAAAAGATTACATTTAAAACGATAATATGGTTCAATCAAGTAAACGAGAATCACAGTTTAAACTACAAATTAATTAATTAGATATTAACTAAATAAAATTAAAATTAAATAGAAAATATTTCTATATACTTATCACATATTTCACTTTTCTCCGCTAGAGCACATAGTCGACGAACGCATGTAATATTTTTTCGTAAAACTTCACATTTAAGTAATAAATAAAAAACTTATATGAACCGAATTTGAAAATAAGTTTATCATAATCTCTTTTCAATATTCTATAATTATCTCTTTACATACTAAATTTTACAGTGTAATTACTAACACACGTTTGGATTTGAAAATTCTTATTGGATTTGTATACGTACATGGTATTTTTTTTGGGACAAACTTCACACCCGTGTCAAAAACAATGTGGGTTATCTAGCTGTATTGAAGCCATTGCCCGAATAAGTATTTCCCATGCCCTCCCAAGGTCACCTGAAGGAATTGTTTAAACAAGTTTTTTTTGTAGCTGACATATTTTAGGAGATATTTGGTTCCATCGATTAAAATGGGTCACTCAGTATATATGTACAAACTTCAATATTAAAATTAACATGTATATGGGTTGTGTGACTCTTATTTACTCAACTCATAAAGTAAATAAGCGTAGCATATGATAAGTAAATATGTATGTATAACATGATCATCTTCTTGGGAGTATTGTAGTTTTTTAAAATTATTAGTATTTGAACTTGCGTCCGATCAAGTCATCTTGGTGAATTTCATAAATTAATAGTTTACAGTATTGTATATTGTATTGTATAATAAACAAGTGGATTTGGCATAATATGCAAATTATTACAGATTAAGTCACTTATTTTTTGACGTCATAGATGTTGAAAAAAGTATAAAAGTAAATGCTTTGAACGTAATTTTTGGTTGACTTATCAGTGTGCAGTTTGGTTAGTAAAATGTGTACACCAAATTCAGGTTTAGTCTCATTAAATTTGTCAAAAAAGGCAAACCTTGGTGTATTTCTGTTATTCGCCCTGAGCATAATAATATATAATGCGAATTCATATAGGATTTTGTGTGCCTATCCCACAATTAGCCGGTCTCATTTTATTGTTGTGGACGCATTAATGCGTGGCCTAGCGCACAAAGGTCATGACGTGACAGTGATAAGCGCATATGAGCCAGAACAACCGATTCCAAATTATCGTCATATCTTAAATGAAATGACGTCATCGCATTCAGGTGAGCATTCTTAAGTGTTTTACTGTAACTTGACAAATCAGCAATTAGGTTTAAATATTTTTTTTTTTTTTTTGGTTTTAGATACCTTGAAAAAATTCACTGATAATCCGGGCGAGGTTGGTATGTCTGTTGAGGTTGTTATTGGTATACTGGAATCAATGCTAAATGAAAGTCATGGCATGCTGGTGAATCCTAGAGTCGAAAAGATTATGGCTGAGGAAAAGTTTGATTTGTTGGTTATCGAATTTATGGGTGAACAGCATATTGGACTTGCGGCACATTTTAATTGCCCCGTTATCATATTTAGCTCTATTAAAGCATCGTACCGGTTGCTCGAAATAATGGGAAATCCACTCGCCTTGTCGTATGTCCGATATCCAGTTTTTCGGCTCGACAATATCGATAGTCTTAAGGATCGGGCGATTAATTTTATATTCTACCTAGTTGATAAGCTGGCCGCATCATTCTTCATAGCAAAATATCGAACATTTCATGATAACCATTTTCCGGCACCAAAATACCCATCGTACGATGAAATGTTTCAAAATTATGTGTCCGCTGTATTTGTAACGGATCATTTTAGCCAAGGTGATGTGCGACCTTTGGTACCCGGTGTCGTGGAAATCAGTGGAATACAAATGACGGAAAAACCGGAACCGCTTCCGAACGATCTTCAACTATGGATGGACCGATCAGAACATGGCGTAATATTTTTGAGCTTAGGATCAAATATGAAAATGTCTAGTTTGGCTCCGGCAAAGTTAGAAGCTTTCCTTAATGTATTCAGGCGGATAAACGTAAATATTTTGTGGAAATCGGATATGAGCACAATTCCGGGATTACCATCAAATGTGCGGCTTGAAAATTGGATTCCACAAATCGATGTTCTACAACATCCAAACCTTCGTCTCTTTATAACGCACGGTGGATTTGGAAGTATTATGGAAGCGAAATTTTATGGTATACCAATTTTGGTCATACCAATGTTTGCCGATCAAATTCCAAACGCTCACGTTGTAGAACAGGAGGGCTGGGGAATACGACTTCCGTACACTGAATTTCAAGAGGACAAATTATTCAGCTCAATTCGTGAATTATTTGAAAATCCAACATATTCGGTTAAAGCAAAATATGAATCGAATTTATATCGTGATCGACCAATTACACCGCTACAAAATGGCATTTTCTGGGTTGAATATATCTTGAGGCACAATGGCGCTAAACATATGAGGTCCAATGTGCTCGAATTAAATTTCTTCCAAAAGCATTCGATCGATGTCATTGGATTTTTGTTAATTATTTTGGTCTTAATTTGTTACATTTGGTTTAAGATTATTAAGTGTTTGGTTAAAAAATTGTGTGGGTCTAAAAAATTGAAGCAATTGTAAATAAATTGGTTTGGAGATTTAAGGTGCCCACTTTAAAGCTGTAGATAGCAATTTGTTTTGGTAATTTTGCAAAATCGAAACTTGACAATTTTGAAGTAGGCGTCTTTACAATAAAAATTGTTTTAATTAAATATTTTTACAGCGTTTCGTTATTTAATTGAATCTTTGGGATTTTCATCTTCAAGATCACGATGTAAATTCGATTCATATTTTGCAGAATTGGAAATTCTAAATACAATAATCAAGGGATTTTGGTTTTTCAAAAAAAATTTTAGTTAAAGTAAACTTCATGGCACCGATCTTTGACAATGGAATCTTGTTGTGCTTTTAAAACATTTAAGGCTTTTGTAATTAGAGTCAACATATTAACGGAAACACACACCTTATAATTCGGCATTCAGAATTTCAATATCAAAAAATTCGATGCGCTTTCTTTTTATTATTTTGGAAATCCTTGTTCTAAATGTGAATTTTGATGCAAAATTGTTAACTCTAATTTTAAAGCGGAATATTTCTCGATTCTGGGTTCATTATTTAAACTGGATCAGCTACTCGGTGCAATAACACAAAGTTCTCAAAAAATTCAGCGTATTAATTTGGTTAAGCGTCGATTGGGATTTTGAATATTTTGAAAAGTCAGAGTTGTGGTGAAAAATTATGAAATATTCAAATCGAAATATTTCATTTCTGAATTTAGTAAAATTTGACTACCCAATTTTTCGATTTTAAACTGACTGGCTCCAAATTCTGAAAAGCAAAATTTAATAAAATTTTTCTTCAATATTATCCAAATAAAGAATTCTTTTTAATATTGTTAACATCCAATCAAAATTAGAAACCACTAGTTGCGATATCGCTCAGGAAATTCTGATTTTTGAAATGTAATTTAACAATTAGGAATTAAAAATACTAATTTTATACAAAAATTCGTTTATTATTTCAATCGAATTCTGTATCTCCATAATTTTCCTAATTTCATGCCCTTAATAGTAAATTTAGCCATAATTTACAAATTTCAAAAATGATGCACAAATGTTCTATTATTTTCAAGATTCTGTTCAATTCTGTTCCCAGACTTGTAATGAGCTTAAAAATATTTAAATTCTACTAACCTTGGAAATTCCGTTAATTAAATAGTATGTTTTTCTTCGAAACGCAAATTAAATTATTACATTCAAAAATTGAGAAAACCATAAAAAATATCAAATATTTAAAATTAATTTCAAAATTCGCCTTGGTTTTTAACATTCAGAATTTCCAAGAAAGCTCCCCCTTAAAATGGAATATTGAATTTTTTAATCACCCTATACTTCAATTTTTAATTAAAATCCAGATAAGGTAAATTTATAGTTTGTATTTTAGAAACTTAAATCTAACATCTTAAAAAAAATTTGTAAAATTTAGAAATTAAATTTTTAGAACTAGGAGGCATCGGGTTTTTTGAAATTTTTTAAGAAGCAGGAAATTTAAGAAATGTTCAGTGAATCAATTTGAATGCTGAAACCTTTAATAAAATGTAAATCCGTAATTAAGAAATTTAAAATGCGTTTGAAAATTTTGTTTGTTTCAGGTTATTTCAGATTTTAGAAATTTTGGAATTTGTAGAGAAATAAAGGGAAATTGTAGCATTAATTTAAGTTTATAACCAAATTTCCAAATTTAAAGTTTTCAAATTTCCAATTAAGAGAAATTTTAAAGCATAAATTAAAAAATAAAATTAATTATAGTATTAAACGATTTAAAAATTAACTGTTACCTAAATTTCTGTATTAAAAAATTTTACATATGTCTTTCAAATTTTTAAAATTTTGAAAACTCAAATAAAAAACTAAAATTAAAAGAAATAAAGGGAATGAGATACGAGATTTTCTTATCAGATTTGAACAAGTAAATTTCCTAAAATTTGTATTGTGAAATTCGGCCGACGTTCAACGTACATGCTGAACTTTCAGAAAGTTTAAAATTTCTCTAATCGAAATATGTTGTTACAGAATTCAATACGATAGATTCTAGATTTAAGACTTCTCTAATTTTATAAATTTTAACTAAAATTTTTGTAAAATTCTGCACCAAGAAGTGCTATAAATTTTCAAAACATTCAATATGAATTCTAAATACTCAACTATAGAAATTCAGGTTATGTAACATTAATTGTCGTCCAACCACGACGCGGAATATTGCTGAATTTCAAAATTTTCCAAAACCTTGAAATTAAAATTCAGTTACTTATAAAATTCTGCTTTAAAATTTATCAAAAAATTCTACAGAAAATGGCTGACTCCTTGTAATTTATAAAAAATAAAAAAATTTTAAAAATTTTGCTAAAAATTTTGTAAAATTCTGGAAGTTTTCAAAATTTTTAAATTTTCATTGAAGTAAAATTTCGAAGCCTAAATATAAAAAACAACATTAAAATGATGTTACTAAATGTTTTAAGAATTCATAGTTATGTAAATTCTGTGAGACTCCTACCAAGATTCCTAATGAAAGCTCCATTAGTTTCTAAAGCTTTGAATATTAATGAATAATTTTTATATTTCATTCACATTATAGCGTTTTCTACCAGAATTTTACAAATTTTCTAAAAAAAATTTATAAAATATTATTTTTTTCTTGGACACTTCTAAAGGTCAGCAGATTTTTGCAGACTTTCTTGATAAATTTTAGCAAAATTACTGTTTCAGTATGCATTTTTTAATAAAAGAATTTGGTTTTAATTTCAAAATTTCGTAAATTCAGAAATATTTCATTGCGAGTGGCTTTAAGTGGAAATTTGATTTTACTTCATTTAGAAGCTTTGTAGAATGAATTTAGAATTCAAATTTTTCGTTATTCAAATTTTAGAAAACTAAATTAATCAGAATGTTATAGAAACAGAATTTTTTAAGTTAAGCAAAATTTAATATTTTGGAAATGATTTTGGAATAAAGCAGACTTTTTATGAATCTGAATTATAAATTTGAATCCTTAATGTTTTGAAAATTGATTATATTTAATTCATAAAAATAATTATGTATAAATTTTGAAAATTAAAAAAGCGTATCGGCAAAATTGTTTAACTTGTTATTAGTCAACCCTTAGTTTTGAATGTGAATTCGAATTTTGGATGTAGAGGCAAGACAGAATTACTTTTGCAAGTCGTATTTTATTGAATTCTGCAACAACAAAAAATCTGCAAATAACAAAATTTTAAATCTGTGGAAAAGTTAGCTTTTTGTCGGATTTTAAGCGAATTTCACAAGTAAAATTTTACTTAATTCAGAATGTCAAACTGCGATTTATCTTTGAATTTACTTTTACAAATTAGATTACAAAATCTAAGTAAACATTTTCAAAATTCAAAAAAATACAAAATTAAATAAAAAATTGGGGGACAGAGAAAAAGAATTGATTTAAATATCAAATTAATAATTTATAAAAATACTGAAAATTACCAAATTATTCAATTTTACTCAACTTAAGAACACTCTGATTATTTTATTTTTCTAAGATTTGAATAATGAAAAATTTGAATTCTTAATTCAGAAAATGTCCACTTTAATCCATTCGCGACGGAATTTGCTGAATTTTGAAAATCTTTAAATTAAAACCAAATTATTTTATTGAAACATTCGCAAGGTAACACATTCATATGGAGACTAAAATTATGCTTCTAAATTGATTAAGAAAGTCTGGAAAAGTTTGCTGACCTCTAGAAGTGTCCAAGAAAAAAATAATATTTTATAAAATTTTGTTAAAAATTTGTGAAATTCTTGTAGGAAACGCTACAATATGAATGAAATATAAAAATTCTGCATCAATATTCAATACTTTAGAATATCCGAAAAATCATCAAAAACTTTTCAAATGGAGCTTTCTTTAGGAATCGCTGTACTTATAAAAAAATGAAATTCAACTTTGGAGTTTAAGCAAAATCTGCTTTCTTAGAATACTGAACCCAAATATTAAAATCTAAAACTCCTCGGAAACACATTAATTTTAAATTCAAGTTAACATTAGAAATTAAAATTAAGGTAAATTGTGATTCAAAAGCTCGAACTTTCCTTTTAATTTTAGAAGATAGTATAAAAATTTAGTTCAAATGGCAACTAATTGGACAATGCTAAGAATTTAGTAACTTCCAGTTGCTGTCATTTTCAAAATTTTAATTTAATTTACAACTGAAATTTGGTTTTTAATCCTAAATTTCATAAAACTCTGGCGGCCGACTATCTTTCAAAATTCGAATCCAAATTTCAAAATAAGAATTAAAAAAAAAAGCACAAAACTAAAATGGATATTACAACAAACTGAATCTTTGCCGTAAAATTGAATACCGAATTTTTGTAATATGTCAAATTCAGTCTTTTAACTAGAATTTAGTAAATCGAAGTTTGAAATTTGAAAATTTATTTGAATTTTTACAATATGATTGATTTCTTTGAAAAAGTTCATATAGTAAAATAAAAGTTCATCTTAGTTACATTTACGAGAACAAATGGGAGGAGTGTCCTCATGGTAGATTACCTAAGTTGGATGAACTAACTTTTTAATGCAGTTTTGCCTGGTAAGCCCTATTATAATCAGAAAAGTATCCGCGAAGGAACATCTAAATCATTTCTTGTTTCATCAGCCATCATTGCGAATCCAACTTCAACTCTCGCTTTATCAAACAGTGTTGATATTCCGGGTCATTGCTCGTTTCGCGAACAATTGCAATTAAAATTTGTTCGTATTGCGCTATACGCAAACACAACATATACAGATGCAGACGCTTTATCAATCTTTCAATAAAGGAACGACAGCAAGTTGTTCCTCGTCTGCACTTGCGTTTAGAGTTTAGTTCTTCTCATATTTTATATGGTAATATTGCCCAGTTTGAAGTACCAAGCCAAGGTGTTATTAGTCAGCCAGCTGCATGAAACATCTCACAAGCAGCTGTTGGCTCTAGACGCACCAAATAACATGTAGACTACTTGATTCAGGGTCACAATTGAACTTTATAACCGAAAATTTGGCCCAAAAATTAGAAGCTAAGCGCTTCAACATCCTTAATCCTATCGCTGGAATTGGCAACTGTGAGGTTAATGCCAAGGAATGTACAATTCATGTAATTAAATCCCTCCCGCCTTAGCCAATTCTCCGCCAATATTTCTTGAATCGGATCGCAAATATCAATGTATATTTTGGCCCGGTAGTCCATACCGTACATCTTCAGAACCATATCTAGCAACCCAGTGTCTCACACAATTGGTCGATGACAAAGGAGCTCCGTATTATCTGGCTACTAGCGCCAATAAAGAAAAAGTCTATGTGGACGATGTCATGACTGGCTCCAATACGATTGATGACTGAGTTAAATTGCGCGATGAACTAGTTTCTTGCTCTTCTGGGATCCATTCCAAAGAACTATCGTGTGAAGTGCATCGTAACATTATGGATAACGATGTCATAAAAACGATCGATTTATTTTGGCAACCATCACAAATTACAAGGTTATTTTCATTGTCATATAAGTCTAGTCGACCACGAAGTTTTAAATAGGGGAATTGTACTATAGATTTATCTAAGATATTTGATCCTTTTGGGCTGATAGGACCAATATTTATCTTAGGCAAAATCTTCATCCAGGAGCTGCGGAAACTAAGATCTCATTGGAATAAAATCCGTCAAATCTCGATGGTCGAAATTTGGACTCTGTAATTTAAACAGCTTACAAATATCTCGAAAATTTTGCCATTTAGTCAATCAAAAAGGGGGAACTTCAAGCGATTTGCAATAATAGTAAAGCTCCATATGAGACATCAATTAACCTCAGGTCTGTAGATGTTGCCAAATAAACGTTAATTTATTATGCGCGAAGTCAGGAGTGGCACCACTATAAGCTGCTTGAGTTGTGCGGTGCTTTTTTAGTGACTGAATTAGTCCAAGTTTATCTAGCATACTTCATTGCACTCCAGAAAATGTGTTCTACTGATAACTTATCATTCACACCGATGTTTCAGGGCATTGTTATACAAAAATAATTCTCCTGGTATCCGGAACAAGTCCATCTTTTCTTGATGAACAATCATTTATGAAGTTACAACAAATATTTGGCATATGGTCTTTGCTTTACCTCCAATTCTAAATGCAAGTCTGCCAATAATAAGGGACCAGTAACTGCGGGTGAATTAGATAGCGCCCTGCTGGCATTTATTTTAGAGATGAAATTATGGGATTGCAGAAAAACAAAAAAGTACACCTAAATAGTGGTCTACGCCCTTTAAATCCATTCCCGGTCGTCCACGGTCATTATTAGTTGACAACAATTCTGGCCACTTGAGGGGATAATTTTAGCTCTTCGTACATTCAGCAATTGCATTCGCTGTTTTAAGACCAAGTCAGGCATATTCGTATGTTTCACCAATCTCCAACAATAGCTTCAAGAAGATCGATTAAGTTGAAACCCAATACCACCCAAAGTCCACATTTCGGCGGCTAATGGGTGACTACTGTGTAGGCGGCCAAGTATCATTTTAAGCTGTATTGAACTCGCGCCCACTTACTCCAATATCGTTGGACCCAAATGACTTAGAACCATAAACACCGGGTCATTTCCTAGTGGGTGAACCGTTAACTGTCATAATCGAGCCAGATGTGGAGGATCATCATCTACAATACATTAATAATTTTGGCATAGATAGAGTTCTGAGTATCTAAATCTGTTGCAACAACGACACAAATGGGAAACAAAAACGAACGACATATCAATAAATCAGTTCGTACTACTTAAGGATGAAAGCTTACCTCCTCTAAAATGGTCACTCATGAGTATCACTCAACTGTATCCCGGAAAGGATGGAGTCGTACGAGTTGCTGACGTAAAAACTTAATTCGGAGTTTATAAGAGAGTGGTAACGAAACTTTTTCCTTTATCTATGTATATTCATCGCTTTATATTCATGGTGGGCGGTATATGTTAAAAATACTCAAAATATATTTAGAGTCATATAAATTTCAACTATAAAATTTATATTTATATGACCTAACGTACAGCTTATTCAGACTAGCCTTTTTGTACTTACTGTGTGACTCATTTTAATCGACGGATCCCAATATCTCCTAAAAGCTGCTAGCTACAAAAAAAATGATCTAGGAAAAAATTGTCAAAAACAATGAGGGTTATCTAGCTGTATTAAAGCCATTGCCCGAATAAGTATTTCCCATGCCCTCCCAAGGTCACCTGAAGGAATTGTTTAGACAAGTTTTTTTTGTAGCTGACATATTTTAGGAGATATTTGGTTCCATCGATTAAAATGGGTCACCCAGTATATATGTACAAACTTCAATATTAAAATTAACATGTATATGGGTTGTGTGACTCTTATTTACTCAACTCATAAAGTAAATAAGCGCAGCATATGATAAGTAAATATGTATGTATAACATGATCATCTTCTTGGGAGTATTGTAGTTTTTTAAAATTATTAGTATTTGAACTTGCGTCCGATCAAGTCATCTTGTTAAATTTCATAAATTATTAGTTTACAGTATTGTATATTGTATTGTATAATAAACAAGTGGATTTGGCATAATATGCAAATTATCACAGATTAAGTCACTTATTTTTTGACGTCATAGATGTTGAAAAAAGTATAAAAGTAAATGCTTTGAACGTAATTTTTGGTTGACTCAGATAAATTTGATAACAAAACTAAAATTAAAAATTTGTTTATCAGTAATTCTAGTGTTATGTATGAAACTAATAGATAGGCCTTATCAGTGTGCAGTTTGGTTAGTAAAATGTGTACACCAAATTCTGGTTTAGTCACATTAAATTTGTCAAAAATGACAAACCTCGGTGTATTTCTGTTATTCGCCCTGAGCATAATAAGCTATGCGAATTCATATAGGATTTTGTGTGCCTATCCCACAATGAGCCGGTCTCATTTTATTGTTGTGGACGCATTAATGCGTGGCCTAGCGCACAAAGGTCATGACGTGACAGTGATAAGCGCATATGAGCCAGAACAACCGATTCCAAATTATCGTCATATCTTAAATGAAATGAAGTCATCGCATTCAGGTGAGCATTCTTAAGTATTTTACTGTAACTTGACAAATCAGCAATTAGGTTTAAATATTTTTTTTTTTTTGGTTTTAGATAACATGAAAAAATTCACTGATAATCCAGGCGAGGTTGGTATGTCTGTTGAGGTTGTTACTGGTATACTGGAATCAATGCTAAATGAAAGTCATGGCATGCTGGTGAATCCTAGAGTCGAAAAGATTATGGCCGAGGAAAAGTTTGATTTGTTGGTTATCGAATTTATGGGTGAACAGCATATTGGACTTGCGGCACATTTTAATTGCCCCGTTATCATATTTAGCTCTATTAAAGCATCGTACCGGTTGCTCGAAATAATGGGAAATCCACTCGCCTTGTCGTATGTCCGACATCCAGTTTTTCGGCTCGACAATATCGATAGTTTTAAGGATCGGGCGATTAATTTTATATTCTATCTAGTTGAAAAGTTGGCCGCATCATTCTTCACAGCAAAATATCGAACATTTCATGATAACCATTTTCCGGCTCCAAAATACCCATCGTACGATGAAATGTTTCAAAATTATGTGTCTGCTGTATTTGTAACGGATCATTTTAGCCAAGGTGATGTGCGACCTTTGGTACCCGGTGTCGTGGAAATCAGTGGAATACAAATGACGGAAAAACCGGAACCGCTTCCGAACGATCTTCAACTATGGATGGACCGATCAGAACATGGCGTAATATTTTTGAGCTTAGGATCAAATATGAAAATATCTAGTTTGGCTCCGGCAAAGTTAGAAGCTTTCCTTAATGTATTCAGGCGGATAAACGTAAATATTTTGTGGAAATCGGATGTGAGCACAATTCCGGGATTACCATCAAATGTGCGGCTCGAAAATTGGATTCCACAAATCGATGTGCTACAACATCCAAACCTTCGTCTCTTTATAACGCACGGTGGATTTGGAAGTATTATGGAAGCGAAATTTTATGGTATACCAATTTTGGTCATACCAATGTTTGCCGATCAAATTCCAAACGCTCACGTTGTAGAACAGGAGGGCTGGGGAATACGACTTCCGTACACTGAATTTCAAGAGGACAAATTATTCAGCTCAATTCGTGAATTATTTGAAAATCCAAGATATTCGGTTAAAGCAAAATATGAATCGAATTTGTATCGTGATCGACCAATTACACCGCTACAAAATGGCATTTTCTGGGTTGAATATATCTTGAGGCACAATGGCGCTAAACATATGAGGTCCAATGTGCTCGAATTAAATTTCTTCCAAAAGCATTCGATCGATGTCATTGGATTTTTGTTAATTATTTTGATCTTAAGTTGTTACATTTGGTTTAAGATTATTAAGTGTTTGGTTAAAAAGTTGTGTGGGTCTAAAAAATTGAAGCAATTGTAAATAAATTGGTTTGGAGATTTAAGGTGCCCACTTTAAAGCTGTAGATAGCAATTTGTTTTGGTAATTTTGCAAAATTAAAACTTGACAATTTTGAAGTAGGCGTCTTTACAATAAAAATTGTTTTAATTAAATATTTTTACAGCGTTTCGTTATTTAATTGGATCTTTGGGAATTTCATCTTCAAGCCGTGGTTGTTCCTTAATCTCTTCTATGGTTTTTCGTTGAAAAATGTCCGTCTGTATGGGTCGACCATTTCTTGTAATAATGGGCAGTTTCAATAATCGGTTTTCTTATTTTCTTTTCCAAATTTTTTAAAAATTACGAAGACATTTTGCTTAAAGGTTCTGTTTGAGAATCGGAATAAACAGATGCATCGTGATGGAACCTGAGGATTACCTGCAATTCAAGGCGTTCTTTAAAATAAATTCTAAGTCAACAACTTTCCTTGAATCCTATGAAGTTTGTGTTTGAGGTTAAACTCGAGTACGTCATAACGTCCAGCATTGCCGGAAAATGATGTGACCACAAAGACTTTCAAGTCACACAACGATTAGTGACACAAAAGATTTTCAAGAAGGCCGAGAAGCACGATTCCTCGAGGCACAAGTAGCGTTAAATTTAATTAAAACAATGGTTTTGCCTTTTGCAATAACTTTGCAAAGATCGGTTTGTCTCCCACGTTGAATACAGTCCTCATTAACAGCAGCGAAATGTTAACGAGAAATGAGGCGAATGTATTTAGAGACTTTGACGGTGGCTCTGTGCTTATTGGTAACATAAAGATATTACAGCCAGCGAAAACTGTGAGGCAAATTTAGACAAACGTGAGTTTCTGTCGGACATTGGTGTAAAACTGCATACCGGAAATTTATGTGAATCATCAAGGTTACAAATTCAATGCTCAAGCAATTCAGCGATTTCTCCGAATGAATGTCACTTTTACAATGTCAAGGAGCACCGTATCATTTCTAAAGGCCATGCAGGCCGATATGTCAAGGATAAACTACAAAGTCTCAAATATAAGCCAGCTTAATTGCCTAATTAAATATGAACATTTTTGATGAGTTACAGCCTCAGAGTCCTTGTGTCTAATATAAAATAGCTAACCATACCCACTTTTAATCGACAAATCGAATCCTGATTGAAATTTGCTTCTCAAAATAAAAGTCACTACAAAGCACATTTGCCATCGAAAAGAGAGAGAGAGAGAGAGAGAGAGAGAGAGAGAGAGAGATTTGGGGCCCAAGATTATTTAGTCCTTGGCAAATGGCAATTTAACATCTTTACGTCAGAACCTCGCTAATCATCGCATCGGGAAGTTCAAGTGCAAGGAAGTAGTTTGCCATGCCTGGAAATTAGTCCCTATTTGCATCACATTAAGAATTGTTGTGGTCTGCCGCGAAATTATTCAAGTCGAGAAGGTTACGATGTTAGGAAATAGCAAGTTCTCTCTGTCACTAGTATGTCAGGTCTGACATCATAACTATCATCTGAGTGTGTGTGTGCATGTGTACATATCTAAAAAAATATCTATTAAATCGATGTTCAAAATGAAAACAAAATGTTTCCCAAATGACCAAGCAATTTAATTTTCTAAGCTTTTCCTAAAAATAAAAATTCAATTTTTCGTCTACATGCATACATATAGTATTCATACGTAATTGGAATATGTATGTATGTATGTATGTATGGTTGGGAGAAAAGAAAATTGCAATTTAACTTTTTCAATTATATTTTCTTCAAAAGAAACTGATTCAACCAAAAAAAAAACCAAAAAGGAATTTTCTTTCAATTTTCCCAGAATTTTTTTTTTTGTTTGCTATACCATTTTTCGTCCAGTTAGTTGGTTAATTCTCTAAAGGAATGAAAATATTTTTTTTTGTGTTTGCTTGAATCAAATTTAAAAGTTGTTTTTTAGATTCATGTTGGTGTTGTTGTATTTTCCTTCCAAGTTATTGGGAAAATTTTTGTTTTAATGAAATTGAAGTTTAATATTGTTTTGACCATTAAAATAACGGAAGATGGAACAAACACCACAAAACAAAAATAGAATTTATAACTTTGGCGAAAATGGAATTTTCTTTTATGTGTGACGTTCATACACATGGGTGTGTGCTGTAAAATAGCTTGCGGAATTTTTGTTTTTGTAATTTTAACTTTATTTCATATTATGAAGCGTTTATATGGGTTTTTGCAGTGAAATAGTCAACAAGTGGCTTGGTCGTAAACAAACAAACAAAATAGGGCGAAACAGGTAAAATTCCACTACTAGCACCACCACCCACCAAAAACCATTAAAACAACATTAAACTATAATTTATTATAGTTTTTAGAAATTGCAAAATATTTTAGTTATATGTATACACACACAAATAAATATAAAAATATTGAATTACCGTGGATATAATTACAAAAAAACCCTAAAGGTGATTTGTGATTTTTTTGCAATTTAAAAACTAAAAATAAATAAATAAAACTTTAATTTAATAAATAATCGTAAAATTTTTATTTTATAAAATTTTGCACTCTTTTCGCTGTTAGCTAATTTATGTCTTATTATTATTACAGGGTTGTGTCTGTATGTGTGTCCATAGCGGTTTGCAAATAAATTATTTGGTGGATGAATATACCTGGAAATTTGTTCTTGTTGTCAAAATAAATTTTATGGGAAATACTTGCAATCTACTTTGCTTTTGCTTCTAATCCTCTTTAACCTCCCTAAATTGTTTTGAGCTTTATGAAGCTAAAACTAATATTTTTTATGGCTGAACAGATGAATTTTAAAATTTAAGGATTAAAGTTTTTTGTTTATACTCTTGTTGTAAAAATAATAGTTGAACTAAATAAATAGAAAAAACTGTTCCAACATAAATTAAAAAAGCTGAGTAAAAGTTAGAGCTTGAAATTATAAAAACATTTATTTTTACGTAATTAAGGTATGAAGGATGAATTGTTTAGGTTTATTTATTAATTATATATTTCTATAAAAGGATTTAAAACCTTACATCTTGGGAATTGTATTTGAGAAGCTAAGAGCTACTAAATACTTTTATTGAATATAATTTAGGTTTACTTTAATCTAGTATGTAGACAGTAATATAATTTAAAGAGATGTAATGTAGAATATATTGATAGATACACAGTGTTATAGTACCTCTAGTAATGCATGTACGACGCTATAACCCAAACACAAGGTGATCAGAACTTCGGTCAATTCAACTCCCAAATAAATCGATAACTGAACCTCTTAAGTCACTCTTCAGCTCAACCTCCAACTCAATTTATAACTAAGCCTCCAACTCAACCCAACCCTCAAATCAATCTCTAAATCAATCCCAAATCAACCCTTAACCTAACCCCAAATCAACCCTTAAATAATTCCCCAACCGAGCAACTCACTCCATCCCAAAGCAAGCTAACTAAACCCTAACTTAACTTTAGCTCAATTTACTTTACCCTTTAGCTCGAACCAAAGCTCAACTCAACACTTAATGTTCAAGCCATTTCCAAGATCACCTTGATTCGCAAGCTGCATGCGTGTATGAACTTAACTCAATCTAACCTCCCACTAAACCTTAAACTCGACCTCTTATTGGTCTCAAACCGAACTTCTTACTCAAATCCAACTCAATTTTAATTCACACCCTAGTCACCATCATCACACCATAACAGCAACGTACAATCATAGCCTTAAACAATCATTCCATCATATCATTATGACTTTATACTGTATGATGGTTTAATACAATCATAATAACGTACCATAATAACGTCGAACCATAACACCATCTTAACATCTTACCATGGATAGATAGTATATATTACCATCAATCCACCAAACCTTCATACCATCATACCATCGTAACATCGTACCATCATATTATCATACCACCATATAATCATACCACCATACTGTCAGGCCATGATATCAGCATATCATTCAACCACCATACCATTATACCGTCATACCATCGTACTATCACACCATCAGGCTAGAGCAAATACTGATATACCATCAAACATTCTATCATATATACAATCACACCATCACACTATCATAACGGGTGGTCCATCTAACATTTGCAATTTAATTTGGCCATAAATTTAAAGACCAGTGAATATTTTTCAAAACGGTTTGTCAAATGAATTCCACGACTGACTTTACAGTACTCCATTCTGTCAACCGAATTGTTTAGAACATTTTTGATTGTATGGGGTCCTATCTCAATGACAACTTCGATTTGATCTTCTAAGTCTTGGATAGTCTCTGGATGGTTAGCGGAACACTTATTCTTAACAGCTTCCCACAAAAAATTATTTCACAAGTATTCAAATCCTGTCAAAAACGATCAAAAATTTGATGAGTCCAAAACCACTTTTCTCAACGTTTTGAAAGTGTCTGAGTCTAAAAAAGCAACAAAAAATAATGTCAGTCCGTCTGTCTGGACGTCTGGATGTCTGGATGTCTGTACCCATGGTATCTCGAGAACGGCTTGTCCGATTTAGATTTTTTTCGCCAATCTGTTTCTGTGGTCAAGGCGGAGATTTTAAAAGCTTTTGGAACCTGTACGTCAAGAGGGTGGGGTACCTACCATACGAATTGATAAAACAACTGGTAATAGAAACATTTGCCAATTTGTTATGTATGCTGGTTTGAATATTTTTTTTTTTTTTATATACATATTTTAATTGGGTGCAGAGCGGACTTATTAACGGTCCTAGCTCCTTGTAACTGTCAGAGCTTCTGCACCCAATGCGCGATCCTTCAAGTAAAGATTAATAGCTACCTTAAATTTATTCATTTTGTATTCCTCCGGAAATTTGAAGTGTATTAGCGAATTCCACTTTTTTGATGTTCGATATACAAATTCGCGCTTAATTTCTTCAGTTCGAGGTTTCGGGAGCTTCAACGTAAACCTATGTGCATTGGTTGTTCCTCTTGTTACTCTTGTTGTTGTAACGAATGGTGGTATTTTCTCCGATAGTTCTGCAGAACATTTACCATGTAAGCATCTGTAGAAGACGCAGAGTTCTGCAACATCTCTGCGATGCTGTAAGCTGTATAGTTCTTGGGTAAGTCTGGGATTCCGTATTATTCGGATAGCGCGGCGTTGAACCCTGTCCAATAACTGGAGGGTGGTACCAGACGCACCTCCCCAAACTTGACAGCAATACTCTATACATGGTCGGATGAAGGTTTTATATATCTGGGGAACTTGATGCGATTTAAAAAACCTTCTACATCTATTTAGGAACCCAAGTTTTTTTGAAGCTGATTTAGCCAATGCAACAATGTGTTCATTCCATTTGAGTTTGTTACTTATTTGAACACCAAGCAGTCGAATTGAGTCGCAACCCACAAGGATATGGTTTTTTACCACAAATGGGTAGTCGTTGCGACTTTTTTTACGTGAAAATGTGCATATTTGTGTCTTTTTCTCGTTAAATTGCACTAAGTTGTTGTTACCCCACTCAAATATTGTACTTAAATCGGAATTAAGAGAAGTTACGACTTCTGACCGTTTATTATTTAAATCTGTAATGCTAGGCTCCGCCTCGAATGAAATAGAAGAATGCAATGTGGCATCATCTGCAAAGCTATGGATAGGGTTTACAGTGCTATCCAGCAAATCGTTGATGTATAGCAAAAACAGGGTCGGTGACAAAGGTGATCCCTGAGGGACTCCGGCATCTGGGGAGTGCGTCGATGATGATCTCCCATTAAGTACGACGCTGATTTTTCGGTCATTGAGATAGCTTTTAATCCACCTGGTGGTCATCGAGTCCAGCCCGTATGCCACAAGTTTACAAATAAGATTCTCATGCCATACCTTATCAAAAGCCTTGGATATATCCAAAGCGATTGCAAAGGCCTCTCCGTGGTGTTCTAAGGCGAGATTCCATTTGTTTGTGACGTACGTCAGGAGATCGGTCGTGGATCGGCTTTCACGAAAGCCGTGTTGTCTATCCGAAATTAGTTTGTTAACTTCAAGATATTTAACTATATGTTGATTGATGCATTTCTCAAAGACTTTAGCGACGGCTGACACAATTGATATTGGCCGGTAGTTTGAAGGGTTAGTTTTATCACAACCCCGTTTCAGCACGGGTTGCACCATTGCACTCTTCCAGGCGTTCGGGTAGTCGCCTTGCTTGTATGAAAGTAGGAAAATTTTAGATAATATTGGAGCCAATTCATTGGCAAACTCCTTCAATATTCGAACTGGAATTCCATCAGGTCCGGTGGCCTTGTTTACATTCATTGTCTTCAGATTAGTAAAGCCAATTTCCTCCGAGATGGTGACGTGGCTCATTTTAGAACCACAATATGGAAATAATGGGGCATTGAGTTTATGCATTTGGGTTGGGCATTGAGGGCATTATTGAGTTGGACATTGAGTTTATGGTTGAGTTGAAGGTTAAGTTAGGGGTAAATTTGCGGGTTGACAGTGCGTACATGATCCAATTCTGGTGAAAAAATGTACACCACGAAGTCAGCAAAATAGTAAAATTTTTTGTTAAAATTGGTTACCCTGGTGAACTTTTTATTCTAGTTGGAAATAATTCAACTCATACAGCTAACTTCGTGGTGTACATTTTTTCACCAGAATTGTATAGCATGTACGCAGCTTGAGTTGAAGTTGAGTTGTTGAAGTTGACTTGGGGTTGGATTAAGATATTGTTAGCAAAATTTCACCATAATCGGTTGAGAAATAGTCAAGTTCCATAATTCATCACTTGACCATAGTCCCCCACTTCTTCTAAAAATCATTTTAAAATCCGATTTCCACTGCACAAGCCGAAATTCATCATAATTGTATGAGAAATAGGAAAGTTCCATGATACTTGGCCAAATTACAGAACTTTATCCAGAAATCATTTTAGAATCCGATTTCCCATGCACATGTCAATTTTCATCATAATTGGTTAAGGAATAGCCAAGCTCCATCCTAATTGGCCATTCATATAATTTGTTAAGGGTTCAATTTGAAATGTAAAAGTTCAGTTTGAAGTGTACAAAAATCAATTTGAAGTGTAAAATCTGTATGATCGTAGAATGGTATGATGGTAAGTTGTTATAATGGTATGATGTTATGATCGTATGATGGTAAGATGGTATGATGATATGACGGTATGTTGGTACGATGGTATGACAGTACGATGGTTTGATGGAATCGAGGCAAGATGATATATATGTATTTATATGATAGTATGATTGTGTGATGGTATGATGATATAGTGGTATGATGGATTGATATCATTGAATGATGGTGTGATGGTATGATTATATCTAAGATTCAAGGTACGATGGTATGACGGTATTTATTGTAGAATGATGGTGTGATGGTGTGAGGTTATGATGGTATGAAGGCATAATGTTATGACGGTTGGATGGTATGATGGTATCATAGCCTGGCAGTATTATGGTATGATTATATGGTGGTATAATGGTACGATAGTATAATGTACGTGATAACGTGTAATTGGATGTCATGTTTTTCCACTAGGTTTTTTACGTCTTTTTCAGTTTCTATTTCTGAATCGGCTACTAGTTTTTGCGGTAATCCATGTTGACTGAAGAAGTGTATGAGGTTTTCCGATACAGCTTTATTAAATTTACTAAATTTGCCGATTATCGTGAGAAATACTTTCCATCCAATAGCAATAGGCCTGTATCGATAATTTCCATTGGGTTTTTTGGTGTTTCACTCAAGGTTAATTGTAGATGCGATGGTTGCCTGCCATATTTTGTTCGGTGGCAAATATCACATTTATTTATGAACTCCCTAATCATTTCTTTAGAGTGCGGAAAATAGTTTACCTTTGATTTGTGCTCCGTGGATTCGTAGAGATTATGTCATTGTATGCTTCCCTTACATACTGGAAGCATTCTTCCGTATTGTGTATGCAAGTGAGATTTCGGGTTCTTCCAAACAATTTTCGCAGCTCCTCGCTAATGGCCTTTTTGATCCACGCTTTCTAGGTAGCTGTAGTGTCACTCTTTTCTTTGTCCCAAAATATATTTCATTTTTAACCAAGGGACTCTTTAGTGCATTCGACAGGTGAATTATATGTTGTTTGTCGGACGTGTTAACTGAATTTTTCTTGTTGTATCTTCTACTGAGGAGGAATCTTCTGTGTTATTGACCTCAATGTTATTAATTTGGATCATTGAAAAGGCATCAGCATTAGTATTTTGTATACCTTGTTTATATATAATAGCATAGTTAAACTCCTCTAGTTTTAGCCTCCATCTAACTAATTTGGAGTTAGGCTCTTTTAGCGAAAATAACTATGTCAACGGCTTATGTTCTGTAATAACAACGAACTTATTCCCGAAAAGATATGGTCTGAAGTATTTTGTTGCACAAACTATGGCTAACAATTCCTTTTCGATCGTGGAATAATTTTCTTCCGTTTTTGTCAATGCTCTAGAAGCGTAACAAATGGGCAGATCCTGTCCAATTTGTCCCTGTGATAATATTGCTCTTGTAGCCATATTGCTGGCGTCTGTAGTGACGAGGAAGGGTTTTCAAAAATCCGGGTATTGCAGAAATGCTTCAAAGCATTTTATGTATTTATCGTTGATTGTAATAGAGGTTTCTTTTCTTAGAAATTCTGTCATTGGTTTTGTAATTTTTGCGAACTTATTTATGAATTTTCTATAGTACCCTAAGAGTCCCCAAAAACTCTTTATTTGTTTTTCTGTTTTAGGGGTAACGGAAAATTTCGTATCGCTTTAATTTTGTCCGGTTTGGCTTTACTCCATCCGACGTGACTATAAGTCCCAAGAAGGCTATCTCTTTCGCGTTTTATATCTTAGTAAATACTTTGGTTAGACTTTCCATATGTTCTTGGAGCAACGGTGAAAATACGATCATATCTCCCATATAACACAGGCAGATTTTTCCTTGTAATTTACCAAGTACGTTGTCCATCACTCCCTGGAATGTACTTGTAGTTCTCAGGCCGAAGGGCATACGAACATATTCGTAGTGCCCAAATTGAACGGAAAAAACGATTTTTGGATATCGTTCGAATTTACCTCGATTTGGTGGAATCCAGAGGCTAGGCTTCCAAGGGTTTTTTCATTATGCCTCCTGATTTTAAAATGTTTATAACCATTCTCCATTTTGTTTGACATGATGCATTTTCTTCGTTGGCACGATCCATATTGCTGACTACCACGGTAAAAACTTGGTCGGATGATTCCTTGTTCTAACATTTTGCTTATTTGTTATTCAACTTCTTGTTTGTGAACGTATGGGTACCTGTAGCTTTTAGTGAAGGCTGGATTCTCGTCATTCAGATCAATGTTGTGTTTTATCTCATTGGTGAAGATTAGTGGGTCGTTTTCCCTTTGGAATATGTGTTGGAATTTTGAACACAGTTTTTCTATGCTTCTTTTCTCTTCGTAATTAAGGTGACTCCTCCGTATTAGTTGAGTGATATCTTCGCTGTCATTTTTTGTAGACATTGGTTCAATGTTATGGGCTTCTATGTGATTTGATTCCAATTTTTCACATTCTATTGGATGTTCTACAGCGAATTGTTTCTGTTGAGGCCCGCACTTTTCTTGTATGCACACCTTTTGGCATTATGAGGTTATTTCTCAGTACTGGAGGTTTAAGGTAGATTTCTCCGTTGACTACAGTTACTGGGACTTTTGCAACTAATTTACTCCTGTATATTACTGAGAAAACATTTCTTATGGTAGGTGTGATTATTTTAGTATTTCATAGATCCACAGTGACTTTTAATTTTTGCATAACCTCCATTCCAATTAAGCCTTGAAAATAGTCATGGAATTTAGTCAACTACCATTTAGTCAACAGTGGTAGTGTTGAACAAAGTAGCGATGGTCAAAGGTTTGATTTTTTGAATGGATTTTCAACTAATTATGTCGGGACTAAATATTGAGAATTACATGACGATATGTTGCAATTTCCCGTAGAAATCAGTGCAGCAACTAAAATTAATCCAGCAATTTTAATTTATTCAAAACATTAATTAAAAACATAATTTTCGAAAATTTGTTGCTTAAGAACAACCCATTAAAGAAGAATAACAGAATATATTCACTTCAAAAATTGACTTAGTTTTGTATTGCTTCAAAACCATTTTCGCAAAATTTGTGTGACTATATAGGTTGTAAAGAGTATTCATTGAGGAATTCAAATCATACAGTATCATTTTGGTATGAGCCGAAGGGCTCTTGCAAATAATTTTTAAAAATAAACAAATCGACGAAATTCGCATCAAAGAAGGACGCATTAATTATCAATTATACAACCCGAAGGGGCAACTAAACCGTCAACCAATTGACTATATAGGATCCCTATAAACGGGCCCTCTTGCATAAATGATTGTGTGATAACTAGAGAACGAAACTTTTCCGAGTGTACACGGTAAGGTGTCCCTGCGAAATTGGTGTATTTGGTAATTTCCAAAAACATTTTGCAAGATACCTACAGCTCCTATCAAAATTCCACTGAGTGGCATTGAATATTACACTGAATTGCGTCTATCAGTTTATTATATTCCCGATCCATTAAATATAAACATTGCATGAGCACATCCTTGAGATTTGTGTCATTTGACTTATTGTAGTACCGCTTACTTCACTCCGGTAAGAATTTATAGATTTAGATAACCTAAACATTTCTTAAATTAGAGAAATTTTGTATACAATTTTTAGAATATAAAATATATATTCTTAAGAATTTTCCGGATTAATTGAATTTGAATAATTTTGAGAATTCATATAATTTAAAAGATACAAAGAAGTTAAGAATTAAATGAATTTTTTTAATTTTTTTAATTTTTCAAATTCATTTAAAATTCACAGAATTTACAGAACTTAAAAATTTAATAAATTCAAAAATTTAAGGACATTAAAGATTTTCCAAAATTCAAAGAATTTAAAGGCGTTTAGAGAACATTAAAAATGTTAAGAACTTAAAAACTTTTCTAAAATTTTTCCTAAATTAAAATTTACGTAAACGCCCGAGCCATGCAAATAACATACCTATAAAACGAACAGAAAACATGACGGGATGTCAGATGAAGAAGTCGTTCTTAGTTTATTTTCTCACGAATTTGGTGAAGTTTCCGAGTCAAGAGCAATGATCAAATGAAACCAAACAAAACTGATCTTTTTGGTATACCTTATTATGAATGAGCTGTTGCATAAAATAGAGTGTGCCGAAAACTATGTAAATTAAAATGAACACAATGAATTTAAAGGATATAAAGAACTCAAAAAATGTTAAGGTTTTAAAAATTGTTTAAAATTTAGAGAATTTAAAAAAAAAAAATAAAAATTTAAATTTGAAAGAATTTCGAAAATTTAGAGACCAGTTTAAAAATTTATAAAATTTAACAAATTTAGGGATGAAAAAATAAATTTCCATGATTTTAAAAATTCAAAAAATTTAAATTAATTTGTAGAATTTAAAGAATGCGAAGGATTTAAAAAATAAAAATTGGAGTTTATACGATTAAGTCCTTAAAGATTTTAAAGAATTTTGAAAATTTAACGAGTTTAAAAGGAATAATTTAGAAAACTTACATTTTATTTTAAATTGTGTAAATTAGAAGAATTTAGAAAATTTAAAGATAATCGCTGTAAATTCTTTAAATTCATCTTCTATTTAAATTTATTTTATTTCTCTATGTCATTTAAATATCTCTCTAAATCGGAAAAGAATTGAATCTTCTCTTTCTCAGGAATATTAAGAATTTTTTAAGAATAAATGAAAATAATTTAAATGATTTGAAAAATTTCAAAAAATTAAAGAAAAATTCTTTAAAAATTTTGATCCGAGTCGGATGAAATCGGCGGCTAGTGTATCCATTAATTTCTCTTTGATTGGATTCATTAAAAATTTGCCAATAATTTTTGATTTCAATTTTCTTCTCAAGGTTGATAACATTAAATTTATTTAAATTGTCAGTGACAGTATATCTATATGAGCGTTTCACCTTGGATAAACCGGAAATTTCGATAAAATTTGCAAATGATTTTCATTCTAAGATTGGTAAACGGTTTTCTATTTGGATAACTTGCAAAGTCCATTTAATGTGACCCTTTCTTCCTTTGTAAACAACCTTTACATCGCCCAGATTTTTTGTTGGCTTTTATTAAATCAATCCATTTGTTTTCAAATTTGTACAATGGGAATAAAATAGATTACCGCAATCAGAGCAATTGGTATTATTGGTATTCTTTTTCTCTCTTAGTGTCTTACACGTGTAGCCATTCTGATTGCACAAATTTCCCAAAATGTTGTGCTTTAACTTGAACTTTAACTTGATTTAAAGATTTTTGGTTATTGTTGTATAATCAAACATTAAATATCTGCGAAATGCGTTAAGTGAAGCTTCTTTTATTAATTCTGCTACAATTTTGAGAATCTTTGTAAAATAACAGAAAATGTTTTAGAACGGAAAAATTGCACCCAACACAACTGCATGGTACGAAATCGTACTAATACAAGATTTTCTCATCTCAATAATTGAATATAAGCCCACATAGCAAATAAATAAGTATCTGGCTTTACTATAATCACTTTACCTGTTTACGATTATTTTTTATTCACAATTAAAATTAATTTTCTCCACCAACTTGTGACTAAGACGAAAAAAATGAGATTTAACAGATTCGTGCTAAAACCACATCACGCCTTATATCATAGTGCAGAGAACTTAAATGTAATTTTAAATTAATTAAAGATCAATCATAATGGTTTAGTTAAATGAAAATACTGTTACAATGGTTCTCAACGTATGTTACACGGAACGCTGATTTTACGCAAAAAAAAAAAAAAATCGTAGTAAATAAATAAAAAATGGTTGAGATTTCCAGCAAACTGTGTAAATTGCTTATAAATTGGTTTTGTCGTTGAACCAGTAGTTGTGACTTTTATTTAGCATCCTTCTTCTTCTGTTTACTCACTAAGCGAATTATGAAATCCTTATCAATTCAGAAACGATATTAGGAAATCGATTATTATATAATGAAGGACAGTCCTACCAATCTAGGAAAAAAAATATTTAAATACCTTGAGCATGGGCATTTTAAATTAATAATTTCCGGTATTTTTTGACATATGTATTGTACTTTAACCCATTCTACGATTGCGAGCTCATCCGCTTTAGTTAAGACTATTGATTGGTCTGGCCGGATTTTTATGAATTTGGGACCGAATCTAAATTGAATCGCCGTTTGTTGTTTTCATTTATTTAAAAAACTCAAATTTTCCAAATTGCTCCTTCTCAAAAAAAATATTAAACCGATGTTTATAGTTGATAACTCATATGAAAGGGTTTCATCATTTAAGAAGGAAAAGTGAAATTTTGTAAAAAAATGTCATGTTTGGTGACCCTTGACGCAATTGGTCACAACTAAACTGCTTGTTGTTCTGCAATATCCGAATGTGAAACTATGTTTTATAGTTGTCCACATAGTATATCCAAGAAAGGCAATGTTGGATGTGTTACTGTTTCTACTCTTTCGATATTGGATCGATCTAGTTTCTCCCACTGCTTGACTGTTATTTCATCCCCACAACTTTGTAGATATAACCATATGCAAACTATCGATTTCTGGGTAAATTATTCGTTAATTTAATGTGGTATTCCACACGCGCATATAGTCTGCGAAATAACATATCGATAACTTCCTTCTTCGTGTGAAATGAGCTTCACAGTTCTTAAGAATTTAAACGTGTGTTGTATGTTGTGGGTGCCGCTAGAATTTACTAAAACACAATGCCCCGGACGAAGTGAACCAAATGTAGGAAATTCAATTTTTTTATGTGGATAGGTTTTACAAAGAAATCGTCTCGAAATTTTGTTTACCAGCAAATACCTGCACCAACACAGCGATTTCTTGATCTTAAGGGATATAGATCCTAATTTTGTGTTCTTGGTTGACAAAATACCTTTTTCATTGTGAATCTATTTTACTCTATTTGCCATATAATACAACACTCCAAAGTTGTCTTGAATTATTACGGACCAACATTTTGATAGCAATATTTAAATCATATACTTTTCATTTATTGCCCATATTTTTCTCGTAATAGTTTAGTAAATTCCATATTGTCGTTTGCAGTGTCATAATCAGTATGCCCGGAACTAAACGGTAGTTGAAATAATTCTTTAGACATTTTTTTGTAACTTCTGGAAATTTCTGTTCTTTATAAATGTCCCATCTCATTTTCTTATGCGCAGGATAGGGGGAACTATTAACCATCTTTAGGTAGCTGCCCTTTCTACTTATCAGGCTATAATCTATCTTTAGACCAATAGTTTGGCGATTCTTATTGAAATGGTAATAAACCATAGATATGAGGTAATAGCCAATATACAATAATATAAACAACAAGTACCTGGGCCCATCCAAATTTTTTATGGTATATATAAGAAAATTAATTTTACTACTTATTTCAAAGGTTCCATCCTTCGGCATCAACCCTACCATTAAAAACAATTATATTAACAATAAAATTGACTCTTCGTTTTTTGATTTTAAGGTAAATAAACTTTGAATAAGAAAAAATAAATAAAAATGGTGACCCCTTTTTTCAAAGGTCACCAAACAAAATTTAATAAAAATTAGGAATGCCATTATTTTAATTATGAGTCTATTCCTTCAAGGCTTCGATCATTAAAATCAGTTAAATAGTTCTTGAGAATGAGCACTTTTGATATTTGTGGTTTTAAGAAAATTGAAAAAAAGTCAGAAAACAACGATTATCCCTGCTACGCAGAACAGTACGTTAGAAGGAAACATAAAAATATGAGTTTAGTCAAAATCAGAGATATAGGAAATTCGGAACTTCAAATTTCATTTTGTTATCAAATCCCTTACCCAATATCTAAAACTGCGAGTAACAAACTAATTCAAATAGGATTTTTTTTTATTCGAAAAGCCGATATGCAAAGTGGGGTTTCTATTTGCATAATTTGTTCTGGCATTAGGTTATACAAGTCGATTCGGTGAATGTTATTGTTTTATAATTTACCAGATGATTTTCACATGTGTTCGGGTCGAAAATGCAAAAAAAAATTCAAAGGGCTGAAACCTCACGAGGTGGTCAGAATTTCTTCAATTAATGCTGAAATGAATCTCAACTCAATATACAAATCAACCTCCATCTCAATCGCAACATAACTCTAAACGAAATCACTAAATTAACCGGCAACCAAACCCTCAAATCAATCACCAAATCAACCCCAAATCAACTTTCAAATCAACGACTAACCCAACTTCAAATCAACACTTAAATAATTCCACAACACTAACTAAATCCTAACTGAACTTCAACTCAACTTAGCTCGAACCAAATATCAACCCTCTGCTCAATTCATACCATTATACCAACATACCATCATACTATCTTACTATCATAACAACAAACCTTCATAACGTCATCAAAAATCAACTAAATTTTTGATGTTTTAGAAATTTCTCTGTAGTTAGGCCTGATGATCATCTCTTAAGAAGGAGATGAACGTTTGAGATCTTAACATTGACCTTTATTTAGTATTAAACAAAATTTGTGTAAAGTTTCAATTCTAAGATAAGATGACACCTTATTAGAGCGGACATGGGCATGGGCAGATAGTTCTGCGATGATGCATGTTTTACGAGTACACTTCAAATTGAAACTTTTACACTTCAATTTGTTCCTTTTACACTTCAAATTGAACCTTTAGCTTTTCAAACTGAACATTTTACATATTTCAAATTGAACCTTTAGTAAATTATATGCATGGCCAATTAGAACTTGCCTATTTTTCAACCGATTAAGAAGAAATTTGATATGTGCGTTGGAAATGGAATTCTAAAATGATTTTTAGGTGAAGTTATGGAATATGGCAACAACTTTATCTAAAACTAATTTTAGAGTCCCATTTCAATGTTATGTCAAATTTCATCATAATCGGTTAAGAAATAGCCAAGGTTCATCTTACTTGGCCATATTCCAAAACTTTATTCAAACATTACTTTAGAATCCCATTTCCAGATGTCAAATTTCAATCAAATTCGTTTAAAAATAGCCAACTTCCGTCCTAATTGGCCATATTTTAGAAATTCATATAAAAATCATTTTAGAATCCCATTTACAACGCATATATCAAATTTCATCATAATCAATTAAGGAATATCCAAGTTCTATCATACTTGCCCATATTCGAGAACTTTATCTAAAAATCCATTGGAAATGCTAAATCATAAATCCTCAGTTTAACGGAAACCTAACTACAACGGACATTTTAGTCCCATCGATTTCCGTTGAAGTGAGGTTTCCTTGTATATTGGCTGCTCAACTGCTCACTAAACCCTAATTCAACTCGAACTAAACCGCAACTCAACCCTAATTCAACTCGCAAACGGAACCCAACTTAACCGACAACTCAACCGCAAACTTGACGCCAAACTCAATCCTCAAACACCGGCATATACCATATAAAAAAATTGGTCAACAACTCACTATATCCTATCCAACCCCAACTCAGCTCCAACTCAACTTCAACTCAACCTGGAAATTGACCACTAACTTTACCTTCAATGCCCAATTCAATAATCAAACCAGCATATGTACTATATATAAAAAATTCGTAAATATTTTTATATAACCAGGTGTTTTGGTTCAATTCATATGGCAGGTACCTCATCCTCTTGGCGCACAATTTCCAAAAGCTTTTTAAATCTCCGCCTTGACCATAGAAAAAAGATTGGCGAAAAAAAAATTCAAAATCGGACAAGTCGTTCTCGAGATACCATGGGTACAGACTTCCAGATATCCGGACATCCAGATATCCAGATGTCCAGACAGACGGACGGACATTTTTTCTTTTTTTGCTTTTTCAGACTTAGGGTTTCAAAACGTCGAGAAAAAATAGTTTTGGCAGGATTTCAATACTTTCGTCTTTTTAGAACGATTTAAAATATCCGTCCAGATGGTTAAGGAGGAGAATAAAAAAGGTTTTGAAAGTTGTATGTCAAGAGAATCGGATACCCGCATCGTTTTTTATGGGAGTTATGGGTTGAGTTGGGGTTTAGTTAGGGACTGAGTTCAATTGGTGATTTATTTGGGGCATATAGTATGATTAACAGATTGAGTTGTGGTTGAGTTCAAAGTTGAGTTGAGGGTTAAGTTGGAGTCGAGTTTGGGGTTTAGTTGAAGTTGGGTTGGGGGGGATTTATTTTAAGGTTTAGTTGGAGATTAGATTGTGTTGGGTTTATTTTTTTGACCCTGCTTACTTGACTGCCTCCTTAATTGACTGAAGTTCTGCGATCGCCTCGTGATGTAGCCCTTTATCTAAAATATTACTTCAGCTAAAATTACGGCGATAGTAGAAAAGTCAACTCGCGAGTTTCATATTAATGATTAACCGACTCTGATTTTTTGTCTGTTTTGATTTGACTTACGTGCTTTAAAATTAGTAACTTAAGATTAATTCAGTACAAACTTGAATAACCGAACCGAAATCTTAACCAATATTTACACAGCTTAATTTATTTAAATGTAATAAATTTTATTTAGTCGATATAGGTCATACTACTAAAATTTGCCTAAATTTTAACATTTATTGATTAAGCTCTCCTATTCAGATAAGAAAGCAATTTACATGCCGTAACAAACACTTGTACGATCTTGATCCATATCCCTTGGCTTGATCCATTGAAGGCTTTCGTTATGTAGGCCTCGGTAAAAATGGCCTCGAAGTTCCAGGATCCTTTGTTTGATTTGAACATTTTTATTAAATGATCGTCGTTATAAAGTGCCGTTTCGTTTGCTGCACTGAGCCCATGATGCTTGCGCAATAATTAAACGGAAAATCGGAAGTGGAAAAATTGTCTTGCTTTGACATTGCTTTTAAATTTTGCCACATAAACGCTTAAAGGAAAGGCCGATCCATCAAGTTTATTCCACAGTCTGGTTCTATGTGCTAAAAACGTCGATTTAAATTTACTTGTTCGTCCGATCGTAAATTTGCGGATTGTAATTTATTACAGTAATTTAGTCAGGTCCAAAATTGTCTATACGTTAAAAGACACTGACATATAAACATTCTCATATATATTTTCTTAAAATTTGCTTATTTCTTATTTAATTGGTAATAATTTTCTGTTACATTTCCAACTCACTTGTCACATTTTAAGTTTAAACTTTTTTTTTTGTAGTTCTTTCTTCCGATTATTATCTTGATAGTTTATTTAGTGTTGTTGTGATTACTGTGATGTTAATGTTGATGGTAAACATTTTTTTTTATTTTTTTTTATTATTTCGTTGGTAATAAATGTAATCATTTATGTTATAAAAGTTGATAAATTAATGGATTCTTATCAAGATCGTAGTTGAAGATATATGAACATGTATGTATATACAAAAAAACATTTTGTTCGTAGCAAGTGGGATTGGAAAGATAGACATTCCTTCGTGTATTATTGCAATACATAAGTAAAAGTAAGTACGGTATAATGATGTTAGGTACACGATTTTTTGTTAAGTTTTATTTTGATTTTTTTTTTTTTTATCGAAATGGACATAAAACTGATTTTATCATTAAAACTGGGAGTGACTTTTTTTTTTTGAGATTATTTTTCGTTCCTGTATTTTTGTATTGATCCGCGATATCGCGAAAAATTAATGATTTGTAGTGGCTATCAATCTTCAGCGTTTTTTTTGCGGTTTCTAGGTATATGGACCACATAATTAAGAAAATGAATGTCAAACAAATTGTATAACGTTAAATTTGTTTTTGTAGTACATAGCCGCGCACTCGCATCTAAAATTTTTATGTGCTCCAAGTTAAGTGCTGCATATAAAAATAGAACCGTATTTATACCTGGGGAAAAGAACAATAAAATTAGAAAATATAAACATTTTACAATTTTTATTGCTACTGTGCTATTAAAAAAAAAGGTCATCAGGAAAATTTAATTTTCTATTTTTACGATATTTGATTTGCCCTTGCTTCTTATACAAATAATTATTTCAGTATCAGTATATTTGATTACCAGGCGACGATTGGCTTTGTATAAGCTATAAATGTTAATTTGTAAACCAAGATTAATAGCTTGACAAACATTCCTGAGGCATATGCGATTTAATTAGCTTAAAAACTATAAACACTGTGCCTATGTAGCGAATATGAAGTTTAATGTTCATAAATTTTATTAAAATTTTATTACGCACACCTTAAGGTGATTAAAATCACACGTTTAAATTAAAAAGCATCTCGTTTCGTAAAACCGGAAAATTTATCACCCAACAAATATATTTATAAAATCAATAACATATAAATAAATTGCGATGAAAATACAAAAAATTTCAATAATATTATTTCGTAGGTTGGAATTAGTCTGCGCGCACCAAATAAATGCGGTAACAAATGTATTTGCAGCAATCGCAATTTTTTTTATAAAACTTACAATTTCGTCGACAGTGGGCTTGCTTATACGATAATGTTATTAAACCTTACGACTCAGACTTAAGTTCAAATATTTAAAGATTGTATCTAACTTAGTTCGTTCATATATTAACAGGGCAATGAAAAAATCTCCATTTTGCTTTATCGCTATAATTTTTTAGTCTTTTATTTACTCTTTACCGAAACGTAATCCTAAATTACAATTCATAATTTTATGCCACTTACTCGTACAACATAAAAATTTACTCTGGGAATTTTTTTTGAATATTTTATGAGGCTTTTGTTTTTTCAATGCACTATGCATTAAGTACCTATTGAATGAAAGCTGTTTTGAAATAGAATTTAAATATCGTTAATATCGACAATTGAATAGCCTAGCATAACTTGGAAGACTTTTTTTATCGTAGCATGGGGTACTTTTTATACTGACATAGTTAACTTTTTAATCAACATTCAATCACTGAATTGTGAATAAAACCAATTATTCGCTTCTCTAATAATGGAGACAGCTTCAAGTACGAAGGTTTCAATTAGTTCTCCTAAACGTTTTAAAACAGATATAACATTCGCCTGAATATAAGCAACCAAATAACCAATTCGTAATTAAGAAGGCGGGATTTAAAACATTTAAATTCATATAACACAAATGATCAAGAAGTCAAGAATCAACGGAGAATTGAGCCAGACCAATCAATCTCAACAATAATGAATTAGCGTTCTTTCGATTTATAGTTTTTCATTCATCGGATGATTTTGATTACAGGTAAATGGCAAATAAAAGTGAAATTTACCGGTAGAACTGGTCAATTTTGAAGAACTTGTTTAAATAGAATAGAGCGGGAGCCATGGTATGAAATCGAAAATAAAAAAACTGTTACTAGTCGACTGGTACCTTGATTTATTAATAAAACAAAATTCAAACGTATGTGCGTAACTATTTTAAAACCCAAATTTGTGTCTAAACTTAAGGGGTACAAGATTTAGTCGACCTGCAATTGGGCTTTGCTGTTGATGTTGACGGTTTTCCTGGCCTGCAGTACGATTTTTAGCACTTCGGAGTATCGTAGCGTATTAATTTTTTATCACCGGTCACGATACGATGCAAAAAACGTTTTATTCCGTATCTTATATGTAATGTCTTGATTCTGTTAGTTCTTCTTCCGATTGACTCGGATCTTCCTTAACTTCTTCCATTTCCTCAGCTTGAAACTTTTTCGGCTGTCCTGGACCTACGTTGAAATCGCTGGAGCATAATCACTACAAGTTTCCAACAGCATTAGTTGGCTTTTAGCAGCTCTTTTCTTCAAATGGAAGCAAAAAAGCCAAGCACCTACAAATGGTTTGTTGACACAAAATTCGACATATTCAACGCTCAAAAAACTTACGTCTTTGACACTTCGGCAATGTAACATATAGAGTTAGCAACAATATTAGCCAATGCGCTATAGTACTAGTTATGCCATCTCTTGAAAATCCCTTAAAATTAATACCCACTCCTATTAGTTACACATATAAATTGTAGTCGTGGTGTCTGCTGCGGTGTGGGGGAGGGAGGGTGAGGTTGTGTAGTTAATATCAACTCCGCTCTGCGTAGCGTGCGCACTGAGAGGCTGTTCTGCGCATTTAAGCAATCCTATTGGTGTGTACTGTCTTGCGAGAAAAAACCCGACCAGATTCATAAGTAGGGGCATCGGAAGCAAACACAAGCATTGCCTCATTGCCTCGCTGCCAGCGTTGGAACAATTTAGTTTAAAAGTTACTGATAGCAAAGGAGTTTTGGGAGCGTAACAAGCCAGGATGAATGAAATTACCACAAAGCGGACGACCTTTCTAATCTATCTTTCTAAATGATTACGCAAGGACAAAGGCTCATATAGTAGCCTAGCCACCATTTGAGAAGTGCAAGATTTCCAAGCATCGACTGGGGGTTTCCCGGCTTACCTCCGGAAGCCAAAAGAAAACGTTTCCAAAATCATCGGGGGAAAACAGTAGGTAGCAAAGGGGGAGGAACACTTGAAGGTGAGACTTGCTTTCTGTACAAACGAGGCGGTCAGAAGACGCCAAACTACCGTCACATTAGGGGGCTTTGGCCAGGTAAAGGGCTTGATAGATATCGTTCCTATGAAACGATAAGACGACCATGGAATGACCATGGGAAAGAGCTGCCATGTAAGCAACAACGGGGGGATAATTGCCCGTCGTAAAATAATGGTGATTTTCCCAAATTCTACGGCAGATCTCGGCGGTTTTGGTCAGAATCAGTAAATTGGGTATCGATTGAAAAGCTCGAGGAACAAAGTAATAAAGTAAGCTACCTGTTTTCTGCAGTGGAGCTAAAAATTTAGGCCCAAAGTAGCCTTCAACTCGTGGGGAGCAGGAACTAATTGACAATAATAATTATGTGTCCATTGACTCTAAATCTAAAGCCTAAAACGGAGTACGTGCAAACCAATCTGTAACAAACAAAGACCGTATCAGCGGCTATTTGATGCAAATGCCCACAATATACATTGGGGAAGCTCTGAGAGCAACAAAAAAGAGTGAGCTACTTCTCGATTTATAATCTAAGTACGGCTCATATTATCACCGCGAAAATACAGGAGGTGCTTAACATAACCCTGGTAACTAATAGTGCTAGGAACTTTGTGAAAGGCTAAATGGTGTCGTTAGAAGTCTCTTTTTCAGATCATAGACAAATTATATTTAAAGTACAAATGATGCCGAAAGCAAATGGATTAGGACCCGATGAAAAAATGCCACAAATACAAATGTGCTTTTGTGGAATCGAAACTTTAAAAACTTAAGAAGGAAGCAAGGAAGAAATTCGACTAAGTAAAAAGAACTGGTGTGTGGGAAAATTATCGCAGGGTTCTAACTGGCAAAGCTTAGTTCCTAGACAACTTTTTATGATGGCCTAAATTAAGTATCAGAAAACGACAGAGTACATAAAGCTTCATCGAAATGTGCACCAGATAATTTGTCCTCTCTGTGAAATAGCATTGGAACAACAAGTAAAATATTCAGGCGAACTTTAGAGATTCTTATGAAGACTCATTGCTCGGGAAGAACATATATAGAAAACACAAAGATCGAAAGTAAGCCAAAACAATGGAAAGAACAACTTAGGGAAGGATTGATTTTTCAAAGGAAATAACTGCGACAGAGAAAGTGGAATGGACACTAAATTGTTGAAGTATTTTCGGTACTCCTTCAAAAAGAAAGGGAAGCACTAGAAATACCCCTTATCGAAAATGTTTGCAGCCAGCCTAAATTATTGTTAATATAGTAAACCCCTCTATGCTTCTATGGTCGTTTCACGTGATTTTTAACTTTATATATTAAGTCTGATAACATTCAAACGCTCTCGACACGTTGCGGTCACTTGCATGAACAACTTTGTAAATTTCCAGGGCAATGATCTATTCTCGACTCCGCAAGATACACTCAAACCAATGCATCAGGATGATTGTACATCTAATCATTCGTCTACCACTTCCCGGGAGTACGATTACGATTAAAATTTGGATCCTAATGATTAAGGAACCATGATAGTAGCATCTGAATCAAATATCCAAGGAATTGGACATCCAAAGCATTCTGGACATCTAGCGGTAATATCAATCGGCAGACTTTGAATAGTCCTGGTGAGAATAGTCCAAAATTGACGCGTCAGAACAATATTTGGTAAAATAATTTCACAATGGAATCTTAAATTTTCGGGGAGTCGGAGCGAGTTTTTTACTGAAAACTTTTGTATCGGCGTGGCGTGTCTACTCACTGGTGAGGCTTTGGCTCGATGCTGGGTTTTTACCTGGGAGGAGCTTACCTGGAATTTAATTAAACGAGAATTGACTGATCGGTTTACCCAAAGACGATCTGATAGGGACATAAGAAGGACTTTTGAAATACGTAAACAAAAATTCCATCGGGAAACATTTAACGAAATTCTCGAAATCTCAAATTTTAACGAAATAGCGCTGCCGATCAAACAGACACATTATGCAATTTCTCCGGTTGTCCAGGTTACCTTGCATGCGAAATTTGACCTTATGATCTAATTGGGGATAATATAGGAAAGTGAGAGCGCGTGGAGTTCTCGGGAACCCTTGTAAAATTCCAATGCGAAGGTAAGGTTACGCTTGGATGTCCGAAGGGTTAATGACGTCTACGTTGATGGTAAATGTAAAAACGGCTTTGACGGTCGGGTAGGCATCTGTATCAGTTAACCGTCATTCGTTTCAAGTTACTCACGCCACAATATCACGACAAGATATTCGTTTATATTTGCGATTTGTTGGTAACGTCGAGCACCTTTGAGGAACATTTGAAGTTGATCACTATGTTGCAACCAGATTAAAGTCCGCCAATCTGATTTTTATTCTGGATAAAAGTCGCTTTGTTCTCAAGGAAGTGAAATGTTTGGAACATACCATTGGGGGAAGTAGTATACGGAATTATTAAAAAAACAAAGCTTAACTTGTGTGGAATCCATGGCCTCCTGTTTACACGCTTCCATTCTTCATACAATTTGACGCTTCTTTCACTGGGGTCGGAAAGACCTTTTCAGAACATTCGGTAGCATTTTACTCCAATAACTTAACTGCGGCGCAACGGGAATACAGTGACACGGAACAGCGCTACGCGGTCATGATATGTGTAAAAAAGTTTAGACTTTAGGTGGAAGGTTTCGAAATTACGGTCATCACAGATCATGCGAGTGTCTGTTGGTTGATTAGCCAGGTTGGTTTGTCTCGGCGGTTCGCTCGATGGAGCCTTAAGCTCTAAGGGTTTAACTTCAAAATCGAACTTAGGAACCCAAAACATAGTGTCAGATGCATTGTCGCGGATGTTCTGTGATGAACTGACCCCATTAGATTCATGCCATTTAAATGAAAAGCCATTGCTACAGACCTCAATTCGTCAGCTTTTCGGAACCAGATTACTTAGGTAGGATAGCGTGGGTTCAAGCAATGCCTTCCGTCGAATTCAGTTTTTTAGTTCGTTTATAGTTTTTATCCAATTTTATAGTTTAGGACACCGACTTGCCTATTTAGAAATTGGTAGTTCCGAAGAGTTTCACCGCATCGCATGTCGAACAGGCGTATCTGCCTTATCCACGGTCAAAGGACTGTTAAACAAGTATGTTATTAGTACTATATCAGTATTCTCGTTTCGTTTTGATAGCCACTTCGAGAAGCCTCGGCTGCATTTTTATGTTTATATGTGGAGAATGAGGTAAATATTCTGTTTTCGGTGCCTCAATCAGTCCTAACCGGTAGCAGCAGATACTTTAAATTCCCGCTTTTTGGTCTCTTTTAATTAAATAAGGAGTGCAACATAAAAAAACGCCGCTCTATGCGCCTCAAAGCACCGCGGATGTGTTGCGTGAAATGTTCATTTGGTTGAAGATGCAGCTTCACTAAGTAATACTCTCCATTCAAGCACTTCATATTTACGACATTATCTAGAGTTTGAACAACATGATGATTCACTAAGAAACTCATTGACACTGGGCACGGAAAATGTAACTTCAGCATCTTTAAGCACAACAAAAATACGTACGCATTTATAACTTGAGGGGTTACACGAGAATCCTGATAGTTGGTCAATCCGTGTTTTTACGTACTTACGTTCAAATTGGCGCAATCGAATGTCGCATTGAAGTTGCCGGTTTGGAGACATCTCAGGGTTTATGGGTCATCCCCACGATGTAACGATTGAGTCGTTACAGATCTTCGTTGTACTAACTAGGTAACACCAACAATTAGTCGAGCTCGAGCCTGGACGAATCCAGATGTGCGACTTCGGGATAATTCTGTTAACGGGATCAACCTTAAGTTGACCTCGTTACATGGTTTACGTTTTTTTTTTTTAAAGCTGGACAAAGTATTGGAAACAATGACTCGTTTACGGTAATAATTAATACAAATTCCGTCAATATACATAGCTCGTAAAGCGATCAACGCCAAAATTCTCCAATATGGTTTATTCAAATACATTGTATGGTATATATCAAGCCGATTTGTGTATTCAACCTTACAAAAATCCGTTGCATACCAAACATCAAGTCTCGGCGGCGACACAAAACTTACAATTTTATTTCAACATTTTGTATTAATAAACGTACTCTTGTACTCTTGTACACGTTTTTTTTTTTATTATTTTAAGTTAGGTGTAATTTTGATTAATGTCGCGTATTTTTTGCGCGCAAATACATTACGTTTCCATACGCTGAAGACCGGTTTCAATTAAACAACAAATTGACTTAAATTATTATAAATGTTTTCATTGATTGCAAACAAAAAAAAAAAAAAAATTCTGCTTATTCATGTTACTAATTTTTTAGGATTTTAAAACATACTCATACATAATATTCAGAAGCATAATTTGTATGCTTGTTGTTGTTTTTATATTCTGTATAAATGCTGATTAGTTTATAGCGGAAAATGATGTCGTTATCTATTTACATTTTTATCATCATGTCTATACCGCAAGTTGCTATGTGCTGCACTATTCTGCCATCAAGAAAGTATCACGTTATAGTAAAATTCACATTATCTGTTGGATTATTTTATGTACACATATATACATATGTATATGTATAGTGAATCATTTTGCATAAAAATTAATATTCCGGAAATCATCATTTTTATTTTATTATTTTTTGAAAATGTAAATTTAACATTTTCGTTTTTAAATAAATTTTTCACGCAACATAAAAAATTGGTTATATATGTACGTTATATACGAATATAACACGGATCCGGATATTATTGGGATGTAGGGAAAAAATAGTGCGATATAAAATAAAAATTACATTACCATTTTCCATGATGATTTTCCAGATTATTACCTTATTTTGCATATTTTTATTACAAATATTTATACCGTATGGTAAACGGTTTTGGTTTTATGCCTCGTAGAGATACCGATTTTAGTAATAAAATGTATGTGTTTGCGATTAAAAATAGCTTTCTTTAGCGGGGGTGTAAGGCAATTGTGCATTGTTATAGAAATTATTGTTGGTTAGTATAGTGTGTAGAACGTGCAGAAAATATTTTAAGGTGGATGACTCTTTATGGAGGCAAATAAAGTGTGGCTAACTGCACCAAATCGAGCCAAAGCCGTGATGTCAGAAATTAATGACCGATACTAGCCCCTTTAACTGAACCCGGTTTTAAATGTTTTGAGACTATTATGAAACTTAAATACAGAATAAACCAAATCAATTAGTAATGGAATGATATGAACTCTAATAGAAGTGAACTAAGAAAATCTTACAAAAATCTTAAATTATGAAAATACATTTAATTCAAACATAAAATATCTTCAATATTCAGAATTTTAGTTCCCTGTGGAATTTAAAATGACAGAATTTTTTTTTAAAGAAATTTGTTGTTTGTTGAACACCGTTTGAGTCATTACTGTAAATGTTCAAAACTGCGGTGTAACTAGGCACGATTATTGAGGACCGCGAGATTTACCAAGCGTTCGAATATTAGTTCAAAGTTAAGATTATATAATTGTTAGCTCAGATTAAGCTTAAAGTAGACAACCCTTTCGAAATGGTAGAACGGGGCATTTATAGGAAAATTTTAAGAAAAGGCGGTGGTCTAGTTTTTAGAGAAAGAAGAAATCGTTCCTGTTGCTATTAAATATTTTCTTAAGACAGCCCAACAATTTCTTCTCGGTTGCTGAAGGTGATGTGAATATCAGAGTAACTGCATGTAATCTGACTCCATAGAAATAAAAACGGCTTTAGATTCTGACGGCTATTTAGATTTAGAAGAAGATTTGCTAAACTTGTTTAATATTAAAACTTTCAACATCAAATGATAACGATTTTAGTTTGATGGGTTGATTTATTTGTAATATATGTTTTGCAGTTCAAATTTACCTTGTACGCACTTTAAATTCAACCTTTTACAAATCAAGTTTTGATTAGAAAAGGTTGAATTTGATTTTTAAAAAATTGAATGTCAACAGATTAAATTTCTTTTGTAAAAGGGTAAATTTGATTTGAAAATGTGAAAAATTGTTAAAACTTTCTTCCAAGAAAAATACATTACCGCGACTGAAACAATTTATTGTTACCCTAATTAGGAGCGTCTTTGTTTTTAGCAAGAGAATCAACGGATATCTGAGCCAAACTAGTCAGTCTCTATAATGAATTCATTCGATTTATAGTTTTTAAGTTATCGGAGCTTTTTATTACCGGTAAACGATAAATAAAATCTAAAATTACCGGTAAACCCGGTATAACCGGTTTATTTTGGAAAACTATTTTAAATATAAGGAAATTGCAAATTCTAAATAAAATTTGCAATTAGTGATGTTGTTTTTTGCTTTGATTTCTGCGGGTTCTTCTGTTTCATATCACCTAGTCTCGGATACGTGATGTTTGAGACTTAATTGGTGATTCGGTGTTTCGAAGCAGTTACGTTATTCCAGATTCTCGAGATTATTAGAGTATTTTTGAGATGGGTGTATTGAATAGTTCGATGTTACTCGAGAATCTTAGAGGCTAATCGAAGAATATGATTAAAGGTACTATTTGAGGGTTTCATTCTTATTGCAAATCGTTTTGTTGAGCTTAGTCCAACATGCTTAGTAGCATTAGTAACATTTGTATTTTCTAAATTCCCGTGGGTTTTTTTGATTTTTACAGGGTTTCCTAAATTATTCATTAATATTCAAATTTTTCGGTATTACTGAAATTGTACTTGATCAATCGAAATTTATAAAGGTTTTCAAATTTATTCGAATTTTCTATGGCCATGTTCTGTACTTACCTTTGAGTTCTCTAAACTTGCAGAGTTACAAATATAAATCTGAACCGTGATATTTAGTAGATTTTTCGTGATTATACCAAACTTTCGATATTTCTCAGTTTCTTAGGTTATTTGAAATTAATTCAGAATGATTACGTTATTTACGTTTTACATGGTGGTGATTGGTACGTATAACGTTTCGTTTGGTTTTACATACTTGCTATTAATAATTCGACATTTTTGAGATTATTTCTTCAAATTTGTGATGGATTCATATATTTTAAAATCGTCATAGCATTCAGTTAATTGCAAGAAATTTCGTTTGATTTGAAGCCATTGAACTGTACCGTCTGAGTATAGATTAAATCAGATACTTTTAATTAATGCGAGGCTGGACAATAGGAAGAAATAAATTTTTAACTAAAAGCTTTACTTTTTCCTATGTACAAGAAGCATTTTCGGGCCAAGGAAAATTTTGCGGGGGGCCCGAAATTTGTAGGTACGCTATTGGTTCAAAACCTACAAATATAAAGATGCCGCATTCAAACTGACTTGTAATCATTCCACCTTACCGACTGTTGAAATATGTTCATTCGATGCCTACTCCTCGGCCTACTTTCCTCTGGATACTCTTTTGTTGCTGTCCACCAATCTCGTGTGATCTGGCCAATCTTGTTATGTAGCCAACACTTCAGCTCGCCGCCTCTAGACCTTTGTCCCGACCGTTCGACGCTCGCCTACATAAAAGATGGCAATCTTCTTCCTGCCTGTATTAATTTCCGAGAGTCCTTTGAGATGTAACCCAACTTATCACATTCCCAATACCTAATCCTACCGCTTCCAAATGTCGGTACCGTCCACTCGATGTTCCCGTTGGTAACTCAATCCATTTGGTGCTTAAATAATGATACCCTGTTCAAAACGGTTTCGGCAAAAGTTGCCTTTCCATGTAATCGGCCGATGTATTTACTAGAAGAAAATTTCTGTAGAGATTCTCCAAACTGCCATAATTTCGAGTCAGCACCTTCATAATTTTGAAATAGCAGTTATGCATATTCACCTTTAAGGGCCATTATTAGAGCTGCAACAAGATTTTCATCGTTCCAATGGTTTTGATTCAAAATTAAAATTTGAAAATGCCGAAAGATGTGGTTCCGTCGAATGTTGGTGGCTTTAACTTAATCTTCGATGTCATTTAATTCTTTCTCGAGACGTTGAAACTCTGTTTGAAATTCAGCTTGTAATTTATGTGCCACCTGTTGAATCTCCGTTTTAATATTTCGCCGTGTACATTTGTGGACAATTAAAGAATGTTTTGCTCCTTTAATTTTTTGGTTTGACTGGTTTATTGTCTCGAACTGTCACCCGTCTTGTTGTTCAATTTGGTATTGAATGTCTCAACCTTTTGCTTCAGCCTTCTACATTGGTCGCTCGTTTTGTTATTTCTTTATACCCATCCAGCAACAAATCGAAACATCCAGAAGGTAATTGTACTATTTCGACCAATCCTTGTGTTTTTTTTGTCTTCTCTAATTTCCAAAATCGTGATGTTCCGTCTAACTCTTCGTTCTCCATGACCTCACGTAGTCGCGACTGAACAGCGCGCCTTCATTACTATCAATATACAAACTCTGTTTCTCAACTTTCTTTTTAAATTCTGAAACTTTTAATTCAGACGGAATCATTTTCTATGCTTTATTATTCAGAATCCTACGGCTGTCTCTGAATACTAATTGTTACGTTTCCCAATATTTACAGTATCACTTATTATAATATTCGCACTATTTTACTATCACTTAAAATTTGTATATCGTACTAAAACACTTTGTAAATCACTCAGTTTAATTTTTACACTGTCGCTTTCCAAATACGAATAATCCAATTCGGTCTCAGTTGGCTTTACTCATAACAAACTTCTAGAAATTTCATGCTTTTTTCAGTAAGAACAGTTCAGTAAAATATAGAAAATTGTAGCATCGAAAATTTTCATTTTGGAACAGTAAGCTATTGAATACCTTAAGCTATTCTACCCTAGGTGTCACCGTAATAATAATTTTTGTTGAAAGTTTGTGTAAAAATAGATTTTAGTACTAAGCATTTTGGGTTAACTTTTCGGTTCATTCGGGTGTAGAATAGAAGAAGAGAGGACCTATAAAAACAGGACCTACGTTTTTTTTTGCTATTCACAAAATTTTGAGTCAGTTGAAGCATTTCGTGGAGGTCATTTTAACAAAAACGAGCAATATAAATTTGTTGATCTATTTTCCGGAGTAATGTTGAACTTTTCGAAACAAATATTTTCTACGGTTGATACACAGTTCAAATGAGTTCAGTTGAGTTCAGATTTGTAAATTTACCTAAAATACTTTACTGGTAGCAAATAATATCGTCAACGTTTAAAATAAGCTTTTAAATATAGCGAGACATTCCACAAAGAAATTAATGAAGAGATTAGTAGAAAGAAATAGAGCAGAAACACATTTCTCTCCCATATAAAACCTTCAATTTCAAGAGTGAAAATTTGAAGAAGGAGATGCAGAAAAATTTCTTCAACAGATTGTAAATGTAAACATTAACGGGAATAAAGTGGAATTGGGTCAAATTGATCGAAAAGATGTTCGATTGCCGCAAAGTTTACAGCAAGCGAAAAAAGTCGTCCGAGTTTTTCCTTTGTGGAATTGTATTGTTCGGTTATTGTCCAGCCTCGCATTAATTCAAAGTACATACCTGATTTTGAAAGTATAAACGATACACCTTCAAATAAAACGAAATTCCTTGCAATCAACTCAATGCTATAACGATTTCTAATTATATCAATAAAGCATCAAAAATTTTGAAATAATCTCAAAAATGTCGAATTTTAAAAGTGTCTTGAATATTCTAGAAAGTGCTTAAATATCGAATTATCTGTAAGTATGTACAACCAAAGGAAATCCTATGCGCACTAATTACCACCATGTAAAACGTAAATAACCTGGACATTTTTAATTAATTTCAAATTTCAAATAACCCTGGGAATGTCGAAAAACTTAAGAAATCTCTCTTTCAGAAAAATTCGAAACCCTCAACAATAATTTCAATATTCCAAAAAATCTGAATATTAATGAATAATTTCAGAAAACCTGTAAAATTCTAGAAAACCCATAAAAATTTCGAAAATCCATGTAATTATCGTTATGTTACTAAATACTAATACTACTAAGCAAGTTAAAACTAAGCTCAAAAAAGCGATATGCAATAAGAATGGAACCCTGAAGTAGTACCATCTAACTCTATTACCATCTAACATCGAACTATCAAATACCCCCGACAATCTCAAACTTACTCGAATAATTTTTGATGTCTTCGTTGCACGCCTTTTTCTGTTTAAGCTTTATACATCATTCTGCCTATATTTTCCAGTATTATCCCAGCAATCCACTTCATCCACTTCCGTATGTCCATAAAAAATTTAACAGAGTAGTTTCTTCATTTTGATTGAGCTATAAATAAGTGCTGGATATTATTCTGCTCACAAAAACCTTGAAATTCACCGGACATAAACTGAGTACTCTGTCACTAACCAATCTGGGAGTCCTTCTATATAGCAAATATATTTTTCAGTACTCTGACCGTATTTTCAGACGTTATGGTAGACATGTTTACGACGTACGGATATCGCGAATAAGAATCGACACAAACTAACCAATAGCAATTCCAATAATGTAATGGATAATCCAAATAAACTCTTTGCCAAGATCCCTCAGGCTCTGGCCAGCTTAAAACTGGTTTTGATGGGCTGCTTGTGGTTTGTTGACAAATTTCACATGATGCTGACTTGTAATCAATTTTCTTGTCAATCCCCGGAAACCAACAATATCTCCTTGCATACTGTTAAAGTTAGCCGAAGGTTCGCAGCCGAAAGTGAAAAGTCGATAATGCAGATTGTGTTACTCCAGCCGAAAGTATAAAAAATGGTAATGCAGAGTGTCTAATCACAACCGGAAGTTTCCAGCCGAAAGTAAAAAGTCGATAATGCAGATTATGATATAACATTCCAGCCGAAAATAAAAAATTTAGTAGTTATCAGCCGAAAGTAAATAAGATAAATAGATTAAAATTTTTCTAAATAAATTTACGCGTAAAACTTTGCTTCGTAGAAAATATCGGAAAAACAGAAGAATACACAAAATTAGAATTATTAGAAAATTTATATAAAATCAGCCTCTAGAGTGTTATGTCTGGAGATGGATTCAATTGATGTGATTACTCAATAGCTATCTATTGCAGGAAAAAAATTCAGTTCAAGTTTCCCGTGGGAAATCTCGGAAAATTCAAAAAGGTTTCCAGCTGAAAGTCGAATTTTCCGACATTTCCCACGGGAAACTTGAACTAAATTTTTTTCCTGCGATAGGTATTCACAAGTCACATCAATCCAATCCATCTCCAGACATAACACTCTAGAGGCTGATTTTATTCATCCATTTCTTACTTTCGGCTGGAAATTTTTTTGAATTTTCCGAGATTTCCCACGGGAAACTTGTACTGAATTTTTTTCCTGCGATAGCTATTGATAAGTCACATCAATGCAATCCATCTCCAGATATAACACTCTAAAGGCTGATTTTATACAAATTTTCTAATGATTTTTGGAAAATCGAACTTTCCGAGATTTCCCACGGGAAACTTGAACTGAATTTTTCTTCTGCGATAGCTATTGATAAGTCACATCAATGCAATCCAACTCCAGATATAACTGTAAAGGCTGATTTATTTTCGGCTGGAATGTCAATAACATAATCTGCATTATCGACTTTTCACTTTCGGCTGGAAACTTTCGACTAACTTTAACAGGGTTCTCCTTGCCATCTGCTTCATTCTCACTGCACCCCAATTGGAAAGGAAGGAATTGTTGATATCCACCATATTCCAGTGAGTAGATGTTTCTTTCACCAAAAAATGCTCACTAAAGGTTTATGATCATTCAAAAGTTCAAATCGTCTGCCATAAATATATTGACGGAATTTAGTTACGCGAAATATAATAGACAGTGCTTCTTTCTCTGCCTGTATCATTGTTGGTATTCGTTTAATGTTTTTGACACATATGCTATAACTCTCTCCGTGCCATCCGAATATGATGCATGTATGCTACAGCTCTCTCCGTGCATCTGCAGCTAATAATAATGGTAGATCATCTCGAAATTGAACTAATTTGGTGGCTTCTATAATTTTCTGCTTTAATAACTGTAATGCATTCTGCTGATCTTTACTTCATTTAAATTTGACATTATTTTTCCTCAGTTCATTGAGCGGTACCGATATTTCCGAATAATGGTTTATAAATTTACTATAGTAATTAATCATTCCCATGAACGATAGAAGCTCATTTAAATTGATTGGTCTCGGCATTTTCCTTATCGCCTTTAATCCTTTATCTGATGCTCTAATACTAAGCTATATCTCCCAATTACGTAAGTGATTTGCTGTTGGTTGTTCCACCTCCAATAATGATATCATCTTAATAGTTCGCACAGCCAGATAATCCAGTTAATACCTGTTCCAAAAATCTTTAAAATATTGCAGCTGAACTTGAATACCATAAGGTAATCTTTGATATTGGAAAAGACCGAGGCTTCGTTCAACTCCAACTGGAACTAAGCATCTGATAAAGTTATCCTTGAGAAAATTTTCCCATTTCTTAACTTTTGAAATAGGTCTTCAGCTCTTGGAATGTGAAATTTTCAATATTTAGTTGGGGATTTACTGTATTTTTAAAGTCACCACATATTCGTACAGATCCATTCACTTTTGGAACTACCACAATCGCTGAAGTCCAATTAGAGCTTGGTATAGGTTTCCATATACCCTTTGCCACCAGGCGATCTACTTCGGCCTTTACCTTTTCCACCAGCTTTAAATTGATTGCAGCATCCTAATTTTGTTTTTTTAAATATTACTGAATATTTTTCACACATGTCCTTAGCCGCATTTGGATATCTTCGATATCTGCATTGGCGCACTCTTTTGTTTCAACAATTTTAATTCCCAAAGCACTAAAACCATCCAAGCCTAAGATATTTCCACCAACTTCGGTATTTGTCACCAATAATTGTAACAATTTACAATTTTGTTTATATTTTGCATTAACCTTCAGCAAACCTTTCAATGAAATCACAATACCGCCATAAGCTTTTAATAAATGCTGTGAAGGTAAACATGGCGGCATTCCCAGTTCTTCGTAACGTTTTAGTCCAATCATCGAACATGTTGCACCGGTATCCAATAAAAATTCTAACTGTTTGCCATTTAAATCCAAATTAATATATAATTTATTTGTGTCTGTTTGTGCTGTTGAACAATATACTTCTCCACATCCGATGTACGTATATAATTTGTCTGCGATTTATTATTATGACTTGGGTATGACCTATTAGAATTACATAGCGATTTTATACCACCATTGCCACCGCATGAATAACATTTCGTACATTTAAACCAGCAATTTTCCTGCCGGTGAGTTGCATTACAATCAGAACCAGATTTCCGATTTCCAGTATCTCTATTTTGACTACCGTTTCGCCTTTCACTATTTGAGTGAAAATGGCTGCGGCCTATAGATCGATATCTCGATTGGTAACGGGATTCCGAGCGACCCCGATCTTTGCTTTGATCTAGCGATTGATTGCCACATTTATTTTGCTGTATTTATTGAGTTACATGTACTTCCTTACGTTCCAACATCGGACAAAGCAGGGTTTGTTTTTTGGAAAGCTGTTCTTCTAATAGTTTCGTGCGGAGTATTTAAAATAATCGCATCCAATCATATTATCTGTGTAGCTAGTACCACAACCAGGCTTGCCACACACTTATTGACATCTATGCAAAATACCTCGCAATTCTGCTACCCAATCACAACTGATATCTTGCGGTCAAAACTTTCGTGATAGATTTATAATGTGTTGTAAGTGTACTCACTAAATCTTTGTATTGCTGATTTATAATGTCATCATTACCAAATATTTTTTGCAACAGCAAAATTGTATCGTTGCCAACCCATGAAAGAAAAAATGCGCGTTTCTTGTAATCATCACTAATATTATGTGCCTCAAAATGCTGCTAATTGTCACGTTGCTCACCTATTGTTGTGATCTGCGAATGCTCTCTGAACGGATTAACTTAAATTCTTTAGGATTTTCAACAGTATACTATAGATGTATAACTGTAACTAATTGTTAAAGTTCGAAGATGAAAAATGACGAATGCTACTTTGATTGCTGTTTAACTCAATACGTGTCATTTCTAAATAATCTAACATTAATTATAAGTCTGTGATTTGGCGGTGTGATAGTAAAAGATTTATATTGCCGTGATCAATAGTGATATTGGGGAAGGACTCTCCAAATTTAAGAAAACCCATGACATCTTTCAAAAACCTGGCCCAAAATAACGGAAAATGTTTGATTAGAGTCAAATTTTATTAATAAGTTCAAACATTTTTAACTGTTAAACATCCTACGATTTAAATAATAACTTGAGCGCAAGCGATTTAATTATTTTGTAAAACAATTTTTTTTATTTTTGGAGACGCTCAACGTTTGTAGGGATTATAGGCGATAAAGCCGCCTATATAATAACAGATTTATTACCCATAAATCATACACACATTTTTATAGATCTTAAGCGGAAGCCATAATTCTTTTACGTGAATGACTGCATTTACCGGTTTACATACCTTTTATAGCAAAGCTAATTTTCAACGTAAATTGCGTGTTTTTTTATATATGTATGCATAAATACGAAATCGTCGGTTGGAAAATTTATTTTCAATTTTATTTTTGTCTATATTACAAATTTTTTGTACATACTCGTACGTTTACGTACCAACCATACAAAAAAAAAAAAAACATACACACCGCATATCCACAAGCCACCACAACAACATACATTTAACAGGAAAGAAAAATTATTTACCATTTTTTTTTTTGTTTGTTATCAGATCTAGACAAGAGTTCATAGAATTAATTCTACCTAATGCATTTTTGTTTTTTTACATCTAAGCTAATTACTATTATTATATGCAAATTAAAATGTAATTTAATTCATTTATATAAATAAAAATAAAAATAAAAAAATTTGTTATAGTTATAATGAAATAATTTAGGTAAAATGATCAATGAACTTTGACAGTGCAAAAATATCAAAAAAATAACAAAATAATTTGGCGTAAGCTTTTTCTACTTAATTTAGCTTTTTACGATCGTATAATAAAATTTTGTTCGATTATGCATGCGCTTTCTAGAGATTGCTATAGCGATACGAATGAACTTTGTTTAGTAATCAGCTCATCGTAAAATCTTTAAGTTTGATTAACAAAATTTGTTAAGACAAAAATTTCAAAAGTCAAAAAATTTATTTTCTTTTGTTTGTTTGATATTTATTGTGTAAATGCGATAAATTTTAACCTAGAGGTGTCTCGTCTTGTCTAACATAAATTTTATATACAAGTTTGTTATCCACTGTATACAAGACATTTATTTATTTATGTTCACATCATATCTCAAATTGTAACAAATTTCAAATATGAACGAAAAGCTCTTTTTTTCTAAAGCTTTTTTTTTTTTTTTGACTATAAATAGTTTTGTGTCGTTTTATTATATCAATTTTTTGTTTTTAGATTTTCCTTTGTTTCGAAATGAAAATATTTTATTTTTTGTTTCGTTTGGAAAAACTTTTATTAAATGCTTTTTAAAATTATTTCTTTTGTTATTTGTGTTCTGCGCACTATACGTACATTCTATGTTATGAGATATGATTTATGTTGTACTATAATAAATTGTGACACGATGTATGAGTTCTTCGAGGAGAATGGATTTTTAGTTTCTTGGGATAACTCACTTCTGTTGCAATTTAAACCAAAAATCTCTAATACGTTAAATCTTTACATGGTGCATAAGCTCCGATCTTATGTCACATGAAATACGATGACATTTAAAAAATGTGGGATTTGTCTGATTCTACTTGAAAATATCAGATTTTATTTTTAAATTTTAGGAATTTTTTTTTTTTTAAATGTTGGTACTTTATCAATTGACAATTGGCCAAAAATTGTGGTTTCACAAAACAACAAAAATAAACGAAAATCTCAGTATTTACATACACTCTTTGAAATTCATTACATATAAATGAAATTACAAGCTTAATATTTATTATCATTAATTAAAAGCACAAAGAAAATTATTTGCCATAATTCAATGCCAACAAATACCTGAAGGTTAAACTAAAAATTCAGTGGATCTGATCCTAGAGATTTTGCAAGTGGCCATGTACATAATAAAGTAACTAGAAGCTATCCCAATATCATAAAATACCTCACTTAATTTTGCGGATCGTCAGGGGCCTTCAACTCCATTTGATACCATATCGTTTTACAGAATATTTGATTAAACATTTCATGTTTAGAACGATATGGTACCAAAAGAAATTGTAAGCCTTTGACGATCCGCAAAAGTAAGGGCGGTATTTTTTGATATTGGGATAGCTTATAGTTAGTCCTCAATCAAAATCTCGATCAAAATCTGGAATTAATTTTTTTCGCAATTACAATGCTAACCCAATATTACTTCGTTATAGTAGGAAAAGTTGAAAAGGAAAGGTTACTTTTGTGTTTGGTTGGCCCATTTTCACTAAAACTCACAAATTTTCAAAATGTTCAATAGTATTGTGATACCATGCACTTACCTTGTACCGTGGAACAGATTAGACAATGGCCAATGTTTGTCACAAATTTTAAGTATCAAATTTGCTTCATGTTGTGAAGAGAGCATCAATAAGTGTCCCATTTTCATACGATTTAAGAGGAATGCTGCCAAACAATCCATCAGCATCATTAGCCGGAACCAATCAGACATTCCCGTTTGTCGTTTCCACCGTTGATTTTGCGGAGCTGCTTGGGGTTCGTAAAACAATTGTTCCACAGATTTACATACGACAGCTTGCCTTAAACACATATCAACCTCCGGAAAAAGGAGACCAGGTGCCGTGAATTTAGATTTCGCCCATGAATTATCGGTCCTTGCATTTTTGGAAGTTTTTGCAAGATTGGCTATAGTCAATTATAATGTGTAGTGACAACAGCACGAATTGTATCGGTTCAAATAAAGAATTGCAACGTGATTGTAAAGCATCGGAAAATAATATTTAATATGAAAGAAATGGCCAATTTGGGTACTATCTGGTGATTTAATTCACCTACTTCCGCACGTTAATTCAGCTACTGCCATCTTCCGTACTGTCAGTTAATCAACTTTATACCGTCCCCATAAAAATCGAATGCTGTTTAAATTCGTGTTCATTGTTAGATATAGATTTAGTCAACAGTAAAAATCTTCTCAACCAATCTGACATCGACGGAAGGACGGTTTTCGTGTATCGTTACAAACACGTGGCAAAATATAAAGACTATAGCGGTGATCTTGTAAGCAATGTAACTATTAGAAAAGCTACTGGCGTCAAATTATTCAAAATGTTTCCGTATTTCCCACGAAACGCTGAAAAATGTTATAACTGAGTTTACCCATTTACATTGCATAAACCTGAGTAGCTTCTTGGCCTTGAGGTGTAGTTGAAGTAATTTTTACTGCTTTATGAGCCTTCTTTCACTATATTTCTCCGGTGTATAATTTTAGTTGTAAGTATGAGGAGGCTATCGGTCTGCTCTCATTAAATGTACATCGTGAAATAGTCCTAATATAAAATGTTCACGGTACATATGTTATATTCCCTCCTGATGATTATGGGCTAATTTTTAAAATGAATAGACCCTGGGATCATGGGTTCCCAGTATGGGCTCCCAAACAAATTGAGGAACAATTTTTTGTGTAAATATATAAAAATATTGAAAATAATATGAAGCCTTTTATAGCTTAACTGAAGAATGTGTGCTTCATTTGCTAAAGGTCTCGAGTTGAAAACGGTGAATATGTAATTTTATTTTACTTTCTTTCTAAGCCGCCCCAAAATAAAGCCGGCTTCTATTATAGACAATATTCCTGAATATATTTTCTCAAGATCAATTACCTCCTCGGTCAAATATAGTGCCCAATCAAAAAGTGGAATTTGTCGCACGCAACTACAAAAAAACATTACATGATTCTAATCCTTACGTTCAAACAGCTCAAAAATCAATGAAATTGATATCTCAAAATGCTATATTCTATCCTCCATGACATAGTTCTTAAAAATATGATAGATCGTTCGTGTGGAGAATTTAATTGGGGAAACAAAAACTGGAGACTATGTTTATCCAGCATACCGACATACAAACTCTAATAATGGTGGAGCAACTGCAACTTTGACTATCCGAGATTATGAAACTGTAATAGATAACATATGTGTTGCCCTTAGTCTCCCGTATTATGTCGGAGCTTCATTGCTCATCTAAATGTGGAGTACCATCATTCGGTTCAGCCAATAAAATACATATTTATGTAAATATATAAATAAAAGATCAGTCCAAGCCACTGTTTCAGTAGAAAACAAGCATAACGGTCGATATATTAGCACATCAGGCGCTGTTTGGAGACCACTAGAATGTCACAACCACCAATATGAAATTGTTACCCAAGCGATTACCAATTTAGAAAACGGACAGAGGGTGTATTTTTAGACTATGTATCACACTTCTTACACAAGGACATCAGCATTAATAAAGACTCCCCGCTTGGAAGAATGTTTTCACCTAAGGATGCTGTTGTAATAAGAACGTGGGCCAACTTCTTTTGAAAAATTACGGGCTGTCAATGGATAAGTAATGTCCAAAAATCAAAAGAAGCAGGAAATAACTTGGTCTACTTGAAGATGATGAACAATGGAACCATACGTTAGCAGATGCAGTCGTTTCCAAATCACTCATTTGATCATTTAAAAGCGACGCTGAACTGACGTCACCTCAAACAATCTTACAAAATTTGATGTAATAATAAATAGCGTGAGAAATAATAAAGGCAAAATACTATTCATCGACGCTCTTTGTGGAACAGGGAAAACCTTCTTGATCAACTTACTTTTGGCTAAAGTTAGAACCAGAGGTGAAATCGGTTTGATAGTTGCCTCATCTGCAATAGCAGCGCTTTACTGCCTGCTCACCGATGGAAAAACCACCCATTCTACTTTTAAATGGCATCTTAATGTTTCTTTTCAACAAGAATGGATCAATAGGAAAAGTGAATAATATGTGGGATATGTGTACAAGGTGACATCAATCGCACTTTGAAGTGGTAAACGGAACTTTGAATGACATTAGGAATTCAGAATGTCAATATATGGTGTCACATTGGTACTCGCTGGAGACTTTCGCCAAACATTCATTGAAGACATATATGAGAGCTCATTTGGGAGATGGTGGCGATAATTTTTTGGGTTAAATATGAAAATTAGGTGATGGCAAAGTGCCTGAACAAAATGGCCTAATTAAAATTGGAAGTGAAAGGCAAGACTGTATCAAATCTTAATGAGTTGAAATTAAACATTTATCCTTCCATAGACAACTTATTCGAAAAGGATTACACTTGGATGTGCGAAAGAGCTATTGTATCTGGAAGAAATCCTTCTGTTCACAAAATTAACAATGAAATCATAAGTTAAAAATATTGAATGCAGGTGGAAGACAGGTTGTTAGTTCAGGTTAGAGTATTGATTTGATGGTACAAAATGTTAATTAAACTTACAAGGGAATATAATTTTGTGATAGACACGATGAAAGTTGTAAGGGAACTGCACACTGTATGTTCCATATATATGTATATAGAATGTAAATTGTGACACGATAAGTCCAGTCACATGCCAGGGAAATTTCCCAAAATGATGGTAAGCCAGCCCTTGAACATTTGGAAATTTCATATTTACGGTAATTTCTAAATTTTGCATGTGTAATGGCTTCACTTTCCGTGTAAATATCATCACATTAAAATAAACTGCACATCAGATAAGAGTCTCCAATTAATCGCCAGCTTTCGCCAAAATGATGTGGTGAAAATTGTTTTTATACCTAATGAAAGTCTTGTTTCGTTATTTTTATTAACATGCACATTTGTTGTTGTTATTGTTTTTTTGTATAAATGTACAAAACCGACAAAACCAACAAACAAGAAACAACAGCGAGCAAAACAAAAATCTAAAACCTTTTTCACCTTCATACAAGCGCGCGCATACGACGATTCTGATATATGCACAAACAAACAACAACAAATCGAAACTAAAAGGAAATCAAATTCAATCACGATTTTCATGTAACCAATTAAAGATAATAGAAATTATTTTTCAAAAATGCATCTGTCATTTGAATATGTAAATTTTGTTATATTGTTAACAGATGTCAAGTGGTTTTTAGATATACTTGCTGTTTGTATTTTATTCCTGTTGTTGTTGTTGTTGATTTTTCGTGTTGCAGTTGTAATATGGTTTGGTGTACATTCTACATATATGTTGTGGTTATCTCCCCCGCGAATAATTTTTTTTTTTTCGTTTATTTTTATGTTAAATGTTTTATGTTTTTGTTGTTATTCGAGATGACACGCGCGTTTTTTTTTAAGTCAAGCGTAACGGGTTAAGTTGTAATTTAGCGCATACATAGTATATACAGAGAGGAACATTTGTGGATTCGACTTTTTTTTTTTTGTATTTGTAAAAGTGTGAATTTATTATTTTAAATTTTCCCACGATTTGGTAATTCCTCAATTTTATGTGTGTGCTTGTGTTTATTCCAATACCACTTTCTTAAAGCAGATAAATCTTTGTTGTTCATGCAAAGGTGTGAAATCATTAATTTAAAATATAATCGAGGCGCCATACCCATACGCAACACATTTCAACACAGATAGTACTTTAGTATATAAGCGAGATTTAAAACAACAACAAAATTTATTTCATTATCACATTGTGAAGAATAATTAAATGATTAACGCGCAGCCGGTTCCTTTTCATATATGTATATATTACATATGTACACGAGTATGTACACAAATAGCAGATCAATTACTTAATCTTACCTCTTTCATCTTAATTATCACCACACACGGTGAGGAAACGCGCTGCGCTTATAAACATTAAAAAATGAAAAAAATATTTCAAAACTTAAACCCTTAACACTATATATTTCTTTAATTTTAAAATTTATACCATAAATTGGATACAATTTTATTCAAAGGCCGCCTTTCTTCTCATCTGCAACACGATAATTACTTCGTCTATAATCATTTGCAAATAATTAAAAGCAAAGTTCATTAAATTTTATGGTGTAACGCTTGTAAAGAGATTACCAATTTTAAAGATACAAAACGATTACAGGAATACCTTGTAAAGCGTTCAGCACTGTTCCAGTTGAACACACGTAACAAAATTTCTATTTTTCAGTACATCATCCATACCAGTAGGGAATTTCCCTATGCAATGTTGTTACACCTTGGTTCTAATTTGCGTCTTGTTGTATTTTGAAATTGGTTATTTGCTATTTGCTGTCACTAACTTGTTATTTGGAAATTGATATTTGTAATTTGAAATTTGTGATTTGTTATTGTTAATATTTTGTGTTCAGTATTTTGTAATTTATAATTTGTAATTATTAATTAGAGATTTGTTAATTGTATTTGGTAATCTACAATTTGTATAATTTGTAATTTGTAGTTAGTAATTTGTAATTTTTAATTTCAAATTTTCTACCATATTTGTAATTTGTAGTTTATAATTTGCCATTCGATAATTATTATCTTTAATTTGTAAAATTTGCATAATTTGTGTAGTTTATATAGTTTACAATTTTCTATTTATAATTTGTTATTATGGTTAATTAACAATTTTGTATCAAGTATTTCGTATTAAACTAATTGAGGCAACTATACACAACTATTCAAATTCAGGTTGGGTTTTTCTACTATTTATCTGCGTAAACTTTCAATTAAGCCTTCTTCCATCTGAATATTCGGAATAAAAACTTGATGCAATTTTGTAATAATTTCATTCATTGTATAATTTTTTTAATTAATTCAAATACCAAATTACCCATCAATCATTTGTAGGGTTCGCGGTAATTAATTGAATTTCTTATCTATAGTTAATTATTTGTTACCGAATAAATCGAATTGTTGCTAATTTTTTATTGAATATATAAAGTTGTTGTTCCAATAACATGTTGTACTAGTCACCGGTAGGATTTAGAAGTTATGTTCAAATTTTTATAATCCACCATATTGTCAATAAAAAACAAACATCACGAAAATTCATTGCTATTGAAATCTGGGCTACATCCTTGATAACATACTGCAAGCAAATTAGCAACTTTGCTAGCTGTAATCGAGTTTTCGCATTCTCAATAATATAAACTAATTTCAACTAAAACTTGCTATCGTGTTTTTGGGATGGTACAAATCAAATATTAAAATATTTTTAGGCTAGGTTGAGCAACATTTCCCAAAAAATAATCCATATTTATGTCAAAAAATTTTTTTTTTTCAATTTTTACGAGATGAAGAGTGTTAAAATAATATAAGTCTTAACCAATTGCCCAATGGTTAAGGGAGGCTTGTATATAAATAGATTCATATGTGTCATTTTTAAAAGGTTACTGTATTTTCGCTACAGGCATCGCATTTAGCATCATATGATAGAAGTTTATATTATATGTTGCTTTAAAATGATCATTCAGATGCACATAAAATGGTCTAGACTTGGTATAGATTCCCGAATAATTTTCCTAAAGTTTTATCTGTAAGCTTACAAATAGCTTGTTTGAAGGTCGTGGAGCTCTATTGGCTATCTGAATATTTACTTTTTTCTGCAAGTATCCGTTTTGTCTTTATAAATAGCGAGTTTCTCCATACGGTTCATAGCATTCATATTATGTATACAGAAATTCCATGTTAGTATCAATATCAATATAAGTTCAGTCTGAGTTGAATCTGACGAGCAAATCTCGATTCTGGGTACATCTTACCGATACCTTTTATGTGGTCTTTAAACCTTTGAACAAATAATCTTCCAGTTTGCCCAATGTATAAAGCTGCTAAGTAATTTTGTATCAAAAATTTCAAAATATTTTTTAGGTATTATGACTATAACGAATGAACTATCCATTTAGGCTTGCGATTTATTTGATAATTCTTCTAAATAGTCTACTAAAGCCATTGGTATTACATGCTGCCTCTTTATGTTGCTAAGGATGATTTGACTTATGATACGTCTGTGTTGGTTTTCTGAATACGTTAAAATTTCTCGTCAATATTTCTTATTGTTAGACACAAAAAATTAAATCTGTTGTTCTAATTCTAGCGTGAATTTAGTTTGTGGATGAATGCTGTTAATATAATTTTAAAATTTGATTCAATTAAGGGGAAGAATTAAATAGTTGACCACCCGATTTCTTTCTATTAAATATTTAACTGAATAAAATTACCGCTTTAAATTCTTACTATGAAACAAGCTGCATTTTTATAAAAGGAAAAAGAGAGAGAGAGAGAGAGAGATCATATTACTTATATGGCCGTTTTCCTTTTATTTATACAACTGATCACTAGAGTTGGTTGTAAGATGTGACTATTGTTATGTTTTTGCCTTGTCAATCAAGGTTCGTATCACTGGATTGTGAATAATACAAAATCGATTTAATTTATCACCAACGAATTTATTTAGTTAACACAAGAATTATTACAACACAGTTTATTAATAAAAAAATTCACAAAATCATTTTATATAAATTATTCTCAAATTTTACTGTACACTTATAATTTTTATTTCCACTAAAACACACTGTCAATCTTCACACTGTCGCTTACCAAATACTACTAATCCTTACAAGTTTACACTATTGCGTTCCAAATACGAATAATACAATTCGATTTCGTCTTTTCCAGTTCAAATAGTGTAGAAACATTTAGAACAGTTTTAACATGGAAAATTCCATTTTAGTACAGTAAAACATTGAGCTATTAATTTAACTTATTCTATTACAACCTAGATGTCACCGTCACACTATGTTAAATTAGTAGCTTTATGTTTAGTGTATCAAATGGGCCATATGCTATCGCCAAACGGAGCAGATAAATATTGTGATGGTGACACATAGTGTGTAATAGAATAAGTAAAATTAATAGCTCAATGTTTAACTGTACTAAATGGAATTTTCCATGATTAAACAGTTATAAATGTGTCTACACAATTAGTACTGGAAAAGTCATGAGCTTTCTAGAAATTTGGTTTGTGTATATAAAAAGGCGAACGAGATCGAATTGGATTATTCGTCTTTGGAACGCGGTAGTGTAAAGATTAAAAAGGGAATAAAAAGTGATTTAAAAAGTGTTTTTGTGCGAAATAAAATTTATAAGTGTACAGTAAAATTGTGTGAATAATTTATATAAAGTGCTTTTTTGAATTAAAATTAATAAATTGTGTTGTAATAATTTTCGTGTGAAAATAAATAAATTCGCACAATTCGTATCACTACGAACCTTGAGTGACAAAGGCAAAAACGTAACAATATCATTTTTTGTTGTTGTACGTCACAACGATTTTTAACTTATCTAATTATAAATAATATAAGCCGAAGGGGCAACAAAACCGTCAACGAAGTGACCACTGGCAAACCAGACGTTTCCAAACGAGCACTCCATCATGAATGAAATAGATGCCATTGGCTTGGGCGCTCCATATGAATGGTTGTATGAACGAGAATCCTCTTAAACGGGCTCTCGTGCAAGAGTGATTGTGTGAAGCCTAGAGACCGTAACGTTTCGGAAAATCTACGGAATAAGGTGAGATATTCGTGTTATTCTCTCTTCTATAGTCTTTGTTCCATTCGAAATGTCGATTTGTTAATTTTCAATTTTTTTTTTGCATATCAAAATGAAGTGCTAAAATATGTAATTTCTACAAGAAAATTGGAAATTAATGTTAGAAGTTATTTGAGGGTTATTTTATATCAGTGGGTAAAAGCTATTGTGTTGCAAGACAAAAGTCATAATTCGGCAACTTGCAAGCTTTCAATGAAAATATTGCATGATTAAATTTTTTTATTTTCTGGGAAAAAATCTTGGGCCTAACATAAAGCTGCTAATTTAACATTTTACAACAAGTTCTAGGATTTTTAAAATTTCTTGTTAGTCAATGCGAATGCAGAACTAATTAAGCGTTAGGAAACGGTATGACGTTGCCCGAATCCGCGTTCCAATTTTAATAAAATATTAAATATGTAAATGTTAAACATTTAGCTTCGTTTAGATGGTTTCTAAAGGTCAAGTTTGGGTCAAAAATAACACCTATAGGTAGCGCACTTCCGATTTCCATTGAAGTTAATTATCATTTAAAAGCAGAGGTAGTTGCGGAATTTTTTCAGGTGCACGACGTCTTGTAAAGTAAATGTTTTCACGTTTACTATACAATAGAATTTATCATAAGTTTCCAATTTGTGAAATATCGGTTACGTGTGTATAGATAGCCCTTAAATTTGGATATTATGTTATTGATTAATAAATATATTAAATAAGAGAGCAGCTAATATGAAACCTTGTGGGAAATGCGTTCATGTTCTTTAAATAAGAATCTATAACTTTAATTAAGTACATACATCGGAAATTTGATAAGTCCATTGATCCATATTGTGTCAAAAGCTCGGTAGAATCTAACATACAGACGTAGATCTAGACCTGTAGACTTTTTTATCGATACAATTTTCACTTATATTTTGAACGATTCTATGCACTTAATGTGCAAAAGAATATCCAGATCTGAACCCAAAGTGCTCTTTTATAAGGAAATATTATCAGATTTTGATAAATTTCTCGAAAACCTTGCCTATAAAGATTAGAAGACTTATAGGCCAGAAGTGTTCTGGGTTATTGGATTCCTTGTTGGGTTTGAAAATTGGGGTAACTTTGATGTTTTCCAGGAGTTCGGGAACTAACAGAATTTTTTATCAGCAACTGAAAATCACCAAAAAGAGTTTTAACACCGCAGTCTGGCAAATGTTTTAACATAATGTTAAGAATATCATCCATTCCAGATACTTTATACGGTCGCATGTGAATGATAGTTGGATATTATTTGTTTTGACAGATGATATTGACATCACAATCATGAATGGACCCGAAATTATAGGTGGATTGATGTACATTATGCAAAAGGCTTCTGCGAGAGCTGTACACATACCTGAGTTCAACAAAAGTTTTACCTATGAGGAAGGTCCATAAGCTGAGCTTGCCAGGACTTGTTCAGTAAATCTAGAATCTTATATTTTATTATTTTGGTTATCGTACTAATAAGACTTTTAACAGTTCTACTTCTGCTCCTTAGCCATATGCACCTAAAACTATTTCTGAGCCAGTATATCTTCTGTTAAAATTAGTTAGTGGGGTGATATGAATTGAATTATCTGTAGCATTAAAAATATAAATTTAACAATTTAGGAAACGCTCTACTTGCTGTTTGTAACTAGACCAATCACCGTCGGAGTAATTAATTAGGCAGTAAATTTGGTTTTAATATGCTAAATACATTGTAATTGTAGGCATAAATGGCTGGGAGGTGATCGGATGTCAATCCTGCTGGGCTTTAATTTCGATTATATTTTCTGGGTCTCACATAAGTTCGATTCATTAGAGCCACGATGGAGCAATTGAGAGGATTATAGAGTGTAAGACTATCTTCATTAGACCTGGCACAGTTTCACGTGGAATGTCGACAGTTAAAGCCACCACATAAAATGCAGTTTGTTCGATTTTAAGTCAATTTTTACATTTCATTTTTAAAATTAGACCCAATAGATTTTGAACATAAACGTGCGATAATTCGAATCGAAGTTCTATTTACAAGTCCAACTGATATCGCGGGATTTTTAATAGTTCAAAGATTTTGATCCGGTTAAAGCGAATGCTGTGAATGTTAGATTTTATTAAGATTCCAACACCTCCAAACAATCTGTTAATTCGATCGTTTCTATAGAAAGTATAATCTGAAAAAGAACAATACGGTTTTACATGTTTTAAATTAGCAATTTGTAACTTGCTATACACACATAGCGGTAGCTTCGGCAGACAACTATAAAAAAAAAACACTAATTGGGCGTCAGTCAGCCGGCACGTAATATTTTCCGGCTAAAACTCAATAAGCAATTTGACTCGGGAGGTTACTTGCAGTGGAAAGAAGCTACCACTTTATTTGAACACCTTCAAAATGTTTCAAATTAATATTTCGACGTTGTATACTTAAATAATAGCATTAAATATGTCTCTTAACTCCTTCCAGAGAATTTTGGGTTATGAATCCAGAAATGCCTAAATTTAAGTAAAAACGACCAAATCTTTTTTTTTTTAATTTAAAGTGACTTGTCACAAATTCTAATGTTCATACTTTTATATTCTTAAAAAATTCCATTCGAATTTTTGGAATTTTTGCAAATAAAATTGCAATAAACAATATTATGGAATTTTGGATTTTGGAATTTTAGTTAATATTTCCGAAAATTGTAAGACAATTTAGTTCATGATTGCATCAAAATTTACATTCCATTTATACAGAATCTACTGTGCTGGATGTATTAGCGAATTATACGAATACAGCCAAATTCCCTTATGTGTAAGCAAATTTTAACAATTAACAATTTTTTTACTCTAATTTTGAATTAATTATTTAATTCGTATAATCCCCACAATAGGCAACCAATCCTAAATCATTTTAATGTGTTTTACAGATTGACACATGGAATTTTATATGGATTATTTGTTTATGAATTTTTTGACATGTACGTATGTATGTATTTCAGGATGGTACTGTCACCATATTGTTGCAATTTACCATTTTGATGATAAATATTGCCTTTTTGAGTTAGTTCGTCGATAATAGTGCAGGTCGATTGTGATTTAATTTATTACATTCGTATTTGGTAATTTAAATTTTGTAATTGGTATTTTAAAATTTGTACCTGTTAATTTGGACTTTGTATAGTTTGTAATTTGTAATATTGTGTATTTATTATTTTTTAATTTATAATTTGTGGTTGGTATTTGGTAATTAGTGATTTGTTAATTGTTCCCATTTGTAATTTGTTATTATTAGAATTTGTTAATTGTGATTTCTAATTGGCAATTTCACATTTGTATTTTGTAATTTGAAATTTGTATATTCTGTATTTTGATTTTTGATATATATTTTGTAATTTATATTTTATAATTTGTATTTTAGAATTTGTCGCCGACAGATTATAATTTTTATTTCCTTATTTTTAATGGTAAATTTTCTTTTTGCTGCTTGTAATTTGTTATTTAGGATTGTGAATTTTAATTTGAAATTTGTCATTTGTAACATTTTTTCTTTAGTGTTTTCATAATTTGCTTACTTTGTAATTTATATTTATTAAAGGTACATAATTTTGAAATTTATTGTTTGCAAATTTATAATTCTAATTTGTAATTGTTTGTAATTAATTTGTGTAATTTGTATGATTTGTATAATTTTTAGTTCGTTAATTGTTAGTTGGTAATCTGTTATTTGTAATTTGCGATTTTCTTTTGGAAATTTGACTATTTGTTATTTTGACTTTTTTTTATTTGTAATTTGAAAATTACTATTTGTGATTTATTATTCTTTGTTATTCGCAAATTATTTTGTTGCTGCTATAAAACGTTTAAATGTTATGAAATTAATCAGTGTTGAATTATTTCATTTGTAAGGTTTTGAATTGTATAGGTTTTAATTTTTTAATACTAGTGTAGTTTAATTTAGGAATTCTTTTAATTTTTAAAATTTAATGCCAAGAGCTTCATAAGATCAATCTAATAGCTTTTTATTAACAACCCAACAATGAGTTAAAAACCAGCGTTATACGTGGGATACCTTTATAAGTTTTATAAAGAGCGAAAAATAATAAAAATAATTATTACCGTAACATAATTAAAATAAAATAAATTTATTAAAAACAAATATTTCTTCTTTTAATTATAAATAATAATAAAAAAAATAATAATTCACGATCGCTTATATGATCGCGATATGTATTTCTAGCATAGGCGAGGTCTCTTTTAATGTTGTATATTGTGTGTTTTTTTTTTCATTTTAAAACCGTTTATTGTTTCTTTTAATTACAAAAATAAAACATTATTTCTAAACAAATATTTTTTTAAGTAAGAGAGAAGTTATGTTTAATCTATTAAAAGCTATTTTATTTAAAGACACGTTTTTAAAACTTAAGTTTAATGTCTTTTGTAATTTTTTTTTTTTGATAATTCTGTTAATTAAATTTTATAATACTTTGTACAATAAAAACTTGATTTTAACTATAAATATTAATAGTAATAATAATGTGAATAGTTAAACCGCCTCTAATATGAGTGTAAGATTTATAGAAACGCAAGAAAACTTCTTTTTTTTGTGTTACATAGTACGAGAGAGTGTGTTGTTTGTATGTGATAAGTTGTTGTTCTTAATCCATAAATAAAATTACAAATTAAATATTTAATTTAATATTAACGAAAAAGAAAGAAGAAAAAAACTAAATTAAAAATTTCATCCCACTAATTTTATGATTTGTTGTGTGAAGTTAATGTTGGATTTTCTGTATTTGCGGTATTACGTATGGTGGCGTGTGTGAAATAATTTAATAACATTTCTTTCAAAATAAAAAAAAGAAAACTTGAATATGTGTATCTTGTTGAACTTAATCCGGTTCCACATTCCTAAGATGGTCATATGCAGATTGAATTCTAAAAATGTTAATTTTATAGACTAACTCTTATTGGATTGAATAGGTTAAGGTAATATCAAACCGAACAGTATTTCTAGTAGGTTACCAGTCTCCAATGTATATCACAGTAAACCACTAAATCTTACTATCTATCTCATATTCGTCGTTTTAATTTGCGAAATTGCTCCAACTTCGCAATCTTATGTTCGATTTAATTCAGTATTTCTCAAATAATTTTAAAATATTCCATATTTATAAAAATTGTAAGTCGTTAAAGATTTCAACTAAAACCACAAAATTGGTAAATAGTTAAATCTTCAATTCTCTACTGCCTGTCTTCAATGAAATCGCTCTTAAGCTTTCATCTTTGATTGAGTATATACAAGCGGTACCTCTAGTAAGGAAGAAGCAATCCAAAAAATGTCCAGGTGCCAAAATGTTTATATCATCGTTGTCTTTTTTAAGTACCGTAAACGGTTTAGAATTTACACTTGCTTCTATTTGGACTAAAAGTGTCTGTAATTGCCTTAGTTGCCATAAAGAGAATTAACCAATGTATGCCTTGAGACTTTAACATACTTTGCCCTTTTTTGAACTGATTATAATTGGTCCTGCGTAATCAACTCCAACATTAGTACAATGTTCAATCAGCTGGATTTATGTTAGTCAGAATGTATTGTTAGTGGTGATTTGGTAATCTTTCTCTAATGAAACTGGCCCGATTTGCTATAAACCAGTTCTATTTCTTCGATACCTCTGATAACCACGACAACACCATCATAGAATATGTCCAGGCATGTAATTATTCTGCAGGAGCTAACAAATATCAGCTATTTGGTTTAATAACTTGGTCAATAGTACAGCTTCGGATAGCTCTAAACTTCAATTGGATAGTTATTTCGTTAGCCGCTGTTAGTCGAACGAATGTATTTCCATTGTGATGAACAGTTCGGGAGTATACAACAGTTGAATACGCATTTTCAGCAATGTTCCGGATTGATCCTTATCTGGCGATACATCTTCTCAATATCGGGAACCAACGCTATTTTGTGTTTGCGAAATTTATTGGAGTAAAATAGAGAACAGAGTTTCTTGGATGGTTGGACCTGTTCTTAGGACATCGTTTAATGATAAACCTGTGTTCGATTTATACATACCATCAAATACGACACATAATTTACTGGTATTACTGTTTGGTTTAATTACGGCTTGATGTGATAGATAGTGAATTGATTTGTTTTCGCCAAAGACATCGTGATCAGAAATATGTTCGATATGTCCAAGATCTTCATAGTCTCGCATGAATTTTACATATTCTGTCTTGAGCTCGGAATCTTTATAGAACTTTCTCTCCATTGCCTTCATTCCGCATATTGCTCGTTCCAGAGTATTTCCTGCATATTTACAACTGTCTTTAAACGGTAATTCCACTTCGTAACGCGAACATTGATGAATTTGTGGGTTCAAAAACTGTTTCTGTTTGGCTTCAATAGAATTCGTTTTTCTTTCACAATATCATAAAATATATCAATGTCTAGTAGCATCTCAATGGGTTTCGGATTATATAATTCGGCGTCAGCAAAAAAAAACTTGGCAAATTTGGCTGTATCAACTGCATTTAATAATTTTGCTCTAGATGGTAGGAAAGTTGTTGAATTATTTGGTATTAGAGCGTCAACTACTATAAAGTAGATCAGATAAATCTGATCAGCAGATGAACCCGGATATTATGTATCTTTCCATGTATGTTCGTCATAGATATCACAACGGTCGAAAATATGGTTTGTTTGCTTTCACTACCGTACCTTTTGTCGAGGTGAACAGTTTCCTGATTCATCGGTCTCTGGGGAATATAAATTATTGAAAATTTCTACGATACTCTTTATTAAATCCTTGGAATTTATAACACTTGTGTAATAGGCGAAGCTTGTTACAGCATATGTATTCAATTTTGGTAGTAGCGAACTGCGACAGTCTCGACCAATATTTGGTTACCTTAATGTTTATGTTGAAACTTTCTAATGTATTGCACCTTCGTTCTATGAAATCCAGAAAATCATTGATATTTGGTGGTTCCAGATTAACCGAATGCAGTGCCTATTGTTGTTTTTTAAAACATCATCTAATTTCCTAGTCAACTCAGTAATTCGTCAGATATTTCAGCTGTAATGTTCTTAGTTGGCTGAACGATCTATGTTGGATTTTGGGCTGATTTAAAAATGTTTGGATGATTAAGTTAACAATAGACTGCTTGTTATCATAGCGTTTTTGTAATTTGTCGCAAACCACGTCGTAATTAGAGTCAACTTCCTTGTTGCCATATTCATAAGCTTTATGTTGAAAATTTTGTTGTTGATTGTTGCGTTCAAATCATCATGGTTTCATCAATAATCAATTGTAATTGGAGTTCGTTTCTTTAACTCACAGGTCATGGCGACATAAATATTGAAGAATTTGAATTCAAATTCATCAGATTTTGAAGTCTGTTGAGGTAATAACAGCAATTTGTCTTCTATTTTACAAAATTCTTCCCACCATAAGTCTAAATTACGAAGCCCATACCTCCAATCTCTTCTAAAATTATCGAAATTTTTTTGAAATTAACTGTTGTGTTAAATGTTTACTCTCACTAACAATATTCACCAATTAATTTGTCATAATTGTTCACTTATGAAATCACTTAAAATGTTCTTAAGGTTTCATAAACTTACGTTTGTTAAAGTTGTTATAACAAATGTGATGAAAGTGCATTCCAGAATATGAAGAAATTGCTTGCTCATTCAGAAAGCATTAAATTACTCAAGATAATAAAATGTTAATATTCGATGTCCTGTACCCGTTGCATCCTGCTCAAAGGACCATGTAACTTTTCCAAGCTTAATTAGGTAGAAAGAAAACAATTCGCCAAGTTGATTTGGAATTTCTCTCTACCTTGTTAAGCTTGGAAAAGTTACATTTATTTAAGTTTTTGATAGCTTTCAAAATTAGTATCAGATAAAACTTTAAAAATTATCCTTCTTGTTTGACCACTATGTCGGAGGAGAATTATACAAAGTAAGCTGCATTCAAGTGCGATAACTTTATTTTAGAATCCCCCTGTTTTAATAAGAAGGCGACGATTGCATTGAAGGAGAGTGATATTTAAATAATCAAAATCAAATCATTGACTCCCTTTTTCCAAATGGCGCCTAAGTAAAAAATTAGTAAGCCTGAAATTAGTGTATGTTTGAGATTGCCTGACTAAAAAAATGAAAATGACAACGAATATTGCGAATATTTGTGAAAATGCGTACTTACACACAAAAGGTATTAGGCCTAGGTAATTTTAATACCACTTAACGATATTAAAATTTTACCATCAGCAATTTCAATAGAAAATGTGTAATGAATTATAACCATAACAACCAACAAAATAAATAATAATCATACCATAAAAATTTTGTATAAATACAGCTAAATGATAACACAATAATTCTAATCTCAATTGTGTTAGAATTCTTTTTTCATACTCATGTAAACGTATATAGATATAATTTTTATGTATTCTTTTACGGAAGAATTTTCCATCGAATCTCTTTCATAAAAATCACATAAAATTTTCATTTTGTTCCTTGAAAAGCTCAATGCTTTCTTCGTTATTTTATTATCCATAACGATAACATTAGCAACGAAAAAAAAAATAAACAGAGGAAGATACAAAACTTTCTTCTTTCTATATTTATGTGTACATTGTATAAAAGAGGTCATCTCATCTCTGAACTATAATACGAGTGGAATACTATATACAACGAGATATATGTATAGAAAAAAGCTTCGATAATAAATAATATACACAACCGACATAAGAAAGCACATTTTTCTTCTTCATTTAGTCAAGTAGAAGTTTTATATTTATAAAATCACAGAAACATCCTCCTGGGATAATTTTTAATGATCTTCTGTTCGTTAACTTATTTATATATTCTTGTATCCCTAAAAAGAAGGTATGTATAACGTTAAAAGCACTAAATAGTTAAAAGTGGGCGATATACACATTTACATACAAAAATGAAGCATGAAAAGTAAAATTAAAATATTTTAAATATTTAATTACCTAAATGTGGAACAATAAATAATCCAGGATTATCCTGTAATTGCTTAAAATACGAATAATTATAGTTTGGCACTAAAAGCTTTACCAAAAACAAAATTAAACAATTACAAAAATTTAATTCAATTAAAAATTTTCGTCCAAAACTACCATATTGAGTTGTTGAACTTAAAACTACAAATATATCTTCTGCATATACATATAAAAAAGCTTTAATTAGCTTTTATAGCCTCAGGTGTTCTCAACTCGATAAAATAAAAAAAAAGTTTTTAATTTTTTATAGTAGTATGTAGGTAGTAGTAAATACGGATCCATGGATAGTATTAAATTTTTTACGAGTGCTTTTATATCATTTCCCCCCCGTCCCCGGGATGCAATTCAATTTTCCAAAACATCAAACTATTGATTTATATTTTCCAATATAGAATTTGGCGCCCTTTAAATGGTTTGGAAGGAAAAATAAAAATAAAATTTTCCAAGTTTTTTGCTTTCCTCATTTTTTTTTTGTTTAGTGGGTTTAGTTAAATTCGATACGGGTTTGAAATTTGTTTATTTGTGTTAAAGGAAAAGTATGTAAGTAGGTCAAATTAATGATAATTTTTTTCGGTACTAGGGCAGATTAAAGTAGATACATAAATGTCTTAGGAATTGTTTTTTCTTTAAAGTAACGAACAACCTAATACTGTAGCAGAGCAATTTCGGATTGCTGCTTCAACGGTTCTTTGTTAGCAACTATTCTTTAGAAAACTTGTTAAAAAGGAACCGATCCAAAATCGATTTTCTAAATTGCTAGTAGAAATCATTGTTACTATAAGGAAAAAGTCATCAACTTGAGATGATTGGCAACAACACACAACAAAATACTTTCTCGGATTCAAAATCTCATACATAGTATTCTAATTTTAAATTCGCGATTATTTCTAGTTATACAGTCAGTCAAGTAAGAGCGTGGTCGTCATTACCGACAGGTAATGAAAGATTTCGCTCTAACTCCTTTGCGAGCCGATAGAGGGAAGCTTTGTCCTTGATGCATTGTCAACAAAGATTCAGTTGTCGTTGATCTTTTGAAAGAGAATCACGTTAAGCGCCATGAGTGCTAAATACGCGTCGCGCTACGAGGCTGTGTTCCTTTGCACCCACCCGAAAGGTCCCAAAATGTCGCAATCAGCGGCTGCTAAATATATGAGAAAGTCGAAGGCATTTGTACATAAGTGGGTACAGCGATATAAAGTGGCTAAAAATGTCGATGATTTACCAGAACGTGGCTCGATAGGAAAAATAGACAAAAAAGATGAAAAAAGAATAGTGAATCTGTTTTCGCGGAATCCTGGTTTAACACTGCGGCAAAGACAAGAAAATTAAAGGCAAAAGGTTTACATATATCCTACGAAACTATCCGAACCCATCTCCGTACTCATGACCTGAAATGGCGCAACACAATGAAGAAGCCTCTGTTGACTGGAAAACATGTGAAAAAGCGACTCGCTTGGGCGCATGAGAATATCGATAGAGATTTTGAAAATGTCATTTTTACTGATGAATGTTCTGTATGGGCACGTTGTGTCCTCACGCGAGCCTGGTCAACTTCCACCAATAGGCTTGTTCAGCGGACCGTAAAACACGGAATAAAGGTGCATCTTTGGGGCTGCTTCTCAAAGCAGGGATTCGGCACTTTGTACTTCTTTACCAACAACCTAAATGCCGAAAAAATGATTAAAATCTACAAAAAGGCTTTACTGCCATCTGCCAAACGTTGGTTCATCAGCAAAAATGAAGATTGGATTCTGCAAGAGGACAACGATCCTAAACACCTCAGCAAGCTCTGTACTGAGTGGAAGACTCAATCTGGCATCGTTACATTGGATTGGCCGTCGCAGTCGCCCGATGCAAACCCTATTGAAAATGTGTGGGCATATATTAAACAGAAACTTCGTGGAAGACGCACACACACTTTAAAGCAGCTATCTTGGGATCTGGAGATCGTTGCCACTAGAATACGCCGTCAAATTAGTAGAAAGCATGCCTCGGAGATGTCAGGCAATTATCGACGCCGATGGTGACTGGACACAATATTAACCGAATTGCATCATCGTTTGTAATGTGTACAATATATTTATAAATATGAAAGTTTCACCAAATAAATTTTTTTATAAATTAACCCGACCACGCTCTTACTTGACTGACTGTAATTATAACATTTCCAGAAATTCTAGGGGCTGGTCGAAAGACGTTTAATTGTTTCAAAAATATTATACTACAACTATGTAATCCAATTGCCAACGGTTAATGTTTTCTACTTAAATTCAGCCTGCTAAAGTACAAAAGAAAAAAGTATTCGCGGGTAGTAATTTTCTCCCGACCACCCTATGTGAGTGCTTCTCACAAGCATTTTTTTTACCGTAAGTCCAGTTTAACCTTTTCTTTTACATTTACAGAGAACAGCTACAAATTTACAGAGAGACTTAACTTGTAGTTTTAACCATCCAGTTGACATTTGTTGATATCAGGAATATTCGAAATTTTTAGTAATCGGATTACTCTAAAATTCTATAATTATTCGAACTTCTCGAGGTTATTCGCGTTTCTGTATTTCTCCGAATTTTTCGAGATTATACTGGAAGATTATTCAAGTTTTTTGATATTTTCGAATTTACGCGGTGTTACTCGCATGATGTTACAGAATATTCCAAATTATTGAAGATGTCGGTAATTTTTCGCGATGCAAATTTTTTGTTAATCAAGACTTCACAAACTGTGCTGATCAAGTATCAAATTTATCGAATATAGATTGCGCCCCCCTCCCCCTCCCCTACAAAAATAAACCGGTAGAAACAAAATTTGTAGATTTCGATTTTACATGGGTGGATGAATTATAAACACCACATCGAATTTGATATCGTGAATTTATTTCATATTGAAGACGAATTCATTTCGCCATACACAATTTTCGACGGAATTAATTCACGTGGATTACCTAAATATATTGGATAATATAACATAAGAATTACCCCATTGAGTTTTTCAAAGGATCATCTATGATAGAACCGGAACAGTCATTGAAAGAACCGGTTATTGCTTTACAGTGGTTTTATGATGCTGGTTCGGTTTTACAACTCAAGGTGTTATACCATACGTATTACGTACGTAACATACATTCGTATATTTTTACGAAAGCAAAGTAGATATTATTCACTAATTTTTCACAGAATACTCACTCATTGCTCACTGATTATTCATTCCTTATTCATAGATGAATTACTCATCATATACTTTCCATTCGAGCATTATTCACTCAGTATTCCCTCCGGATGAATGAATACCACTCAAAGAGAGAATATGATCTGTGAATAGTTAGTGTGTAAAGAGTGAATAACGAGTGAATATTGAGAGACAACTGTTTAAATAATACGTGAATATATACGTTTTTTCACTGGTAATTCACATTCATTCATCTGAAACCGTTAATGAAGGGAAGGGGAAACATTACCCCTCTTCATGTTTCATAAATTTATCCATGCGCAAGCACCCAGGTCGTTCCATGCGCAATCATCAAGAGATTATTAACGGCAACCGACATTTTGTTCACCTTGTTGTTTTCAGTGAGAGTGTGTGCTACCCAGACTACACTTTTCCAAGTTTCTCAAGGTGATGTCATACATCGGTTGAGATGTATGGGACTTCTCTGCTAATTCGTCAATCGTTAGTCGTCCACATCATAAGACGACCTTGAAGCGTCACCACTAGCTTATATGGAATTTTACGAAAATGTATGTACGAATTGCCCAAATTCTTAATTCAGAATGACGAACCCATACCTACTTTTTACAAAAAAAAAAACACTCACCCCACTACAATAAATAACAAGTTTTGAGAAATTACAAATTACCGCTTCCTGCATCGACTAGTATTTATAAATCATACCAATAGATCACGCAGTTTCCGACTTAAGGCATTGTTCTCCCAGTGTCTATACACGAGAAACCAATAAACTCTTTACGCGAGTAAAATCGGTAACTGTTAGGTGAACATCTTTGAATCGTCGATATGGCTGAAATTATCAGGATGTTGTCTCTACAAGTCAAAACATAAATACAGTGAAGAAGAAACGTTATAGGTCAACCAATGAGCTTCTAAGCACAGAAACTCTCAAATCAACATGAATGTCATTTTTGATAGGATTACAATAAGTTTGGTTCGTATGGACAGAAGTTAATTACAAAATTTACAATTCGATCAAAATAATTAATATTAAGGAATTCAACTAAGTATCTCAGGTATTTGTTTGGCGGCTGCTTTCGAATTTATGGTCCAAATTATATATATATATATATATATATATATATATATATATATATATATATATATATATATATATATATATATATATATCAATATATCAATATGGCGGAACTAATCAGGCCGCTGTCAAAAAAAATAAAATTAAAAATGGCGGATCCAATAATGGCCACTTTAAAGGAAACAGATGACAGATTTATTACAATTTTTAAAATTTTGATATTAATTTAATCCAAATAAGCAGCCTCATTGCAAGCATGTTCATGGGCATGAACTTTGGGGCAAATATTCTATTTAGATTAGGGAATATGGCCGCCATGAAAGTGAATATTTCTTTAAGTATTTTAAAATTTTGCACCAAACTATGTAAGTAGGGAATTTTTGTGACGCTAGTAATGAATTTACGGATGAAGATTCGTAATTCCCAGCGGCGACCAAAATGGCCGCTATAAAATACTAAATACATTTTTGTAATTTGTTGACTTTTTTTCGTAAAAATATATGCAAAAGGTTTTTTGGCTTAGCTAGGCTTGCAGCGGGATTCTATGTCAGGAACCCTAAGAAATAATTAACTTTTGGATTTCGGTTCAAAAGCACCAAAGGTATTGAAATCTTATACAAAATAACAACAAATTTTGTTGGTTCAAAACCACTTTTCTCGTCGTTTTGAAATTCCCTGAGATCGAAAAAGCAAAAAAAAAAATCTCGGTCCGTCTGTCTGGATGTATATAGCCTTGGTAGCTCGAGAACGGCTTGCCGTTTTGGATGTTATTCATTAATCTGTTTGTAATTAGCCGTAGAATTGAAAAGTTTTTTTTCGAAGCTGTACATGAAGTGGATCGGGTGCTTCGCATACAGAGTGACCTAAATCTACGTGCTAATATCACTACTTTGACCAATTTTTTATATATATTGGTTTGCGGATAGATTTAGACGTTGACTTAGTTGAGGGTTGAGTTATTTTCCATTTGCGGGTTGAATTGGGGTTGAGTTAAGTTGGGGTTGGGTTAGGGTTTATTGATTAGTTGAGCAATTTTGTATATGCTTTGTTTTGCGGACTGAATTGGAGGGTTGATTAGCATTCCATTTGCGGCTTGAGTTGAGTTTGGGTTGAGTTGGGGTTAGGTCAGGGTTTAGTGAGTAATGTTCAATTAATGGTGTAATTAATGTTAGCCTGAGTCCATATACGCCAGTAGTTTGTAAGGCCAAGCTGATTAGGGATGTGAGTTGGGCACGAGTTTGCGGTTGATTTAAAGGCTGGGCTGTAGTTTTAACTAAGGCTGAGTTGAAGTTGGACTAGGGCGGAGTTGGGCTTTTGTTGGAGTTGTGTTTAATATAAATCAGCAGTTGCGTTAGGTATTTATTTGGGGTTGTCTTGATTGTTGAGTTGGAAGTTAGCTTGAGTTGTTATGAGCTAAGTTTATGTAAAAACCAAGTCTTTTGAGAATCGTTGCTTTGACGATTGATTTGGATATTGAGTTTGGACCTAAGTTGAAAGTTGGGTTGGATATCGAGTTAGAGGTTGAGTTATGATTAAGTTGAGTTCAGAAGCACACGCAATTTTCAAAACTTATTTGTTTAGTTAGGGATTGCGTTTGGAGTTGAGTTGAAGGTTGAGTTGAGAGTTAATGTTGGGTTGAGTTGGGGTTGAGTTGAGGTATAGTGAGGGTTTCAGTTGGGGATTTTTTAAAGGAGAGTTGTGGTTTAGCTTGAAGCTAGCTTGAGTTGAGTTCATTGACGCATGAATTTTTTCAGACCCTGTTAGTTGGATGGTTGAGTAGGATGCTGCGTTTGGGGGTCTGGTTGGGCGTCATATCGTTAAAGCAACATCTGTCAAATTTGTTGTGAATTGTTCAGTAGTGTATGGCAAATCACCGTGAAACGCTATATATAGCATTGTGCGAGAAACATTTCGCGCATTGTATGATTTTTATCCTCGCCAAAACCGTTCTGTCGACTCAAATATTCTGCATGGCCAAATTCGAGTAAACCGTTTCGGTAAATAATCAGCCAACAGCCGTACGTCACCGAAACGCAAGGTCTGCTAAAAACATCGCTGCTGTGCGTGAAAGTGTCCGGGAAACCCCGAGGCAGTCAATTTCTCGTCAAGTCTTTGGTCTGCACCCATATAAAATCCAACTGACCCAGGAACTAAAGGGAAACGACCATAGATAACACCGTGTGTTCGCTAATTGAGCTCTGGAACAGTTGGAAGTTGACCCAAATTTCGCCAAAACATCATCTATAGTGACGAGGCATATTTTTGTTTGAATGGATATGTGAACAAACAAAATTATCGGATTTGGCCAATCCCATTTCCAAAACGAAACTGGCATTACCATAACCGTCAACGGCGAGCGCTATAGATCGATGATAAGCACCTCCTTGTGGACTAAACTGAATGATATGGATAGGGCGCACAATTTAGGGTCAAGTGAGAGTTGAGTTAGGGTTGCGTTGAGGTTCCTTCAACCGTTTAGTTGAGAATTTCTGTGGGGGGGGGGTCTCGGTTGAGATTTGAGTTGGAAGATAGCTTGACTTGTTCTAAGTAGAGTTCAGTGAGGATTGAGTTAAGCGCTAAGTCGAAAGTTGCATTGAGGGTTGGGCTGTTGTCGAGTAGGTGGTTGGGGAATTTTCGGTGGTCAGTTGGGGATTTGTTTCTGAGTTGAGTTGGGAGTTAAAGTAGAGATTAGATTAAGTTGAATTCATCTACGCATGTAGGCTTCGTAGAGGGGGTTGGTGTTGAGTTATGGTTGAGTTAAGGGTTGACTTAAGGATTTAGTTTAGGTCGATTTAGGGTGAAACACAGGTTCGGTTGGAGATTACTTTGGAGCCGAATTGACATTTCGGTGGGAGGTTGATTAAGTTGAGTTCATACTCGTATACAGCTTTCAAATAGAATTGAATTCGAAACTGAGTTGGCCCTGGATTGTGCAGTTGAGTAGAGGGTTGAGATTTGGTAGCAAAGTAGAGTTAAAGTAGAGTTGGGGTTAATTAGCTTAGATTGGGGTTGATGGAGGTTCAAGGTTGATTTGAAAATTGATTTATGGTTGAATCGATGATTGAGTTTATGTTTGGGTTGGTGAATGATTTGCTGATTATGTTAGAGATTGCGTTGCGGTTGAGTTCCAACTTAAACAAAACTCCAGGTTGAGTTGTAAATTGAGTTTAAGGGAGTTCAATTTGGTAGTTGATTGAATTTTCGAAGACCGAAGTTCTGAGTGGCTCAAAAAGATTTTGTAAATTTTTTCAATTAATACGGTGCAGTTGTTAACTGAACGTTAAAGTGGCCATTTTGGATTATAAAAGTTGGACCATATACTAATTTGTTTCAAATCAGCTTTGAAACCGTCGATAAAATATTTCATCAAAACCCATTTAGAAGCTTTGAAGTCCCAGCTAATATGGTATTAGGAAGCTTTTGATATTTTAGAACCAAATGTTAAAAATTTGAGCTTTCTGGGGTTCAAAATTAAGAATCTAGAATTTAATAAATAATTTGGGATATTTGTTCAACAGGAAATATGGAAATTAAACACAGTACCTTATTTTAAAATTCACAAAATTTCCTTAATTTAAGCTTATCAAAAGGATAAAAGGACTACCGACAGGTTTAGACAGGCTAAATCTAGTCAAAGTTGAGGAGAGCAATCAAATTTTACAACAATCATACTAGAAGGTCAATGTTAAGATTGTAAAGGCAGTTTTAACAGAATCAAGTTACTGACCTTGATAAAATGAGCACAATGATCAAATTCAAATCCAGTATCATTACAGAAATTGAATTTCATCGTGGGGCTCGAAATCATAGTCAGATCCAGGAAAATTTAGTTTCCTTGTGAAATGGAAATTCGTCTCGTACTAAAAGTGATGAAGCTTTCTCCAGCCTATTCGATTAAGCTTAAGGATGGTATCCCAGCTGTGCTCGAGGTTGCTTCATCGGTGGCGGCCTTTCCTCTCACAGAATGTGTCAGACAAAACTGGTGATGCTGACCACCAAATGTTTACCATCCTGAACGACAAACTATTCCGCAATCAATTCTGGGAATTGAAGTTGGTCGATTTAATTTTGGTTTTGTCTCCGGAAAAAATTGTAAGTGAAACTTATTTGTACGAGTAAAGTTGCATATTAAAGAAAGATGATGTGTGACTTCTATAAAGATTACGATGAAATTGCAACCCTAGAAGAGTGGGGTAATTATGGCAGCTGAACTAAGATTTGTACGTTTTCATCAAATTCAAATTAGATATAAAAGCCTCGTTCACGGTAAAGACCAAATCAAACAGACCCGTTGCAACAACTAAAACATTGGATTACACGTCAAACGTATTTTCTCACAAAGATTAAGAATTCGATGACTACCGAGCTAGTGTGAATGGGTAAAGGGTTGAGAATAGGGGATATTTACTCCTTTTAGAGGGACGCTCTAACGTTTTTACAAATAACTCGGATACTTTGCATTTTAGGAAAAAATGTCAAATTTTCTACCTTTTCACCATTTGGCTATGTCAAAAAATATATCAATTAAAAACCTTTTGACCAATTTATTTCCTTTATAAACCCTAATTTTGCTGGACTGTGTATTGATTGATGTAAAAATTTGAAAAACAACTGTGTTACTCATTGCTCTAGTGTCATTATTATGCTTAACTATTATCTTGAATTTCAAGCCGTGCACGTAATAAGTAAGATCTTAATATAAATGTCAGTATACATTGGTCAAACATACTGTTTTCATTGTTAATTTTGTTTATTACATCCAGTGTAAGGTAATGTATAATTCCAGATGGATACCATTAAATGATAAGGAACTACAACGTTACCGGTTAATTTTGTTCCGACGAAAAACATTTTTTTATATACCTAACTGACAAAAATGATAAATTGCTGAAATAATCACAAAATTTTGCCAATTAGCCATAATGAAGTCTATAAAAAAAGGATGAAATGTCATAGGTCGTAGGTTTATACCTTTTATAATTCTTTTGCGAAACAAATTAATGAGGTAACAGAGGTTGAAGTTCATTATAATTCAAATTTCGTCTGTATAATATAACCAATTGGTTTGGTATCTTTGTACAAAATATTATCATAATATGTCATATTTGGACAAATATCCCGTATAGCTAGCTATACAATGTCGGAAATACATCAATCTCTGAGGAACATAAAATTCGTACACAACTTCCATATTTATACATAATAATCCATTTCATATTTTATGGACAAGTTCCTCAGCAAAAATATAAAGTTAATTTTCCCATTTTTATGATGTACTATGTTGTATTTATGCTTAGCTTTTGTATCACATACTCGTTTTGTTTTTTTTTTGTTTAGCCAGAGAAATATTCTTTCGTGTTTAGAATAAAATCATTTATTATAACATAATTTATGACTATCATGAGATATTAAACGGAAATTGCGTATATAACGAAAAAAATACGTTTTAATGGTTTTAGATGTAACATTCTGGGATATACGCACGAGTATACATGTTGTACGTACCTATAACCTACATAGATAGAGAAGCAGGAAAGGAATTTCGTTTTCATAATTTTGCTAATTTTAATAAATTTTCGTTTTTATGATACAAATAGGGCGAGAACAAAAAAAAACACAAACCTCGAGCAGGAAGTGTACAGTCATTTTGTATTGTGCGGTCATTAAAGGATTAAATAGGATCATTTTAACGTGTGCGGACAAAAAAAAAGGTTAATGACAATCTTAATTTGTACTCTACTATGTCGTTTATTGGATATAATCCGTTGGTCATGTACACACTATAAACACACACACACACACGTTTTAATTTATCTTAATTAATATGATCTGCTTCATACATCCGTACATAATGTAAAAGTTTTATGGCAGCTGCACTTAACTCAATCAATGTGCACTATGCACAAAATGTCACAAAAAAAAGCATAAAAGCTCATTGAAAAATAGTAAAATTGTAAAATAGCAAATTTATTTTCAATATATTATGTATGTACACAATTTTTTGTGCTTAGCACGAGAATAAAATTGTAAAATCAGGTAGAACTAAATTTTCACAAGAAACTTTTTTTTCCAATGCTTTTCAATAAATATTTTTTTTTTGCCATCAACTTTTCTTTTTAAAGTTATTTTTATATAAATATACGACGACGACGAACAGCTGTTGTGGATTGGATTAAATGGCTTAGAAGTACAATATAATGAAAATAGAAAATTATTTAAAAGCACATTTGTGATACTTTTTCAAGCTTTTTTTTTTTTTGTACCTTAACTCTCACTAAACATATATAATCTGTAATATGTTGGGTGTGTGTGTATACGCCCGCCCTATATATACATGTCGTGTTGTTAAATATTTTTATAGTTCCTCGTGAGTGTTGAACTTTTATTTTATTTTTATTTTTTTTTTGGTAGCTTTTGTGAGCTTAAATTGAGTGAAAATAAAAATAAATCTTTTTTCATCGTCGTCTTCGTCGTTTCATATATACTTAATATACTTAAGAAGTTATATAAAATTTTCGAAAAGCTCAATTTTTTGTGTAAATTGATTGAATGGAGACGGAAAATTATCGATTGATGATGGTGATGATCGTGATGGCAAGAAACGAACAAAAAAGAAATCAACGTAAGTGATTTTATTTTTTCATGAGGAAAATGTTGTAATGAAAATGATTTCGATTTAAATTGACTTGGATACGATTTATATAGGTATAATACATAAAAGAAAATCGAACGATAAATTAAATCAAATCAGGGTTGTAATATAACCTATTTAGATATATAGAGATGCGTAAAATATGGGTTAAAAAATGAATTGATTTAATTTGAAAATCGATCAATTTAAGAGAACTTCTTTTACGGTTACCTTACTAAATAAATTCTATAAGCTGGATTTGTTATAAATAAAGGTGATTTTAAATTCAATCTGTGGATTTTATTCTCTAGTATTGTGTTGAAAAATCGTTCGACAAATTTACTCGTAAGCTGGAGAAATCTTAAATTTTTCAATTGGAGGTTCGACCGGTGTCAAACGATATTTTGGATTACAAAAGGCGATTATTCTGTGACAAACCGTACAACCGGAACGTTTTTGTAACAGAAAAGCCTCAAAATCTTTGTAACGATTAAATTTTGTGATATACAGAATCTCTTCGTGATATCTGTTTCGAGCGTATACAATAATTTAAGAAGAAGGATGAAATGTAAGTTAAAGTTAAAACACGATAATGAAAGCGGCGCTGAGGAGTTCTGTTTTTTTAGAATGTTAATAATTTCTATTCATATTGGAATTTTAATAAATCGTAAAAACGGGTGTTGTGGGGGGCAGCAGCCTTCATTCTCCAAGGTATAACGCGAATTAAAATAATTTTAAAAAAATGTTTTATAATTAAAAAACTTGATTTTCAATCCCAAAAAATCTTACTATGAAAAGTCGAGTGTGCGAATTTTAAACTATGTCACAAAAGCTAATATTTAGTAATTCGAGATTTATGTAAATTCGGTCGGTTTTCTGTAAATCACTAAAGGAATAAACTGATCATTTTGAGTACTCGTACAATGCATGTAAGTTCACGAATTCAACGAATTATTAATTCATCCCATACTTGTAAGGAACTTGCACTTACTCTGATAATCCCCTATAAAAATGTCCTTGAAGCTATTCAGTCATTAATTGAGTCTAGAGTTTCTTTAAACAACTTCGAGAAGTCGTTCTCTGAAGCGTTAAAAAGGCCACTTGAATGGCACTGGTCTTTCTTAAGGCGAAATGGATATGTTTAATGAAGCTATTTAAAATATGGGATCTTGGTAAGGTTTAAGGAACACAGAACAGATGCCAAGATTAAGTTATCGATTACTTCTTTCAAACAGAAACCTTACGAAAATTTTATGGAATTCTATTCTATACCGCTTTCTGTAGTTTGCAGTATAAAGTAACTAGTCGACCAATTGTTTCAGTTTCAGAGTTAGTGCATCAGATAGGCAGGTGGCTTTTAGTAATGTTCATGAGGTGGTTCACGGTAATTTTAATCTCCAAAACTCTAGAGATGACTAACGACAAATTTTGGGTTATCTCAACCACAGGCTGAAACTTTTAAATATTTTTGTTAATCACGAAATTTGTACTATGGGAACAACAAGTCATCAGGTTAACAACAAATCTACTTCTTTTTCGGTTTATGGTTCCCAAAAACCTACTCAAAACTTCAATGACAATTAGCGAAATCTGTACATGTTTAGATATTGTTTTGGGTGCGGAAAACCTAATGTGACTAAGAGAAAAGGCAGATGACTGTAGAGTCGAAAAATGAGGATACCTGGAACTCAGCCTTCCCAGAAAAACGACGTACCCAAGACACACATCGAGGATACAGCTTCCAATACATGCCCGGAATTGCTTAGAAGAAATGTTTAATTCATTCAGTAGTAGTTTCACCTCCAGCTAATAAACCAGATCACGTTGTGTGAAATTATAAATCAACTCAAACCGTTCATACATAGACAACTTCAGTATTACAACAGAGGAATATTACTGGACATTGCGTCGAACAATAAAGAAAATGATTTTTGATCTGCCTAGCCAAAAAATTGGCTAACGAAATTAAAAATTTAGCTATGATCCTGGCGTTTAGAAGAAAGAAAGCATTTTATAATAAAAATAATGGAAGTTTTGAAACGTGTCAGCCCCGCAATGAAAGCATCGGTAATCATGTCTAATACCAATTCGAAAAGAACTGCCTTGGTGTTAAAACACATTAACTTGGTTGCAGAAACTCTACCTCTTCCAACCTTTGATTTCCAAACTAATTGGTTCACTATTATCTACCTCACTTGCAGTAAAAGGGCATGCAGCATATAGCCGTTGTTTCAGCAATTTGCCATAAGCTGTCTTGAGACTAGTTGCTTGTACCGAAAAGTTTTGATAATGAGCGAAATGCCATTCAACATCCCATCTTCATCGAGAAATGGAGTTAATAATAATATTTGGCTCTTGTTATCTAACTTTGCGACATTTTGGAGAGAATGTGAACGAACCTCCCTGAATTTCTTCGTTTAATCTTCCCAAATAATTATCTATTGTAAAAGTGCGTCACGATTTTATTTAGTTGTGCTTGAATGTGAGTGATCAATCGACGTTCATCGATTGTAGTGTCAAAACCTCAAATGAGGGCAATACAACAAATGAGCGTAACGCATTTACTGGATCAGTAACCAAGTAAGCCCCGTCCACCATAAGTTGAAATCAGGAAGAATTTGTGAACTGATTCCCCGGAATGGTATGTCTATAGGATTGTCCTGCAACAGTACATAATTACATCGATCTCGAGGTAATATACTTCCAAAACTTGCGACGTGCGATGCCGACCAAAGTTGACCATCTTTGGAAAGTTCTTACTATGAATTTGACCAGTATAGAGATGCAGGTTCCACACAACTCCATTCTAGGTATTCAAATTTGACTAATATGTGCAACGCGCATTTTGGCAATCTTAATCTTCTAACCGAAGGTAAGCTGCAGCAGCATTTGCTACCTCTGATGCATCATAACAGGCACGAATTTGCATTGCTTTCGTTGTGGAGGACATAGGAAGGTGGCGAAAAAATGATTACAATTTTTCCTTGTAACAAAATTTTCATTTAAATTGTTGTTTGGTACTCAACGTAACGGGCCAAAAATTTTGGAAATTTCTGAAAGAAAGTCTCATGGTATGTTGATGACAAATTAAAACACGTCTCGGGCAGGGTTCCATTGGATACGAATAGTTTTTATTGTTGGAGTATTATCGTTGAACGTCAATCAGGAAGGCTCCTTTAGACCGTCAGGATTTTTGCAAATAACTCTGATGAATTGGACTTCGATTTCCTTACGCAGAATCTTGCTCCCTACAAAACCTGACGAAGCATTTCAACTCAACATGTCTACGTAAAAGTCCTGCTTGATGATTTTCGCGATTATTGGATGTAAGGTTTCCGGGTAGGAAAAACGGAACGCATGTAACTGTTTGAGGCAATAGGTTTTCTTAGCTACGTTGGCATTATCTCTCTAGACTATTCTTTGGAAATCTGTATCAAGTGACGACACACATACCTGTCGATACATTTTCTCGACATCTGCAGAAAAGACGGTTGAGTGTTGTCGGAAACAGGTTATAATCGTAACTAAGTCGTTTTGTTGTGTCGGTCCTGCTAGAAGAACATCATTAAACGAGAGATCTGCTGAAGATTTACATGATGCATCAAACGCAACTCGCAGTTTTGTCGTGGTCTCTATCCCGCTTGGTGTATTCACTGTTTGGTACCTGTCCCACATGACCTAGTGACAGGTACTCACATCATTCATAAATTATTTGTAGTCGACTGCGTACTTGATTGTTGGTTTTGAAACAACGCTCCTTATTAAGGAGTTGACGAATAGCAGCAGATCTTGAATAACCTAATCGAGCGTGTGAAATAATGAAGGGTAGTCGAATTGAGTATCTACCAGATTCATTTCGTTTAACAGACTCGAAGAAATATCGCTGCAATCTTAACCATTTGTATTTGATGCGAATGAGTTAGCCAAGTCTTTAACCGCTAGAGTAGATTTAAAATTAAAATTTGAAGAATTCTCCGCGAATTGAATGACACCAACTTAAAAAAAGTAACCGTAGTTACAGGCAACGGAAACAAACTGAGGGGAATTATCGGGTCATCTAAAACTAGTTTTGAGAATAATGAATGAAAAATATTGTAAATGCTAAATAATTATTCCTATTAATTCCGTAATTATTCACTGAATATCTACTAATTATTCACTCATTATGTACTCATAATTCACTCATTATTAACCGCCCTAATTTATTACACAGCCGCTCAATAATCTCGCATTATTCACCGACTATCCATTAATTTGCTTTACAGTGAATAATGTGTGGATAATGAATGAATATTGCGTGAATTATGTGTATTTGTTTAGTGGCTATGAATAATCCGAGAATTGGTGAAGAGTGAGTAAATAACTAGTGAATATGAGTAATGTGTCAATAAACTGTGAATAATGACGAAATAATCTGTATCGGGTAGTATTTTAATGTATCCGGTCTAAACAAATCCGTAACGCAAAAATTCAAGAAGAAAATCGGACAAACTAATTTCGTATTGCCATCAACAGTTAAATATTAATTGCTTCACAATTGGGTCATTTAAAAAGCAAACAGCACCCGAAAACGTGTGAAGTTGCTACAAAACCAAAAATTATTCAAAAATAATTTCACAACGTTTTGAAGTAAATGCAATAAAATCAAACGTGTCCGTTTTTTGCTTTCAGATTAGTAAATTCTAATTTTTCTTTGTTTTGGACTCTAGCAAAGACAATTTTAGAGTCAAGTTTTAGTTTGTGGCTGGAAAAGTCCAGAGGATTTTTTTTAGTGAAGTTTTAGATTTGAGACTCACGGCAGTCTAATGTTGATTTTGTGTCGGTCGGTTTATTGTTTCCTTTATTTCTACACAAGACTACATAATGGTATTATACTGACCATTAACTAGTGAAAGTGTCACTCCGTGAACTTGTGAAAGTATCCCAACCCTTCTCAACCTCTGTTGCGACATATCGAATTTTGAGTATTTTAATATTTAGATAATTTACTGAATTTCAATTTGGGCACCACTTGAAACAAATTTTAAATATTCTTAACGGTTAGAAAGCCCTTTAATATCAATTCCTGAATTTATTTTATTTTTTTTCTGAAAAGAACCAAAATTTTCGAAATTCTTAATATAATTAAAATTTAGGAAATTGTTTCGCAAAAATTTTACATTTCAATCAAAGTAAAATTTGAAGTTTCTATAATTTTGAAAATTAAGAATTAAAAAATTTTCGAATTTTCAAAATTCTTCAGGTTTTTGAAAAAATATTTGAGCAAAATTCTAAGCCTTTTTTCATAAAGCTGCTTAATATGAAGGTATAAAAATCATGAATTATTTGTATCTAACTAATCACGTGAGAAACAAATTTCCGAAAATTTTAAAGGAAAAATTAAAATACCGAATTTCATAAATTTGTTCATTTAACAGACAAAGTCGCACACTCTTTCCTAATTTTTGTGTGAAAATACGAAGATCAAGTTACTACAATTCGGTTGAACAAATGCCATAAACAGGACTGCGAGTATAACAAAAAAAAATTCAAATTTCCTGAATTGATTAAATTCCTTACACCTGGGGAAATAGTTCGAATTTATTCGGAAATTTCGTAACACTTTACCAAAAATACCAAATACGAACAAATTTATCGAATAATCGATCCGACCTCCAAAGTTATGAACCATTACAGTTCGTTCTAAAGGATTTTGACAAATTTTTATTCTTATAAAACATTAAATGTTGAGCATTCCAGTATCAACAATTTTTAATAATATTTAATCTAGCTTGGATCTTTCTAATATTCTGAAGCGTAATTTGTCAAATTTCGTACTTTCAATATTAAATTTTAGATACAATGTTTTGATACAATTACTTGCTGCTTTTGAAAGATTTTTTTTTTTCAATATAAACATTAATTTGATTTGAAAAAGTGAAAAATTGCCTATTGAAAATTTCCAACTTTGTACACGATATTTTTACGAAATCTTAAAATTCAAAATCTAAGCACAATCTTTCAATTGCAAATTACGATTAAATCTATAATTGAAATATATGTCAGAAAAAGCTCATATTTCGAAATTTCATATTAAAAATTTTAAAACTACTCGACGATATTTTATATTTTAATGAACGCCAGAATTTCAATTTTAGTCGAAATTCTAAAAATTTCTCATCACCTGAAAGAAGAAAATATTTCGGAAAATTATACCGAAAATAAAGTTGGAATAATGAAGGCGTCTTAGATTTTTTTGAATTCGAATTTCGAAATGGAAGTAGGATATCACAATTTCCATTGAAATTACCCATTTCATGGCTTCACAAACATAAAAATTTTTTGGGATTTAACAAATTAAAAAAAAAAATCAAACCTTGAATTTCATTAGAAACGATGGAAATCTTTGAGGTTGTGCATTAGTTCAATGTAATTTAATTTACCTAGCTTTGTAATTTGTAAGCCAATAATTTCTAAGATATCTAAGTTTATAACCACCTTAACAATTTCTAAATTTTTAAATTTCCAAGGTATCATTCTTAATAACTTTTATAAACATTTAAAAGTTTAAAAATAATTTGTAAAAATTTCTATGTTTATATCTAATATTATTTAATCTAATCGCCATCAGTTAACATTTAACATTTTATTTTAACATTTTAAAAACGTAAAAAAATTTTAAAATATTAAAATTAAAATTTTAGTAATTATTGGGTTAAAAATAATTTCTAAAATTTCTAAATTTATTACCATTGTTTAGCCATCATTCTTATAAACTTTTATAAACATTTAAAAATTTAAAAATAATTGCTAGAATTCTCTAATTCTCTAAAGTTATTTAATCCGATCGGCATCAGGTGATATAATGAAATTTTGAATAAAACATTTCTTAATATTATTTAAGCTTTCCGGAACTTTAAATCGGATTTCGATGTAGTTTATTGAATTTGTTACTTTTTCGAATTAGAAAAAGCTCAATTTTTAATTTTCGTATTAAAATTCAGCGTAAAATTGGTATACCATAAATAGATTCTAAACTTTTAAAAATCAGAAAGCATCTAAATTTAAAAATTCTCAAAATATAACATTTTAAAAATTCCCAATTTTTTTAGAAGTTTAAGTTAAAATTATAATTTCATTTAGTAGAGTCACTACAATTGAACAAAAATCTAAAAAGTCTTGTTAAGGCCAACATTTCAATATTTCTGAAAATTGTAATTTCCAGAAATTTTTCAATTTCAAAATTTGCGATCCTAAAATTTAAAACCTTAAACGTACATAAGTATTCACTAATTAAAATCTGGTAGATTGAGCTATTTCTAACATTCCACCTATTTCAATTTAATAATTTAACAAATTTCGAACTTTTAACATCGAGTTGCCGATTTATACATGTCTGCCCAACCAAATTTAGTAATTTCAATATTGATAAAGTTCTACCTTTCAAAATTCCCATTTTTCTTAAATTTGTTACTTGGAAAATTCCTAAATTTTTGGCAACTCCCAAATAAATTTTGTATAAATGTTTCATCCCTCACAAATTTTAAAATTTTAATATTAAAAAAAAAAAAAAAAATCCTTGGTGGTTGGGCGAAATTTTAATTTTAAATCTGAATTTAGAAATTTTAGGATTAAAATTATCAGGTAAAAAACTAAAACTAAATATTTTTCTATTTTAAACATTTTTTCACGCACGTGAAGTATGTAGCTTTTCTAAAAAAAATTCTAATTACACATATATCCAAATCTTTGAAATTCCTTCAAAATTAAATATTATCAAACTTGTCCAACCGAATACTTCAATTTTGTATTTCAACATTTTCGGAATTCTACAAGTGATGAGAGTCTCAGTTAATTACAATTTTTGTATTAAAAAACCACAATAAATCGAAAGTTAGTTAACTGTAACGTTCTGTCTAGTAAAGAGTACTTACATTTCGTAAATTAGCAACAAATTTCATAATCAAACTTGTAACAAAGTCAAAACTTTTAATAAACTATCGACTGAAACATAGTTATATGTGTGTAAAGAGAGAGGGAAAGTGAGAGGGAGAATGAATGAAAAGAAAGGAATAAACAGAGAACTTTTCACAAATATTTATTTTTCTGTAAAGCAAAACTTGTAAAGCTGACAAAACAGTCTTTATCTTTGGCGCATTTTCTCTAGTGAACAGCATCCAACTAGCATTTAAGCTACATATCAAATAAAAACGTTTTGTGACAGAAACGAACATATTCGAGAAATTTAAATGGTGAAAATAGTTTTTTTAAGCTCCACACCATAATAAATTTGAATGTAGCATTAAATAAATTAAATTATTTATTTCCTGTTTCATATAAAAATAAATTTCTAAACATCTTTCAACTTGGTGGGAAAATTTCGTTTTATTCGATTTCGTTTAAATGAGTCATATGTGAAAATAAGTCTCCAAAGTAATTGAACGAGGTTTAAATTGAAAAATTTAATGTTTAGGGTTAAGTGAAAATGTTAAAGGTTTATTATATGTACATTTTCTTAAATTTCGACAAATTTTTTTTAAAACGCTAATGGCTTCCAGAAATATTGGAATTACATTTAGAAAGTGACTAAACCCTGAAGAAGCCTGAAAAATTTGAAAAACCCGAATATTTCAACTTAAAAAATTGGACAGTTATTAAATTTTGAAATATGTTATGCGCGTGCATAAATTATTTAAAAAAAAAATTATTGTATAAAATTGGTTTAGAGGCCAAAATTGGTTTACCATCCACAAATTAAAAAACAGATTTGAGGTGAACACTCTGCGGCTAATTCATATTATCAAATATGTTGGTTAAGTCAGCTACCAAATTTCAATGAAATTGGTCCTTAAACGCAGAAATTCCATTTGGAGGACACCATTACCAAACTGCAAGAAGTATTACGGGACGCTCCTATTTCCTTTGATCCATAAGCATAAATCATAAATCAATGATTTGCCAAAAACAAACTTGATTTTTTAAATACGCAACCAATTCAGGCTTTTACTTCATTTCTAGCACCTAATGGAACACGCTAATTTATCAAAACTAAAATCACTGAAAATTTATATCTTAGTTAGTAACCCGAATCTACAGGTAGTTCCTTTTAAGAATTCCTTAAGTCCATATCATCTGAGGTCTTATTTCTTAAATAAAATAGGGCGGGGTCCAAATTCAAGCATTATTGCGGAACATACTCATGATATTATGATCGATACCATTAATGAAAAAATATTAAAATGTTTCACCAATTTTTTTTTTAACATGAACAACCAATTTAGGCAGTTTACTACGCCTGGAATTAGCACATTTGTGAGTGAATTTTAATAAAATTGTATATCTGATATTTGAGATATGAAGTCGACTCTTTAAGTAGTTCCTAAAATAAACTTGATAATTTTTGGTTCTAAAGAATTCCTTCGTCACTCGATACACTCAGTTTAATGTTGCGTGAATTATTAGAGCGTATAACCTGATGATAAACAATACTTTATAGCTTTAGCACAATTTAACAATTTAACAAATCATATAAAATGAAATGAACGTTAATAAAATGTCATACACAGCAACTGTATAAGCAGCCACTTAGCCCACAACTGTTACATCTATATAAACGAGAATAAAAATGTCAACATCGAGAATAATCGAAATAATAATGAAAAATGACACATGATTTACCACACACAAACAGAAAACAGGAAAAGTGTTAATACTCATCATCATCATCAGCATCGTCGCCATCACCATCAGAAAAGTATGGTCTATTTATAAAAAATATTCTTCCATTTTTCACCAAATCTTTATGGTTAGATTCTTTCGAGTTTTGTGTTTCTTTTTTTTTTTTTTTTTTTTTGGAAAACTATATTTTTATATTGTTGACAAATCTATTTTCTATCAATAACACAAAAAAAACAGAAATTTTTTTGTTAAGTGCTACATTGTTTTGTTTTTTTTTTCATGAAATTTTCCTCATTCAACAATTTTTCATTGGTTTTTTTTTACATTTCCAGTAGAACAATCGAATACACGTGCGACAATTGCTATTATTTGCTATTATTGGCACGTGCTTATATAAAAATGGAATAATTTTCCATTATTTTATTGCGAACAAGAGAATTCTATTATTTTTTATTGTACACAATACAATATGTACCTTGTACTACTACTGTTGAATTCAAACAGTTTTGCAGTTAAAAAAAAATTTAAATTCTATCATGGAAAATTTACAACAAAAAAAAATTAGCAATGGCACGTGAGGGATTTTCAAGACGAACGAACTGAACTGTGTGCTGAATCAGTTTAGATTTTATTGCGAACAATATTTTTATGACTTTTATATTAGGTGACGACGATTATATTGCTGGATTTTAGTGTAATCCTTTATATAGACTCAAAGGAATTTGACATGGTTTAGCTCGATTAATTAAAAAATTGATTTTTAATTTTGTTCATTCGTGTAAAAAAATAAAATAGAAATTGATCTATTACAATTTAATCGCTTATGGTAAACATAACCCATACCTTTTATTGTATATGATATAGAGTAACAATCATGTCAGATCAGTGTTTCGTAACCTTTTCCTAAACCATTAGCCCGCTATTTCCGGGAACTTAACTTTTGAAAAGGAAGAAATTCCTAAGCGGAACCGCCAATGTTAACGCAACACAAATAATTTAGCCAACTTTCTAAGCCAATGGGAATTTAATTTTTAATGTTTGTTTGAGCTTGGTCCGAAAATTTTTAGTTCGCTAAACACATGTTAAGAACCACTGACCAATAAAAACTAAGCTTTGGTTTTCAAATTGTATTCAATTTAGAAAAATCAAAAATAAAAATAAAATCTATTATACAATTTCCGTGAATATTGACAATATCATATTTTTGAATAATTGGAATTTTTTTCTTTTTTTTTTTTGCAGGCCGAGTTCATTTTTATTTATTTTCGTTATCAAACGTAAATTAATTGGATTAAAGGTTTTGCTGCAAAAAAAGGTATTTGGACATTTTAGATTTTGATATATTTAGTTAATTAACTTTCAGATTTATATTTGTCAAAAAAAAAATAGATTGTATGATTATTTTGGCTTGTAGGCACTTTTTTCGAATCAAAGAGAGTTCAACGCAATATAACTCTGTCTATAAATTAATCATAAACATTCGAATTACTCCAAAAAATATATTGATTATCAAATGAAATCCAATTTGAATATAATTTGAAATGATATTCTGGAATCTCCTAACTTTTTAACTTTATAATTACTTTAGTGATTTAAAAATCGTCATACCGAGTTAGGGTTTTCTTTTAAATCCAAATCTAGTGTTGTGCCGATTTTTTAACTTAAGTTTTTTACGGAGATTTTTACCTGTAAAAAAATTACTTTTAACGAATATTCAATTCGCTACGAAGATAAACTGTGTTAGAAATACGTAAATATTGCTTTTGAAATTCAGTTTACACAACTCATTAGATTATTTTGTTTCAGTCTCCTCATTGGTGCCTTGACCATCTTCCGAAATGTCATTGTTATTAACAGAAAAAATTCAACTAAATTAATTTTTTTTTAATTTATCGAAGGCATAAGTCGTTTTTAGACTAATGATACAATCACAGTTTCTCCTATTCTCGATTAATGAATAAGCACTTCCATTCATTTTGAAAATCCTCTTCTTTCGGCCAAATGTTATCTTCTTTATTAGGAACCCTGATAATGAGAGAGCACAATCAAAAGCATCATTTTCGTGTGCCTCATTAGTTAGTGCGGGCGTGTATTTCATAAGAGGGTTTGTTTCCAAAACTATACTAAATTAAATTGAATTGCAAAAAAAAAAATTATCTTAAAGAAAAGATGAAAAAGACTATGAGAAAATGGTTTACGCGGTTTAGAATGATTTTCGCTTCAATCCATCAAACCCATTTGAAGTTTTTGGACACTTTTTTGAACAAAAATTTATGCGAATGTACATTGTGAAGTTTTTGACATATTTGAGTACATATTTTAACAGTGTATTTAACAAAAATAAAATATGCCTCAAGTAATTTGTAACATTCATTTTCAATTTCCTTTTCAACAAATCAAAGAACTTAGCGTCATTTTGATATTTTGATATGAGCCGTAGGGCTCTTGCAAAAAAATTTCAAAAATTACAGAGATTGGCTCATATAGTGATTATACAGGTTGTTGCGCAAATGACACCTGCCACATCACAGTGCCTGCCTCGTTACAAACTTCACGCTCTTTACCGAAGTAACGAGTAGTGTTTGATGCATCGCACAAGACAAATACGGGTGTTTCGTTGATCCAGAACGTCCACGTCGGCCTTAAATTGCAACAAGACTTTCATTGGATGACGCGGTTCCAAGTTCAATATCACAACGATGGTCAACATGACGTCAGAACATGAAATAATTAGAGAAAATCAAAATTGGATTGTACGGTATCCAAGCCGAAAATGGCGCCTCTAAAAACCGTCGTTTGGAACTCTGTGAAAGCGTGTTACTCGCTAAACTAAAGTTCACCATTGTCACATCGTTTAACCTAGAAAATTTTGAAGAATTCGCATGGATCGATTCGAAAGTACTTAAATGGCTGAATTTGGCCCATAGTTTGTGCCCAAGTGATATAGCAATTTCACAGAATCTAGACCCTACGATTTATTATTTCTCACCTCATCCCACTGCTTAATAAAGCATGGAATTAGATCCATTGGCCAATGTGCTTAGTAAAACACAGATTCTCAAAGTAACCCCTATGTCTATAATCTCGAATAATTTTGATAAAATGCGTCATTAATTTGATATTCTATAACAGAGTTTACTTTTCGATGGAACGCTAAACTGTTACACTTGTTAATGTCGAGACTGAGAAGGTTAGATTCACACAATTTCGCTCTTTAATGGTTTTGCTGGTAAATTCAATAAGATTCGGCGGAATTTTATTCGGCTTAGATTTATGTCTTAAACAGTATTGATGAACAAAAACTCTGTTTTCGAGCTCACTCCGTTTCTTTGTCATATGACCAGTTGATAATTGGAAAATTAAAATCCACCTGATTAAGATTGTGTCAAATGGATTAGAAGCATTGTTGATTATTGTGTCGCAACAGGCATTATAAGATGATAAGATGATGATTGTTGTTTGGAATTTGAACACTTAATGGCTCGAAAGCAACTACTATGAGTACTGCTCCACCAGTTTTTTAGCGCTCGTTTACCAAATATTGGCTAGATATAAACCGGAAAGAGCGTTTTTAATACAAAATTGTGAAAATGAGCAGCTTTCGAAGACATAGACTGGTTTCTAATATTTTGTGGTTTAGATCATTGCTAACTATGGTACCGCTTGGGTAGTAACCTTGGAATCCTAACCAACGACACTTTATGCATTACCTATACATTTAAGATAAATGCTTTGGGGCGGATGTATACCCCATATATCCTGTTATTGCGGCTTCTATTGCATAAAACAAGAAACTAACTTCTTTTAATTATTAGAAACAGTGGAGGGGTAGGAAGAGGAACAGTGAGATATTACATCCTACTTATATCTCAGAGTTTAAGGCGTTAGGATTATTATAAATGGCCAACAATGGCATACTACAATGAATGAAGCAGCATTAATTAAGTTATCAAGTTATTTATTTGTACCTATGTTAAACGACAAACGTTATTTTTTATCCGATCCAATTAGTCAACGATAAAACTCTAATATTATGGTACAATATTCCATCGAATTGTTTAGTTCGGCTCTAGGTATGTCTTTTGGAAGATGCTATTTTAGAAATGGAGGAAAACCCCTTAGGAACTTATGGTATGCCTTAAAATATTCGTATAATATTGAAATTAGCTATACGATCGTGACTATTTGAGAGAGAAAAACTATAGTATTGAGGCGCTTTTAGACGTTGTTTATCAGAATGATCCGAATTTGAGTGAAAATCAAAAACTGACTTGCACAAGAGTAATTCAAAATGTTAATGCAAACATTTTCTTATTAATCTAATATTGGGTAAAACTCGTTCGGAGGGAAGAATTGCATTGGTTGTTGCTCCTTCTGGAATTGCAGCTACAATATTGCAAGGTATGTGCAAGCTGCGATTAAATTTGCTGTCATTAATACCCACTACCATCTATTGTATTTGCATCTATGTAATATTTCGAAAAATAGTAGCACAGCGAAATTACTCCGTGAATGTGGTTTAGCTATTTGGATTGAGTGTACATCGTCACGAAAACTTGCTAAAGAAGCACTTGATTGTGATTTTAGACAGACATTACCTATTACACCAAGGTGAGCGACGTCATACAAAAAGTATTAACACAACTACCAATTTTTAGACAACTTATACTATATTTTCGTTTTATTTTCATTCATCACACTACCCCGTCACAAGCAAAACTTGTGACTACAGCGACTACATAGTTTAAATGCAGAAAAAGCAGAAAAAGCAATTTTAATTGACCATGCAAATGAAAATATCATACAAAAGGAAATGACGTTGTTTGGATCACCTCGATCAAAACCTTGTAGTAGCAACGTACATATATAAGCTTTTTTGAGTCTATTGATTTAAACGACCGTAAATGGTCGGAAACATTTTATTTTCTAAATTTTTGTTCCGTAATAACAACTTTGCTTGTCTGAATTATTTTCTTTTGGTAACTTTGAATAATTATCAATAAAAACAAAATCTCTCAAATAATTTGGAAAATCTGCAGTAATCTCGAAAATTCACCGAACGTCTCATCTCAGAATCTCACAAATCTCAACAAGTCTTCAACAATAATATCGATAACAAGCAACCCTTCAAAATTTCAATTTCAAGTATTCCAAAAAACGGCACCTATGTTAGTATATATAGCTCAATGCTATGAAAATTTCGGAAAAAATCACTAATTGTGTAACAAGACGCTGTGTAAACCCTTTTAAAGTTCAAGGAATATCGATAAACTCGAAAAATTACTTCGAGTCGAATGGCCTTACATTTCTAGAATACTCTATAGCTCAGATATTCACAAAAAATTTGGAATATTGCCAGAAAATTCAAATAAATTTGGAATTTTTTATTATCTTATAATAATCTTGAAAAAACAAGAAACCAATAGGGATCTCGATTAACCTGGATGTATCACAAAAAATATCGATGTACCTATAAGTCAGCAACATCTCGAATAATCCCTATTAAGGCAATTCCAATGTATATAGGTAAATTAAACTTTATTGAAAAAAATGTTAAAGATCATTTTTTCAAAATTGCGACAAAACGCAATTATGTAAGATATTTCCAGCTCTAATTGTAATTACTCTGATTCTAATTATTTTGAAAAAATTTTAACAATTTCGAGAAAGACTTCTTTCCAGTACTGCATCATCTAAACTTGACAAATATAGAATACAACTTTGGTAGATTTGCGATAGTTCATTGCGAATTCCTTATTTTGAAAATGAGTGTCCTCAAAAAAATGGGGTAGCAGACATTGAAGTAGGTTTAGTCAAGGGTTTAGTAGTTTCGAATTGGTACAGAAAGTGCTAAATATAGGTCAATAGGATTTACTTCTCAAGCGTGAATATTTAATGAATGAAATGTTTTCGGTTTTTTAAAAATGTAAGCTTGCTCAAGAAGAAAATCGAGAAACCATTTCGTCGATTTTTTCGGTAACACATATTTTCTTTAAAATAAAAAACCTAATCAATGAGCCCTGGGCCTTACTTTATAAAATATAGATGAGAGTACAGCAGCAATTGTAATAATATATCAAGCCAATTAGAAAACGATAAATTACGCATTACCAAAATATTTCTTGTAAATTTAGAACAGAAATTCGTTGAACAAAATAGAAATAAACGCAGGTCTATCAGTTCTTCACGTTATGGTTAAGGGTTAAGGTATCTTCGCTTTCCTCACGGACAATTTTACTAGAGTGACCAGTTATAAAAATTTATCCCAAGAAAGTTTATGTTTATTGTACATAACAATTTGTCAATAATTTAGTAAAATAAAACAGCTTCAATTTAACCCTAAATTTAAAAATGGTAACTGCAGTTAATAAAATTTACTAACAAAACACAAATAATGAGTGTGATCCCCCGAACAGACGGAACAGATACAATCAACCAAATGCATCTCATTTCTATAAGTAACTATATATTTGGTGGATAACATTATGACCTAGACAAATTTATTGTTCGGATTTATGTATGTGCTTCTTTCTACAATAAGAAATTATAATGTAATACAAAAATGTTAAGAAAAAAGAAAGAATTTCTTGACAAATCGAAATCAAAAATTTCAAATATAGAGTTAAAACCGGGCAACATTTTCAAGACTAGTTCAGAAAGTGCATAGTTTGTAGTAACAGAATCAATATGTAAGAACCGTCTTGGCAGCGCAAACAACGCGGTGGAGCGTATAAATTAAAACGCGTCAGTATTTCATCACAATCAACTCGTGTGGTCAAAACATCGCACACAAAGATAGCCGATGCTACATCTCTTCGGTGATCTAATCGTTTATAAGGTAGAAAAACATAGTTATTCACTCTTTCCCTAGATAGGCCACGAAGAGCATACAGTACAAATTGCTTCTGAATGCTTTCAATTCTATCTGAATGACACTGATAAAATGGTGACCAGATCTGAGAAGCGAATTCAAGAATAGATCGAACAAAGGACACATATAAAGATTTTAGTGTGAGCGGATCACAAAAGTCCTTACAATTGCGCTTAATAAAGCCTAACAATAATAAGCCTTAGCAATAATAGAATCAATATATTTTATAAAGGAAATATCAAAAGAGAAATTTATACCTGTAGGTCAGACATGAACTCAACTCTGTCAACAGCCATATATTAAAGGAAATACTGCTAAAGTATAGGTGATCGCTTTTAAAAAAATAAACCCTACATTTTGGCCACATTCAACAACAATCTGTTGTTGAATAACCAACTTCAAAATGTATTCAAATCACTTTGCGTAAAGAAGGCAATGCGCAAATTCAAAACGCTCAGTTGATAGGGATGAACTCACAATTTAGTTTCTCTAGCTTATACATACTCGTAGATAAGAATCAAATTATCAATTTTATTAAAAGCTGTTGAAAAGTCAGTGTAAACTACTCTTCTACTTAAGGCACAAAGGAGGTCTTGGAGAATCTTCTGTGATAATATGGAAGAGGTATCCGAAACCTCCCGCCTTAGGAAGATTCTTTCCAAAAGTACATCTAGTCCCAGTTTTTTTATAAAACCGGACGGATCTTGGACAGCTTCTAGTGGAGAATCTCTGGAGCTTCTCTTCGAGACACACTTCCCAGGGAGCTTTGAAGACCTGTTGGTGCGTAGCAATCATCAGGAATCACTATCAATAACCACAGAGGATATCGTAACCAGGAAACGGATCCTATGGGCACTGAGGGGTATTAAACCATTTAAATCGGCTGGTCCGGATCAAATTATACCAGCGGAACTTCAAAACAACTCAGTAATTATTCTTCCCTACCTGGAAGCTATATTAAAAGGGTGTTTGAAGCTGGGCTATATTCCTAGGTACTGGACGGAGGTCAATGTGGTGTTCATACCGAAAGCGGGAAAAAGCTCACATGTCTATCCTAAGGACCTAAGACCAATAACTCTATCATCCTTTCTTTTGAAAACCTTGGAAAGGCTGCTGGATGTATACATCAGAGATAAAATAGGTGCCAGGATGGGCATCGTCTCAGCATGCGTACACAAAGGGTAGATCTGTGGACACTGCTCTGCACGCCTTGGTGTCTACGATTGAGAAATCGATTAATTCGAAGGAATTGTCTTTGGTGGCCTTCCTGGATATAGAAGGCGCCTTTAATAATGTGAAAGCGGAGGCAATCAAGGAGGGATTGTCATTTTTGGAGGTGGACGTTCCTCTGATAGGGTTAATCAATTATATGCTGGGAAGCAGGATTGTTAGCTCGAAGTTGGGGGACTCCACCATCAAGAGGCGAGTAACTAGGGGAACTCTGCAGGGGGGCGGGGTTCTGTCCCTTCTTCTCTGGAACATAGTGGTAAACGGGTTACTACTTGAATTGGAGAGAGAGGGTATTGAAGTTATCGCGTACGCAGATGACGTAGCTTTAGCTGTTACCGGGAAATTCCTGGGCACGATTGTAGACGTAATGCAGAATGCGCTTACCATCGTTACGAAATGGGCTGGCAAATTTGGACTTGGTATTAACCCGTCCAAGACAGAGCTGGTACTCTTCACTAAGAAATACAAAATCCCGGTAGTTGTCCCTCCTACCTTAAATGGCACGAGACTTGCTTTTATTGATAGAGCTAGATATCTGGGCATTATCTTGGACAGTAAGCTTAGTTGGAAGCCCAACATGTTGGAGAGAATAAACAAAGCTACTATTGCTTTGTACTCCTGTAGGAACGCCATTGGTCATAGATGGGGTCTGGTACACTGGCTCTACACCGCTGTAGTGAGACCTGTACTCATGTACGGGGTGTATGTTTGGTGGCCAGCTCTGGACAAGGTAACTTACAAAAGTAAGATTGAGAGAGTGCAAAGAACGGCCTGTATGCTTGTTAGCGGGGCATTGAGGTCGACACCGACAAGTGCCTTAAAGGTTATGTTGTACCTTCTTCCGGTCGACATTTTTGGTAAACAGATGGCGGCAAATACGGCTCTCAGTGGAGGTGTCTTAGTATAGGACACTCTACTATTGTTAGATCGTTGAAGGATGAGCTGGCGAATCTTGACTACATTAAACCTACTCTACGCTTCGAGAAGCGATTTCGGAACTCCTTCCCTTCAAGAGAATCCTGGAGGGATAGACCGTTATCGGAAACCGAAGCGTTGCAATTCTTCACAGATGGCTCCAAGCTAGACGGCAAAGTAGGAGCTGGAGTATTCTGTGACAAATTAAATGTAAATATTTCTATTCGTCTCCCTGATTATTGCAGCGTGTACCAAGCTGAAGTCGTAGCGATTGAGGAGGTCATGACGTGGTTGAAGCATAATGTGTTATCCTCAGACGATATCACAATCTATGTGAACAGTCAAGCGGCGATCCGGTCGTTAGAATCGGTGTCTTTGGCGTCACGGGTGGCGTTGAGTTGTCACTCATCTCTAAATGAGATGGGGAGCATTTCAATATCCAGGTAGTCTGGGTCCCAGGTCACTCGGGCGTCATGGGGAACTGCAGGGCAGATGAACTTGCTAGGCATGGTACGACTCTCCAGCTGCAACCGGAAAGGGCAAGTCTGGGGAGGCCTATCACAGCGCTGAGACAAGCACTTGGGAAGCAGGCGCTATCCTCAGCGGGGGAAAGGTGGTCTAACACCCTCACCTGTAGAGTTGCAAGACAAGTTTGGCCAAACCTGGACTTGGGGCGCACTAGGGCATTAATATCCTTACGCAGACGTGAATTAAGAACGGTCGTAGGAATTCTCACGGGACACTGCCTTTTTGGAGGACATGCAAGAAGGCTGGGTCTGGAGGCTAATGACTTCTGCAGAAGCTGTTTGGACGAAGAAGAGGAAGAGACGTTGGTCCACTTCCTTTGCTCGTGTCCAGCATTGGCTCTCAGAAGGCACAAACACTTAGGTAAGTTCAGGATGGACTGCCTCTCGGATCTCGAAAACATTAAAGTGCAGGACGTCTTACGCTACATAAGTAGCTCGAAATGGTTCCAATAGGGGTAAAAGGGGATACATCCTGTGGTATCACAATGGACCGTCACCGGTCTAAGTGTGCGTAAGCAGCCACTCCAACCTAACCTAACCTACTCTTCTACATGTTGCCGGTCTTCGATCCTATCGTATAAATTACCACAGAACGTTGCCGGATTGGAAATTGTACATCATCCCGTATAAAAACCCATGCTGTGCCGCCAAAATAAAAGATTTCGAGACGAATGAAGGATATTTCCCAAGGATCAGGAAAAATCCCAGTCCGAAAGCACGGACTCAAAATATTTGGCGAACTGATTGCAGATATCAGAGGGTTGACCTCCTAATGAATTCTAATAAGACAACGGTGAAGGATACCCCTACAGCTTTCCTTTTACCATTTAGGGAATTCCAGAATTTTCTGGGATTGGACGTTAACTCTACTTCAATCTGCAAAAGTGGTTATCTGTATCGAATCTAGAATAAAATTCAGCACCATGTAACCTGTATAATGAATGAAATTTGTTACGCCGTTTTCCAGGCACCGTTGTTTCGTATTGTACAATCGGTTTACGAAACCGAGGTTAATTTTTAATTAAAGGGACAAGCTTTCAACACCAGTCTTGAGTAGTTCGTTGAACAACGAAGTTTAAGTTTTTTCCGCGCTTGAGGAATTTCCAATCAGTTGACAAGAAATTCGTTTAAAGAAATGTAGTTAATATGCCTAAAATCAGCAGTATTGCATTTTTCATGATAAATATTTATCATTATTGGCAGCATTATTTAAAATGAAATCTAAAATCCTGAATCTGAGTTCTTTAAGTCAGTGAAATTTAAATGAATAGAAAATCCAAAAAATATAATTTACCTTAGTAATAATTTGTAATGATTTACAATAAATTTGTTGGACAGTTTTAAAACAAAATTTCAATTAAACATCAATAATTTTTTCACCATTTTCAAACTTTATTTATCAAATCGAGCCAATCCAAGAAATTGGTGACGGCCAAAAGATAATGGACGACAAATTTCGAGTTAAAAATTGTAGAGTTAAAGAGTACTTAAGTTATATTATTGCTGACTTACCTAAAAACGTAATTTGGAAATTTATTAATCTAAACGGTTCAACTCGTTCGTAGAAAATTTCAGAGACGACCCATCACGTAAGTAGGAATTAAAAAAAAAAAATCGCCCTAAATAATTGAAAAATTGCAAAACCTATAGTAATAAATACTCATCGAATTTTAATAGATGTTTATTTTTGGACCAACCTTACCTGCTCCGCATCAAAATTAAATTCCATCAGCGAAAGGCAATGACTTTCGATAAAAAAATTAAAAACTAATAACATTTTGTCAGAACAATTACGCATCTTTGTATATATTATGTATACTTGTATATAACCGAAACGATTAGGAATTACATTTTTGTTTTGTAATTATAATTAAAAAGTTGGTGAAGCTTAAGACGAAACAACAAAAAGAAATTGTTTTATTACAAAAAGGGAGTTGACCTGAGTGATGTTGCAAAAAAAAATATAAAATCGTTAAAAGTTAAGCATAAAAAATCAAAAAACAATACAAATACCGTGTACCTACCATACATACATAATATCATTATTATCAAAAAAAGCATAACTGTGGATCTCGGCATTAATTAAAAATTAAAAACAAAACCAAAAAAAATGTTTTTGTATTAATTATTTTGTTTTTAGTGTGTGGCGGGCGCTGTGGCAAAAATTAATTATTATTCGCACAATATTGCGTTAAATTCAATTATTTTTATTGAAACATAAAAGTTTTGTTTTTTTGTTTTAATGTGTATTTTATAACAAATAATTGGCCTGGATTGAATAACATTCTCTTGTGATGAGTACATTAGAGTAGCTCTGTACATGTATATACATATATATGTAGTTCGTTTGGATGTAAATTTCAATTAAAAATTATTATTTGAATTAATTGTAAAAATCTTGCGATATACATAAACAAATATAAAAGTTAAATTTGCATAATTAATATTATTACAGTATAGTTTGTGATTTATGATAATGATTGTGGAAATTTAATTGATTTTCGAATCCCTACTGAAATACGAGTTAAAGTAAAAAAATCCAACTTTACATTTGTACATTGTACGTGTATATATGTGTGTACTAACATTTTCCTAATAAGAGAAAATTGTAAAATATTTTTCTTATATAACATCTAAAACCACAACTAAATAAATTTATTTGCACAATTTCATGTACACATATGTATATATGTAGTTAGTACATGAGTGTAGAGTAAAATATTTTATAATTTATTATAAAAAATAAAATTTTTAAATATTTGGTTTGGTTTTAAAATTTGTTTTTTGTTTAAACATAATTTTTAGCTTTTTGTTATAAAGAAATGTTTTATTTATGATTTATAAATTTTGTTCATAACTAATATTATTCTGTGCATAATATTTGCTTTGGTTGTTTATATTTGTTTATGCTTAGGAGATTGGTTTTCCTTTAATATACAAAAAATTTCCAGAATGAGACCAGACGTTTTTCTTAGCTCGTTGTATTGCTACAGTAATTTAGTTGGATCCACCAATTACTTTAAATTTTTACCAACATATAGAAAGAAGGAAGGATTTAATCCAGCATTGCAATTAAACGGATTGCATGGGGACGAAAATAAAAGCACTTCTCAGTGTCAGATTGGTCCAATGTAAGTAAAAATTCCTGTTTGCCGTTTCGTTTTTACAAAATTATCTTCAACGGCCAAATTTTCAGGTTTATTTCTCGGATTAATCTTCGGTCCAAATTATTGCCGGGAGAAATATTTTTGTTAAATGCCGCTCACATGAACGTTTCAATGAAGACTGTGTTGTTAAAAAGGTTAAACATCCAACATCTGTCATGGTTTGGGGGTGTATCACCGCAAAAGATCCTGGGCCTCTTCATTTAGTAGATGGCATTATGAACGCTGATAAATATATTCAGATGTTGGATACCGTTTTGTTACCAAAACTCCCCCAATTATTTCGCTGTCGGCAAAGGTACATCTTTAAGCAGGATGGAGTTCCTTGTAACACCGCCAAGTCGGTTAAAAACTATTTGAGTTCCAAAAACATACCGCTATTAGATTGGCCGGGGAACTCTCCGGACATGAACCCAATAGAAAATGTTTGGACGGTTCTAAAGACGCAGTTATCGAAAAAACACATCACAGACAAACAAACATTGATTGAGGAAATTAAAAACATATGGTTCAATGATCCACTTATTAAAAAAACCATAAGAAACTCGTTCCAGACTTTGCCACAAAGAGTCGAAATGCTGCTCAAGAATAAAGGAATGTGGCTAAATATTAAATAATAGATCTAATAAACTTTTATTTAATTTTTTATATTCATTAAATATTAATTTAACAATTTTAATGAAATATTGAAAAACAAATTGATGCTATGATATTGAATTCCCCGAAAAACTAAGTTTTAAACAACAGAAGTACAAGCAGAAATGGAAAGAGCATACCCCCATTATGAATGAACAAAACCATCTTAGAAGTATTCTTGGCTGAAATAATTCATTTTTTTTAAATAAAAATTATATTGTACACCTCTTTCATTTACGCACTATTATGAATGAGTTTCTGTGCTCAAAACAGAGTGTTTATGATGGAGTGGATATCACTTGTCACAATTCCAAATTTATGTTACCAAATAAATAAACAAAAAAATAAAATTATTTTTATTAATTTCAAGTTACACTTTTAATTATTCACTTAAGACTAACTTAATTATTTTAGTTCTATTTATGTATTTTCTTAAAGTATTCTAATTACAAGCTAAGCAAGTGGAAAATTATTGACACAATTTGATGAATCTGCATTTCTCACGTTTCATATTGTCGTTGATCATCACGTTGGGTTTTTGGTTTCAATCTACACGTTATGCTGATGTTGCGTCTTCTTGATATTGTGTGCTCTACCTTCGTTATCTCTTATGATATATCCTATTCGACTATAACTTCTTCCGGGAGTGGAGAAAGGACGATCTCGTTCTTTGATCCAACACCTGCTTTTCTAAGTAGGTCTTGATATGATGTACTAAGGTTATTCTGCTGTACAGATGTGCCCTATGGAACAGTTCCATTTGGGTTCTTTATTTGTACTGTTGTTTTGTTACTGTGGATACAAATGTATAGGATTAATATGATAATGGAAATAGTGGAGAATAATATTCGTCTGGAAAGCGTCCATATCCAAGCTTGATGGTTGATTTGCTTTATATAAACATTATTCAACCATTTCCCGTTCTGGATGTTTTCTTGGTTGATTGTTGCAATGTCTGGGGTTGTTATCATATGGCGCGTAACTTGAAGATTGTGAAGTGCTCCTTGAATTTCTTCATCCGTGCTTTTCCACTCGTATGACTGGAATTCTTCAAGGTTGGCTGTAACTGTACAGTTCCAAAATGTTATGAAAAAGTTTCCTGTTAATGTTCGGTTATCGGGTCCACAGTTAGATGATAGTTTTGCGTTTTCTGCATTATTTATCAATAACTTATTCTCTGATATGAATTGTACTGTTGTATTGGTTTCTGGTGTAACATTGCATTTAGCTTGGCTTCCCATTATAAGAGGTTTGATGCAATCATCTTTGAATTCTTTTATTTCGGTATGTTTTTGGACGAAATTGTTGTGATTGGTGGTTGTAAACAATCTGGATTTGGATTTGATTAGATATTGTGGATAGTTCTGAATAATGCTGCCATTGACTACCACTGGACCAATCGTCATTATTGTTGAGTTATATTCTTCCAGTTTTGGTACTTCTAGGATATATAGCAGTGTATCTTCGTTTACTCCAATTTTTGGTGTGATGAATGTTAGGGCTCCATCCGGTAGTGATATTTCAACACCTTGGTCAACCAGTACATAATTTTGATAGAGATAATTTCCTTCAAAGAAATTATTTTGTTGCTGGGCAGCGAGACTTTAGTTCTGATGATTGCGTCTTGATTATCTCCAAGTATTGAATTGATTGTATTAATGTTTATTTTTATTGTGAGCAATTCCAGTTCAGTCAATACAATTTGGTTGGCGATTGAAGTATTGACTACAACTTTGTTTAGGGCTTCTGTTAATAACTGGATTCTCTTATCAATTTGATTGTATATTTGAAATTGGTGATTGTTTTCGTTTATAAGTTCGTTCATCGTGATATTGATCATACGTAGGTCCTGGGCGTCTGGATTTCTTGCGTATCCTCATTAGTTATATCTTCTACTATTTTACTAACGAGTACGAAGTGACCATTTTGTGAAAAATTTTCTCTATATGATTGTTGTATTTTTCCGTACAGGATTTCAGGTGCGAGTATCGCGGTTTGTTTATTATTGTGATACATTTTAAGGCAATGAGTTATATCTACTCTACTAAAATTGTCTTTAACAATTATAATTCTGTGTACGTTGGGAAATATTTCCTCCGAGATGATAGTGTCAATTCTCGAAATTCGGAAAATTATCTGATTCCTATAATAATTTACAGGTAGTTCAGAAAAATGTAGAAAATATTCATCCGAAGTATTGGCTGAATGAATTGTGTCGGAATCACTTGATGTGTGATTCTGCATAGAATCGTCTTCGTTGTTCGAATTCTGTCTATTTCTGTCATATTCATGTGAAGTGGTAGTTTTCTTATTGAAGTTTATTTCCGTCTTTTTTAAATATACTTCAAATGTATTGAATAATACTAATAATTCTAATGTTTCCCAATCGATTCCCCCTCAGAAAAACTCCCAAGGACTAGAAAAGACGAACAACACTCCTTTGAGAGACGGCGACTTAGAGTGTGTTAACGAAACCCAAAATATAATTGCAACCGTTTATCAACAAAATATTAATAAAAAGTACCTTAGCTTGATAATTGAAAATAATACCAAAAGGTCTCTATTCCTAGTTGATTTTGGAGCAGATGTAAGTTTGGTGAAGGTAAATTGTTTGGATAGTGATATTTTTTGTTATGCGGAAAGGAAATGCTCAATTAGTGGAATTTCTGAAGGTATTATAGAAACACTTGCGGCTTGCAGTCTAAAATTAACATTTCCAGACTTCAAATCTGTAATTCAGACTTTCAAATCATTCCCGATACATTTAAAATAAGGTATGACGGTATATTGGGTTTAGATTTCCTAAACAAGTTTAAATGTTCATTGAATTTTGATTCAATATCATTGACAATCCTAATCGATACATACATATAATTTGAATAATAATCTCAATGACATTATACTTCCGCCAAGAAGCGAAATAATGGCTATACCCTTAGAGTAACTTCGTCTGATGGTGATCGTATACGTCTTTCTAAAGAAATCCTACCTGGAGTGTATATTCCAAATTCAATTCTCAAAATGAATCACAATATAGCTCATATTTCGGTAATAAATTCAAATGATAATGAAATTATAAAAGATTCCAATTTTGAAATTCCAACCAAGTCAGTAGACGATTATGAATACTCGAATCAAAAATTGATACCGATCATCTAAACCTCTAATAAAAACAAATTGTATTAAAGATTATACGCGGTTACAATGACTGCTTCTATCTAGAAGGAGATAAGCTCACGGTGACCGACGCAGTTACGCACAAAATAAATGTCGAACCATAAATACCAAACCGGTCTACACAAGGCAATATCGTTTACCGCAAGCAAATAAAGTTGAGGTTGACCATCAAATCTCTGATGGATTTCTTGGAAGATGATATTATTAAACATTCCACTTCGCCGTGGAATTCTCCTATTTTATGTGTGTCAATGAAATCAACCATAGAGGAAAGGAAATGGAGGATAGTTGTTGACTATCGTAATTTAAACGAAGTTACCATTAGTGAACCTTTCCCGATCCCCTCAATCACCGATATTTTATAACAATTGGGCAAATCCGGCTATCATCAGGTGGCAATGAATGTTTCTGGCAAAGAGAAAACCGCGTTTAGTTCCAATTCCGGGCACTATCAATTCAAAAGAATGAGCATGGGTTTGAAAAATGCACTAAGCACATTTCAACGGCTCATGAATAGTGTATTAACGGAGCTTACTGGTTTAAAGTAACTTGTTTATCTGGACAACGTTGTCCTCTATGGAAGAAGTCTCACAGATCATAATAATAAGCTTTGTGAAATTCTGTCTACCCTGAGAAAATTCAATTTAAAACTCAATCCAGAAAAATGCCAATTCCTTAGGAAGGAAATTATATATCTTGGGCACATTATTACTCATGAGGACATCAAGCCCCAACCAGCAAACATTGACCCCATTATGTACTACCCGACTCGAAAAACAATAAAGGAAGTCGGATATTATTGTAAATTCTGTCCACAATTTTCTGACATTTCGAAACCATTAACCAACCTAACTAAAAAACATGCAAAATTTGAATGGGAGGCAAAATGTGACGAATCATTTTCAAAATTAAAGGAATTTTTGATGAAATCTCCATTGTTGCAGTTCCCAGATTAAGAGAAAGATTTTTATGTAACTTGTGATGCTAGTCATGTTGCTATAAGCGCGATACTTTCACATAAGTAATTGATGGAAATGATCTCCCTGTAGCGTACGGAAGTCTAATTTTTAATAAATCAGAAGAAAATTATTCTACCACACATAAAGAACTTCTCGCAATTGTATGGGGAATTAACCATTATAGATCATATTTATAAGGTCGAACTTTTTACGTAATTACCGACCATCGTCCTTTAACATATTTAAATAGTTCAACTAATAAATTAAACCCGGTCGAATCAATAGCAACGCTGTCGATGTTGTTACACGGAATCAGTCCAAATTGAGGCAAGCTGAAATTCTGTCAACGTCAAATTATTTGTCAACCAATAATCAATCTTCAAATTTAAATCGGTCACATGAACAATTGAATCAATCCGCCATCGATCAGGCGCAAATCAGTGAAAATACCCCGGAAATAATTCATTTAATTGCTAAAGATGATATTTACACTGTATTCAAAGAATATCATGATAACCCTTTGAGTGCTCATCAAGGTATCTATCGCACTTACAAAAGAATTAAACAATATTATTATTTCGGGAAAATGTTCAAAACTATCGAAAAATATATTCACAATTGCCCTCTATGTCACAAAAATAAAATGTCTTTAAATTCCAAACTGCCTTTAAAAATAACTACAACAGCAAAACTGCCATTTCAAAAAATATTTTTGTAAATAGTTGAACCTATGGTGTCAAAATACCAAAATAATAAATACATTCTCACAGCACAATGCGATTTAACTAAGTTTTCAATGGCAGTACCTCTTCCTAATCAGAAAGCAGAGACCGTAGGTTACGCAGTAATCGAAAATTTAGTATGTTTATTCGGATGTATCGAATCAATCCTTACTGACATGGGATGAAATTATATGAATGAACATTTCCAGAAATCCCAGCTTTTATTAACATTCGAATTAAAACAAAGTGTATAGTTAATATTCTGACCAAGATTCACATTAGTGTATTTAACACTTTAGCCAGAATCGGTCATAGAACTTCCACAATTGATCAAAATCGCGGTTAATAAACTGTAATCCACCCTTTCTTGTAATCGAGAGGTGAATCAACCATTAATCGCTCCCAATACTACTCTGGCACACGCATTCACTAATTTCATCAATTAATTGACTAACAGCTCCTTTCGAACCATTTCCATAAACACTAATATCATATCCAATTTTGAAGGATATAGGGGCCTTTCTTAGCATGTCAGTCACACTGGGGTGAGCGCCCCATTTAGGTTTACTCACCCGTTTAATCACATTTATACGATCCTTGCAGTTATCTGCCAAAATTTTCATATGCTTCCCAAAATTCATGCGCCTATCAATCCAAATATCCAAATACCTGTACGAGTTCACATGTTCAATTCTATTTTTATCCACCTTAATGTTTAGATTTACGTCATTCGTTCTAAAGCTCATGTAAGCAATAAGTGTGCGATTCACTCTTAAGGGGACATTACACCTTCAAATTTTAAAAAATGAAATTTTTTCAAACATTTTTTTTTTAGTGGAATAAAAAGAGATATCTAAATGAAACTTTCCATGGACATTTTATTTAAGTCAAAGTATACACAAAAAATTTTTTTAGAGTTTTTTCCGCCCCTTGTCGTCTGCTACGGTCATTTTTCAAAAAGACCGAAAATTCGCGGCGTGCATCAGAACTGCTCTCAGAAACGTCTGAAAAAAAAAAAACCGGGGTTTTATTCAGCATTAAATCGCCCTTGGAATGAACTAAAAGGAAGAAAATGGTCTAAAAAATAACAAAATGGCGGCATTTTTTCGAAAATGGAGCTTTTTTGTCCCCTGCAATTTGTTGTAACTCAAAAAATTGAAAGCCGATTTTCCCTTCCGTAGTCCATTCTGAGCAGAAATATGTGTAGATCAACGTGTTAAAATTTTAGAACGATTGGATAAGTAGTTTTTTATCAATCTTGCACGAGTTACGTATTGTCACTCCACACGAACCCAACATCCCAACATCATATTGACCAAACAACAATGTAGCAGTAGACAAGATTGTAACACCAAATTATCAACAACAACATCAATAAAAATGTAACTACAACATTGTAACAGTAAATTATCAAATATCATAACATAGAGAAATTAAATTAAATGTAGACATAGAATAAAATAAAAACAAAAGAAATGATTCTACGTACATATTTTTACTTTCACACGTTTATAATATTACATTTAGATAAACCATTTCTTAGAATTATAATCATACAATGTAATGAATAAATAGAGAACAAACAATATGATTATAATTCTAGTACTGCATTTACATTTTTACATTTTTGTTTAGTATAACGATATAATATATATGATGGTTCAACGAATATAAGAATCAGAATTATTGTAACTTTTAAATAGAAAGGAACTAAATAAAAATTTGTTAAAGAATAAAATAAAAAGTGTTTTATAAAAAAACCCACCACGACTGCCTTAAACTTTAACTCACGCCAACTTGAAAAACGTCATTTCGAGATAATCGAGTTTAAAGTACAGTGAAGTAGACCAAAACCGTAGAAAAAAGACTTTGACGCGCTCCGTAATAAATACAATAAAAATTTTTTTGTTGACATTTTCATGTTTATATTGTTAAAATCCTGTTCTAAAACGTTCATTCTAACATATTCGATCATAAAAAAAAATTCGATTTTTTAAAAATCTGAAGGTGTAATGTCCCTTAATTATATTGATCATTCCAGGGTAAAAGTAGGATCGTCTTAATTGACTTTCCACCTCTCTTGTTCCGCGGTGCGCTCTCTCGTTTTCTTTGACTACAATTATTGTATGCTGACGCCCTTCGTTGGTTACATCTTCGACCGTTTTTGTGGTGAAAACAAAATGGCCTTTTTCAGAAAATTTTTCTCGAAATGCTTCTTGAATAGTTTGGTAAAGCTTTTTTGGTGCCAGGATTGCTGTCTGTTTCCCATTATGAAATCTCTTGAGGAAGTTAGTAATTTCTTTTTTTTGAAAAGATTCCTTTAAAATCATGATTCGTTTCAACTTAGGGAATATGTCCTCCAGAATTATCGTATCTAAATTCGAGATCTTGAAAACTAGTTGATTCCTATAATAGTTTATAGGACGATCGGAAAAATGGATATAGTAGTCATCGGACGTATCCGCAGAGTGGAAAGTCTCTAAGTCACTATCATTGTCGGAGCGGTTTCCTGTTCTTCTTCCAGATTCACTTGAATTGTTACCCACCTTCTCGTTGAAATTTAGTTCGTTATTACTTTCTTTTGCTCTAGTAAAATAAAGTATAGTAATCATGAAAATTTTGGACCTTGAGATTTTTAGAGATTTATTTGTTTTGAGGTCCCCTGAGTCCGAAAAAGTGGGTTTCGAAATAGTGTCTGTCTGTCAGTCTGTCAGTCTGTCTGTGTCTTCTCTACAGCCCATATGGTTTAATCAATCGAACTGAAACTTCAGATTTAAGCTTTTTTGATAAATTGGGAGGTCCCAGTGAACTTTACTCCAAATCGGCTAACCGGAAGTGGCCACTCCCTTGGTCCAGAAAATTTGTTTTGCAAATATCTAAAAAGTATGAGGTTTGCAAAAAACTCTTTTATCCAAAATGTTTCCAAAAATTAAAAACAAATAAAAATAAAAAATTAAAAAAAAAATTAAAAAAATTAAAAATTAAAAAAAAAATTAAGAAAAAAATAAAATTTCTCAAAATTCTCTGTTCGTAAAAGAAAGTTGTGTGTTGGCCACACCTCAATTTTAACTAGGTAATTAAGGGACCTATTCCATGTGCTAGCGAAACCTTTGTCATCATTGTTGGCAATGGCCGATATTGGCCCTTGGGAGTTGAGTGCGATTTCCAAAAATAATTTTGCAGGATTTTTATTAAACGAACGATTCATATGGATTAGGGTTTTTTAACTAGGTATTTGAGGGACCTATTCTATGTGCTAGCGAAACCTTTGTCATCATTTTGGCAATGGCCGATATTGGTCCTTGGGGGTTGAGTGCGATTTCCAAAAAATTATTTTGCAGAACTTTTATTAAACGAACGATTCGTATGAATTAGGGTGTTATAACTAGGTATTTGAGGGACCTATTCTATGTGCTAGCGAAACCTTTGTCATCATTTATGGTAATGGCCGATATTGGCCCTTGGGAGTTGAGTGCGATTTAAAAAAAATAATTTTTCAGAACTTTTACTAAACAAACGATTCGTATAGATTAGGGTTTTCTAACTAGGTATTTGAGGGACCTATTCCATGTGCTAGCGAAACCTTTGTCATCATTTTTGGCAATGGCCGATATTGGCCCTTGGGAGTTGAGTTCGATTTCTTAAAAATAATTTTGCAGAACTTTTACTAACCGAACGAATTGTTTGGATTAGGGTTTTCTAACTAGGTAATTAAAAAACCTATTTCATGTGCTAGCAAAACCTTGGTCATCATTGTTGGCAATGGCCGGTATTGACCCTTGGGAGTTGAGTGCGATTTCCAAAAAATAATTTTGCATAACTTTTACTAAACGAACGATTCGTATGGATTAGGGTTTTTAACTAGGTATTTGAGGAACCTATTCTATGTGCTAGCGAAACCTTTGTCATCATTGTTGGCAATGGCCGATATTGACCCTTCAGAGTTGAGTGCGAATTCCAAAAATTAATTTTTGCAGAACTTTTACTAAACGAACGATCCGTATCGATAAGGGTTTTTTAACTAGGTAATTAAGGGACATATTCCATGTGCTAGCGAAACCTTTGTCATCATTGTTGAGTGCGATTTCCAAAAAATAATTTCGTAGAACTATTACTAAACAAATGATCCGTATGGATTAGTGTTTTCTAACTAAATAATTGAGGGACCTATTCTATGTGCTAGCCAAACCTGTCATCATTGTTGGCAATGGCCGATATTGGCCCTTGGGAGTTGAGTGCGATTTCCAAAAAAAATAATTTTGCAGAACTTTTACTAACTGAACGATTCGTATGGATTAGGGTTTTCTAACTAGGTATTTGAGGGATCTATTCTATGTGCTAGACACACCTTTGTCATCAATGTTGGCAATGGCCGATATTGGCCCTTGGGGTTGAGTGCGATTTCCAAAATATAATTTTGCAGAACCCTTACTAAACAAACGATTCGTATGGATTAGGGTTTTCTAACTAGTTAATTATGGGACCTATTCTATGTGCTAGCGAAACCTTTGTCATCATTGTTGGCAATGGCTGATATTGGCCCTTGGGAATTGAGTGCGAATTCCAAAAAATAATTTTGCAGAACTTTTACTTATCGAACGATTCGTATGGATTAGGGTTTTCTAACTAGGTGATTAAGGGACCTATTTCATGTGCTAGCGAAACCTTTGTCATCATTGTTGGCAATGGCCGATATTGGCCCTTCAGAGTTGAGTGCGATTTCCAAAAAATAATTTTGCAGAAGTTTTACTAAACGAACGTTCCGTATGGATTAGTGTTTTCTAACTAGATAATTAAGGGACCTATTCCATGTGCTAGCGAAACCTTTGTCATCATTGTTGAGTGCGATTTCCAAAAAATAATTTCGTAGAACTTTTTTTAAACGAACGATTCGTATGGATTAGGGTTTTTTAACTAGGTATTTGAGGGACCTATTCTATGTGCTAGCGAAACCTTTGTCATCATTGTTGGCAATGGCCGATATTGGCCCTTGGGAGTTTAGTGCGATTTCCAAAAAATAATTTTGCAGAACTTTTACTAAACGAACGATTCGTATGGATTAGGGTTTTTTATTATCTTTTACTCTAGTAAAATAAAGTATAGTAATCATGAAAATTTTGGACCTTGTGATTTTTAGAGATTTATTTGTTTTGAGGGTCCTTAATTCCGAAAAAGGGGGTTTCGAAATAGTGTCTGTCTGTCTGTCTGTCAGCCTGTCTTTGTCCTCTCTACATCCCATATGGTTTAATCAATCGAACTGAAACTTCAGATTTAAGCTTTTTTGATAAATTGGGAGGTCCCAGTGAATTTTACTCCAAATCGGCTAACCGGAAGTGGCCACTCCCTTGGTCCAGAAAATTTGTTTTTCAAATATCTTAAAAAGTATAAGGTTTGCAAAAAACTCTTTTATTCAAAATGTTTCCAAAAATTAAAAACAAATAAAAAAAAAAAATAAAAAAATAAAAAAAAAAAATTAAGAAAAAAATAAAATTTTTAAAAATTCTCTATTCGTAAAAGAAAGTCGTGTGTTGGCCACACCTCAATTTTTTTCTGTTGGCATCCTGCTGAGGGCATCTGCCATCATATTGGCCATTTTATTTTATTCCTTCTTTGTAGATTACATCGTAATCATAATTCTCCAATTCGAGTCTCCACCTCAGAATTTTTGAATTTTTTCCGAAGATTTTATAAAGGTCAAGGGTTTATGGTCCGTTATTAACATAAACTTGTTACCGTACAGGTATGGTTGAAATTTTTTTACGGACCATATTATGGCCAATGCTTCTTTTTCATTAGTCGCATAATTTATTTCTGTAGAGTTTAGGCTGCCTGAAGCGAACGCAATAGGTCTTTCAACGTTATTTTGAATCTGAGATAGGACTGCACCACAGAGCGAAAGCTGATGTGTCCGTTGTTAAAATTAACTGTTTGGTAAAATCTGGGTACGCTAATATCTGATCAGTAGCCAGGATTCTTTTCAGCGTCTCAAAGGCTTTTATGTACTCGATGTCCTTATTATTGATGCTTGTGTCCTTTTTCAGGTATTTGGACATAGGCTTTTTTATTTTATAATAATCCTTAATGAACCTTCTATAATAGCCTGGGAGTCCTAAGAATTGTTTGATTTCTTTGGGATTTTTAGGTAGCGGCCAGTCCAAAATTTTTTGTGTTTGGCTTCACGCCGTCCTGTGCTATTATGTGTCCGAGAAACTCGGTTTGCCGTTTTAGAAATTCACATTTATCTAGTTGGATTTTCAGATTGAAATGTGACAGTCTCGTGATTACCTTATTAAGATTCTGTATGTGTTTATCCAAGTTATGTCCCACTATAATTATGTCATCTAAATATATGTGACATATATCCTCAATTAGATCTTGTAAGACATTGTTCATTCTCTTGAACTCGAAATGACCTTCTCCAGTTGAGAATGCCGTTTTCTCCTGAGACTTTTCGTCCATTGGGATCTGGTGGAAACCGGATTTTAAATCTAAGGTTGAAAAGTACACTGATTTTCCCAGGTTGTCCAGGGTTTCTTCTATTTGCGGAATCGGATACTTGTCATCTACCGTTTTTTCATTCAAATTACGGTAATCAATTACGACTCGGACTTTCCTTTTTTCGGAGGCATCCGACTTTTTTGGGACAACCCAAATTGGGGAGGAATAGGGACTTTTATAGTGGCGGATTATGCCGCTTTCTAACATTTCCTGTATTTGCTCTTCAATATCTGTTTTGAAGTGATGTGGATAGCGATATGTTTTGGTGAATACAGGTTTTTCGTCCTTTGTGACAATACTACATGATGTTTGATTTTTGTTGTTGATGACAGCTTTTCTTTCTGTCTCAACAGAACTGTTTGATTTTTGAAGATCGTTTCTACCAGATTTTGTTTTTCTTTCTCGTTTAAATGTTGCGTTCGGATCAAGTTTTCTATAGTTGTTCTGTCTATGATATTCTTTTCATATGGAATTGGTTTCAAGGTTTCTAAATTATTTATTTTAGTTTTTAATTTGGGTAGATTATCAGGTGGAATCGGGCTATTTGTTAAGACTTTCATTGTAGTCTTAAAATTAGCGGCCTTGTATAAATCTGGTTGGATTAATATGTCGTCGTTCAATTTTTTGAATTCCAACATCAGCCAGTCGCCGTTATTTTCCGTGTTACATGTTACAATATGGTTATAAAAATTTTGCGGTGGGTAGTAGCGAAGAAATTTGAATGTTTGGTTCCTTAGAGTAATTGTATTTGACTTATAGTTGATTATAGCATCCATTTTTGCCAAAGATTGGGATCCTAAAATCCCATCAAAGAATTTGTGAAAATTTAATTCATAATAGGTTTGGTCTGGTAGGTTATGTCCTAGAAAGTTTATTTTACCTTTCTTCTTGTGTTGGTGGACTCCTAGAATATTTTTGACCATTGTTTGCTTTAATTGTGTGAGATTGTTTTGGATAATGCCTGGTTTGATAAAATTTTTGTTAGCACTGGTATCTATTAACAATGTTATTGTCTGATGTGACTCGTTGCAATAACACTGCAAGTAAGGAAGGAAATTTAACCTTCCGTATCCGAACTCAGGTCTACTTGAAAATTTTCTGGGTTCGCTTGATCGCTCTCTTCTGAATATTCGTCTTTTAAATCACCATTGTCTTCCTCGGTTCTATCTGAAACTTCGTGATTATTTATCACTCTTCTATTAAAAGAATTTCTTGATCTAAACGAAGGATCCACCTCCATTGGTGTTGGTGCTTCCTTTACCGAATAACTTGGTTTGTTATTGTGATTTATGGGATTGAATTCTTTAGATCTTTGTGGTTTTTGTGGTACGCTGTTAAATTTATATTGCGTATTCTGTACTGTATGTACTGTTTTTCGAGAATTGTTTGATATTTGCTCATTTGAGCTAAATTTACACAAAAATGCGTAAGCTTCTTCTACATCTCGTGGTCTAGCCGCTTGCGCGTACCCGAAGTAAGGTTTTCGGAGGCCTGATATGAAGGCGGCTAATGCGTCTTCTTCAATAAATGCGCTTATTGCTGGCCATGATCGGTTGTAAACCGCATTTTGCATTGCTTGCGTTTTGATATTCTGTACAATTTCTTTAGTTATCTTAAAGTAAGCATGTACAGACATATTATCGCCCTGTTTTGTATCCCAGAGCTGCGCTTTATAATACGACAGTTCCTGTCTACCGCCTAGCGCTTCTGTAAGTATCTCCTTGATTTCAGGAAACGTTTGAGAATTTCCAGCCAGGCACAATATGTCCTAGGCTTTCCCTTCAATTTTATTGCTAACACATTGCAAGTATAGTGAAAATTGTGCTTCTGTCACCAACGAGGAAAACACTTTTAAAGTGTCCTCGGCTGTTTGAAGCCAAGCGAAAAGTTGTTTCTTATTTCCATCATATTTTGGGATGGATTTAATAGGATCCGGTATGCGAAATAGATCCGTTTCAATTTTATTCTCTCGAACTTCAATCTTTGGTTGTTCGTCGAGTTTTCGTCCTAGATATGCTAGCGCTGAGTTAAGTTCAGCGGACTTTGCAGTCATTTGTTCCAGCTGCTCTAGGACAATATTTAGTTGTTCTGTGATTTGTTGTTTTATTTTAAAGGAATTTTCATCTATAAGGTTCATATTTAATTGACGGTTATTATCAAACCTTTCAATCGACCTTTTCTTCATACACAGAACTAACTTTTCTTAATTATTTATTGATTTATTTCCCGTGTCTAACTTGTAGTGCACGAGGAAGCGGTGTTTGTCTATCTAGGTAGTTCCACACGTCTGCCAAAAATTCACACAAAAAAAAATCGTGTTGCTGGTTCAAAGATGTAGTAAACTAGGTGAGTCGGCGGAATCTCTACTCTTCACGGCGGTAAAAAAAACCCTCAGCCGGAAATGTCACTTTTTAGCACAATAAAAAAAGTTGAAATAATTAAAATAAATTATTTCTCACGGGACACTGTTATAATTAGTTTTTATTCACTAGTTTTATGCACTGTTACACTTCACTTAACTACACTTCACCGTTCGGCTGCGCCAGTTATAGGATTCATAATTTAACAAACATAGAAAAAATTTACTTATTTAACTTTTTATTAATTATTACTTTCCATAACAGAGTTTGATTAAAAACTAAAAACTTAAAATCTAAACTTTAACTTTATGATTAAAATTCTCACCGAAATGTTCTAAATCAGCAAAAGATTGGAATTTACTTATTTCTACCTAACTATACAACTCAAGTTGTGTGTAGTCATCAGTTTGATTATTCTAGTTAAGTAACCCTACACCTTACACGCGCAGCTTGTGGAATGTTGTTATGTATAATCTGTTGATTCAGTCATTTATATGACCATAACTATATGTATATATATATATATATATATATATATATATATATATATATATATATATATATATATTTATATATATACATATATATATATATATATATATATATATATATATATATATATATATATATATATATATATATATATATATATATATATATATATATATATATATATATATATATATATATATATATATATATATATATATATATATATATATATATATATATATATATATATATATATATATATATATATATATATATATATATATATATATATATATATATATATATATATATATATATATATAGCCTTGGCCAAAAATATAAAGCACCCCTATCTATTAGCATTATATATTAATATTATGTCTTTCTAAACAATGGGTGTAACGAACGAGTCATCCCACCGAATGCGACCCTTAATTATTGAAAATCACCAATTTTTGTTTTGTTTTAGGTTCTTAACAAGAAGTTGTAGCGTCGTAAAATTTTTTTATTTTAGTTTTGTATTTGATCGTGTGCAGTCTTCACATAAAATGTTTTAAATCAAAAAGAGTTTTCGTAAGTTTTTTGAGAAAAAAAGTGTGTTTGTGATAATTATGCCTAAAGCGTGCCAACTCAGTGAAGGAATAAGGGCACAAATTGTGTTGTTGGATTCCCAGGGTGTAAGCCAAATTAAAATATCCCAAAAATTAAAATGCTCTCGTGGAGCAGTTCAATCTACATTGAAAAGGGTTAAAGAGACCGGGGGACTATGCCTATAAACTACGCTCAGGCAGAAATCGTATCACTTCGGTAAGAGACGATCGACAAATTGTGCGAAAATCTCTCAAAAACCGAAGAAAAACATCTGCTGAGATAGCTGCAGAGCATTTAACAGAACAAGAAGTTCACATTTCGGCACGGACAGTTAGAAGAAGGCTCCTGCAAGCTGGATTAATAGGTTGTAAAGCAAGAAAAAAACCTTTGCTCTCACTTACCAACATAAAAAGTCGCTTGAGATGGGCTCGAGAACACAAACATTGGAATGACGTGGATTGGGCGAGAGTTGTTTGGTCAGATGAATCTACTTTTGAGGTAAATATAAAAAATAAATAATAAAAAATAGTTAGTCAAAAAAAAAATAAAAAATTGTGCTATGTATTTTAAAAGAATTAATAGAGAAATTGATGTTAAATTTGATGGAATTCTTATAGATTTTTGGAACTCCTGGCGCAACCATCGTAAGAAGAAGAGTCGGGGAAGCATACAATCCTGATTGTATAGTGCCTACCGTAAAGCATGGAGGGGGTAAACTGATGGTGTGGGGTTGTATGGCATCATCAGGGGTGGGAAAACTGTTGTTTTGTGAGGGTCCGATGAACAGTATTAACTATGTTACCGTCCTCGAGGCTGCATTGAATGCCTCAATTCGGCAAATCTTTGGGGAAACGGATAGTTCTTCGATAATTTATCAACAGGATAATGCCCCCTGCCATACTTCCCGCGTTACGATGAGTTGGTTTCGAAAAAAACAAATTCGAGTCATGGACTGGCCCGCCCAATCACCAGACCTAAATCCCATTGAAAATTTGTGGTCAATTAAAAAAAAAAATCAAGGATCGCAGTATGACTTCAAAGGAAGACCTCAAACGTGCGCTGACAGAGGAATGGAAAATATATCGAGAAATACCTGCGAAAAATTAGTACGGCCGATGAATAAAAGAGTCCTGGCTGTCATCAAAGCCAAAGGAGGACCTACAAAATACTAAAATTAATAAAATATAAAAAGTATTTCCTAAAAATATTGAGTTTTAATTTTTGTCTTCATTCTGTTTTGTTTTGTAGATACTGCAATTTGGGAGGGGTGCTTTATAATTTTGGCCAAGGCTATATATATATATATATATATATATATATATATATATATACATATATATATATATATATATATAAATATATATATATATATATATATATATATATATATATATATATATATATATATATATATATATATATATATATATATATATATATATATATATATATATATTGGGGCACCATTGGGGTTGTGCACCTTTGTGCCGGTAATTAGAAATTTTCTGCATAGTATACTTTAGGAAACAGAATGGGATTTCTCACGTGATTATCACACCACAAATCCGATATATCCCAATTACCTAATAAAACATATTTTTCGGCGTACGCTGATTGTGCAAAAGAATAATAGGTTGACAGACGGTTCAATAGATTGTAGGTACGCAGTCTATAATTCGAAAATTTCTTGTTATAATAATTCAATAAAATCAAAATGAGAGTAAACCCTACCATTTTGGAAGTGGTCTGTAGAAAGCATACGCTCACAGCTTATATAATTATATAATACTTATATATAACTCAAATTCAACCTTTTCAAATTCAATTTTTTGAAACATTACATAAATCATTGCAATTTTCGGTGGAGGCAACATTTGTGTTAATGAAATTTTATAAAGTTTTATAGAAAATTTCACAATTTGCGTCTTAACGTTTATAACGTCGAAAATAGTAAACCAAGCCTGAACAGCTTTATCAAAGTTTTTTCAATGTATTATCAATATCAGTCCAATCGCATAGACTGGAGCTTCAACCAAATTATGCCGCCAAATGTATTACACCTGAAACACTTTTAGCGGCAATTAACGTTTTGTCCCTTCCATGAACTGTGGATTAGGTTAAGTTGGAGCGGCACACAGCTGCTTAGGCACACTTAGACCGGTGATGGCCAATTGTAATTACCTAAGCTTTGAACCAAAGGATGTGAGCTACCGTGTCTTTTTCCTTCTTGTCCAAACAGCTTCTACAGAAGTCATCTGCCTCCAGACTTAGGCTTTTTACATATTCTCAAACAACGCAGTGTACAATGCTGGATTCAATAATAAATTATTTCACGAGGATAAATAATTCGCCGAACTGATCATAATTCACTGTGCTACCCAAAGATCAAAACCCATCTCAGCTGACATTCATTTCTTTCAAGGTCGGAGTATTTCCGGAGTGTTACGACAACGTGTTACAGTAAACCAGGATTTTTGACCTCCTGGTGTTTTAGTACGTGAATTTCGCGATCATCGTCGTTCAAAAAACTCGAAGCAGTACCATTGACCATCAAGGGATTAAATGATGACAACATAACTTCTCATTAACTCAGTAAATATTATGAATTCTAACTCTTTCAATTTTGTCACATTAAATTCTAAAATTTTTAATTCTGATTCACATATTTCTAGTCACGATATCAATGGTCCCCTTTATTATTTACTTTAATATTAGTGGCATGTAGTCAAAATGAAACAAATTTCTATCTTGGCACCTTGAAGTCCAATTATGACATTAGTTCTGACCTTGCGGCCTTATGGCATACACACGTACTTCACAGGTCTCAACTGTATTCCTGATAGCCGTGGCGTTCATTTGGATTTGATCTTCTACACCAGCAATAGATCTTAGATTTTAATGACCGTAAGTCGAATGACCCTGAAATAATCTGCGATCGAAGTGGACAAGACTCTGACGCACTTGGGTGCTTCTGTGGGTCCTGGTCTTGATAGTTTCCTTTTGAAGTTGTGTGCTGTTCGGTTTACCGCTTCTCGGTGCTTATTATTTAACATAAGCCTGATACAAGGCATATTTCCTTTATTAGTTCCAGAGTAACTTAATCAATTCCGTTGTCTCAAAAGATCAGGCTGATAAAGTTTATACCAACTCTGCAAAAGCATTCGGCAAAATTAATCACCGGGTTTTGCGGTACAAGCTTGGTAAAGTTGAGTGTGACATAGTATTCCGGTTAACTCGCTAATGCCGTACTTATTGAATTTCAGCATGCGTATCAATATTGACGATATACAAGTTTTACACTTTAAATTGATCCTTTCAAACGAAATTAATGTATGTAAAATAATTAGGATGGAACTTATCTATTTCTTAACGGATTTTAGTGGAATTACACGTGTGCGATGGAAATTGGGTTTTAAAATTATTTTTAGATTAATTTGAAATGATATTTCTAATTCCGAGACTCTACACTACCGAGAAAAGTTTCTAACCAAACTTGATCATTATTACGGGGATAATCTCGATCTCAACAGCTCCATGATTCACAGAAGCCTCAACAGATAACATTATAGGAGCCATATTGACATATGTTTCACAACCTCATCCAAAAATAATTTTGGGATCACATTTCCTTGTGTTTGTTGGAAACTTAAAAATTCCTCATAATCGGTTAAAAATAGCAAAGTTTTCTCCTAATTGACCTTATTCCAGAATTTCATGTTAAAATCATTTAAAAACGCCGTTTCTAACCCATTTCCCGAATTGGACCTGTTTTGGGAACTACTGGATTGTGGTTTTCTTCCGCTGATAATGTTTTTTGTTTTCATATGTATTTTTTGAGTAAACTTTGATAATTCATATGGAAGGATTTTAATTGAGAGATCCAAATATCTCCTAAAATACGCCAGCTACAGAAAAAATGGTCAAGATAATCAACCGCTTGAAACGTGAGAAGTAAGGAGACTCATGATAATCAAGCAGCCCAAAGGAAACCGAACTTATTACATCCAAGTTCTTGTCTCCGAAGAAAGCTAAAAGTAAGGACAAGGTCTTTGAATTTTTGGAGTTTCTTTACTATAACAAGTGCCGCCAAACGCTTATAATACATAAAAAGTCAATAAACCTAAATGAACAGCATCTGAATGCCTTTTAAAAATTCAACCTTATTTTTACCTTATCAAGGTCACAAAAATAAAGTATGTAATTTGGTTTCAGATTCTTTCTTTGTCTCAAATTCCGTGCTTTCCATTTAAAAACCACCTTGACTTTGAAATGACCTTGAAAATTGGCTCTAAAGTCAAAGCTTATTTTCGAAAAAAAAAAAAAAATTATCGCAGAAAGAACATCGCAGTAAAAATGTAGCCAACAAAATAAACGCTTGATAGAAATCTCGAAAGCGTTTTCTTCGAAGGAAAATTAAATCGCAAGGATTATTATAGCAAAAATCATGTTGTGTACTTCCACATCGCAAGCCGAAAATATTGCATATGTGTTGGGATTCTGTATTAATTAATAATAATTGCTTCGTGAACCTTGCAATTTTCGTGAACCTTTTTCAGAATTTATGCAATTCTTCCTGTTGCATCACAATTACAAGCCAAATTATTGCTCACCACGTAAAGCGTTTAAATTTGTGGCGAAACATTTTTATGTGATATTTTTGACAGATATATTATTAGATCGCAACAAAAGTACTTCAATATTTTTGTTGCGATATTTTTTTTTTCGATAATAAGGTAGGTTCCAAAAGTCAAGCTCATTAACAATTTTAGCCTGTTAAAGATACTTCAAACGTTTATTATGCCCAGGAAACTCATTTAATTGGATTCAACAGCGTCTGAGAGCTTTATAAACACTTAACATAGAGTTGACCTTCTCAAGGTCACAATAACACACTTTTTGAATCCGGTGTCAAAAATAGGGAGTTTTCATTAAAAAATGTACTTAATCTTCAAATGACCATAAAAATTGACCTGAAGGTCAAGGAAATCAGTACCCCATCAATGACCCCCATTGTCCTTGACAATTTCTGGTTTAACCATTTTTCCTGTAGCTGGCGTATTTTATAAGATATTTGGATAAGTTGATTAAAATAGCTCAGCCTGTTACGCTATTTTGCGTAATCAAGTTACTTACGGTCTTACTTTATTGTTGATTTGACAGCTTATTATGAATTGTTTTATAACAACACAGGGCATAAAATGGTAAAGACATATTCATAAATATCCGCATTTGGTGCAACTTAAATTTGAATTTTCCCTTGAACATTATCGGAGTTCTTGGTGGTGCTTTGATAATTGGTACAATAAAGGGAAACAATCCAAACTTTTAAATAATTCCCTCTTGTCTGTTCCAAAACATTATTTTTATCGACAAGTTTAAAAAATTCACTCACAGGTTTTATAATCCTGTTGTTTGTGCAGTAATTAACTGATAACCAATGATAAATTCATTTGAAATCGAATTTATTTCTTATTACGTGAACCATGAAATACTAAATTAAAAATTTCACTTTGAAACTGACTGCTTATCAAATCGATTATTTTGAATGAACTCATCGGTTTATTCATAATTTAGCAGCAGTTATATAGTAAGGTAGTTTTTTTCAGGTGTCGACTCATCATCATCATCAATTTATTTTTACTCACCAAGCCAAACAACAATCAATCTTAGATTTTCTATTATACGTACATATAGTTTGTGTGTGCTTCAACAGCAGATAACTGTAAATAATAAGTAATTAAAAAATCAACCTGCACGTCTTCGTTTCACCATGTATTATACATATGTATGTATATACAAAACGAGTAAATTTAATCATTACAAATAATTTGTTCACATCTTATAATTAGTAAATGATAAATTACTCGTATACGGTTAAACAAGAATAATTTCAAATCACAAACACTTTTCAACATTTTTATATATTCACCCAAACCGTCAGGTTGATTAAAAATTATTCGCATGTAGTACACAAGAAGTGTAAAAATTATATTAAGAACATATTCCAATTTGTTACATTCATCAAAGTGTCATAACAAATCATCGTTAAATTAAGATGTCATTTTGACGCCGTTGCTGTTGCTGCTGCTGCCTTAATTTTGTTATTGTAATTTTAATTTGTATAATACTGCCATCAGCTAAATTACTGGCGCAATAATAAAAAGAATTCTTCATTAAAGTAGAAATTTTTAGGTATAACTTCTTGATGTTATTACGGCTTCTTAAGATTATATTTTATGCGATTTTTTTTTGTTTTGTTTTAAATTGAGTAGGATTTATTTAATTAATAATTTTGTTTTTGTTTTATTAAGATTTTTACACGTTAAAATGTCGAAATAAAGGTTGGTACACATTTTCGAGGACTTCTTTTATAGTTTTTGATTTAATGGATTTTTTTGTGTAGGTGATTTTAAATTAGCACAAGAAGAATGCCTATACCTGTATGGTTGGTAACTTCAGTGGTGTTAAAAATTAAATTTATCGTTATGATCATTAAAAACAGATAGACAGTCCAAATTAAATTAAATAATTATTTATTTGACCGCTAGTCTGAAGGCTAATGGTGTATACGACTACTGATAAACGTTATTCACTTTTACCCTAAAATGTTTTAAAATATATAATTCGCACCATTGGGATTGTGCAATTTTGTGCCTGTATTTAGGAAATTTGAGCAAAGCGTACTGTTTAGGATTTCTCACGTGATTATCACACCAGAAATCCCAAGTATTCCGTTTACCTAATAACATTTTTTTTCGGTGTATGATGATTGTGCAATATTGTGCGATACTAAACTTACCTTGAAAATAGTTTATATTGGCCAGAATCGGCCATAGAACATCCACAATTGGTCAAAATCGCGTTTGATAGAAAAGGTTATATAGGCGATTTCCAGCAATCCCACATTTTATTAACCGCTATTTTGATCAATTGTAGAAGTTCTATGGCCGATTCTGGCTAAAGTGTAAAATGAACTAATGCGAATCTCGGACCAGAATATTAACTACACTTTGTTTTAATTCGAAAGTTAATAAAACGTTGGATTTCTGGAAATCACCCATATATTCTCTTCAAAAACCACGATTTTGATCAATTGTGGATGTTATTTGGCCGATTCTGGCTAAAGTGTAAAATGCACAAATGTGAATCTTGGACAGAATGTTAAGTGCACTTTGTTTTAATTCATATGTTAATAAAAGGTGGAATTTCTGGAAATTGCCTATATAACCTCTTCGATAAACCGAGATTTTGATCAATTGTAGATGTTCTATGGCCGATTCTGGCCAATATTAACTATTGTCAAGGTAAATTTAGTAACGCACAATTTTGCACAATCAGCGTACGCCGAAAAATATGTTTTATTAGGTAATTGGGATATATCGGATTTGTGGTGTGATAATCACGTGAGAAATCCCATTCTGTTTCCTAAAGTATACTATGCAGAAAATTTCTAATTACCGGCACAAAGGTGCACAACCCCAATGGTGCCCCAATATATATATATATATAATTCATTTATAGAGTTTATATAGAGTTCATTCAAAATAATCGATTTGATAAGCAGTCAGTTTCAAAGTGAAATTTTTAATTTAGTATTTCATGGTTCACGTAATAAGAAATAAATTCGATTTCAAATGAATTTATCATTGGTTATCAGTTAATTACTGCACAAACAACAGGATTATAAAACCTGTGAGTGAATTTTTTAAACTTGTCGATAAAAATAATGTTTTGGAACAGACAAGAGGGAATTATTTAAAAGTTTGGATTGTTTCCCTTTATTGTACCAATTATCAAAGCACCACCAAGAACTCCGATAATGTTCAAGGGAAAATTCAAATTTAAGTTGCACCAAATGCGGATATTTATGAATATGTCTTTACCATTTTATGCCCTGTGTTGTTATAAAACAATTCATAATAAGCTGTCAAATCAACAATAAAGTAAGACCGTAAGTAACTTGATTACGCAAAATAGCGTAACAGGCTGAGCTATTTTAATCAACTTATCCAAATATCTTATAAAATACGCCAGCTACAGGAAAAATGGTTAAACCAGAAATTGTCAAGGACAATGGGGGTCATTGATGGGGTACTGATTTCCTTGACCTTCAGGTCAATTTTTATGGTCATTTGAAGATTAAGTACATTTTTTAATGAAAACTCCCTATTTTTGACACCGGATTCAAAAAGTGTGTTATTGTGACCTTGAGAAGGTCAACTCTATGTTAAGTGTTTATAAAGCTCTCAGACGCTGTTGAATCCAATTAAATGAGTTTCCTGGGCATAATAAACGTTTGAAGTATCTTTAACAGGCTAAAATTGTTAATGAGCTTGACTTTTGGAACCTACCTTATTATCGAAAAAAAAAATATCGCAACAAAAATATTGAAGTACTTTTGTTGCAATCTAATAATATATCTGTCAAAAATATCACATAAAAATGTTTCGCCACAAATTTAAACGCAGTATTATATAATTATATAAGCTGTGAGCGTATGCTTTCTACAGACCACTTCAAACAAGGTAGGGTTTACTCTTATTTTGATTTTATTGAATAATTATAACAAGAAATTTTCGAATTATAGACTGCGTACCTATCTATTGAACCGTCTGTCAACCTATTATTCTACTATTCTCTACAGCTCCAATAGATTACTGGGATAGCCTGCAAATAAATACTTAAATTTGAAATCCTTCATTTTAGATTAAAATGGAGGATACCAATGAATGTTAACCAAAATTGACCAACCGCGGGAATGGTAATTTATAATCTCGAAAAATAAAAGGTTTATGTTTGAATTGTTCCAGAAAAACTCTGATAATCTAACGTAACGAAATTCTGGAGTTATGAAACACTAAGAATCTTTGAAAAACGTCAAATAATTTCGAATAACTTCGATGCCAAGCTGTTCAACGTTATTTTAATCTGGATATCTAGATAAACACAAAAATCTTAAATTTCGAGAATCATACTCAAATAGTATCGAAAACCTCGAATAAGATGAAAGTCTATAAAACATTTCGAGTAATTCGTTTTAAAACCTCGAAAACTCCCAGAAAATATCGAAAGTTCAAATAATTTTAAAGGATATTTACTCTATTTGTAATATAAGTTAGAGATTTTCAACTTAAGTAAACTTTATTAAACCGGAAAATTATTGCAAAATTAGAGAAAAACGGACCGTAAAGCTTAAAGAACTTTAAAATTTATAAAGCTGTAAACCTAAAGCTTCATGGCCAAAAATTTGTACAAATGTTCTAAGATTATTTGAAATACTTGAGATTTGTAGGGACATAAAAAGTTCGTATTAAAATTTCCATTTCATTTTCCATTTCTCAAAATTATAACATAATTTATATTTTAAACTTTCCGAGCTTTTAATGTATTTGTTGATATTTTGATTATATATGAGTCGGTTTAGTATGTTTAGGTTTGGATGATAAGCAAATTTCCGGCTAAAATGGTAATTTAACTCCCTCAGATGTTGCATTCTGAATCTTGATTATCGCCGAGGCATTTAGATGTTAGATAATTTTGTTGCATATGAAATCGAAGATATCTAAAGAATTAGAATATGGATTGAATTCGGACAATGAAATAACTTTTATTGGGCGAAATGAAATTCTCGAAAATTTTGGTTTAGAGCTTTCAACATATTGTGTAGGTACAAATTCCAGATTATAACTTAGCTTAATGTTTAAAGCAGCACATCAAGGTTCTATAGTTATAAATCCACAAAACCTAAGATTTCATTGTAAAGAGAAGGCGAATACTTTTAATACCAAGAGAAATCAAACAGTGACGTATTTCCTGCTTTTATTCAATTCCAAAAGCTCTTATAATAAACCGTTTTATTTATCATATCAGGTTTATCGATTTTCGAGCTTTTGGCACTCCTTTTTTTTATTCTTAAAGTAATTAACGGACGAGTTGTGAAACATGGGTTCTTATGGGGGAACTTTCCTGTTCCCTAAATTCCACGTTATTATACGAAACTTAAGATTTAGAGCTTTCAAAAAATGGATGTGGTTTTAAAATTTGTAAAGCTTATATGCTTAATATTTTTAAGACAACACGAAAAGTGAAGAAAACAATTTGATGGTTAACGAAGCTTTATATTAAGTTTTCAAATACAAACTCGTCCCAAATTCTCAATGAGCTTTCATGATTCAAAAGCCATTTTATAAAGGTACCCAAACATTAATGAATTCTACATTTGGATTTGGATTTACAAAAGCTTGAGAGCAAATTCAGTATTTTTATATTATTTTGCGACATTTAATATTTAAGAGCTTTCAGACAAAAAAAATGTTTTTAAGATTCTAATTTGTAAACTACTGTTAAAAGTTTAATTTTTAATACAACAAATAAAAATTAAAACTTTTTTAAGACCATAGGACTAACATGGTTTTGTATTTAAAGCTGCAAACTAAAGTGTTCAAGGCAAAAATGATACATTGTTGTTATTCTGGTGCTTGAATTTCAAAAGTTCATTGCGACTGCAGCATTCCGGCCTATCCTATAAAATAATTACTTCGTTATTTTAAGTTGACAAAAGCTTTACTTAAGTAATTCCTATGTTTTACACAATACGAAAAACTAACTGAGGTCTGAATGTGTCATAAGCTCTAATCATCCTTTTCATTTAATGTTTTTGATCAACTATTACAATCTTGCGTTCTCGAGCTTTCTAAAAAGGAAAAGCTCTTCAGAAAATTTTCTAACACAAGCTTTAACTAAACAAAAGCTTTAATCTTACGAAACATTTAATTGTTTTTTAATTTATAGTATAATATAAAAGCTCGATGTTACATTTCTGTAGTTTCTGTGTTTTGACGTTTAATGTGTTAAACGGGACGGATAATCTTTTTTTGAGCATTTACTAAAATGCTTTAATACTTTAGAATTGTGAAAATCACTTTAAAAAAAAACTAAATTCAACAAATTGTTTTCATTCTTTTCCAGTTTAAGTTTCCCAAGAATTTGCAATGTTCCAGAGCTTTTGCGAAAAGAGACAAGCATTTTGTAAAAATATTGGTCAAGTACATATTTGGCTATCAAAATGTAACGCAAGCATGAGCTTTCGCCCAAATAAGCTGTTCGAGATTTCTGAGTTAGCTTATTGGCCAAAAAAGTTCAAGTGAGAATAAATAATCAAGCTTTTTTCATAGGGTACTAGAAAATGATTTTGTAAACTGAATTCAACTGAAATCAAAATTTGGAGTTTTTGTTTTAGTTAAGAATAATGCAAATATCTCTTAATGGAGCTTTTATTTTGAAGTCCGCTATTAGAAGAGTTTTGAGAAATATTTAGTTTGCGTTGCGAATCACCAGCGTTTGTAATGAAGAAATCAAAAATAATTGAGCGACTTACACGTTCTTCAGAAAACTTGAAATTGTAAAGATGTCCCAACCAAAGAGGTTTCTGATGTTTTTGAGATTGGTGAAAATATTTGAGAACCTCTAAATAAAAATTTTCTTTTGTTGAAGACACAAATTTTCTATATATGTAAGTATTTTTTATAGCATAGAATAATCACTATATTCTAAGAAAACTAGTCTTGAAAAATCGGAAAAACAAAGCGATTCAAAAACAAAAATAACACTTTCTCGATAAAAATAGCTTTAAGACCTCGAACAAACTCGAATATATTGAATTATGTTGATCATTTCAAATAAATTAGAGGCCAAGTAACTTAATGCTATTCAAACCAAGCTATCTAACTTCAAATGCGAGAGTATGAAGTAGTGAAATTAAAATCTGGATCATTAACAACTAGCTACGACTTTCTGTGCAATTGAAAAGCTGTAAAAAAAGTCGATTTATTTCATGCCTGAAAATTTAAGTCAGAAGCCGCTTCTGGCTGTTTGATTGACAGAACTTAAAATTACTTGAATTCAATTCAATGTTAAATTGAATTTGTTTCTGTGTTTACTTGCCTTTGAGTAGCCTTTGAAAGTAAATAATCAAACAACAAACATGAAGCGAATCATTCAACCTTCATAGGTTTAAACAAGGAGCGAATCATTCAACCTTGTGCTTAATATTTTTTATTTTTATTTCTTATCTGCAATTGTTATTACATATCTTCATATTGTGATAACAACTCATAACACGAAACTAAATCAGTACATTTTAAACTTTTGGCCGTACATTTAATAAATAAAATGATTTTTAATCGTACTGTGTTTTGGTTTTTATATACCCTAGTACTTGTTAGCAGTTATGTGAGTGGTTATAAAATTTTGGGTGTCTTCCATACGGTGGCAAAATCGCATGCCATTGTTGGAACTGGTTTAATGCGCGGTTTGGCTGAAGCTGGTCATGATGTAACTGTAATATCACCGTTTCCACAAAAGATACCGATTAAAAATTATCATGACATAGAATTACTTGATGCGGAGAAATACCTTGAAGGTTTTTATAATGTGGTAATATTTATAAATAAATCTCGTAATCTGACGTTTATAATTCCACAGAAATGGACAAGTTGGGTGACATGTTTGAGCAACATAATCTTAGCGGAACGAAAATAATTCCATACATGTATGATGTGGGTATTATTTTATCGGAGCCGCTACTTCATAACCCCGTTCTTAAACAGTTCTTAATCGACTACAAAGATGTTAAGTTTGATGTAATCGTTTTGGAAATATTTTTAAATGAATTTTTACTAGGGCTTGGTCATCATTTTAATGCTCCCGTAATTGGATTATCTACGTTTGGCGCTTCAAAATGGACCACAGATTTGGTTGGTACTCCAAACCCCTTGTCGTATGTACCACATCCATTTCTCAGTTTTCCGGATTCAATGACATTCTTTCAGCGATTTGGCAACGTTTTAATATCAATTCAGGAATATTTTTATTTGGAGTTCAAATACTTGTCAAAACAGAAGGAATTTTATAATCAAATGTTTCCAGGTACGAAACCATCCCTAAACCAAGTACGCAAAAATGTTTCATTGGTATTGTTGAACAATCATTTTACGACATCATATCCTCGACCGTACGCACCAAATATGATCGAAGTTGGTGGAATGCATATTCGGGCGGAACGGACCGCGTTACCGGAAAATATTTTAAAATTCATTGAGAGTAATAAAAATGGTTTCATATATTTTTCGATGGGATCTGGCCTAAAATCAGCCAATATACCATTGAAAGTGCGTCAATCGATACTTAAGGTATTTTCAAAATTGGATTTAAATGTGCTTTGGAAATTTGAGGATGAAAATTTACCCGGCCAACCAAACAACGTATTTATCAGTAGTTGGTTCCCACAAGACGATATCCTGGCACATCCGAACATAAAATTGTTCATCACTCATGGCGGTTTATTGAGTACGACAGAAGCCGCTTACAATGGTGTCCCAATTGTTGGTATTCCAATTTTTGGTGACCAACATTTAAATATGGAAACATCAAAACGTGCCGGCTGGGGACTTATTTTACCGTATACCGATGTAAACGAAGTCACCTAGTCTGAAAAACTAAATGAAATTTTATCAAATCCAAAATATGGTGAGAACGCCAAAATTATTTCGAAACGATATCGCGATCAACCGTTGACCCCGATTAAAACAGCTGTATTTTGGGTAGAATATGTATGTCGACATCAGGGTGCACCACAATTACAATCAGCCGGGCAACAGCTAAATTTGATTCAATATCATAATTTAGATGTTTTTATCGTGATGCTACTGCCGTTCCTATTGTTTATACATTTATTTGGTAGAGTATGCAGAAAAATGTGCTGTAAGGGGAGTTCAAGTCAACACAAAATTAAAACAAATTAAAATTTATTGAAAATGAGTTTTATTGCAAGCCCAACATTAGTACATTGGACTGATAATAACCCTAATCGCGCCATAAACTAATTTTTCTTTATTTTATCAGTCTTTTTGCTACGTGAACACAAAGTCTTAAGCAATTTGCAGATAACAAACACAGAAATATGAAATCCCAATATTAACGTGCCAAAAATATCCAAATTATGATACTGGAAGAAACTCAGGTTTTGTCCGGCCGAATGTAAATGTGGTGCTCCTTCATGCCGACAAATGTATTCGACCCAAAATACTGCTGTTTGCATTGGCGTTAATGGCTGATCGTGATATCGCTTCGATACTGTTTTCGCATTTTTCGAATATTTTGGATTCGATAACATTTCATTCAACGCTTTAGACAACGTTGCTTCATTTAACCCGTCGTACGGTACAGTGAGTCCCCATCCAGCACGATTTGTCCGCTCCATATTCAAATATTGATCACCAAAAATTGGAATTCCCACAATTGGGACACCATTGTAAACAGCCTCGGTCGTACTCAACAAACCGCCATGTGTAATAAACAATCTTATATTCGGATGGGCCAAAATATCATCCTGCGGGAACCAATCACTGATTAAAACATTTTTCGGTTTGCCTGGTAAATTGTCGTCTTCAAATTTCCAAAGCACATTTAAATTCAATTTTGAAAATACTTTTAAAATAGCGTCACGCTTCTGAACCGGAAGTTGAGTAGATTTTAGATTTGATCCCATTGAAAAATAAATACAACCGTTGGCGTTGCTTTCGATGAATTTTTTTATATTTTCGGGCAGCGGATTTCTCTTCGGGCTAATGTGCATTCCACCAACTTCAATCATATTTGGTACGTACGGCCGAGGATATGTGGTCGTAAAATGGTTATTGAGTAACACAAGCGATACATTTCGACGTAAATCTGCTAAAGGTGGTTTCTTACCCGGAAACAATGTATCATATAGTGCCACTTGTTTTGGCATGTACGAGTAATCCATAAACAATTGTTCAACGGTCGACAACAATACATTACCAAAACGTTCAGTAAATGACATCGTATCCGAATAACTTGAAAATGGATGTGGCACATACGAAAGGGGGCTAGGTGTTCCAACCAAATCTGTTGTCCATTTTGATGCACCAAACGGTGATAATCCAATGATGGGTGCATTAAAATAGTGACTAAATCCTAAAAGGGCTTCATTCACAAATATTTCCAATACAATAGCATCGAACTTTGTATTTTTGTTATCGATTAAAAATTTTTTTACGACCGGATTTTGTACAAAAGCCGTCGAAAACTCGATTCCAATATTTAGTGTATCAATAGCAATTTGCAACTGATTAACTTCACTCCACTTAAACAGATCGGGTACGGCATCTATATAGAATATAAAAAAACGTTTAGTACACAAACTGATTTACAATTTTTTAGTATTTTCATTAAAATACCTGTCGAAACTTCTCTTGGACCATCTAACACAACATCACGGTAATTTTTTAATGGATTTTTTTGAGGATACGGTGAAATTATGGTTACATCATGGCCAGCCTCTGCCAAACCTTTCATTAAACCTTGGCCAACAATCGCATGTGATTTAGCCACTGTATGGAAAATACCCAATATTTTGTAACATTGCACACTGCTGATAAGCACACAAATACACACTGTATATAACACTAAGCTCACATTTTTCAATTCCATGTTGTTTTTATTTTGTTTAATAATTTTGACTATGCCCAGTGCCGGTCAGCGGTACATTGAAAATGTTAAATACTTCGTATTTCAAATATCGTTTTCGCAACCGCATAGGTTATAATTGTTGGGCAAATATTACGCGCGGCATGACCAATTTATATTCAAGTTATGATGATTTGGCAAAATTTGTGGTTACTTGCAAGAAATTTTGTATATACAATTTGTCTTATGTTTGATAAGATAAAATTGGTTAAGATTATGAGTAAAAGCGGTTTTGTCTGGATTACATATCGCAAAGAAATACAAATACACTTTCAATTATTGTTCTATCAAAATAATTGAAGGTTAGCAGTCTATAGTCTTGAATCTTAATTAAGTAACACTACAATCAGTGGTTGTTAACCTTTTTCCATACTATCGAATTATTCGAGTCAATGTTATTATTTACGGTAGTAATGATATTTTATTGCTTGCAGTTACAAGTTAGTGACAACAAACTCGGCGACGGTAAACTGGGCGGCGATGAAGTCGAATATTAATTTACTCCAAGGTGTGCTCTACGAAAATACCCCCAATTTTTAAAGCATGCTCCTCAGAAACTATTGCAGCCACCAACAAGAAAACTACATATCTGTGGATAATTACGATCTTCGGCTAAATGGATTTTCGTGCGACTGGCTTTTTCAAAATTCCAAACCGAAACAACATGATCGTATGTATAATAATCGTTAGGGGGCGGTATTCACGTGCAATTAAATACGCAATATAATGGTGACTTGAGAATTGCGCGATATGTCCTGAATTTCTTAGTTTTTCACCGATGTAATCAAGCATGAGAAATTGATTCCTTATATAGTGCTGGTGTTGTCATGCATACAAATATCGATACATAAACCTTAATTGGTTTTTGATCTCGACCGCGTCTGTGATAAACATACGTAGAATGGTCCGGCATAATCAGTATGGAACTAGCTTATTATTGAAACAATCACACATTTGCTGATAATTTTTCGGATGGCGTGCTTTGCGTTGATAATCCAGTACCGCTAGCGGTTATGCTAATCTTCTATGATTCTTGTTGTTAAAATTGATCGCATTATGTCTTTATTAATTTATCATCCAAAAATGGTTTTAAACATTATATCACCGGTTTTAGCGGGTTTGTTTGCTGAATAGCGATTATGTCTTCATTCATAAACTCCCGTTGGACAGACTTGCAGCAATACTTGATAGCCTCCTCCGTTTCTATTAACGTTATTAGTTCGCTGATTTTTTTGGTCGGGAATCGCATCACTAATGCCAGCATCTTAATTGATTTCTTAAATGACGAAAAATTTTCGAATATTTGAAATGGAAATTCACTCGATTTACATTCTACGACAAAATTTTAAATGAATTTCTGCCTTTCTTCTTGACTATTTCCATAGTTACTCTGTTGTCGCGGGAAATGTCCTGGGTCAAAAAATAACCACTCTGGTTCTCTCCTCCATAATTTATTTTTTTTCTTGCCCTTGGTACCAAATCTAGAATTTGGGAAGCACGGTTTCCAACAAACGTATTTCATCTTTTTGGTTCATCGGACAATCAGTCTAGCACGATCATTGAATCGGTCCAGCAAGTAACGAGTAATTATTATTGGAGGGCCATGCGGGCGAACAGCCACTTCGCACTGCGTCCTAAAAGATCTATTGTGCTGGACCCTGCTTATTAATTATCCGTCCAGTCAATATTCAGGTTCTTAATGAACCTGACAATACTGCCTCACGGTACGTGATACGTACTATCTGGGCTTATTGCTCTCCCTCCTAGATGTTTACTACAGCATGTAGTTCCGCTAGAAAGACGGTAGCATTGGAGCCCAAGGATTTCGATAGGGTTGCCCCACTCCCGTATATTCCTACTCCTGCCCCGTATTCCGTTTGATTTTACTCTTACGAGTTGCTAGGAATTGCGAATCGCCTGTAGGTTACCTAGCTTTATTACAGGAAGTCTAAATAAAACTGGAGGGTGCCTGGTATCCAGAGTCCGCATATGTGGACTGATTAACCTGTCAGCCATTTATCCATCGGCATATGCTGTTCCACCTTAGATTAGGGTTTTTTGTCAAGGTTTTCTCCTTTAGCGCCGTACTTTAGCCTGTGTCAAATGGCCAAAAATGTGCCAAATGGCCTTAGTTACCAGTGGTTGCCACGAGGAGGCAGTACGTACACTTGCGAATTGTGAACAGGTTACCTCTTACACAATTGTACCCATCACGCAGCTGCCTAATGACAAGACTAGAACAGCTCACGTGATGCGCACCCTACTGGAAGGTTACGGAGCTGGTAGATTAATCTACTCAACTTTGCCCCCCCCCCCTCCAATAGACGCCAAACCACCAAGTAACGACTGTAGCATCATATTCCAGAATCTCCTTGGCGGAAATTACTAGTTTTAACAGCAAATGCGATGCACACAACTACAATCGCGCAACTGAAATTATTTGAATAGGAGCCACCTTCGATTTTGCTGCAACTAGCTCAATATTGTTTTTGCGGTGTTCGTAGCCATCTTGGAACCTTCACTTATTCTAATTCCTTCAGTTCTCCACGAATAGTTTCCATCTTTGTTTTATGGATATTGGCAATTCCTCATCCTAATCCACTGAAGATAACCACAACGCTTGAAATAATATTTATAGGTTTATGATTACAGGCGCCAACCATCCCGACAGTAGTTTCCGTTTTGTGTACACTAGACCGTTAAGTTCAATGCGATATGTGAAATTATCCTCCTTGGGATTCCATTGCAAACCCAATACCTTGGGGTAGTCTGCAAAACTTCAACGGAGTTGGAAACCCATTTTTCAGGTTTTTCCTGCTCTTTGCAATTTGCTGGCTTCAGCGCCAGACATTATATCATCTACTGCGGATGCAGTAGGATACTTTACTTGATTTTGATCATCTATTTCGTTTAACACTCTGATTGCTAGGTACGGAGCTGCTGATATCCCATAAATCAGCGTCGTGAGTTGTTAACATTGTATTGGCGAAGTACTATCTGATCTCCATACGATTTTTTGATATCGCCTGTCTTCTTCTTTTACCAAAATCTGCCAGTACTTCTTCTCGACGTCTGCAGTAACAGCAATTTTATGCAATCGAAAACGCATCAGGATTTCGTATAGTGATGGCTGTACTGTTGGCCCTACCATAAGAATACCATTTAAAGAGCTTCCCGGTTGATGTTTTAGTGGATGCATCGAATACTACCCTGAGTTTCGTTGTAGTACTATTTGTTTTTGAAATCCCATGGTGTGGTAAATAATTGACATTTTTCTTATTCGGTTCGATGTTTTCCGCCCCAGTTGTCGATACTCCTCCATGAAATTAATGTAGGCTACCTTAAATGATTCGTCTTTATCAAATTTTCGCTCCATTCTCCAGATTCCTTTTTGATTGGAAGTTGTACTATGAACCTTCTATCTGGGTCTCGCAAAGTGGTTTTTTTGAACACACGCTCACATTCAGCCTCCTCGTTCGTTAATTGTTGCGCAGATGGAATGTTCTCGATTTCCCAAAATCGTTTCAATGCTGTATCTAGTCTATCAACTTAGTCATTAGATTGGCTCGTGAAGCACTGTCTTGACGGTAATTCCGGCATTTGACCACCTAACACCCATCCAAATATGGTCTCAATACCTATAGTCACAAAACTAATAGATAAATACCGATACGCTGGCCATGAGCAAATTATGTTCAATTATGTTAATATATCGCGGACATTGAGATGATCTTGGGAGTACAGCAAGTTTTCAGCGTAATGCGAGAGGGTAAAATATGACACCAAGATAAGGTAATAGGTTACCTTATCTTGGTGTCATATTTTACCCTCTCGCATTACGCTGAAAACTTGCTGTACTCCCAAGATCATCTCAATGTCCGCGATATATTAACATAATTGAACATAATTTGCTCATGGCCAGCGTTTCGGTATTTATCTATTAGTTTTGTGACTCTCTGGATCTTAATATGACGTTGACTTTACCTCATGTAACCTGTCTTGTACCTCTTTACTTCTTGTTCAGATATAAATGTAGATGCTGAACCTGAATCTAATAGAATTATGCAATCATGTTCTTCATCTTCGTTATATCGTGTTCGCCTTTGCATATGGGACAACAATTGGCATCAGTTGCCACATACACCCCGGTCAATTTTTGTAACGACGATTTCTTACTTGTACGTGGCCTTAAAGACTCTAGTGTGTCAAACCGATTTAGTAAAAATTTAAACAGAACATCCAAAGTTGATGAATCGTTGGTACATGACGCTTGTACCCATAGTCCTCTTGTCTCCGGATCCAATTTTTCTTCTAGCATATACAGTAACCAGAAATTTTTGATAACCTCATCAGATGTATCCAGAATCATTCGAATATTGAATGCGTTGGCATAATTTAGTGATGGTTGCTTGATAGTATGCTTTGTTTGTGAGAGTTTTTTGATACACAATACACATTACACATTGGCTTTCACAACACATATTTTTCACCAAACGTCTCGCCAATTATCGTCAAATCCAATACCTAAAAGAAACAGAAGAGAACAACACAAAGAATCATCACTTAAATAACCATAAATTTACACTGTACTTATCTGAGCCAACAGCTGATCAGCATACTCGGGTCATTGTATTGCCATCACCGTAGAGGAAGATATTAGTTTCCGTCTTCCATGTCACAGCTGTACATCTAAACTGTATATCCTTGTTAATTATCTAAAATTGTAATTATATAAATCCCTATTTAATATTCATTTAATTAATTCAATTTGCATTATATAAAAACTTACCATTTTGACAACCAAATTTATTTATTTTGATGTATTTGACATTTATAAAATAAACAAAACTTTCTTCATACTGTTACGTTTTTGCCTTGTCAATCAAGGTTCGAATCACTGGATTGTGAATAATACAAAATCAATTTAATTTATCTCCAACGAATTTATTTATTTCACAAAATTTATTACAACACAGTTTATCAATCAAAATTCACAAAATCACTTTATATAAATTATTCTCAAATTTTACTAATCACTTTTACTTTTTATTTCGCACAAAAACACTTTTTTAAATCACTTTTTAATTCCTTTTTAATCTTTATACTATCGCTTTCCAAATATTACTAATAATCTTACAAGTTTACACTATCGCGTTCCAAATACGAATAATCCAATTCGATCTTGTTCGCCTTTTTATATACACAAACCAAGCTTCTCGAAAGTTCACGACTTTTCCAGTTGGAATAGCGTAGAAACATTACGTAACAATTTTTATCATGGAAAATTCCATTTAGTACAGTAAACATTGAGCTATTAGTTTTACTTATTCTATTACACACTAGGTGTCACCGTCACACTACCCCTCACCTAAGCCTGTTCGTCCCGAACAGGACCGAAATTACCTCCTCGGTAGAGGGCCAGCCTCTCTAAATGTACCGCCATTGGTTTACCTCCTTGTCCTTTTCTTGTCCTGTAGGGTGCCGTCCATATAGGCTGCACTTTCGCCGATAAATCCTCCTTCTTTTGTTGCGAGTTGTGATGCCACACCAGTTGCCCCTCGTGTAATCCCTGGCCATTTGCCCGTATGGCACATCGAGTTCTCATCCAGTCGCCCGACACTCGCACTCTACCTCGCACAACTCGGCCCTTCTTATCCAAAGTCTGTTTAACCTGGTGTTCTTTGGTTTCCTCAACAATTGTTTCAGATTTCGATGGCAGCTCCTCGTAATGACTGATTGTTACTCGCCTTACTGTCGCATCCGTACCGTTAAACTTAAGTTTCAGCTCGATGTTATCGCTACTCAATATTCCTCGGCCAAAATCCAACACAAAGCCATTCATCCTCATGAAGTCCGTTCCCAAAATGACCTCGTCCACAATGTCTGCGACTAGAACTTCGTGTGGGAAAAGAGTTTCGCCGATCCTTATGCTCACGATCTTTTTCCCTTTAATCATTGCACTCTCCCCATTTGCCATTCTTAATTTTAACCCATCAACCAGCTGCACTGCTCCTGCGATCAAATCTTTCCGAACAATTGTGTGGGTTGCTCCGGTATCCAGCCTAATAATACACCTCCTCCCTTCAACACCGCCCCAAACTGTGACGCTGCTTCCGCCTCGTGCTTCACTCGTAACAGGGATGAATGTTATGGGGCAACCAGACGGCGAAGCCAGCTTCGGTTCCTTCAAACTGACTTCTAACCTTTCCACTTTACCGACTGTTGCCATCCGCTCATCCGATTCCCGCTCTCCTCTTCGTGCTCTTTCCACGGAAGATGGTAATCCGTGCCGCTTTCCTCCTGCTTCCAAACAATCTCGCGAGATGTGGCCAATCCTGTTACACACCCAACATCTTCGCTCGCTGCCTCTAGACCTCTGTCCCGACCGTTCCGTGTTTGCTCGTATAAAAGTAGGCGATCTTCTCTCTCCATGTATTACTTTCCGACAGTCCATTGAGATGTGACCCAACTTGTCACATTTCCAACACCTAAGCCTGCCTCTTCCGACTGTCGGTACCATTCGCTCCATGCTGCCGTTCTTGTCTGAGTTCATTTGACGCCTAAATACTGATGGTCTGGTGAAGTTCTGCACAGCCTCGATGGTTAACGCAAACGCAACGGTTTCCGCAAAGGTTGATTTAGGTGACAACATCACCGCCCTGCGTGTCTCTGGATCTCGAATGCCGTCAATGAATGCGTCAATTTTTAGTCTTTCCATATAATCAGCCGATGTACTGGTATGTGCTAGATGTACTAGCCGCTCGATTGCCGATGAAAATTCCTGAAGTGATTCTCCTCCCTTTTGGTAGCGGCTTTTCAATTCCATTCGATAGATTTCCCGCTTGTGGTCACTGCCGTACTTCCGATCCAGCGCCTTCATAATTTCGAGATAATTGTTGCGATCTTTTTCTGGAATTGTTTGTAAGGCCTGCGCTGCTTCACCTTTAAGGGCCACTATTAACGCTGCGACAAGATGTTCATCATTCCAACGGTTTTGATTAGCTGCCGTTTCAAATTGAAATTTGAAAATGCCGAAAGATGTTGTACCGTCGAAGTTTGGTGGTTTTAACTTAACTGATTGAATGGTTTGTACCACTTGTGTTGTTGTTCCACTTGCCTTGATATCAGTTAGCTCTTTCCCGAGACGTTGAACCTCCGCTTGTAATTCAGCTTGTAATTTATGTTCCACATCTTGAATCTCCATTTTAAATTCCGTTTTAGCGTGTTGAATTTCAGTTTGCAATTCCGTTTGCAATTTTTCTACTTCTTCACGTAGCGAAGTGGATAACTCGATAAATTTCTCGTCCATTCTCTTTTGCCCATCTGCAATTTCCTGGATTGGTTGTTCAATTTTCTCTATTTGTTGTTTCATCTCTTGGTTAGACTGATTTTGTTGTTCCAACTGTCGTTTTATTTCTTCGTTTGACTGGTTTATAGTCTCCAACTGCCTCACATTTTGTTGTTCCATTTCATTCTTAATTTCTTGGTTTGACTGCTCAATTTTCACCATTTGTCGTTCGTTTTGTTGTTTCATGAGACACATCTGTCCTGTCATTTGGTTCATAGCAGCTATTAACTGCGACAAATCGAAACTTCCATAATGTTCTTGTGTCTTTTCGACCAACAATTGTTTATCTTCTGCTTTCTGCTCTATGGTTGCTGCATCCGTTAATTTCTCTCCAAAATCATAATGTTCCGCGTCCAGCCCTTCGTTCTGCATGGCCTCACGTAGTCGCGCTTGTAAAGCTGCTTTAGTACCATCAGTAGCCAAACCCCGTTTCTCTAGTTCTCTTTTTAATTCTGGAACTTTTAATTCGTTGAGAATCATTTTCTTTATCTTTTTATTCACAATCCCACCGCTGTCACCAAATGTTACGTTTTTGCCTTGTCAATCAAGGTTCGAATCACTGGATTGTGAATAATACAAAATCAATTTAATTTATCTCCAACGAATTTATTTATTTCACAAAATTTATTACAACACAGTTTATCAATCAAAATTCACAAAATCACTTTATATAAATTATTCTCAAATTTTACTAATCACTTTTACTTTTTATTTCGCACAAAAACACTTTTTTAAATCACTTTTTAATTCCTTTTTAATCTTTATACTATCGCTTTCCAAATATTACTAATAATCTTACAAGTTTACACTATCGCGTTCCAAATACGAATAATCCAATTCGATCTTGTTCGCCTTTTTATATACACAAACCAAGCTTCTCGAAAGTTCACGACTTTTCCAGTTGGAATAGCGTAGAAACATTACGTAACAATTTTTATCATGGAAAATTCCATTTAGTACAGTAAACATTGAGCTATTAGTTTTACTTATTCTATTACACACTAGGTGTCACCGTCACAATACTAAGATACAGAGACATCTACGTTGCAATAGAGTAAATAACAAACATGAACATAGTAGTACTAAAACATAGAAAAAGTATTAATCTAAGTTACATAGGGTAGATGTCACTGTAATATAATTATTAAAAAATTGTACAATTTTTGTGAACTCAAAAAATTAAATCACTTCAAAAAAATACTTTCAAGTGTCAACAACAAGTGTGAAAATCAAGCGAATTAATTGGAGAAAAAGTGATTTTTATAATTTTACCTGCATTTTTCCTGGACATCCGAACATACCTACTTCAATAATTGACCCCAGCTCTCTACACGGACACGGCAATCTATTGAATAACAATTTGGACCTCAGCATTCACTTCGGACTTTGGAAAATTGCTACTGTAACTTTACAACCCACGTTTTATACAACGGACACGAGAAAATATTCCGCTTGCAGCCAATCGAAGCGACAACAAGTCATCAGATTTATCGAATACGAACGGCGGACGAATTACCCCAGGCTATCCCGCAGACATAATCACAAACATGCTTTATTCTATCATATCGCTCGCAAAACTTTCTGAATGCCTCGAAGTAATTTGTTTCCGTTCTTTTCAGATATTGGAACTTCTGGGCTGGTGATAAGTTCGCGTTTTCATGAATGGTCTTTACAAACAAATCATAAAACAACTGTCATTCTATATACAAACCTCTGTAAACGGTTCAATATTAATTTTTGGTCCTCTACCGCTGCTGTTGTTACATTCATGCTTTGATTTTCTGTTTGGTCAAAATATTGTTGATGCTGCGAGTTCTACTCGCGAATGTATCGATTTAATGTGGCCTCCACACAAAAGAATTGCTTAGTGAAATCTATTATCGCACTTTCGTGATTGTGATCCAAATCGTATATTGTACTCTGTATCTTCAAATCGTTTAAGAAGTACTTTAGGACGTGCGGGCTTAGATTGGAATCCATCTATATCCTCTTTATCGACCACGGTTTAAACGAAATTAACAAGCTTGATCATTTGACCTTTAATCGATCCTCTCGTAGCTTTTAGTGAATTCAATTTTATTTCAGGTTCCATATTTCACTATAGGCGGGGAGGGGTTCACGAAATTTCCCTCGCAACAGTTTACTCCGAGCGAACCAGCAAGCCTCCACGTCTATCGATTCTAGTGGTTTTCAGACAATGATAAGAAATGGTCCGTTGAGCGTTGCCGAGTTGGTCGTCGCCGAGTTGCCTATCGCCGAGTTGGCCGCCGCTGAGCTGACCCTGTACATGTTGATCGCCGTTGAATTGATCGTCACCAAGTTGGTTTCAGAGAATTGGTTGCCACCGAATCTATCATTGCCTGATTAAATTGTCACTTGGGCTTAAAAGTTTCCTCTACCTATCTATCTATCTAATTATCTATCTGCTTCTTCTATCTTCTTCTATATATATATATATATATATATATATATATATATATATATATATATATATATATATATATATATATATATATATAAAGAAGAAATTGATGTTTGTAATTATGTGGGTTTCACGAAAGCTCTTGGTCCACTCTCGAGCGATTTTTTTCAAATTTTGTTTCAAAATACTTTATAGCAGTCGAGAGAAGAAACATAGGGGTTGATGGTCAAAAATTGTTATCCCTTCCTCATGCCTTTATGTGAAGAGGCATTCACAAGCGGTATTTTTGAAATCGGTTGAGCTGATTTTTGGATATCTAGTGCATAACCAAATATAAATCGACACATGTATGATTTTTTTTAACGGTGATGGTAATGGTGATGGTGATGGAAATGGTAATGATGATGATGATGAGGAGGATGATGATGGTCATGGTGATTGTGCTTGTGATTTTAATGGTATAATGGTATGATGGTATGATGATATGAAGGTACGATGGTACCATAATACAGTGGTGGGTGTTATGATGGGATGAGGATGTGAGGGTATTGGTGGTTTGATGGTTCAATGATATGGTGGTGAGTTTTGGTGGTTTGATGGTATAAAAGTATAATGCTTTGATGGTATGATGATATGAAGGTATGATGGTAACATGCTACAATTGTGTATGGAATGATGGCAAGCTGGTAGGATGTTATTATGGTATGGCGCGTGATGAATAAGATGGTGTAATGGTATGATGGTATGACATTAAGGCGATATGATGGGTTGATGGTGCGATGGTGTTACTGTATTATGATATGGTGGTATGATGGTATGGTAGTATGATGGTGTTGTAGTGTAATGGTATGCTGTATTATGATATTGAGTTATTATGGAGTTTTACGCCAACTTCCGGACGCATCTTCCTACAAATTAATTAGAAGTTAACCCTTACAACAAGCCACCGTAGGCAGATCTCTAGCCAACAAATTAGCAGTACTCGATCTTCCTAATTGGGTCTTCTAGGTATGTGGCTACTTAAAAGAGAACTTCCAAAATTTTGTTTGTTTTGCTTCGGGAGCAAAATCAAAAAATGTGGTTTACAAGCAAACATTGTGGTAAACCCAACAAATTATTTTTTCTTCATTTTTTCAATTCAACTGTTGAAGTACACTAGTTGAATTTTAACCCTGGTTTTAATCTGCTGAGTTTAAACATCTTGCATTACTTATATGAAAAAGTTATTCTATCTTATGGGTACCGGATGTCAATGCACGATGAGTTGTAGATTAGTTGTGTCTTTAAAATCACCACAAATTTTAAGCGCTCCATTTTGCATTGTCGCTATTATGATTGGTGCCGCAAATTGAGTGGAGTACCGACTTTTAAGGCATTCTATTTGTGAAAAATTAATGGTTCGAGACTTGAAGTATTTTGTTTAGACTTTTGTTCTTAAATCGAAACATATCAAATATATAAAAAGCATATGACAATTCCGAAAATTAATCAAAATTCAAATTTTTAACTGTTAATATGAAACTTTGAACTTTTCATTTTTAAAGAGTACACCAATACCACCGCAATATATTTCTATACCATTCATCCAACCAGGAAATTAGCAGGTTTATGTAGTATTTTCGAAGGGGTATATCCCCTTGGTCTAGATGCTTCCAACAATGTTTTCTCAAATTTCGATTTAAAAATAAAAATTACAGGCCTGAGTAAAAATAAATGGTTAAATGAAATTAATCGTATACTCATATCCGAAGGAAGCGGTCTCTTTAATTTGGCAGAGTTAAAATATGTTTTACAACCTGTGTACTCTTCAACACTGAAAAAACTAAAAATCTTCTCTAAAATAAAAATAAAAATATTTTATTTACCCCGGGAAACGCCGGGTACTCGTGCTAGTGGATATTCAATGTATTCTCCTTTTAACTCAATCTCACTTCACTTCATCAAACTATTGTCTAACATTTTTTTTGCCAATAACATTGCTGTGAAGTGGTTACGCGTTCGCGTTTTTAATCGATGTAGTAAGCGAATGCAGCAGCCATCTTGCTTTAAGCTTTTTCAAATGCAAATGTCTATGATGTCAACAAACGCAATCAACTTCACTTTGCGATCACTCAATACGGTATCATGGATGTTTTTAATCATTTTGGTGTTGTCACCTCCTGAAAATCCTTTTGATTGAGGTACTTTAGAACATAATTTTGCTTATTTTAATTTGATTAGGAAAAATATTGAATTAATTTACTGTTTTTCAGGAAAATTAAAACAAAACACGTGAACCCAAAAGAGGTGATAACTCCAAAAATGATTGGAAAAATCCATGCTTTCGGAAATGTGGAAATTTGCAGATTTTTAGGAAATCTGGCCGATTAATTCACTCACCGCCATTTTACATGGTTAGAAAGACAATGCAAACCAAATATTGCTCAAAGGAATGGTATCGCTGCTTGCTGTGGCCATGGGTTATTTGCAGAAATTTTATATGTACTCCTTTTTGTCACCGTCACCGAGTTGTCTGTCGCTGAGTTGTCTCTCTCCGAGTTGACCGTCACTGAGTTGACTATCGGCGAGTTGGTTTCACCGAGTTGTCGCATGTCGTGAGGTGATCAGAACCTCAGTCGGAAAATTACTTTCATACGTGAACTCATCTAAAGTCAATTCAATGTAATTTTCAACTCAACTCGAACATCAATCCTTCTAACATCTCTTACTCAACCCCATCTAAATCTCCAATTGGAACCCCAATTCAACTTAAACTCAACCCCAACCGATCTCCCACTCAAACTTCAATCCAAACCAAAACTAACCCCAAAATGCACCCTAGCTCAACTTTCAACTCAACCTTCAATTTAACTCCCAAACCCTAATTCAACTCTACGATCAAAGTTCATCCAAACTAAACGTCGAAGTTATTTAATTAAAAATCCCCAGCAGAATGACTGAACCAACTCCAACTCAATCTGCAACTCAACTATAAACTCAACGCTCAACTCAACTCCTAAATCAACATTTTCTGAAATACGTCGTGCTTACTTAAACTCCAGTGAAATGGAGTAAAGTAAACTCTAACTACTTATATCTCAACTCCAACTCAACATCCAATCAAACCTCAACTCAACCCTCAGCTCAACCACAAACTCAACGGCCAACTCAATCCCGAAAGGAAGATTTACAATAGTAGATAAACTACTCTAACAATTTAAAATTGTTTTGGAAGAGCTGTATCTGATCCGGAGACGGACAAGACAACATTTTAAAGCTTCAAGTCTTTAGTTTCGCGATTTCTTAGCAGACAATTTTTGTGGACTATTCATATTTCGCAATCATAAGAAATAGCGTGAGACAAAAATTTTCCATTTTTTTTTACGGGTCCACGGTCTGTTAATTAAGCTTCAACCTAATTTCTATTTGGTCTCCCAACGTCAATTTCTTGCTGAGATATCTGACTTTGAATGAAAAGATCCTTTTATCTTTGATCATCGATATCTCAGCAACAAATGATTGGACAGTAAATTTGGGCAAATTTCCTACAAGACCCTTTAATGATTATTTGGAAAAAAAATGACTTTGTATGATACTGCCATGTTTTCTACAGTCCTGTATTATTTTCAAACTGATCAATCCAACCATTTTGCCGGAGAGATTGACAAAAGTTTTACAAAACAATTAAATTTTGCATTAGTTACTTGTTAACCCTTAACGATCGGGCGAGATTTTTGTAATATTCGCCCATAACAGACAGAAAATTAGATGAAGTTCTGGAATATGACCAAATATTATGGAACTCGACTATTTCTTAACCGAAATGGGATTTTAAAATGATTTTTGGATAAAGTTAGCCATTCCTTACATTTATGCGACAAGGTTTTGATTGCTCTGATTAAATACGGAGATGCATGAGAATTCATCTGACAGAATTTCAAAACAGGGGCTTTAGGTTAAGGAAGGGATCAAAAGGTAGGAACAAGGACCAGTTCGAATAACTATAGTGCTGAAACTGCTAATACTAAAAAGAGTAAGGCAATATTGTACTTTAAATTACACCAGAAAACGCCAACCTGATTTAATTCGATTATGCTCAAAACTAACTCCCACTAAATCATTTGCAAAGACAAATAGAAATGAGCTTCAAAATGGAATTGAACCGAAGCAAAAACCCAAAATTATTCTGAATAGTTTGTGTTTAGATAGTTTCTAAACGTTTTGACGCTCCTTCTTTTAGCAACTTTCTCAGCCATTTTGCATCTATTGCTGCTTCACACAATGAAATATACTCGGCCTCAGTGGATGAAAGTGTCACACACTCTTGTTTTTGATAAGTCCAGCTTATAGTACCGCCATTATAGAAGAATACTCTTCCGCTGTTTGACTTACGGTCAAAGCTATCTTCAGCAAAATTTGCGTCGGCATATCCAATCAGAGTCTCTTCTCTCTTCTGGAAGTTGCTTAGAGTAAGCTTCATTTTCAATGTTCTTTTCAGATATTTAAATATCCGCTTCAGCTGTGTCCTGTCTTCTTATGTTGAAGTTGAAACCTTTTGTGCTAAAATGCTCACGCTCGCTGAGATGTTAGGTCTTGTATTTATGGACAAATATAATAATCGTCCAATCAACTTCTGATAATTCGTATTATTCAACAGCTTCTCTGATTTACCTGTTTTTCCATAATTTAATTCCATCAGTGTCTTGACTAGTTTTGCGTTGTGCAGTCCATAATCCAGTACAATTTTTTCAATATTGTTTGACTGGCTTAGTTCATAGTCTCCGTGACTGTCCTTCGAAATAGTCTTTCCCAAATAATGTTTGATTGGTCCAAGATTTTGAATTTCAAATTCTGACAATAAAATCGTTTCAACAACTTTTAAATGTTTATCATTTTCGCAAGCCATATCATCAATATAGAGCAGATAACACCAGCTGATTAAATAAATTTGATTAAATCTTGCTTTAATCAGCACGCTATGGATCACATCATCCCATACTTTAGCTGCCTGTTTCAAACTGTAAATGCTCTTCTTTAGTAAACAAACTTTTGTTGAATCGGTCTTTACAAAGTCGCCGTAATCTTCACCAGATTTCTGCGAGAAACCTTGTGCTATCAGACACGCTTTGTATCGATGAATGCTGTTGCCTGTATTAGATTTCACTTTTTATATCCAATTGCTGCCAACTGTTTTTCTGTCTTCTGGTAAACCGCACAATTGCCACGTGTCGTTCTTTTCTAGTGAATCCATCTCCTTCTGCATCGCACTGATCCAATGTGCTTTTTCATTGCAACAAATTGCTTCGTTGTAACTAGTTGGCTCAATTATCTCCTTTGTTACCTGTATTTACTCGATCAAGCATGTCGGTAGAATTCCCTTCGTCGAACGATGTGAAAAGGAGAGTTGTCTGATTTTCTGAATGTTCTTCATTATAAACTTCCTGGTGATTCTTATTAATAGACGTTTTCTCCTCCTCATTTTGGCACACCTGTGCCTCTCGAATTCAGAAATAACATTTTCTTGAACCATTGAAAATGTCAGTTCACCTTCCGGTCGTGTTTCCAAGTTGATAATTAATGTATCGTAGCTTCTTGGTGAGCTAATCAATAAGAACTGCACACTCCACTTATCCGTTAGCGCCTCCTCGCCGATGTTGCATATTTTGACAAACAAATCCTGCATTTGATTTATATGAATACGCGCATCGCAACCCTCGCTTAATTTTAAAGTACAAATTGAACGCATCAAATAAACTTTATTTGTCAATGTGTTCTTTTCGTAGTAGCCTTTGATTGTATTCCACGTGTCTATTTTCACTGACGCTTTACGAATGTGTGTTAACTGATTGTCTTCGATAGCGAGAACAATTGTTGCTTTTGCCTGTTCATCGGCATTTTTGGTGTTGTATTTGCTTCCGATGTTGGAATAAGGTTTGGACGTGTTGTTCAATTACCTTCTTAAGGTAAGAAGGAAAGGAAGTAACTCGTATGCAACATTTATTTAAAACTTTTATATATATCGTATATAACTTGATTAATTATTTCACAAAACTGTATTTCTACAAATCTGGGCCCATAACCTGTTGGGATTATAAAAGATTGTAGAACAAATATTAAAATATAAAGGGCTGAAATCTCATAAGGTGATCAGAACTTCGGTCTTCATTAACTCAATTCAAAAATCATTTTAAAATCCAATTCCCAATCCACATGTCAAATTTCATCTTATTCGGCTGAAAAATAGGTCAGTTCCATCATATTTGGCCATATTCCAGAACTTCTTCCAAATACAATTTTAGAATCACATTTCCAATGCACATGCCAAATTTTCAAAAATCATTTTAGAATCCCATTTCCAATGCACAATTGGTTGAGAAATAGACAAGTTCCCTCATACTTGGCCATATTCCAGAACTTAATCTAAAATTCAAACATATTGGTTGTACATACACAACACTCACTTTATTTTGTAGATTGCTCAATTGCTCACTAAATACTAATCCAACCCAAACTGAACCCCAATTCAACAACCAAACGGCCTCCAACTCAACCCTCTACCCAAACGCAAACTCTGTTTCAATTCAACCCTCAAACTAGCATATATTGGCCAACTGCTCACTATATATTAATCCAACACCAACTTAAGTTCAACTCAAATTCAACTCAACCCGAAATTGACCCCTGACTTAACCATCAACTAAACTCCAAACTCAATGCCCAACTCAATATTCAAACCAGCATATATAAAAAATTGGTAAATATTTCTATAACCAGGTAATTTGGGTCAATCCGTATGGCAGGTACCCGACTCTCTTGACGCTCAGGTTCCAAAAGCTTTTCAAATCTCAGCCTTGGCCATATAAACTGATTGGCAAAAAAAAAAAATTCTAAATCGAACAAGCCGTTCTCGAGATACCATCGGTACAGACCAACAGACATCCAGACAGACGGACGGATTTTTTTTTTTTTGCTTTTTTAGACTCAGGGACTTTTAAAACGTCGAGAAAAGTGGTTTTGGATCAACCAAATTTTTGGTCATTTTGACTGCATTTATATACGACAAAAAACTTCAAATTGACTACGTTAATGTGAATTAGCCAAACGTTGTTGAGCGTTCGGTTTACACCTCAATCTCAATAGTACTAACATCTCTTACTCAACCCCATCTAAACCTCCGACTCGAATTCCAATTCAACCGGAACCCAACGCAAACCTCAATTCAACCCCAAATCTAACCTAGCTCAACCTTCAACTAAACCCCCAACTCAACTCCCAATTCAACTCCAACTCTACTCCCAACGTAAATCCAAACTCAACGCTCAGCTCCATCACTAAACCATTGCGGTTCAAAAACTGCTCCCACCATCCCAACTCAACATTTTACTCAAATCTCAACTCAACCTCAATAAACCTCCAGCCAAATGACTAAACCACCTCCAACTCTATCACCAACTCAACCCAAACTCAACACTCAATTCAACTCCTAAATCAGCCTTACCGGAAAAGACTTCATGCTTACTTAAACTCCAGTGAAATGGACTCAAGTAAACTCTAACTAAATCTGAACTATAACTCAACATCGACTCAAGCGGCAAATCGAACCATAACTCGGCAAACCTCAAAACAAACTCCTGGGTACATACATCCAAATAGAAGAACTGGCATTTTTTGTTGTTGCTTTTTCAGATTCATGGATATTCAAACCGTTCAAAAAGGTGGTTTTGGACAAACAAAAGTTTTAGTCATTTTGGCAGGATATCAATAACTTTGGTCCGTATTTTCAATTTTGGAAATTAAGCGGCGGAGTAACAGTCAATTAAATCGAATACAGACACATATTCGAAAAATATTTCTCTAAACTAAGAACGTCAAAAGTAAATTCAGGGCTAACATTAACTGAGCCCTTGTAACATTGACTCTATTAAAGGCTGTCTAACAAGCCTTACGATAGGCCCCAGCAACTTGGACGTCAAAAATTGCTCCAATATTTCCCCATATTTACTTCAATTGGTCCTTGTAGGGTTCAGTTAATTCTTTTTCGGGTAGCACAACCTCCATTTTTTTAACCATATGAAAAATATTGTTTGAAGCGAGGGTCAAATCTAGAACCTCCTGTCTATTACTAGTAATAAATATGGGTTCTCGCCCCATATAACATACTGAAAGGCTAATACCCAGAAAATAATCAATAAATGACTCACCTCTTTCGTTGATATCCGTGCTTACCCAGATTGTGTGGTGCGCATTAGCATGAACTCCCATTAACACAACAATTGTTTTTCAAGATGATCCGGAGGAACCTCCTTTTCCTGATCCAACCTCCAGTCTGATTTTTTGTCTGACAAGATCTGATTTTCTCAGACTTACTACAGAATAATATTGTACCCATAGTGGTTCTGAGGCCACAGATCCTATTCTTATTAATCTAAGGTTGTTGGATTAAAATCACGTCGTCACCTAAGGTCGTTAGTCTGAGGAAGGTAGCTACCGAAGTAGGTTAATTTGAATTATATTAAGCATAACCAGATTAAATCGCTACCGGTTGGAACCTCCTATAGCGACCTTTGGCAGCGCTCTCTGCCCTGGACAGGCTCACCTTCCCCGAAGTGAATCAGCTCTAGACCGAAATTACTGGAATCGCTTACTCCGAGCATGCAGTTAGCTTCACATATCCTTGGTACCATCCCCACCTCTGCAGGATGGGGGAAGTTCCGGATTTTCTCCTAGAACTATAAGAAAAACAAGGTTTAGTGCGTTATAAAACACCTGCTTTCTGAGGAGATGTTCCCATCTGTTTAACCCTTGTCAATGACGGCTGCGTCAAAACATGTCCCCTCAAAAGATCGCTGAACAGCTTTGACTTTTTCTCCTTGGGGAGCCCATCCATAAATCTGAATTTCTGATTTGCCTAAAGAAAATAATTATTTCCTTAATTAATACAATTATTTAGCTACGTTCACATAATAGTTGTGATTTTCTTCCTTTGAAAATAAATTATTGAGTGGTAGTTAGTAGTAGAATTTGAAGATCGTACAAGAGGTACTGGAATATGGCCGATTAGAAAAGAACTCGATTATTGATTAATCAACTATGATGAAATTCGACATGTACGATGGAAATTAAATCCTAAAATGATATTAAGAGGAAATTCTGGAATATTGCCAATTAGGAGGAAACTCGGTTATATCATTTCTGTTTTCATCGTACTTGTCTAATTTCATCATAATTGAAACATCGTCGCTGACTACCACCTATTTAACAAGGTGTAACTCACTTTGAACACTGAACCATTTATTCCGAATCACCACACAGAATGTGACCAGCATTTGCGCCTGCTGCACTGGATTCATGCTCAAGTTCAGGAACTCTTATGATGTGTGAACAATTAAAAGTCACCTATAAAAATAAGTTTTGATTGCTAAACGACGTTTACGATAACAAAACGAAACAAATCTATAAATAACATTTGAAAAAGTTTTCCATAAAATATTCCATGCCATCACTATACTTCACGAACAAAACTGCTTCCATCAAAACGATTTTCCAACAGAAGCATTAAACAGAAAAATCCATAAAACTAAAGCAATAAAACATTGGAAATCTGATTAAAAGTTTATTTTCGTTTTTTTGTTGAATACGCGAATATCAGATAATAAAACGTTGATTGATAAATAATTTGATTTCCCACACAGCCAGCATTATGAAATCTCAAGCGATTATGTAGGATTGTGTACAAAAACAAAACTTTAAATTTACAAAAACTATTTTCTTCTTCTAAAAATTTTATTATTCATCTCAGGACCAAAAAATAAAATAGAAAATTGATTGGAGAAGTAAAATTATATTCATTGAATCATAAAAGGTCTCGTCTCACATTTGAGAAAAAGAATTTTTGCCATCATTGATTATTTAGATTGCGAATTAGCATATAAGTTTTGTTATCAATGAATACGTCTCTATATATGTACACGTTTGTAATCAAACAAAGTTGATTGGTGGACAGGAAATTTTCTTACGTGACACCATAAGTAATTTTGTTAAACGAATCATGAAAAAATACTGTATGTGTATGTATGTATATATGAAAAGAAAATTTTTAAGATTAGTTTTTCTTTTACCTGCTTGCTATAAATCCTATACAATCTAATCAATTAAGTTATACAAATGTCGTTTCTTTTTTAAAGGGATAAAAATGTTATATACGAGTACATAAATCGTGAACCATAATTGATCATGAGATTTGAAAATGTTCCTTCAAAAAAAAATATCCGTTTTGTGTGACATTCATTAATATTATTCCGTTGAAACGACAATTAATCAAATTGTTTTTAGATATGTACGGATTTGGTCGATATTATTGATGAATAACGACAAGTCTTTTCAAAATTTTTAGAAACAAACAAACAACATCCATCCATTCATATTCTGGGTTATCGTTTCGTATCTTTCTCTTGTTGTTTCGTTGTACACACACACACATATAGTAAAGAAAAATATTTATTTTGGAATAGAATATCGTAAAGAAAACTGAAAAGCTTTCATAAAATATTAAAACTTAAAAATTTATCATAATCTGTATAAACACAACAACGTTGTTTTTTTTTGTTTCTGTTTGATTGATGAATATACGAACGACAATATGTACACAAATAACTGTACATAGCTAGAAAATTTCTATTACACATCAACTAATCCCAAAACATAACTCAAGTGTTTGTATGCTACCATTTCCAAAAACAAAAAAAATGTTGGCAAATGCATTGAAAAATTCTCTTATCAAAATGCTTTACAATAAAACATACAACACTAAAGTTTGTGTATGTGCTTTAAAAATACAAATAAATAAATAAATATAATTCTTATTTTCTAAAACAATTCAAATTTTAAAAATTCTAATAATTTATTTTTTGTTGAGAAATTAGAATTTTATAGAATTTAATGTAGAAAGGAATAATATGGCAGATATACTACAAAATACATTATCATTGAAGTACATAAGTTGTGATTTGTTTCCCAGGTTTTGTTATGTAATTTTTGAATTTTTGGAAAAACACTGTAAGGCGTCTGAAATAATTTAATTTTCACATTTTCAAATTGTCATATTTGGATGAATGAGTCCCATGCTAATTTGCGTTCAAAGAATTTTCCCGAATTGTAGAAATCTCATAGTATTATGATCTTGTGCATTTAATGAGTGTTATTTTTGGGTAAATATATACAAAACTATCGAACCACATTAAAATACAGCATTATAGAATTTTGTATAAGAGACACCTCAGCCCCGTGAAGTTTCTTTGAAAAATAGACTCCACTTCATCAAAAGATACTAGTCGCAATGATAGTAAATGCTTAGAAGACGATCGTTTTAAATTTTATACATCACAATTCTTAAGATAACAGCCTATAATAGCCCCATTATTATGAAAAATACTGTAATCTTTTGTTTCATCCCGTTAGGGTACATTAGGAACATGATGGCCGATTTTAATTATATCTAAAATATTTCTTTATAGAACACACCGCTGGCCCCGTCAATGATAAATACTTAGAAGAGATACTTAGATATATGATTTTAATATGTTCCGAAGATTGTAAGAGAATTCAATCCAGTTTCGAACTGATGAGCTTATGATTATGAAAAAATCAATCTTCTCATCAGGCCGCGGCGACTGAACGGATTATACCACAATTTAAATTCTATATATACAGAATGTACTGTGCGGGATATACTAGCGAATTATTGATATATATTAAAAAAAAAGTAGTTAGGACATCTAAGAAAAACGTAGATTACTCATTTTAATTTTATCGGTCACATTTCTTTATGCAATACCCTGTAAAATTTTTTAGATCTTCGAATGGTCGCACTTTATCAAATGATCAAAAGCGCCTTCAAAATTTTTTTTATTTTTATTTTTTCATAAAACTGGAAGAATTCTTATATTGAGAGATCATCTCATAGTTTCGAAAAGCTGTTAAATTTATTTGAAAGCCCTGAATATTATTGTGAAGGTGATGTGAAGTTTCTACCAAATAACAAAAAATATGTATGTGTTAGTAATTTATACACTTAAAATCCAATAAGAATTTTAACTTTTTTATTGTTTATTAGGTTGTTCTCTGAGTTATATTGCAGTGAGCGAAATAATCGCAATTAGGAAGAGAAAGAGTAAATGAACGGATGCGGTTTTGAACGCAAAAGCCAATAGCTAGCACCTTTGGGCTCTCCAATTTAGCGTCTAAACAATTAAGGGATAAGGTAGATTAATTTAATACTGACTAAGACTGATTTCGTACTTGTGAAACAAAAAAGTGCCAGCAAATACTAGAGATAAATCTAAGTAGTGAAGTTTATTATCAGCTGGCTGGGACAATATTGTTACATTTTTGCCTTGTCAATCAAGGTTCGTATCACTGGATTGTGAATAAAACAAAATCAATTCTATTTATCACCAACGAATTTATTTATTGAACAATAACAATTTATTCAACACAATTAATTAACGATAATTCACAGAATCACTTATAGATTTTATTTCGCACTAAAATACTTTTTAAATCACTTTTGAATTCCTTTTTATTCTTCACAATATCGCTTACCAAATACTACTGATCCAATTCGACTTCGTTCGCCTTTTTATATACACAAACCAAACTTCTAGAAAGCTCATGATTTTTCCAGTTAGAATAGCGTAGAAATATTTAGCACAATGTTATCATAGTAAATTCCATTTTAGTACAGTAAAACATTGAGATATTAATTTAACTTATTCTATTACACACTAGGTGTCACCGTTACACTACCCCCACCGGGTCCTGTTCGTCCCGAACAGGACCCGAATCACCTCCTCTATAAAGAGCCAGCCTCTCCAAATGGACCACCTTTGGTTTACCTCGATGTCCCTTTCGTATCCGATAAACCACGTCGTTCATCCTTGTGATGACAGTGTAAGGTCCTTGCCATGCTGGTTGCAGCTTCGGTGATAATCCCTTTTTCCGTTGCGGGTTGTGAAGCCATACTAATTGCCCTTTCTGAAAACCTTGGTTATTTGCTCGTATGTCACATCGAGCTTTCATCCGGTCACTTGACATCCGTATTTTCTCCCTTACAAATTGATGAATCTCGTTTAGTTCCTCTTTCATCCTGTCTACGTAATCCTGCCCACATACAGCCGCTGATGGTACAGCCCCAAAATTTTAATCTCCAGGTAATCGTAGGTTATCTCCAAATAACGTTTTAGCTGGTGACATTCCGGTTGTGTCATGTATTGCATATCGATAGGCCATCAGAAACATCGGTATAAGCCGATCCCAGTTGCGTTGGTTTTTCTCAATGACCTTTGCTAGATATTCCTCTCATGTACCATTGAGTCTTTCCACTATACCATCAGACTGTGGATGCAGAGGCGTTGTTCTCGTTTTATTTATACCGAGCATCTGGCATATTTCTTGAAATGCCACCGATTTAAAATTCCTTCCTTGATCGGTATGAATCTCCATCGGCACTTCAAATCTGCTAATCCAGTTGTTTACCACGGCATCCACTATTGTTGCCGTTGGGGATGGGGTACACCTCCGGCCATTTGCTGAAATAATCCATTATTACTAGTACATATTTGTTGCCGCTCTCAGTGGTTGGAAATGGCCCCGCTACAACTATTGCAATTCTTTCGAATGGTGCTCCAACATTATATTGTGTCATGGCTCCACGACTTTTGCATGCGGGTCCCTTCATCGCCGCATGTTGGTCACATTTTTGGCACCATTCTATCACTGACTACCTACATCCTGACCAGTAGAATCGTTGACGTATCTTTGCTAGTGTTTTAATAATTCCTAGGTGGCCCCCACTTGCTCCTCCATGTGATACTCGTCTAGGAATTCCGCAATCCGGCACTTTGGTTGCCATCCGTGCTTTCCCACAATCGTTTTAAACACCCATTCTCAAGATGGAAGCTAGCGCATTGAGCCCAATAAGCTTTGGCAATGGGAGTTTTGTCCGCGATCTTGCTCCAAGTTGGCCGGTGTTCCTTTTCCTTCCATTCCATTATAACTGATAAATCTGTATCAACCAATTGCTCTTTCCTGATCATTTCGTTAGTCTACTTCTCATCAGGCAGCAATTAGACTTTGAGTAGTACGCAATAACTCGTTCTTGCCAAATAGTTTCCTGTGATAACCCACCTCCTATACCATCATTACTTGCATCGGTGTCCAAAATAAATTCCACGTTGGGTATAGGGTACGCGAGGATTGGCGCAACACATAACCGTCTCCTTAGTTCCACGAATGCTTCCTCCTGATCATTCTTCCATTCGAATGGCTTGTTCTTCCTGGTCAACTCGTGTAAACTCTTGGCAAATCCTGGCACGAAGCGTCTATAATACGTGCACAATCCCAGAAAGCTTCTTAATTCGTGTATATTTTTAGGTCTTGGTCAGTTTTTTACCGCTGCGATCTTTTCTTCGTTGGTATGAGTTCCATTAGTTGTTACAAGATAACCCAAATATTTTACTTCAGTTCTGAACTGTTTACACTTCTTTGGGCTTAACTTTAATCCGGCGGCCTGTATTCGATCCAAAACTTCCGCCAAGTTCCTTAGATGCTCGTCAAAATCCTTACCCATGACGATAATGTCGTCCAGATATAATAGGCACGTCTTCCAATGTAATTCCTTTAACACGCGCTCCATTAATCGTTCAAAAGTCGCAGGGGCATTACATAAATTACATAATCCGAATGGCATAACATTAAATTGCCAAAGCACGTTACCCACACTAAACGCTGTTTTCTCGCGATCTTCCTCATGGCCTTCCACCTGCCAATAGCCGCTTTGTGGATCTAATGTGGAAAATATTCGAGCACCCGATAACGTGTCTAACGTGTCATCGATCCTTGACAGTGGGTAGCTATCTTTTTTCGTCACAGCATTGAGTTTTCGGTAATCAACGCAGAATCTCTTGCTACCGCCCTTCTTCTCGACCAATACTACCGGTGAGCTCCATGGGCTGTTAGATGGTTCGATTACTCCTGCCGTCCGCATTTCTATTACCATCCGGTCGACTTCTTGTTGTTTTGCCAATGGTACTCTCCTGGGTGGTTGACGAATTGGCATCTCTGTTCCCGTATCAATTCGGTGCTTTATCATTGAAGTCCTTCCGTTATTATCCGATGTGTTGCAGAATATGGACGTGTACCGTTTGAGTAGTTGATGTGCAAAATCTTTCTGTGCCTCGGTAAGAGCTTCGGTTTATTTCTGTATAAGTTGTTCTATCATTTCTTTCTGGCCTTGCAAGTCGACTTTTGCAATCAGACTTTTCTGTTCACACTTTACTATAGTCGATACCTCGTTACATTTGCCGATGACTGTCCCTTTCTTGATGGTTTTCGTCTTATCCGAGAGATTTATAGTCCTAATTGGTACTCTATGGTCGTTATCTGGTTTAACTAGGGCTTTCCCGATTATAATTTCTTTGGCTCCGTTCTCCTCTTCGTTAGCTTCAACAACCCACAACCTGGGTGACCCAAAACCAATCTTCCCCATACGATCGTCTCCAAGTTCGGTAGCAGATTCTCTCGGTGATCAATAACAATTCGCCTGGTGGTTGCTCCGGCACTGCTAGATTGAAGTGGCAACTCGATGTTATCGTAAATTAAAACCCCTCGTCCAATATCCACCATGAAGCGATTTGCTCCCATTAAATCCATTCCCATAATGACTTCATATACAATATCTGCAATCAGTACTTCGTGTTGGAAAAGAGTTCTCCCGATCTTTATTTTCACGATCTTTTTGCCTTTTATTATTGAACTACCTCCAGTTGCTGTTTGTAACTTCAATCCATTAGTTGGTTGAAAATCTCCATCGATCAGATCTTTACGGACAATCGTGCGATTTGCTCCCGTATCCAGGGTGATGATGCAGTCTGTGCCATCAATGTCGCCTTTGATTGTTAAGCTGTCACCGCCTCTTGCTACTTTCGAAACGCGGATGGAGGTTATGGGGCAATCGGTTGTAGGAGTCAGCTTCTGCCCCTTTAAGATGACTCTGTGTAGTTTAACAACTCCGTCGTCACTTGGCCATCTTGCCTGGCCACTGCCTGTTCCCCGCTTGGTCGTTGCTGCATAGGAGATGCTGATCTTCCCCTTTTTCTTCTTATTTCCCAGCAGTCCCGAGAGATTTGTCCGATTTTATCGAATGCCGTCAATGAATGCGTTAATTTTTACCCTTTTCATATAATCGGCCGACGTATGCACTAATCGCTCCATTGCCGATGAAAATTCCTATAGCGATTCTCCTCACTTCTGGTAGCGGCTTTTAAATTCCATACGACAGATTTCCCGCTTGTGGTCACTGCGGTACTTCCTATCCAGTGCCTTCATAATTTCGAGATAATTGTTATACTCTTGTTCCGGGATGGTTTGTAAAGCCTCTGCTGCTTCCCCTTTGAGAGCCACTATTAATGTCGCGACACGATGTTCGTCGTTCCAATGATTTTGATTGGCTGCCATCTCAAATTGAAATTTTAAAATGACCAAAAATGTTGTTCCGTCGAATGTTGGTGGCTTTAACTTGATTGATTGGACGGTTTGTACCACTGGCGTCGTTGTTTCACTTGTCTTGCGGCTAGTCAGCTCTTTCTCGAGACGTGTAACCTCCTTTTGAAATTCAACTTGTAATTTATGTTCCACATCTTGAATCTCCATTTTAAATTCCGTTTTAGGGTATTCAATTTCAGTTTGCAATTCCGTTTGCAATGTTCCTACTTTGTCACGTAGCGAAGTGGATAACTCGATAAATTTCTCGTCCATTCTCTTTTGCCCATCTGTAATTTGGTCTTTAATTTCTTGATGAGACTGATTTGGTTGCTCCATCTGGTGTTTTATTTCTTGGTTTGGCAGGTTTATATTCTTCATATAGTCGCTCATTTGACTGCTCAATTTTCTCCATTTGTTGTTTGTTTTGTTGTATCACCATTTGGTTCTTAGCAGTCATTAACTGCGACAAATCGAAGCCTCCAGAAGGTTCCTTTGTCCTTTCAACCTACGATTGTTTGTCCTCTGCTTTCTGCTCTACGCTTTCCGCAACCATTATTTCCCCACTCATGCTGATCCGCGTCTAACCCTTCTTTCTCCATGGCATCACGTAGTCCCGCTTGTAAAGCTGCTTTACTACCATCAGTGGCCAAACCCCGTTTCTCAAGTTCCCTCTTTAATTCTGAAACTTTTAATTCGTTGAGAATCATTTTCTTTATTTTATTATTGACAATCCCACCGCTGTCACCAATTGTTACGTTTTTGCCTTGTCACTCAAGATTCGTATCACTGGATTGTGAATAATACAAAATCAATTTAATTTACCTCCAACGAATTTATTTATTTCACAAAATTTATTACAACACAGTTTATCAATAAAAATTCACAAAGTCACTTTATATAAATTATTCTCAAATTTTACTGATCACTTTTACTTTTTATTTCGCACAAAAACACTTTTTAATTCACTTTTTAATTCCTTTTAATCTTTACACTATCGCTTACCAAATATTACTAATCCAATTCGACTTCGTTTGCCTTTTTATATACACAAACCAAACTTCTAGAAAGCTCATGAGTTGTCCAGTTAGAATAGCGTAGAAACATTAAGAACAATTTTATCATGGACAATTCCATTTCAGTACAGTAAAACATTCAGCCATTAGTTTAACTTATTCTATCATACACTAGGTGTCACCCTTACAATAGTTACTATTGTTACATTTTTGCCTTGTCAATTAAGGTTCGTATCACTGGATTGTGAATAATACAAAATCAATTTATTTTATCACCAACGAATTTATTTATTTCACACAAGAATTATTACAACACAGTTTATTAATAAAAATTCACAAAATCACTTTATATAAATTATTCTCAAATTTTTACTGTACACTTATAATTTTTATTTCCACAAAACTCTTTTTAATTCACTTTTTTATTCCTTTATAATCTTTACTCTATCGCTTACCAAATATTACCAATAATCTTACAAGTTCACTTTATCGCATTCCAAATACTAATTATCCAATTCGATCTTGTTCGTCTTTTTATATACACAAACCAAACTTCTCGAAAGCTCATGATTTTTCTAGTTAGAATAGTGTAGAAACATTACGTAACAATTTTTATCATGGAAAATTCCATTTTAGTACAGTTAAACATTGAGCTATTCATTTAACTTCTTCTATTACACACTAGGTGTCACCGTCACACTATCGTAATGGGTTGGTTATGCTGGGATGTAAAATTTTACCATAAGTAGGAACCGCGTATATCTTAATAGCCACAATACACAAATGTCTAAATAAGTCAAGCTGTCCCCATACATTGATTATACAAATGTATATTGAAGTATATTAGTGTTAGTGAGTTGTCCCCATATACAAACAGCACATAAAATATTAAACTCACAAATACACCGACAACTTTTCTCATAAAAAACATCCTTTATACCTCACCAAACCAACAATTTTAGTTGTTTATAGGAGGGCAGTCCTTAAAAGATGTTACGTGTTTTCTTAAATCAAAATCGCCTAATAAAGGTCGTCGTCTATGCATCTTAAAAGCAAAATGCTATGGAATAAATAATATCACAGGATTAGGGTGTAGAAGGTTGAGGAAAGAGGCATTGTTAGATAGTTGAGTTTATACAGACATGCAGTTTTCGAACCGTGTTGGATTAGGGATTGTATTCGAGTTTGGGGTTAAGTTGATGGTTAGTGAGGGGTTCAGTTGCGTATTAATTTTGGGAGAATTGTGGGTTGAGTTGGAAGATAGCTTGTGTTGAGTCCATGAATACGCATGTATTTTTGAGATTATATTATGTTGCTAATGTAGTTTTCTAGCCTTGTTAGAGAGAGAATGGGGGTTGAACTAAGGTGTTAGTTTAGGGTTAGGTTGATTACGAATAGGGTTGAATACGGTTTGAGTTGAAGTCGAGTTGGATTTGAGTGAGGGGTTCAGTTGGGGATTAATTTGGGGTCGAGTTAAGGATTTAGCAGGGGGCTGGCGGTTGATTTAGTGATAGTGTCGGGGATTGAGTTGCAGTTTGTAATTGAGCTGGAGGTTGAGTTAAAGAATATAAGAGGTTAAGAGGTTTAGTTACGGATTTATTTGGCGGTTGAGTTAATGTAGGCCCCGAATTCTTCAGATTCCCTTAACTATTTTGTGTACTATTTATATGCTCAGCAAATTTGGATTCCGGTCTGATTTTGCCGATCCCCTTATCATCTTCAATAAACGTTCTTTAAAGCAACGACTATGGCTTGGTAGTTCGAACAAGATAATTTGTATACCTCTGTATCCAAAATTTTCTAATTTATGCTACGCTTTGTGAGCTATATAATAACCTTAATTTTGAAAAACTTTTTAAATTTTCAAACTAAATTGATTCCAATCAATACCAGTCAATTTAGCTTGCTTAACATCCTGCTACCTGATGAAATTGAAGGATATGATACAGTTACGCAAGAACTTGTCCTGGCAGAAAGATATCATTCCTGTAACATGAAGGAATGGCAAAGTCAATATCATTATAAAACACGGATAACGATATCAAATCAAACAAAAAGTATATAAACCAATCACGCTGCTGCCAGTCTTGGGTAAATTATTCGAGAAAATGATTACTGGTCGGTTATTGGATGTATTTCAAGATAATGGTAAATATATGTTGTAATAGATAGGGGTGCAGACAGGTGTCCTTGGTCGAAATGGTTCTATGAGGTTTTCTAGATGCATCTGGAGCTTTTATTAATATGTGATGGAATAGTATAATGAAGAAGTTAAAAAGGATTACTGTCAGATAAAACGCACAGCGCTTTAACTACTTTTCTTTAGTTAGACTTAACTATTGACTGGTGTAACGCAAAATCAGAAACTGCGACGGTCAATTTACACTGTACAAGCACGCGGTTTAAACGATTCTAGATTGTAAAATACCAGTACCGTAAAGAACAGTGAAATACTTAACCGTTCAGCTTGTCATCGATATAATAAAACAACGTGGTTCTACACTTACGGTCTCAGCTGTACAAATTTTAGATGGGAAATACGGTGAACTTCTTTGCCAATTCTTAGCTCACCCTCTTTTGACCTGATCAAATCAGTACTAGTTAACGCCACCCTCTTAGTTTTTCCAATAGAGAACGCGTGCTATTTTGGAACAGTGTTTCCAAGGACGTTGGTTTGCCTGATCATTTTTCCCCGCAAGATCCCTCCGCAAGAAGATATTCTGCATTTGATAAGAAGCTGTACGCTTGAACATAACCGCTGACATATGTACTCAAGTCTGAGGCGACAAAACGTTTCTCGCCAGCTTGCCGATTATCTTAAATTTCTCGCTTTATGAATGATGTATAACACATAAAATTAGCGAGTAATATTGTGGCAGATACACTATCCTGCCCAGAAGATCATCAGATTTCGGCAATATACCATATACAGCTATTGAATTGGAAAAACTATACGAACTGTGTAAAAGTGGCCTTCCATGTCAGACTTGTATATAAAATATGGTTGGTTCAAACTTCCTTCTGGTCGATTTGAAAATATTCAAATGGACCACATGGTCATTCGATAATCGATAGGAAAACACGATGGCCCACAGTTATTCCGTTACCAGACATGAATACATCTACATTAGTGCATGCCTCCATTGATCAGTACTTCTCAAGGTATGGTGTACCTTTGGATATAACAACCGACCGAGGCGGTCAATTTGAGAGCCATTTCTTTTTTTTCACAAAAATTCAGACCAGTGGCGTAACTAACTGTAGGTACCCGCAGAACACGCAGCCGCGGAGGGGACCACGGTTGTTGGGGCCCACGAGATTTTCTTTATTAGTTCCAATTTAAGATTAGATAGATCAGATTAAGCTTAAAGTGCAAATTTCAGAACGGTACATTTCTAGGGTATTTTTAAGAAAATATGGTGGTGGTCTAATTTTTAGAAAAAGAAGAAATCATTCCTGTTACTAATAAATATTTTTCTTAAAACCATTTTTTATCGATTCTGACTCCGACGAAATAAAAATGCCTCTAGGTTCTGACCGATTAAGATTTAGGAGGAAATTAGCGAAACTCGTTCGAAATCAAAGCTTTGGGTTTGAAGCAGCTTTGGTTCAAAGCAGCTGGGTTGATTTATTTGTATTATACGTTTTGCGTAACTCCAGGTTTACCACTTTTGCATTTAAAATTCAACCTGCTACAAATAAAATTCAGCCCGAACCTTTTACAAATCACGTTTTGATTAGAAAAGGTTAAATTTGATTTGAAAAAGGGAACTTATAGTAATCTGGTGGTTTTAGCAGCTTGCGATGTATCATGGTGATATTCATAAAGATCAAGAAGAAACTAGAAAAATACATAACCGCGACTGAAAAAAAATTCTTGTTTCCCTCACTTGAGCCAACACAGTCAGTCTCTATAATCAATTAGCGTTCGTTCGACTTATAGCTTCTCATTTAGCAGATCTTTTGATTACCAAATTTACAGGTTTATTTTGAAAAATTATTTTGAATATTAGGAAAATGGAAATGCCGTGATAGTAATGGTGTTTTTGAAATTCTCGCTTCCCGATTTCATATCCGCTTATCTCAGGCTTCATCTTTTCATCACTTTTTAAAAATTTTCGAGATTTTTGGAGTTTATTATGGAAATGAGATGTCTGATGTTTGCGATTTAGTTGCAGGTTCGGCGTTACGAAATAGTAAAGTTATTTGAGATTTTCGAGATTATTCGAGTCTGTTTGATATTATAGAAGGTTGTATTTGATAGTTCGATATTTAAAAAATTTCCCGATAAGATCAGAGGGTTCTATTCTTATTGCTTAATGCTTTGTTAAGCTTAGCCTTAAATTGCTTAGTAGTATTAAGTCACTTGACAAATAATTCCATATTTGCACGTATTTTCGGAATTTTGCCAAAATTTTCGTGGGTTTTCTAGATTTTTACAGTATTTCTGATATTATTAATTAATATCCAGATTTTTCGGTATTATTGAAATTGTTCGAGATCAATTGTTTTTCACATAATATAGAGATTTTCCGAATTTTTCTGGAGTAATCGAGATTGTTCCGCGGTTTATTCAAGATTTCTTAAGTTTTTCGGCATTCCTAGGATTATTCGAGATATTTAAAGATTTTCGAAAATCTTATAATCTTTTAAGTAAGGCATTGTTCTGCGCTTAGCTTTGAGCTGTAAGAACTTGCAGAGTTACACATATAAATCTAAATTGTGACATTTAAAAATTATTTTGAGATTAAGCCAAAATTTCGATATTTCCAGGTTAAATACTTTTGGTTTTACATACTTATGGAATAGTTGATATTTGAGAACTTTCAAGAATATTGAAGATACTTTGAAAATTTGACATTTTTGAGATTATTTCGAAATTCTTGATATTTTTCAAATTATATTCGAAATTTGTGATGCTTTATCAAAATATTTAGAACTCGTCATAGTATAAAGTTGCAAGATGTTCCGTTTTATTTAAAGCCATTAAATCAATCACGTTTTGTTTCATCAACTTTTGAACGATGGCCCGAATTTGTCCACAAAATTAAATCTGAGTAAACCAATTGGTTTTCTTACACATGGAGTGCTCGAAAATGGAAACTCATCTTGGATGAAGGACATTTATATTGAGTACAAATATTTTGAATTTTTTCCAAAAAATATCCAATAGATTTGTAATATTAAATTTCTGAATGCTCTTAAAACTAAAAGTTCCTAACATTTCTTGCAAATACATGATTTATGCTCATAAAACATTTTAACGAAAGCCAGAATTTATGGAGAGGCACACAAATTATCGAGGAAGTAAAAATAAATTATCAAACTTAAAGCTCATTGAAAACAAATACTCTAAATTAATCCTGAAATACCCCACCTTCCTTTATATTATCAAATTTGAAAGTAAAATGGTTTGCTTTGAAAAGCTCTTAAAACTAAAAGCTCTTAATAATTTACATTGAGCATAAATATTCTAAACCTAACACAAAATAACGTCATCTCTTTTAATATCAAATTTCGAAGTGAATTGGTTTGTTTAAAAAGCTTTGATAAGTGAAAGCTCTTGAATCTTTTTGCATACATATTTTTTGCACACAAAAATGTTAGGTTTAAACCCCAATACATAGCATAAATCTATTATCAAGCCTAAAGCTCATTGTTAACAAATATTCTAAATTTATCAATAACTCCGTTGCTCTCTTTCGGAGTCAAGTGATTTGATTGAAAAAGCTTTGATAAACGAAAGCTTATATATAATAATACCCAGATTCCTAGTAGAATGGTTTGGTTTTAATAGAAGCTTTTGATAATTTATATTGAGAACAAATATTCTAAATTATCCCTAAATTCGGTTACCCGTTTTAAAATCGAATTTCTGAGTAAAATGGTAAAGTTTAAAAAAATGTTCATGACATTTTTTGCAAAACGTAATTTTTGCTAATAAAACATTTTAGCAAAAACATGAAATTATGAAAAGGCTCACAAATGTTAAGTTTAAGTTCTCTTAAAACTAAAAGCTTTTGAAGTATTCTAAATTTCCCCAAAATTCCGTCACATACTTCTGAGTAAAATGGTTTGGTTTAACAAGCTTTTCTAATTGAAAGCTTATAAAATTAAAAGTTTTTGATTTTTTTGCAAATACCTAAAACATTTTAGCAAAAACCGTAAAAGTATGAAAAAGAGTCAACGTTAAAAGTCGAGTTAAAACCCAAACTTGTTTAATTTAATTATAAAACTTTAAACTAATTCAGAATTTTTGCAAATACATATTTTAGGCCATTACAATTTTTTAACAAAACTTACAGATAATTCTGTAAGAGCTGCAAGATCGAAATCAGATACCTTTAATTAATGCGAGACTAGACTATAGGAAGAAATAAGTTTTTCACTAAAAGCTTTACTTGTTCATAGGTACAAAGGGGCCAAAATTTGTAGTTACGCCACTGATTCAGACGACTTGTTGTTATCCGATTTCAAATGGTATGGTGGGAAGTTTCCATCGCTACAGTCTTCTATATAATACGCTTCCCAAAATATCCTGAACTGGAGCCATCAGGTTCCACTTATTCTCCTTGGAATTACCTAAAGATCGCTTAGGATTTTAATATTTGTTTTATTGAAGTAATTTCGCCCTACGAGACAAAAACAGTAAAGAACCAAGACGGCACGGGAACTGATATAAGCATAGCCTGGGTGCTTTTCTCATATATACCAAAATAGTCGATAAACTACAGTGGCATTAACAATGTACGGTCATTCAGTGAAAAGATTCTCTGATTGCGCCCAATGTTGATATATTACCTTAAAACTATGTCAGTTAAGTAAAAGAAGGTGTCAGCGTTTTTGATGATCGAAAAGTATTTTGATACTGTTATTAGTTGCAGTCTTACTCAATTCTTAATTCGCCTTCTTCTTGTACTACTATGTAAGAATCCGGCCGATTCGTATCGGTATCATACTTTCAAACAGATAAAAATGTGATTGAAATTAATTCTATTGACCGCTACAGAACTTCGTAATTTTTAGAGGGCCAGCTTTATAATTCATTCTCCTGAATGTGTTGAACAAATTTTAATTCACACGAAATGATTATGATAAAATTATGTGATTATATACGAGTATGTGTGTAATTCTAAAATAATTTTCAGAACATTTCCCAAACATAAGGCATAGTAAAACTTTATTCTAAACCTAATTCAATAAACATACTGCCAATTAAATGTATACAATAGAGACATACTAGTACGTACATATGTACATACATCGTTTTGTGTTAAGTTTTATTCATCTACATACTATAATAATATATTATGCACACACACATATAAGAAAAGTTACATTCATTTTCATAAAAAGCTTCAGTACACTCACAACAAAGTAGGAAAAACTAAAAAAAAACTTTTCTTCTCTTTTATTTCCCAAAATTCTAAACTAATTGAAGTCTAATTTTGTGTTAATTTTTATTTTATAAACTCTATTGTGTTACAGAGAAAATTATTTTGGAAATTTATTCTTTTAAACAATGGAAAATTTGTTTGTTAAAAATATTACAAAAGAAAACCAAACTTTTTTTGTTTGGCTCTTACCTCGCGGATATTTCTTATTTATTATTAGATATAAACTTTATCTTAATTGGTGTATAAAACCACTCGAATATTTAATAAAAAAAAAATTTTATCTGGTTTAAGATAACAAATTAAAAGTTTCACAATATAACCTAAAAAGTTAAAAGAAAAAAAGTTCGGTGCGCTTTATCAAGTTAACAGTTTGCCTTTGTTAGGTATAAATTTAATAAAACAACTGAAAATTGGCACAACAATACCACCAAAAAATTTTAAGAAAATTTGCTATACATAATTTTTCTATTGGAATGCAATCACCACCATCGCAGCATGGCGAGCGCATTCATCAAACTGTGTTAAGTTTTTTTTTTTATTTATGGTATAAAGTCGAAAAAGCTCTTACATATTTATACCAGCAGAAATAAAAAAAAAAAAAAATATTAAAATTGCTTTTGGAAAACTAAACTTTTCGTTTAAAAATAAAAAGTTCGAAAATTTTTCCATTTAATTTATTTTTATTATTTATTTATTTATTTATTATACAAAACTATAAAAAAAAAACAACACATAAAACTATAAAAATGTGTATTGAATTTTTTATGAATTTCGTTTTTTTTTTTTTATTTTTTGGTAAATTTTTAAAATTAAATGAAAAACTTTTCGTTTTTTTTATAAAATTTTTAGGAAATAAATCAAATTTTTGGGGATTTTATTTTTGGGTTTCGTTCGAATCATTTTTCTTTCTGGTTGAATTTAACAATAGAACATATTAATGGATTTGAATGTGGGTTCGTTCTCAGTCTTTGTAACGTATTTCATTGAACTATTGAATGAATTTTATTGGAAAATTGAGTTTAAAGTGGAAGTCTTTTAATCGGAATTTTGAAGTTTGCCGATTCCTGGTTTTATTAAAAAAAGCGGAAATCAAAAGGGAAGCAAAATGGAAGAAGCAAAATGGCGTTTGAGTATAGTTGTGGTATATTGTTGGCAAAAGTAAAATTAATAATTTAATGGTCAAAGCTGACTCTAATTAATTAATTAAAGTTAAGGTTGTTAACTTCAAATCTGAACGAAATATTCAAATTAAAGATTGCATATTAAACTTGTAATTTAAAAAAAAAATGAGGGGCGAGTTCACGCTCAACTCGCAAAATAATTATGTGAAAACCTTTATGTTTAAGTATCGATTGGATAATTTCAAGCCTCTTTTATGGGCCTGAGAAACCAATGCAGAGACGGCCGCTGTTCGCTCAGTATTTAAATTTTACATTTCTGGTTTATAAATTCAATATAAGTTATTCTATTTTGAAAAACAACAAAACTGAATTTATTTGTTGACAACGAGAAACGCAACGACTATATTTCGGTATAGCCGCGTTGTTGTTTTTTTTCTCTTAATTTCATAACAGAGGTGTGCTTGACACAATTAACCTTAGCACACTAAATTTTTTTGTTCGCCACATGGCTGTCACAACATTTGGGTAAAACGGAACATGCCAACGGATAGCTATCAAAAATACTGTGCGATCACATGTGCGGTGAAAACCTTAGCCATGCGGTTACAAAATTATATTTTGTCGTTGAATGTAATTTATCTTAACATTAACAGATTAGCAAACAAAATTGATAGATTGGAGCACCTACTGTACTCTATCAATGAAAAAGTTGATGCTAGTTTTTTGAATATTGCTCATTATTAAGCATTTCATAATACAAGGGAAGAGAGAGGAGACTCCAAATCATTAAATTTGCATCTAATAGCAGTGTACAGACCTCCACATACCGCAAACAAGCGTTTATAGATATACTTAATGAAGTTCTTCTTAAATACAATAATACTATTTTAATTGGTAAATCTATTGAAAGAAAACAACTCTGAGATACTTAACTACGAATCAACTTTATAATGAATGGCTATATTGTAATTTTTAAAAATATAAAGGGGTGAAACCTCATGAGATGGTCAGAACTTTGGTCTGGATTAATTCAACTCCCAAATCGATCCTGAAATGAATACCTCAAGTCAATATACACCTCAACCTTCAACTCAATAAACAAATCAACCTCCATCTCAATCGCAACATAATTCTTTTCGAAATTTTTCTTTCCTCAAATCAATCGTCAACTATCAAATCAACCTTTAACCTAAATCCAAATCAACTCTAAAATAATTCCCTAACCGAACAACTCGCTTAACCCAATGCATTCTAACTAAATCCAAACTCAACATCAATTCAACTTAGCTCGAACCAAATTTCAACCCTCTGCTCAACTTATACCATCATACCAACATACCATCGTACCATCACCATCACACAATTCTTGTATACAAACCATCATACCATCCATCATACCATTGATATTCCAGAAATTTATTCAAACATTAGTTGAGAATCTCATTTCCATGGCAGAATGTCAAATTTCTCTGAAATCCATTAAGTAATTAATAGCCAAATTCCATCGTACTTGGCCAAATTCCAGAACTTCGTCTAAAAATCATTTGAGAATCCCATTTCGATTGAGTATTCTGGATTAAGATCGGATAAGATATAGAATCCCAATAAAAGTTTTATAAAAAAAAAAAATTCACAAATCCTCAGTTTAATGAACACCTCACTACAACGGACAACTTTTTTGGTCCAATCGATTTCCGTTGTAGTGAGGTTTCCCTGTATATAGATTTCTCAACTGGTCACTAAACCCTAATCCAACCCCAACTACCTACCCCGAACCCAACTTAACCCTCAACTCAACCGCAAACTCTACGCCATACTCATTCCTCAAACCAGCATATATAAAAAATTGGTCAACAACTCACTATATCCTATACAATTCCAACTCAATCTCAATTCAACCCGCAAATTGACTAATAACTTAACCTTCAAATCAACCCCAAATTCAATGCTCGATTCAATAATCAGACCAGCATATATAAAAATATTCGTAAATATTTGTATATCCAACCCCAACTCAACTCCAACTCAACTTCAACTCAAACCACAAATGGACCCCTAACCTAACCTTAAAATAAATCCCAAATTCATTGCCCAATTCAATAATCAAAAGTTCGTAAATATGTATTTGTATATAATCAGGCGATTTGGTTCAATTCATATGGCAGGTACCTCATCCTCTTGACGTACAGTTTTCAAAAGCTTTTTAAATCTCGGCCTTGACCATAGAAACAGATTAACGAAAAAAATTCCAAATCGGATAAGCCGTTCTCGAGTTATCATGGGTACAGGTATGCAGACATCCAGACATCCAGACAGCCAGACATGCAGACGTCCAGACAGACGGACGGACATTTTTTTTTTTTTTGGTTTTTCAGGACGAGGCGACAGGATTTCAATACTTTGGTCTTTTTAGATCGAATTTAGCAAAAGATATGCAACTCAAAATCAAGAATCCTCCTATACAATTATAGACTATATAGTATCTACATATGCAAGTTTTTTTCATGTTTTCTACGGAGACACGAACCTTAGTGACCAAAGAATTGACACACTGGAACACATTAGCACCCAGCAGCGATCGCCTCCTAAATCGAATGTAACAGATCATTCATTGTTTGTCCGTTGTTCATCATTTTTTTTTTTCATTCCGTATTGAGATTTAAAGTTGATAACAATCGTAATATAAAGATATGGGATCTTACATTTTGGCGACGAGGATAAAGGAAACACATTCTGTTAAAAAAGTAACGGGAATTGTTAATTTAAAATGCCCGCGCTGTAGGGATATAAAAAATAATTTGTTTCCTAGATTTGTAGGACTGTTTTTCATTATGATGCCAGCTTTGAGCGCGATCTGTGAACCTTTTTGTTTACAGCAGTTAGTTTTATGAACAAAGTGTGTGACTTAAATTTTGTGTTGCAAATGAAATTTCTCCTGCTGATGCGAAACAAGTAACCGGAATTATGCGAAAACAACTCGTGGATTTTATACGACGATAACGCGCCGAGCTACGATTGTGAACGAATATAACGCCAACAACTCAATAAATAAAATCGATCAACCACCACATTTGCCTGATTTAGCACCAAAGATAAATACGTATCAGTGCGCTGCAGAAAACCAATCCAACATTAGATGAAGTTCTGGAAATCGCCACCATCTAAGAATCTACAAAACAATCGTGTATGGAAGTTAAAATTAAACCGTTCACAACAGCAGATGTTAATCAAATTAAGTCGACGAAAGACGAGAAAAATCCTAAACATTCCAGCCGAAGTGAAACGCGTCAATTCAACCGAAACAATCGTGCGTCATAAAATTCACAGCGGCAATATACAGGAAATCAATCGTCTCCCGACTGTAATATTTATCATTTACGTCGCGATTTTAAGCAAATAAAGTCTGCGTCTTAGCAGTGGTCATCGTCAACATGGTAGAAGACGACACGTGTGCTTCGTGCTCGTTAGTTGGACTGGACGAATATAAGCAGTTGGGATCGCCCCAGTGCAATCCGACAAATATAATTTTAACATTATAGGTACTGTGGAACTTGTATCAAATTGAAAGGCGTTGTTCATGTCATCATTTCGCTAGATAATCATTTATTTGAGGGTAGTCTTCTGATTGTTGACAGCAACAAAGCGACAAACGTTTTGGGACTAGACTGGTTTAAAGCATTACATTTTGATATTTTATAGCCAAAAAAATATTTGAGTTCTAAAAGTTCAATTAATTCTGTTTTAGATTCTTTAAATCATAAACAACTCATTGATCGAGTTAACAAATTATGTGCCGAACATATAAATTTATTTTCATCGAGTTTAGGTCTCTGCGAACCTTTCAAAGTTGAAATAGTTTTGAAGTCGAACGCTCAACACCTTTTGGGTACGCTAAACAAGTTCGAGAGGAAATCAACAGGCTGGTCGAGCAAAATCTTTTAAAACCAGTGTCAATTGTCATCATTCCGAAACCAAACGTTAAAATCCGAGCTCGATCGTTATCCGATTCCGCGAATCGAAGGACTTTTTATAAATTACAAGGCGGTAGATTTTTTACAAAAACTGATTCGACCGACGCATATCTGCAAATCGAGTTATCAGACGAGTCTATGAAATTAACACCTTTCGGTGTGGCCAGCGCACCCGGAATATTCCAACGGTTCATATAGAGAAGGTCGTCGCAGGAGTGCCGAAATATGCAGATTATCTCGATCACGTATTGTTTCCGGAGGAACAAACGAGGAACACATTTCAAATGTAACCGACATTTTTAATCGATTTGAAAAAATTAGATTACGATGTAACGGGATAAATGTAATTTGGCTACCGAGCATATTGATTGATATAACGAGAAATATCCTATAATTTTAGCTACTGATGCTTCAGCAATCGGTATTGTTACTGTTATTTCTCATTGATCTCCAGATCGCTTAGAGAAACCAATTGCATTCACATCTAAAACACTCAATGGTAATTAACATTTGTATAGCCAAATTGAGAAGGATGTGACTAAATTTCAGAAATATTTATCGGGTTGAAGTTTTGAACTTTTCACAGATCATCAATCACTAACGACACTTTAAACCGAAAAAAGTTAACCGTTATGACCTTATATCGCTTAAAAAGATGGACTACTTCAAAGATATACTTCCACCGTCAAATGTAAAAATACCACACAATATGCTAACGCGGATGCACTTTCGCGATTGCCTATGGATACTGCTGGTTCCCAAACGTCGATAAAAAATCGAACAATTAGCGAAAAATTGTCAAACATGTCAAGTCGCCTTAAGTAATCCAAAGAGAAATTTTTCAAGTTGGCCGGCCGCTGAAAAGTCATGGGAAAGATTACATATAGACATACATATTTATGTTGATTCTTTGTCGAAGTACCCGTATACTGTGGAAATGTCTAATATTACATCAATAACAATCATTTTGGCTCTACAAAAAATATTTTCATTAGAAGGGTTACCTGAAACCATTATATCGGACAATGCACCACAGCTCATATCTAATGAGTTCAAGAAATTTTGCAAGCCAAACTCAATCACTCATTTGACGACCGCACCGTTTCATCCAGCTTCAAACGGTCAAGCCGAGCGTTTTGTTAGAACATTCAAAACGTCATTCTCCAAAATAATGTGAGAAGAGAAAAACAGTCAATTGGATTTGCTGAAATTTTTATCATCGTATCGATCAACCTCTGATTCAATATCGCAAAAATCACCAGCTGAACTATTTCATGGTAGGTAGTTTCAACGACGGCATCTACGGGGCGCTCGTTTTATCATCGATATTGGTCAAACCTTACGTCAATTTTGGGCAATCGAGTCCTTATCAATCAGCAACAAACCACTTTCTCCAGAGGATCAGCTTTATGAAGACATATTTGCAGAAACACTTTAACAAATTAGCGATGGTCGATTCATGGTAAAGCTGCATTCCAAAAAATCCCCGCAGGTCCTTGGGTAATCATTCAATACAATTTTCAAATTGAGCCTCACTAAACGATTCCTAGCAACACCACAAGAAGATGTATCGCCCATCCATTTCGTCATTATCGATTGCTAACAGTAACCTATGGGCTAGCATCTGCTCTATTTTTAGCAACCCGAGTATTAAGACAAGTAGCTGACGAAAATTAACAAACATCACCTCATGCAGCCAATGCAATTCAAAATTACATCTACATAGATAATCTGATGACTAGAGCAGACGACGTAAAGGAATATCTCTTTAATTCTTCGGAAATTGACCTCTAACGCACTGGATGTACTCGATACTATAAATCCTAATGATTTATTAACCATCCCAAATGAAACAAATGACAGCACTGAGAAAACGAGCAACTCAGTGAAAGTACTAGGCGTGATAGTGATTCCGATCTCCAATATCATCAAAAGCAAATCGCCTTTTTGATCCGCTGGTCTGAATAGCTCCAGTTCTTATTTTATTCAAAATATTCATCCAACACCTGCGTGGGCAGCAAACTTAGGGTGCGATGATGTGTTACCAGAACATCGAGCGAAAGAATGGTGTACAATTTTTGGAGAAATGGAAAATATCAATCAAGTTTATCACGAACAGACGAAATATTTCTCCGCAGAAAAGAATTGTTTGACGTCGTTCATCGTATCTATAGATACGAGCATCGGAACTAGCAGAATTCTAGAATCATTAACACTATTTATCGATGAATCAGAGATTATTCGGGTAGGAGAATGACTGGTAAACAGTGAAATGGCATTTTCAACCTTTATTACAATATTACTGCCACGGTAGACGGTTTGGATACATGATGGCAGAAACAGAGTCTGGCAAGTGATAAATAATGTTTTATCTGTAAGGACCGCTCTTGATGGATTTAGTGGAAGGACGGGGCCAAAAAACATACAAAGTACGTGCATTTAGAATTAGTAAATGGTTCAAATGATATTTTTAAGTAGATAAAATTAAAATTAATCCAACTTGGCCGCTATCAATACACAAATAATTTATAAATAATAAATGATAAGAAAAATATTTGCGCGACTTCGCGCGATTTGTATAGATATCTAAAAAATGTTTGTTTCTATTTATAGATTATTCACAGTTTTCAGTTAATTTACGTTTAGTTTATAAAATGTGGTTGTATGTTGCGATTGTTATTGCGCTTGCCGCGATTTGGTTAATTAAAAGAACGTTCAGTTTTTGGGATCGTTATAATGTTCCCTGTATACCTGGAGTATTTTTCGTAGGAAGTATTTGGGAGGTTATGTCAATGAAAAAACATTTGGGAATACTCTCTCAGGAATGGTATCAGTGAGTACATTATTTATTTCTGTGGTCGTAAATAATTATTTTCAATATTTTAGAAAATTTTCTAATCTCCCATATTTCGGCTACTACAATTGTTCAAAACCCGTACTCTTGATACGAGATTTAGAAATTGTTAAAGATGTGCTCATCAAGGATTTCAATTCGTTTGGTAAAAATGATTTTGAAGTTAATGAAGATGTAGATCCGTTGCTTGGTACCAATCCGTTTATGACGTCGGGTGAAAAATGGAAACAATATCGCTCGACTATGTCACCAGCGTTTTCGGCTAGCCGGATTAAAAGTATTTTCCCACTTATGAAAACGACATGTGCAAAATTTGAAGATTATTTGAATGACCACGGCTCAGAAGATCATCAATCACGTGAGTTGGCCGCAAAATTTACCACCGAAAATTCAGTTATGTGCGGCTTTACATTCAATGCCGAATCATTTACAAATCCTGATGCTGAATTTCGCAATGCGGGTCGCAAACTATTCGAACAAAATGCATCGGCTGCTGTAAAATATTTCATGGTACTTTATGCACCATGGTTGGAAAAATATGTTCCTATCCCATTTTTGCCAAAATGTGTCGACACATTTTTTCGAAAATTTATTAAATCGAATGTTGCGTCACGGCAAAATAAACCGGCTGATGATTTGCTTCAAACACTTCTGCAAACTGTCGATAATAAAAGTGAGTAATTATGAAATTAGCATATAGTGAATTGGTTTAACAAATTTTTAATATTCTTATGCAGAATTAACGGAGAACGAATTAATTGGACATTCGTTATCATTTTTTACCGAAGGTTTCGAAACGTCAAGCGCTGTAATATCTTACGGCATGTATGAGTTATCGCAAAATCCTGATATTCAAAATAAATTGTATAACGAGATAATCAGGGTTTTATCCGAGCACAATGGCGACTTTAGTTATGATGCCCTACAAGAAATGGAATATCTCGATGCTATTTTCCACGAAACTTTGCGTTTATATCCCGTTTTACTAACCATGCAAAAAGTATGTACAATTCCGTATCAATTTAGACCACTACCAAATCAGAAAAATGGATATAAGATGCCAATAGATGGCGTAGTTTCTATTCCAGTCCATGCAATTCATCGTGATCCAGAATATTATCCGAATCCAGACGTATTCAATCCCGATCGATTTTTAACTAAGCAGCGCCAGGCGATACCGAAAGGAGCTTTTCTAGCATTTGGTGAGGGGCCACGAATGTGTGTTGGCATGCGATTTGGACAAACACAAGCGAAAGCCGCATTGGTCACAATCATAAAATCATTTCGCATAAAATTATCACCAGCCAGTAAACCGTATAAAATTGATCCGTCATTTTTTATGAACGCGCCCCTGCATCCGATACTATTAAATTTTGAAAAACGATAAACGCTCACTTTTGGAGCGCACTAATATTTCATTTAAATGTATTGTGCGAGCATTTTTATTACAAATTTTTTTTAGTGAAATAAATTAATTCGCGCTTTTTATAAATTTGCGTGCATTGTATTATTTCTATTTGACAATGAATAATTGAATACCATAACAGAGCATAACCAAATCAGGGTTCTCTCTTTACTCATTATCAGTATTGTAAACGTAATCAAAAATATGTAGGTTGATATACAGTGTGACCACTATATTCGGTTACAAAAGTTTGAGTAGCCGGGGAAAACAAACGAAGCTAAATAATCTTGAAATTTTGAAATCGTGAAGTACCGTTAGGTGTTCTACATACATCAAAAAAAATTTAGTTAATTTAGTTGCGTAATAGCGTTGTTGTGACCATGCCAAACTTACGATCTCTAATTGTAAATTGCTTTCATGGCACGCGGATGACGAAATTATCTTCTCAGATGAAAAACTTTTTGTGCTTGAAGTTCCGCACAATGTTCAAAACGATTGAGTTTGTACGGTTTCAATACAGGATGTCCCAAAATACAAAAATCACATACCGAGGTTCCAAAATGCGTCCTCGGTAGTGGTTTGGGGAACCGTATCCAAAAGAGGAACCCTTCCACTTGTTTTTATCGATAAAAGTGTTAAAATAAACGCGAAATATTACTTGGAGGAGGTTTTGCAGAAACATTTATTGCTAGAAGCCCAAGCAATGTACGGAGAGGAGTATTATTGCTTTCAACAAGACGGAGCACCAGCACATACGGCGAAAGTAGTTCAAGAGTGGTGTATGGCTAATTTAACTGACTTCATTACCAAATACGAATAGCCGCATAGTTCACCAGATTTAAATCCCTTGGATTTTTCTATCTGGGGGTTTATGGTACAAAAGCTTAAGGATTACCGATACAAGACTTTGGATGAATTTAAGACGGTAATTTTGAGTATTTGGAATGAAATCCCAATAGAAGTCATCCGTGCCACGTGTGGTGATTTCGAAGTAAGATTGAAGCGCGTAATAAAGGAGAGAGGCAATACAATCGAATAATATTAAATTGTTTTAAACTATGAAGCTTTATATTTCTTATTCACAAATAAAATTTGAATTTTAATAATTAATTCGAAAAATACAGCTAGTTTCTTTTGTAACCATATATAGTGGTCACACTGTAGATAAAATATCACTAGCCATTATGTTATGTGTTGATTAACGTAAATAACTTTAGAGACGTTGAAACGTGCTTTGAATAAATGTTTTGGTATTATGCGGTTGGGAGTACATTTTATCACCGGTTGACAAATTTAAAGCATACATCACACTTGGAGGCATAGCATCGACAAATTAGCTCAAACTGTTGACCAGGCATTACTAGAATTATATTCTGACCGCAAAATTGCTCTTTTGTACTGATTTTAATCGGCACTACTTACTCTTTATTTAGCAAATTTAAAAATTAATTTACTTGGATGGTTCAAGATTTCGAAAGCCTAACTTCCAAAAATCGAAAGTTTACAAATGAAACCAATTCCCACTATGCTTGTAGAATGTTCCGTTTTTAAATGAAATTTTCCATTTGTCATTTGTGAATGGAGTTTTCCAAACATGAAAATTCAATGGAAAAATTAAAGGGTTTATGGAAAATAGAAAGGTCCATGGAAAAGTGGAAAATCCCATTTAATAATGGAAAATTCCACGAAGTTTATTATGGAGTGATTTCATTGATAAACTTTCCGATTCGTCTACCAAATTCGTAGGAAGTTATCATCGTTTTTGGTCACTATACAAAGCTGAAGTGTCACTTTTACTTTTACCATTGTAGAATTGGAAAATTTCTTCTTAAAAATGCAAAATTTCATGGAAAAATGAAAAGTTTCTTTGAAAATTAAAAATTTCATTTCCTTATTTAATTTCACATTTCTCAATGAGATTTTCCATTATTCAATGGAATTTTTCATAGATTTTTTGGAAAATTGGGAAATTCTTTTGGAAAATGGAAAATTAAAATTATAATGGAAACTTCCGCTAGGTTGGTATATGAAGTGAAATAATATACCTTAAAAATTCAGAGTTCAGAAGAATTCAAGCATTTCAATATTGATTTTGTGATGCTTCGAACATGAATGAATTCGGCCAATAAAAGCAAAGTTAAACTGTAACGTTTGTTCTAAATTGGTTACTAGAACTCTAGATAATTTTTGGAATGGATTTATTTCGTAAACCGAACAAGTTCGTTTTAACTTTCAATCTATCAAAAATTTTGTTATTCAAAAAAAAAATATTGGTAACGTAAAGTAAACTATTTTCCAGATGGGGCTTTCAAGAAACTAAGTTGGTTCTAACTTGGTAGTCAAAGCCGTAAGCAATGCCTACTTATAATCCTAATACTATATTCTAAAGAAACCCCAATAAGCAATTTTAAAAACATATTTTAACTTTAAAACTGATGAAGCTTTAATAAGAGAGCTTTGGCTTGACTTAAGCCGCTTCACGCTCTACAACCCTAAACCAAATAAATACATTCGCTTAGAGCATGAAAAATTTCAGAAAATAAGCTTATTAAAAGCTCAGCTGAAAGTTTAAAATGAATCGATACATTTAGGTACCGAAACTCATATTTTGATATAAAAAACTGAGAACTTAATTGACATTTGTTTGAATTTGATCTCAACCAAGAAGTTTCAGAGTACTACTACTAAAAAATTCAAAATTTCCATTGAAAAGTGAAAAGTTACACAAATTTGTGTGAAGTGGTTTCATTTTTATATTTTCCTATTTAAAATTTAATTTTTCATTTTTTCTAAAACACCATTGGAAAATTTAAAAAATTTAAAATTCCACTGAAAGGTGAAAAATTCCAGAAGTTTATGTGGAGTAGATTGTTTTTTAAATTTTCATTTTGCAACGGACTTTTTCAATTTTAAACGGGACTTCCATTTTTTGGACATACTCATATATATCTTTAAATTAATGTTTCCATTTTTCATTACACTTTCTTTCAAAAAATCCATTAAAAAATGAAAAATGCCGTTTAGAAATTTAAAATTCCATTGAATAATTGCCAGTTCCAAGGGAAATTTTTCATTTTTAATAAGACTTTCCCATTTTCCAGTTGAATTTTTGAGAAAGTTTAAAGTTTCATTGCAAATTCCATTTATAAATGGAAATTCCATTTAAAAAAAATTAATATCTACTTTAGAATTGAAAATTTCAGCTTTAAAATGAAGAAGTCCCTTTTAAATTGAAATTTTAAATTTTTCATTAAAATTTTCCGTTTTTCAATAAAATTTTCCATCTTAAATTGGAAAATTTAAAAATGAAAACACATTACGAATTTTTATTTTTTCGTATATGTAACTTTTTTAACTATAGGGCAATTGTCGCATTGAGTGCAAAATCTGTGGATTCTAACGAATTTTAATAAATAACTCCACACAAATTTGTTCCATTTTTAAACGGAAAATTTTATAATGAAACCATCTTACACAAATTTGTGGAAGTTTTCCAGTATCATGGAACTTCTCGTTTTCAATGCCATTTTTCATTTTTAAATGAAATTATCCATTTTTACAAAAAGTACATTGAAAAATGAAAAATTCCATTTAGAAATCTAAAATTTCATTGAATAATGAAAGATTCGATTGAAAAATTGGAAAATTTTGTATGGAGTGGTTTCATTTTAAAACTGAAAAGTGGGGCTACTCCGTACAAACTTATGGAATTTTCTATTTTTCAATGGAATTTTTAATTTTTAAAAGGATTTTTTTCAATTTTCAATGGAATTAATTTTTTTTTTTCAATGAACTTTTTGAAAAATTTCATTGTAAAACGGGAAATTTTATTAAAAAGTGAAAATTCCAGATATTTGTGTGTACATCGTTGTTTCATTTTTATATCTTCCAAACGTAAAACGCAAATTTTTATTTTAAATCGTAATTTTCCAATTTTCAAAAGAATTTTCCATTTATATCAAAAGTTCATTGAAAAATGAATATTGGAAAGTGAAAAATTCCACAAGTTGGGTTCATTCCAAACACAGAAATGGTCTCATTTTCAAATTTTCCATTTTTCAATGGTTGTTTTGAAAAAATGAAAAATTCCATTGAAAATAGAAAAAAATAAAAATGACGCCCATCTTCTTGGAAAATTAGCAATCAAAAATAGAAAAATATGTTTAAAATGCAAATTCCATTTTGAAAATGGAAAATTTCATTTAAAATTGAAAAAGTTATAAAAGATATTGGAAAATTCAAAATTAAAAATAACCCCACACAAATTTGTTAAAATTTCACTTTTCATGGAAATTTTCGTTTTTCAACGGAATTTTCCATTTTTACATAAAGTGGACTGAACAATGAAAAATTCCATTTAGAAATTTAAAATTTCATTGAAATCAAAAATTCCAATGAAAATTGGAAAATTCTATTGAAAATTGGAAAATTAATTTGTGTGGGCTTATTTCGATTTTTGAATTTTTTTCATTTTAAAACGTTTTTTTTAGTTTTAATAGAAATTTTTCATTTTCAAAATGGAATTTACATTTTTAAATGTATTTTTCAATTTTTGGGGGGAATTTTAAACTTTTAAATAGAATTTTCAGTTTTTTTCATTAAGTTCTTTGAAAAATGAAACATTCCATTGAAAAGAAGAAAATGTTTTTGTGGAGTGGTTTCCGTTTTCAATTCTTCTATTTTCTTTCAATGGAATTTTCCATTTTTTCAAAACTTTTATGAAATTGAAAAATTTAGAAACTAAACCAATACAATCAAACTTGTGAAATTTTCCACAATTCAAAGGAATTTTTTTTTTCAATGGACATTTTGAAATAAATAGAAAATACCATTTAAAGTTGAAAAAGTACGCTTATAAATAAAAATTTGCATTTTAAATTGGAAGATCTAAAAATGAAACCACTCCCCTCCATAAAAACTTGTGAAATTTTCCATTTTTCAATTACCTTTTTGTAAAAACGAAAAATTTCATTTAAAAGTTTAAAATTCCATTGAAAACGAAAAATTCTGTGAAAAATGAAAATTCTTCAAATGTATGTGAGGCGGTTTGATTATTAAAGTTTTCCAATTTTAAATGGAATTTTTAATTTTTTAAATGAAATTTTTATTTGGAAATGAACGGAAAAATTCAATTTTTCAATTTCCATTAGATTTTCCATTAAAAAAAATAGAATTTGCAATTTTAAACATATTTTCTATTGGATTTTCCATTGAAAAGTGGAACAAATCTTATCCACAAAGGTTCCTCACTCAATGCCACAATGGGCCTACGGTTAAAAAAATTCCATGGAAAATTGAAAATTCCATTAAAATGTGAATATTTTCACAAATTCGTGTAGAGTAGTTTCGTTTTTACATTTTCTAATTTACTTTGGAATTTTTCATTTTTAAAGTTTTGAATGACAATTTTAATTTTTTAATAAAATTTTTGAAGAAATGGAAAACTCAATTTAAAAATAATAAAATTTCAATAAAAACGGAAAATTCTATTGGAAAGAGAAAAATTCTACAAATTTGGCTGGGTTGGAGCAGTTTCAATTTTAAATAGATTTTTTCGGTTCTCAATGCTATTTTCCATGAGGAATGGTTTAGTTCTAATTTTTTTTAATTTCAATAGATTTTCATTTTTCAAAAACTTCCATTAAAAAAATAAGAATTTAAATTAAAACCACCCCACACAAATGTGGAATTTTCCATATTCCTATGGAATTTTTCATTATCCAAGGAATTTTAAATTTCTAAATCGAATTTTTTATTTCTAAACAGGATTTTCCATTTTCCAGTGGACTTTTTCTAAAAGTTTAAATTTTCATTGCAAATTCCATTTAGATAAATGAAAATCCCCTTTAACAAAACCACTCCACATAAATTTATGGTTTACTTTCAGTAAAATTTTTCGTTTTTCAATGAAATTTTTCATCTTAAATTGGACAATTTAAAAATGAAAACACAACACACAAATCTGTGAAATTTTCCACTTTGGATTCTAACGATTGGAGAGGATTCTACTTTTCAACGGAAATTTAAAAATGGGAAAATCCTTTAGAACTTTAAAATTCCAAATGAAAAATTCCATTGAAAAGTCGGAAAATTTTGTGGTTTCATTTTTAAATTCAAAATTGGGGCTACTCCATACAAACTTGTGGAATTTTCTATGAATTTATTTATTATTTAATGAACTTTTTGGAAAAATGCAAAAATTTCATTGTGAAACGGGAAATTTTATTAGATGAAATTTTTGTGTACCATAGTTGTTTCATTTTTAAATCTTACAACTTAAAATGCAAATTTTTATTTTAAAGCGTACTTTTCCAATTTTCAATGGAATTTTCCATTTTCAAACTGAAATTTGCATTTTTAAATGGATTTTCCATTTATGTCAAAAACTCCATTGAAAAATAAAAATTGGAAAGTGGAAACTTACCCTAGTTGGGTTCATTCCAAACACACAGAAATGGTCTCATTTTCAATGGTTGTTTCGAAGAAATGAAAAATTGCAAATAGAAAAATTAAAAATGACACCAATCCTCATGGAAAATTACCAATCAAAAATAGAAAAATATGTTTTAAAATGCAAATTCCGTTTTGAAAATGGAAAATTCAATTTACAATTGAAAAAGTCCGTTATAAAAATATAAATTGGAAAATTCAAAAATTAAAATAACCCCAAACAAATTTGTTATATTTTCCACTTTTCATGGAATTTTTCGTTTTTCAACGGAATTTTCCATTTTTACAAAAAGTGGACTGAACAATGAAAAATTCCATTTAGAAATTTAAAATTTCATTGAAAAATCAAAAATTCCGTTGAAAATTGGAAAATTCCACAGATTTGTGTGGGCTTGTTTTCAATTTTGAATTTTCCATTTTCTTCATTTTAAAAGTACGATTTTTAGTTTTAAAAGAAATTTTCCATTTTCCAAATGGAATTTTCATTTTTATAAATGTATTTTTTTAATTTTTCAAGGGAATTTTAAACTTTTAAAAGAATTTTCCTTTTTTTCAATAAGCTCATTGAAAAATGAAACATTCCATTGAAAAGTATTCATGACAAGTATATACAAATTAAAATCTGGCATGTACAATAAAAAAATACTAAATATGCACCCATAATTGGTGACCCCGACGTGATAAATTGGAATTTTAAATTTAAACCACTCCACATAAATTTGTGGTTTACACTTTCAATAAAATTTTCCGTTTTTTAATGAAATTTTCCATCTTAACTTTAAAAATTTAAAAATGAAAACACAGCACACAAATTTGTGAAATTTTCCGCTTTTCAATAGAATTTTTAATTTTTCATGAATGGAATTTTTTTAACCGTAGGGCAATTTTCGCATTGAGTGCAGAACCTTAGTGGATTCTAATGAATTTTAGTAAATAACTCCACACAAATTTGTTTCAGTTTTCAACGGAAATTGAACAATGGGAAAATCTATTGTATTTAAAATTGGAAATTTTATAATGAAACCACCTAACACAAATTTTTGGAAGTTTTCCACTTTCATGGAATTTTTCGTTTTCAATGCAATTTTTCAGTTTTAAATGTAATTTTCCATTTTTACAAAAAGTACATTGAAAAACGAAAAATTCAATTTAGAATTTTAAAACTCCGTTGAATAATGAAAGGTTCCATTGAAAAGTCGGAAAATTTTGTATGGAGAGGTTTCATTTTTAAATTTAAAAGTGGGGCTACTCAATACAAACTTGTGTAATTTTCTATATGTCAATGGAATTTTCCATTTCTAAAATGAAATTTGCATTTTTAAATGCATTTGCCTTTTATGTCAAAAAGTCCATTGAAAAATGAAAATTGGAAAGAGGAAAATTCCACAAGTTTGTGTGGAATGGTTTAATTTTTAAATTTTTAATTTTTCAACACAAATTTTGAAAAAATGAAAAATTCCATTGAAAAGAAATAGAAAAATTTAAACATGAAACCACTCCTTAGAAATATTTTCTAATTTTCAATGGAATTTTTCATTTTTTCATGGACTTTTTGAAAAAATGGAAAATTTCATTTAAATGTTTAAAATTCCATTGAAAAATTGTTTTAAAAATAGTTCCAATTATAATTTTCTCTATTTTCAATGGAGTTTGCCTTTTTTCAAAACTTTTGTTGAAAAATGAAAAATTTAATAATGATACCACCACCCTAAAAAAAATGAAAAATTTAATAATAATACCATCGTATAGAGTTTTTTATTGACTGAAACTTTAATCGAACACATGTTTTTATGAAAGCCAATACTTTTAGAGTTAATTCGATCCCAACCATTATTCTTTACGTTATAAATATTCTTGACCCAGGTCCAGGTATGCCAAAATTCATTGTTAGTGGGAACAAATCAGTTTCCTCTTACTATTGTGAATGCTTTAGTACTCAATAAAATTTTGAGTGTATTACGTGAGATAGCCTGATCTGAAAACAAATAAATTCTCTTACTCGTATTATATATACGATCTAAAATCGGATTAAGCGATAATTTGATCCTCTAAATTCGTTTGCGATTTAAATTCGTCCATAAATTAATTAAATTCCTGGTTTTGGTCTTGGTTAGAGTGACATGTACAAAAGAGCATCTTCAAGTGAAAGCAGAATATAGGCAACGAACTTTGAACATTGAAATTTGCCATTACATCAGTTTCTCCTGGGAATTCATTCTCAATTGTAAGTTTATTTTTGAAATTGTAAGGTAATCGCAATTCTTCACTCTAAATTTGGATTGCAAAAGCGTTCCATCTAAAACATGGGTTGCAAAACAAATTATTTCAGAGAAGGGCTAACACCAATCATGTACAAACCTTTAAATCGTTTTACTGAATATTGATGATGTGTTCGCTTCACTTGTACAACATTATTTAGTGGACAGCAAGCAAATTTCCTCGCACAGTACAAAAAACTCATATTCAGTGTGCTTGCAATGTCTTCAATAAATGCGCGCACCCCCTACCTCTGTAACACACTAAATAAATAAAACGATAAAAAAGTCATATTTGGAATGCACTAAAATTGTATTTAAATATTTAAATATGTTACACCAACATTAATTATTATTGTTATGGGCATCAAATAAATTTAGTTGATCGCGGTAATTCGAAATGTTAATATCGCTAGTGTTATTGTTTGGATTGTGTTTATGGTTTTGGTTTAATTGGCGATACTACTATTGGAAGCGTAATGGTATCCCCGGTCCAGAACCAACTTGGGTTGTTGGTAATATGGGTCCTGCATTACGAATGGAAAAACAATTTGGCGGTATTATGATGGATTGCTATCGGTGAGCTAATAAACAATAAGTGATATACAAATATCATTTAATATTTCGCCACTTAGACAATTTTCAGATTTTTCATATTGCGGATACTTTAAGTGTTTACGGCCGTCGATTTTAATTCGTGATCCAGCGATTATCAAAGACATAATGACTAGAGATTTCCAACATTTTAACAGTAACGAATTTGGTTTGAACAAAAAAGCCAATCCACTTTTTGCATTAAATCCATTCCTACTGCAGGGCGATCACTGGGAGCACTCTCGTTCGTTCTTCTCACCAATATTTACGCTTAATAAAATGCGAACAATTTTCCCGTTAATACTAAACTCGTGTGAAAAGCTTGAAAAATATATAAAATCGAATGATGTTGCACATGATTACGAGTCAAAAGATTTGGCCGTTAAATTCACCATCGATAATGCGATAATGTGTTTGTTTAGTATCGATGCTGAATCGTTTACGAATCCAGAATTTCATAAACTGGGACACATTGTATCCGGAGCGACTACAGTGAAAACGTTTAAAACGATTTTGGTCAAAATAATGCCGTCACTCTTGGAAATATTTTCAGTACCGTGAGTAAATAAATTAATCAAACGTCGTAGTATTGATTCTATAATTTTAGGTTCGTGACTCCAGAAACTGATGTATGGTTTCGAAAAGTTATTTTGGATAATTTGGAGGCCCGAAAAAATGTTAAATTGCAACATGAAGATTTTTTGGCAATGCTGCTCCAAACCATGGACAAATATGGTCCAACATTTAACAATCGTGAATTGGAGACAATATCAAATGCGTTATTAATTTTCTTGGAAGGATTCGAAAAGTCAAGTGCAGTACTAAGTTTTGCGCTTTTTGAGTTGGCAAAACATCAAGACGAGCAAAATGTACTGTACAACGAAATTAATCGAGTTTTAGGACAAAACCAACTATCAATCGATATCTTACAGCAAATGAATTATTTGGATCAGGTTTTTAGTGAAACAATGCGGATGCATCCAGTTGTTTTAGTTTTAAATAAAGTGTGCACCCAAAATTATGAGTTGCCGCCTCTTTCAGGACAGGCTAAAGGTTTTGTAATACCCAGAGGTATGCCCGTCACAATACCAATGTATCCACTTCAAAATGATGAGAATTATTTTCGAAATCCGGAAAAATTTGATCCAAAACGATTTTGTGATGGTGAGCGGATCAATATTACAAAAGGAACATATTTTCCGTTTGGTGATGGACCACGGCTATGTATAGGCATGCGATTTGGACAAACACAAATCAAAGCTGCGCTCATAACAATTATTAAATCATATTGCGTTTCGCTATCGCCAAAGTGCAATGACACAATTGACTTCGATCCGAAATCATTTCGTAATCAGACGTCAAGCTCAATTTTGTTGAACTTCACACGGCGAGGGGAAACTGTTAATACTTTTTAAATTAATAATTATTTGTTTTTGACCAACTCAAGGTTACACACTACTGATAATAATTGGTATATTCGAGCAAATTTTATATAGATATAGTGATATGTTTGTTTGTGATTTGATTTTTAAGTGACACACTTTATGAAATAAATTTTAATTAATTGGAAGACGTGCTTTAAATAAATTTGAAATTGGATATTAGTACGTTTATATAAAATATGTGATATCAACTAAACACCAAAGTGAGTATAGCATTAATAATTTGCCTCAACAAATCTCGCGTACATTGAAATGAAAACAATCAAATCATTTAACCTTTAAGGTTCCCTCCAATGACAATCATTTTAAATTAGTCGAGTTCTAACGTTCGCTGCTATAGCACACACGTAAATTATGTGGTTAACGCTACTCTTAGTAAGTGTTGGTTTATTCTATATTTGGGCCCGGTTGCGGTACAATTATTGGAAAAATAATAAAATTCCTGCCCTTGAACCGCAATTCTTATTCGGGAATGTACGGAAAGTTTATTTTCTTCAGGAGCACTTTGGCACAATAATTCAAGATTGGTACGAGTAAGTGTACATAAATTAAGTGAAAAATTACAAGATGATTGAAATCTTTTAAAAATTTGTAGAAAATATAAACAATATCCATTCTATGGCTACTTCAAAGGATTCCAACCCACGCTCATGATAAATGATCCGGAACTCGTCAAAAATATAATGATTCGTGATCAGCAGTATTTCGGAATCAGTGACACTGGATTCAATCCGGATAATGATCCACTTTTAGCGGACAATCCATTTTTCCAAAAGGATGAAAAATGGCGTATCGCTCGTACAATTATAGCGCCAATTTTTGCCAGCTCGAAATTAAAACAAATGTTCACGCTAATGGGACGATCACTGGATAAGCTGGAAGAATATACGAAACGATACAATCCGAAACAGGATATTAATTTGAAAAAATTGTGCGTGAAATATACGACCAGTAATGTGGTAAGCTGTTCATTCAATGTGGACAATGATTGTTTCGATAATGATAAGTCGGAGTATATGGAAATGGGAAGCACTATTTTTTCCACCTCAACGCTACAATCGATCAAACTTATGCTGATGTTTGTTATGCCAATGCTTGTGAATTGGTTACCTTTGAGGCTTACGTCAAAAAAATTTGACTTTTGGATCCGTAAAAAAGTTAAAGATATGGTTGCGTACAAAGAGGAGCATCGGCAAGATTTCGAAGATTATCTGCAATATTTGTTGAACGTCTCGGGAAAGTATGGACTGAGCGATGAACGAATTGTTGGAAATATTTTGTCGTTCTATGTAGAAGGATTTGAAACATCTAGTAATGTTATGAGTTTTGCGCTATACGAACTCGCTCGCCATCCACACATACAAGAAACACTTTACGAGCAAATTATCGAGGTGTTGGAGCGTCACGATAATAAACTAACTTATCAAGCTGTCCAAGAGATGGACTATTTGGAGAATGTTATTTTGGAGACCCTACGATTTCGACCCGCTGTATTGGTTATGCAAAAATTATGTACGGCCGACTATAAAATGCCGATTTTAGAGGGGCACACTGAAGCATTTACTGTACCAAAAGGGATGGCTGTTTCGATTCCAGTTATCAGTTTACACATGTAAGTATTATACCACATTCTCAAATTTGTGTTATTTACAAACCAACAAACGAAAAATACTTTTCCAGGGATCCCCGATACTATCCCGAACCGGAAAAATTTGACCCAACCCGTTTCGAGGAGGAGAAACGAAAAAATCGTAATCGTGGTACATATTTGGGATTTGGTGAAGGACCACGTATTTGTATTGGTATGAAATTCGCCATGATGCAAACAAAGGCGGGAATTGCAACACTTTTGAAAAATTATAAAATTGTTTTATCGCCCAATTGCAAACCGGTCGAAATCGATCCAAAGGGATTTATGTATACACCGAAAAATCCGTTGCTTGTTAATTTTGTGCCGCGATAATTTTTATTTTTTTTTTCGCGAATGGGTTTTGACTCCAAGGTGGCTAATAGAGTTGAAGTTAGTGAGTTTATAGAGTTTTTAAATTTTTAAGAATAAAGTTTTGTATGGAATCATAACAGATTGAGATTCCATTTTGTTTTGCTTAGTTACAATTTTATTTAAAAGTTAGAGCGTAATTTTCATATTTTGTGTTTGATAGTTGAGCTTCTGTTGAGTGGCATTGGAAAATCATTAAAACTTCTTCGGAGTAGGTAAGGCGATTTATTCAACGAGATCTACACGATCACCAGAAATATATTGTGGTCTTCTAGAGAGAGAATTATCCTAGGATTGATGAACGAGATGTTAAAACTGGAGACAAACTTATGGAAAACAATCTTACTGGAAAACTTGTTACAGGTCGTGGTAGTAATTAATGAAGGGGGCTTCCATTACATTATTTGTAACCAATTATTCAAATTAGTCTTCGAAACAGTTGTTAAAATCGATTTCCGGTAAAGGCTTCAAATTCTTCTTCGATTCGGATTGTATCTCTTGTATATTGAGCCAAATCAATGTCTGCGGCGGGTTTTTGTAAGTTTCAGGAATATCCGAACATAATGATCGAATTTTTAGTGAAATAGTCACGTACAACCAATGCAGAGTAAGGCGGGAAACGTTAGATGGACCACCCGTTACGTTCCCTCTATAAAATTGAGACTTATTTGTCCGCATTGACTGGTTTGTGACCCGCGATGAGATTGGCGTACAAAATCAAAATGTAAGACAAACTTTACGGGCTTGCGCAAACGTGTGAAGTTTGTCTTAATCTCAAACACATATCAACATGAAACTCGGTTAAACGGGTTTAAGCTTCTGACTTAATCTAATACAGCATCTAATAATGGTATGTCCACAACTAAATAATTTTTTACGGTTTTAAAATGTTGTCAATCTGCTCCAAATATCATATCCAAGTTTTTTTATGGGTAGTCGAGGAACCTCTAGAAACAACAAATATAACAACTTCTAAAAATCTAGACGATTAGTGATTTAGGACAGGTATGTTGCGTCCCTATACTTTAATTGTCTGGCCTAAATATCGAACCCATTTGGCCACACATTTTTATAAACCATCGGGAAAGGATTAAAACACGCCTGTCTAAGTCGCTTATCATCTAGATTCTTGGAAGTTTTTATATTTTTTGGCTCGAGAGGGATCCTTGGGATCCAACGAAATATTTTTGGTTTTAAAATAAAATTTCGTATGCATTTATTTAGAATCACGTCAAATTTGTGGAAGTTTTTATATTTTTTTGGTTCTAGAGAATCTCCAACTATTCATAAAAATATCTGGCCACTTGGGTAGCTTGGGGTCAATCTTTTGGGTCAGATTGAAAAAAATGTTAAAATCAAACTTCGTATATATTTTACGTTCCTACGCAGTACACTAGTCCTATGCCATTTACCATCTTGATCTTTAAAAGTTCTATATTTTATGATGGATGTCCTCATCTACTCGCGAAAATATGTGGCCACTTGGATACGATCTTTGAGCCTATATTTAAATCATATTTCGCGAAAATATATGGACTCTTGTCCTAGGTCAATAATCGTCTAGATTTTTGAAAGTACTTACATTTTCTGGTTAGAGATGAATCCTAAATTACTTTTGAAGTCATGTGGCCTCTTAGATATGAGCTTTGGGCTATATTGATAAATTTTCTAAAATCAAATTTTATATAGATTTATGTACATGTTTACAATTCATCTGCCCTAAGTTACTTATCGGTTAAATTTGTGGAAGTTATTGTATTTTTTGGTTAGAAAAAATCCGCCAGCTGCCCATAAAAAATATGTATTACATATAGGGGCCATCCGACGAGAAAGAATACTTACAGTTTTGGTTGTTATAATATTTAGGGCGGTTAGACTATGTTAACTGACGAGGTGCCCATATTCAACCGGCAAAGCTCATTTATTTTTGGTCAGCTCCATTCAGTCATTTTGAGGGATACGTCAACGTATAAATTGAATGATTTTCAGTAAATGTTGTTTCGTTGATTTGAATGTATTTTCCTAAAAAAACATTGACGAAGTATTTTGTTGATGAAAATAGTCTACGCAATGAGAACCCCATTTAAGAATCACTGATCTACCTATTGACCCATATATAATAAAATAAAACCGCCATTACAAAATCGCTTTGTTGCACTAAACAATATAAAATAGGAATAAAATTGATAAAGTAATTAAGTTTTATTATCCAAGAATTGTATACGATTCCCATACCATGTCCGCAAGTTAAGCATATAACCTCACAACCAAATGACCAACATACATTATGTTGAAAATAATAAAACATCTATGTATGTATGTATGTATTTCTTGTACTTTTTTTGTGGTCAGCATTTGGTTAGAAAAAAACAGTTACACCAACAACAAACAAACAAACAACAACAAAAAATTGTTTTTCATAAATTTATCCAATTTTTTTATCTTTCGGTTTTTCTTTTTGGTTTTTAATTAATAAAATAAAAAAGGACAAACTATGCGGGATGATTTAACTAGTTTTTTGTACTTTTATGTATATTTTGTATATCCGTACAATGTACGTACTTATACACATAAAATAATTTAATTTCGAAAATTAATTGTGTAGGGAAAGTGTAAAGTAGTTTTCTTGGAATAATAATTTGAAATTGAGAAAAATAATTTATATACACAAAAGCCAATTTCGATTTATAAGAAATATAAAAGTAAATATTTGAATCAAACATATAGAAATATTGTTTCAAATTTATCAAAATGTATAAATAAGAAAATGGAAACCCTTTAATAGCATGGTTTGATACTTACCATACATAAATTCGATTCGATATTTGTACAGTTCTAGATGCAACAGCTTATGTATCAATGTGGTGGATTATGGAAAAATAAAATTCCATCTTATTTTCATTTCCAATAAATCAATTTTTCAAATTTATTTTTTGTAAATCACAATAATAAATTATTGTTTGTTGTGTACACATATGTAATAAATACATTACATATATGTAGGTACATAAAACTGAAAATTAAATTTTTTACGGTGCAATTTTTTATTGTGCAAAATATCATTTATACATTGGGATACATAAATATAGTGAGAAACTTGACTTAAATTCTGAAAAATCCCTTTAAAGTGGAAAATGTACATATGTTTGTATGTAGCTCTAGTTGAATATGATTTATTGAGCAGCTTATGTCGAATTATTGCTAAAATATTTAGTATTAGCTAAACCCCTGCAGAATTTTGCATGTTGTCTATTTTCAACTGTTCTGCAACTGTAAGGCATTACATAAAAGAACACAAATCTTGTTGACAGAAAAACAATTTTTGTTTGGTCAAAAGCCATACCGGAGGATACAAACTAATTAATTTGTAACAAAACAAAATATCATTCGTATACAAAAGTTGTATATTAAAATTAATAAATGTCAAGAAATATAAACAACCGCGTGCAGTATATGTATTTCCTGTTTTACAAAAGTAGAGAAAACATGACGACAAATAAATAATAAATATTGTGTCTAGATGATTCTTTACGCTATTCGTTAAAAAATATTTAATTATTTCTCAAAATTGTGGTCGGTCAGTCTTACCCCGTAAATAAGGCTTAGGCGTGGAGTCTCAAAAATTAGAAAATTTTGAAAGTTCGTGAAATATTTCGATTGCAACGCCCGTCTATAACCAGAGCCTTCTAGAGTATAGAGCCATAATCATACGTCATAATTTTTTAGAAGCTTTTTTAGTAGTATAACGAATAAAAATGATGTTTTTTAGCTTCAACTTAATCAATGAAAAAACCAAAAATCTTATTAAACGATTCTATAAAAGTTTTCTACATATCCATAACAATAATATACAAAATGTCTATATTGGTATTAACTAAATATTAATTGCAGAAATATTAAAATTAAATTATGCCTAAAATATTGTTACGTTTTTGCCTTGTCAATTAAGGTTCGTATCACTGGATTGTGAATAATACAAAATCAATTTAATTTCTCTCCAACGAATTTATTTATTTCACACAAGAATTATTACAAAACAGTTTATTAATAAAAATTCACAAAATCACTTTATATAAATTATTCTCAAATTTTTACTGTACACTTATAAATTTTATTTCGCACAAAAACACTTTTTAAACTTTTTAATTCCTTTTAATCTTTACACTATCGCTTACCAAATATTATTAAATCCAATTCGACTTCGTTCACTTTTTTATATACACAAACCAAATTTCTAGAAAGCTCATGATTTTTCTAGAATATTGTAGACACAAAACACAAAAGTATAAGAAAGATTATACCGAAATAAAATGTTAAGCCGGTGCGAACCTAGCGCCACTCTTTGAATATTATTTTTTGGTACTAACATTAGGTGTCTAGTAAGGGAAACAAATTCATTTACATATGATATGAAATTTTGTATTTTAAATGGAATATATATTCCCTTCACTGTAAAGCATATTCTCAATTTCTCATGTATTTTTCATTCGTTTTGACTTCGTTTTTGTATTTTCGTAATTATGTACATAAAATTAACATAGTATATATATATATATATATATATATATATATATATATATATATATATATATATATATATATATATATACATATATATATATATATATATATATATATATATATATATATATATATATATATATATATATATATATATATATTTATATATATATATATACAGTGAAATTCACTTCTAACGCCCTCGGATGTAACGACATTTCACTTATAACGTTGCAAATTTGATCTGATTTGTATTGTTACTCATATAACTAAAATCCGTATATTACGACATTTGGTTGTAACAACGGATTCTCAATGTCGTTATAAGTGAATTTCACTGTATATATATATAGCTTAGCCATTCCATTAGCCACATTTGGTATGGAGAAGCGAAAGAAAACATTTCTACATAGTTTTGTTTATGTTTATTTTTTATATACATATTTTAGTATGCACAAATACATAACTCAATATATACTTTTAGATATTTTCGGCATCGAACTATTTAATTTATGAATGAAGGAATTGAAAACGTAGAAAATATTTCATTCATGGTTTTATCTAATTTTGTGCTACTTCTACGAAATTTTATTTATTTTTCCTTGCATTCAAAATATGCAAATAGTTTGTGCAGGCGAAACTTATATTACAGCGTAACCCAATCCTATGAAATTAAAAATAAATCAAATAATAATTTTTTAAGATTGTTTTTATTTTAAATATATAAATAATCTAAGCTTTTTATTTCAATACAATCTAAAAATGAAAGTTTAAAAAATCACAAAATTTTGATTTTCAAAACGAATAAAAAATAAAAACATTTATTTTAGAAATTTGTGCAAAATGCATTTTGTGAAGTAAAATTCAGATCATCAGTTGCTTTTTATTTACTCAATAAGAAGTAAATAAAAGCAACTGATGATGCGAATGTTTGTTCACGATATGCACTATGCATAAATTTTTAAAATATGTAAATGTTTTTACATATTTTGTAAACCAAAATTTGATGGTTTTTTAAACTTTCATTTTTAAATTGTGTGTGATTTACGGTATTCCTAAATTAAAAAACGGTTTGAAATTCAAAATCATTTTGGAAAATAATCAATACAATTTGTATTAAATTTTTATTCTAGAGAAAAGTACAGATGATATAGTCCAGTTAATCTGTAAAAAAGGTTAAAAATGGGAAATCGATTAGTTCGGAACACCCTTAAAATGGGAAAACACTCTTTAATTCGGTTACCTACTTTTTAAATATTTTACAAATTGTTAACTTTTTCAACATAGCATTTTTATTTAACTAGACCAAATATGAAATGTTCAACTTCTGGTGGAAACAATGAGCTTGCCAGGTTAAACATGAAAAAAACGATTTTTTTGCTAATTTACTTATTTTATTTGTTTAAAATTTTTAATTCAATTATTTCTTTCGGTTATTTAACCAAATATAATTATTGAACAATTAAATTAACAATTTTCAGTTCAATTTAACTTTTAAAATTATGACAATTAGTTTTAGATTAATTTGAAAAAAAAAAAAAACAAATATTTTAAAATTAAATATTTAATTAAATAGTTAAAATATTTTTTATGTATACTATATTAAATAATATTATAATATATTTAAAATATTTGTAGTTAATAATTAAAATAGTTATAATTAAAATAGTTGAACAAAGATTTCTATCGGTTTGTAATATTACAATACTTTTATTACGAAGAGCGAAATTATCAAGAATTTTGCAAGTTCAGTTTCGATCTGAATGAGAATTATGAAAAATTTAATTTTTTTTTCCATCTCATGCTATAGCGACATAATTGTTAATTGCAGATACATTTATTAGTACATTAATACAAAACAAAAACATAGCCAATACCAAACAGCCAACGCTTTTTGGGCACATTTTTATTGGAAATGGGGTGATTTCGAATTCCGAGTTTTAACTTAAGCGACAAGTTTTCAATAATATTTAAGCCCGGTGATGTGTGGTATTTTCATAACTTCGAGACAATTATACAAAAGTCATTATTGGACGATATAAGATGAACATATCGGATCGTTCTCCTGATAAATTTCGAAACAATCTTTAATTCCGAGCTTTTTAACACTCCAAGGGTTAAATAGCTTGGAATCAAATTTTCCTTGAGAAATGTTTCCATCTGATATATACCACCACGCCATTTCATCATGCCCACATTCATGTTTCACTGCATATTTTACAGAACTATATTTTCGGCCGAATTCAGTTATTGGTGCCAATCGATAACTAATAATAAACTTTATCATTAAAATTAACAAAAATAATTACATAAAACTAGATTAAGAAACGCTTAAGAAGAATAGTTTTCAATTTTGGTGCAGAATATAATATTTTCAAAACTTTTACATCGATTTTCCCAAAATGCGTTTTCTCTCGTTTTGTAAATCAAGTTACGCACGGCAGCGTTGAATTGATTGAATATTATTTCATCATTTCATTTGGGATTCGAAGCCAAAAATATTAAAGTTACTCTCATCTGAGAATATAGTAATTATAATGCTGAAGTAGTACACCTTATCCGTGTTTTTTTATATTATTGTTATTCAAGTTGTTTTTATCTCGCGTTTCTGCCATGGAAATTTGCACCTCGTAAAAGACCTCGCACGGTCTCGCCATGAACTTTTCAGCCATACAGATTTTTCTAACTCAACTCATACGAAATTACGAATTTCGTTAATATACAAATATGTATTTTTATAATTTTAAATGCTGTGAGTTGGTTGAAAAAAATGTGAACTCATGAATTTTAAATTTTGTAATGATTACATTTCCTTAAATGCATTTCCGGATTTTCAATTGAAACATTAATTTAGGTATGAAGAGATCTATCCCTAGGATAACAACTTCAAGTACAAAAAAGGAAACGTGGCATACTAATGACTTGATAAATCTAAAAATAGAAATCAAGCTCACAAAAAATATAAATTACATCCTAATAGCGTAAGAAGTATATATGGGCTTATCCCATCAAGTAAGCTTTGACTTTCACGTCGCTTGGACGTATTTCTCGGCAAAATTAACTTCTTTAAATATTTTTTGTTTTTTTTTCTAAATTTTAATTTACAAGGAAATGCTCCTCAAACCATGAGATATTATCTTACATATATAAACAGTATTCCAGCAAGTGATTAATTTGGAAGCCAAAATCTAAAAATTAAACAATTAAATTTAGAATATTGAAGGATCGAGTGAACCTACATATTAATCAAAAAATCTGGTACCATATGCTGCTTCCAAAGATGCAGTTAAAGTTGCAGAATTGGGGATAATACCGGCTGGACGAGCTGCTTTTTCTTTTTGTTATTTTTAAATTATTCATGTTTTTTGGTACACTCCATTATAAATGAGCTGATGCTCAAAATTGAGTGTACCGGAGGATTAATATGAAAATTTATAAGTCAAGAATAAATAAATAAATTACTTTTTAAAAAAACCGGGCGCGTGCATTTTACTGCAGTCACCGATTTATCTGTAACTTTTTTCCAGAAAATTAGTCGATGAAAAATGGATTTTCCTAAAATTTGACCCCTTCCTGGCCCACACTTCTCAAGCTATGATTTTTTGAAGTTAAGAAATTGAGTGATTTTAGGCTAATAGATAGGTAACCATTCTACTTAGGTTGCTTTGTTTTTAAAGGTATAGGCCTCATTCTCTCCGTTTTCTCGCCCCACTACGTTATAATTTTTTTTAAAACACCTAATAGCTCGTTAAAAACAAATCAGGAGTAGTAACGTACGTTTTAATTCAGTATTTCACAAATATCTCAGTTTCTGTTTATCATATTAAAAAAAAAGTAAGTACCACTTTATTTATTATGAGTTTGCCTTTAAATCTAACATTTTTAAAATTATAAGTAGGGGTAAGTTTAGTAGTAGATACAAGTTAATTTGCACCTTTTTTCATCAAGGGGATCACAACTGTGAATTTTTAACAGTGTTGAACCTACTATTGAGCTTTTCCTTATAATGAATTTTGTTATGATCTATATAAAATCAAAATTGATCTGAGAGATTTTAATTTGTTTACTGTAATATTAAGTTAAAAATGTTCGATTTAAAGGCAAACTCAAAATAATTAAAGTAGTATACATACTTTTTTTTAACATGATAAACACAAGCTGAGATACTTGTGAAATACAGAATTAAAACGTGCGTTACTACCCCTGATCTTTTTTTAACGAGTTATTAGGTGTTTTAAAAAATTATAACGCAGTTAGGATCTCAATATCCAAATAAGTATTTCATGAGGTGTTGTGAGGATAAGACGATGAGCTTCTTTCCAAAAGCTAGTATCGTTCAGAGTAAAACGAGAAAAGTTACAGAGGAGTGAATATTACGAATTCCGAAAAATTGGGTGCATTCAAACGCTTGTACCCAACTTTAAAAGTGTTTGAAAAAATTAAATGTGGTTCAAAAATTTGTAAAGGTCATGAAAACATGAAAAAACTGAGTCTATGTATTTTAGTAAAAATTCACTGATTTAGCGAAAATTTTAAAACATGCCATTTTCTAATAAAAAAATAAGATTGTACCTTTTGGTGTCGCATTTAGCCAATATTAAATATGAGGCTGAAACAGACTTCAAATGAAATTCTATCAAAAACGAAGAGAATGATGCCTATAACATTAAAATAAAGCAACCTAAGTAGAATGGTTACCTATCGAGAATAGCCTAATTCGCTCAATTTCTTAACTTCCAAAAAGTATTACTCGTGGAGGGGGAGAGGAGGGGCGCTGGAAAGAGCCAAATTTTGGGAAACTCTATTAAAGAATATATAAATAAATATAGTATATATGTACATATATATTCTTTACAGCAGTTATATTCTGGAGCTTGCATCATCAACTAAATCATAGCCGAATCTAATGGACAACTAATTTGTTGGACAATGTATATAATTCAAAATCTATGTATTTTGAATAATGTTGTAAGGGAGTCAAAATATTCTATGTTTCGTCTCGAAGTAGATACTATTTTATCCGAATGGTCAATCCTTGATATTAATGAAAGTTCCGGATTCGATTGTATTCCACTCATTTTCTAAAATTAGCCGGTAGTGCAATTTCTGGCCATATTTCTCTAGTTGCCTCTCTCTTCTATGGGAACGCTTACTTATTAAGCCAATTTTTAAATCTGGATCTTGAAGCGATGTCGAGAACTATAGAGGTATTTGCATTATTTCAGTTTTAACAAAGCAAATTGTGTAAGTAGTTAAAGGGAAATTGTGGTTTCATGTTAAGATATTCATTTCTCATGGATTTTTCACAGGATAGCTTGAATTTTTCCTTGATAGGTCAACTGTAACTAACTTAGTTTTGTTTTCAAATTCTATTTTATATGCACTATTAAATGGTAATTTTGTACAGTTCATTTACACTGATTTGTGAAAGGCCTTTGATAAGATCGATTATGAATTGCTGCTGCGGAAACTTGACTCGTTGGATTGTAACTGTTTTTCCGATTGATTGGATTAGGTCTTACCTGGAATTTAGAACTCAAATAGTGAAAATTGGTATATTTTCACTTTAAGAGTTCTTCAGGAGCCCATCAAGGTTGTCATTTGGCTCCATGTTTTTTATTCTTTTCGTAAATGATGTGGTAAATTGTCTGAGTAATTTATGCGGACGACATTAAAATTTTCACAACTATTTCTTGCGCCAATGATGCAATTGACTTTCAATCGGATCCGACAAACTTCAAAGCTTAGTGTACATTGCATAATTTGATGCTATAGATCTTCAAATGCAAAACAATCTGCTTCACCCGATTACACTCACCCGCTAGTTACGTTTACTTTTTTGACGATTGCATTATTGAAAGTGTCGATAAGTTAAAAATTTTAGGTATAACTTTTACTTCGAATCTATCATTTCATAAGCACATTGAGGGTTGCATTTCTAAAGCGAATTCTATGCTTGGGTTTTTTAAAAGGTTTGTCAAAGATTTTCAGGATTCTTACGTGATTAAAATTGTATACATCCAGTTTGTTCGTTCATTGTTAGAATATGGTGTTGCCGTATGGAATCTGTTTTATAATAACTACTCAGATGGCATAGATAGAGTGTAAAAGCGCTTTTAAATGTAAGTCTCCCAAGGCTACCTAGAGATGTAAGCCTGCCTGCTTTCATACTTCCAGCATATCGAGGTAGATGCAAATTAATTTTCACAACATAACGAACACTGTAGCACATATCTCTGCCGGAAATTAAGTTCAAGTATTTTAGTTTGACCCTATAGGACTTTTAAAATAAAGAAAAAGGGTGAAGACGGGATGCTTCTTCAGTTTTAAGGGTGTCCCGCATTAAACATCGTACACTTTATATTTTGACATCATGTACGGCACACAATCTATAGGAATTCAAAAAATATTTCCTTTAAAACCGATTTCATTGTAAAATTAGAGAAGTTGGTTGAACTAATAATGAAGCTTAATTCAAAACTGCTTAAAATATGTCTTCAAAATTGTTTGTGCATATTAAAACTTAGGACAAAAAAGCAGAAGATTGTGAGACACTACCATTAAATGTAGAACTACATACGCCTAGAGTATAAAGTAAGAGGTCACAGGACAATTTACACAAATAATAGTAGATTGTTCTACAAGTAAAGAAAAGTGAAAGTTTTCCAGTGATTGTAATTGTTTAATTTAGGTATTTTTCGTCAAGTATACAACGAAAAATGGCATATTCGACGCGTAACAAAAGTGATTTACCGCATGCTTGAGAAATTTTACACTCGCTGGAAAACTTACTTTTCTTTATTTGTAGATCTACTATTTATAAAGAACACATCATGTCGCGAGTAACTGTTTGTTCCTTTAAATGTGTTTTTTATCTTAATTTTTAATTTGCACAAACAATTTTAAATAAAGCTTTATTAGTCCAACCAACTGCTAACTTTATAGAGAAATCGATTTTAAGAAAAATATTATGTTTGAATTCCTATGTAGGTTTTGGGCCGTATATTACGAAACAAAATCAACTTGTTTTCATTCATATTAGAATCATTCATTCTTATCTTAATTCATCCTTTTTATTTCGCGGTACAAAAAATCGCACGACCGACGTTCATAAATTTTTTTTCTAAACTAAAACTAATCGACAACAATCGACTCAATTATGTACGTACAAGATAATATACAGACGTACATCTACATAATATACCAAAAAAAAAAAAAAAACAAGGAAACAAAAATGTTCGTAAAAGCAGGAGAGAGGTAAATTTTTTTTTTTTTTTTTTGTTGTTGTTTAAAGAGCAGATTCAGTGAAGGACATAAATATTCCATTTCAAATAAAGAATTTCATTACGTTTATAAAAAACTTTGTTTCCCTCGGTGGACCTAATGTTAGTTTTTTTTTCGGCCGTACGCATTATTCGTGCGCTGATTGAATTTCATTGTTGTATGCGCTTGAATTTTCTTATACTTCATTATTTTATGCACACTACGATTTTGTTTTATTTTCTTACTACCCCATACACAAATACTAACATATATTACTATGCGATATTTTTATTGTTCATTTCGCTCTTATGTATTTTTACATTTTTTTTTCTTATGGATATGTTGTCTGTTTTTCTTTGTAGGTTTTATGCATTTTTTTAAAAAACCGCACAAGCAATCGATATGAAATTTTCACCATGTATGTTTGGTAAGCCAAGGATGGAAATGGGATTCTAAAATTGTTTTTATGTGAATTTCTGGAATATTTCGAATATGAATAGAATTCATTTTACCGATTTATATGAAATTCGATATTAGATATGCAAAGTAGATTCCAAAATAACTTTTGTATGAAGTTCGTAAATTTGGCCAATCTGGATGGAACTTGGTCATTTATTAGTCAATTTTGATGAAATCTGATATTTGGGATAATTTAATTATGTTTATTTTAACTTTATAGATAAATTCATTTTTATATTTTATTTTATACTGTAATTACATTATGTATACAAAATTCCAATTATAAAGTATTCTAAACTACAAATTTATTTAAAATAATAAAATGTAAATATTTAATTAAAGACGTTACTAAAATCCGTTTCAAGATTTTCTGGAAAGTCTCTAATTGGCATACTTCTTTGACGACGACCATCTATGATTTCTTTGAGTAAACAGTTAAAATAGAAATTTAATAGTTTTTGTAGCATATTTTGATTGAAGAATTCTGGATTCCGTAGTATACGTATATTTATAAGTCCTTTTGGCGTCCAAATGATAAAGAAGCATTATTCTCGATTCGATATTTCTAATTGCCCTTGTATCTGATAGTAATAAGGGTGATTTTGTTTAATTGCCACGCTGCCGGTACATTCGTCATACACAAGAAATTTTATTAATTTTGATTTCACAGCATCTAGTGGATGTAAATCTTTTGCATTATAAGGACATTTCACTTCGATTATTCCATCATTCCCAATCAATCCATCCGGAGTCGCTGCAAGACAACACACCGCATTTCGCTACTTCGACATTATTTTCTTTCGAAAATTGGTCTATTGCGTGTTTTTCATTTTCCAACCCGTATGTTGTAGGTTTTGAGTAAATGGCAGTTGTATACAAAATATTTGACACCTTGTTTTTCAAAAATTTTGTGTTTTTATTGCGACATATTTCACCAAATTTTGAAGCAGTTAAACGGTTCATACGTATTTCATGCCATTTCGTTTCGTTGGACTGATTAATAGTTGATCTTTCAATATTATGATGGTCGACAGCTTCATTTTTCAATTTTTCCAAAAAATCGTTCCTTAGTTCTGTGTACTCTTCGGGTGATTTCTCCAAACATTGACATGTTTGGTTTCCATATTCACCATCTTCTCCAGAAAACATTAATTTTTGTTTTCGTCGTTTTGGATGATTTGCGATGGCTCTTTGATTCAGCAGTAATCGTCGATTTTCAATTTGTTTTATCCTTGAATTAGGACTATAATTTGTTGAATATTTTGCTAGATTGTAGTGTCCTCTTTGACTATTATGTTGCAATACTGCGAACTTAGCTCGTGACGTGTATGATTGTCCTCGTGAAAAATGTATTCTCTTTCCACCAACTGTTTTTGCAACAATTGCATTATGCCCTTCTACAGCATTTGAGTCGACTGGTTTGCACCAGACTTTTAGCGTGAAATTTTAGTCTCTTAAATAATTCATTAAATGCCTTGAATAAATCATTTTCCATAAATCTACGATATAATTCAGGTATTTCATAAGATTGCCGGTCACAAAAATATGAGGCACATTTCCTGTGATCTTGAAAAACATGGAAAGGGGTATTTTCAATATCAAGCGCAAGCTTCTCAATTTTTTCGGCATGTGAATTATTAGAATGTTTATTTTTTTTGATTGCGCAGAGTACGTCTTTGGAACAACGATTAATTTGATTTCCTAATAGTTTTCGTTGCGTGATATGGTAGGTGCGATTTGTACACAATTTCTTAGCGTGCTTTCGAAAATTGCGAAGTAAATGATTACGGCATTTAATTTTTTATATATGCGTATTTCTGTACGGTTTAGCCTCTAAAATTTTTACATATACGCTAGCATCGCCGTCTGCAATTTTTTATGGTATCGAATGCCATATAATTCTTCACTTTTTCTAAAACCTTCGACTAAGGCATTTCGTTCCATTCCAGTTGATGAGCCAGCGTAGTTCGAATTGCATTCATGATCTTCAGCTCTAGTATTTTTTAGTTCTGCTCTGCGACAAACAATGAAATATTTATTGCGAACACCGCTCCATATAACTTTTTTTGTTGATTGCGCAATAATTGTTCCTACACCAGAAAGTGAGGAATAATTACTATTATGTCCGTATATTCGTTTAGAATAACACCCGTCTATTTGAACGCAAACTAGAGGCACGCCATCAAAATCTACACTATTCTCTTCAATTGCAATTTCTTTTACTTCCACGGCAGCTTTATACATTTCTTTATCACATCCTATTTGAATGTCAAGTTGAGCTTCTTTTTGTAATTTATAAAATGTGTTTGGTGCCAAATATGGTATGTCAATGACGCCAAAAAACTCTTCTATTTGTCGGAATCCGATACCAGTTGAAATACCGGCTAAAACGCTTTGGTAGTTGATTGAATTTGACCCTGGTTTTTGTTCAGTTGAATCTTGAGATGAAATTCTTAACGTTGTATTGCACATTTTACATTAAAAAAAAAAATGGATTTTAGTCCAATTCTGTGTTCATTTAAGAATTGCAAATTTTGTAGCGAACATCCGAAAGCCGTATTGTGGTTGCTCATTTTTACGAGTTGGTTTAAAAAATGATTTATATTTAAAATTCGGTTGCCTTGTATTGATTTGAAATTATCTTGAAAATCGTTTTCTGCTGTTCCAATTTCCATAATAAAATCTTGGTTTTGTTGAGGAAAAGTTGATGTTGAATTTACATTTGAAGAATCATAAGAATCACTTTTAGTTTGTTGATCAATTGAAATAAGTTCATTCTGGATTTCGTCTGCTTCACCGGTAGCATTTTGTGTTTCCAGTTCAATGTTTTTTTTTAACAAAACGCCCTCTGAAAATACATCAAAATGTTTTGATTTTTTATACAGTTATGAAAAAACCAATTTCATTATATTATATATATATATATATATATATATATATATATATATATATATATATATATATATATATATATATATATATATATATATATATATATATATATATATATATTATTAATTACTATAGCATATTTCCAGATAAATCAGACAATTTACTGGTCATTTTAAATGTACTTACCTAGATCGTATTGCTTGCCGATTTTTTTGCTTTCTTTTTTCATTTACACCATAATTTTCACTTCTTCCCATATTAAATTTTATTTGTTTATTAAAAATGTATAATTATTTTATCACTTTGTCCAAACAACGAATTGATAGTTACTATGAACAAGAAGAGTAAAACAATAAAACAAATTTTTTAACCTGCTATCTATTATTAGTTTACTGAACTAAAAAATAAAAGGTTTACACAGCGGCGCTAAATATTATCACAGACACAATGGTAAAATCAATGATTTTTTAGTTTTTTGGAATTATTTCGATTAATACTTTAAAATTCCAAAAAAGCCACCGTTATTAAATCCAAATTTTTCCCCTACGCATTTTGATATATTATAGTCTTAGTTTCATTGGCTAATTACTGAGAAAAGGTACATTTACTTTTCATAATTTTGTGAAAACCTTACACAATTAAAATGAAATTGCAGGAAAACTAAGTGGAAAATTGGAAAAACGAACCGTTATTAACTAAGTTAAACCCTATTTAAGATTTTAAACTTTAGTTTAGGCTGAAAAAATCAGTAATCACCAAGAAAGGGTACACTAAAGTCGAGAATTTTTTCCATTTTTCGTGTATTTGGCCCTTAAGTAATGTTTCTACAGTAGAAAAATCATGAGCTTTCTAGAAGTTTGGTTTGTATATATAAAAAGGCGAACGAAGTCGAATTGGATTATTAGTATTTGGAAAGCGATAGAGTAAAGATTAAAAAGGAATTAAAAAGTGATTTAAAAAGTGTTGTAGTGCGAAATAAAAATTATAAGTGTACAGTAAAATTGTGTGGAAAATATTTAAAGTGATTTTATGAATTATCGCTAATAAATAGTGTTGTTATAATTTTTGTGTGACATAAATAAATTCGTTGGGGGCGCCTTTAATTGACAAGGCAAAAACGTAACAATACTACTTGCTAAATTTATCTTTAGTTTTACTAGAGTACGTCAGATGTCTATATATGTATGTAGTTGTTAACAGAGAAATACGAAAAATTAATTGTTTAACCACATAGCTAATTATCGCACGTTCTAAATATGTTGTCAATTTGCCTTGCTTTTCCTTCAATTTTTGAACTTGAAATTTCCCCATGTGGTAATTTTTGGTACGATTTTATCAAATCTGTATTGCCATTACTGTCATCTATGGAATGTTTATTGACTTGATCGTGTGATAACACGATTAGTAGTAAACTGTTATTTCAATTTGACCAGAATGCGTTTGTTACGAAAATTTTATAAATTTTGGTTTAAATAAACCAATTTTCTTTTCTTTTCATATTTAAACCTAATATCCCCTCAATTTTTTTTTTTTTTTTTTTTTTAATAACATTGGTAATTTTTAAATTTCTCTGGAGGTCTTATATTTCGATTTGAACGCCTTAACATTATGTTTTCGTTTGTCTCGTTATTTACATTTTGTTCCATATTTCGAGAATCTGTTATACTCGTAGGTTTGTTTATATTTTCAGTTACATTTTCAAACTTTACATAAATTATGTTTTCATTAAATTGTGTGTTATTTCTTGATCTTCATAAAAGAAATTAATTTTTTTTTTCACATTTTACCGTCTTCAATTTTAATCAGGAGCCAGAAGTTTCTCTATAATTTTGCCTCTAAGCCAAATTTTACCCCTTTGGTATAAAATATTGTCATTGACATCGAAAGGTATTCTAACTTTTGTATGTTTATTATAATACTGTTGAGATTTTTTATTTATGTCTTCGAGTTTGTTTTTAATATTCTTCTGGCTTCCAGGTACTAGAAGACCCTCCTTAATTGGCGATTTTGTTCTGGTTCTCCTCCCCATTAGCAATTAGCACAGGTGAAACATTAACGTAACTTAACGGAGTATTTCTATAATTTAGCAAAGCTGAAGGCCAATCACTCGCTTTCTTTAATATATTTTTCGCAGTTTGGAGGGCTCTTTCGGCGAGACCATTGGAACGCGGACACCCTGGTGACGACGTTATTATCTGAAAATTCCACTCTATAGCAAATTGTTTCATTTGAAAACTTCCGAACGGTTGATTATCAGCAATCATAATACTAGGAATTCCTAATGTAGCAAAAACTAGTTTTAATTTTGAAATTATCTGTAATGCAGTTTTATTTTTGATTTCTATTATATCTAGCCACTTACAATAATAATCGACTAAAGTCAGATAATAATTTACCCCTATTTCACAAATGTCCATTGCTATTTTTTCAAATGGTCGATCAGGTGTTTCTTGACTGTGTAATTAACTTTTATTTTATGTTACTACTCCTAAATCTTTCACATACTTGACAGCTAGCCACTAAGTTTTAAATTTCGTTGTCTAAACCCGGCCAGTATAAAATTGGCCTGGCTCGCTGTTTGTTTCTGACTATACCGAAATACCCCTCATGTATTTTATCTAACATCTCTTTTCTTAAACTGTGCGGTACTATTACCCTGTCACCAAAAAACAACCAGTTATTTTCAAAATATACGTCATTCCGAAATTTGTAATAAAACTGTTCACCATCTTTCAGATGTTGTTTTAATGGCTATCCCTTAAGGCAAAATTCTTTGATTCGACATAAAACTGGATCCATTTCAGTTTCTTTGATAAATTGTAATTCCCGATCTTGCGTTAAATTTATGGTGTGAATGACTTGGGTTAGATCCTCTTCATAATTTTTATCAACCGCTTCTGTTCTCGATAGCAGATCAGCAATAAACATGAACCTTCCCGGTACATATTTAAGTGTAAATTTATATAATAATAATTTCATCCTCATTCTTTGAATTCGGGAACTTTGTGAACTCGATATATTTTTTTAAATACTCCTATTAACGGGGATCTGTATGAATTTTAAATGATCTACCATAAATGTAATTATGAAATTTTTTTGCACGCATACACTACTGCCAGTAACTCCTTATCTATTTTGGAATACTGTTTTTCTGTTTCTGACAAACTTCGTGACCCGTAACATATTGGCTTCCCATCCTGCATTATACATGACCCTATTCCGTTTTGTGAAGCATCAGTTTGTACGACTATATCGCTTTTTTTCATCATATATACCCAATGCTAGAGACTTAACTATTAAATTCTTGATATTATCTAAAATTTTTGAATGTATATCTAACCAGCCAAATTCCCTATTCTTTTTTATTAATTCTCGTAATGGACTCGACACCTCTGCTAGATTAGGTACGAACGAACGCATATAATTTATTACCCCCAGGATTCTTTGCAATTCTTTTTAATTTTGAGGATTTTTTATTGCTTCTATCGCTTTTATTCTATTGGGATCTCCCTTTATCCCATTCTTTGAGAAAATATGGCCTAAATAAGACAAACTTTCAACTTTATATTGAATTTTTTTCGCGTTCAATTTAATATTTTATTTCCTAGCAGTTTCTATAATCCTTTCCATTATTCGATCATGTTCAGTTTCGCTACTTGCTGCTATTAATAAATCGTCTATATAAATTGTTACACCTTGAATATTCCCAAAAATGTCTACAATAATTTTTTGAAATAACTGTGGAGCTACTGCTAACCCAAATGGTAGCCTCTCGAACTTATAAACTCCAAATATGGTATTGAAACTGCATAACTTACTTGATTCGTTATCTAGTTGGACATGCCAAAACCCATTTTTCATATCCAACACACTAAAAATTTCTTGTTCGTTAAATTAGTTGATATCTGCTCATGCTTTGGAATATGAAAATATTCTTGTAAAATGGCTTCATTTAATTCCTTCGGATCTAAGCATAAACGCAAGATTTATCAGCTTTTTCGACAATGACCAAATTACTGATCCACTCGACCGGCTCATTTACTTTCGAAATAATACGATCGAATTCTAATTTATTTAAAGTTTGCCTTAAGGTTTCTTTTAAAACGACTGGTTTATGGGATTTGCGTTTGACTTTTAATTTAAATGTATATTTTCTAGCAAATCACCCATTTCCAGTAAAAACATCTATATTATCCTTCACTAGTTGACATTCTGACCTAACTGAATATATTCTATTCACCACTTTTAATAATTCTATTGTTTTCAAACCTAATATTGGTTGCGACCCTTTATCGTCTACTACAAAAAATGCCTGTATATATTCTTTGCCTTTGAAAAAAATCTTTAAACTTATCCTTTCCAATGATCTAACCACAGAACCTCCAAATGCTTCCAATACTATTGTAGTTCCAATTAATTTACACTTTGTCATCAAGCTTTCACAAATTGATTGTGTAATTGTCCGCACCCGTGTCTATTTTAAATTTTACTAATTTATTTTCTATCAATATCTCTTCATACCATATGTCTCTATTTTTCTGTTCTACTAAGAGTGAATCCACAACAAAATTGCAATTTAATTCTCCTTTCACATTATTTTGATTAGAATTATTCACTAACTATATTTCCCTATTCTCTATAGATTGAACATGTGCTTTTTTACGATAACATGCCTGAGCGAAATTACCTTATTTATGACAATTATTACATATCTTATCATATGCTGGACATTCCCACCAAACATGCTTCGTTTTACATTTCTTACAAAAAAAAAAAAATTCACATTATTCTGTGCTTCCTTATCATTAATATTTTTATAATTTGTACCTGTTTTATTTTTGGTTATGTTGTTAACCTGTACGTTGTTATTTCTTTCGCTTCCAATTCGCTCTTTCAAAGTGATTTAAATTTTCATTTTTAATATTGCTCTAGAAACAAGGAGCGTAGATGTTAAAAATATCGCTCCCAATCAAAACTACAGAGCGATTGAAGAAAATATATTAGGGAGCGATCTTAGCGACAGGAATTAGGTGCTTCCGAACAATTTGTTCTAAATTTTTAATTTAGCAATAAAATACAGGATTGAGTTTAGATGAATGCTTAAATTAAATTAATTCTTTACACGCAATCAAAGAATCGGTCATAGCAGTAAAAATATGCTTGCCCCGGGCAACGCCGACTACTTCAGTTAGATTAGAAATAAACTTTCAGTACAAAATATATAGGTACTACATGAGCTAAAAAGAGTCTCTGTTGACACATAGATGGTCTTGGCACCATTTGCATTTCAAGTAAATCTGTCCATTTCACAAGTAACAACATTGACGTATTCTGTATTGTATGAAAAATGGATAAATTTCAAATTCGTGGAGCATTTCATTATCTTTTTAGAATGGCTTAACAACAATTGGTATCAAAAAGGATATGAATCTTCCATTGGAGAAGTTTACACCATTCTAAAAAACTGTCCGTCCTTGGGTTAGTGAATTTAAATGTGGCCGCACCAGTGTTGTTATTGTTGTTTAAGATACAGGGTGCCAAATATTTAAAAATGTCATGCACTTGATGTTGTATTTATTGCTGCAGAAAAAACTAATTATCCGATAATTAAAAATTTGGGCTCATTTAAAAGATAAATAATAGGGATTATAAAATAATTATAAAAATTGTAAGGTCTTTTATTTCTTCCGTTCCAAAATGGCCGTTGCAACTTTCTTTTTCGCATTTTCTCCCATCTACACCTTTTTTTATTTTATTTTGTTTTTACCTCCATTATAAAAAATTTGTAGATTTTCATACTTAAACGTATTTTGCAAAAAAAATGAATGTCATAGAACTAAATGTGGAAAAAGATAAATAAAAAATGAAAAAAATGTAGATGGGAGCAAATTAAAAAAAAATGTTTCGACTGCCATTTTGAAAATGAAGAAATAAAAGATGGTACCATTTTTATATTTGTTGCCCAATCTTATAATTTTCGAATAATTAGTTTTTTTTTTGTACCAAGTACATGAAATTTTTAAATATTTGACACTCTGTATTTAAAAAAAACATAACAACAAATAAAATCAAGTTCCATAAATGTCTGTTTTACTCAGTACTACACATGCAAAACATAAAAATCATAAAATTCAAACATGACTTCCGGTCCCATATAAAGGATATGCGATTTCACATATTTTCCTCCATAAACAAGATTTAAAGCGGGATATAAAACGACATAATCACAAAATAGGAAACTTTTAAATTTTGACCTTGAAGACGCATACCTGCTGAAGAAATGTACACCACGAAGTTAGCTGTATTAGTTGAAATATTCTCAATTCAGATAAATTAAAATAAAATAAATATTTCTTAACAAATTTTTCAGCAGGAGTTCAGTAGCGTTTAAATTAATTGTGGGGTAGAAAAATTCATTGTTATAGTTAATCAAACCCGAAGTTTCATTTGATTCAGGTTTGGATTGATCAAAATAAAAAAAATCTCTGAACCGCTATTAGTACAGGGGCCGAATTCCGGTTTTATGACAAATGACTTTATTATTTTTTAGACTAGTCAGTTCCCATGCTCATAATATTTTCGATTCTGATATGACTAATAATGAGTTGACGTGCTATAAACTTTATAGCATTAGTTTTTGGGTTATTGGGATCTATTATTGACATTTGACGAAGAACAAAATATATTCAAACCATTTTATGCACAACAACTAGTAAAAATAAATAAAATTTAACGGATATCTTTATTTTAAGAATTCTTAGTCGCCAAATTTGTAACCAAACGCAAAGTAGTATATTAGGTTTCTCAATCGTGTGATGTTATCTTATGATTCAGAACGAACTTAAGAGATTTAAGTGATCCATTTGAAGCAACCACGGACGCCGAATTCATGAAGCTCGAATTCACGGATTGAACTCGACTTTAAGAATTCTATGTAATTTTCGTATTCTAGCAGTCGGCTGCCATCAACGTCCCGTGGGGCAAGAATTCTTCATCTCACTTTCACAAACTTCAGTTTCACGATATGTTGATGAAGTTTGTCAAATAATTGAAAACAAATTGGCATAAGATTTCGTGAAATTCCAATTAGACTCTCCACAAGTAATTGAAATAAAGCAATAATTTTCTAATATGTATGGGTTTTCGGGCATCATAGGGCTAACCGATGGGACAACTATTTCAATTAAAAAGCCTAATAATAGAGTGGAACACGTCTATTATGCAACCCGAAAATCGGCGCACTCAAAAAATGTGCAAATCATTTGTGACGCTAACCTTCCAATCTCAACATTTTCCTCTTAATAGGAAACTAATTTTGTGCCTCGCTAGCCTTCCGTCTTTGCTCTGCTGACATCTCGCTTAAAAAAATATTAATATTTTGTCAGTAGCAGTTAATTTTATCACAGAATAAAATATACTGACTCTTTTTGACAGATATTATGAGTTTCTTTTCCTCAGTCATCATACGAAAATCGGGTTTATGATTTTGTTATCCCAGGTGTCGCCATCGGAGGTGAATCTCTACGATAACCTGTTAAAACTTAAAACATATCAAAAATTAATTGGTAGGGTTTTTCTTCTTCGTGCACAACACTTTCATTCGGCTTTAATAATCGTTGAATCTCGTACAGACACCTATACAATGACCATCAAAACCACGCTTTTATGAAGATTTTATGTATTTCAATTTTATAAATCGATAGCTCCTTGCAAAAACCATACAAAAATATTACCCTTCAATGGCTACCAAACTCGAAAGGTTTTGTGAATGTCGAAAACTTAATCCCAAAAAACCCCATCGAATCCCATCGAAATGAATGATGTTAGATGTTGAAGCCTATTTTCCTAGATATCTCAATATTATTTGTCAATGACCCATAAAAACTTTTCCAAATTTGTTTTTCAATTCTGTAAAATTAAGAACTTATTTCACTACTACATGACGGTATAGAAAGATTTGCGTCACATGTACCATTTACCTTTTTTTGGGGTTTATGAAAGTTTTGTAAAGTAATAACTTTCTCAAAAACTCGTATCTAAGCGATATTCTGAAGTACGAATCCGTTTGGGTCAAAAAAGCTTCATATTTCTACAACACGATGGTATATTCAGATTTGAACAGTTTTACTCCCCTACTAAATGGACTTGCAATGTCCTTAGCACGGTACATCAATCAATGTTAATTCCTGAATTTGTGATACACGGAATGGTGGAGAGGAATGGTGAATTTGCGGTTCCTTAAGTAATTGTGTCCACATTTGATAACATATAATTTAATCCGACGAAGAGTCATGCCACCAAATTCGATGTAGATATTGCTGATTATAATGTAGCATAATTTGGCGGTAAATTTTTTCTATATCGCCGGCATAAGCCACAAGTTATCTGTGAAATCTGAGGACGATTGAAAAAAAATTTTGCTGAATAGTTGATGGGGCTCATCATGAGGCAATCGTTTAAATATAGGCTGGGCAAGGTTTTCGAAAAGAGGCATTAAAAACCATCCTAATTTTGGTTGTGCTACTATTTTCCTTCACCATTATGTTATTGATCACTGTGTTCAACACAATATTCTCAAGTTGCTAAACTTTATCTATGTTGAAATTTAATTGATCGAAGGCAGAAAAGTGCGAAAATAAATTATCCCGTTTCAATATCATTGGTATTATTGGTCTTTAAATTATTTATCTTTCCAGATACAAGATATCCGAAGATAGTCGATATGAAAACTGGGGAATCAAAATGACGAATCAAAATGAATTGGTTCGGATGGCAAACATTCTTTAATTTTGAGTAGAACAAAAAAACTCTAGATGTTTTCAAAATTCTCTTGAAGAATCTGTACTCGTTTTTTCAAAATATCAGTTTACTTTTTAGTGTGTGTGTGTGTGTGTTTTTTTTCCGAGGAGGGGAAATCTTCCAAAAACATGGTAGGCGTACTTACCACCGTGTGGGATTTTTACCCACTAAAACCGCCTCCTCTCGCCGGACCGTTATTCCCCCCGGAACCACCGCAAAGTATTACTTCGGGGGGGCGGCCTCAGTATTTCTACTCACACGTTTCTAGCCGCTTCTAATTGCCTTAGCTCCTTTTGCACCTTAGTTATGGTAGCGCAGCAGGCATCCCATATTTGCTGTGATTTCAGCATTTCATCCATTAAGTTGTCCGGACCTACGTTTGTGTTTATGGTAATACACAGGTCTATTCTCTCGGTCGCAAATCGCGGACACTCGAATAATACGTGTTCCGGGTTTTCTACTTTATTGCACGTTGGACAGAAAGGAGTGTCATCATGCCCAAAACGATGCAGATAGCTTCGGTACCCACCGTGTCCCGTTAGGAATTGGGTTAAATGATAATTTACCTCTCCGTGTTTGCGATTCATCCAGGGTTGTATATTCGGAATCAATCTGTGTGTCCAACGGCCTTTTGTCGCATTATCCCAACGTTCCTGCCAACTTTGCACGGATTTGGCTCTTTCTGTCGTTTGGATAGCCTGACCGACTGTAGAACTGTGTTTCTTAGCCTCATATATTCTTTTCGCCTCGTCCGCCATGATGTCAATCGGTATCATTCCGGCTACGACGCATGCTGCTTCTTCTGAAGTGGTTCTATATGCACTGATGACCCTAAGGGTGCTTAGCCTGTAGACTTGTGCCAGCCGTCTCCTGTTGCATTTTACCTATAGTGCCTCTGACCAGATCGGAGCCCCGTACAGTAGCACTGAGCTTACCACCCTGGACAGAAGAAGACGTCTACTGCTTCTTGAGCCACCAACATTTGGTAGCATATTGGAGAGCGCCGAGTACACCCTCGATGCTTTTCCGCATGTATAATCTATGTGACTCTTGAAGTTTAATCTGTCATCAAGCATAATGCCCAAATATTTTACCGCTTCTTTGGACTTTATGACGTGGTTCCCAACCTTAAACGATACCGTTTCCCGTTTTTTACGGCTACTAATCAGCACTGCTTCTGTTTTGTGCTCCGCCAGTTCCAGGCCAACGGATTCCTGCCAGTCCCTCACTATTGCAATCGCCTCGTTAGTGATCATCTCAATTTCATCCAGGTGCTTTGCAGACACCACTATCGCGATGTCATCGGCAAACCCTATCACTTCTGCTCCATCTGGGATTCGTAGCTTTAGAACATTGTCATACATAATGTTCCACAAGATTGGGCCCAGAACGGACCCTTGTGGAACTCCAGCTGTTATGTTGTATTCCATAGGGCCATCCTCAGTGTCGTACTCTAACACTCTATCCTCGAAGTAGCTATCTAGTATCTTCAAGAGGTAGGCCGGAACATTCAACTTTCGTATGGAATCCATAATGTGGGCCCAGTTAGCTGTGTTGAATGCGTTTTTAACGTCGAGTGTGGCAACCGCACAGTACTGTTGAGTTCATCCTTTCCATCTTTTTCCCTGTAAGGCTCCTTTGGCCATAGATACCACTGCATTAATGGCATCCAATGTGGATCTTGCCTTTGCGAAATCGGAATTGTTGAGACGAGAGACCGCCATCTCCTTCTGTAATCGGGAGCAACCTGTTCTGAATAATGCGCTCCAGTATTTTCCCTCCTGTATCGAGCAGGCAGATTGGGCGATATGAGGATGGTTCACCTGGTGGGTTAACTGCTTTTGGCAAGAGTACAAATCTCTGCCTCTTC